>JAIOJX010000027.1:29687970-32087970 GCA_022376925.1 Tragulus kanchil | reverse complement strand
ACTAATCTTACGGAAGAGTTTTCATTAGAAAATATTTTTAAAATGTAAATTATGCTTTAGGATGTAATATATAACATAGTGACTATAGTTAATACTGTATTGTGTATTTGAAAGTTGCTAAGAGAATAGATCCTAAAAATCCTCATGGGGCTTTCCTGGTGGTCCACTGGGTAAGGACACAGCCTTGCAGTGCAAGGGGTGCCGGTTCGATCCCTGGCTTGGGAAGATCCCACGTGCCGCGGAGCGGCTGGACCGATGTGTCTAATTACCAAGCGGGAGCTCTGGAGCGCATGCTCCCAGAGCCGGTGCTCTGCGACGACAGATGCCACCGCATGGGAGGCCCTCAGGAGCCAAAGAACAAAGATGGATGAAAATAGACAAATGAAAGACCAATAGAAGTGGCCCGCCCACCACCCTCCCTCCCCACCCCACCCCCTAAATAAATAAAGAAATAAATCTTTAAAAAAAATTCATTCACAGAACTTTGCTGATGGTCCAGTGGTTAAGAGTCCACCTTCCAATGCAGGAAATGTGGGTTTGATCGCTGGTTGGGGAGCTAAGATCTCGCATGCCTAGGGGCCAACATACCAAAAACAAACCAAAAGCAATATTGTAACAAATTCAATAAAGACTTTAAAAGTGGTCTACATTTTAAAACCTCTTTTAAAAAAGTTCTCATCACAAGAAAAAAAATGTTGGGAATTATGTATGCTGCTGGCTATTAGTTAGACCTATTGTGGTCTAGATAGACATAGCTATCATTATGTGTACACCTGAAACTAATGCAATTTTTATGTCCATGATACCTCAGTTTAAAGATTTAAACTGCAGTAAAATATGCCTAACAAAATTTACCACGCGTTCACATTGTTGTGTAACCCATTTCTTGAACATGTTCCCATTTTGCAAAACTAAAAGTCTGTTAAGTATCTCCTCGCTGCCCTTCCTCCCAGCCCCTGGTAACCAGCGTTCTACTTTCCGTTTCTATGAATTTGACTTAACATTTCACATGTGAGGACTCATCCAATATTTGTCTTTTTGCTCCCAGTTTATTAGAACTGACTGGTTATAAACTTCCCTGGTCAACCAGTGGTTAAGACTTTGCCTACCAGTGCAGCGGGTGTGAGTTGGATCCCTGGTCTGGAAGTTAAAATCCCAGATGCCTCGCAGCCAAAAATCAAAACATGAAACAGAAGCAATATTGTAATTCAGTGAAGACTTTTAAAATACCCTTAAAAATAAATAAATAAAATTAACTGGCTAGAGTTGGAAACAGAAAGCGCTGAAACTGGCCCAGGTCTCTCATCTCCTTTGGCCCCTTTTTATGAATACATTGCACATGTGGACATGTGTTATTCATCTTTGTGGTCTCAACTCTGTGATTCTCAGCCTTCTCACCCAGGCAGCCTTTTAAAATTCTCTTGTCCAATAATAAAAAAAAATCTCTTGTCCAGATTCCACTCCACATCCATTAAAATTAGAATCTCAGGGAGTGAAGGCTACTGCAGACATCCCAGGCATTTCTAATTGCACTCAAGCTTGCTATCCAATGCCTAACTGGAGAGCTGAAAGGCAGATGAACAGTGGGCAAATCAGAGAGTTTAGGATAGATGATCTTCAGGGTCTTTTATTTGTGGCTGCACGGGCCCTTCTCTAGTTTTGGTGAGCGTGGCTAATCTTCATTGTGTTGTGTGGGCTTCTTATTACCTTGGCTTCTCTCGTTGTGGAGCACAGGCTCTAGGCATACAAGCTCAATAGTTGCAGCTCCTGGGCCTTCGAGTGCAGCAGGCTTCAGTAGCTGGAGCACATGGGCTCGGTAGTGACAGTTCATCAAAGTCTTTTTAAATTAAAAAAATTTGCAAAATCAACCAGCATCTTTGCAATTCTCAACCAGCAGTGGTTGAGTTAATTCAGCTAGGCCCAGAAGATGAACCGAAGCGCTCTGGAGTGTGGCTCCACCTGCAGTCTTCGGCTGTCATGACAATCCCACTGTGCTGTCTGACTCTTTGCGACCCCATGGACTGCAGCCCACCAAGTTCCTCTGCTATGGAGTTTTCCAGCCGACAATGCCCAAATGGAGTACCATTTCCTACTCCCGGAGATCTCCCTGACTCAGGGATCGAACCCGCATCTCCTGCGTGGACCTGCATTGGCAGGAGCGTTCTCTACCACTAGGGCCACCCAGGAAGCCCCATGGAGGGCTCCTGAAAGTGAAAGTCGCTCAGTGGTGTCCGACTGTTGGCGACCCATGGACTGGACCCTCCCAGGCTCCTCTGCCCATGAAATTCTCCTGAGAAGAATGCTGGAGGAGGCTCTTACAGGTGGCTCCAACACTCAGTAGACATCGCTCTCCTGCCACATTCATTTAACACATACTTCTTAACATGGCTCACTTGCCCTTTAAAGCACCTAGGCAAGTCAATAGCTAATAGTATTTGTGCTCACTGCATCAACTTCTAAAAAGACCACCATATTTTCGAGTAATTCTAACGTCAGTGAAGGATATTATAGGGATACTGATTTCAGCTGAATGTAGGAGATACTACTGAAACCTGAAGGGCTGAAGAGAATAAACTGCCTTGTGATATAATGATTCCCTTGATACCGGTGCTCCGTAAATGAGTACCATCTGTGAGATACTACAGGCAAGAATCCTAAATTAGAAGAAATTAGGATGACCTGTGAGACCCTCCTAACTCCAAGACTCCATGATTTTTAAAGTCAGGAAGATTTATTGATTATTTTCACTATAAAAGAATTAGTGACTTCGTAAATCATGTTTTACAAATGTGGATAGAAATAACGAAACATAAGAAAACAAAAAAAAAGAAATGAATTAATTTGCAATTATAGCTGGAGATTTTAAAACTCATTTTTCAGTACTTAAGGAAGTAAATAGACTTCTTCCCCCAAAACATCTTTGTTACTAATTTCTTAATTTTCAGCAGAGGACATCCTCCATATTAATTTGGTATTGTTAAATGGTTTGATACTTGTTTTATGGCCCACCTGAAAGTTCCTGAAATACTTGAAAATTAAACATAATAAACATTTAGAACATAATTCTAAATTGTCAATCTTCTCTGGAAAATATTTGAACTCATCATGAAAAAAATTGTCCACTGTGCTGTCTGACTCTTTGCGACCCCATGGACTGCAGCCCACCAAGTTCCTCTGCTATGGAGTTTTCCAGCCGACAATGCCCAAATGGAGTACCATTTCCTACTCCCGGAGATCTCCCTGACTCAGGGATCGAACCCGCATCTCCTGCGTGGACCTGCATTGGCAGGAGCGTTCTCTACCACTAGGGCCACCCAGGAAGCCCCATGGAGGGCTCCTGAAAGTGAAAGTCGCTCAGTGGTGTCCGACTGTTGGCGACCCATGGACTGGACCCTCCCAGGCTCCTCTGCCCATGAAATTCTCCTGAGAAGAATGCTGGAGGAGGCTCTTACAGGTGGCTCCAACACTCAGTAGACATCGCTCTCCTGCCACATTCATTTAACACATACTTCTTAACATGGCTCACTTGCCCTTTAAAGCACCTAGGCAAGTCAATAGCTAATAGTATTTGTGCTCACTGCATCAACTTCTAAAAAGACCACCATATTTTCGAGTAATTCTAACGTCAGTGAAGGATATTATAGGGATACTGATTTCAGCTGAATGTAGGAGATACTACTGAAACCTGAAGGGCTGAAGAGAATAAACTGCCTTGTGATATAATGATTCCCTTGATACCGGTGCTCCGTAAATGAGTACCATCTGTGAGATACTACAGGCAAGAATCCTAAATTAGAAGAAATTAGGATGACCTGTGAGACCCTCCTAACTCCAAGACTCCATGATTTTTAAAGTCAGGAAGATTTATTGATTATTTTCACTATAAAAGAATTAGTGACTTCGTAAATCATGTTTTACAAATGTGGATAGAAATAACGAAACATAAGAAAACAAAAAAAAAGAAATGAATTAATTTGCAATTATAGCTGGAGATTTTAAAACTCATTTTTCAGTACTTAAGGAAGTAAATAGACTTCTTCCCCCAAAACATCTTTGTTACTAATTTCTTAATTTTCAGCAGAGGACATCCTCCATATTAATTTGGTATTGTTAAATGGTTTGATACTTGTTTTATGGCCCACCTGAAAGTTCCTGAAATACTTGAAAATTAAACATAATAAACATTTAGAACATAATTCTAAATTGTCATAGTCAAAGAAGAAATTCCAAAGAAATCTGGAAAATATTTGAACTCATCATGAAATCACAAAATATCAAATTTGTAGTATGTAGCTAAAATACTGATTAAAGGAAAATTTATACCTTTAAATCTTTTATTAGGAAAGAATATAATCTCTAAAATTAGTAAGCTAAAAATCCACTTAGAGAAAGTAGGCTTTTGAAAACGAAAACTTAAAATGAATAGCAAGGTAGAAATAATAAAGATATGAACACAATTTAATGGATAAAAAATAAAAATTAGTAGACAATAGAGAGAGCTGCTTTGAGCATCTAAGGATTCATTTACAGATCACGAGTTCCTTAGCCAGCACTTCCCTGGTGGCTCAGACAGTAAACAATCCATCTGCAATGTGGGAGACCTGAGTTCAATCCCTGGGCTGGGAAGACTCCCTGGAGGAGGGTATGCAACCCACTCCAGTATTCTTGCCTGGAGGCTCCCATAGCCGGAGGAGCCAGGCAGGCTGCCATCCGTGGGGATGCACGGAATCAGACACGACCGAGCACTAAGCAGCAACAGTGGCGACTTAGACAAGGTGCTGGGGTGACTGAAAACAACTTTAAAGCTACCTCTTCAAATTCATTTGGAAATGAAAAAGAAAGAAACATTGAAGATGCCGTTAGGGAAATAGAATGTGATTCAATAACAAGCATTTAAACATTCCCTTGGAAACACATGAATTCAATGCTAAAACAGCTGCTGCTTCTTGAGTGTTGTAATGTGTCAGTCTCTTCAGAGACCTCATTTAACTTACTCCTCACGCAAGCCTTACATGGCAATCCTCGATTATCTCCGTTTTAGATGTGAGCAAACTGGGTCTTGGAGGTTAAGAAATTTCTTCCTGAGCATAAGTTCAAGGCCAAGTCTTTCTCAGTCTTTCCCTCATACCAAGTTATCCCCATCTGAAAGTGTTTTACCTCGATTTGAGACTTAAACCCGGGGCCCAGACCTGATTGAACCCTCCTTGGGACTCAAACCCACGCGGCTGGGACTTGAACCCAGCCAAAACCCTGTTTGGGACTTGAACCCACGTGACTGGGGCTTGAACCTAGCCAAAACCTGGTTTGGGACTTGAACCCACATGGCTAAGGCTTAACCCCAGCCAAAACCCTGCTTGCGACTTGAACCCACGTAGTCAGGACTCAATCCCGGCCTAAACCCTGTCTGGGACTTGAGCCCACACGGCCGGGACTTAATCCAGCACTCACCCAACGTCTGAGCCCACTGAGGCTCAGGTTCTTTGTGCCTCAACGCAGAAAGAATTCAGCGAGAAGCAGAGTGATAGACAAGAAGAGGATTTATTAGGAGAGGGTACTTACAAGAGGTGCAAGCAGGCAGGCAGGAAAGCTCTGCTCTGCTCTCTCTCCAACTGAGTGGGCAGCCATATACATAGGATGGTAAAAGACCGCCCTCCTCAAGTAGACGCAGATGCAAGGCATACATTATTAGTTCCTTCTTCGCCAGTTCCTCCTTCATCAGCTGTTTATACCCAGTCAAACCTGCTTTACTGAACCAGGAGCAGCTCTCCTGAGTTATCATCAACTCACTGGCCTCCCAACCTTTCTCAGGTTTCACCCTTCTACCTACTGTCTCCTACTAGGACTCTACAACCACCTACCTGTTCTACTCTATCCCTATCAAATCCTCTCCACTAATAATGATTGCTCACTGACAGCTTGGAGAGCAAATGTGTTTGGGTTAAATTTTGCCCTTCACATGTTTTCAATACACATTGGTTGTCAAAGTGTAAACATTAGATTTTACATGAAAGTCTGAATACTCTGTCAGTCTCAAAGAATCAGAAGGCCTGGAAGCCTTGGTCCTGCGGTCTTTTTTTAAAATAAATATATTTAATTTTGGCTGTGCTGTGTGTTGGTTGCTGCAAACAGGCTTTCTCTACTTACAGTGAGTGGGACCTGCTCTATGCTTTGTGGTGAGCAGGCTTCTCGCCGAGGTGGCTTCTTTTGTTTCCGAGCATAGGCTGTAGGCAGAGGGCTTCCATAATTGTGCTGTGTGGGTTTAGTTGCCCGAGGCACGTGGAATCTTCCCAGATCAGAGACTGAACCTGTGCCCCCTACACTGGCAGATGGAGTCTTAACCACTGGAGCACTCGAGAAAGTCCTGAGATTGAATGCAGGACAAGGCGATGTGACAAGGCTGGATGGACCCCGTCCTTAGCTGGGGCCGGAGTTCTTCAGGGTGCTCTGGTCCCCACTCCTCTGTGCTGCATCCTTCACAAGCAGGCTGAGGGCCAGCTGCTTTTTCTCCCTTCCAGTGCAGCCCTCAACACTTAGGTATATAACCCACCTGACACCTGACGGCACTGAATTTGTCACCCCTCATTTAGAATCAGGTTTCCCAGGTGGCGCTAGTGGCATAGACCCCGCTTGCCAATGCAGGAGACAGATTCAATCCCTGAGTCAGGAAGATCCCCTAGAGGAGGAGATGGTAACTCACTCTCAAATTCTTGTCTGGAAAATCCCATGGACAGAAGAGCCTGGCAGGCTGCAGTCCATGGGGTCGCAAAGAGTCAGACACGACTTAAGCAACTTAACATGCCTGAAGGCATTTAGAATCTCTCCTCCACCTCCCAGGCCCAGTTCAGATTCCTCACATTCTCGTTCTATTGGTCCCAAAGCTGTTTTTGTATGGTTCCCATTTCCCGAGGGCACCTGGGCCAAACACATGGATTCATCTTAAAATGCCCACACAGAATGAATCCTGTGATTTCTCTCTGTGCTTCCTTGCGTGGAGGTATTTTCTCTGCTTCTGTACCTAATAGCCTATCTTGCTTTGATTTCTTCCCACTCCTGGGGGTGAGGTTTGGTTTTATGATACCCTCCAAGTCCTTTAGCAAGTGGCGATTTTACATGAAAGTCTGAATACTCTGTCAGTCTCAAAGAATCAGAAGGCCTGGAAGCCTTGGTCCTGGTCTTTTTAAAATAAATATATTTAATTTTGGCTGTGCTGTGTGTTGGTTGCTGCAAACAGGCTTTCTCTACTTACAGTGAGTGGGACCTGCTCTATGCTTTGTGGTGAGCAGGCTTCTCGCCGAGGTGGCTTCTTTTGTTTCCGAGCATAGGCTGTAGGCAGAGGGCTTCCATAATTGTGCTGTGTGGGTTTAGTTGCCCGAGGCACGTGGAATCTTCCCAGATCAGAGACTGAACCTGTGCCCCCTACACTGGCAGATGGAGTCTTAACCACTGGAGCACTCGAGAAAGTCCTGAGATTGAATGCAGGACAAGGCGATGTGACAAGGCTGGATGGACCCCGTCCTTAGCTGGGGCCGGAGTTCTTCAGGGTGCTCTGGTCCCCACTCCTCTGTGCTGCATCCTTCACAAGCAGGCTGAGGGCCAGCTGCTTTTTCTCCCTTCCAGTGCAGCCCTCAACACTTAGGTATATAACCCACCTGACACCTGACGGCACTGAATTTGTCACCCCTCATTTAGAATCAGGTTTCCCAGGTGGCGCTAGTGGCATAGACCCCGCTTGCCAATGCAGGAGACAGATTCAATCCCTGAGTCAGGAAGATCCCTAGAGGAGGAGATGGTAACTCACTCTCAAATTCTTGTCTGGAAAATCCCATGGACAGAAGAGCCTGGCAGGCTGCAGTCCATGGGGTCGCAAAGAGTCAGACACGACTTAAGCAACTTAACATGCCTGAAGGCATTTAGAATCTCTCCTCCACCTCCCAGGCCCAGTTCAGATTCCTCACATTCTCGTTCTATTGGTCCCAAAGCTGTTTTTGTATGGTTCCCATTTCCCGAGGGCACCTGGGCCAAACACATGGATTCATCTTAAAATGCCCACACAGAATGAATCCTGTGATTTCTCTCTGTGCTTCCTTGCGTGGAGGTATTTTCTCTGCTTCTGTACCTAATAGCCTATCTTGCTTTGATTTCTTCCCACTCCTGGGGGTGAGGTTTGGTTTTATGATACCCCTCCAAGTCCTTTAGCAAGTGGCGGTTGGTGGGATGGAGGGTGAGTGGTCCTGACCCACGAGTGCCCAGTGGAGCTGGAACTAAGGACCTGGGTGGGTCACAGAGAAAGTGACCCGTCTGCTTCTTTCTAGCCTGGGAAGAACTGGATCAATTATCATTTAGCCTCTGGGTTCCCACAGAGCCCACAGGATGCCTCCAGGTGGTCCGCCCCTTGCTGTCCCCCCCATAATCAAATGATACCTACTCAGACAACGTGATGCAACCTCATTTTATTAGGAAAGGACCGTGGACCCCGGGGGGCACTTCCCAGCATCTAGGAAGGCACGGGGGGAGGGGTGTCATGTCTGGTAACTAGAAGGCGCAGCTGGCTTCCCCGAAGCGGCGACACTTCATGACCCGCAGGTAGGTCTCCGTCTTGTGCAGGTCCTTCCGGAAGCAGGAGAGCAGCCCGTAGTTCTTGAGCAGCGCGTCGTCACTGCGCATGTTCGTGTCAAACTTGTCGTAGGTCTGCTTGAGGATCTGCCCAGCGCGCGGGGGGCCGTCTTCCAGCTCCTGCCGAGGGAGAGAGAGAGAGGCCCGATGAGCCCTTGGGAACTGCTCCCTCCTGCCTCCCTCCACTTCCACCCTCCCCTCCAGGCTTGGAGAAGGGATTTCAAATGGGAGGGGGGCCCGTGGCACTGATTTCTGGGTCAAGGCTGGACGGCTATGCGTCCCCTACTGGTCAGCTAAGTCAGGAGAGGGCGGGCATGGCCCCAGGGTGGAGGGGACCCACAACGTCATCCCCACCCGCATCAGGGCCAGGATGCCTTCTTCCAGGTCCTTCAGCTTCTCGTAGACGCGGTCCGAGGTGCCAAACACCAGGCTGTTGGTGAAGACTCTGCTGAGGAATTGCAGGGGCCCCAGCCAGGACTGGATGAGCAGCAGTGAGATGCGAAGCAGCTCCAAGTCCTGCGGGGGACAGAGGGGTGGGCAGTGGGGGCCGCAGTCTCAGGGTGGCCGGGCAAAGGCGGCCTCTGCCCGGGGAGCTCCCGCCACCTTCCGCAGACAACCGTCACTTTCAAATGCCATCCATCACCCTCTGCCCGCTCGGGGAGAAGGCCACCCAAGGGCTGGTGCGGAGAGATGGAGCAGCCTACTCAGGAAGACAGAGAGGCCCCTGCATCTCGGTCCGCGATGGCCACTCACCGATTTCTGCTGGGCCTCGTTCTTGCCGGTGGGGGCCGGGATGGTTTCGGAGAAGCAGAAGGCAACCTGGGTGTTCTGGATGGAGTATCTCTGTCCCTCTGGGATGTAGGTGCGCTCCTGGGAGAAGGCACGCCCACCCGGTTCTAAGGCGGTACCTCTCCTCACTGCCTTATTTGGAACCCTCGCCCCCTCCCCGCTAGTTTATGCTCCCCTGACAGCAGCCTCACTTGGATAAAATACCCTTGAACACCTCAGTTTCTTCCCACTACATGAAGCGGGCACGGATTCATCCCTTCCTGCCACCCGCCACGCGTAGGCACCCCAGGGGAGCTTACAAACTCTTTGAAGGTGTCCGCGGCCAGTTGGTGCAGGTGCTGGACCCGGAGCACGGCGTTGGCAAACAGGCCCGACAAGGACATGGCTGGGAAGGCGCCCACCTCCCGCGTCCAGGGCAGGCAGAGCAGGGCGAAAACCAGGAGCAGGGAGGTCCGGGGGCCTAGGGAGAGACCAGGAGGGCAGTGACAGAGGGGCCTGGAGAGCAAGAGACCAGATCTCCTGCCACCCTCCTGCTGCCCCACCCTTCAGGGACTGAGAACATTCAAGACGTGGCCAAATGTCTGGGTGTAGACAGCGAGGTTCGCATTCAGAAGCCCTAAAACCCAAGATTGGGTCCTTGTACATCGGAGGGGCTCTGCGCCACCCTTCAGGACATGGCTAACCTGGAGGAATTTTAGGGGGCTTACCGGCTGCAGCCATCGTAGCTGGTGAGCTGTCCACGGGACCCTGAGCTGTCTGAGGAGATGGGCCCTGGGATCCTGAAGCTGGCCTCTGGTGGGCCCGTTTTATACCCTGGCCTCTTCTCTCTCTCCCATTCCCCTCCCCCGCCCCATGCTGTCTATACATGTATGCATGGGCGGTTGACGGCCTGTGCTAATGGATAATTTAAAACCTCCGCCCACACATCCTGTTCCCGCTCCTCTCGGGTCATGTCCCCCAAGTTTGTCCTATTCCCCTCTCCACTGTCACTGGCCTGAGGGCTGTACACTCAGGGTCTCAGCTTGAGAGACCACCCCATGGGTTTTGTTTTTAAGGGGGAGATCGCCAAAGGGAGTCGGACTGAGCAACTGAAGGACAACAGGCAGAAGGGAGTGGGCTTGCCAGGTGGCTCAGCGGTAAAGAACCTGACTGGCAAGGCAGGAGACCCAGGTTTGATCCTCAGGTCGGAAAGATCTCCTGGAGAAGGGAATGGCCATCCACTCAAGTATTCCTGCCTAGAAAACCCCATGGACAGAGGAGCCTGGCGGGCTATAGCCCATGGGATCGCAAAAGAGTTGGACCCGACTTAGTGACTAAATAACATCAAGCAGAAGGGAGTGGTCCAGGCTTCCCCTGGTGGTCCAGTGGGTAAGGACACCGCCTTGCAGTGCAAGGGGCGCTGCTTCGATCCCTGGCCTGGGAAGATCCCACGTGCCGCGGAGCGGCTGGACTGATGTGTCCAATCACCGAGCCGGAGCTCTGGGGCGCATGCGCCCAGAGCCAGCGCTCTGCAACAACAGACGCCGCCGTGATGGGAGGCCCGCAGGAGCCAAAGAACAAAGACGGATGAAAATAGACAAATGAAAGACCGATAGAGGTGGCCCGCCCGCTCCCTTCCCTCCCCAACCCGACCCCCGCCCAAAAATAAGAAATAAATAAATCTTTAAAAAAAAAAAAAAAAAGGGAGTGGTCCAAGCCCAGGCACAGCTCCGGCAGGGTGTCACTGTGGGCTGTTCTCCAGGGTGAGCAGGGTCTCTCCGAAGAGGGGTTATGTCAGGATGGTTGTACATTGAGAGCTATGTGGATGCTTCCTCAGCTCTCTACCCCTTTCCTCCTCCCTGCCCTGCTCCTCTCCACCCACCAGAAAGAACGTGTGCTTGGGGAAAGGGGGCCGATAGCAAGAGTCTGGGATTTCTGAGCTGGCGTTCCACAGGCCCCATCTCCATCCTCAGGCTTCCTGATCCGGCCTGAGGTGGATGCAGCGCTAACATCGACCACTAGAGGGCTTCGGCCACAGACATCTTACTCCCTTTTTCCTGAGCACTGGGGCTCCGTAAACTAAAACGAATAGGAATGGGCGAATTTAGTTCAGATAACCATTATATCTTCTACTGTGGGAAAGAATCCCTTAGAAGAAATGGCGCAGCCCTCAAAGTCCATCACCAGGTGATCAGTGCTGAAATCAGATGGATTGTGTTCTTTGCAGCTGAAGACGGAGAAGCTTTAGTCAGCAAAAACGAGACTGAGCTGATTGTGGCTGAGATCATGAGCTCCTTATTGCAAAATTCAGATTTAAATTGAAGAAAGTAAGGAAAACCACTAGGCCGTTCAGGTAGACCTAAATCAAATCCTTTAAGATTATAGAATGGAAGTGACAAATAGATTCAAGGGATTAGATCTGATAGACTGACTGCCTGAAGAACCATGGACGGAGGTTCGTAATATTGTACTGGAGGCAACGATCAAAAACATCCACAAGAAACAGAAATGATCCACAAGCAAAAGGCAAAATGGTTGTCTGGGGGAGGCCTTACAAATAGCTGAGAAAAGAAGAGATGCAAAAGGCAAAGGAGAAACGGAAAGCTATACCCATCTGAATGCAGAGTTACAAAGAATAGCAAGGAGAGATAAGAAAGCCTTCCTAAAGTGAACAACGCAAAGAACTAGAGGAGAACAATAGAATAGGAAAGACTAGTGATGTCTTCAAGAAAATTAGAGATACCAAGGGAACATCTCATGTAAAGATGGGCACAATAAAGGACAGAAATGATATGGACCTAACAGAAGCAGAAGACATTGAAAAGAGGTGGCAAGAATACACAGAAGAACTACACAAAAAAGACCTTAATGACCCAGATGACCACAATGGTGTGATCACTCACCTAGAGCCAGACATCCTGGAATATGAAATCAAGTGGGCTGTTGGAAGCACCACTATGAACAAAGATAGTGGAGGCGATGGAATTCCAGCTGAGCTATTTCAAATCTTAAAAGATGATGCTCTTAAAGCGCTGCACTCTATATGCCAGCAAATTTGGAAAACTGAGCAGTGTCCGTAGGACTGGAAAATGTCAGTTTTCATTCCAGTCCCAAAGAAGGGCAATGCCAAAGAATGGTCAAACTACCACACGATTGCCCTCATTTCACAAGCTAGCAAGGTAATGGTCAAAATTCTCCAAGCTAGGCTTCAACAGTACATGAACTGAGAAGTTCCAGATGTACAAGCTGGATTTAGAAAAGGGAGAGGAACCAGAGGTCAAATTGCCAACATCTGTTGGATCATAGAAAAATTAAGAGAATTCCAGGAAAATGTCTACTTCTGCTTCATCGACTATGCTAAAGCCTTTGACTCTGTGGATCACAACACACTGTAGAAAATTCTGAAAGAGATGGGAATACCAGACCACCTTACCTGCCTCTTGCAGGTAAACCTGTATACAGGAAACCTGTATACAGGACCAGAAGCAACAATTAGAACTGGACATGGAACAATGGACTGGTTCTAAATTGGGAAAGGAATGTATTAAGGCTGTATATTGTCACCTTGCTTATTTAACTTACATCACGTGAAATGCCTGTCTGGATGAAGCACAAGCTGGAATCAAGATTGCTGGGAGAGATATCGATAACCTCCAATATGCAGATGACTCTACCGTTACGGAAGAAAGTGAAAAGGAACTAAAGAGCCTCTTGATGAAGGTGAAAAAGGAGAGTGAAAAAGCTGACTTAACATTCAACATTGAAAAAAAACACAGATGATCATGACATTCAGTCCCATCACTTCACGGCAAACAGATGGGCAAACAATGGAAACAGTGACAGACTTTATTTTCTTGGGCTCCCAAACCACTGCAGATGGTGACTGCAGCCATGAAATTAAAAGATATTTGCTCCTTGGGAAAAAAAGCTATGACAAACCTAGGCAGAGTATTCAAAAGCAGAGGCATTACTTTGCCAACAAAGCTCTGTTTAGTCAAAGCTATGGTTTTTCCAGTAGTCCCATATGGATCTGAGAGTTGGACCATAAAGAAGGCTGAGTGCTGAAGAACTGATGCTTTTAATCTGTGATGTCGGAGAAGACTCTTGAGAGTCCTTTGAATGGCAAGGAGATCAAACCAGTCAATCCTAAAGGAAATCAACCCTGAATGTTCATTGGAAGGACTGAAGCACCAATACTTTGGTTGCTTGATGGAGAAAGAGCCACAGGGCAATGCCAAAGAATGGTCAAACTACCACACGATTGCCCTCATTTCACAAGCTAGCAAGGTAATGGTCAAAATTCTCCAAGCTAGGCTTCAACAGTACATGAACTGAGAAGTTCCAGATGTACAAGCTGGATTTAGAAAAGGGAGAGGAACCAGAGGTCAAATTGCCAACATCTGTTGGATCATAGAAAAATTAAGAGAATTCCAGGAAAATGTCTACTTCTGCTTCATCGACTATGCTAAAGCCTTTGACTCTGTGGATCACAACACACTGTAGAAAATTCTGAAAGAGATGGGAATACCAGACCACCTTACCTGCCTCTTGCAGGTAAACCTGTATACAGGAAACCTGTATACAGGACCAGAAGCAACAATTAGAACTGGACATGGAACAATGGACTGGTTCTAAATTGGGAAAGGAATGTATTAAGGCTGTATATTGTCACCTTGCTTATTTAACTTACATCACGTGAAATGCCTGTCTGGATGAAGCACAAGCTGGAATCAAGATTGCTGGGAGAGATATCGATAACCTCCAATATGCAGATGACTCTACCGTTACGGAAGAAAGTGAAAAGGAACTAAAGAGCCTCTTGATGAAGGTGAAAAAGGAGAGTGAAAAAGCTGACTTAACATTCAACATTGAAAAAAAACACAGATGATCATGACATTCAGTCCCATCACTTCACGGCAAACAGATGGGCAAACAATGGAAACAGTGACAGACTTTATTTTCTTGGGCTCCCAAACCACTGCAGATGGTGACTGCAGCCATGAAATTAAAAGATATTTGCTCCTTGGGAAAAAAAGCTATGACAAACCTAGGCAGAGTATTCAAAAGCAGAGGCATTACTTTGCCAACAAAGCTCTGTTTAGTCAAAGCTATGGTTTTTCCAGTAGTCCCATATGGATCTGAGAGTTGGACCATAAAGAAGGCTGAGTGCTGAAGAACTGATGCTTTTAATCTGTGATGTCGGAGAAGACTCTTGAGAGTCCTTTGAATGGCAAGGAGATCAAACCAGTCAATCCTAAAGGAAATCAACCCTGAATGTTCATTGGAAGGACTGAAGCACCAATACTTTGGTTGCTTGATGAGAAGAGCCAACTCACTGGAAAAGACCCTGAGGCTGGGAAAAACAGAAGGCAGAAGGAGAAGGGGATGTCAGAGGATGGCATGGTTGGATGGCATCACCCACTCAGGGGACATGAGTTTGAGTAAACTCTGGGAGATGGTAAGTAACAGGGAAGCCTGGCATGCTGCAGTCCATGCGGTTGTAAAGAGTTGGACATGACTGAGCAGCTGAACAGCAATAGGGATTCCAGCAGGTGGGTGTGGCAAATGACCAGAACCTGAAGCATTGCCCCTACTCCTCGGATGTGCTTCAGAAGTCCTGGGACAGACACTGCCCACTAGGGCTTGCTCCCATAGCCCTGTTACGATCAGAGAATCGTCAAGTTGGAGGAGTCCTCGAGGGCTTGAGTCCCACCTCCAGCGCTGGAGCATAGCGCCCCAAAATATTGCCCTCTCCAGTCACTGCGGTCTCCTCCCCCCGTCTCTCCTCGCCTCCTTTCAATATCTGTATAGGGCTTATCAGGCTGTGAAAAGCATGCCCACGTAATCTCACATTAGAGCCCTAGGACCATTTTGTGAAGGAGGTGTGATTATCACCCCATTTTACAGAAGAGGAGACTGAGGCTCAGAGAGGCTTTCTCACGTGAGCCACTTCAGCCAAGACAGCACATCCCCAAACGCTTGCGCTTCCCATTTAGTTGCAGCATCCCAAGTGCTTTCTTCAAAGCTGACCGGTGGGCATCGCTGTGTTTTTTTTAAAAATTTCTGGGAACTGCAGCCCCAAACCACTGCAGATGGTGACTGCAGCCATGAAATTAAAAGATATTTGCTCCTTGGGAAAAAAAGCTATGACAAACCTAGGCAGAGTATTCAAAAGCAGAGGCATTACTTTGCCAACAAAGCTCTGTTTAGTCAAAGCTATGGTTTTTCCAGTAGTCCCATATGGATCTGAGAGTTGGACCATAAAGAAGGCTGAGTGCTGAAGAACTGATGCTTTTAATCTGTGATGTCGGAGAAGACTCTTGAGAGTCCTTTGAATGGCAAGGAGATCAAACCAGTCAATCCTAAAGGAAATCAACCCTGAATGTTCATTGGAAGGACTGAAGCACCAATACTTTGGTTGCTTGATGAGAAGAGCCAACTCACTGGAAAAGACCCTGAGGCTGGGAAAAACAGAAGGCAGAAGGAGAAGGGGATGTCAGAGGATGGCATGGTTGGATGGCATCACCCACTCAGGGGACATGAGTTTGAGTAAACTCTGGGAGATGGTAAGTAACAGGGAAGCCTGGCATGCTGCAGTCCATGCGGTTGTAAAGAGTTGGACATGACTGAGCAGCTGAACAGCAATAGGGATTCCAGCAGGTGGTGTGGCAAATGACCAGAACCTGAAGCATTGCCCCTACTCCTCGGATGTGCTTCAGAAGTCCTGGGACAGACACTGCCCACTAGGGCTTGCTCCCATAGCCCTGTTACGATCAGAGAATCGTCAAGTTGGAGGAGTCCTCGAGGGCTTGAGTCCCACCTCCAGCGCTGGAGCATAGCGCCCCAAAATATTGCCCTCTCCAGTCACTGCGGTCTCCTCCCCCCGTCTCTCCTCGCCTCCTTTCAATATCTGTATAGGGCTTATCAGGCTGTGAAAAGCATGCCCACGTAATCTCACATTAGAGCCCTAGGACCATTTTGTGAAGGAGGTGTGATTATCACCCCATTTTACAGAAGAGGAGACTGAGGCTCAGAGAGGCTTTCTCACGTGAGCCACTTCAGCCAAGACAGCACATCCCCAAACGCTTGCGCTTCCCATTTAGTTGCAGCATCCCAAGTGCTTTCTTCAAAGCTGACCGGTGGGCATCGCTGTGTTTTTTTTAAAAATTTCTAAAATCCCTCTGATCCCAAGGATCCTGCCTCTAGTCACAGGAGTCCCCTTGCCTCGTCTTGTCCTCCCCTAAGAGTCAGCTTGGTGGCCTTCATTTTCCACGTGAGACTGGCCCAGAGACACTGGGTGCCTGACTGAGGCCACACAGCAAGGCAAGGCCCGGGTCAGGAAGGGTAGGTCTGCAGACTTCCCGCCTCCTGGTGCCCAGGGTTGGGGCTCGTTCAGCATCCAAAGGTCACCAGAATAAGAGCACGAAAGAACACGTTCCCCTCCATTTAAGCCCCCCACTCCTTGAGTCTAAGAAGATTTAGCACTGACTCTATGGGAAAAACAAACAAAGAAGCAACCCTTTTTAGAGGCGGTGGTTTATTGTGTTGCCAACCTGTGTTGAAAAGTCACACCCTCGTGGTCCAGAACGTGAGGGCTTGTGCCTTGTGACCTCTCCCTCGAAGAGCAGAAGATAGCGTTCTCTTTTCTCCTGTCATTCCTGAACCGTCACCCAACCGTGCCCCGATTCTTTCTCTGCTCTGAATGGCTCTGAGACCCTGTGGGACCTGTCCCAGCAGGACTGTACGAGGACCAGAGGGTGTGCGTCATTAAAGAAACACGCTCAGGGGCTTCCCTGGTGGTCCAGTGGGTGAAGAATCTGCCTTGCAGTGCGACGGGGCACCGGTTTGATCCCTGGCACGGGAGGATCCCACGTGCCGCGGAGTGGCTGCATCGGTGGGTTAAATTGCAAGTCAGCGCTCTAGAGCACATGCGCCCAGAGCCGGTGCTGTGCGGCGGGAGCGGCCACTGCGATGGGAGGCCCACACGGGCCAAGGAGTTAAGATGGGTGAAAATAAATAAATGAAGGACCAATAAAAGAGGCCAACATTTAAAAAAAGAAAGAAAGAAACAGGCTCTGGGACCTCTCTGGTGGTGCAGTGGCTAAAACTCCACGCGCCGATGTAGGAGGAGGCCTGGGTTCAATTCCTGGTCAGGGAACTAGATCCCATATGTTGTCACTGAAAATTCTGCATGCGTCAACTAAGGCCCCATGTGGTCAAAGAAACAAAGGACATTTCTTTATTTGCAAAAAAAAAAAAAGAAAAAGAAAGGAAGAAACAGGCTCTGATGAAGGTGGGGCCACAGGAAAGGTGTGTTTGTGTGTGTGTGTGTGTTTGTGCACGCGCTCTCACTCAACGCAGTTGTGTCTGACTCTTTGTGACCCCCTGGACTGTAGCCTGCCAGGCTCCTCTGTCCATGGAATTCTCCAGGCAAGCATGCTGGAGCAGGTTGCCATTTCCTTCTTTAGGGAATCTTCCTGATCCAGGGATGGAACCCAGGTCTCCTGCAATGCAGGCTGATTCTTTTTTTTTTTTTTTTTTAATGCAGGGAAAGTGTTTACATTTATTTATTTCTTTATTTTGGCAGGGGTGGGGAAGGAGGGGGTGGGCGGGCCACTTCCACTGGTCTTTCATTTGTTTAGTTTCATCCGTCTTTGTTCTTTGGCTCTTGTGGACCTCCCATCGCGGTGGCGTCCGTCATCGCAGAGCGCCGGCTCTGGGCGCATGCGCTCCAGAGCTCCGGCTCGGTCATTGGACACATCGGTCCAGCCGCTCCGCGGCACGTGGGATCTTCCCAGGCCAGGGATCGAAGCGGCGCCCCTTGCACTACAAGATGGTGTCCTTACCCACTGGACCACCAGGGAAGCCCAGGCTGATTCTTTCCATCTGAGACCTGAAAGTGGCCTCCTTCGGGCTTCAAGCGCCCCTCGAACGTTCAAGTCCACGTGGCTTGGGGCCCTGTCAATATTCAGAGTCATACTTGCCCTGAGAGGCGGGGATTGCCTCCATCCAGAGGCTGGAATTTTCCCCAGGATATGCATCACTTCTTCCTCAATTCCAGCAGGAGTCGATGGCTGCGAGGATCACGGCTCATTTAAGAATACCCTGTGGGCATTCCCAGGGCTTCTCCAGGGTACGTGGGGAAGAAGGCCAACATCTCTGAGCCCTGTCCTTGTGCAGGCAGTCTTGAGTGACCCTGGGAGGGTGAGATACACTCACACCGGGATGCTCGGGCGCAGAGGTAAGCAGCTTGCCTGGAGTCTTCCGGCTCCTAAGCGATCGCAGCCCAAGACCGCAGTCCACAGCGCAGAGCTCTCTAGAAGCCTCGTCTAGGAAAGACGGTGGCGCTGCTGGTGTGGACAGAAGGATCCCTAGGGCAAAGCGGGTGAGGCGGGGTCAAGTCCCTGCTCAGAAGACGTTCAGTGGGACTTCCCTGGTGGTCCCGTGGTTTAGACTCCCTGCTCCCAGGGCAGGCGGCACCGGTTTCATCCCTGGCTGGGGACGAACTCCGCATGCCGCGTGACAGCCAGAAAGAAAAAGTTCAAGGACCTTCAGCCGAGAGTGAGGTCCACAGGTACCAAGAAAAGCAGCAGAGAAAACAAGCTGATGTCGCCCGATTTAATGAACCAAGTCATGTCATCCTCTGCACTTGCGCTGCACGTTTCGGTGTGCATCGCATTTTCACTTCCTTTATCTCATCGGACAATCCTTGGGTTTGCCCGAGGATTCAGGCGGGGAGGAGGGTCTGGGAGGGGGGGGGGGCCATGCTTCATTTGTTTCATCCTTTGTTCTTGGCTCTTGTGGACCTCCATCGCGGTGGCGTCCGTCATCGCAGAGCGCCGGCTCTGGGCGCATGCGCTCCAGAGCTCCGGCTCGGTCATTGGACACATCGGTCCAGCCGCTCCGCGGCACGTGGGATCTTCCCAGGCCAGGGATCGAAGCGGCGCCCCTTGCACTACAAGATGGTGTCCTTACCCACTGGACCACCAGGGAAGCCCAGGCTGATTCTTTCCATCTGAGACCTGAAAGTGGCCTCCTTCGGGCTTCAAGCGCCCCTCGAACGTTCAAGTCCACGTGGCTTGGGGCCCTGTCAATATTCAGAGTCATACTTGCCCTGAGAGGCGGGGATTGCCTCCATCCAGAGGCTGGAATTTTCCCCAGGATATGCATCACTTCTTCCTCAATTCCAGCAGGAGTCGATGGCTGCGAGGATCACGGCTCATTTAAGAATACCCTGTGGGCATTCCCAGGGCTTCTCCAGGGTACGTGGGGAAGAAGGCCAACATCTCTGAGCCCTGTCCTTGTGCAGGCAGTCTTGAGTGACCCTGGGAGGGTGAGATACACTCACACCGGGATGCTCGGGCGCAGAGGTAAGCAGCTTGCCTGGAGTCTTCCGGCTCCTAAGCGATCGCAGCCCAAGACCGCAGTCCACAGCGCAGAGCTCTCTAGAAGCCTCGTCTAGGAAAGACGGTGGCGCTGCTGGTGTGGACAGAAGGATCCCTAGGGCAAAGCGGGTGAGGCGGGGTCAAGTCCCTGCTCAGAAGACGTTCAGTGGGACTTCCCTGGTGGTCCCGTGGTTTAGACTCCCTGCTCCCAGGGCAGGCGGCACCGGTTTCATCCCTGGCTGGGGACGAACTCCCGCATGCCGCGTGACAGCCAGAAAGAAAAAGTTCAAGGACCTTCAGCCGAGAGTGAGGTCCACAGGTACCAAGAAAAGCAGCAGAGAGAAAACAAGCTGATGTCGCCCGATTTAATGAACCAAGTCATGTCATCCTCTGCACTTGCGCTGCACGTTTCGGTGTGCATCGCATTTTCACTTCCTTTATCTCATCGGACAATCCTTGGGTTTGCCCGAGGATTCAGGCGGGGAGGAAGGGTCTGGGAGGGCTCTGGGCTGGTGGGTGGGGAGGCTGGGGGCAGGTGCCCAGTTGGTTGATGAGGGTGGTGTTTACAGTGGATACGGATCTCTGAACAGTCTAGAAGTGCAAAACAATCTACATCATTGGACCTACTAAATAATTTCCACTTCGGGGATTACTCCCCGGGGAGACCGGCCCATTGAGAAAGAAGTCACAAGTACCGGGGTGTGTGCAGCAGCTGTGGGAAGTCGGAGGTGCTTTCCTGATTGGTGCTGTCAACTGGAAATAACCTCTGCCTCCTTCTACCTTATTCTGCAGTTGTTTGTGAGCACCTTATTTCCCTTACGGGAAGGTAAGCTCTTTGAGACTGGATGCATGTCTTTTATCTCTTTGCTCATTCACTTCTTTTCTTATTCATGTGTTAACCGATTCAATAAGCAGTTGTCATGCCTTCCATGGACAAACCTAGAGAAATGAAGGACACCATCTTTTCTCTGCTGGAGTTTATTATCTATGGGAGAGAGAGATGATAGCCAAACAAGTAAATATCTAATGGTAAAGTGTATGCAGAAAATTCACATTGTGAAAACTACCGTGAAACAAAGAACTAAGATAAGTAGGTGAGAGCATAGCTCTGGGTTGGGAGGTAGAGGAGGACCTGGCAGCTGGGAGCCTTCCAGGTCCAGGAAACTCAACAAGCATCTGCTGAGTGGGTTGAATGGACGAAAGGACAGTGCCAAGGAAAGAACTCCAATATCTCCCCAGCCAGGAAGAGCCAGGCAGGCCACACTGTGTCTTGATGTTCTCCTCACAGTAGAAAGAATGTCACATAACAGGTACAGAAAAAATGATAAAGTGGAAGTTTGCAATGCATAGTAATATATACCTGAACAAATGTAAATGTAAAAAGGGGACAGGGTGACATGCATTTGCTGAGGGTGAGCACACACAGATGTTCACGCAAACCCACAGCTTGCGGAACCTGAGCCCCAAACGGACCTCACGAGGCGTCTGGCCGCCCACTCCTGCCATCTGAGAAAGTGGTCTTAGGGCCGAGAGAACGACCTCTTTTTCTTTAAGATTATTATTTGAAAAGTACATTAGGCTTGGTATAAATATGTTTTCACACATGACAGGCTGAATTCAGGGTTTCAGGATTGTTCATTTGTGTTCTCTGTCCTAAGTTCCTAAGTAAAGGCTTTGGGCAGGGAGAGGGCCACCGAGGTGTCCCCGAGTGGCGGGCTGCTTGGTTTTGGTTTTTGTTTGTGTCTGTGTCAATGGCGCTTCCCAAGGGGCCATGGCCAGGTGCGGCCACGTGGAGAGCAGAGACACATCCAGAAATTTCACAGCTGTGGGCTCTGAATCCAGCTGCGGAGGATGCCTGCAGAGAGCAGAGCACGCCCACCCAGGAGTCCCGAGACCCCCTCGTCCGCCGCCTGGGCGGGATGGCCTCTGAGGCTGTTCACTGAAGAGCGAGCCGGGCTGCACGCCTGCCGGGGGTCCAGGGACACCCAGACCGTGGAGGAGTTCGGAGGTTTGTTTTGTTTTTCTCTCATCTCCAATTCTGCTGGAAAAATACCCAAACCCTCCAGCCAAGGCGCCCCCGGCCTCGCACCACCTGCAGAGAGCGCGCCGGAAGTCAAGCTAGAATGGAGGAGGAACCGGCCTGTGCTTCCACCAGGCCTCAGGGGACGGGGCTGGATTCCCCCAGTGGGCAGCAGGGCCTGTGCCCACCAGGGGGGCCCTGGGCTGCATTCTGGGAGGAGGAGTGACCCAGAGCTGGCCCCCTGGAAGGATGGTCCAGCGGGTCGACATACGGGCCTGTTAGGAAGGAGCGGGACCTTCGGGGCTTTGGAACTCATGGGCAAGGGGGACCCTCTGGAGATTTCCCCAGGGCAGTGCTGTTCCAGGCTTCTCTCCTCCTCCTCTTCTGGCTCAAAGCCTCTGAGCTGCAAAGTCCTTCACGGGAAGCAGCTGTGATGTAGTGGAAAGAATGCTGAGCTTGGCGTCTGAAGGTCTGTGAATGACCTTTGGCAGGTGATGGTTATCATCTCCCTGGGCCCCGATTTCCTCTGCTATGCAGTGGGGACGACACTGTCCTCCTTTCAGGGCAAGGTCATGTCCATGAATAGGGTGGTACTCCACACAGTCTTACTGGCAGTTAAGAGACGCTCCCTGTATAAACATTTGGGGGACCCAGTGAAAGCGTCGGGTTCATGTTCTGTATGTTGGCTGTGGTGGTTATACCCATCTGCGCGTGTGCTAAAACCCATGACAAGAAAATTCGACTGTAGGATAATTTTCTAAAAACTAGCATCTGGTTCAACTCCTTTCCTCTGGATGAGTCTTAGGATTCCCATTTTGTAGATAAAGCAACTGAGACCTGAGATAATCATCCCTTTCACCGGCAATGGCTTCCCAAGGGGCCATGGCCAGGTGCGGCCACGTGGAGCAGAGACACATCAGAAATTTCACAGCTGTGGGCTCTGAATCCAGCTGCGGAGGATGCCTGCAGAGAGCAGAGCACGCCCACCCAGGAGTCCCGAGACCCCCTCGTCCGCCGCCTGGGCGGGATGGCCTCTGAGGCTGTTCACTGAAGAGCGAGCCGGGCTGCACGCCTGCCGGGGGTCCAGGGACACCCAGACCGTGGAGGAGTTCGGAGGTTTGTTTTGTTTTTCTCTCATCTCCAATTCTGCTGGAAAAATACCCAAACCCTCCAGCCAAGGCGCCCCCGGCCTCGCACCACCTGCAGAGAGCGCGCCGGAAGTCAAGCTAGAATGGAGGAGGAACCGGCCTGTGCTTCCACCAGGCCTCAGGGGACGGGGCTGGATTCCCCCAGTGGGCAGCAGGGCCTGTGCCCACCAGGGGGGCCCTGGGCTGCATTCTGGGAGGAGGAGTGACCCAGAGCTGGCCCCCTGGAAGGATGGTCCAGCGGGTCGACATACGGGCCTGTTAGGAAGGAGCGGGACCTTCGGGGCTTTGGAACTCATGGGCAAGGGGGACCCTCTGGAGATTTCCCCAGGGCAGTGCTGTTCCAGGCTTCTCTCCTCCTCCTCTTCTGGCTCAAAGCCTCTGAGCTGCAAAGTCCTTCACGGGAAGCAGCTGTGATGTAGTGGAAAGAATGCTGAGCTTGGCGTCTGAAGGTCTGTGAATGACCTTTGGCAGGTGATGGTTATCATCTCCCTGGGCCCCGATTTCCTCTGCTATGCAGTGGGGACGACACTGTCCTCCTTTCAGGGCAAGGTCATGTCCATGAATAGGGTGGTACTCCACACAGTCTTACTGGCAGTTAAGAGACGCTCCCTGTATAAACATTTGGGGGACCCAGTGAAAGCGTCGGGTTCATGTTCTGTATGTTGGCTGTGGTGGTTATACCCATCTGCGCGTGTGCTAAAACCCATGACAAGAAAATTCGACTGTAGGATAATTTTCTAAAAACTAGCATCTGGTTCAACTCCTTTCCTCTGGATGAGTCTTAGGATTCCCATTTTGTAGATAAAGCAACTGAGACCTGAGATAATCATCCCTTTCACCGGCATCGCTCAGTTTTGTGTCCACTGTCTGTCAGTGCTGGGGACCAGGGCCCCTGAGACAGGCATCAGCTCAGTCCAGTTCAGCGGCTCAGTCGTATCTGACTCTTTGCGACCCCATGGACTGCAGCACGCCAGGCTTCCCTGTCCTTCACCATCTCCTGGAGTTTGCTCAAACTCCAGACATGGGGACACCCAATCGTTTAAGCCTCTAAAACAGAAGAGCAGACCAGCGAGGGATTCTACATCATAACCAGGAAAGCAGTGACCCTTGAGGGTATCTGGTGGACAAGGCAGGCCTCCCTGCTCAAATGATTCTCGGTCAACAGTCTTTCAGAGCATTAGGGAAACTCATGTATTCAAAGATACTTAGTTGTCTTTCAAAAAAAAAAAAAAAAGCCAAGGCCTCCCCAGACTCAGGGCAGCCCCAGGTTGAGGGGTGGGGGGGGACCCTGCCTGGAGAAGCGGGGAGAAGTGAAGACTCCGTCCCACCCCCAGCTGGCTGCCCAGGGTCCCTGGTGGAGGTCGAGGCCAGAATTAGCGCCACTATGCAAAGCAGCAGGAGAGGAAGGGCTCCAGCTCAGTGGAGGCAGATGCCAAAACAAGTCAGTTTCCTCTGGCAGCCCGGAGGCCAGGGAGGGAGGAGGCCTGGCCCGGCCTGGCTCCGGGTGGGCACCGCCAACTGAAGCCGAGATGGACCTTCACCCCCGCGGGGCTCCTTGGCCACCTGCCCCACCTGCAGTTCCACGGGTGCTGCTCTCCCTGGCTCCCCTCCCCACCCCGTGCAGGCCTTGGTTCTCTGGTTCAACTGGCAGCTCTCTGAGGGCAGGGGTTTCTTCCATCTGAAGCCAAAGCACGAAGGGCACATCCAGAGCGCGGTCCCCCCAGGGTCAACGGGAAGTGGAACTCAGCCCGGCTCTACACACAGAGGGTCAGGGCACCTCAGCTCCCAGCCCGGAGTCGCTCTCCGTCACCCCCGCAACTGGCCGGCTGGGGACGTTTTGCCAGGAAAAGTCTGAAGGGGTTAACTGGCTAAAGATCCCTAGGCTTCACTGCCACAAGGTCTCCTGATTTAGAAATCTCTCTTGCACAGCTCTGGTTCAAATTTAAAAAATATATGTATATATATATATATATATCCAGTGTCTCTTAATGATTGACCAAAATCGTATCCATACCTATACACTTATTGGAGGACAGAGGACAATTTTTTTTTTTTTTAAACATTTCTTTTTTTGAGGGGGTGGTTTGCAGGTTTGGGAGGGAGGAGGGCGGGCGGGCCACTTCTGTTGGTCTTCCATTTCTCTAGTTTCATCCATCTTTGTTCTTTGGCCTGTGTGGGCCTCCCATCGCAGTGGCCTCTGTTGTCACAGAGCACCGGCTCTGAGTGCATGCGCTCCAGAGCTCCGGCTCAGTAATTGGACACATCGGTCCAGCCGCTCCGCGGCACGTGGGATCTTCCCAGGCCAGGGATTGAACTGGTACCCCTTGCACTTCAAGGCAGCGTCCTTACCCACTGGACCACCAGGGAAGCCCCAGAGGACAATTTTTGACTGTGAAAAATTAAAGTCAAAGCTCGTAAGAAAAAAAAAAACATGCATGCAGGCTTCGTGGGGGACAGGAAGTGGGTGGCAGAGGCAGGGGCAAGCCCTGCCCACAGGGAGCTGCTAGTTTAACTGGCGAATGAGGCCAGCAGGGGTAGCGTGAGGTCCTAAACTGCAGAGGCCGGCATCCAGACAGGATCAGCAGGGTCGGAGGGGCTGGTCAGTTTCCTTGGCAGCCCCCCTTCTCGGGTGGGCACCGCCAACTGAAGCCGAGATGGACCTTCACCCCCGCGGGGCTCCTTGGCCACCTGCCCCACCTGCAGTTCCACGGGTGCTGCTCTCCCTGGCTCCCCTCCCCACCCCGTGCAGGCCTTGGTTCTCTGGTTCAACTGGCAGCTCTCTGAGGGCAGGGGTTTCTTCCATCTGAAGCCAAAGCACGAAGGGCACATCCAGAGCGCGGTCCCCCCAGGGTCAACGGGAAGTGGAACTCAGCCCGGCTCTACACACAGAGGGTCAGGGCACCTCAGCTCCCAGCCCGGAGTCGCTCTCCGTCACCCCCGCAACTGGCCGGCTGGGGACGTTTTGCCAGGAAAAGTCTGAAGGGGTTAACTGGCTAAAGATCCCTAGGCTTCACTGCCACAAGGTCTCCTGATTTAGAAATCTCTCTTGCACAGCTCTGGTTCAAATTTAAAAAATATATGTATATATATATATATATATCCAGTGTCTCTTAATGATTGACCAAAATCGTATCCATACCTATACACTTATTGGAGGACAGAGGACAATTTTTTTTTTTTTTAAACATTTCTTTTTTTGAGGGGGTGGTTTGCAGGTTTGGGAGGGAGGAGGGCGGGCGGGCCACTTCTGTTGGTCTTCCATTTCTCTAGTTTCATCCATCTTTGTTCTTTGGCCTGTGTGGGCCTCCCATCGCAGTGGCCTCTGTTGTCACAGAGCACCGGCTCTGAGTGCATGCGCTCCAGAGCTCCGGCTCAGTAATTGGACACATCGGTCCAGCCGCTCCGCGGCACGTGGGATCTTCCCAGGCCAGGGATTGAACTGGTACCCCTTGCACTTCAAGGCAGCGTCCTTACCCACTGGACCACCAGGGAAGCCCCAGAGGACAATTTTTGACTGTGAAAAATTAAAGTCAAAGCTCGTAAGAAAAAAAAAAACATGCATGCAGGCTTCGTGGGGGACAGGAAGTGGGTGGCAGAGGCAGGGGCAAGCCCTGCCCACAGGGAGCTGCTAGTTTAACTGGCGAATGAGGCCAGCAGGGGTAGCGTGAGGTCCTAGCTACGCCAGAGCTGCAGAGGCCGGCATCCAGACAGGGATCAGGCAGGGGCTGGTGTGCTTTGGGAGGGCTTCCCATAGGTGGAGGGCCTTGAAGGGCGAGAGGGTCGGGCACCCCTGCTGAGGACAAGGATCTGTTCAGGCAGAGCAAGGGAGGAATGTGGGCATGGCCACAGGTCTCCACTGAGCCTTCCGAGAGAAGCAGTGCGTGAGCCCTGGAGAGGGCTCTGTGCGCCACGGCAACCGTCGCTCCTCCCAGCCCCCCAGGTCTGCAGGTGCCCCAAGATCTGTGCCCAAACAGATACCCTCACCCCCCAGAACCAGAGATGTCACAAGCCCGTCTGTGGTTTCTCAGGAGACCCAGTTTATTCCATGGGAGGAAGGGCTCAAGCCCATCCGCCCCCTGGCGTGGGGGAAGGAGGGAGAAAGCGGGCGCACGCGGCAGAGGGACGAAGCACTTGCAGCCCACCGGAGGCCGCGTGGGGCGGGCCACGGCCCTGCCCGGGGCCTCTCGGGAGCCGGGCTTCTCCGAGTCCACATGCAGGTTCCAGGCACATCTCCGCTTTCTCCGGCCTGAACAGGGGCCTGGCCCCTGCGTAGCACCCCCCGAAGGCTGGGTCCATCTAGCTCCAGAGAACTCCCTGCTCCTCATCAGTGCCCTGCGGCCCTTCCGCTCCAGTCCCTTTGGCGAGAGATGGGGACCACGGGCTGGAGGGGCGGGCGGGTCTGGTGGGCCTGCTCTGGAGGCTGACGGGGTCCAGGGAAAAAGGCGGGCGTCTCTGAAGCAGTCCATGAGGGCCCAGCAGGCTGTGCCCAGGAGCGTGGGAGGGCCGGCCCTCACTCCTGGCCAGGGTGCTCGCCCACCGACCACTTCACCTCCCTGTCCGCAGAGTCACTATGTCCTCATAGGTGGCCGTCTGGTCAATGTCCAGGCCCTGGGGACATGGGACAGAGCTCAGGCCTGGACCCAAATTTTGACTGTGAAAATTAAAGTCAAAGCTCGTAGAAAAAAAAACATGCATGCAGGCTTCGTGGGGGACAGGAAGTGGGTGGCAGAGGCAGGGGCAAGCCCTGCCCACAGGGAGCTGCTAGTTTAACTGGCGAATGAGGCCAGCAGGGGTAGCGTGAGGTCCTAGCTACGCCAGAGCTGCAGAGGCCGGCATCCAGACAGGGATCAGGCAGGGGCTGGTGTGCTTTGGGAGGGCTTCCCATAGGTGGAGGGCCTTGAAGGGCGAGAGGGTCGGGCACCCCTGCTGAGGACAAGGATCTGTTCAGGCAGAGCAAGGGAGGAATGTGGGCATGGCCACAGGTCTCCACTGAGCCTTCCGAGAGAAGCAGTGCGTGAGCCCTGGAGAGGGCTCTGTGCGCCACGGCAACCGTCGCTCCTCCCAGCCCCCCAGGTCTGCAGGTGCCCCAAGATCTGTGCCCAAACAGATACCCTCACCCCCCAGAACCAGAGATGTCACAAGCCCGTCTGTGGTTTCTCAGGAGACCCAGTTTATTCCATGGGAGGAAGGGCTCAAGCCCATCCGCCCCCTGGCGTGGGGGAAGGAGGGAGAAAGCGGGCGCACGCGGCAGAGGGACGAAGCACTTGCAGCCCACCGGAGGCCGCGTGGGGCGGGCCACGGCCCTGCCCGGGGCCTCTCGGGAGCCGGGCTTCTCCGAGTCCACATGCAGGTTCCAGGCACATCTCCGCTTTCTCCGGCCTGAACAGGGGCCTGGCCCCTGCGTAGCACCCCCCGAAGGCTGGGTCCATCTAGCTCCAGAGAACTCCCTGCTCCTCATCAGTGCCCTGCGGCCCTTCCGCTCCAGTCCCTTTGGCGAGAGATGGGGACCACGGGCTGGAGGGGCGGGCGGGTCTGGTGGGCCTGCTCTGGAGGCTGACGGGGTCCAGGGAAAAAGGCGGGCGTCTCTGAAGCAGTCCATGAGGGCCCAGCAGGCTGTGCCCAGGAGCGTGGGGAGGGCCGGCCCCTCACTCCTGGCCAGGGTGCTCGCCCACCGACCACTTCACCTCCCCTGTCCGCAGAGTCACTATGTCCTCATAGGTGGCCGTCTGGTCAATGTCCAGGCCCTGGGGACATGGGACAGAGCTCAGGCCTGGACCACTCCTGGGTCCCACACAGACCACAGACCGCTCCCTGCCACCCCATGGCTCTTGGAGCTGCGAGGGGACCCCTAGCCCCTTACCTCGTAGGTGTGATCTTCCTCCATCCCGGGCTTGCTGTCATCCTGGTGGGGGACGGATGGAGACCCACGGGTTAGCTTCCCCCACCCCCTCCACTGCTGGCCCAGGCTGGGGAGGGCCAGGGAGAGGCGCCCCGGGGGGACGGGTCAGAGGTCAAGGGGTGGGAGGAGGCGAGAACAATGGATGAATGAAGGAGTGATTGAACCCGTGAGCCCATGAGTGGGCTCCGGGGCTGGGGGGACAGAGACCCCGGGGTGTCAGGGCCTGCCCCGTGGCTGCTTCTCCGGCCCACGCGGTCACCTTGTCCAGCAGCAGGAAGATGGGCACGATGATGAAGAGGATGATGAGCAGCGTCTGGATCATGATGATGCCATCCTTCAGTGTGTTCCGCCGCTTCAGCTGGGCCAAGGTGCTGAACCCTGAGGGGAGGTGGCGGGGGGTGGTGAGGCTGGGGCCCCCCTTGGGGCCTGGAGCCCTCCGCGAACCTGCTTCTCTCTCAGCGGCTCGCCCGGGTGCTCGAGGGCCACGGCCATCCCACTCCGTGGTCCTCCCTGCTGGGGGGGGGCTGGGCTGGGTAGGGTGGAGGGCTCCAGGAGCACCCCGTGCTCTCCCTGGCTTGGGGGGCGGGCCCCGCACACACCCATGACCCGAAGCTCGGTGCCACAGCCGACCCGCGAGGCCCCCTTGGAGCACTCTTGCTTGCAGAAGTAGATGCCGTTGTCCTGAAACTGGACGCCCTGGATGGTGAGAATGGCCTGGGACTTGTTCCAAGTCTGGAGGATGTGGCCCTCTTCGGGGTGAAGTATCTTGGGCTCCGAGTCCTTGTCTGGCTTCCGGAGCCAGCTCACGGCCCCCACGTCCTCCAGGTAGCACTTGATTTCCACAGCGGAGCCCCGCTTCTTGGCCACGAAACGCGGGTACTGCACGATCTGGGAACAGGAGTTTCCTGCGGGCGCCAAGGCTGGGGTCAGAATCCTGCCACCGTATCTTCCGAACTGCAAGCCTGGTCCCTCTCCCAGGAGGCAGCGACCCCTGCTGACTTGGCCTCCGGCCTGTCCTGGCTTCTCAGGGTGTGGGGCAGACATGAGGCAGAGGTGTGGGAGAACTGAGACCTGTGAGAGGCCACGGGGCAAACCGCTGGACCCCGCCCCTTTCTGATGGCCTGCCCTCCCCATTTGATTTTCCTTTCGAAGGGCCTGGAATCTTCCCCTGCCTTTCCAGGCCCACGACAGGAGCCTGAAGTGGGCCTCACTCTCTGAAGCCAGAGGGCCCCCAGGACAGCCTCCCGCTTGGCCCGGTTCCCTCACCTCTCCTGTCCTGCACCAGCCCCCAAATCTCAGGGGCGTCCTGCAAATCCTCAGGCTGGCCGCCAGGGCGCCCACGTCAATCCCCCGCCCGTGTCTCCCTCGTCACCCCTCTCCCGTGTGTCCCTGCTGGTCTTTTACACCTTTCTCAGCTGGCCAGCCCCCCCTCTGATGGAGCCCTTTCCCTTGTGTTCCGCCGCTTCAGCTGGGCCAAGGTGCTGAACCCTGAGGGAGGTGGCGGGGTGGTGAGGCTGGGGCCCCCCTTGGGGCCTGGAGCCCTCCGCGAACCTGCTTCTCTCTCAGCGGCTCGCCCGGGTGCTCGAGGGCCACGGCCATCCCACTCCGTGGTCCTCCCTGCTGGGGGGGGGCTGGGCTGGGTAGGGTGGAGGGCTCCAGGAGCACCCCGTGCTCTCCCTGGCTTGGGGGGCGGGCCCCGCACACACCCATGACCCGAAGCTCGGTGCCACAGCCGACCCGCGAGGCCCCCTTGGAGCACTCTTGCTTGCAGAAGTAGATGCCGTTGTCCTGAAACTGGACGCCCTGGATGGTGAGAATGGCCTGGGACTTGTTCCAAGTCTGGAGGATGTGGCCCTCTTCGGGGTGAAGTATCTTGGGCTCCGAGTCCTTGTCTGGCTTCCGGAGCCAGCTCACGGCCCCCACGTCCTCCAGGTAGCACTTGATTTCCACAGCGGAGCCCCGCTTCTTGGCCACGAAACGCGGGTACTGCACGATCTGGGAACAGGAGTTTCCTGCGGGCGCCAAGGCTGGGGTCAGAATCCTGCCACCGTATCTTCCGAACTGCAAGCCTGGTCCCTCTCCCAGGAGGCAGCGACCCCTGCTGACTTGGCCTCCGGCCTGTCCTGGCTTCTCAGGGTGTGGGGCAGACATGAGGCAGAGGTGTGGGAGAACTGAGACCTGTGAGAGGCCACGGGGCAAACCGCTGGACCCCGCCCCTTTCTGATGGCCTGCCCTCCCCATTTGATTTTCCTTTCGAAGGGCCTGGAATCTTCCCCTGCCTTTCCAGGCCCACGACAGGAGCCTGAAGTGGGCCTCACTCTCTGAAGCCAGAGGGCCCCCAGGACAGCCTCCCGCTTGGCCCGGTTCCCTCACCTCTCCTGTCCTGCACCAGCCCCCAAATCTCAGGGGCGTCCTGCAAATCCTCAGGCTGGCCGCCAGGGCGCCCACGTCAATCCCCCGCCCGTGTCTCCCTCGTCACCCCTCTCCCGTGTGTCCCTGCTGGTCTTTTTTACACATTTCTCAGCTGGCCAGCTCTCCCCACCCACCTGCTCCAGGGAGCCTCCCTCCTTCCTGGTCCCCAGTCAATGGTCTCCTAGGAACCCCTGAGCCCCTGTGACCTGCTGAGGGCCTCTAAGCTTACAGGCTCCTGCTGGGGCTAAGCCCCACTCTCCAGCCAGACAGCCCTCAGCTGGGCCCGACTTCCCAGGGGGATCCCCTTCTATGTCTCTGGGTTCAGCATGGCCCCTGATGGACGGGGCTCTTATGTCTGACACGGGAGGAGTGGGGGCTGGAGGGACCTCAGAGTCCTTGGGTCTCACAGAGGGAGACAGACCCTCAGGAGGCCTGGGGACGGGAGTCTTGGATGGGGAGATCCCAGGGGCACAAGGGCATCGGGGCCACCATGGGACAGCTCACGGACAGTGTCCAGCGCTGGACACAGACGGGTTTGTCCCCTAGGAGGGACAGGGGAAATTTCTGACCTTTGGGATCCTGGAGCGCCTCCTGTGTTTCGACCACCATCACCGTCTCACCTGCTGAGTGGGAGGAAGTAGGCGGGGCTGGTCCGGAGTTGACGGCCCCACCCCTGCATTCCCAGACCCACTTCCTCCACCCCCCTGCTGCCCCCAGGACCTCAGCTTCGGGCCCCCTCTGCTGTCCCCAGCCCTCCTCTGGAGAGACTAGAGCCGGGTAAGGTCACCAAAAGATCCAGCTCCACGCCCAGCTTCTGCCCTTGGCCTTGAGCAGGAGCCTGGATGGGGTAGGAGGGAAGCAGTCCCGGCGGGAGGGCTCTGCTGCCTTCCAGACCAGGGCACCGCTGGTGGAACCCGCCGGTGCCAGATCTGGCAGGGCGGCCTCTCCCCCGCCTACCCCGCCCGGCCCTCCAGTGCCCTCCAGCACCTGCAGGTGAACCACACTCTCCTTTCTTCCTCCCTGGCCTAGCTCTTCTGAGGTCAGAGCCACCAGCCCTCCATGCCCAGCTCGGCCTGACACCCTCTGCGAGGGAGAAGGGCTGGGGCCGCAGACCCTGGAGCCCACCAGCCCATCGGCCTGGCTGGTAGCCACAGACCCGGTCCCTAGGACTGTCAGCGGGAGACGGGAGGCGGCAAAAGTGAGGGACAGAAGGAAGAGGACAGAGCAGGAGACAGAACCGGTAGAAAGAGCCAAACCCGGTTGGGCGGTACCTGAAAGGAGCAGCAGTGCCAGCAGCACCCAGTTGCTGAGCCCGGGAGTCAGCGCCGGTCCCGCCATGCTCACCGCTCCGTCTCTGGCTGCAGGCCGGTGACAACGGAGGCTCCTGGGGGAAGCGCGTAACTGCCGGGCTGCAGTCTGCCTCCTCCCCGCCTCTTCCCCACCAGGCCCCTTCCTGCCATGCAAATGGGGACCCAGGGGAGGCACCAACTCTCTGGGGACCCTGGGGGAGGGCAGGCTCGCTCCTCAGCTGTGTGGCTAAGGCTCGAGGGTCGACCCGGCTTGGGCTCTGCATCGGGGTCCTCAATGGACGCCCCTGGGAGGTGGGGGCCTCTGAGTCTCCACCCCATCCCCAAGGTCACGTCCTGGGACCCAGCAGCCTCTCACCTTGCAGCCTGTCACTTAGCTGAGTACACATGGGTCCTCTGGGTGGGTGTGGGCACAGCCCCTCCACCCCGAGACCAGCCTACCCCCTTTGGGAAGAGGGGCATCCAGGGAAGAGGGGCAGGGATCCTGGGGAGCAGCTACTGGCCTAGAGCCCATTGGCTGGAATGCGGGTGGCCATGTGGACAGTCGATGGAGGTTTGATCCGTTGACCCTTTGTGGGAAGAGAACCATGGAGGTTCTTGAGCGGGAACAGGTCATGGGTGGCAGCCACTTGGAAGACAGAACCAGGGTCCTAGTCCGGGCAAGAGGCCTCCTTCCCTCACCAGATGGAGAGTTTGCTGGGAGCTGTCAAAGATGGTGGATGTAGGTGTTGATGGCTTAGAAAAAACCCACCACTTGGCCATCAGGGGACTCTCAGGGCACCGGAATGTCATCCATAGCTCCAAGGGTCTAGGGTGGAAGACAGGATGCTAGTCTGAGAGCTTGCAGGTTCCAAAACAGAAAAGCTCTCTGATGTTTTCTCAGCTGTCAGCAGAGTGGTGGATGGAACCACGGAGTCTAGGAGCATGTCCCAACTCTGTGCCTCAGGATGAGAGGCCTTGGAGTCTGGGAGCAGGGAGAGGGGGAGGTTCTCTTGAGCAGTGCACAACTTTCACAGCTGCCCATGGCAGACACGCATCCCTGAGCCCCGCAGCGGAGTTCTTGAGCTTTACGTATTAGGGCACCTTCTCCAGCCTCTCTTGGCCCCTCCCTCTGTCTCCTCCTTCAGCCTCCAGGAGGGCAAGGAAGACGCTGAATCCTTTGTTCTCTGCCTGCATCTCATTCTCTCTACCACCTGCTAGTTTTCAAACAACCCGTCTCGCTGGGTTCAGCAAGACATGGACCCCGCCCTTTGCCCCAGACCAGGGTTGCTGGTGAAGAAGGCAGGAGTCTGGGTGCTGCCCCCTCAGTCCTGGGCATAGGTCTCATTTGATACAATGTCCCCCGACCCCCCTGCCACCGAGGAGCACAGGCTGGGACCAGAGCTGTGGAAAGCAGGGACAGGGGACTTAAAATTGCGTCCGAGGATCGGCTGTGCCCGGCAGCTGTTCCCAGACGTGCTTGCTGCTTCCAGATGTTCCAAATGAAGGAAACAAAACATTTCTCTGAAAAGGTGCCAGGTGTTCCGTTCCCAGAACCCACAGCCCAGGAATATAAATATCACCTGAGATCGGCTTGGGGCCCACGGCCCCCACTGCTGCTGGGGGTGGTGGGAGACACCTCCAGAGGCATGGAGGGGGGACCCATGGGTCTCTTCCTTAAGCAGAGTACCTCCTGGGGATGGAGAACTTGGTTTGCTTTGGGGCTAGTGTCCCCCAAAGTTGGAAGGAAAGTGAAGAAGGGTTGGGGTGCACACGTGTGTGAAGTCTGTGTGTGTGTGATATAGCTGCTAACACGGGTGTGTTGGTGGGCTGCAGGGCCCACTGGGAGCTGGTCCTGCGGCTCAGGGTGCCTCGGGGGGAGCATGAAGGTTGGGGGTGCGGTTGGTACCCTCCAAACACACACACACACACCCCTGCATCTCCCGCGGGCAGGGATGCAGATGTGTCCTTTGGACCTCATTCCCATTCACGCCAGGCAGGGATCTGCTTTCAGGAGCGGGTGGGGGCCGGGGGGCCTCGCCGTCAGAGGGGCTGTTTGTCACCGTCGGGGCCGCGCTGTTCCTTCTGCAGTGACAACAGTGCTGAGGTCTGTCCAAGGCAGATGACGCCTGTCCTTTCCTGGAAAAGGATCCCTTGTAAGCCCACTCCCGCCTCTGCCCCGGGCTGCCCTGGGCCGTACACCCCGACATCTGGCAGCTCCCACCCCACCTTTCCAGGAAGGTAGCATCAAAACAAGAGATGGGGGGGTGGAGGGAGACAGGACAAGGAGCTCTGGGACCCCCAGCAACCCCGGGAAGTGGGGAGAGGGCAGAGGCTCCATTTGGAAAGAGGGGCTCCAGCTTCAGCCTCTCCCTCCGTCCTCCCTTACTGACTGGGCTAAGCCCGTGGTTACCAGGGGAGGCTGGTGGGCTCAGAAGAAGGCAGGTGTGAGCAACGACTGAGCCCACACACCCCAGAGCTTATGGTCCGCAGCAAGAGAGGCCACCACGGTAAGAAGCCCGCACACGGCAACGAAGACCCAGCACAGCCCAAACTAAATAAAGAGAAACAAAGTCAAGTCCCAGGAAATATATCTAAAAAACAAAAATAAACAAAAAGAGAGTGCCGGTTTGACCCCTAACTCTGCCGTATAGCAATCAGGAAGCCTTCCCAGCTTACCTGGCAGTTCTCCGTGAAGGGTGGCCCTGCCCCACACTGAGAGCACTGGGAATGCTCCAGGGCCAAGGTCAAACGACCAGTGGGCACCACTGGCATTCCCGGGCCGGGGGCCAGCGAAGACCCTGCCCTGGGAGCAGCAGGATTTCCCTGCCTCCCCTGCTAAGAGCACTCCGGGTAAGCAGCACCCATTCTTGACCTCTCAGAGACCAAGTTTCCTCCTTTGGGTGAAAAACTGTGATAATACCTTCTTCGTGCGTGCTCAGGGGCTCAGTTCTGTTCGACTCTTTGCAGCCTCCCTGGACTGTAACCCGCCAAGCTTCTCTGTCTGTGGGATTTCCCAGGCAAGAATACTGGAGTAGGTAGCCATTGCTTTCTCCAGGATATTCCCAGCCCAGGGATCAAACCTGGGTCTCTTGCATGAGCAGACGATTTTTTTTGGGGGGAGGGGAGGGGCGGGTTGGGGAGGGAGGGGGGCAGGCGGGCCACTTCTATTGGTCTTTCATTTGTCTATTTTCATCCATCCTTGTTCTTTGGCCTGTGTGGGCCTCCCATCACAGCAGCCTCTCTCGCTGCGGAGCACCGGCTCTGGGCGCATGCGCTCCAGAGCTCTGGCTCGGTAGTTGGACACATTGGTCCAGCCGCTCCACGGCACATGGGATCTTTCCAGGCCAGGGATCGAACCAGCACCCCTTGCACTGCAAGGTGGTGTCCTTACCCACTGGACCACCAGGGAAACCCAAGCAGGCGATTCTTTATCCTTGAGTCAACTGGCCCCTGCAGGGCAGTTGGGAGCCTTGAAAGGATTCCTGTGTCTGAGGTGCTTGATCACGTAGCTGAGAGCCCGGCCCACCCTCAGGAACGTGGTGAGCAGCCCTAATAACGGGGGGAAAGGCATGATTCTGAATGGGAACCTTGGTTACTTTTATCACCCAGGATTTTACCTTTTTTCTTCCACCATTTAAGGCTCGGGGGAAGCGTGAGTCGTGACACCCTCAAGCTCTCCTGTTCTTGAGGCCAGAGAGGGTCCAGGCGAGGTTTGGAGAAACTTACAGTGAGAAGGAGCTTCCCGACTTCCAAGAGGAGGTTCCACACACCTGGAGTGGGGACTCAGAGAACCCCGCTACCCCGGCCCCGACTCTGCAGGCAAGGACATCCACAGGGCGGCAAGGGGCTTGAGGACCTGGCCGAGGGCGGTCAGGGTGGCCTGTGGCTGCCCCTCCCCAGCCCTACAGGCGCCATGTCACCTCGGGACCCAGGACTAGGGGATATAAAAATCCTGAAAGGGACCAAGTGTTTACTGGTTTGGAGGAATACAACCCTGACTGTTGGAAAGAAAAATGAAATCTAAAATGATAATTCGCTCACTGGGATTGTGGCCTGGGCTCACTACCTAATATTCTTCTTGTCGTAGGTTCATGGGAGGCTGAGTCCTCTGGGGTCAGGGGTCACAGGCAGCATCCTGGGGGGACTGGGCTTCAGGAGAGAGAAGGGCCACACCGTGGACCCCTAGGCACCTTAAAGCGTCTGGTGGGGGCAGAGAAGTGGTGGAGGGCTTCCGGGGGGCGACACACGTCCCAGCACCTGTTTCCTGGGTGCTGTGTTGAACGGGAGAGGGACCATGGCACTGCCCGCTAGGGGACAGGCTGGGGGGACAATTCCTGAGCTCATCGGGCCTGTTGGGCTCCACCTATGAGCCTGGAGGCAGCAGGAGGCAGCTAGATTGAGCCGGAGGAGGGCGCTGGGGCCCTCCCCAATCCCTGGAAGCGCCCCAAGGCGTCCCCCTGTGTTTCTAATCCCCAGCCCTTCTCGCTGCCCTTCCCTGCCGTCAATGTCCCCACAGAGAGGCGCAAAAGGAAAAAGTGAACACGTCGGAGGCACCGGGGAGGTTTATTACAAGAACTGTACAAAGGAGCCTTCTGCTGGCCCGGCTTGGGCCCGTCCCCATTCGGACAAGGGGGCTGCCGAGAGGAGGCCTGGACCCGCTCAGCACACTGCACGGGCTCTGCAGTGTGCACGGTCCAGTGGAGAGTCCAGTCCAACGAGGAGGCCTGGGACCCGGCCCGAGCAGGTTGCAAAGCTACTTGGGCTCCCGGGGAAGCGTGAGTCGTGACACCCTCAAGCTCTCCTGTTCTTGAGGCCAGAGAGGGTCCAGGCGAGGTTTGGAGAAACTTACAGTGAGAAGGAGCTTCCCGACTTCCAAGAGGAGGTTCCACACACCTGGAGTGGGGACTCAGAGAACCCCGCTACCCCGGCCCCGACTCTGCAGGCAAGGACATCCACAGGGCGGCAAGGGGCTTGAGGACCTGGCCGAGGGCGGTCAGGGTGGCCTGTGGCTGCCCCTCCCCAGCCCTACAGGCGCCATGTCACCTCGGGACCCAGGACTAGGGGATATAAAAATCCTGAAAGGGACCAAGTGTTTACTGGTTTGGAGGAATACAACCCTGACTGTTGGAAAGAAAAATGAAATCTAAAATGATAATTCGCTCACTGGGATTGTGGCCTGGGCTCACTACCTAATATTCTTCTTGTCGTAGGTTCATGGGAGGCTGAGTCCTCTGGGGTCAGGGGTCACAGGCAGCATCCTGGGGGGACTGGGCTTCAGGAGAGAAGGGCCACACCGTGGACCCCTAGGCACCTTAAAGCGTCTGGTGGGGGCAGAGAAGTGGTGGAGGGCTTCCGGGGGGCGACACACGTCCCAGCACCTGTTTCCTGGGTGCTGTGTTGAACGGGAGAGGGACCATGGCACTGCCCGCTAGGGGACAGGCTGGGGGGACAATTCCTGAGCTCATCGGGCCTGTTGGGCTCCACCTATGAGCCTGGAGGCAGCAGGAGGCAGCTAGATTGAGCCGGAGGAGGGCGCTGGGGCCCTCCCCAATCCCTGGAAGCGCCCCAAGGCGTCCCCCTGTGTTTCTAATCCCCAGCCCTTCTCGCTGCCCTTCCCTGCCGTCAATGTCCCCACAGAGAGGCGCAAAAGGAAAAAGTGAACACGTCGGAGGCACCGGGGAGGTTTATTACAAGAACTGTACAAAGGAGCCTTCTGCTGGCCCGGCTTGGGCCCGTCCCCATTCGGACAAGGTGCGATGGCCGTGGGTCTGCCGGAGAGGAGGCCTGGACCCCGCTCAGCACACTGCACGGGCTCTGCAGTGTGCGCACGGTCCAGTGGAGAGTCCAGTCCAACGGAGGCTGAGGCTCTGGGGCCACACTAGGCCGGGCCCTGAGCAGGAGGGAAAGGAGGTGGGCGGGGTGCTGGTCAGAGGAGGCTGACCCCTGGGTGAACTTCTGAAGAAGGGGCCGGAACGGCCGGCTGCAGGAAGAGGTGGAAGGAGTGGGGGGCCTCCTTCCAGAGAAGACCCAGGCGCGGCCGGCGAGCGGGGCTGGGCCGTGGCGCGGAGGAGGAGAAGCAGAGAAGGCAGAAGCGCGGCCTCACGGGGGTGAGAGAGAGGGGCGCCCGGGCAGGGCGACCAGGAGGCGGGCGAGCGGGGCAGACAGAAGGGGAGGCTCCGGGCCGTGGGCGTGCACACACAAACACGCACACATGTTGTTTTGTAAGTTCTGCCGCTTCCTGAGTTTTAATCAAACTGTTCACGAGAAACAAGAAAAAGAAGAGGAACTAAGGGCCACAGGAGGGCTCAACGTGCAAGCCTGACCACATGTTCACACTCACATACACACTCACAACTCAGGGCCACTTCCACAGACCGGCCGACAGAGAAGACACACGCACGCACCCCAGTTAAGCATGATGGGGCACCCTGACACACGTACACACAAATGCACCTACACACGCAAATGCAGGTTCTGTGGGACACGGTGGTTCAGACACACACACACACAGAGCTACACAGGCATAAAGCAGACACACACGTGCACACACACACAGGCGAGTAAATCCAGTGACCCCCCGAGCTGGTGTCTCACCCGCTCTGAGCTCAGTCTCTGTCAGTTCCCAGGAGCCTGGCACGGCCGTGGCCCAGCTCTGCGGAGCCCACCGAAGTGCCACCCAGCTTCTCGGAGGCCGAAAGGTGGAAGGTTGGGCCTGAGCCAGGTGAGCGGTGCCTGGCTGGGTACTGAAATCACAGGCTCAGCTAGAACGTGTTTAGGATCACTTTGAGGAAGGGAGAAAGGATGAAGAGGGAGGAGATGGCGGGGGTGGGGTGAGGAGGGGACCCTGGGGTGGGGAGGCTGCCGGGAGCTCCCGTGGTGCTGAGGGAGGAGGGAGGGGTGGGAAGGAGGGAATCTTCTTCCTGAGCACCTGGGTCCCCGACCTCCCCTGAGGTCTGGGTGCTCAGGCCGAGGAAGCCGCCAGTGTAGCGATCCACGGCTGAGATCCAACCCAGGCTACCCATCGTCTTTCTAGAAAAAGGCAGTTCGCAAGGGGAATCTTCCCTTCTGCTCTTCTCCCAGGGGCCAGCCAGGGAGCCAGGGGCCTGGGCCATGGACGGACTGGGAAAGAGTTCAGGGGCCACAGCCCAGCCCAATGTCGCAGCATCCAGTGCCCCACCCCCACCCCGAGCATGCAGAGCTGTCTCCGGACCAGTGATGTTTCCCTTGTCCAGAGCACTTCTGAGCTGGCAGGGCAAGGTGCAGCCCACAGGCCGGGGAGGGTGGCAGGCTCTGGGCTCTGGGCTCTGCTCTCACTGAGGTTAAGACTGCCTTGTCCTGGAGGGGGCTGGGGGGCCTGAGCCACTGCCGCCGGGAGAGATCAGTCGCCCTGAAGACTCTGGTAACAGGAAGGCAGCCGATCCCTCCATCACGGCCGCCTCCTGCCAGGTGGGGGACAGAGACTCTGATATTCAGACCTCCCCTCGGGCCGTGAGGAGGGCAGCAGGGCCCACGAGAAGGAGAGAGCAGCTTGCAGGTGGATATCCCAGAGGCAGCGGCCTCCGCCCAGAGCAGACACTTCGCGTCCATTCCCACTTTCCATGGCTCGGATGACAGCCCAGCACTGCCAAATCCTGTCCCCAGCGGGGAGCTGGGTCAGTCCCCCAGATGCAGAGCTCTAGCTCCCTCCGCGGCCGGCACCACGGGGGAGTTTTGGGGCTGTGCCCGGCGCCACTGGCCACCTCACAGCCGACGACTGCTAGACAAGAGACTCTTTGACCCCCGGGCGCACCGTCTGCCCTGCGGGTGGGGCGGGAGCCGGGGCAGCGTCCGAGGGGCTGATGGGCCTGAGCCCCATGGCAGGTCCGGGGTCCCCCGTCGCGCCTCTCTCCTCTCCTTTGCTCGGCACAGCGCTGTTCCCATTCTCAGGGCCATACATCTTGCTCATGGTGTCGGCAATCAGCCCCTCCTTCTCAGGAGCCCCCCCCGCCGCCGTCCACGTCCCGGCTGTGGCGATACATGTAGGAGGCCTGCTTCACGGAGCGCTGCAGCAGGTGCCGGCGGTAGGCCCTCTGGATCTTGATGGCACACACTTCCTCATGCTTCCTCTTGAGGGTGGTGGTGATGGGTTCGTAGGAGACCTTGGAAGGGTTGGCCGCCATGAACTTCTCCTCCATGGTCTCCTTCAGGGCATCCATCTCCCCGGAGTCGCCCAGGACCTCTTTGGTCAGGGCAAAGAGGATGTCCAGGCAGTGGATCTTGTCCCCCGGCACCATCGGCAGGTCCAGCGTGATGAGCTTGATCTTGTTGGGCTTGGCAATCCTCAGCGGCTCCTGCAGGGTGTCCACGGTCGAGAGGCGGCTGTAGTCGATGAACTGCGTGGCGTCGGGGTCGAACTTCTCCCACGTCTCGTAGAACATCTCAAAGTCGTCCTCCCCGAGAGGCTCGCTGCTCTCCTCCGTGGCCACGTTGAAGTTCTCCAGGATGATGGCGATGTACATGTTGACCACGATGAGGAAGGAGATGATGATGTAGCTGCAGAAGAAGCAGATGCCGATGGAGGGGTTGCCGCAAGACTCTGGTAACAGGAAGGCAGCCGATCCCTCCATCACGGCCGCCTCCTGCCGGGGGAGGCAAGCTCCCTCGGGCCGTGAGGAGGGCAGCAGGGCCCACGAGAAGGAGAGCAGCTTGCAGGTGGATATCCCAGAGGCAGCGGCCTCCGCCCAGAGCAGACACTTCGCGTCCATTCCCACTTTCCATGGCTCGGATGACAGCCCAGCACTGCCAAATCCTGTCCCCAGCGGGGAGCTGGGTCAGTCCCCCAGATGCAGAGCTCTAGCTCCCTCCGCGGCCGGCACCACGGGGGAGTTTTGGGGCTGTGCCCGGCGCCACTGGCCACCTCACAGCCGACGACTGCTAGACAAGAGACTCTTTGACCCCCGGGCGCACCGTCTGCCCTGCGGGTGGGGCGGGAGCCGGGGCAGCGTCCGAGGGGCTGATGGGCCTGAGCCCCATGGCAGGTCCGGGGTCCCCCGTCGCGCCTCTCTCCTCTCCTTTGCTCGGCACAGCGCTGTTCCCATTCTCAGGGCCATACATCTTGCTCATGGTGTCGGCAATCAGCCCCTCCTTCTCAGGAGCCCCGCCCCCGCCGCCGTCCACGTCCCGGCTGTGGCGATACATGTAGGAGGCCTGCTTCACGGAGCGCTGCAGCAGGTGCCGGCGGTAGGCCCTCTGGATCTTGATGGCACACACTTCCTCATGCTTCCTCTTGAGGGTGGTGGTGATGGGTTCGTAGGAGACCTTGGAAGGGTTGGCCGCCATGAACTTCTCCTCCATGGTCTCCTTCAGGGCATCCATCTCCCCGGAGTCGCCCAGGACCTCTTTGGTCAGGGCAAAGAGGATGTCCAGGCAGTGGATCTTGTCCCCCGGCACCATCGGCAGGTCCAGCGTGATGAGCTTGATCTTGTTGGGCTTGGCAATCCTCAGCGGCTCCTGCAGGGTGTCCACGAAGTCGGAGAGGCGGCTGTAGTCGATGAACTGCGTGGCGTCGGGGTCGAACTTCTCCCACGTCTCGTAGAACATCTCAAAGTCGTCCTCCCCGAGAGGCTCGCTGCTCTCCTCCGTGGCCACGTTGAAGTTCTCCAGGATGATGGCGATGTACATGTTGACCACGATGAGGAAGGAGATGATGATGTAGCTGCAGAAGAAGCAGATGCCGATGGAGGGGTTGCCGCAGTCGCCCCGCACGCTGCTGCCGGGGTTCTCCAGGTCGGGGTCACAGTCGGGGGGCCCGCTGTTGAGGATGGGGTTGAGGAGCCCGTCCCAGCCGGCGGACGTGGTGATCTCGAAGAGGCAGATGATGCTGTTGCCGAAGGTCTCGAAGTTGAACATGTCGTCAATCCCCGACTCCTTCTTGACGTAGGCGAAGTTGGACATGCCGAAGATGGAGTAGATGAACATGACCAGGAAGAGGAGGAGGCCGATGTTGAAGAGGGCCGGCAGCGACATCATGAGCGCGAAGAGCAGCGTCCGGATGCCCTTGGCCCCGCGGATCAGCCGCAGGACGCGCCCGATCCGGGCCAGGCGGATCACACGGAACAGCGTGGGTGACACGAAGTATTTCTGGATCAGGTCGGAGAGTGCCAGGCCTGCGGGGCGGAAGCGGTAAGGATCTGCAGCCCTCGGGTGCGAGGCTAGATCAGGGAGCGGGCGGCGGGGGCAGGGCGCGCACGGCTCAAGGGGGCGTGGTCTGCTGGACCTTTCCCCAGGAAGGAGGAGGACAAGCTCATGCTCAGAGCACACCCACAGGGACCGGACCCATTAGGTTCTCCCAGGACTCTTCGGGCCTAGGACTCCATTTCTGCCCTGACACAGCCAGGTGGGCGCAGAGGAGGTGCCCTGAACCCTGCCAAAGGGGGCCAGAGATGGGCTGAGCGGGACGGAGGGAGTGGGTGGTGGGTGGGAGGGAGGAAGGCCCATTGCCAAGGTTGCTCACAGATGCCATCCCCGAGGTCTGGCAGGAAAGTCCAGCGTGTTTGAGCTTGATCTTGTTGGGCTTGGCAATCCTCAGCGGCTCCTGCAGGGTGTCCACGAAGTCGGAGAGGCGGCTGTAGTCGATGAACTGCGTGGCGTCGGGGTCGAACTTCTCCCACGTCTCGTAGAACATCTCAAAGTCGTCCTCCCCGAGAGGCTCGCTGCTCTCCTCCGTGGCCACGTTGAAGTTCTCCAGGATGATGGCGATGTACATGTTGACCACGATGAGGAAGGAGATGATGATGTAGCTGCAGAAGAAGCAGATGCCGATGGAGGGGTTGCCGCAGTCGCCCCGCACGCTGCTGCCGGGGTTCTCCAGGTCGGGGTCACAGTCGGGGGGCCCGCTGTTGAGGATGGGGTTGAGGAGCCCGTCCCAGCCGGCGGACGTGGTGATCTCGAAGAGGCAGATGATGCTGTTGCCGAAGGTCTCGAAGTTGAACATGTCGTCAATCCCCGACTCCTTCTTGACGTAGGCGAAGTTGGACATGCCGAAGATGGAGTAGATGAACATGACCAGGAAGAGGAGGAGGCCGATGTTGAAGAGGGCCGGCAGCGACATCATGAGCGCGAAGAGCAGCGTCCGGATGCCCTTGGCCCCGCGGATCAGCCGCAGGACGCGCCCGATCCGGGCCAGGCGGATCACACGGAACAGCGTGGGTGACACGAAGTATTTCTGGATCAGGTCGGAGAGTGCCAGGCCTGCGGGGCGGAAGCGGTAAGGATCTGCAGCCCTCGGGTGCGAGGCTAGATCAGGGAGCGGGCGGCGGGGGCAGGGCGCGCACGGCTCAAGGGGGCGTGGTCTGCTGGACCTTTCCCCAGGAAGGAGGAGGACAAGCTCATGCTCAGAGCACACCCACAGGGACCGGACCCATTAGGTTCTCCCAGGACTCTTCGGGCCTAGGACTCCATTTCTGCCCTGACACAGCCAGGTGGGCGCAGAGGAGGTGGGACGCGCCAAAGCGGATGGTGGGATGGTGGGGGGGTGGGAGGGAGGAAGGCCCATTGCCAAGGTTGCTCACAGATGCCATGGCTGAGCGGGAGGGGGTGGACAACTCTGGGTGTGCCGTCGCCTAACTGGCTTGTGACTCAGTTTCCTCATCTGTAAGACGGAGGTGACAACAGCGCCAGCCTCGGGACATTTGTTAGCAATAATCAGTGAGCTGGTACAGTGAAGTGCACGGCCCAGGGGCAGGCAAATAGTAAGTGATGGATACCTGATAGCTAGTTACCGTCATCATTATCCACACGTCTCCCGTGTGTAAGGCTACGGGAATCATCATCTTCTTTTTAAAAATGTATTTATTTGGCTGCAATGGATCTTAATTGTGGCACCCAGATCCTTCATTATAGCATGCCCACTCTCAGCTGTGGCCCGTGGGATCTAGTTCCCTAACGAGGAATTGAACCTGGGCCCCCCTGCTTTGGGAACTCAGCGTCTTAGCCACTGGACCACCAGGGAATTCCTGGAACCCTCTTCTCATGTTTTTCCTGAAGCCTATGGACCCGAGGGTGCATATTCAGGTCAGGTGACTGTTTCTGCAGATGGAGTCATGTTTGCACAGGTGACAGGCAGCCTGGGAGCCTTTTGTGCTTTCAGTGTCGCTGCCAGGTATACACGCACACGCTGTGTGTCGGAGCGTAACAGCTGTACAAGTGGGTATGCGAGTAGACACAAGGATGGGGATCCAAGGCCCTCTCGAATGACTCAGCCCGCCCCACTCACCCACGATGGACAGGATGACCACCACGAAGTCGAAGATGTTCCAGCCGACGGTGAAGTAGTACTGGCGCAGGGCCAGCATCTTGAGCACACACTCGCCCGTGAAGACGATGATGAAGACCATGTTGATGTTGTACAGGATGTCCAGCCTCTGGTCGGTCCCCCAGCTCAAGGGGCGTGGTCTGCTGGACCTTTCCCAGGAAGGAGGGCGACAAGCTCATGCTCAGAGCACACCCACAGGGACCGGACCCATTAGGTTCTCCCAGGACTCTTCGGGCCTAGGACTCCATTTCTGCCCTGACACAGCCAGGTGGGCGCAGAGGAGGTGGGACGCGCCAAAGCGGATGGTGGGATGGTGGGGGGGTGGGAGGGAGGAAGGCCCATTGCCAAGGTTGCTCACAGATGCCATGGCTGAGCGGGAGGGGGTGGACAACTCTGGGTGTGCCGTCGCCTAACTGGCTTGTGACTCAGTTTCCTCATCTGTAAGACGGAGGTGACAACAGCGCCAGCCTCGGGACATTTGTTAGCAATAATCAGTGAGCTGGTACAGTGAAGTGCACGCCCAGGGGCAGGCAAATAGTAAGTGATGGATACCTGATAGCTAGTTACCGTCATCATTATCCACACGTCTCCCGTGTGTAAGGCTACGGAATCATCATCTTCTTTTTAAAAATGTATTTATTTGGCTGCAATGGATCTTAATTGTGGCACCCAGATCCTTCATTATAGCATGCCCACTCTCAGCTGTGGCCCGTGGGATCTAGTTCCCTAACGAGGAATTGAACCTGGGCCCCCCTGCTTTGGGAACTCAGCGTCTTAGCCACTGGACCACCAGGGAATTCCTGGAACCCTCTTCTCATGTTTTTCCTGAAGCCTATGGACCCGAGGGTGCATATTCAGGTCAGGTGACTGTTTCTGCAGATGGAGTCATGTTTGCACAGGTGACAGGCAGCCTGGGAGCCTTTTGTGCTTTCAGTGTCGCTGCCAGGTATACACGCACACGCGTGTGTGTCGGAGCGTAACAGCTGTACAAGTGGGTATGCGAGTAGACACAAGGATGGGGATCCAAGGCCCTCTCGAATGACTCAGCCCCGCCGGGCCCCACTCACCCACGATGGACAGGATGACCACCACGAAGTCGAAGATGTTCCAGCCGACGGTGAAGTAGTACTGGCGCAGGGCCAGCATCTTGAGCACACACTCGCCCGTGAAGACGATGATGAAGACCATGTTGATGTTGTACAGGATGTCCACCTTGAGCTGGCTCTGGTCGTCCGTCTCCACCATCATGGTGACCATGTTGAGGCAGATGAGGATCATGATGGTGATGTCGAATGCCTGCTTTGTCACCAGGTCGTACACCATGCCCTGGAACTTGTTCTGCACGGGGGATGCAGTGCGGGGAGGCACCCAGGGGAGGGTGGGGGCAGCGGTCGGGGTAGGACGCGGACCGGCAGGAGAGGCGAGAGGACACGACGCAACAGCATGGCAGGGAGACGGGGAGGGAAGGAGAGAGAGGGAGGCATCAGGGCTTGTGGTGAAGTCAGCCAGGGCCAGGCAGGGTGGGGAGACCCATCAGAATGGGCCATTCTGTGGAGTCCGTGGGCATCCTTCCTCTCTCTGGGACCTTCCTCCCATCAAGAGTCTCCAGCAACCCCTCATCCTTCTCCCGCAGTCGTTGCTCCCTGGGGCAGCTGTCTGGTCATCTTCTTTCTCCCCCTTCCAGGGCCCCTTGTCCCCAGAGGCCACCAGCTAAGGAGCTGAATGGACACGGGGGAGCTGTGCAGGGTTGGGCAAGGGGAACACCAGTGACTGGAGTTTATCAGGCAGCTACTGCTTGTGCATGAAGTGTGTCCAGTTACAGAGAAGTGCCCCTCCCAGCAGGCCGACCCAGCCTTTCTGCAGGGGGACCCAGCCTCACACCAGGGACACAGCCTGGTGGCAGAGAGCAGGCTGCATTTTACACCCCTTCCCCTGGGGCTTCCCTTGGGCGGGAACTTCCTCTGGGCTGTAGGGGGAGCGGCCAGAGGGCTGATACCTGAGGCCGGGGAATTGGCTTCTGAGGTTTCTTGGAGCCAAGCTTCTTCATGGCGTTATAGTATTTCTTCTGTTCCTCCGTCATGAAGATATCTTTCCCTCCAAAGTACAATGCGATGGGGCCCGTAAGGTGGGAGGGTCCCCTTCTCAGCTTCCAGGACTTCCCTGCCTCAGGCACCACCCTTCAAGCCACCCCCCACCCCAGCCGGGGGACCAGTAGGGAAGAGGGAAGGAGATCTGCCTGGAGGGCCAGAGATGGGGGTTAAGGGAGGCAGGGAATGGGGGTTCCAGAAAAGGGATGGGCAATGGTGACAGAGGAAAGAGGGGCCAGCGTGGCCTCATGGCCCATCTGGGGCACCTTCCTTCAGCATTTTACTGGGTCCTCAGAATGCACCAGCAAGACAGGCAGCACGAGCCTCAGCGTGCTCATAAGCAAACCAAGGTTCACAGTGGCCCTGGCCCTTGTTCACGGTCGCCCGGTGGGATCTGAATCCAGGCGGATGGCCTAGATCAGGTTTGGGGGCCGCGTTTGTGAGCCTATGGAGGAAGGCGTGGACTGAGGGGTGGGGAGGAGGGAGCCCACCAAGGGGAGGGCCCGGGGACGGCGGGCTGGATACTCATCTTCTTCTTCTGTTGGTTGAAGTTGTCGATGATGACGCCAATGAAGAGGTTGAGGGTGAAGAAGGAGCCGAAGATGATGAAGATGACAAAGTAGAGGTACATGTAGAGGTTCACCTCGTATTGCGGCTGCTCCTCCTTCTGCAGAGGTCACAGGTCAGGGGCGGGTGTGTGGGGTGGGCTGGGGGCACACACTGCCCGCTCCCTGGCCCACTGTGGGCCCATCACCTCTACAGGCGGTGGAGTCCTGGGGTGCAGGTGGATCTGAGTACCTTTCCCCTGGCTCCCTCACCCGCCACATCTTGGGGACCCCCCAACGCACCTCTCGAGAGTCCACAGCGGCATACATGATGTCCATCCAGCCCTTGAAGGTGGCCTGAGAGAGTGTGGTTGGGTCTGAGGGGAGGGGCTGCTCCCCGCTTCCACCATCCATGAGTTTCCCTCCCCGCCCCCGCCTGGTCCTCCCCAGAGGCTGCCTGCTGCGAGCCCCACTGGGCAGGCATCAGCTGCAGACCATCAAAGACAGAGAGGCATGGACACAGCCTCTGGGCCCCACAGCCCTGGAAGGAGGCGGGAGGACCCCTAAGGAGGAGTGGCCGAGGCTCCAGGCACAGTGAGATTCTGGGGGCCCCTCCATCCCAGCTTCCGGCAGGGCAGCAGGTCACACTCACCACCTGCAAGAGGGAGAGGTAGCCCAGACCCACGTTGTCATAGTTGACCTTGACGTTGAGCCAGCGGACCTGGCCCGTGTGCATCAGGCTCTCGCACTCGGACTTGTTGTTGACCTCGGAGATGTCGAACCTCTCGGAGGTGGTGGTGTTGATGCAGTAGTAGAACTTGCCAGCAAACAGGTTGACGCCCATGATGCTGAAGATCAGCCAGAAGATGAGGCAGACGAGGAGCACGTTCATGATGGACGGGATGGCTCCCAAGAGGGCGTTCACCACCACCTGAGGGGCCGGGGGCTGTGTCACGGCTAGATTCTCTCCCAGGCAGCGAAGCGGGGGACACACACCCAGTCTCCTCTGGGAGAGGACTCCCCACCCACACCCACCAGGGATCAGGCAGGGAAGGCTTCCTGGAGGAGGGTTTATCTTGAAGCAGGTCTGGGGGAGACGTCTGCTGGGCTTTACGTGGCGGTGGGGGATGGTAAGCTAGGAGCAAGGGCAGGGGCTTGCCAGCTGCTGGCAAGGGCTCTCTGCTTGGCTGCAGCCTTCAGCCCAGGGTGGGGGGCTGGGCTTCTCTGGAAGCAGCCTGGCCACGGGTCACCAGGCAGGAGACAAACACTCCTTCCTCGGCCCCCATAGGAAACTCAGTCCCCGTGACCCGGCCCCCGGCTCATCTGCTTGCAGGATTAGAGACGTCGGCCCAGAAAAGCAGCCAACGGGGCCTTCCACGCAGCAGGACCCTTGGGACTGGAGCCCTGGGCCCCGCCAGCCCTGGCCACACGGGCCAATCTCCTTTTAGGCGCAGCTGAATGTGAGAATCATGTTTTCAAGGAGAAGCTGTTGCATGATCTGCAGACAAAGCGAGGGCTGCACGCCTGGTGATGCCCAGGGGGACTCGGCTCCTGGCTGGGGCACCCACCAGCCGTGCAGCCACCGCCAGGTCATTTTCCCTCAGGGCCGAGGGCTCCCCGGCTGACAGGGTGGGAGGGCCCGGGCCTGGCCGGGCGCTTGCAGGACCGGGAGGCAGCCTCCGGGCTGAATGCATTGCTGACCTGCAACCAGCTACTTCACCGGAAGGCTCTACCTCAGAGTGGAGTTTGCTTCTGGCAGAACCCCCACCTCCACCCCCGGCTGGGGAAGTCCCACTGGGTCTTGCCCCAACCCTGTATTTACCTGTCATTTCCGCCCTCAAGGGCCTGAGGGAAGGGTGGGCAGGCTCGGAGCCCTTGGGGGGCCCCGTCTGAGGCTGGGGAGGAACACCTCTCACCCTATAGACCTTCCACTCCTCCTGCCCTGGTGCCCCCAGGCTCCTCCCGGGATCGGCTGCAGCCTCTGCTGCCCTCCAGCGGTGGCAGAGAGGAGCGAAGGCCGGGGCTGAGGGCGGGAATGGGCACCGGGGCAGGGGTGTGTCGGAGGGAAGGCCTTTTGTTATTGTCGTTGCTTAGGAGCTCAGTCGTGACTCTTCGTGACCTCGTGGACCATAGCCCGCCGGGCTCCTCCGGAATTCCAGCACCTCCCAGAGTTGGCTCGAATTGACGTCCACCGAGTGGATGATGCTATCTAATTGTCTCATCCTCGGCTGCCCCCTTCGCCTTCTGCCTTCGATGGCCTGGGGGCCCCCAAACCTGGACTCCCGGTGGTGGCCGGAGTACAGACATACTCCCCGCAGCCCCCTTCCACGTGGTGGCTGCGCCTCCAATCCTTAGCCCTACCCAGCGTCCCCTCGGCACGCACCCTCATGCCCTCGAAGCGAGACAGGGCCCTCAGGGGGCGCAAGGCCCGCAGCGTCCGCAGGGATTTGATGGGTCCCAGCTCCGAGTAGCCCAGCCAGTTGGCCACCAGACTGATGATGGAGACCTGCAGCGGGAGGGCAGGGGGTCAGAGAGCACGGCCCCAAGGAGGGCCTCCAGATCTGGGCTCCAGCCGCGGGTCGGGGGCCCAGGGGACTCACGTCCACGATGAGGAAGTCGAGCCAGCACCAGGCATTGGTAAAGTACACCTTGAAGCCGTAGGCCACCCACTTGAGCAGCATCTCCATGATGAAGATGTAGGTGAAGACCTTGTCGGCGTATTCCAGGATGGTCCGGATGACGCGCCGCTGCTCAATGTGAATGTCCTCGAAGGCCTGGGGACGGCAGCAGGCGGGTGGCCAGGGCCCGCAGGCGGGGCCGCAGCCTCATTCCTACCTGCCTGCTGCTGCTGCTTCTGCCGTGGCCTGGGGTCTGGCACCGGGGTCAGGCAGGGCGCAGGCTCCCTGTGCCCATCACGGGGGTGAGTGGGGAGTGCCTGGTGGGGAGGAGCCCCTCAACTCCCCTTCCCCAGGCCTCAGAATAGGCATGCTCACTAGCCTGCAAGAGGTTTGCTGGGACACAGGCGGCCCTTCCCCGACCTGATGTTCCCTTCCCACCTGGGAAGTCCCTGGTGGGGACGTGTCGGTCAGGGACGCACATGGAGTGAGAGCCCATCTGCCTCTTTAAGAACGTGAGCACAATCGGCAACACGCCCTGGAAGCCCTGATGAGCTCTTTAAGGTTCTCCGGGTGCGGGCTGATCCAGGATGCCTCCCTCCCACGACTGCGGAGAGGAGGGCGCTCCGGGAGGGCCTGCTTCCGGCCTGGCCCCTGCCCCTGCCTGTGCCCAGCCCCCAGGGCGATGCCTACCAAGGCTCCGCTGCTGAGCAGGATCATGAAGACAATGAAGGTCTCGAACCAGTTGTGCTCGACGATCTTGAAGCAGGCCCTGCGGAGCGTCCACCACTTCTTCCCTCGACCCTGGGAGATGTCCACATAGAGGAAGGGACAGCGCTGCACACAGGCTGGGGAGCAGGGCAGCAGGGGCACCCGTCACGGGCCGCCCGAGGAGGCAGGTCAGCCCGTTCCAGCCGCTTCCCAGGAGGCCCACCACCCCCACCCAGACGGCGGGCGGAGGCACGGCTGGGCAGAGGGTGCCGGCCACCAGCGCAGGCTCTACAGCTGTCCGCTCTCCCCATCCCCACCCCAGCACCCCCAGGCAGCCTTCACTCTGCACAACCCAGACCCTCTGGGCAAAGGGTGCCCCTTGAGGGCCAGGCAGGCCCGGCTCCGAAAGACAAAACTGAGGAGGTCAGCCTTACAGCAGCCAGGGCTGAGCACCTGCTCAGGGCCCGCCGCACCCGGGGCTCTGCGGGCCTTCTGGGCAGAGCCCGCTGGGGAGGGGGCTGGCACCCGCTGCACCCCCTGCAGGGAGCAGAGGGGCAGGGGCTCGTGGCATCCTGCTCTGACTCCCCTCCCGGGCTGTGTTCTCCCGGGTGCGGCGGGGCAGGGCACCCTCTGGCAGAAGGCGCTGCCTGCTTTTGGTGACGTGCTTGTCCCCGAGGTGTCCCCAAGGAGACCATGGGCTCGGTTGGGGCTGCTGCCCCGCCTCCGGCCCTGGCCTGCCTCTTGCTTCTGAGCTCTGCCGGGCTGGGCGAGGCGCCCAGGAGAGTGGGGTGCAGGCCCGGCCGGCCCTCACCCTGGGTGAAGCACTCCTCAGGCTGCTCTCCCTCGGGGCTCTCCTCGGCCTGCTCCTCGGGGTCCTCCTCAGGGGGCTTGTAGTCGGCCGTACTGCAGACGGAGGAGTTCCCGTCCAGGGGCTGCAGCGGTTTCTGCAGAGGTCACAGGGTCGCATGACCCCCAGCCCTCCCACCAGGCGGGGCACAGGGGGTCCAGAGGGGAGCCCGGAGGGGAGGGACCCGAAGGGAGAACGTAGGGCTGGAGCAGGCGCCTTCATTCACAGATTCATTCACTCATTCAGCCCTGGCTGGTGGAGCTAGCCCTGGGGCCTGGGCAGAAGAACCAGGCCTCGGTCCCCTCCCTGGGGCGCTTGGACCCAGAGTGGGACAGAGATGAGGCCTGGGGAAGGAAGCGGTCAGCATGGAGCGGGGTCCGAGCCTTCCTATCCTCAGTGTCTGTTCGGCTGAAGATTCCAGAAAAGATGAAGGAACCTGAGGGGAGCGGGTAGGGCGGGGGGCCGGTGCTGCAGCCTGGCCAGGCCTCCCCCCACCTCCTCCTGGCCCAGCCTCCACTCCTCAAGGGGCCCCTTTCATGGCTGGAGGGAGACCCCTGAAGAGGAGAATGGAGAGGGGAGTGGGGCGGGGGCGGGGCCAGCATGGTGGTCTGAAAACCAGGGAGGGCCTGACAGAAAGGGAAACTGAGGCACGGGGCATTAGGTCGGACAGGGTGCCCGCTGAGCCTCTTGCCCTGCCTGTGCACCCCACTCCCCGCAGCCGCTGGGGATCCGTGCCTGCCCCTCTCAAGTCCCCGGAGCCTCGGCGGCTGCCGTCCACCCCTCCTCCACCCCGGCTCCTCATACCGAGGTTGGTGCCACATTTCCCGGGGTATTTATAGCTTGGCAGGCGCTCGGAGCCCTGTTACATCAGCATGCCACGTATTTGGGGGGAATAAGGAGTCAAGAGCTTTCGGGGCAAAGTTTATGCAGGCTCTGGTGCCTGCTGGGCTCCCGCTGCCAGGGTGGGGGTAGGCGGGGGCCCTGCCCTAGCTTTTACCTGCTGGTCCTTCCCTGCGGGAGCCGGAGGGTGGGCGAGGGGGCTCCGCCTGAGCCTCCGGGCGCCTCCCCCAGCCTCGCAGGGGAGCGCACCTCAGCCTAGCAGCAGGCTCCCAGAACAGGCGGGGCGGGGGGTGGGGGTCAGGGCTCCGGCTGAGCCCCACCTCTGGTCTCCTTCAGCTCCACCTCCTTGGACCCCTGACCCCTGACTCCTCAGAGTCCCCAGCCCAGACCTGGCACGCTGGCCCACGCTGGAAAGTTAGGACCAACCCCCACCGCCACCCCACAGGTGGGGTCTAAACAGAGATAGATGATAATAGCAAGAACTTGGCTGAGGCTTCAAGTCCAGGACGGGGTTAAGAGAGGTCCCTGGAGTTCCAGTCCTGAAGCTGAGTGGCCCCAGGTGAGAACGTGCTGCCTCTCAGCGCCACCTGCTGGTGAGAGGTGGCACTGTGGGGTAGGAGAGGCCCAGGCTATTAGGACAGACAGAGCAGGCGGTGATAATGGTGTTAATAACAGTAATAGCCACCATTCACAGAGAGGCTTTGCACACAGCATCTCATCCAACGCTCACAATAATACCACAAGGGAGGTACCATCACCCCATTTTACAGACGGAGAAACTGAGGCTTAGAGAGGCTTTGTGCCACGTATAAGGTCATACAAAACTGTAGCATTGTGTCTGTCAGACTCCCGACCCTTGGACCCAGGCCTTGCGATGGACTCACCTTGGCATCCTCAGGTTCTGAGAAGGTGTCCGTTTCCTCCTCTGTGGGCATCTCCAGGTCGGACTCCTCGGAGGCGATGGGCACGTGGATGGTCAGGTAGGGGTTGTTGATGAAGTTCAGGTGGTCCAGCTCGATGCTGGGGGGAGGGCCGTCAGCCAGGCCCACGTGGTTCAGGATGTGGTTGTCCTTCTTGAGGTCCTTCTCACCCTCCTCGGGCGGTGGCTCCTTCTTCTCATCCTCGGGGGCACACTCCCCCGCCTCGCCGGCCTCCCCCGCCTCGCCAGTGCCCCCAAGGCTGAGCATGATCACCTTGGGGCTCAGGATCTTGCCGTGCAGCAGCCCCACGAGGAAGGCTTTGGCGAAGCCGATGCCCCACTGGATGCGAGCGATGGCGATCTGCAGGTTGTTCATCTCGCCGTCCTCGTCTGAGGCCGCCAGGCTGTCGGCGCTGAAGGAGCTAAGCAGCAGGGCCAAGAAGAGGTTCAGGACCTGGGGAGCAGGGGTCATCTGGGCCGCAGCCCCACCCTGGCCCCAGCTCCACCTCCTTGGACCCCTGACCCCTGACTCCTCAGAGTCCCCAGCCCAGACCTGGCACGCTGGCCCACGCTGGAAAGTTAGGACCAACCCCCACCGCCACCCCACAGGTGGGGTCTAAACAGAGATAGATGATAATAGCAAGAACTTGGCTGAGGCTTCAAGTCCAGGACGGGGTTAAGAGAGGTCCCTGGAGTTCCAGTCCTGAAGCTGAGTGGCCCCAGGTGAGAACGTGCTGCCTCTCAGCGCCACCTGCTGGTGAGAGGTGGCACTGTGGGGTAGGAGAGGCCCAGGCTATTAGGACAGACAGAGCAGGCGGTGATAATGGTGTTAATAACAGTAATAGCCACCATTCACAGAGAGGCTTTGCACACAGCATCTCATCCAACGCTCACAATAATACCACAAGGGAGGTACCATCACCCCATTTTACAGACGGAGAAACTGAGGCTTAGAGAGGCTTTGTGCCACGTATAAGGTCATACAAAACTGTAGCATTGTGTCTGTCAGACTCCCGACCCTTGGACCCAGGCCTTGCGATGGACTCACCTTGGCATCCTCAGGTTCTGAGAAGGTGTCCGTTTCCTCCTCTGTGGGCATCTCCAGGTCGGACTCCTCGGAGGCGATGGGCACGTGGATGGTCAGGTAGGGGTTGTTGATGAAGTTCAGGTGGTCCAGCTCGATGCTGGGGGGAGGGCCGTCAGCCAGGCCCACGTGGTTCAGGATGTGGTTGTCCTTCTTGAGGTCCTTCTCACCCTCCTCGGGCGGTGGCTCCTTCTTCTCATCCTCGGGGGCACACTCCCCCGCCTCGCCGGCCTCCCCCGCCTCGCCAGTGCCCCCAAGGCTGAGCATGATCACCTTGGGGCTCAGGATCTTGCCGTGCAGCAGCCCCACGAGGAAGGCTTTGGCGAAGCCGATGCCCCACTGGATGCGAGCGATGGCGATCTGCAGGTTGTTCATCTCGCCGTCCTCGTCTGAGGCCGCCAGGCTGTCGGCGCTGAAGGAGCTAAGCAGCAGGGCCAAGAAGAGGTTCAGGACCTGGGGAGCAGGGGGTGAGCGGGAGCCTGAGCTCAGCGGTGGGGCCCTGAGAATGCCACCTTCAGCCTGCACCAGGGTCCTCGAGCCTCCAAGTCAGACCTGCCTCATGGGGGGCACTTAAGAGGGCATCGCCTAATGGGCGGGCTTCCCCAATGGCTCCGATGGTAAGGAATCTGCCTGCTGTGCAGGAGACCCGGGTTCCATCCCTGAGCCGGGAAGATGCCCTGGAGAAGGGCCTGGCAATCCACTCCAGTATTCTTCCCTGAAGAATTCCACGGACAGAGGAGCCTGGTGGGCTACAGTCCTTGGGGTCGCAATGAGTTGGACATGATTGAGCGACTGAACAGCAGCAGCAGCACCTATCAAAACCTTCACAACTGCTCGTGGAGCTGAGGAGTCTGCTGTTGTGCCCATTTTACAGATAAGGAAATTGAGGCCTGAGCCCATGCGATGACTCTGTTGACCAAGGCGGAGGCAGGGTTTGGAGAGGCCCACGGGATGATAGGGATTCTTCCGTGACTCTGTCCTCTACCTCCGTGGCAGATCGAACAACAGGACTCATGTCTCCAAGCTTCCAGGACTTCCTGGGAGCCTGAATCTTTTGAGCCGTCTCTTGTCTGGTAAGTGGGACTTTGAATAGGCCCTGGGCTGTCGTGCTTGTGTATGCTCAGTCATGTCTGACTTTGTGATCCCCTGGACTGTCGCCCCGCCAGGCTCCTCTGACTGTGGGATTCTCCAGGCGAGAATATTGGAGTGGATGGCCATTTTCCTCCTCCAGGAGATCTTCCCGACTCAGGGATCGAACCCACTTCTCCTGTGCCACCTGGAGCTCCCGGTACTCAAGCTTTTTGTTCCCAGTTGCTGTGGAAAGGCACCTGACCTCCCGCAGCTCCCTCCCCTTTCCTCTCTTGGGGTCTCCTACTCCACTAGCACTGTTGTCTTATCCTCACTGAAAGGAGCATTAGAGGCTACTGGTCTACCCCTCAATTTTACTTTCTGGTGGATATTTACTGAGCCCCTTGCCCCGTGTGCAGGAACGACGGGCCTCAGTTTGCCCTCAGCCTCGAGGCAGACATTTGATCGGATGATTAACACACTGGGCAGAGACTGGGGTGCACGGGGTTTTGAAACCATGCTTCTTGGCTTTGAACCCCGGTTGGTTAGCCGTGTGTCCTGAGACAAGTCGTATCGCTGCTCTGTGCCTCGATTTCCTTATTTGTACAATGGCGATGATTCTGGTACCTACATCCTCGCGTTGTGAGGATGAAAAGGTCAATACAAGTAGAGCACACAGCAGGCACTCACAACGTGTCGGCTGTTACGTGTGTGAAAATAGAAGGCTCTACATGGTCGAGGGAGGGTGTGATGAGCTCAGAGGACAGCTTAGCAGTATATGAATGAGGAACCTGAGTTCTCCCAGAGAGGTGGACTGACTTGCCTGAGGACACACAGCACAGCCAGAACTAGGATCCAGGTTTCCTGTCATTGCACAACTCTGTGTGTGTGTGCTTAGTCACTCAGTCATGTCTGTCTCTTTGCAATCCTATGGACGGTAGCCTGCCAGGCTCCTCTTTCCATGGAATTTTCCAGGCAAGAATACTGGAGTGGGTTGCCATTTTCCTCCTCCAGGAGATCTTCCCGACTCAGGGATCGAACCCACTTCTCCTGTGCCACCTGGAGCTCCCGGTACTCAAGCTTTTTGTTCCCAGTTGCTGTGGAAAGGCACCTGACCTCCCGCAGCTCCCTCCCCTTTCCTCTCTTGGGGTCTCCTACTCCACTAGCACTGTTGTCTTATCCTCACTGAAAGGAGCATTAGAGGCTACTGGTCTACCCCTCAATTTTACTTTCTGGTGGATATTTACTGAGCCCCTTGCCCCGTGTGCAGGAACGACGGGCCTCAGTTTGCCCTCAGCCTCGAGGCAGACATTTGATCGGATGATTAACACACTGGGCAGAGACTGGGGTGCACGGGGTTTTGAAACCATGCTTCTTGGCTTTGAACCCCGGTTGGTTAGCCGTGTGTCCTGAGACAAGTCGTATCGCTGCTCTGTGCCTCGATTTCCTTATTTGTACAATGGCGATGATTCTGGTACCTACATCCTCGCGTTGTGAGGATGAAAAGGTCAATACAAGTAGAGCACACAGCAGGCACTCACAACGTGTCGGCTGTTACGTGTGTGAAAATAGAAGGCTCTACATGGTCGAGGGAGGGGTGTGATGAGCTCAGAGGCCAGCTTAGCAGTATATGAATGAGGAACCTGAGTTCTCCCAGAGAGGTGGACTGACTTGCCTGAGGACACACAGCACAGCCAGAACTAGGATCCAGGTTTCCTGTCATTGCACAACTCTGTGTGTGTGTGCTTAGTCACTCAGTCATGTCTGTCTCTTTGCAATCCTATGGACGGTAGCCTGCCAGGCTCCTCTTTCCATGGAATTTTCCAGGCAAGAATACTGGCATGAGTTGCCATTTCCTCCTCTGGGGGATCTTCCCGACTCAGGGATTGAACCCGTATTTCTTGCGTCTCCTGCCTTGGCGGGCAGATTCTTTACCACTAGTATTACCTGGAAAGCCCTGTACAACTTTGTGTGTGTGTGTGTGTGTGTAAGTTGCTCAGTCATGCCCGACTCTTTGCAACCCATGGACGAGCCATGGAATTTTCCAGGAAATCATTTATTTAGACTACAGTGTGCATGGCTGCCGCAGAGGGTGTGCAATGCAATGGCCCTGTTGTCCACTGCGCTATACCATTGTCTACAGGACGTGAATATCTGCAAGGGGTCTTGGGAGTTTCCCTGGTAGCTCAGATGGTAAAGAATCTTCCTGTAATGCAGGAGACCCAGTTCCATAGCTGGGTGTGGGAAGATCCCCTGGAAGAGGGAATGGTTACCCACGCCAGTATTCTCTTTTTTTTCTTGGTAGGGGGTGGGGAGGGAGAGGAGCGGGCGGGCCACTTCTATTGGTCTTTCATTTCTCTATTTTCATCCATCTTTGTTCTTTGGCTCCTGTGGGCCTCCCATCGAGGTGGCGTCTGTCGTTGCAGAGCGCCGGCTCTGGGCGCATGCGCTCCAGAGCTCCGGCTCGGTCATTGGACACATCGGTCCAGCTGCTTCCCGGCACGTGGGATCTTCCCAGGCCAGGGCTCGAACCGGCGCCCCCCGCACTGCAAGGCGGCGTCCTTACCCACGGGACCACCAGGGAAGCCCCCACGCCAGTATTCTTGCCTGGAGAAATCCACAGACAGAGGAGCCTCGGGGGCTACTTCCCACAGGGTCCTAAAGAGTCAGACACGACTGAGTGACCAACGCACAGGGGGTCTTGGAGCCAATTCTCTGAGTGACAGAAGGACGACTGTCCATGTGAATCTGTCCTGTATTTCACCGGTATCCTCTAAGGTCTTTTTGCCATTTTCTTTATTATGTTGACATATCTTTAAAAAATCTATAGGAGGGAAGTTCAAGAGGGAGGGGCTCTGTGCATACTTAAGGCTGATTCATGTTGTTGCACAGCAGAAGCCAACGCAACATTGTAACATTATCCTCTCATTAACAATACATATAAACTGGAGCAGAAATTAAAGGAAAATATGTACCTACTATATATTCTCCATCTTCTCTCTCTGGGACAATGGGTGCCGAGGTGTCACCACGTCACCATGCCTTCTGGCTACTTTCCTGCCTTTGCCCCCCACCAACACATACGGGTCTTTCTTTCCCTCTCTGGGGGGAGGTGTCCAGTTGCCAGAAACACATCTGAGATGGGAATTAGCTGCTCTCTGGGTCAGCAGGGTTTGCACACGGCTCCTGCCTGGGACAGAAATAGCCTCCCCAGGCAAGGCACGGGGGGTGGGTTGAATTGGGGAAGGGGGACAGACATCCAGCTCCCCCAGGGGTGGGCTCTGAGGGATGTGGGTTCCCTATGACCTGGTCCTTGCCTCTTCTGTTCCAAGGAATGGCCTGGGTGCCATGGACACTGGGAGCCTGGGTTCCACCCTCCCTGGCAGGGCGCCCCTGTGCCCTCTGGCAGACACTTGCTTCCAGGAGGCCTGGGAGGGTGGCGGGCGGGGACAGTGCCCAAGGAGCTGGCAGCATGCCTCCCTGGGCCGCTCCGCTCCCTTTGAGCAAGCGGGAGAGCCGCAGGGCTGGGCCTGGGAAGGGCGTTGGGGGTGTGCGTGTGTCTGAGGGGAGGCGGGGCACACACAGGGGCAGTGCAATGCAGTGATTCCCGATCCTGGGGCCAACTGCTTGAGTTCAATCCTGCACAGGTGACTAATGAAGCCCCCGAGCCTCTGCTTTCTCGCCTATAAAATAGAAATAAGACAGCCCATCCCTGGGACCTCCCTGGTCGTCCAGTGGTTAAGACTCCAAGCTCCCAAGGCAGGCGGCTTGGGTTTGATCCCTGGTCAGAGAACTAGAGCCCACATGATGGAATTAAGAGTTCACATGCTGCAACTAAAGATCCTGCACGCCTCCATGAAGTTCAAAGATCCTGTGTGCGGCAACTGGGGCCAGGTGCAGATAAACAGAATAAATGAATAGTAAACAAAGTAGTAGTAATAATAATAATAATATTAATAAAAAGGGCTTCCCTGGTGGTCCAGTGGGTAAAGAGTCCACCTTGCAGCACAAGGGACACCAGCTCGATCCCTGGCCCGGGAAGGTCCCACGTGCCGCGGAGTGGCTGGACCGGTGTGTCCAATTACGAGTCAGTGCTCTGGGGCACATGTGCCCAGAACTAGCGCTCTGCAACGAGACAGGCCGCTGCAATGAGAGGCCCACACAGGTCAAAGAATAAAGATGGATGAAAATAAATGAATCAAAAACCAATAAAAGAGGCCAAAAATATTTTTTAAAGTTAAAAAAAAAAAACAAAAATAAAAAAAAGTCAGGACTTCCCTGGTGGTCCCGTGGGTAAGGACACCGCCTTGCAGTGCAGGGGACACCGGTTCGATCCCTGGCCTGGGAGGATCCCACGTGCCGCGGAGCGGCTGGACCGATGTGCCCAATTACCGAGCCGGAGCTCTGGAGCGCATGCGCCCAGAGCCAGTGCTCTGCGACAACAGACGCCACTGCGATGGGAGGCCCACATGGGCCAAAGAACAAAGATGGATGAAAATAAATGAATCAAAAACCAATAAAAGAGGCCAAAAATATTTTTTAAAGTTAAAAAAAAAAAACAAAAATAAAAAAAAGTCAGGACTTCCCTGGTGGTCCCGTGGGTAAGGACACCGCCTTGCAGTGCAGGGGACACCGGTTCGATCCCTGGCCTGGGAGGATCCCACGTGCCGCGGAGCGGCTGGACCGATGTGCCCAATTACCGAGCCGGAGCTCTGGAGCGCATGCGCCCAGAGCCAGTGCTCTGCGACAACAGACGCCACTGCGATGGGAGGCCCACATGGGCCAAAGAACAAAGATGGATGAAACTAGAGAAATGAAAGACCAATAGAAGTGGCCCGCCTGCTCCCCTCCCTCCCCACCCCACCCGCTTTCAAAATAAATAAATAAATCTTTAAAAAAAAAAAAAAGCCAGCAAGTTCTGCATTGAGGGTGGTGAGATTAAAAGATCAACACCCAGGGGCTTCCCTGGTGGCTCAGTGGTGAAGAATTCACCTGCCAGTGCATGCACGGGTTTTATCCTTGATCTGGGAAGATCCCACATGGTGCGGAGCAACTAAACCCGTGAGCCACAACTATGGAGCCTGTGCTCTAGAGCCTCGGAGTCGCAACTGTTGAGCCCATGTGTCACAAACTACTGAAGCCCGTGTGCCCTAGAGACCAAGTTCCACAACAAGAGAGGTCACCGTCACAAGAAGCCTGCTCACCTCAACTAGAGAGTAGCCCCCACTCCCTGCAACTAGAGACGACCTTGCAGCAGCAGTGAAAACCCAGAATAGCCAAAAATAAATAAATACATAAAGATTACTTAAAAAATAAAATAATTCATTAAATTGTTACTTGCAATGTGAAATCTCAAAGCATATCAGTGAACTTTCAAAAAAAAAAAAAAAGATAAATGAATAATTAAGAAAAAAACCCAGCAAGTGCCCCATGGGGGGTGGTGAGCACTGAAAGATCAATACCCAGGCGCTTCCCTGGGGCTCAGTGGTGAAGAATCCACCTGCTGGTGCGGGAGACAGGGGTTTGATCTCTAACCCGGGAAGGTCCCACGTACCTTAGAGGGACCAAGCCCGAGTGCCACAACTATTGAATCTGTGCTCTAGAGCCTGGGAGTCCGTGCCCAGAGCTCACGCACCGTAACTACTGAATTCGAGCGTCCTAGAGCCGGTGCTCTGCAACAAGAGAAGCCTCTACGACGAGAAGCCCACACCGCAACAGAGTAGCCCCTGCTCACTGCAACTAGAGAAAAGCCCGCAGGGCAACAAAGACCCAGCACAGCCAAAAGCACATCGATACAATTCAAAAAGAGAGAGAGGTCAGTATCTGGAAGTGCTCAGAACACTGTAGGAGCGTGAACAGAGGTCAGCTGTCACTGCTGGTGCTCCGATGCTAACGTCACTAGTATCACGGCTGCTGACATTGACGCTGTCATTTCTGGAGGGCCGCGGACGCTTCATACTAGCTGTGTGGTTCTGGGAGCACAGAGCCAACATCACCTGCCTCGCAGGGTTGTCAAGAGCATTAGGGAGAATACACGTAAAGCCCCTGACGCAGGAACCGGCACATGGCAGGAGTCCGATGCCCGGCATGGGACATCAGTTGGTGGCGGGTATGGGATCCACCGCTGCTCCCCGAATGCCTGTAACAGTTGAACTCCCCTGGCCTCGTGGACCAAACACTGTGCTAAGCACTTAGATGGGTGTCATGCAATCCTTTCAACCACCCAGGGTGTACTCACTGCCCCCATCATCCTCATTTTCCAGATGAGAAAAACTGAGGCCAGAGAGTGTAAATAACTTGCTCGAGGTTTCCCAGTCAGCAAGTAGCAAAGTAGGGGCCGGAAGGTGTCCCTGGTGGCTCAGTGGTAAAGAATCCAGCTGCCAACGCAGCGAGGCAGTGAAAACCCAGAATAGCCAAAATAAATAAATACATAAAGATTACTTAAAAAATAAAATAATTCATTAAATTGTTACTTGCAATGTGAAATCTCAAAGCATATCAGTGAACTTTCAAAAAAAAAAAAAAAGATAAATGAATAATTAAGAAAAAAACCCAGCAAGTGCCCCATGGGGGGTGGTGAGCACTGAAAGATCAATACCCAGGCGCTTCCCTGGGGCTCAGTGGTGAAGAATCCACCTGCTGGTGCGGGAGACAGGGGTTTGATCTCTAACCCGGGAAGGTCCCACGCACCTTAGAGGGACCAAGCCCGAGTGCCACAACTATTGAATCTGTGCTCTAGAGCCTGGGAGTCCGTGCCCAGAGCTCACGCACCGTAACTACTGAATTCGAGCGTCCTAGAGCCGGTGCTCTGCAACAAGAGAAGCCTCTACGACGAGAAGCCCACACCGCAACAGAGTAGCCCCTGCTCACTGCAACTAGAGAAAAGCCCGCAGGGCAACAAAGACCCAGCACAGCCAAAAGCACATCGATACAATTCAAAAAGAGAGAGAGGTCAGTATCTGGAAGTGCTCAGAACACTGTAGGAGCGTGAACAGAGGTCAGCTGTCACTGCTGGTGCTCCGATGCTAACGTCACTAGTATCACGGCTGCTGACATTGACGCTGTCATTTCTGGAGGGCCGCGGACGCTTCATACTAGCTGTGTGGTTCTGGGAGCACAGAGCCAACATCACCTGCCTCGCAGGGTTGTCAAGAGCATTAGGGAGAATACACGTAAAGCCCCTGACGCAGGAACCGGCACATGGCAGGAGTCCGATGCCCGGCATGGGACATCAGTTGGTGGCGGGTATGGGATCCACCGCTGCTCCCCGAATGCCTGTAACAGTTGAACTCCCCTGGCCTCGTGGACCAAACACTGTGCTAAGCACTTAGATGGGTGTCATGCAATCCTTTCAACCACCCAGGGTGTACTCACTGCCCCCATCATCCTCATTTTCCAGATGAGAAAAACTGAGGCCAGAGAGTGTAAATAACTTGCTCGAGGTTTCCCAGTCAGCAAGTAGCAAAGTAGGGGCCGGAAGGTGTCCCTGGTGGCTCAGTGGTAAAGAATCCAGCTGCCAACGCAGGAGACGCAGGTTCAATCCCCGATGCAGGAAGATCCGACATGCCTGGGTGCCACAACTGATCGAGAACCTGTGTTCTAGAACCTGGGAGCCGCAGCCACCAAGCCCACGTGCCTCGGCTTCTGAAGCCCGCGCACCCTAGAGCCCATGCTCCAAGACAAGAAGCCAGCGCCCTGAGAAGCCTGAGTCCTGCAAGGGGAAAGCAGCCCCCATTTGCCCCCAATAGAGAAAATTCTCACAGCAACAAAGACCCAGCACAGTTAAAAATTAACAAATAGAATTTTTTTAAAAAGTTGGGGCCTGAAATATTTTTTGAGTTTACACAGACAAAAATCCCCTGCAGACCCTTATAGTCACCCCCAGGTCCTTAAACTTGCCCTCACAAATGCCTCGTCACAGTCTGTATCACGAATCCTACCCCCAAGTCCTGCTGGGGCATTTTCCCTTACTCTCCTCACTCCTTAGACTGCCCCCCACCAGGACCAGTCTGCCTGGGTTCTGCTCTCTGGCTATCGCTGGGGCTTGGGATCCCTCCCCGTGGTCCTCTCCTGAGTCTCGGTGACTCCCCCAGTCCCCAGCCTGCCCCTGTCCCCAGCCGGAGCTCGGTGACATCTGAGAAGCGCTGACCGAGCAGCCCAAAGATTCTACAGGCCTCTGGGGAACGTGGGGACGTGCGTCTTCCCACCCTCGGTTGCCCGGGGGCAGCGTCCGCCACAGCTCTCCTGGCTGAGCCAGCCCGGGGACGGAGCCGGGTCAGCAGCGGGAGGAGAGATGCCTCTCCCTCGCCCCCTGGCCCCAGCCACAGAAATTCTTCAGCTGGACCTCACATTCCATTTCTCCTACGTCTCTGCACCTTCTTCTCTGGACCAGCCCCCTGACCCAGAAAGTGGCAGGAGAGATGTAGTTCAGGCCCTCTCCCCATCCTCCCAGCATCCGGGGCCCGATTCCCAGGAGCGGAGAGTGAGAGGCGAGGAGGACAAATGGACCAGGAGCTCCTGGCACCGACCCCACACTGTGCCTTCTTTGGTCACAGTCAATCCTACCGGCCACCCCCTGAGGCAGGGGTCCCCAACCTCTGGGATCTAAGGCCTGATGATCTGAGGTGGGGGACTGATGCAATAATAATAGAAGTAAAGTTAAGTATTAGTCGCTTAGTCGTGTCCGACTCTTTTGCAACGCCACGGACTGTAGCCTGTCAGGCTCCTTTGTCCATGGAATTCTCCAGGCGAGGATATTGGAGTGGGTAGCCATTCCCAGACAAGAAGCCAGCGCCCTGAGAAGCCTGAGTCCTGCAAGGGGAAAGCAGCCCCCATTTGCCCCCAATAGAGAAAATTCTCACAGCAACAAAGACCCAGCACAGTTAAAAATTAACAAATAGAATTTTTTTAAAAAGTTGGGGCCTGAAATATTTTTTGAGTTTACACAGACAAAAATCCCCTGCAGACCCTTATAGTCCCCCCCAGGTCCTTAAACTTGCCCTCACAAATGCCTCGTCACAGTCTGTATCACGAATCCTACCCCCAAGTCCTGCTGGGGCATTTTCCCTTACTCTCCTCACTCCTTAGACTGCCCCCCACCAGGACCAGTCTGCCTGGGTTCTGCTCTCTGGCTATCGCTGGGGCTTGGGATCCCTCCCCGTGGTCCTCTCCTGAGTCTCGGTGACTCCCCCAGTCCCCAGCCTGCCCCTGTCCCCAGCCGGAGCTCGGTGACATCTGAGAAGCGCTGACCGAGCAGCCCAAAGATTCTACAGGCCTCTGGGGAACGTGGGGACGTGCGTCTTCCCACCCTCGGTTGCCGGGGGCAGCGTCCGCCACAGCTCTCCTGGCTGAGCCAGCCCGGGGACGGAGCCGGGTCAGCAGCGGGAGGAGAGATGCCTCTCCCTCGCCCCCTGGCCCCAGCCACAGAAATTCTTCAGCTGGACCTCACATTCCATTTCTCCTACGTCTCTGCACCTTCTTCTCTGGACCAGCCCCCTGACCCAGAAAGTGGCAGGAGAGATGTAGTTCAGGCCCTCTCCCCATCCTCCCAGCATCCGGGGCCCGATTCCCAGGAGCGGAGAGTGAGAGGCGAGGAGGACAAATGGACCAGGAGCTCCTGGCACCGACCCCACACTGTGCCTTCTTTGGTCACAGTCAATCCTACCGGCCACCCCCTGAGGCAGGGGTCCCCAACCTCTGGGATCTAAGGCCTGATGATCTGAGGTGGGGGACTGATGCAATAATAATAGAAGTAAAGTTAAGTATTAGTCGCTTAGTCGTGTCCGACTCTTTTGCAACGCCACGGACTGTAGCCTGTCAGGCTCCTTTGTCCATGGAATTCTCCAGGCGAGGATATTGGAGTGGGTAGCCATTCCCTTCTCCAGGGGATCGTCCCGATGCAGGGATTGAACCTTGGTCTCCTGCATTGCAGGCGGATTCTTTCCCGTCTGAGCCAGGAATCAAGTGCACAATAATGTCATGTGCTTCATTTATCTAAAAACATTCCCCCATCCCACACCATTCCTGGAGAAACTGTCTTCCATGAAACTGGTCCCTGGTGCCTAAAAGGCTGGGGACCACTGTCTGAGACGGCTCCCATTTTTCTTCCATGGGAAGTTAGAGAACCCAGCCAACGAGAGGAAAGCAATTCTTCAAGGTCACGCAGATGGCGAAGGAGCTGGGACTGGAACGCGGGGCAGTCTGACGCCGGTTATCATGTTACGTTGCCCCAAACACTAGGTCTCAGCAGCACGACTCAAGTGTGGTCCCTGGACCAGCGCCGTGACATCACCCAGAGCTCATGAGAAATGCAGACCTGGGGGCTGGCTCAGAGCTGCCACTTCAGCCTCTAGGGGCTGGGAATCTAGGTTTTGAGAAACTCCCAAGGGGGGTTGAAGCAGGTTAAAATTTGAGAGCCACTGGGTCAAAACTGCCATCTGGGGTCAAGGGAGGGAGAAAACAGTCCTGCGTGAGCGATTTCACACCACACATCCTTGTAGGGAAAGAACACGTCCACAAAAGCCCGGTTTAAGGGAAGTAAAGGCAGGGACGGGCTTCCCTGGTGGCTCCACGGTAAAGTCTCCCTGCAATGTAGGAGAGAAGGATTTGATCCCGTGGAGAAGGAAATGGCAACCCACTCCAGTATTCTTGCCTGGAATACGGGAAATTCTATGGACAGAGGAGCCCGGCGAGCTACCGTCCACGGGGTCACAAAGAGTTGGACGTGACTTAGCGACTGAATGACAAAGGCACGGCTGTGCCTTGGACACTTGGATTTTCTGGACACGGGTGTGCCTCACCCAGCCGGCCTCACTCACCACCAGGTTGCCGATGACCATGACCATGAGGAAGACAGTGAGGCACATGGCCTGGCCGGCCACCTCCATGCAGTCCCACATGGTCTCGATCCACTCCCCGCACAGGATGCGGAAGACGATGAGGAAGGAGTGGAAGAAGTCGTGCATGTGCCAGCGGGGCAGGCTGCAGTCCGAGGCGATTTTGCACACGCACTCCTTGTAGCTCTTGCCGAACAGCTGCATGCCCACCACGGCGAAGATGAACACGATGATGGCCAGCACCAGCGTCAGGTTGCCCAGCGCCCCCACCGAGTTGCCAATGATCTTGATGAGCATGTTCAGTGTCGGCCACGACTTGGCCAGCTTGAAGACCCGCAGCTGCCGGGCAGAGGGGGTACAGGGGCTGGTAAGACCCGGGACCCCAAGCCCAACCCCGAGGCAGCCCCATCCTTAGAGGACAAAGAGTGGGTTCCCCGACCAGGGATTCGGACCCAGGCCCTCAGCGCAGGGAGTGCAGAATCCTCACCACTGGATGGCCAGGGCGTTCTCAGAAAGAGCTCTTTGGAACGGCTCCAACTCCCACCCCGTGAGGGAAATGGGGCCTCAGTTTCTCTCTCTGTTACAGAGGAATGCTCACATCCTACCACCTCCGACTCTTCACTGGCTGAATTGTTCTCTCTTAAATATACAGGCTAACGCAGTTACAAGTGAAATAAAATCCTAGGAGTTGCTTTAAGGCACTTCCCCCATAGAAGGGGAGGGACTGATCAAACAACGAGGGAATGCTGATGGCGGCTGAAGCCAGGTAAAATGTATGTAGAAGCGTATTTCACTTTCTTTATACTTTCGTGGTTGCATGAAAGGTTCCTATCGGGTCGTGGAGAGGATGCTCATTCAGAGTCCCAATCCCACTACGGATGAGCGGCCTTGAACCTCAGTTTTCAGGTCTGCAATATGGGCTGAAGTCCCCACCCTACTGCCACCCAAGGTCACTTAGGAGCCAAGTCCAAATATCAGCCTCCTGGGCTGTCATTTTGGTCCCCAGCAGTCCTGTGTGATAAGGGGGAGGGCACTCGTCTCCCTTTTTCCTTTCTCACTGAGAGGCAGAGGGGTGCACCCCAGGGCAGACAGGGCCCCAATTCCAGCCTGCTGGCCGCGGGAGGGTTTCTTCTCCCTTTGCTGAGCACGCCCACACCGCCCGCCCTCAGCCGGGGCCCCGGGGCCTCTCGCACCAGACGGAAGGAGCGGAGCACGGACAGCCCCTGCACGTTGGCCAGGCCCAGCTCCACCAGGCTGAGGGTGACGATGATGCTGTCGAAGACGTTCCAGCCCTGCTGGAAGTACTCGTAGGGGTCCAGGGCTATGAGTTTCAGCACCATCTCTGCCGTGAAGATGCCGGTGAAGACCTGCGGGGGGAGCTGCTCAGAGCCTCTGGGGCACGGGGCCTCGGGAGTCTCCCATCCCACTCGTACTGACCGGGAGAGCCCTTGAGGCCAGAGGCGAGGGTGACAGAGCCCGGGGGGAGGGGGCCAGGCAGTGGTACCCACGGCCCACCGGTGTGTGTGAACGAGTGAGGAGCAGAACAGCCATGTCACTGGGCAGACTGGGTACCGCTCAGAGACCCGGGCCCCTCTGTTCCTGGCCCAGTCAAGTGACTGTGGGCCTGTCACTTGATTTCCTGGGGCCTCAGCCCACTCATACTAATAATCAACGCTTGCGGAGCATTCTGTCGTTCATGTTATGACCTCATCAGTATCCTGATCTCTATGAAGTTGGGAGGGGTGACCAACACATTCATCCCAGAGATGAGAGACTGAGGCTCCGAGAGGCCAGCGGCAAGCTCTCGGTCACGGGGCCGGGGCCCTAATGCAGATTTTGGGGTGCTTAGTTCGGCTTCCTGTCTCTACACCCTACAGTCTCTCTATCCTGGTTGGTGGGGGTCCCAGGACCCAGAAAATCTTGGTGGATTCAGAAGTTGAGGGCGCAAGCCAAAAGCGGGTGAAGTGGAGGATCCGTGAGAAGCCAGAACTTTGATCTCCCCCAACTCTGGACTCGTCTGAAGGCAGCAGAGCCCCTAAAAGCTCTTCCGGGCACAGCCCCTCTCCTGCTAGGCACCAGCTGCCCCGCGTCCACAGCCTGCCCGGGCGCATGCTGAGCCCCGCCCAAGAGCTGTCTGTGGCCACAGCAGGTGCCCAGACGGCAGCCGAGGGTGGGCAGGGGGTGGGCAGGCGGCGGGCCGGGCCCAGCACGCACACCCCAGCAGCTGCGCTGTGAGGCCGGAGCACAGCCCTGGCCCTCCAGCCCAGCCTGGCCACAGCCCCCTCGGGCATCTCTGTGGGGTGGACGTGCCTGCCTCGCAGGCGGAGGGGTCCAGGGTCTGACGCCCGTGCCACCCACCCCAGCCTCGTCCTGCCCCAGGTCCCACATCTCACTCTCCTGGGTCTCCCCTCGCCCCCACGGTAGGGTGAGCATCTCGCCCCTTCGCCACCCTAGACAGACTGCAAAGGCACTGGGAAGGGTGGGGCTGGACTGGAGGAGGAGGCGGCTTTTTCCCTTTGTCAGGCTCCACCGGGGCTGGCAACGAGGTGATAATGCTCCTAATGGCCAGGGATAAGCAGGCGGATCAGTGCGTGTCAACAATAGCGAAGCAGAAAGGACTGAGAGGGGAGCTGGCCTTCTCTTGCCGGAGAAATGCAGCGGGCAAGGGGGCTCAGGGCTGGGGGCCTATGCCCTGGGGCCTTTGGGGTGAGCCAGGGCCTCTTGGGCCTGGGCGCACATGGTTCTACACCCTGCCTTCTGGGTCCTTTGGTCCCTCTTAGGCCTGCGTGCTAGGTCGCTTCAGTCATGGCCGACTGTTTGTGACCCTATGGACGGAAGCCCGCCAGGCTCCTCTGTCGAGGGGATTCTCCAGGCAAGAATACTGGAGTGGGCTGCCGTGCCCTCCTCCCAGGGCCTGCAGCAACCTCTGAAAGTGGAGGGCCTTGCCATCCCGCAGCTGCGCCCCCCTTGCGCTTAGTTCGGCTTCCTGTCTCTACACCCTACAGTCTCTCTATCCTGGTTGGTGGGGTCCCAGGACCCAGAAAATCTTGGTGGATTCAGAAGTTGAGGCGCAAGCCAAAAGCGGGTGAAGTGGAGGATCCGTGAGAAGCCAGAACTTTGATCTCCCCAACTCTGGACTCGTCTGAAGGCAGCAGAGCCCTAAAAGCTCTTCCGGGCACAGCCCCTCTCCTGCTAGGCACCAGCTGCCCCGCGTCCACAGCCTGCCCGGGCGCATGCTGAGCCCCGCCCAAGAGCTGTCTGTGGCCACAGCAGGTGCCCAGACGGCAGCCGAGGGTGGGCAGGGGGTGGGCAGGCGGCGGGCCGGGCCCAGCACGCACACCCCAGCAGCTGCGCTGTGAGGCCGGAGCACAGCCCTGGCCCTCCAGCCCAGCCTGGCCACAGCCCCCTCGGGCATCTCTGTGGGGTGGACGTGCCTGCCTCGCAGGCGGAGGGGTCCAGGGTCTGACGCCCGTGCCACCCACCCCAGCCTCGTCCTGCCCCAGGTCCCACATCTCACTCTCCTGGGTCTCCCCTCGCCCCCACGGTAGGGTGAGCATCTCGCCCCTTCGCCACCCTAGACAGACTGCAAAGGCACTGGGAAGGGTGGGGCTGGACTGGAGGAGGAGGCGGCTTTTTCCCTTTGTCAGGCTCCCCCGGGGGCTGGCAACGAGGTGATAATGCTCCTAATGGCCAGGGATAAGCAGGCGGATCAGTGCGTGTCAACAATAGCGAAGCAGAAAGGACTGAGAGGGGAGCTGGCCTTCTCTTGCCGGAGAAATGCAGCGGGCAAGGGGGCTCAGGGCTGGGGGCCTATGCCCTGGGGCCTTTGGGGTGAGCCAGGGCCTCTTGGGCCTGGGCGCACATGGTTCTACACCCTGCCTTCTGGGTCCTTTGGTCCCTCTTAGGCCTGCGTGCTAGGTCGCTTCAGTCATGGCCGACTGTTTGTGACCCTATGGACGGAAGCCCGCCAGGCTCCTCTGTCGAGGGGATTCTCCAGGCAAGAATACTGGAGTGGGCTGCCGTGCCCTCCTCCCAGGGCCTGCAGCAACCTCTGAAAGTGGAGGGCCTTGCCATCCCGCACCTCGCCCTGCCCCGCCCGCATGCTCCCACTCCCCATCTCTGCCTCCAGGGCCCGGCCTGGACTCTAGAGCCCCTGGAGTCCTGATCTTGCCCTGCAAGGCGGTGTCCTTACCCACTGACCACCAGGGAAACCCCCTGGAGTCCTGATCTTAACAAGTTGAGCGCCTGATCCTCTCACCCTCCCCAGAAACCCTGAAACCGAAATTCCATGGATCACCCCATGGACCTCCCCTGGTATATCTACTCGTGTCGCCGTACGTGGGGCACATAACCTCAGCCCCTCTCTTGACACCCCTAAGTGTGCCCCTTGTTTCCACACAGCCCAGGGGTCCCGTGGCCCCTCTCCTGTCCAGCCCAGTAAGAACCACCTCTCCTTGGTCCCCTCCATACCAGGTTGCCCACGTTGAGCACTCGGTCAAAGTGCTCCGTCATGGGGTAGTGCTCCATGGCCATGAAGAGGGTGTTGAGCACGATGCAGATGGTGATGCCCAGGTCCACGAAGGGGTCCATGACGATCAGGTGGATGATGTTCTTGAACTTCACCCACGGGGTGCAGCAGTTCCAGATGAGCACTTTATGGGAACATTTGTACCACCACGGGGGGCACTTCTGGTGGGCTTCTTCCAGCTCTGGAAAAAGACCACTGATCAGGATCCACCCCTCATAGCTCCTTCCTCTACCTCCATCTTTGGCCCACATTCCGAGCCCCACCCCTCAAGCCCCGCCCTCTCAACCCCTCAAGCCCCGCCCTCTCAACCCCTCAAGGCCCGCCCTCTCGACCCCTCAAGCCCCGCCCTCTCAACCCCTCAAGCCCCGCCCTCTCAAGGAGGCCTACACCAAGCCCCACCTCTCAGCGGGTCCCCCTCAAGACCCAACCTCTAGAGCCCACCCACATGGCCACACCCCTCAGTGCTCTGCTCCCCACTCAAGCTCCTTGAAAGCAAAAGTGAAATGGTTAGTCTATCAGTACTGTCCAATTCTTTGCCACCCCAAGGAGGGTAGCCCGCCAGGCGCTGTTCTCCATGGTATTCTGTGGGCAAGAATACCGGAGTGGGTGGCCATTCCCTCCTCCAGGGGATTGTCCCCATCTAGGGATCAAACCCAGGGATCTGCCTGCATCGCAGGCGGACTCTGTACCATCTGATCCACCAGGGCAGCCTGATGCAGAGCCCCGCCCTGAGAAGCCCTCCCCAGGCCCCTTCCCCAGTGCTCTAGTTCCGCCCTGCCTTTCTGGCACACCATTCCCCAACGCCACGGGGGCGACTCCCACCCACTACCTATGGCCCAGCACTGCTGATCCAATTGGGGAGGGGCCTGGAAGGCCTCAGAGAGAGGCAGGTGGTCACGGCAGAAGGTTGGGTCTCAGGTCCCCCTGTCGCTGGCCAGTGCCTCTTAGGAGCAGACAGAGATGTGCCCTGAGGGCTCTGCCTCCCACTGCCCGCCCTCAGGCTGTCTGTCCCCAGCCAGTCCTTCCTTCCCCAACAGGGTAACTTCCTGAAATGCACCCTGCTCCCTCCTCCAGCTCTACACCCCTGGGGCTCTGTAAGGCCTATGGGTATGTTTTGTTTCTCCTCTCAGGATGCAGATGGTGATGCCCAGGTCCACGAAGGGGTCCATGACGATCAGGTGGATGATGTTCTTGAACTTCACCCACGGGGTGCAGCAGTTCCAGATGAGCACTTTATGGGAACATTTGTACCACCACGGGGGGCACTTCTGGTGGGCTTCTTCCAGCTCTGGAAAAAGACCACTGATCAGGATCCACCCCTCATAGCTCCTTCCTCTACCTCCATCTTTGGCCCACATTCCGAGCCCCACCCCTCAAGCCCCGCCCTCTCAACCCCTCAAGCCCCGCCCTCTCAACCCCTCAAGGCCCGCCCTCTCGACCCCTCAAGCCCCGCCCTCTCAACCCCTCAAGCCCCGCCCTCTCAAGGAGGCCTACACCAAGCCCCACCTCTCAGCGGGTCCCCCTCAAGACCCAACCTCTAGAGCCCACCCACATGGCCACACCCCTCAGTGCTCTGCTCCCCACTCAAGCTCCTTGAAAGCAAAAGTGAAATGGTTAGTCTATCAGTACTGTCCAATTCTTTGCCACCCCAAGGAGGGTAGCCCGCCAGGCGCTGTTCTCCATGGTATTCTGTGGGCAAGAATACCGGAGTGGGTGGCCATTCCCTCCTCCAGGGGATTGTCCCCATCTAGGGATCAAACCCAGGGATCTGCCTGCATCGCAGGCGGACTCTGTACCATCTGATCCACCAGGGCAGCCTGATGCAGAGCCCCGCCCTGAGAAGCCCTCCCCAGGCCCCTTCCCCAGTGCTCTAGTTCCGCCCTGCCTTTCTGGCACACCATTCCCCAACGCCACGGGGGCGACTCCCACCCACTACCTATGGCCCAGCACTGCTGATCCAATTGGGGAGGGGCCTGGAAGGCCTCAGAGAGAGGCAGGTGGTCACGGCAGAAGGTTGGGTCTCAGGTCCCCCTGTCGCTGGCCAGTGCCTCTTAGGAGCAGACAGAGATGTGCCCTGAGGGCTCTGCCTCCCACTGCCCGCCCTCAGGCTGTCTGTCCCCAGCCAGTCCTTCCTTCCCCAACAGGGTAACTTCCTGGAAATGCACCCTGCTCCCTCCCCTCCAGCTCTACACCCCTGGGGCTCTGTAAGGCCTATGGGTATGTGGTTTCTCCTCCTGGTCTCCCAGGCCTCTGGTGCCCATGGGAGTTCTCAGTCAGGGAGTGATTTTACTTAATCACCACCGGAAATGTATGAGGTAAGTAGATTAGTGCCCTCGCCTCACAGATGAGGAAAGGGGACTAGAGCCAGGGGCAGTCCCAGAGACACCTGGGCTTGAGGGCATGATTGGGAGACCCCAGGGTGGGCATGGCTGAGCCTCTCCTCCATCCAGCAATTAGAAAACTGGGCCTCTCAAAGACTGCAGGTTCTGACCGTAACACCCCCACTCCAACGCAGGTGTTCCTGCAGGTGCCTCAGCAGTGGCTGAGGTCCCAAACTTCCCCCAGCGGCCCAGCAAGGGCAGCTCGGCCCAGCATCATCCCTTGGGGCGTTCTCTGGCAGGGCCCAGACTCCTGGACGCCCCTCAGGCAAGGCCACCCGGGATGGGACCCTCGAGAGGTTTGCAAAGTCCTTCCTGGCACAAGGTAAGACACCTGAGGACGGGACTTGACCGCTTCGATGTCAGACTTCTATGTCAGATCTTCCTTTCTTGCATCTTTTCCTCCTCCTCCCTTCCTCTCATCCATCCACACACCTGTGTCTCTTCCCATCCATTAATCTTTCAGCCCAGCCACCGACCCATCAGCCTACCTGTCCGTCCATCCATCCACTCTCCCATCCTTCCACCCATTCACTCATCCATCCTCGTACCCACCCATTGCATTCATCCATCCACCCACCCACCCACCTGTCCATCTATCCATCCACCCATCCATTTGTCTCCCCACCTCTCCTTGTGGCCTTGTCCTAGTCTTCTGGGGCCTGGGGGGCAGCATAGGAGATTGGGGGAGTCGGTGGCTCAGTCTGGGCAGAGTTTGACTTTGACCTTTAACATTTACCCAGAAGATATTTGAGGAACAGGATCTCCAGTTTCCGGAACATTGGGCCTTCCTGGTTAGTATTCTTATCCTGTCCTTCCCCGTTGCCTTGGCAGCCCGCAAGTCCTCCCGGAAGCCCCCAGTTCCCGTCGCAGCCCGGCCTCGCGGCCAGAATTGGGCCAGGTTGAGCCGGGACTATATTTATCACAGCCATTTCTTCGATGCCAATATTAAGTTACTGTCCTGAAGCTGGGCCCAGCCAGGCCCTCCCTGCCCCCATCCCAGGAGCCTGAGTGGCCCAATGGGCGGGACGGGCAGGGTCAGATGGGTCTGGCGATGGTGGGCGCTCACCTTCCATGGCATCCGAGATACCGCTGTCTGCACTGCAGCTTGGCCTCGGGGGCCCCTTCTCCCCCGCCGACGTATCCAAGCTGCCGTTGCAGTCTTTGCTGTGGGTTGGGTCCCCGTCTACCTCCCCACCTTCCAGAGCCTGGGAGGTCTTGGCCTGTGGACCAGCAAGGGTGACGGATGTAAGTCCATCGCTGAGCCATGGGAATGGACTCTTTTTTTAAAAAAAGATTTATTTATTTATTTTGGGCGGGGGACAGGTTGGGGAGGGAGAGGAGCAGGTGGGCCACTTCTATTGGTCTTTCATTTCTCTATTTTCATCTGTCTTTGTTCTTTGGCTCCTGTGGGCCTCCCATCGCGGTGGCCTCTTTGGGGTGGCTGCCTCCGGCTCGGTAATTGGGACGCCAGCCATCCTACCGGAGATTCAGGATCTTCCTCTCTTGCATCTTTCCCTCCTCCTCTTCCTCTCATCCATCCACACACCTGTGTCTCTTCCCATCCATTAATCTTTCAGCCCAGCCACCGACCCATCAGCCTACCTGTCCGTCCATCCATCCACTCTCCCATCCTTCCACCCATTCACTCATCCATCCTCGTACCCACCCATTGCATTCATCCATCCACCCACCCACCCACCTGTCCATCTATCCATCCACCCATCCATTTGTCTCCCCACCTCTCCTTGTGGCCTTGTCCTAGTCTTCTGGGGCCTGGGGGGCAGCATAGGAGATTGGGGGAGTCGGTGGCTCAGTCTGGGCAGAGTTTGACTTTGACCTTTAACATTTACCCAGAAGATATTTGAGGAACAGGATCTCCAGTTTCCGGAACATTGGGCCTTCCTGGTTAGTATTCTTATCCTGTCCTTCCCCGTTGCCTTGGCAGCCCGCAAGTCCTCCCGGAAGCCCCCAGTTCCCGTCGCAGCCCGGCCTCGCGGCCAGAATTGGGCCAGGTTGAGCCGGGACTATATTTATCACAGCCATTTCTTCGATGCCAATATTAAGTTACTGTCCTGAAGCTGGGCCCAGCCAGGCCCTCCCTGCCCCCATCCCAGGAGCCTGAGTGGCCCAATGGGCGGGACGGGCAGGGTCAGATGGGTCTGGCGATGGTGGGCGCTCACCTTCCATGGCATCCGAGATACCGCTGTCTGCACTGCAGCTTGGCCTCGGGGGCCCCTTCTCCCCCGCCGACGTATCCAAGCTGCCGTTGCAGTCTTTGCTGTGGGTTGGGTCCCCGTCTACCTCCCCACCTTCCAGAGCCTGGGAGGTCTTGGCCTGTGGACCAGCAAGGGTGACGGATGTAAGTCCATCGCTGAGCCATGGGAATGGACTCTTTTTTTAAAAAAAGATTTATTTATTTATTTTGGGCGGGGGACAGGTTGGGGAGGGAGAGGAGCAGGTGGGCCACTTCTATTGGTCTTTCATTTCTCTATTTTCATCTGTCTTTGTTCTTTGGCTCCTGTGGGCCTCCCATCGCGGTGGCCTCTGTTGTCGCAGAGCACCGGCTCTGGGCACATGCGCTCCAGAGCTCCGGCTCGGTAATTGGACGCATCGGTCCAGCCACTCCGCGGCACATGGGATCTTCCCAGGCCAGGGATCGAACCGGCGCCCCTTGCACTGCCAGGCGGTGTCCTTACCCACTGGACCACCAGGGAAGCCCGGAATGGACTCTTAAGAGCTTCTTCCTGAGTCCTTCAGCCTGGGGCCCCTCTTTTTGGCCTGTACCCAGCCTCCTGCTGTCGGGGCAGTGGTGTGGGGGGAACAGGGGAGGGCCCAAAGTGAACTGAGGATCCACTTTCTTGAAGAACCCTTCATTCTCTGAAGTCTTGACTGACGCACCTACCTCTCCCTCAGCCTGGATCCAGACGCTGCTCATAAAGAATTATAAAGCCATGGGCACTTGAGTAGGAAGTAGTTTTAAACTACTTGAATGACTTCAAGTTTAACTACTCCAGATTCATGGGTATATATGGGGAGACTGAGGCACTGAGTTGAGAAATACTCTTTCTACTGCCTGGATGCCTCCCACCCCACCAGAGCTCAAGCCTCGGTCTTGTGCTCTCCACCTCCTGCTTGGCAGCCCTTCCTCCCTCCCCTTCGGCCTGCCCAAGAGTACCCAGGCTGAGGGGCAGGGAGACCTCTGGATCCTTGCCCCACCTCTCCCCGCGTCCAGACCTTCTCCAGCTCCTCCTGCTGCTTTTTGAATTTCTCCAGCATCTGCTGAAACTCCTCCTCTTTCTCCTGATCTTCTGCCAGGGTGGCCTCGTTCTGCTCAGCATAGGCCATGGCCACCACGGCCAGAATCAGGTTGATGAGGTAGAAGGAGCCCAGGAAAATGATGACCACGAAGAAGATCATGTAGGTCTTGCCGGCCGCTCGAAGGGTCTGGGAGAGGGGGCGGGGGGAGAGTGCGTCACGTGCTGCCCTGCCTGCTTTCACCCCGGGCCCCCGTTCCATACACCCGTTGCCCAGGGAGGGAGACAGGGAGGGTCCCTCACAGAGCCTGGTGGTTTGAGGGCTTTTGAGGCAAGGTTTAGTCAATTTTAGCAGGCTAAAACCACACCCTGGGGAACTTCAGCATATAAACCTGGGCCCCAGACCTTCCCAGGCTCCTGGCTCAGAGAGCCCTGAGGGCCCTGGCCAGACATCCTGAGATCAGAGACCTAGGATAAAAATTGGTGAATATGGGCTTTGGGGTCACCTTGAACCCTAGTTTACCCATAGTGCCTGACTTCTAACCTAGCAAATAGAAGCTGTTATTGTTATTACTGTTGCTTATTTATTTTGGGCTGCCCTAGGTCTTCATTGCTGCACACTGGCTTTCTCTAGTTGCAAAGAGCTGCGCTGCACTGGTTGTAGTGCACCAGCTTCTCACTGCTGTGGCTTCTCTTGTTTCAGAGCGTGGCCTCTAGAGCGTGGGGTCAGTCGTTGTGGTGAACGGGCTTGGTTGCCCCATGGCTTGTAGAAGTTTCCTGGATCAGGGATCAAACCCATGTCCCCTGCACTGGCAGGTGAATTTTATTTCACTTTTGAATATTTATTTATTTATTTGGCTGTGCCAGGTCTTAGTTGCAACCCATGGGATTTTTTTTTCCTTTTCTCCATCATGCCTCTTTTATTTATCTATTTTCATCCATCTTAATTCTTTGGCCTGTGTGGGCCTCCCATCACAGTGGCCTCTCACTGCAGCCTCTCTTGGCTTTTGGCCAAGAGTACCCAGGCTGAGGGGCAGGGACCTCTGATCCTTGCCCCACCTCCCCGCGTCCAGACCTTCTCCAGCTCCTCCTGCTGCTTTTTGAATTTCTCCAGCATCTGCTGAAACTCCTCCTCTTTCTCCTGATCTTCTGCCAGGGTGGCCTCGTTCTGCTCAGCATAGGCCATGGCCACCACGGCCAGAATCAGGTTGATGAGGTAGAAGGAGCCCAGGAAAATGATGACCACGAAGAAGATCATGTAGGTCTTGCCGGCCGCTCGAAGGGTCTGGGAGAGGGGGCGGGGGGAGAGTGCGTCACGTGCTGCCCTGCCTGCTTTCACCCCGGGCCCCCGTTCCATACACCCGTTGCCCAGGGAGGGAGACAGGGAGGGTCCCTCACAGAGCCTGGTGGTTTGAGGGCTTTTGAGGCAAGGTTTAGTCAATTTTAGCAGGCTAAAACCACACCCTGGGGAACTTCAGCATATAAACCTGGGCCCCAGACCTTCCCAGGCTCCTGGCTCAGAGAGCCCTGAGGGCCCTGGCCAGACATCCTGAGATCAGAGACCTAGGATAAAAATTGGTGAATATGGGCTTTGGGGTCACCTTGAACCCTAGTTTACCCATAGTGCCTGACTTCTAACCTAGCAAATAGAAGCTGTTATTGTTATTACTGTTGCTTATTTATTTTGGGCTGCCCTAGGTCTTCATTGCTGCACACTGGCTTTCTCTAGTTGCAAAGAGCTGCGCTGCACTGGTTGTAGTGCACCAGCTTCTCACTGCTGTGGCTTCTCTTGTTTCAGAGCGTGGCCTCTAGAGCGTGGGGTCAGTCGTTGTGGTGAACGGGCTTGGTTGCCCCATGGCTTGTAGAAGTTTCCTGGATCAGGGATCAAACCCATGTCCCCTGCACTGGCAGGTGAATTTTATTTCACTTTTGAATATTTATTTATTTATTTGGCTGTGCCAGGTCTTAGTTGCAACCCATGGGATTTTTTTTTCCTTTTCTCCATCATGCCTCTTTTATTTATATTTATTTTTCATCCATCTTTTTATTCTTTGGCATGTGTGCACCTCCCACTGCAGTGGCCTCTCTCACTGCAGAACACTGGCTCTGGGCACGTGCAATCCAGAGCGATGGCTCGTAACTGGACACACCAGTCCAGTTGCTCTGTGGCACGTGGGATCTTCCCAGGCCAGGGATCGAACCAGTGGCCCCTGCACTGCAAGGCGGACTCTTTACCCCCTGGACCAACAGGGAAGCTTGGGATTTTTTTTTTTAACTTTATAAAAGAAATTATTTATTTTTAATTGAAAGATAGTTGCTTTATAATACTGTATTGGCTTCTGCCATATATCAACATGAATCAACTATAGGTATATATAACAGGCGAATTTTTAACCCCTGGACCACCAGGGAAGTCCTATCACTGTTATTATTGACATCATCAGTACTCGAAGCATCACCAGGGACTCGAAGGCACTTTTCTCCAGACTCAACCCACCTGCCTACAAACAGTGGGAGGCAAATAATTATGGGCTGAGTTGGAGCCTAAGCCCCCCTACGGGTTACTGGGAGGAGGAGGCCTGGCAGTCTAATCTCAGCTCAGATCTCAGCTCCTAAGACAAATGAGGAAAAGAAAGAAAAGGCTGGGCCTCAGATCTGGGCAGGTACCTCATGTCAGAAGCTCCAAGAACCCATATGTAGGGCCATTGAGGAGGTCCCATGGTGGGGATGGGCTTGTTAGGGGTCCTGCCAAGCCCTGAGGAGGCCGTGGAGATGGCGGGAGGTAGGGCTGCAGGGCTGCGGGGCAGGGTGGGGCCCGCTGTACCAGCTGGAAAAGGTTTTCCCAGTAGTCCTGTGTCATGAGGCGGAAGAGAGCCAGGAAGGCCCAGCTGAAGGTGTCGTAGCTGGTGTAACCGTAGTTGGGGTTCCGCCCGGCCTTGATGCACTCGTAGCCCTCGGGGCAGTGCCTGGGGACAGGACGGGGGTGTTAGGGAGAGAGGAGCGCTCCAGCTGGAGGCCAGATGGGGAAACTCCAGGAGCAAAAGCATCCTTCAGTCTTGACTGTATCCTGAAAGCAAGAAAGCGTTCCACCCGAGCTCAGGAGTTTTCTTTACATCTCCATCCATCCCAGGTCCTTGATCCTCCTCCTCCTCCAACTGCTGATAACCCTGGGGCCACGCCTTCCCACTCACCCACCCTCCCGGGTGGCACTCACCCGGCGTCGCTGCTGTTCCCGCAGAGCAGGGCGTCGTTGGCGCCCTCCAGGAAATAGAAGTTCCCTTTGGGAGTCAGAGGTCAGAAAGGAAATGTCACCCCATGGACACTGTGGACCACACACATCAGATGGGTGCTCTCAGGGTGCCCCTTCCCTCTCCGTTTTTTAAATTTTAATTCATTTTATTGGAGTATATTAGCTTTAGTTGTGTTAGGTGCACACACACACACACACGCACAGATTCACTCTCTTTTGGACTTCTTTCCCATTCAGGTCACCACCATGCATTAAACAGAGCTCCCTGGGCTACACAGGATGTGATCATTAGTTATCTATTTCCTTCTCCTTGAAGAGCAGCTCCACGTCCTAAGCTCTTTGGGTGAATGCATTTTGCTGTCGGCTCAGTGCCTTGTATGGGGTGCAGCAGGGTCACAGAGGGAGATGCAGGGAACCTGTAACATGTGTCTGGGCTACCACGGACCTGCTCAGGTACCTCATGTCAGAAGCTCCAAGAACCCATATGTAGGGCCATTGAGGAGGTCCCATGGTGGGGATGGGCTTGTTAGGGGTCCTGCCAAGCCCTGAGGAGGCCGTGGAGATGGCGGGAGGTAGGGCTGCAGGGCTGCGGGGCAGGGTGGGGCCCGCTGTACCAGCTGGAAAAGGTTTTCCCAGTAGTCCTGTGTCATGAGGCGGAAGAGAGCCAGGAAGGCCCAGCTGAAGGTGTCGTAGCTGGTGTAACCGTAGTTGGGGTTCCGCCCGGCCTTGATGCACTCGTAGCCCTCGGGGCAGTGCCTGGGGACAGGACGGGGGTGTTAGGGAGAGAGGAGCGCTCCAGCTGGAGGCCAGATGGGGAAACTCCAGGAGCAAAAGCATCCTTCAGTCTTGACTGTATCCTGAAAGCAAGAAAGCGTTCCACCCGAGCTCAGGAGTTTTCTTTACATCTCCATCCATCCCAGGTCCTTGATCCTCCTCCTCCTCCAACTGCTGATAACCCTGGGGCCACGCCTTCCCACTCACCCACCCTCCCGGGTGGCACTCACCCGGCGTCGCTGCTGTTCCCGCAGAGCAGGGCGTCGTTGGCGCCCTCCAGGAAATAGAAGTTCCCTTTGGGAGTCAGAGGTCAGAAAGGAAATGTCACCCCATGGACACTGTGGACCACACACATCAGATGGGTGCTCTCAGGGTGCCCCTTCCCTCTCCGTTTTTTAAATTTTAATTCATTTTATTGGAGTATATTAGCTTTAGTTGTGTTAGGTGCACACACACACACACACGCACAGATTCACTCTCTTTTGGACTTCTTTCCCATTCAGGTCACCACCATGCATTAAACAGAGCTCCCTGGGCTACACAGGATGTGATCATTAGTTATCTATTTCCTTCTCCTTGAAGAGCAGCTCCACGTCCTAAGCTCTTTGGGTGAATGCATTTTGCTGTCGGCTCAGTGCCTTGTATGGGGTGCAGCAGGGTCACAGAGGGAGATGCAGGGAACCTGTAACATGTGTCTGGGCTACCACGGACCTGCTCAGGACCTCCAGTGCTCCAGTGGAGGGATGAGTAGGGGCTAGCATCCAGGATGCCAGGTTGAAGAAGGGCTACATTTTCTAAGCTGCCAGGAGGCATGGTGTGGACTCATAGTGACTAGGAGAACGCTGTCTTGAGGGGGTGCACCTGTGAAGTCCGGGTATGTGAACAGGCTGTGGGTGCCTAAGGGTGGCCCTGCCGGGGTGTGGACACGTGGTGTGCTGCAGGAGAACGAGGAGCATGGACGTATGGAGTGCTCCTTTTCCTAACAGAAGCTTTAGGATTTTCAAAGCAATTTGGTATGTGTTGTCACACAAACCCTTTCAGAGAGGTTGTTGTCATTTAGTCGCTAAGCCGTGTCCAACTCTTTCGAGACCCCATGGACTGCAGTCCACCAGGCTCCTCCGTCCATGGGATTTCCCAGGCAAGAATACTGGAGTGGGTTGCCTTTCCTTCTCCAGGGGATCTTCCTGACTCAGGGATCAAACCCACATCTCCTGCAGTGGCAGGCAGATTCTTTGCCACTGAGCCACCAGGGAAGCTTGAGAGGGGTACTGTAGTCTCCATTTTTTTTTTAATTTTTGAAAACTTTTATTTATATATTTTTGGCTTTGCTTAGTCTTCATTGATGTGTGGGTTTGGCTGCTGCATGGTATGCGGGATCTTCCTGGATCAGGGATCAAACCTGTGTCTCCTGCATTGGCAGATGGGTTCTTACCCACTGAGCCACAAGGGAAGCCCCTGTAGTCTCCATTTTATAGGTAAAGATTCTGAGAGTTGGGGAAATGAAGTGACTTGTCAGAGGTCGCCTGAGTTGGTTAGTGATGGATTTACAGGTCTTTCCCCAGGCTCTTTTTTAAAAGTATTTATTTATTCGGCTGCACAGAGTCTTAGTTGCAGCACACGGCATCTTCTTTGCGGTATGAGGGATTTTTAGTTGCAGCATGTGGGATCTGGTTTTCTGGACAGGGATCAGACCCAGGGCCCCTGCATCAGGAGCTTGGAGTCTTAGCCACTAGACACCAGGGAAGTCCCTTCCCCATGGTCATTTCACAAGGGGCTGCCATCAGGGCTGGGAAAGACCCCCGTGGCCTCCCCACCCCACCTTCTTACCTTCATCATTGATGTAGGCATCCCAGTCAAAGGTGTAGTTGCTGGCCCAGCTCTCCTGGCCGTACCAGGTGTCGTTGCCGTACCAGGTGTCGTTGCCGTACCACGTGGTGTTGGTGTCATTGAAGGGCGGGGGCCAGCGCACACACTTCTGCCGCAGGTTTCCCATGAAGAGCTGCAGCCCGACCAGGGCAAAGACGCTCAGGCAGAAGACGGTGAGGATCATCACGTCTGAGAGCTTCTTCACCGACTGGATCAGGGCCCCCACGATGGTCTTCAGCCCTGACCACAGAGAGGGGAGCGTGTGGCAGGGGGAAGCTCACTGGCTCAGCACCCCCTCTCACCCCCCAGCACCCCCCAGTGGCTATGAAATCTCAGCCACTAGAAGAATGGATTTTGCAGAGTGTCGCCTGATTCAGGAGGGCAATACTCAGGCACACAGTGGAGGCTAATCAATGCCGCTAAATCAGCACCCCCAAAGCATGTCCTTAGAACACGAGGCTCACAAGCCGTGCCCTTCACAACAGGGGGCCAATCCTGTTTGGGAAAGGCGTCCCTAGTGGCTCAGTGGTAAAGAACCTTCCTGCCATTGCAGGAGATGCATGTTCGATCCCTGGGTCAGCAAGATCCCCGGAGAAGGAAATGGTAAGCTAGCTCCAGTGTTCTTGCCTGGGAAACCTCATGGACAGAGGAGTCTGGCGGGCTACAGTCGCTGAGGTTCCAGACTCAGATTTTATAGGTAAAGATTCTGAGAGTTGGGGAAATGAAGTGACTTGTCAGAGGTCGCCTGAGTTGGTTAGTGATGGATTTACAGGTCTTTCCCCAGGCTCTTTTTTAAAAGTATTTATTTATTCGGCTGCACAGAGTCTTAGTTGCAGCACACGGCATCTTCTTTGCGGTATGAGGGATTTTTAGTTGCAGCATGTGGGATCTGGTTTTCTGGACAGGGATCAGACCCAGGGCCCCTGCATCAGGAGCTTGGAGTCTTAGCCACTAGACACCAGGGAAGTCCCTTCCCCATGGTCATTTCACAAGGGGCTGCCATCAGGGCTGGGAAAGACCCCCGTGGCCTCCCCACCCCACCTTCTTACCTTCATCATTGATGTAGGCATCCCAGTCAAAGGTGTAGTTGCTGGCCCAGCTCTCCTGGCCGTACCAGGTGTCGTTGCCGTACCAGGTGTCGTTGCCGTACCACGTGGTGTTGGTGTCATTGAAGGGCGGGGGCCAGCGCACACACTTCTGCCGCAGGTTTCCCATGAAGAGCTGCAGCCCGACCAGGGCAAAGACGCTCAGGCAGAAGACGGTGAGGATCATCACGTCTGAGAGCTTCTTCACCGACTGGATCAGGGCCCCCACGATGGTCTTCAGCCCTGACCACAGAGAGGGGAGCGTGTGGCAGGGGGAAGCTCACTGGCTCAGCACCCCCTCTCACCCCCCAGCACCCCCCAGTGGCTATGAAATCTCAGCCACTAGAAGAATGGATTTTGCAGAGTGTCGCCTGATTCAGGAGGGCAATACTCAGGCACACAGTGGAGGCTAATCAATGCCGCTAAATCAGCACCCCCAAAGCATGTCCTTAGAACACGAGGCTCACAAGCCGTGCCCTTCACAACAGGGGGCCAATCCTGTTTGGGAAAGGCGTCCCTAGTGGCTCAGTGGTAAAGAACCTTCCTGCCATTGCAGGAGATGCATGTTCGATCCCTGGGTCAGCAAGATCCCCGGAGAAGGAAATGGTAAGCTAGCTCCAGTGTTCTTGCCTGGGAAACCTCATGGACAGAGGAGTCTGGCGGGCTACAGTCGCTGAGGTTCCAGACTCAGACACAACTTAGTGACTAAACAACAACAATGAACTCTGTAGCGCTCTCCTGGAGGGTCCTTATCAGAGATTATCCTATCAGAGGCTCGGAAAAAAAGCTCTAGGTTGGCTTTGCAATATCATTCCATTCTGCCCTCCCCGCCCCGGACTGGCAACGGCATAGCCAGTTTGTATGGAATTCCAGGCTCAGCTTCTATCATTTATAGAAGAATCATAACTTCTTCCTTGGGCCTAATCAGCGTGTCTCTCACTTTAATAGTTGTTTATGTCCTTTTTGTATTCTGGTATGAAAATAGATGCTGAGCAGCTTCCTTGTAAAAGCCCTCTGAACCCTGAGGATGCTGGAAGCTGGCACCCCAGGCAGGTATCGTGGCCTTGACTCAGTGGCTAATGTGGTGACTGGCCTTCAGTAAGCTCTTCTCTCCGCCAGTCCCCCCTTTCTCAACTGCAATTCACAAGGGCTTTAATTCCTAACACTGAGACTTAGCAATTTCCCCTTCTCCCAGAGCCTCTTCACCAGGCCTTTTCAGATCATCTTTCTCTCCTTTAGTGAACCTTCTCCAATTTCTCCATCTGCTTTTTTGAGGGTCTGGATGATCCAGATTCTATTTATTTCATGCTTCTCGATGCATTATTTTGGAACTGTCCTGGCCTCATGGTTCAGTGGCTATGTGGTGTGTTCCTTATTGAAATCTCAGGGCTGGGAGCTTCCATCACTGATCCCGTCTGTCTCTCAGGTGGAGCTCTCCTCTTTGTCCAGTCTGCTTATTTTATTTAACCCAGACAACCTGTGCGAGCCATGGCTCAAAGCACCTTATTGCTATCAAGGCTTTGAATTCTCATAATAACTGAGTCAGTGGTACTTCATTATCCAGCTTACAGAAATAGAGGCAGACCAGGTAACCACTTAACCAAGGTCAAAAATCAGGAAGTAGTAGAGGTGGGAACTGAACCCAGGCAGCCTGACTCCAGAATCTGTGCTCTAACCACCTTGCTATGCTGCTTCTCAAAGCCCATCCTCCCACCTGGAGGCCCTTCTCCTCCCCGCTGGCACGCGGACCCCCTCCCTTGTCCAGGCTTTGGTGTGGGTCCTGTGCCGTCTAGGAGGGTTGTGACCCTGGGTCAGGCTCCCAGAACTTGAATGCCTGGTTCCAGGCATCGGCAAGGTGGGGAGGCCAGCTGGCCCAGGGAGAGGGTCCCTGTTCCTCCCCAGTACCTGGGATGACTGTGATGGTTTTCAGGGCCCGGAGCACCCGGAAGGTTCTCAGCGCTGAGATGTTGCCCAAGTCCACAAACTCCGTCAGGTACCTGGGTGGGGACGAGGGCTGTATCAGAGCCAAGGGATGGGTGATGAGACAGAGGTCACAGCTTCCCCAGGCCCAGAACGAGGATTACCAAGGAATCACTGTCGTTGGGGTTACCGTGGAGATGCAGGGGGACAGGTCAGGGACCACAGGCTCCTATGCGGGCCTGAGAGCTGGGAAAGACAGTGCAGGGGCTTTGCTGAGGAGCTGGGGGGTGGCAGGGGTCACCCAGCTCTCCCAGTCGGTGGCGGCCTGGGAGCCCGGGTCGTATGTGGTGTGTGGAGGGGCACCCAGATGGACAGAATCCAGGTCAGACCCCAGGAGGACAGCCGCTGGAAAGGAGCATCCCACAGCCCCGCAGCCCAGCCTCTGCGGGTCACCCAGCCCACTCAGCTGCCCTCCCCAAGGCCTGGCCTGGCCCCCTCTCCTGCACCAGAATCAGGAGATCCCCGGGGCCCTGCTTACGCCATCATGATGACGCTGAAATCCAGCCAGTTCCAGGGATCCCGGAGGAATGTGAAGTCTTCAAGGCAGAAGCCTCGGGCCAAGATCTTGATGAGGGACTCGAAGGTGTAGATGCCTGTGAAGGTGTACCTGGCGGGGAGAGGGCAGGCCAGGGCCCGGCATGTCGCACTTGGGATGGGATGTGGGGGCCAGGGTGGAGCTCCTGGGAGGGAGGGCACAGAAGGGGCGCAGTTGCCCACCAGGTGGCTAAGGACATCGGTGAGCGTGATAGCGTGTGCCACTTCGGGGACTCAGGATCTTGATGGGGTGACAGTGTGGGTCTCCCTGGAGCCCAGAGCAGTGGCCCTCTGGGCACTTAGCGTGGAGACGCCTGGAACCGGGGAAAGCGAGGGAGCAGCACTTACTCCACGTGCTTGGACCAGGAAGGCGGGTCGCTCATGGTCATAAACACGCAGTTGGTCAAGATGGTGATCATGATGAACATGCTGAACAGCGTTGGGGGGAGGGTCAAGGAAACATGAGGGAGCAGCTGGGGAGGGGCTGTGGACAGGGGACCGTCTCACCCAGAGCGCCCTGTTGGGCCCGTCCCTGACCCTGCCTGCCTTTTCCCGCCCCTGCGCCGCCCCACTGGGCCAGGATATGAGTGGATGAGCACTTTGATGGCCACGCGTCGGACGAGGCTGAAGGGGCTCAGGATGTAGAGAGCGGGCGTGGCTGAGAAGCGGAAGATGGACTTGCCCTTGTTGAGCACGATGAAGGTCTGCAGCAGGGAGAGAGCTGTGAGGACAGGCAGACAGCCGGATGACGGACAGACAGGGGGAGGGAGGCCTCCCCGGCCCGCACCTTCTTGTCGCTGTAGTAGGGGTCCAGGTCCTCCAGGGGGACACCGAAGACCTCCGGCGGGGGGTCGCCGTAGATGAGCGGAAGGTTCTTTCCAGCCTCCAGGTCACTACGCGGCTTCCGCTCGGGCTCCTCGATCTCCATCTGCTTGTTCCGCAGTTGCCGGGCCTCCTCCTCCAGCACCCGCCGCTCTATGGCTGCCAGGGACTCCCGGGTGAAGGGGCGCAGGCTCTCGGGGCCCAGAGGCACCACCGTGGGCACAGACGCCCTGGCCATCCTTGCATCCTGGGCTCAGCGGCCAGGGCAGGCAGGGAGGCAGGGCAGCTGCAGCGTGCAGCCCCTGGGGTGCTGGGCGGCCACCCCGCCCTGGGCCTGCGGTCCACTACTCACCTCCCGCCTGCCCAGGGGCCGGGGCAGGCAGGTCGGTGCACGGGCCCTGTCGGGACGGGGGTGCTGCTGCTGCTACACAGACGCTGGACACAGAGCATCACCCCCGAGCCGTGTACAACACTCGCCCCGGCAGGGGTTGGCCGCCCTTCGCACGGATAGCAAACCAAGCAGGTCCTCTTCTGCCTTGGGGACTTGTGGCAACGCCCCAGTGCCTTCAACTGCCTCCTGGCCCCAGAGGTCTGGGGACTGCGTGGCTTCAACCTGTGGGGGACAGAGAAAACCACGGCTGGCTATGCCCGCGTGACCTCTATCCTGCAGTGGGCAGACGGGAGTCAGATGTGAAATGGGAGGGTGGGCCCAGAGGATCAGCCTAAAGCAGGAATGGCAAATGGATTTCATCTTGCGGGCGGGCGGACGTGGATTAGCTGCTCTTGGCTGCCTGGAGATGTGGGCTAAGACCCTCTGGGTTGTAGACAGACTCAGTGCACGAAGACGTCTGGGATTGATTAGTGATGTCTGCCAGGGGTGAGAGCAAGGAGAATGCAGTGCACCTGCCAGGGCTCCCCCTACTGGGTCTGGAGGGAGGAGACAAGGAGGATGTGGGAACCTACAGTGCCCTGCCTGGAGCTCTGGGAAGGTGTGATGTTTTGCAGGGGAAGGGAAGAAGGAAGATTCCTGGGTCCTGCCGAGGGTCCCCCCAACTCCCTCCTTCAGGAACCCTGGGCAGGGAGGGAGGACTGGACCAGGAAAATGCAAGGCGTGTGTGTGTATGTGTGTTGAGGGACCAGGTCAGAAGAGCCTGCAGATGCTAACGTGGAAGAGGAGGACATACAGGTAAGGTCCTGGGGACAAAGAGAGGGACAGTTTCAGTGGTGGAGGCGGGGCTTGAGGTCTGAGAGACGGCTTTTGGCTGGTGGTCCCTGTATGAACCAGGAGCCTTGGAGGCCGTGAGAGCTATGCACATGGCCTCCTGGTCAGTCCCTTGGATGTTCTTGTCCCCCCGCCTCCACAGCCCTCTCGCTGTTCTCTGTGGAAGGGAGGTAGCAGAGGACCACCTCTGTCGAAGGTCCTGGGGAATGACCCGCATCAGCAGATGGGTGCAGCGACACCAAACCAGCCTGGTCACACACAACCATCACAAGGCCCACGCAGACAGACGTGCCCCGAGACTCCCAGGGCTACCCAGGAGAGCAGCCCCGTCACAGCAGGCCCGACTCCGGAGCTGTGCCCGGGCAAGCTTGCCCAGCCACTTCCTCAGGCTTGGTCAACAGGTGGGGAGGGCGGCCTGGGGAGCGGCAGGCGCCATTGGGCAGAGCTGGCCACGCCCCCCGCCGGGCTGCCCAGCTGCTCCCTCCCATCACCCGGGGGAGTCGTGTTTCCACGGGGATGACTCTGCTCATTCCTGCCCACCCCGTCCCTCAGCTGCTCATCGGCCCTGTAGTGGGCGTGGGCGTGTGTGTGCACGGACACATACGTGTACAAACACAAGTGTGCACTCCCTGCCTGAAACCACCCCTCAGGCTGACCCCACAGTTGTACCCACCGCTTGCCACATACCTTGACTCCTTCATCCCCATCGCTGGCCCCAAGTACACGTCCAAACAGAAGACACGGACCGGCTGGGTGGCCCTGGAGGGACCCTGGCCCATCGGCACCCTCCCAGTTCACAAGCCCTACTTGGCACAATCCTCTGGCCTGATGCTGCCCCCTCCCTCTTTTGTAGGCGCTCAAGCGAAGGGGATCAACCTAAAGGAAATCAACCCTGAATATTCATAGGAAGGATTGGCGCGGAAGCTGAAGCTCCAATACTCTGGCCACCTGATATGAAGAGCCAACTCACTGGAAAAGACCCTGATGCTGGAAAAGACTGAAGGCAGGAGGAGAAGGCGATGACAGAGAATGAGATGGTTGGATGGCATCCCTGATTGCATGGACCAGTTTGAGCAAACTCCAGAGACGGTGAAGGCCAGGGACGCCTGGCGCGCTGCAGCCCATGGGCTTGCAAAGAGCTGGATACGACTGAGCGACTGAACGATGACGCAGTGCGAGGACAAAGCCAGGAACGAACAGGCTGACTGGGGCCCCCGCATCCGTGGGACCCGTGCAGCAGTCACCAGAGCCCCCAGCAGTCAGACCCAGTGGTGGCACGAGACCCGGCAGGGCACCTCCTCTTGCTGTCCCCTCGCTGCCCCCAGTGGACGGAAGTGCGCACTTCATCCTAAATTCCTCTCCTCCCCTCTTCACAAGGCCTGGAGCCACTTTCCTTCTGGGTGTTCTGTTCTGGGAGGGAGTGAGTGCCCTCCTTGGCTAGGCCAACGGAGGCGATGGTTTTGGTTGGTGGCACCTGAAAAGCACCTCTGGTCAGCTCCCGACCGTGCCCGGGCTCCTTCCCAGTACACACCTGTCTCTCTATCCTGCAGGGGCTTTACCACCCCTCACCCCCTCCATTCAAACAGCCTCGCATCTGCCTCCCTGCCTCCCCCGCAGCTCCCCTCCAATCCACCATCCTCCTAAAACCACAAATCTGATCATGTCAGCCCTCTCTGCTTAACCCTTCGCTGGCTTCCCACTGCTTCATATTGCCACCGTAACCAACAAGGGCCCGCTGTATAGCACAGGGCACTCTGCTCGATGTTCTGTGGTGGGTTGGATGGGAGGGGAGTTTGGGGGAGAATGGATATATGTGCATATATGGCTGTGTCCCTTTACTGGTCACCTGCCACCATAACAAAGTTATTAAACCCCAATATAGAATAAAAAGTTTATTCAAAAAGTGTGTCCTCACTCCTCCATGTGGCTCCCAAGGCGCTCTATGATCGGATCTCTACCTCATCACCCCGACTTTTCCCCTAAAAACCCGCCCTCTGGCTGCATCCATTTTCACAAATGGGCCAAGCTGTTTTGCACCGAAGCCCGTGCCTTTGCCTCCTGGAGCACGCCTTCTTTTTTTTTTTTATTACCTGGAGAGCTTTAGTGTGTCCTTCCAGACTCAACCTACATAAGAAACACCACCTCCAGGAAGCCCTCCTTGGGCACCTGACTGAGTGAGTTTCTCTTCTGCATCACTTGTGTGCCTAAGCTTATCTGATGAATGAGTGAATGAGGGGGCTCTGCCACCTGAGTTGTTTCTCCTGTGAGCCCACTTTGAACTACAGTCATGAACAGAAAGTGGATCTCCTCTATTATCACTCCTTCCCTCTAGTATCACTCCTTCAAGCACTACCCTCCCCCACCTCCTCCTGCTCAGCTCAAGTGCCCGGTTGTGTAATCCTTGAGCTTCTCCTTGCCTTCAGCCCTTGGTCCCGTGATTGCTCTCTCTCCATCAGCCCCTCAGAATTTGCCTCCCCCCTTTTCCAGCCTCAGTTACAAGATCCATTATCATAATCTCTCTCTTGAAAATACCATTAGGGGGAACAAAGATCCTGTGACTGGAATCCTTCCAGACTTCTTGTGTGCTTCTTCATCTGGCCATTTACTTGTATTCTTTATTATCCTTTATAATAAAATCTTTTCGAGCTGTGGTGCTAGAGAAGACTCTTGAGAGTCCTTTGGACTGCCAAGAGATCAAACCAGTCCATCCTAAAGGAAATCAACCCTGAATATGCATTGGAAGGACTGTTGCTGAAGCTCCAATGCTTTGGCCATAATACGAAGAGCTGATTCATTGGAAAAGACAGGGCAGGAGAAGGGTGACAGAGGATAAGATGGTTGGATGGCATCACTGACTCTATGGACATGAGTTTGAGCAAATTCTGGGAGATGCTGAAGGACAGGGAAGCCTAGTGTACTGAAGTCCATGGGGTCACAAAGAATTGGACACAACTTAGCGACCAAACAACAATAAAATGCTTATACTATAATAGTTGGGGAGGGGAAAACACCTTTAGGGGACTTCCCTGGCAGTCCACCTTAACAAAGAAAGAAAAGAAAATACCCTGAAGCCTGATCTCTCTCCTTCCACCCCTCACCCGGAGAAGGCTTAGTCCACCTGGTGGCCGGCTGTGCCCTGCCTGCGGCGGCCCCTGAGCAGCTGGGCCCTGCTGTTGCCAAGTCAGGACCTGACTGCATTCACGTGGTGTAAACGCCAGGTTTGCCCTGAGTGCTACCCTCTGCGTGTAGGTTTCTCTGCCAGTCTCACTGTTCTCCTTTTTTGAGGCCTATTTCATGCTTTCTCTTCTTTCCTCAAACTACCTCCATCTCTGCCCTCCCCCTCGCCCCGATCCTCCCAGCTGATGACCTGGTCTCAGTCTTCACACACGGGATCCATCTCACACAATCAGACCAACAGAACCTTCCTCAGCACCCGCCCTCCTCCTCCATCCTGTGGCCTCTGACTCCACTTGCCTTTCCAAGCACCTCCTTCTCTGCGCATCTCCCTCTCCCACCACCAGCCCCTCCCTTGCTGTGACCAGGCTCTCCCAGCTTCGAAATGATGGCAATGGTGACAAAAAGCACCCTCCTAGCTCCATGCCCCCTTTCACTCTTTTTTTTTCTTTTTAATTTGTGACTGATCCTTTTATTTATTTATTTATTTATTTATTTTTGACTCTTCTGGAGGTAAGCAGGCTTCTTGTGGTGGGGACTTCCCTTGTTGCGGACGTTGGGCTCTAGGGCTCATGGGCTTCAATAGTTGTGATACATGGGCTCAATAGTTGTGGCTCCGTGGTTCCAGAGCACAGGCTCCATAATTGTAGCTCACGGGCTTAGTTGCTCTGTGGGATCTTCCCGGATCAGGGATTGAACCCGTGTCTCCTGCATTGGCAGGCGAACTCTTCACCACTGAGCTATCAGGGAAGCCCTCACTCTTTTTTATTTTTAAAGATATTTATATTTATTTATCTGGCTATACTGGATCTTGGTTGAGGCACAAGGGACCTTTGATCTTCATTTCAGCAGGTGGGTTTTGTTGTGCTTTTTTTAGTTGTGGCATGTGGGATCTGGTTCCCTGACCAGGGATTGAACCCAGGCCCCCTGCATTGTCAGTGGGGCATCTTAGCCGCTGGACCACCAGGAAAGTCTGGCCTCCCTTCACTCTTGCTCTACATTTCTGTTCCTCTTCATGGACAAACTTCTTGGAAAGTGTCTACACCAGCTGTCGTTCCTTCCTTACCTTTTATTCCCTCTCCAGTCCATTCCAACCTGGCGAGCGTTCTCCCCTGTTCCACGGAAGTGGCTTTTGTCAAGTCACTAGCGCCCTTGCCACTGCCAAGTCTGCTGAACAGGTTTCTGTCTTCACCTCCCTCAACCTCGTAGAAACATTCAACCCAGTTGGCTGCAGCCCCCTTCAGCCTCCATGACCGCTCACCCACGCTTTACCTCCTGCCTCACGGGCTGCTCCTTCTCAGGTCTGTCCCTCTTCCTCTCCCCAGGGCTCTGCGTCTGGGTGGCATCGTTCCTGTGACTGTAAATAGGGTTATAGGAATATACTAACCCTCTTCTCTCAACTCTAGACGAAAATATTCAGCGGGTTACTGGACCCCACCATGTCGATACTAACAGGCTTGCGGCCAAAAGCATCCGGCATGAAACATTTGCCAAGGACCTGCTGATAGCATAGGGAACTCTGCTCAATATTACATAGCAACCTAATGGGAAGAGAATTAGAAGAGATACATGTATACCTATCACTGAATTCCTCTGCTGCACACCTGAAACTGACACAACAGTGTAAGTCAGCTATGTGGTTGTTTAGTCACTACCTCGTGTCCATCTCTTTTGAGACCCCATGGCCTGGGGCCCACCAGGGCCCTTTGTCCATGGGATTTCCCAGGCAAGAATACTGGAATGAGTAGCCATTTTCTTCTGCAGAGGATCTCCTCAAACCCATGGATCGAACCCATGTCTCTGTATTTGGCAGGCATACTCTTTACCACGGAGCCACCAAGGAAGCCCAAGAATACTGGCGTGGGTAGCCTATCCCTTTTCCAGGGGAGCTTCTTGACCCAGGATTTGAACTGGGATCTCCTGCTTTGCAGGCAGATTCTTTACCAGCTGAGCTACAAGCTATTTCTTGCAATAGTTACCCACTTTTGCCCCTGCCCTCTCTAAACCAGTCCTGTAAAGCAGCAGGTGCTAGTTTATTTTTAAAAAAAATTTTTAAAATATTGTATTTATTTATCTGTGTCAGGTCTTGGTTGTAGCACACAGGATCTTCTGTCTTTGTTGTGGCATGCAGGATCATTAGTTGTGGCCTGTGGAGTCTAGTTTCCTGACCAAGGATCAAACCCAGGCCCCTGCATTGGGACTGCAGGCCGCTGGACTCCCAGGGAGGTTCCAGCAGGTGCTGGGTTTGTTTGGGTTTTTTGCCTCTAAGTTGCCATTTTTATTTTTCATCCATCTTTATTCTTTGGCATGTGTGAGCCTCCCATTGCAGTGGCCTCTCTCATTGCAGAGCACCGGCTCTGGACACACGTGCTCCAGCGCTGGCTCTTACCTCTCCCAACTCTAGGGCTCTGCGTCTGGGTGGCATCGTTCCTGTGACTGTAAATAGGGTTATAGGAATATACTAACCCTCTTCTCTCAACTCTAGACGAAAATATTCAGCGGGTTACTGGACCCCACCATGTCGATACTAACAGGCTTGCGGCCAAAAGCATCCGGCATGAAACATTTGCCAAGGACCTGCTGATAGCATAGGGAACTCTGCTCAATATTACATAGCAACCTAATGGGAAGAGAATTAGAAGAGATACATGTATACCTATCACTGAATTCCTCTGCTGCACACCTGAAACTGACACAACAGTGTAAGTCAGCTATGTGGTTGTTTAGTCACTACCTCGTGTCCATCTCTTTTGAGACCCCATGGCCTGGGGCCCACCAGGGCCCTTTGTCCATGGGATTTCCCAGGCAAGAATACTGGAATGAGTAGCCATTTTCTTCTGCAGAGGATCTCCTCAAACCCATGGATCGAACCCATGTCTCTGTATTTGGCAGGCATACTCTTTACCACGGAGCCACCAAGGAAGCCCAAGAATACTGGCGTGGGTAGCCTATCCCTTTTCCAGGGGAGCTTCTTGACCCAGGATTTGAACTGGGATCTCCTGCTTTGCAGGCAGATTCTTTACCAGCTGAGCTACAAGCTATTTCTTGCAATAGTTACCCACTTTTGCCCCTGCCCTCTCTAAACCAGTCCTGTAAAGCAGCAGGTGCTAGTTTATTTTTAAAAAAAATTTTTAAAATATTGTATTTATTTATCTGTGTCAGGTCTTGGTTGTAGCACACAGGATCTTCTGTCTTTGTTGTGGCATGCAGGATCATTAGTTGTGGCCTGTGGAGTCTAGTTTCCTGACCAAGGATCAAACCCAGGCCCCTGCATTGGGACTGCAGGCCGCTGGACTCCCAGGGAGGTTCCAGCAGGTGCTGGGTTTGTTTGGGTTTTTTGCCTCTAAGTTGCCATTTTTATTTTTCATCCATCTTTATTCTTTGGCATGTGTGAGCCTCCCATTGCAGTGGCCTCTCTCATTGCAGAGCACCGGCTCTGGACACACGTGCTCCAGAGCGCTGGCTCATAATTGGACACACCGATCCAGTCATTCCTCATTATGTAGAATCTTCTCGGGCCAAGGATCGAATTGGTGCCCCTTGCACTGCCAGGTGGATTCTTTACCCAATGGACCACCAGTGAAGCCCTGGTGCTGTTTTAAAAACAAGAAATGATGGGACTTCCCTGGTGGTCCACTGGCTAGGATTCCATATTCCCAACGCAAGGGACCTCGGTTCAATCTCTGGTCAGGGAACTAGATCCCACATGTCACAGCTGAATATTCTGCATGCCACAACTAAGACCTGGCACAGTCAAATAAAATAAATAAATAAAAATAAATAAAAACAAGAGGGCTTCCCTGGTGGTCCAGTAGGTAAGGACACCGCCTTGCAGTGCAAGGGGCGCTGGTTCGATCCCTGGCCTGGGAAGATCCCACGTGCCGCAGAGCCGCTGGACTGATGTGTCCAATCACCGAGCCGGAGCTCTGGAGCGCATGCGCCCAGAGCCAGCGCTCTGCAACAACAGACGCCGCCGTGATGGGAGGCCCGCAGGAGCCAAAGAACAAAGACGGATGAAAATAGACAAATGAAAGACCGATAGAGGTGGCCCACCTGCTCTCCTTCCTCCCCACCCCCGCCAAAATAAATAAATGAATAAATCTTAAAAAAAAAAAAAAGAAATTAATCATATTGTTTCTCCCGCTCAGATTTCTCCAGCAAAGCCCCATTGTGCTTAGAATAAACCCAAAACTTCTTCTTCTGGTGGCTTCCAAGATCCTGGCGATTCAGCCCCAGTCTATAATACCTCTTCACCTTTGTCTTCAGATCTGCCCTCCCTGCCCACTCTGCCCCAGTCCTCCCAGCATCTTCCCAACTTCTTGACCACTGGACACATGCCTGCCTTTGGGCCTTTGCTGTCTCTGGATTTATTGTCTCTTGTCATCTCACATGGCTGTTCCTGCTCATTCCCCCACCAAGCCTCTCATGTCCCTTCTCCAAGAGGATTTCTCCTTTCAACTCTCTGTCCTAGTCCCTTGTATTTTCCTTAACATTTTATAATTCATAATCACTTGTTTATTGGCCTAATTTATTTGTCTAACCCAGAGCTCTTGGACACACGTGCTCCAGTGCGCTGGCTCATAATTGGACACACCGATCCAGTCATTCCTCATTATGTAGAATCTTCTCGGGCCAAGGATCGAATTGGTGCCCCTTGCACTGCCAGGTGGATTCTTTACCCAATGGACCACCAGTGAAGCCCTGGTGCTGTTTTAAAAACAAGAAATGATGGGACTTCCCTGGTGGTCCACTGGCTAGGATTCCATATTCCCAACGCAAGGGACCTCGGTTCAATCTCTGGTCAGGGAACTAGATCCCACATGTCACAGCTGAATATTCTGCATGCCACAACTAAGACCTGGCACAGTCAAATAAAATAAATAAATAAAAATAAATAAAAACAAGAGGGCTTCCCTGGTGGTCCAGTAGGTAAGGACACCGCCTTGCAGTGCAAGGGGCGCTGGTTCGATCCCTGGCCTGGGAAGATCCCACGTGCCGCAGAGCCGCTGGACTGATGTGTCCAATCACCGAGCCGGAGCTCTGGAGCGCATGCGCCCAGAGCCAGCGCTCTGCAACAACAGACGCCGCCGTGATGGGAGGCCCGCAGGAGCCAAAGAACAAAGACGGATGAAAATAGACAAATGAAAGACCGATAGAGGTGGCCCACCTGCTCTCCTTCCTCCCCACCCCCGCCAAAATAAATAAATGAATAAATCTTAAAAAAAAAAGAAATTAATCATATTGTTTCTCCCGCTCAGATTTCTCCAGCAAAGCCCCATTGTGCTTAGAATAAACCCAAAACTTCTTCTTCTGGTGGCTTCCAAGATCCTGGCGATTCAGCCCCAGTCTATAATACCTCTTCACCTTTGTCTTCAGATCTGCCCTCCCTGCCCACTCTGCCCCAGTCCTCCCAGCATCTTCCCAACTTCTTGACCACTGGACACATGCCTGCCTTTGGGCCTTTGCTGTCTCTGGATTTATTGTCTCTTGTCATCTCACATGGCTGTTCCTGCTCATTCCCCCACCAAGCCTCTCATGTCCCTTCTCCAAGAGGATTTCTCCTTTCAACTCTCTGTCCTAGTCCCTTGTATTTTCCTTAACATTATTTGTCATAATTCATAATCACTTGTTTATTGGCCTAATTTATTTGTCTCCTTCACCAGACCAAAATGCTGAGAGAGCAGGAACTGTGTCTGTCTAGATCACCATGGCTGGTCCCCGTGCTGGGCACTGGCAGACACTTGGTGAGTAGATGAGGCCTTGGATATAGATCTTTCGGGCAATAAGATAGAGTCTGATAGGTTTCATCCATCCATCCACCCACGTATCCATCCATCTGATCAGTTATCCATCCATCCATCCATCCACCCACCCATCCATCCATCTGCTCAGTTACCCATCCATCCACCCACCCATCCATCCATCTGCTCAGTTACCCATCCATCCACCCACCCATCCATCCATCCATTCATTCTGCTCATAAGCCAGAAGCTGAGCTAGCCCTGAGTAGGACACGAGCATGCACCAGCTCTGCATCTTTGCCTTTCAACAGCTGATGGCTGGGGCGACAAGGGCACAGTAGCAGATATGAGGAGAAAGTGATGCCCGCCCTAAAGAAGGGAGCAGAAACTAACACAACGTTATAAAGTAGTGATATCCCAATAAAGATAATAAAATAAAGAAGGGAGTTGATTGTGCTATGGGAGTTCAGGTGGCTGAGTGGGGGCTTGCAGACCCAGGAAAGGAAAGATGTGGCTTTTCAGTTGGGTCACAAAGGCTGAGTAAGTGGTGGGCGCAGGGAAATGGAAGGGAAGGACACTCCAGGGTGAAGGGACAGCCAGAGCAAACGCAGAAACAGGACACCAGGAGCTACACTGTGTCGGTCTTTGGGGGGCTTCGAATCTGTTTAAGGGATTTTATTTTATTTTATTTTTAACATTTATTTATTTATTTATTTAGGCGGGGGTGGGGAGGGAGGGGGGCGGGCAGGCCACTTCTACTGGTCTTTCATTTGTCTAGTTTCATCCATCTTTGTTCTTTGGCCTGTGTGGGCCTCTCATCGCGATGGCCTCTGTCGTCCCAAAGGGGCCGGCTCTGGGCGCATGTGCTCAGAGCTCCGGCTCGGTATTTATTGTCTCTTGTCATCTCACATGGCCCCCATTCCCAAGCCTCTCATGTCCCTTCTCCAAGAGGATTTCTCCTTTCAACTCTCTGTCCTAGTCCCTTGTATTTTCCTTAACATTATTTGTCATAATTCATAATCACTTGTTTATTGGCCTAATTTATTTGTCTCCTTCACCAGACCAAAATGCTGAGAGAGCAGGAACTGTGTCTGTCTAGATCACCATGGCTGGTCCCCGTGCTGGGCACTGGCAGACACTTGGTGAGTAGATGAGGCCTTGGATATAGATCTTTCGGGCAATAAGATAGAGTCTGATAGGTTTCATCCATCCATCCACCCACGTATCCATCCATCTGATCAGTTATCCATCCATCCATCCATCCACCCACCCATCCATCCATCTGCTCAGTTACCCATCCATCCACCCACCCATCCATCCATCTGCTCAGTTACCCATCCATCCACCCACCCATCCATCCATCCATTCATTCTGCTCATAAGCCAGAAGCTGAGCTAGCCCTGAGTAGGACACGAGCATGCACCAGCTCTGCATCTTTGCCTTTCAACAGCTGATGGCTGGGGCGACAAGGGCACAGTAGCAGATATGAGGAGAAAGTGATGCCCGCCCTAAAGAAGGGAGCAGAAACTAACACAACGTTATAAAGTAGTGATATCCCAATAAAGATAATAAAATAAAGAAGGGAGTTGATTGTGCTATGGGAGTTCAGGTGGCTGAGTGGGGGCTTGCAGACCCAGGAAAGGAAAGATGTGGCTTTTCAGTTGGGTCACAAAGGCTGAGTAAGTGGTGGGCGCAGGGAAATGGAAGGGAAGGACACTCCAGGGTGAAGGGACAGCCAGAGCAAACGCAGAAACAGGACACCAGGAGCTACACTGTGTCGGTCTTTGGGGGGCTTCGAATCTGTTTAAGGGATTTTATTTTATTTTATTTTTAACATTTATTTATTTATTTATTTAGGCGGGGGTGGGGAGGGAGGGGGGCGGGCAGGCCACTTCTACTGGTCTTTCATTTGTCTAGTTTCATCCATCTTTGTTCTTTGACCCGTGTGGGCCTCCCATCTCGGTGGCCTCTGTCGTCCAAGAGCGCCGGCTCTGGGCGCATGTGCTCCAGAGCTCCGGCTCGGTAGTTGGACATCAGTCCAGCTGCTCCGCAGCACGTGGGATCTTCCCAGGCCAGGGATCGAACCGGCGCCCCTTGCACTGCAAGGCAGTGTCCTTACCGACTGGACCACCAGGGAAGCCCTGTTTAAGGGATTTTAAAAATCATTTATTGATTTATTTTTGGCTGTGCCAGGTCTTTGCTGCTGTGCGGGCTTTTCTCTAGTTGTGGTGAGCAGAGGCGACTCTCTGATTGGGTACCGCAGGCTCTACGAGTGCAGGCTTCAGTAGTTGCGGCTCTCTTGGGCTCTAGAGCACAAGTTTGATAGTTGTGGTGCACGGGCTTAGTTGCCTCAGGGCACGTGGGGTCTTCCCAGACCAAGGATGGAATCCATGTTTCCCTCCATCGGTAGGTGGATTCTTTACCACTGGGCCACCAGGGAAGCCCTCTTTAAGGGCTTTGGGGGAAGTGGGCTGGGCAGCCCGGCCAGGGCTGGGAAGACCACAGTCCTGGGAATCTGAGAATCTGGTCCTCACCCCGCAGGTTTGGAGAGCGCCTCCCAGGGGCGGTAGAGAGCCTGCGTGGGCCCCCTGCTCACCCTCACAATGTGTCTAGAACAGAGAGACAGGTTCTGTTGTGTGCAGGGGCACCAGTGGAGAATGGAAGGGCATCTAGAGTGTATGCACAGCGACTTTCTGGCAGCGACAAGCACGGATAATGTCCCATGTCACTGGCATGGGTGTCTTGCCAGCAGATCACCACATGACCCTTCAAGTCACAGCCGGGAGTAGAAGGAGCCACGTGAAAGTTCAAGTCCTCCTTCTACGTGCCACAGAGCAGCCTCCGACTTCCACCCCAAAGATGTGCTGGCTGAGGGCCTGGGGGAACCTCTTCCCACCAAAATTATGTTTATATTTACTTATTTATTTTTAAACATTTATTGATTGATTTATTTGGGGGGGGGACGGGTGGGCCGCTTCTATTGGTCTTTCATTTCTCTATTTTTCATCCATCTTTGTTCTTCGGCCTGTGTGGGCCTCCCATCGCAGTGGCCTCTGTTGTTGCAGAGCACCGGCTCTGGGCGCATGTGCTCCAGAGCTCCGGCTCGGTCATTGGACACATCGGTCCAGCCGCTCTGTGGCACATGGGATCTTCCCAGGCTAGGGATCGAACCCGCGCCCTCTGCACTGCAAGGCGGTGTCCTCACCCACTGGACCACCAAGGAAGCCCTATATTTATTTTAAATTATTATTTATTTGGCTGTGCCGGGGCTTTCCCGGTGGCACACTGGTAAAGAATCTGCCTGCAATTCAGGAGACACAGGAGACATGGGTTTAATCCCTGGGTTGGGAAGATTCCCCTGGAGGAGGCAATGGCAGCCCACTCCAGCATTCTTGCCTGGAGAATCCCATGGGCAGCAGAGGTCCACGGGGTTGCAAAAGAGTCAGACACAACTGAGCAAACAGATGGTCTTAGTTGCAGCATTCAGGAATTTTGATCTTTGTTACAGCATACATACTCTCTACTTGGGGCATGCAAATTTTTAGTTGTTGCATGTGGGATCTAGGTCCCTGACTAGTGATGGCACCTGGGCCTCCTGCTTCGGAAGTGAGGCGTCTTAGCTACTCGACCATCAGGGAGCAACCCTTCCCCCACTGAATTCAAGAATGATAGCTTTGCAAGGACCTGAGACATGGAGTCCAACTCCCCCATTCTACAGATGGGGAAACTGAGGCCTTGAAAGGCCTAGTAACTCCCCACCCTACTAGACCACATATTTATTCATTTAACAAACATTTCCTGAGCATGTGTTCTATGCTGGACTGTTTGGGGAGCCAGAGATACAGGAGTGGCGGAGTCTCTGTCCTCACTGAGCTTGCATTCCTGAGGGAGGAGGCAGATAATAAATAGGGAAGCAAATAAGATAATTTTAGAGAATGATAAATGAAAGGCTGAGCCAAGACTAAAACCCTGTTCCCTGGGCGCCAGAGCCCATTTAATAAGTGAGAAGCTCCGTCGGAAACTGCGTCAAAACGGAAGTTTGTGAGGAAGCGGTGGGTAAAGTCTTGGGGACCTGGAGGCAAGGGGTGTGAAAGGAAGGGTCGGGAGTCAGGGAGCCAGGCCGGGGCCAGCTGTCCGCTGGCAGGGAGCGGAGCGGGAGGACTGGAGGGCGAGGCAGCTCTTCTCTGGAGCGGGTCCAGCCCTGCATTGTCTCTCTCTGTGGGGCTGCCAGGTCGGAACACCCAATTCCAGATATAGTCTGACCACAGAGAGGGGCCTTTTCTCCTTGGCCTGGACACCCATTGTATTCATTCATCCCCAAATGGCGTTACTTTTTCAGCGGCCCACTTACCGGGGAGTTTTCAGTCTCCCCTGGGGCTTTTTGTCAGGCGCTGTGGGCCATATAAGAGCTCACCATCCTGGAATTGGGCAACTGACTTTCCCTTTTAAATCCAGGTGTGGGGGCTTCCCTGGTAGCTCAGTGGTGAAGAGTCCACCTGCCGATGCAGGAGACATGGGTTCGATCCCTGGTCTGGGAAGATCCCACATGCTTCAGAGCAACGAAGCCCGTGAGGCACAAGTACGGAGCCTGTGCTCTAGAGCCTCGGAGCCGCAACTATGGAGCCCATTGCCACAGCAACTGAAGCCCGTGTGCCCTGGAGTCCGAGTTCCACAACAAGAGAAGTCACCGCAACAAGAAGCCCGCTCACCTCAATTAGCCACACTCCCTGCAAGTAGAGAAGGGCCTGTGGCAGCAGTGAAAACCCAGAATAGCCAAAAATAAATAAATTAATTAAATTAAAAAAAAATCCAGGTGGGTTTATTAGCAAATCAAATCCAACAGTATGTAGAAAGGACTATACTCTCCAACCAAATGAGATTTATCCCAAGGCAAGTTCAACACTAGAAAATTAATTAATTTTTAAATTTACCTATTTATTTGACTGTGCACATTTTAGTTCCTGGCAGGCCAGATTGTTTTTTCAGTTGCGGCAGGCAGGATCTTTAGTTGTGTCCTGCAAACTAGTTCCCTGACCAGCGATAGAACCGGGTCACCTGCACTGGGAGCCTAGTCTTAGCCACTGGACCACCCGGGAAAGTCTGAAAATCAATTTCGGCTAATCTGTCATATCAAGAGGCTGAAGAAAATCGTATGGTCATATCTATGAATGTAGAAAACAAATTTGACAAAATCCAACACCCATTCATGATAAAAACTCTCAGCAAACTCGGAATACAGGGGAAGTTCCTCAACCTGATAGAAAACATTAAAAGAAAAGTTCTGCTGCTAACATAGTACTTAATGGTAAGAAACTAGAACTTTCCCTACTAAGATCAGGACCAAGGAAAGGATATTTCCTCTCTCTGTAAGAAAAGTGTAAAAGACAGAGAAGACGAGGGATGGCGGGGAGGATTAGGTTTATTCATATTGGGCTTAGGTAGGAGCTGACTTACACTTTTGTTACACTCTCTGCTCCTTTTCAATATCAGAAGTTCTAGCTGATACAATAAGACAAGAAAAGGAAATAAAAGATATTGTTGATCAGGAAGGAAGAAATAAAACTGTCTTTGTTCACAAATGACATGATTGTCTATGTACAAAATCCAAAAGAATCAACGCAACCCCCCCTCCTGGAACTAATAATGATTAGAGCAAGGCTTCAAGATGTAAGATGAATATAAATTCAGATGGTGTAGCTTAGTCACTAAGTTGTGTCCAACTCTTTTGTGACCCACATGGACTGTACCACCACCTGGCTCCTCTGTCTGAGGGTTTTCCCAGATGGGAATACCTGGGTGGATTGCCATTTCCTTCTCTAGGGATCTTCCCGACCTAGAGATCAAACCCACGCCTCCTGCATTGGCAGGAGGATTCTTTACCACTGAGCCACCTGGGAAGCCCAAATTCAGGTGTAGAATTTTCATTCTTTCTCCACTTACGTTCTTCTCATTCATTGTACCTCTTCACCTGAAGTCTTTTGTGAAGTTTTGATTCTCCCCCTCATTTCAAGACCAATTGCTCCCAGTTGAGCATGATCCCAATTGTCTCAAGTTATTGTCCAAACAAAACTCGGGACAGACATCCCCATCTCCTGCCACCATATGCTTCTAGAACCGTCTCACTTGGGTCACCAAGTTTCCAAGGAGTGTCCTTCAACCCACCTAGTTGCACTACATTGGCCCAAAACCCACCAGGGAGCCTGAGCCCTGCCCTGCCCTGCCAGCTTGAGATAGAAACGCTGCTGTCAAAAACTCCCAGAAGGGCTTCCCCTGGTGGTCCAGTGGATAAGGACACCGCCTTGCAGTGCAAGGGGCGCTGGTTCGATCCCTGGCCTGGGAAGATCCCACGTGCCACGGAGCGGCGGAACCGATGCGCCCAATCACCGAGCCGGAGCTCTGGAGCGCATGCGCCCAGAGCTGGTGCTCTGCGACAACAGAGGCCACCGCGATGGGAGGCCCACACGGGCCAAAGAACAAAAGGCGGATGGACATAGAGAAATGAAAGACCAATAGAAGTGGCCCGACTGCTCCCCTCCCTCCCCAACCCGACCCCCGCCCAAAATAAATAAATATAAATAAATCTTAAAAAAAAAACCAAAAACTCCCAGACATCTGAGAAGGGATGACGCCTGCCCCTCACAGCCTTCCCGTTCATTCTAAGAAACATTCCCCAGGATGCAGAGATGGGGGATGGCTTGCTGGCCTTGATCAGTCACCGTCTCTCTTGCCGACCAAGCACGTCCTTCATCTCCATTAAAACTGCAGTCCAGCCTCAGGCTCTTTCATTTTTCTGGGGGTTGGGAGCAAAATTACCCAGAGCTGCAGCCAGTCCGTGGAGCCCTTCCCCCGACTCTCAAGCTTCACCTGCAGTGAGGGCTCAGACTCAGCGAGGCTGCAACAGGTCAAACTTTTCCTGTCCTGGCCCAAGACAACACTGGGCGTCCTGGTGGCCTCCTTCCCAAATTCCTGCATTTCTGCAGTGGCCCAGCTCCAAGAATGCAACATGGATTCCCATGTCCCCCTAATTGTCAGTCTCAAGTCACAGCTTGTTCTCAGCCAGGGGAGGCTGGGGATGGGGATGGGAGGGGGGTGGCTGTGTTATTTCTCCGCCAGCACTTAGGGCCTCGGCGTTGGCAGGCCAGGGGCCTAGAGGAAGTCACCCCAGATGGCCCTCCCCTCCTGGTCTGACACTCTCTGCAGAGGAAATCTGCTCCAAGAGGTCTTGGAGGGCAGCCTGGAGCCTCCCTAGTCCAGAAACCTCCGACACTCAGGAGCTAAGAGAGTTCCAGAGATCACGAGGGTCAACGGGGTGGAGGAGGGCTTACCCTGGGCAAAGGGTGGGCTAACGCTGATGGCACTTCCCAGGTGGGGCTCACTGGGTCGCAACAAGCCTCCCTTTTGCAGACACCTGATTTAACCAGCCCGATGATTTGTCCTCCCTATGGGGAGAGAATGATCCTAATGGCCACTTGTCTTTTGCAATGCCTCGAGGTGGGCTTCCGGTTCAGAATACTCTGGCAGCCTCTTTCCCCTCTGGTTCTGCCAATCCTCAAAGTCTAAGAACATCCTCCAGTTTTCCCCAACCTGCCTCCTCCTCCCAAACCCGACTCTTTTCCTCCACTCAGAGTCTTCTGCTCGGCTAGGGGCCTGATGAAATAAAAACCCACAAGTGGGCTGTGATGGGATTTGTGAACCCTGCCCCTTCCCTCCCAGCTCATCTGTTGGCCCTGGAAACCTTTTCTCCCCCAGAAGCAAAGGCCTGAGAGTGGGCTTTCCCCTCCCGAGACTGAGTCTGAAGTCAAAGGAATTTATCTCCTCTCAAGCTGTAGAATTCCAGGCCTCGGTCAGGGTCAGCTTGGGGAAGAGTCTGTTTGGAGTGTGTAGGGGGCTGGTTCCTATGACCCCCAGACCTCAGTGCATTCACCTCTCATCCTGCTGTGTGGAGGCCTTAGAGGTAGAGGCCTTAGAATTATTTTTTTCTTAATATATATGTTTTATTGAAGTATCGTTGCTGTGCAACTTCAGATGCACAGCAAGGTGATTCAGTTACACACATACACACACACATATGTATATTATTTTCCAGATTATTTTGCATTATATGACAGGATACCGCAGTTCCCTGTGCTATATTGTAAACCTTTGTTGCTTGTTGTATATCCTTTTTCTTTAATTAGCAATCTAGCACTGGGACTTCCCAGGTAGCTCAGTGGTAAAAAGTTTGCCTGCCAATGCAAGAGACATGGGTTCTATCCCTGATCCGGGAAGATCGCACGTGTCGCGGAGCAACAAAGCCTGTGAGCCACACCTATGGAGTCTGTGCTCCAGAGCCTCGGAGCCACGACTAGGGAGCCCATGGGCTGCAGCTTTTGAAGCCCGTGTGCCCTAGAGCCCGAGTTCCACAACAAGAGAAGTCACTGCAACAAGAAGCCTGCTCACCTCAACTAGAGAGTAGCCCCCACTCCCTGCAACTAGAGAAAAGCCTATGGTGGCAGTGAAAATGCAGAATAGCCAGTAAATACATACATAAATAATTTAACCTAAAAACTTTGTCCTCCCTATGGGAGAGAATGATCCTCCTGGCAATGCCTCGAGGTGGGCTTCCGGTTCAGAATACTCTGGCAGCCTCTTTCCCCTCTGGTTCTGCCAATCCTCAAAGTCTAAGAACATCCTCCAGTTTTCCCCAACCTGCCTCCTCCTCCCAAACCCGACTCTTTTCCTCCACTCAGAGTCTTCTGCTCGGCTAGGGGCCTGATGAAATAAAAACCCACAAGTGGGCTGTGATGGGATTTGTGAACCCTGCCCCTTCCCTCCCAGCTCATCTGTTGGCCCTGGAAACCTTTTCTCCCCCAGAAGCAAAGGCCTGAGAGTGGGCTTTCCCCTCCCGAGACTGAGTCTGAAGTCAAAGGAATTTATCTCCTCTCAAGCTGTAGAATTCCAGGCCTCGGTCAGGGTCAGCTTGGGGAAGAGTCTGTTTGGAGTGTGTAGGGGGCTGGTTCCTATGACCCCCAGACCTCAGTGCATTCACCTCTCATCCTGCTGTGTGGAGGCCTTAGAGGTAGAGGCCTTAGAATTATTTTTTTCTTAATATATATGTTTTATTGAAGTATCGTTGCTGTGCAACTTCAGATGCACAGCAAGGTGATTCAGTTACACACATACACACACACATATGTATATTATTTTCCAGATTATTTTGCATTATATGACAGGATACCGCAGTTCCCTGTGCTATATTGTAAACCTTTGTTGCTTGTTGTATATCCTTTTTCTTTAATTAGCAATCTAGCACTGGGACTTCCCAGGTAGCTCAGTGGTAAAAAGTTTGCCTGCCAATGCAAGAGACATGGGTTCTATCCCTGATCCGGGAAGATCGCACGTGTCGCGGAGCAACAAAGCCTGTGAGCCACACCTATGGAGTCTGTGCTCCAGAGCCTCGGAGCCACGACTAGGGAGCCCATGGGCTGCAGCTTTTGAAGCCCGTGTGCCCTAGAGCCCGAGTTCCACAACAAGAGAAGTCACTGCAACAAGAAGCCTGCTCACCTCAACTAGAGAGTAGCCCCCACTCCCTGCAACTAGAGAAAAGCCTATGGTGGCAGTGAAAATGCAGAATAGCCAGTAAATACATACATAAATAATTTTTTTTAAATCCATAAATGTTTTAAAAAATAAATGAATAAATAAGTATTAAAATGATTATTTAAGATGACAACTGTTGTTGTTGTTTTAGTCATGTTGAACTTTTTGGGACTCAATGAACTGTAGCACCCCCAGGCTCCTCTGCCCATGGGATTTTCCAGGCAAGAATACTGGAGTGGGTTGCCATTTCCTTCTCCACATAAATAAAATTTTTAAAAAACCTAGCACTGTGGGGCTTCCCTGGTGGTCCAGTGGATAAGGACACCGCCTTGCAGTGCAAGGAGTGCTGGTTTGATCCCTGGCCTGGGAGGATCCCACGTGCCGCGGAGCGGCTGGACTGATGTGTCCAATCACCGAGCCGGAGCTCTGGAGCGCATGCGCCCAGAGCCAGCGCTCTGCAACAACAGACGCCACCGCGATGGGAGGCCCGCAGGAGCCAAAGAACAAAGACGGATAAAAATGGACAAATGAAAGACCAATAGAAGTGGCCCGCCTGCTCCCCTCCCTCCCCACCCCCTCCAATAAATAAATAAATAAATCTTTAAAAAAAACAAACTAGCACTGAGAATTATTTCTTGATGCAGAGCCGTCCTCCATGTGTTCACTTGGTGTTTACCGCGTGCCGGGCGCTGTTCCAAGTGCTTGGCATTCGTCACCCCAACTAGCAAGTGGTGGAGCCAGGATTCGAATGCAGCTCTCAGAGGCCCCGTCCACATGCCTCCTGCTACCAACACGACCTCCCTCTGGCCCACCCACGGGGGACGGGGCTGGGCATGGCCGCCCTCTCCGGGCCCGGGACACGCCCAGATTGTGGTCTCATCCAGTTGCCCCCTGGGCTGGCCCGATCCTCACCTGTCTGTCCTCTTCAAAGGAATGACCAGAGTCCTTGGACCAAGCCCCTGAAAGGCGTGGGCTGGGGTGGGCGCCTGGCAGGCCCTGGCAGGCCCCGGGCTCAGGCTTCCTGGGGCCTCAGGGTGGGAGTTGTAGGTGGCAGGGACTAGCGGCCCCCACCTGTAGTGTGGTAAAGGGATTCTGTCAAGGTTTGGTTTTTCACTTGCACCAGTCGACCCTCATATACCCTCGCGGCCTCGTCGGCAGCCAGCCTGCTCCTATACAAGCACATACACGCTCGCTCACTCACTCACTATGAGTCATTGCCCAGCTGCTCCAAGGAGTGGGGAGGCTGATTAGTTCCACCCAGGCTTAGGGCTTCCTGCCCTCCGCTGGCTCGGCTCTCTCAAAGGTGCCCACAGGCATGGTGAGTGGGGCTCCGTGGATGCCCCTCTCCAACTTGTGTGTGCATACCCTCGTCTAGACGAGGGCATACCCAGGGCCGCCCACTCTCAGGCTGACCCCCCTCACCCCGCATCCAGGGCTGCCGCACCTCTCCCTGCCTGCTCCCACCTAGGTCTCTCCCTGGAGCTGATGGTTTCTGTCCACCTCTCTCTGCCATTCACCCTCCCCTCTTCCAGACCACGGTTGACAGGCACGTTTCCTGCCTAGAGTCCACCCAGAGGGCGAGAAGAGGATGGTTCAGAACTAATCCTGAGCCCGGAGAGTTCCAGAGCCAATATGGTCCCCCCTTCCCTCCATCTGCTCCTAACCACCTGAGAGGCTGGCTTGGGAGTTGGACAAGGTGCCGTAGAACAAGCAGCCTGCAGAACCGAACCTATAACCCGAAACCCCAGGAACAGCTGATGGACTGATCTGCCCCTCTGGCAGCTTGGCTTTGCCACTCAGAGAACTTTGTTCCAGAGAAACTGCTCCAGGAATGTTTTCTCACCTATGACCCTGGTGGAAGGTCCTTCTTCAACATTAGACCAATCAAGAACTTAACAAGGGGCTTCCCTGGTGGTCCAGACGGTAAAGAGTCCGCCTTGCAGTGCTAGGGGCACCGGTTCGATCCCTGGCCCAGGAAGATCCCATCTGCCATGGAGCGGTCAGACCGGTGTGTCCAATTACCAGCTGGCGCTCTGGGGCGCATGTACCCAGAGCCAGTGCTCTGCAATGAGAGAGGCCACTGCAATGGGAGGCCACACAAGCTGAAGAATAAAGATGGATGAAAAATACATAAATAAAACATCAATAACAGAGGCCAAAAGTAAAAAAAAAATAAAAAAGAACTTAAAAAGCCTCAGAAAAAGATAAGCGTTCCCTGCTGCTCTGACTAAAATGTGAGCCTGGAGTCAAGATGGGGGACTCCGCTTTGTCTTTTTTCTTCCACAGCCCTTAAGGCAGCATTTGCACACCACAGACCCTCGTAAAAAGAGCTCTGCTGTCCATATGATCAAATGCATCTCCTGACAGGGAAAAAACCCACCCATCTCCCAGCTGTGCAAGGTACCCAGAGCTGGACACAGCTGTCCTGCTTCCTCCGGGGCAGCCCCACCTCGTAGCTCCTTCTGTCCATCTGTTACCCCCACTCCCAAACAAGGAGACATTTGTTTCAGAGTCATAACCTGATAACAAATGTAATAATGAATTACTAGTTAACACCTCATACTTGCCAAGCACGATGCTGGGCACCTCACAGGCAGTGAGCTCATGTAATCCTTACATGATCCTATTGTTATTACTCCATTTGGCAGATGAGCAAACAGAGGCACAGAGAGGGCAAGGGCGTTGCCAGGTGTTATTTATGTAGTAAACTGGAGATGGAAGCCTGATCCCCGGGGCTCTCGAAAGAGACCTTGGCGCTGAACCACGAAGGTGTATCATCACCCCTGCCTAAACTGGACCATGACCTTCTAGTCCCTACGGGGGTGGGGAGGCGGGACAGGCACCTACCTAGTTTCACAAACCAGTTCAAACACATAGTGGGGTCTGATGACTCCTGTGGGTTTTACATCGAGCATTTCTGCTAGGATTCCTGGCAGAGGGCAGGGAGGCCGGCAGAGGGCAGGGAGGCCTGCAGGGCGGCAGGCAGGCAGCCTGCTCTTTGAGGGGCACGGGGGCTCACCCTGCCACCCCAGCTGCCTGTGGGCTCCTCAAGAAGCCCCTCCCACTCTTCCGGCTGCCCCATCCCCCGCTACAAGGACTGTTGACCAAAAACTGCAGAGAATAAAAATAGCTGTGCTGACGAGGCAGAATGGGGGCCAGAGCACAGGAAAGGCCTGGGGCCGGGCCGGTGGCGAGACCCTGGGATTCCCCGGCCCCAGGAGCACCTTTCAATGGAGCCCTGGGGAGCCTGGGGCCTGTTTCCGGCACTGCAGAGTTGGGGACCCCTAGGGCTGCCCGCCGGAACCCACTGCCCCCTGGGTTTCAGGGGGGCATGTCGCCCCAGAGAGCAGGGGCACTGGCTGCTGTGGACAGAGCCCTGGCCCCTCATGAGCTGCGTGCCCGGGGTTAGCGACGGGACCCTCTGAGCCTGAGCCTTCCCTCTAAGCGGAGTCCAGGGACAGAGGTTTGTGAAACGTGGACACCCACTCGTAGGTACCCAGAGCTGGACACAGCTGTCCTGCTTCCTCCGGGGCAGCCCCACCTCGTAGCTCCTTCTGTCCATCTGTTACCCCCACTCCCAAACAAGGAGACATTTGTTTCAGAGTCATAACCTGATAACAAATGTAATAATGAATTACTAGTTAACACCTCATACTTGCCAAGCACGATGCTGGGCACCTCACAGGCAGTGAGCTCATGTAATCCTTACATGATCCTATTGTTATTACTCCATTTGGCAGATGAGCAAACAGAGGCACAGAGAGGGCAAGGGCGTTGCCAGGTGTTATTTATGTAGTAAACTGGAGATGGAAGCCTGATCCCCGGGGCTCTCGAAAGAGACCTTGGCGCTGAACCACGAAGGTGTATCATCACCCCTGCCTAAACTGGACCATGACCTTCTAGTCCCTACGGGGGTGGGGAGGCGGGACAGGCACCTACCTAGTTTCACAAACCAGTTCAAACACATAGTGGGGTCTGATGACTCCTGTGGGTTTTACATCGAGCATTTCTGCTAGGATTCCTGGCAGAGGGCAGGGAGGCCGGCAGAGGGCAGGGAGGCCTGCAGGGCGGCAGGCAGGCAGCCTGCTCTTTGAGGGGCACGGGGGCTCACCCTGCCACCCCAGCTGCCTGTGGGCTCCTCAAGAAGCCCCTCCCACTCTTCCGGCTGCCCCATCCCCCGCTACAAGGACTGTTGACCAAAAACTGCAGAGAATAAAAATAGCTGTGCTGACGAGGCAGAATGGGGGCCAGAGCACAGGAAAGGCCTGGGGCCGGGCCGGTGGCGAGACCCTGGGATTCCCCGGCCCCAGGAGCACCTTTCAATGGAGCCCTGGGGAGCCTGGGGCCTGTTTCCGGCACTGCAGAGTTGGGGACCCCTAGGGCTGCCCGCCGGAACCCACTGCCCCCTGGGTTTCAGGGGGGCATGTCGCCCCAGAGAGCAGGGGCACTGGCTGCTGTGGACAGAGCCCTGGCCCCTCATGAGCTGCGTGCCCGGGGTTAGCGACGGGACCCTCTGAGCCTGAGCCTTCCCTCTAAGCGGAGTCCAGGGACAGAGGTTTGTGAAACGTGGACTGGGGTGGTTGACGGCCAGTTCCTCCTCCTCTTCCTTCTCTCCACTAGCTCTCCGAGGCCCCTGGGGTCCGATCTTTCATTTTCCTTCAATGCATTTCTCTCCTATCACCTGGAAAGAGTGAGCCTTCCCACTCTTGTCTCTACGGTCCAATCCCCTCCTCTCCGCCTTGCCTCCCCCCGGGAACCTTCTTTAAACCCACGGCTCCCCGCCACCCCCTACACTTTTCTCTGTTCTGGTGGCCAGAGTGGCCCCCAAAGGCAGGGACGTAGGACCACCTCCAACATCAGGCCAGGCGTTCAATGCCTTCAGCCTCGGCCTCAGGGCTTCCCCTCGGGGTGGGCCTGGGTGGGTCTGGGCAGGGAAGCCAGCTGGAAAGGCTTTGACCCTCAGGCCGGCCAAGAGCTGGAGGTGACCCTCAGTCCTGAGCCTCGACCCTATGGCAGGTGCCAATATGGAAATGACAAGGAAGCCAGGCTGGGATGGGACCACCTAGGAAGGACCCTTAAGTACCTTTCTCAAATCCCGCCCATCCTGCGGGAGCTGTCTGGCGCGGAGATGGGGGTGGGCCCTGCGTTACATCTGGGTCCCTGCACCATCCTGCACAGGGGACGTGATTCCAAATACTAGTGCAGTGGTCACAGCCGTCCACACCACTGGCCACGGGCAAGGGACTGGGGACGACCCTGGAAGAATCTGGAGGGTGCTGGGAGAACACGGCCTCTGACCACCCCTCCGCCCACCCACCCCGACCCCAGCCCTGGACACCTGGGTTCCACCACTGCCACCACTGGGGTCTCCTTAGCTCGGGCCCTGGGTCACAGATGAGCGACAACAATGCTCACCTGCGGCTCCACCCCACCTTCTGTCCACCTCCTCCCCTCTCCAGACTAGCCGGATGCCCGCAGCCTGTCTCTCGCGGCTCTCCCCAAGCTCATCGTTAGGGGCTGAATTAAATGGTCTTCGAAGCTTCCCTGGGTAGCTCAGCAGTAAAGAACCTGCCTGAAATACAGGTGACGTGGGTTCGATCCCTGGGTGGGGAAGATTCGCTGGAGGAGGAAATGGCCACGCACGCTAGTATGCTTGCCCGGAGGATGCCACGGACAGAGGAGCCTGGTGGGCTACAGTCTTGCAGCATCGCAAAGAGCTGGACACGACTGAGCACAATCACATCACCCCAAGGCTCCCTTGGGCTCTCACCTTCCCGGACCCTGGGCAGGCTCCTGCAGCGGGCCATCCAGGTGGGAGGTGGGCCTGTCTAGTCTCCACCTGGAGGGCCGTCTCCCCACAGCGGGCTGTGGTGAGCTCTCATCAGAGCCTGGCCCCCTGCCCTGACCCCATGCCCTGAGCCAGATGAGGGGCAGTGGGACACAGCACTAAACCGGGTGAGTAGGAAGGAGCCAGGACTCCTGCCCCCAGAGTGCGCTCTTGGAAGCCTCAAGCACCACCCACCTGCCCAGGCCTTCTAGATCGGGCCTCTTCAGGCTTTTGAACAAATTCCCCACCAGATACACAGCAACCGTGAAAGAACGCCTCCCCCAAACCCCTTCTCCCATCGCTGCTCAGATCGTCAGGCCTTCTCCGGCAGCTCCTGCCCACCCTCCCTCCCGGCGTCCTGGGCGCCCTGCTCTGTCAGCGAGGAGGGGGCCTGGGCCCTGCCCTGGCACAGCACCCCTGCCCCACGTGCTGCCCCTCACCCCAGCTCCAGCCTCCTTCTGAGCTCCCCAGAGACCCCGCCGCGTGGTAGCCCCACGTGGGACTGCTCCTCACACTGGACGTGCCCCTCCCTGTCCCCACACCCCCTCCATAGGCCGGGCTGATCTGCGGAGCCCCCTCCTTTTCAGCCTGTCCAGGAGTGGATCCCAAGTGTGCCCCAGGCGGGGAGAGGCAGGGGCTGTGGGCAGAGCCCGGCCAGCCTCTCAGCCCGAGATGTGTCCTCTGCTGGCATCTCGTAGATTCCAGTCCCAGCGGAGCCAAGGAGCCGCCGCCACCCGCAGCCGGCCTCCTGCTCTCCACCCCCAGCCCTGCCTTCTGGGCCGCGCGCACGGGCCAGGCCCGGTCACTGCGCCGGCCCCTCTACCCTCCTCTTCTGAGACACTCAGTCCAGCCTCTGTCCCTTGGGTCACCCTGTCGGGAGCCGAGCCCCAGTCCCTGGGCCATCTGTGGCCAGGACGACGACCCTGACTAAGGGCAGGGCCGGCTGGCCAGGCAGGGGCTCAGGGAGCCAGTGACAGAAGGGGCAGAAGGAGGCAAACGGGACCCGGGGTCGTGGCCCAAGGAGCCAGGCAGGGCGGCCGCGGAGCCGAGCCCGGTGTGGGCAGGAGGACAGCGGTGCCCGGAGCAAAGTGGTGACTTCCTCAGAGCCAGGCTGGGCTGGGGGCCAGGGCACCCGGGCCCTGGGGGCGCCTTGTCCTCGGGGTGCCCGGCCCGGCGGGGCGTCGGGGCGCGGTACTCACTGTTGGACGGGAGCAGACGAGCCCGGAGCGGCGTGCCCACCTCGGGCTGGGGCTGGGACTCTGGGGGACTTGGCCGGGGGGCCGGCCGGCGGGGACAGCTGCTACCGCTGATGTCACAGGGTCATGAGTGAAACCTGAGGACCGGGCCAATCTTCAGGTGGGAGCCTGGGCTGCAATTTCCTCACGGGTGCCCTGGGCTCAGCCTGGGACCGCCTGGGCCGGCGGGGGGGCGCTGACCCGGAGTGCGACACATTCAACACGCTCTCCCACTCCCACGCACGCACGCACGCACGCACGCACGCACGCCCACTGGGGCACGCGTCTGAGCCCACACACGTGGTCCTCTCCCTTCCTGGACCAACGACCACAGGCTCACTCTCACATAGGAATCTCCTTTCACACTCGTCCCCAGAAACACTCCCCGGGCCCACGCTGGCCGGCACCTTGTAAACACTCATGGCCCCACACCCTCCATAGGCCGGGCTGATCTGGAGCCCCTCCTTTCAGCCTGTCCAGGAGTGGATCCCAAGTGTGCCCCAGGCGGGGAGAGGCAGGGGCTGTGGGCAGAGCCCGGCCAGCCTCTCAGCCCGAGATGTGTCCTCTGCTGGCATCTCGTAGATTCCAGTCCCAGCGGAGCCAAGGAGCCGCCGCCACCCGCAGCCGGCCTCCTGCTCTCCACCCCCAGCCCTGCCTTCTGGGCCGCGCGCACGGGCCAGGCCCGGTCACTGCCCCCGGCCCCTCTACCCTCCTCTTCTGAGACACTCAGTCCAGCCTCTGTCCCTTGGGTCACCCTGTCGGGAGCCGAGCCCCAGTCCCTGGGCCATCTGTGGCCAGGACGACGACCCTGACTAAGGGCAGGGCCGGCTGGCCAGGCAGGGGCTCAGGGAGCCAGTGACAGAAGGGGCAGAAGGAGGCAAACGGGACCCGGGGTCGTGGCCCAAGGAGCCAGGCAGGGCGGCCGCGGAGCCGAGCCCGGTGTGGGCAGGAGGACAGCGGTGCCCGGAGCAAAGTGGTGACTTCCTCAGAGCCAGGCTGGGCTGGGGGCCAGGGCACCCGGGCCCTGGGGGCGCCTTGTCCTCGGGGTGCCCGGCCCGGCGGGGCGGCGCGGCCCCGGACTCACTGTTGGACGGGAGCAGACGAGCCCGGAGCGGCGTGCCCACCTCGGGCTGGGGCTGGGACTCTGGGGGACTTGGCCGGGGGGCCGGCCGGCGGGGACAGCTGCTACCGCTGATGTCACAGGGTCATGAGTGAAACCTGAGGACCGGGCCAATCTTCAGGTGGGAGCCTGGGCTGCAATTTCCTCACGGGTGCCCTGGGCTCAGCCTGGGACCGCCTGGGCCGGCGGGGGGGCGCTGACCCGGAGTGCGACACATTCAACACGCTCTCCCACTCCCACGCACGCACGCACGCACGCACGCACGCACGCCCACTGGGGCACGCGTCTGAGCCCACACACGTGGTCCTCTCCCTTCCTGGACCAACGACCACAGGCTCACTCTCACATAGGAATCTCCTTTCACACTCGTCCCCAGAAACACTCCCCGGGCCCACGCTGGCCGGCACGCTCTGTAAACACTCATGGCTGCCGCCTCCTGCGGTCACACTCACACACGCTCAGCTGTGCACGTAAACCGCCCTTCACACGGTCACACAAATGCATCCACTGCATGTCACACTCCTGCAAACACACGCCTGCTACTCACATGTACAGACAGTCTCCCATGGGGCTCGTACACCTGCGTGTGTTATTACACGCGTGGGGTCGTATGCACTCTCCTGCCCAGATGATCACGGGTGCAGCGTAGTCCAGGCGCTAGAGCTGTATCCAGTATCTACACACCACAGTCCTGCCCGTGCATTCGGGCACTTCATGCATGTCACTGACATCCACACAGGTGCCTGTGCCCATGTAACGTGCTTCTGATCACACGTAACAGGGCTACCTATCTGTACCTATGGTCATTAAATTTTTAAAAAATATTTATTTTATGCATTTGATGGTGCTGGATCTTAGTCGTGACGTGTGGGATCTAGTTTCCTGACCAAGGATTGAACCCGGGTCCCCTGCACTGGGAGCCAGGGCTCGTAGCTGCTGGACCACCAGGACTGTCCCGGGCCCCTAGGTGTTTGTCAAGTGGATGCCTGCCTCTTACCCACACCCACATCTCACACACGTGAACTCCAGCCCCAGCACACGCACGGAGGTTTAGCTGGACCACAGCGGCCTTGAGGGTCATTTCTCCATCACCCCTCCCCCGACGCCGCTGGCTAGACGTCCGACCCTGGGAAGCGGGGGAGGAGGAGGTGCGGTGGGGGGAGGGGCGAGGTTCGGTTAGCCCCTCCCCCACCTTCCACTCTGGGGCTGTGGTGCCCCCTAGTGGAGGTGTTGAGAAACGACCCATCTCTTGTTCACCAGCTCCTTCCGGTGGCAAACGCACTCCTGAGTGGACAGAGTTAACTGGCCCCCAGGGCTTCCTCCAGTCTTCCACTCCGGCACTGTTACTGGCTCTGCCTGAGCTGAGCCCAGGCTAGCGTGATCTTTGAGAGGGGCACGGGGACGCCCGAGAAGTTCTTGCTGCACCCGGTCTTCACACATCCCCTGCACCCCCGATGCCGTGAGCCACTCACAGCCGTAGAGGCCTATCTTTAGACCAAGGTGAAAGCTTTGGTTTTTCCGCTGTGAGGTCGCTGTGAGGTCCTCTATCCGGCTTTGCTCACTGACCTGACAAAACATTTGCCAGGTGGTCGTATTGTAATATAGGCCAGGGTCTGCCGGCCCCGGCCTCTTGGCTTCTTCTGGCGTTCAGAGAAAATGTGAGTTTATCTCATATCCTTCCCAAGTTGTCTCCCTAAGGCTGCTCCTCGGTGGGGGGCTTGGGGGTCCCTCCCAGTCCTGCTGCAGCTCTAGTTTGCTTGCTGCTGGCCACCGTCGGGAATTCCTGGTCAGCGTTCCTTGACCGTGGCCACTGGAGAGGAGGTGGTGGGGGGCAGCCGTTATTCCCAATCATGGCTCTGCCTTTTCGGTCCCTGCCTTGCTGCTGCGCGAAGCTCTATGGGTCAGACTTTCTTTCATGAGGAATTGAAGTTATTAAAGGGAATTCTAGTGCATGGGGATGCAGGAGGAAAGGAGCAGGCTACCCTGACTGAATTGACTCCATCTGGAGGAAGAGGACTCCATCTTGCACTTTCAGTGAACTCTGGACTGTGTTTGGACTGTGTAGGCATGGAGATGAGCCATTAACTGTCAACTAGGCCTCCTGGGCAGAAGAGAACCTGACCAAGGAGACCTCGTATCCAAGCCTCACCTCAGCCATGAAAATGAAATATCTGCCACAAGACAAGTTACCATTTGTGATCTTAGTTAATCTAATTCTTGGTAGACAAGCTAAGCGATATGCTTAGGTGATTTTCCATTGTACATTTGTGATGGCAACCAAATCATGTTTTTTTCTGTAATGTTTCTTAGGCAACCTCAGGTGTTTGGGATGTGGGTTTATGCACATAGGGTTTAGGTATAAATGTTAGCCACGAGTTCTGTTCGGGGTCCTTGGCTAAAATGGCCAAGGCCTTGGACCCACCAGTGTAAAAAATGCTGTCCACTGTTTACTTACTTTGTCTCTGGGTGTGAGTTGTTTCCTAAAGCCTAATTATAGCAGGGAGGCAGGGCTGCTGCATTTGGTTATACGGGTTATGCACTGCACAATTCTGGGCACCGATCGCATGTGTACTCATTATAGATAAGTGTATTTAAGATGATAATTTTATAGCAGATGGTAGCAAAATATCTCGAGGAAGGGGCTTAGTCTTCTGATTTGCATGCCATTTGCATTAGGCATGGGGCTTTTGGGAAAACCAAAGTAGTGGGTTAAATACTACTCTTTTCCAAGCCAGAGGGGAATGCAGACCTCTCTCCTGATAACAATCTTCCTTTCTTTCTTAGGAAGAACTGCTGCTCCCCTGCTCCAAATCTGTGATTCTGGCAAGGGCTGCTGATTACAGGACAGCCACCCTGCCCTGGCCACAGAGATGGGCGTTGTCACCTGGGTCGGACCAATCCTGTTGGCCACCGTGGTTGGTCCAAAAGCTGGAAATGTGATGGGCCCAATCACAGTCCTCCCTGGGGATTTGTAGGTAGCAATACAAAAGAGAGGTTACCTCTCTCTCTCTCTCTGGAATTCTCTAAATTAGTCTAGAGTAACTGAAGGACCTCGAAGGGGCCCGGGGTGCGTCTCCCACCAGTGGAAGAGTCTGTCTGTAGGAAGAGGGAACGCCATGCAGAGAGGGGGAGACAAAGAGACGCAGAGGATGGATTAGAAGCACCTGACGATACCTGAGTCCATAACACTGTGAACCAACTCCATCACTGTCCTTTCCTAGCACACGAGCCCCGAAAGTCCCGTTTATTTAAACTGCTTTCGGTTGACGTTCCATCACCCACAAGTCACAGAATTCTGCACACTAGAATCACCTTTCAGAAAATCTCACCCTGACCTACAGCAATGGGCCTGGCATATCCTGTCCCAGCCCCCACCCCCTGGCCTGTGCAGTCCGTTTCTTGCCTGAGACATTCAGTCAAAGGTGACCTCCTGGGAGTTCAGCACGTGCTCGCCTGTGGTTGGTGGCACCCCAGTTCCAGGGAGCCCAGGAGGGGAGGGTTCTGGACTCCATCTTGTAGCTCTGTTCTGGCGGTATGAAACCTTGAAACCGTGCTCCCAGCATCAACATCCCAATCCCACTGGTGTGATCTATGTGTGCATGCTGTGTGTGTGCTATTACATACACAAGCACAGGGTGTGTGCTAACTTGCTTCAGCCATGTCTGACTCTTTCCACCCTATGAACTGTAGCCTGCCAGGCTCCTGTGTCCTGGGGATTCTCTAGGCAAGAAGACTGCAGTGGGTTGCCGTGCCCTCCTCCAAGGGATTGTCCCAACCCAGGGATCAAGCTCGCATCTCTTATGCCTTCCTGCATTGGCAGGCGGGTTCTTTGCCATCTGGGAAGCCCAATTTCTGTGTTTATAACTCCTCAGAGTACCACCAGGGGCCTTTTGGATGATCCCTGCCACAGACACATCTTACAAGGATAATCATAATTTGTAGAAATAGAGCCAGAGCCTCTAGGCAGAAAAATGGAATTTCTTTACTGTTATAATTTCAAGGCTTCTCTCCACAAATCCGTCAGTCGTGTAATTCCTCAAAGCGGTATTTAGCACCTCTCCTTTAACTCCCATAGTTTGATTCCTTCCAACTTGTGCCTCTTTAGGAACTGGCCCCCTCATCCCCCAGAGAGGCTGCCACTGGGTCAGTCTCTTTCCGCATGTCCCTTCCTCATCTGTACTGAAAAGAAACATGGGCATTTCCAGTTGAATTCTACTTTTTAAAATTCATTATTTAGCTGTGTGGGGTCTTAGTCCCCCAAACAGGGACCAAATCCACATCCCCTGCATTGCAAGGTGGATTCTTGACCATTGGAACACCAGGGAAGTCCCTCCACTTGAATTTGTAAAAGGATCTTTGTCTGTCCATTTCCACTGGGGGAGGAGAGGAGAGAACCAGTTTCCCCCACCCCATGGTTTTCAATGGCTGCACCACACTCTTCCTTGGAGTGAATTGCCTCCATTTACTCAACCACTTCCCTATCATGGGACGCTGGGTAAAGTTCAACCCTTAAAAATAACACTACAATGAACATATTTGAGTAGAAATCTTTTCCCACCTCTAGTTTATTTCCAGAAATAGATTTCCAGAAATAGATTTACCAAGGCAACGGGGAGGACTTCTGGTATGTATTGTCTTGGGGCACTAAAATACAAAAAACAAAACTGAAGATGTAAATAAGAGTTCTCCATTGAGAAGAAACAGAAAGGGATCATGTGGCGTGTTCAACACCCCAGAGAAAATAAGAGCAGACTCGGCAAATAGTCCGGAAGTCACTTGGACTGATGGTAGGCGTGTAAACAAAATAGCGTCGCCAGGGCTTCCCTGGTAGCTCAGTCAGTGGTGAAGAGTTCACCTGCCAATGCAGGAGACACAGGTTCATTCCCTGATCCGGGCAGATCCCACCTGCTGCGGAGCAACTAAGTCCCTGAGCCACAGCTATGGAGTCCACAAGCCCTAGAGCCCGAGTTCCACAACAAGAGAAGTCACCGCCACAAGAAGCCTACTCACCTCAACTAGAGAGGAGCCTCCCCTCCCTGCAGTAGCAGTGAAAACCCAGAATTGCCAAAGATAGATAAATAAATTTTTAAAATAGCATAGTCAGTTAAGTGTGTGGTTTTCCCATTATTAAACGATGCTGTCGCACCTCTCCTTTAACTCCCATAGTTTGATTCCTTCCAACTTGTGCCTCTTTAGGAACTGGCCCCTCATCCCCAGGGACCAATGTCCCTTCCTCATCTGTACTGAAAAGAAACATGGGCATTTCCAGTTGAATTCTACTTTTTAAAATTCATTATTTAGCTGTGTGGGGTCTTAGTCCCCCAAACAGGGACCAAATCCACATCCCCTGCATTGCAAGGTGGATTCTTGACCATTGGAACACCAGGGAAGTCCCTCCACTTGAATTTGTAAAAGGATCTTTGTCTGTCCATTTCCACTGGGGGAGGAGAGGAGAGAACCAGTTTCCCCCACCCCATGGTTTTCAATGGCTGCACCACACTCTTCCTTGGAGTGAATTGCCTCCATTTACTCAACCACTTCCCTATCATGGGACGCTGGGTAAAGTTCAACCCTTAAAAATAACACTACAATGAACATATTTGAGTAGAAATCTTTTCCCACCTCTAGTTTATTTCCAGAAATAGATTTCCAGAAATAGATTTACCAAGGCAACGGGGAGGACTTCTGGTATGTATTGTCTTGGGGCACTAAAATACAAAAAACAAAACTGAAGATGTAAATAAGAGTTCTCCATTGAGAAGAAACAGAAAGGGATCATGTGGCGTGTTCAACACCCCAGAGAAAATAAGAGCAGACTCGGCAAATAGTCCGGAAGTCACTTGGACTGATGGTAGGCGTGTAAACAAAATAGCGTCGCCAGGGCTTCCCTGGTAGCTCAGTCAGTGGTGAAGAGTTCACCTGCCAATGCAGGAGACACAGGTTCATTCCCTGATCCGGGCAGATCCCACCTGCTGCGGAGCAACTAAGTCCCTGAGCCACAGCTATGGATCCCATGGGCCGCAACTCCTGAAGCCCGTGTGCCCTAGAGCCCGAGTTCCACAACAAGAGAAGTCACCGCCACAAGAAGCCTACTCACCTCAACTAGAGAGGAGCCTCCCCTCCCTGCAGTAGCAGTGAAAACCCAGAATTGCCAAAGATAGATAAATAAATTTTTAAAATAGCATAGTCAGTTAAGTGTGTGGTTTTCCCATTATTCAAAGGGCGGATGCTTCAGTTTCCTTTGACAGTGCGCTCTGATTAGATACGATAAGCCAGATAGGTTTTGGGTTTTTTTTTTTACAGTTTTGTTGTTTACCGCCACACATCGACCTGAATCCGCCACAGGTCTACACATGTGCCCCCATCTCCCTCCCCATCCCACCCTTCCAGGTCACCACAGAGCCCCTGTTTGAGATCCCCTAGTCCCACAGCACATTCCCCTTCCTCACCCCAGTGTCCTTAAGTCTGTCCTCCACGTCTGTCTCTCCACTGCTGCTCTGCATATTCATTCATCAGCACCATCTTTCTAGATTCCACATATATGTGTCAGTATACATATTTATCTTTTTCTATCTGACATACTTCACTCTGTATAATAGGCTCTAGATTTACCTACTTCATTAGAGCTGACTCAAATGCATTTTTTTTTACGCAGAAGCCAGATAGTTTTCATCTCGGCCCTGTCTTTCAAAATACAAAGGAGTCTCATGTCAGCTTACCATGGGCTTCCTTGGTGGCGCTAGGGTAAAGAATCCGCCTGCCAGTTCAGGAGAAATAAGAGACTTGGGTTCAGTCCTTGAGTCGGGAAGATCCCCTGGAGGAGGGCATGGTAGCCTACTGCAGTATTCTTTTTTTATTTAAGATTTATTTATTTATTTTGGGCGGGGGTCGGGTTGGGGAGGGAGGGGAGTGGGCGGGCCACTCCTATTGGTCTTTCATTTCTCTGTTTTCATCCGTCTTTGTTCCTTGGCTCCTGCGGGCCTCCCATCGCGGTGGCGTCTGTTGTTGCAGAGCTCCGGCTCTGGGCGCATGCGCTCCAGAGCCCCGGCTCGGTGATTGGACACATCAGTCCAGCCGCTCCGCGCACGTGGGATCTTCCCAGGCCAGGGCTCGAAGTAGCCATGGCCCCGACCTGTGCCCTAGAGCCGAGTTCCACAACAAGAGAAGTCACCGCCACAAGAAGCCTACTCACCTCAACTAGAGAGGAGCCTCCCCTCCCTGCAGTAGCAGTGAAAACCCAGAATTGCCAAAGATAGATAAATAAATTTTTAAAATAGCATAGTCAGTTAAGTGTGTGGTTTTCCCATTATTCAAAGGGCGGATGCTTCAGTTTCCTTTGACAGTGCGCTCTGATTAGATACGATAAGCCAGATAGGTTTTGGGTTTTTTTTTTTACAGTTTTGTTGTTTACCGCCACACATCGACCTGAATCCGCCACAGGTCTACACATGTGCCCCCATCTCCCTCCCCATCCCACCCTTCCAGGTCACCACAGAGCCCCTGTTTGAGATCCCCTAGTCCCACAGCACATTCCCCTTCCTCACCCCAGTGTCCTTAAGTCTGTCCTCCACGTCTGTCTCTCCACTGCTGCTCTGCATATTCATTCATCAGCACCATCTTTCTAGATTCCACATATATGTGTCAGTATACATATTTATCTTTTTCTATCTGACATACTTCACTCTGTATAATAGGCTCTAGATTTACCTACTTCATTAGAGCTGACTCAAATGCATTTTTTACAGAAGCCAGATAGTTTTCATCTCGGCCCTGTCTTTCAAAATACAAAGGAGTCTCATGTCAGCTTACCATGGGCTTCCTTGGTGGCGCTAGGGTAAAGAATCCGCCTGCCAGTTCAGGAGAAATAAGAGACTTGGGTTCAGTCCTTGAGTCGGGAAGATCCCCTGGAGGAGGGCATGGTAGCCTACTGCAGTATTCTTTTTTTATTTAAGATTTATTTATTTATTTTGGGCGGGGGTCGGGTTGGAGAGGGAGGGGAGTGGGCGGGCCACTCCTATTGGTCTTTCATTTCTCTGTTTTCATCCGTCTTTGTTCCTTGGCTCCTGCGGGCCTCCCATCGCGGTGGCGTCTGTTGTTGCAGAGCTCCGGCTCTGGGCGCATGCGCTCCAGAGCCCCGGCTCGGTGATTGGACACATCAGTCCAGCCGCTCCGCGGCACGTGGGATCTTCCCAGGCCAGGGCTCGAACCGGCGCCCCTTGCACTGCAAGGCGGTGTCCTTAACCACTGGACCACCAGGGGAAGCCCTACTGCAGTATTCTTGCTGAGAGAATCCCATGGTCCGAGGAGCCTGGCGGGCTACAGTCCATTGGGTCGCAAAGAGTCGGGCGTGATTGAAGCGACTTCGCACACACATGTAAGGGTAACTTACAGTCTTCTATGTGAGGCACCAAAATGACCTCTCCTCCGACCTCTTGTCCAGCCTGCTCTAGGCTTCCTTTACCAGGAAGGAAGGTGGCCCCCCCTTGGTGGCCTCTCTGCCTCCAGTTTCGCCTCTGTTTAACCCATGGACCATTATATTCATGTTCTTCAGTGTCTACCTCGGTATTCCACAACATTGGACACAAATTTATCAGAGAGCTACTTGGATAGCCTTTCCCAGGAGTCGGCCGCAGCCTGGGCAGCAGACACGGAACAAGTGGGAGACTGGTGTCTTCGTTTGGATTCCCCTCAAAGCAGAGCCTGAGACAAGGATTTTGGAGCAAGTAATTGATTTGGACCGTGATCCCAGGAGGCACTGTGAGGGTGTGGAGAAGTGGGGAGCCTGGCAGGTGGGCTGCCCTGACATTCTTTTTATAATTGCCCCTCTCTCCCTTCTTCCCTCTTTCTCTGTCCCTCCACACATGCCCACATATACATACAATTTTTAAAACGAAATTGCTTCTGTGGTTTTGGTGGCGCTAGGGTAAAGAATCCGCCTGCCAGTTCAGGAGAAATAAGAGACTTGGGTTCAGTCCTTGAGTCGGGAAGATCCCCTGGAGGAGGGCATGGTAGCCTACTGCAGTATTCTTTTTTTATTTAAGATTTATTTATTTATTTTGGGCGGGGGTCGGGTTGGAGAGGGAGGGGAGTGGGCGGGCCACTCCTATTGGTCTTTCATTTCTCTGTTTTCATCCGTCTTTGTTCCTTGGCTCCTGCGGGCCTCCCATCGCGGTGGCGTCTGTTGTTGCAGAGCTCCGGCTCTGGGCGCATGCGCTCCAGAGCCCCGGCTCGGTGATTGGACACATCAGTCCAGCCGCTCCGCGGCACGTGGGATCTTCCCAGGCCAGGGCTCGAACCGGCGCCCCTTGCACTGCAAGGCGGTGTCCTTAACCACTGGACCACCAGGGGAAGCCCTACTGCAGTATTCTTGCTGAGAGAATCCCATGGTCCGAGGAGCCTGGCGGGCTACAGTCCATTGGGTCGCAAAGAGTCGGGCGTGATTGAAGCGACTTCGCACACACATGTAAGGGTAACTTACAGTCTTCTATGTGAGGCACCAAAATGACCTCTCCTCCGACCTCTTGTCCAGCCTGCTCTAGGCTTCCTTTACCAGGAAGGAAGGTGGCCCCCCCTTGGTGGCCTCTCTGCCTCCAGTTTCGCCTCTGTTTAACCCATGGACCATTATATTCATGTTCTTCAGTGTCTACCTCGGTATTCCACAACATTGGACACAAATTTATCAGAGAGCTACTTGGATAGCCTTTCCCAGGAGTCGGCCGCAGCCTGGGCAGCAGACACGGAACAAGTGGGAGACTGGTGTCTTCGTTTGGATTCCCCTCAAAGCAGAGCCTGAGACAAGGATTTTGGAGCAAGTAATTGATTTGGACCGTGATCCCAGGAGGCACTGTGAGGGTGTGGAGAAGTGGGGAGCCTGGCAGGTGGGCTGCCCTGACATTCTTTTTTTATAATTGCCCCTCTCTCCCTTCTTCCCTCTTTCTCTGTCCCTCCACACATGCACACATATACATACAATTTTTAAAACGAAAAATAAGACCTTCCTGTGCTTTCTGATGGTTTGGCTGGACTCTGTTGGACATCACTCCATATCAATAGATACGTTTGAAATGAACATTGTCAATGGTGGAACAGGTATTCCCTGGGAGGACACATCCCATCAGACATCTGGTCTTTCTAACTCCGGTTCACATAAAGATACGATCCACCAGATAAATCTTCCTAAAACATGGCTACCCATACGCTGTCCCCTTGTTTCTCTCCTGCGCAAAGCCAACCCAAGAGTTCCGCATTATCCATGTCGATAACTTGGCCTTGGAGTCTGCCCGGGGTCTGCCTGGGGCTTCCCTCTGCCCAGCTCCCCTTCTCCACCAGGCAGTTTGAGCCACTGGATCTTTAGGCCCCGTCCGTCCCAGCCCCTATGCCTTTGCTCTGAGTCCCCAGCCTGGGCTGCCCTCTCCCTTCCACTGGTCCCACTCCAAGGGCCTCCACTTCCTTCAGAACTCCATCCTTCAGTGCCTGAGTCCTCCCTTTGTCACGATCCTTTCTCCTACGGTTCACTCCTAAGGGGCTTCGCAGTGTAGCTTTGCCCTCCTTTCATGGGTCCTTTTTTCACTTCCCATCAATGAGGGAACCAGCAAGGACACAGTGCCGTGCCTAGAGGGCTCAGAAGGGCACCTCACACACACGGGCACCTCTTGGGCACAAGGATTTCTTCCATCTTTGGACCTGGAATGAGGGTGGAGATGGAAAGAAGCACCTCTGTCTCCTTCCCGCCCACTGAGGGTCTGTGACCACGATGCCCACCCCAGCTTGGTCATGGCCGTGGAAGCCATAAGACCCCTGGGGACAGCTAAGGCACGGTCCCCAGTCCTCCATCTCCTGGAGACAGGGATGAAGGTCCAGAGGAGGAGGCACAAACGGCCTGTTTGGTCTAGACACCAGGACTGCTGCGAGAGGAGCAGGAGGGTGGGGAGGATACCACCAGGGTGCTAATCCCAGCTTCCTGTCTGGATTTTCTTCGACTGCTGCTCAGGGTCTATCTTAGGATGGTCACAGCTGCCGAAATAGATCTCTCCCTTCACCTGTTCTTAAGCAAAGACGACCTCGATAACTTCCTGTCGAAAGAATGCGTGCTTTGGTCATTTTTCCAGGACGAGGGATAAGAATGCGGCACTGAGGTTAAACTCCCTAGACTTCCCCTCTCTGAGAAGCGGCTCACCTTGACCAGGGAGCAAACAGGTGCCAGCCTTGACTGTGAACTCGGTCTGTGCTTCCTTCCACGGCCGGCTCCGGAAGCCACTCCTGGCCTGCAGGCCAGCCCTCTGATTCAGAGGGTGTGTCCCCGTTCCGCTGCGTCTGACTCTTTGCAACCCTTTGGACTGGAGCCCGCCGGGCTCCTCTGTCCCTGGGATTGTCCAGGCAAAAATCCTGGAGTGGGTTGCCATTTCCTCCTCCAAGGGATCTTCCCAACCCGGGGATCAAACCTGCGTTTCCTCTGTCTCCTGCACCGCAGGCAGATTCTTTCCGGGTGAGCCAGAGTGAGCAGGAGCGAAGCTAACCCTCTGCCCTCACTGCCCGCTCCCGCAGAATTCTCCACTGCTAACTCATCATCCGAGTCCACTGGACTCCGGCCCTAAAACCGAGGGTCCGAGGTGGGGTGGGCTTCCCCAGCCACTCACTCATTCACTCAACAAACACGCCCCGCCCCGCCTCCCAGGCCCGGTGCTGGGGGTGCCCAGAGGTGTGAGATACAGTGAAGGAATGCAGGCACTGGTCAGGGAGCCCCGGCGCAGGGGGTTGGATGTGGACATCAGGGCGAGAGTTGGGCCTCGGGAACCCCTGCTCCGTAGAGGTGGAAAGAACAGAGCCGGAGGCGGGGACTTAGAACAAGTGTCTCGGGCACCCAAGTGCAGGCGGGACTTGCGCATGCGCAGGCGTGGAGGAGAGCTTGGCGTTGCCCAGCGTCGTCAAGGCAACCCTGATCCCCGCAGCTGGCCATGGCCTCAGGGACTGGAGGGAGCTGGGGTCATCCCCCCGCACAAACGGCAGCCCCGATGGTGAAGACTCAGTCAGGGAGTGGAGTCTGCCTTTATCTGGAAGACCCTGGGGGCAGGCGGGGGGGAGGGGGCGCTGAGTGGAGGACCTGTTCCTGGAGATTCTAAACCCTGGATGGGGGTGGTGAGCAGAGAGAGACCCCAGCCAGAGAGGAAGAGGCTCGACAGAGAACCGTGGGGCACGGAGGGGAGACGCTCCTGCAGGGTTAGAGGGGCCCCATCCCTTCGCCACGGAGCCTGACGGAGCCCCCTTTCCCCAGCCCTGGGTGACCCTTCTGCAGCCCCTCCCGTGGACCATCCCAACTCCATGCCCGCAGCCAGGCCGCTTGAAGGAAGGTGAGACTCCGGAAGCTCCCTGCTTTGTACCTGCTCTGAGGGGCACATTCTCTGGCCATCTCCCCAACCCATCCACCCCGTGGCAGGACGCTGGGAAAATGGCCCTGGCGTTCGGGGCAGGGCCAGGGGAAGGGCTAGTGAGGACCTGCTGAATTCCCATCTCCTAGACCTGCTGGAGCTGATGCTGCTGCAGAATGTGCAGATGAACCAGCTGCTTCTGAGCGGCCAGATGGCAGCGGTGCTCAGCCAGGGGCTTGCCTGGCCTCACCCGCAGGTGCGTCGGCTGGGGGTGAGGGTGGGCTACCAGGGCTGCCCACCTGCAGGCACAGAGGTGGGCACCATTTGAGGTTCCCTCTATCTTGAGGAAAAAAAATCAGGCGACAGAGGAGCCAAAAGCCAGCCCACAGCTTTGTGGCTTCTCTGTTTGGCATCTTTTATGTGTCATCCTCCATGGAGGAGAGGCAGGCGGTCCCAAAATCCAGACCACTCAAGTGTTCTTTCCAAGGCACCCCTGCAGTGTGTCCCTCCCTGGATTGCAGACCCGGGAGGGGAGGCTCCATTGTACCCTGGGCCTGCTCGGTGCCTGGCAGTTACTAGGGGCTCCATACATGAAGGACCGTGAAGTCCAGGCAACGTTGGCTGCGGCGGGTACAAATGGTGCGGGCCTCCGGGCTGGGGCTCCTTGGAAGAGCAGGCAGCCTGAGAACCAGCCCTTGAAAGCCCGGGAGGGGAACTCCCTGGTGGTCCAAGAGGACTAAGAGCTTCCACTGCCAGGGTTCAATTCCTGGTCTGAGAACTAAGACTCCAGAAGCCATGTGGTGGGGACCAAAAAACAAAAAGCCAGGTAGGATTCTGATGCTTGAATGAGGTGCGGACTGCGTCCGCCATCGAGGAGAGCAGGGACAAAGTTAGTCGGCATGGAGGAGCCTGTGTACTTGGGGGGGGGGAGCGGGGAGGGGGGGGCCTGGGAGGAGCTGCAAGGAGGAGCCTTACCTGCAGAGCGACAGGTGGGTGGAGAGAGGAGGCCGTCCAGCCTGGAGGGGCAGGGAGGTCGGGTTCACGGAGGGGCGGGGCGGAGGCAGGGGAGATCCTGAGGACCTGCTGCCACCCCTCCACCCCCACCCCGGGCCATCAGGGGGCCCTTGGGATGAGTCTCCCTCCTCAGCCAAGGGGGTATGAGTGGATCCAGGGACTTGGGGCTCGAGATGGGCTGGTACCGGGAACCCTTTACTGGAGGGCTTGGCCCTGGACTAAGGAACAACAGAAAACAAAGGACCTAAAAACAGCTGCCCGCCTGGCTGCTGGGCAACTGGGAGCTATCAGCGACGGGAAGGCCCCAATCAACGGCCATCTCAGAGGCCCAGGGAGCAGAGGCAGGGGCCTGCATCCCCCCAAGAGGGTGCCACCCCTCCAGCCCAACCCACCCAGCAGGCCCAGTCTCTCCCTATTTAAGGAGCCAGTCCACTCTCCTAGGGGAGCGCGCATGGGCACCCATTTTCTGTCCTCGCTCCCTGGTGCAGCCTGAGTCCCAGGGAATCCTCAGCCTGAATTCCTTGGCGGGCTTCATATCCATTTCTATTAATGAAACAGTCCAGTGACTGTGAATCAGTAACACAGTGAAGCCAGCTGGATACCCCAGCCCAGCTCTGGAGCTGGTGCTTAGATTCCTCCAGTCCCAGCCTGGCTACTGAGGAGCTAGGCGACTTTGGGAAAGTTGCTTAACCTCTGAGCTGCCGTGTTCCCACCTGAAAAATAAGGAATACATATCTCCCAAATCCCTTGCTTGCTTGAATGAAATACTCAATAAACCGTAGCCGTTTTGTGCTGTGTATTTGGAGAAATAATTTAGAGGAATGGAGGACTGGGTGGGGGCCCGAGAGAGGCTGAGGCTGTGTCTACTCCCCTCGTGCACAATCCCCAGGTCTCCCTGGAATATCAACAGGAAGAGGAAGAGGAGGAGGAGGCAGCCCAGGAGGAGGGGCCTCTGGTGTTCCACCACCACTACCTGCCCTGCCCCCTGCCAGCCCTGGGCCCGCCGCTCACCTGGCACAGCCCTCTCCTTTCCCCTCCCCTGCACCAGCCACCCTCGCAGGACTTGGCCACAATTCAGCACCAACTTCCTGCCTCTGGGCAAAATGGGGCGTAAGTGAGGCTGGGGGTCTGAGTGCGACCAGGGCCTTGCTCGGGGGTTGGAAGGGCTGACCAGAGACTCAGGGACGGGGTGGGGAGACGGGGCGGGGGCAGGGCGGTGAACTTGCAGCAGTGACCCCGGAGACCCTGAGGGGAGGGGTTTCTTTTCTCTTCCCCATCTCAGGAGAGCTGTGCCCCCACCCCCACCCCCCAGTGCCACAGGAACCGTGGGTGCCGATGTACCCCCGGCTTCAGGTAGGGGCCGGCTGGGTGGGCTGCGGGGCCCAGGCCTAGGAGTGGAGCCCAAGGAGGTGGGGGTGGGGGGTCTTCTTGTCCTCACCACAGACACCTGGCTGTCCCGTTTTCTTCCCTGGGGTCACTGAGGCACGGGGGAGTCACGGTGAGGGCACTTGTCCCCCCAGACTTCTACGATGCCGAGAGCCTGTCCTGAGGACGGACGCCAGCCCGGGGACCCGTGCCAGCTTCATCGCAAGACTGGAGACAGCCCGGGAGCCTCTGTGTCCCTCGAGTGCCTGCCCACCCTGCGCCGGCACCGGGCAGCCCTGCGGACCCGCCGACCCCACCAGGCCCTCTCCCGGGGGTGAATGGGTCAGCTCTCCAGCCCACGGAGACCTGGAGGCTGCCTGATCTCTGCTCCGGGGCGACAGCCCTGTCCAGGCCCCAGAAGTCACTCGGAAGCCCAAGCGTGTTCCACGTGATGGCAGCCCCGGCTGGCAGAGGCCTGGTTAACAAGAGCCCTGGCTTGACCTCCTCTCCCCTGCTCTGCATGGCCAGGGCTGCAGGGTCTCAGACTGGCCCAGTAATGGAGCAGGAGGTAGGAAGCGAGGGCTGCTGTTGCTTTTCATGACTCTCTGAAGGTCCAGAATGATGGGGGAGGCTGGGCCGGAAGCATCCTGAAGCCGAGCCCCGGGGGCCTCCACCCATACCCTCGGAAGCGGGCTCTGTCCGCACAAAGCTGCGTCCCGGAGCGCCACGTGGGAACAGAGCGTGTCTGTCCCTCCGGGACAGGGTGCCTCTCCCCGCGCTCCCTCGGGAGGAAGGAGCCATTCAGGGTCTGAGGAGGGCGGGTGCCGGGTGCCTGCGCGGGTCAGCCTGGGGGCCCACCTGGGCCTGGGCTCGCTGGGGCTCAGGGAGGCCCGTGGAAAGAGGGCAGAGGGAGGCCGCCGAGGAGACCTTGGGAGACGGACGTTCAGCCAGGCGTGGTGGCTCCGCTTCTTGGCCGTTCCCAGGAGGAGCAGGGAGGGGTTTCTTTCTCTTCCCATCTCAGGAGAGCTGTGCCCCCACCCCCACCCCCCAGTGCCACAGGAACCGTGGGTGCCGATGTACCCCCGGCTTCAGGTAGGGGCCGGCTGGGTGGGCTGCGGGGCCCAGGCCTAGGAGTGGAGCCCAAGGAGGTGGGGGTGGGGGGTCTTCTTGTCCTCACCACAGACACCTGGCTGTCCCGTTTTCTTCCCTGGGGTCACTGAGGCACGGGGGAGTCACGGTGAGGGCACTTGTCCCCCCAGACTTCTACGATGCCGAGAGCCTGTCCTGAGGACGGACGCCAGCCCGGGGACCCGTGCCAGCTTCATCGCAAGACTGGAGACAGCCCGGGAGCCTCTGTGTCCCTCGAGTGCCTGCCCACCCTGCGCCGGCACCGGGCAGCCCTGCGGACCCGCCGACCCCACCAGGCCCTCTCCCGGGGGTGAATGGGTCAGCTCTCCAGCCCACGGAGACCTGGAGGCTGCCTGATCTCTGCTCCGGGGCGACAGCCCTGTCCAGGCCCCAGAAGTCACTCGGAAGCCCAAGCGTGTTCCACGTGATGGCAGCCCCGGCTGGCAGAGGCCTGGTTAACAAGAGCCCTGGCTTGACCTCCTCTCCCCTGCTCTGCATGGCCAGGGCTGCAGGGTCTCAGACTGGCCCAGTAATGGAGCAGGAGGTAGGAAGCGAGGGCTGCTGTTGCTTTTCATGACTCTCTGAAGGTCCAGAATGATGGGGGAGGCTGGGCCGGAAGCATCCTGAAGCCGAGCCCCGGGGGCCTCCACCCATACCCTCGGAAGCGGGCTCTGTCCGCACAAAGCTGCGTCCCGGAGCGCCACGTGGGAACAGAGCGTGTCTGTCCCTCCGGGACAGGGTGCCTCTCCCCGCGCTCCCTCGGGAGGAAGGAGCCATTCAGGGTCTGAGGAGGGCGGGTGCCGGGTGCCTGCGCGGGTCAGCCTGGGGGGCCCACCTGGGCCTGGGCTCGCTGGGGCTCAGGGAGGCCCGTGGAAAGAGGGCAGAGGGAGGCCGCCGAGGAGACCTTGGGAGACGGACGTTCAGCCAGGCGTGGTGGCTCCGCTTCTTGGCCGTTCCCAGGAGGAGACACTAAGGCACAGGGTTACGCCCAGGCGTTTGCATTCAGGCTGCTTGCAGGGTCCTTCAGTGAGGGCTGGACGACACCCTGAGGAGCCCTGCTGAGGGCCAGGGCACGCTGACAGGGGCCACAGTGCTCATGCAGGCTAGGCCCGGCGGGCCCCTCTCAGCCTCCTCCAGGCAGCTTGCACTCCGTAGTTTCCTGTCCGCTCCTTCTGCCGCTTCCAATTGATGGCAAAGCACAGCGCGACAGCTGTCACAAACAAGGCCAGCAGCACTATCACAATGGCGATGATGATCTTCCGGTTGTCTTGCACAGGCTCTGGGGAGGGAGAGGGAAGAGGTCTTAGGTGTCCTCCGGTCCTGGGTGCCAGGCTCGAGGGCGAGCAGCAGTACCCCCATGACACTCCCACCAGCCCTGGTCATCAGCACTCACCCTCAGTGGCAGGGAAGAGTGGCAGATGGTGTCCTAACTAGAGGAAGGTGGCCAGGGTCGTGGCAACCAGTGGGGCCTCCGTGACCATGAGGGTAGATGGGCTCACGTGGTCCCCGTGTCATGGGCTGCCAGACATCAGGGCCTGGACAGTGGCGGGGTCCAGGCCAAGCCCCTCCCTGGGCAGAGATGAGGAGCTTCTGCCAAACGCTGAGACAAAGAGCATCTTGGCCATCTCAGGGCACAGAACAGTGGGCTCCTGGAGACCTTAGAGGGGCCTCCACGCCATAGGACGGTAGGAAGCGAGCTCGTGCTTTTCATGACTCTCTGAACCCGATGGGGAGGCTGGGCCGGAAGCATCCTGAAGCCGAGCCTCGGGGGCCTCCACCCATACCCTCGGAAGCGGGCTCTGTCCGCACAAAGCTGCGTCCCGGAGCGCCACGTGGGAACAGAGCGTGTCTGTCCCTCCGGGACAGGGTGCCTCTCCCCGCGCTCCCTCGGGAGGAAGGAGCCATTCAGGGTCTGAGGAGGGCGGGTGCCGGGTGCCTGCGCGGGTCAGCCTGGGGGCCCACCTGGGCCTGGGCTCGCTGGGGCTCAGGGAGGCCCGTGGAAAGAGGGCAGAGGGAGGCCGCCGAGGAGACCTTGGGAGACGGACGTTCAGCCAGGCGTGGTGGCTCCGCTTCTTGGCCGTTCCCAGGAGGAGACACTAAGGCACAGGGTTACGCCCAGGCGTTTGCATTCAGGCTGCTTGCAGGGTCCTTCAGTGAGGGCTGGACGACACCCTGAGGAGCCCTGCTGAGGGCCAGGGCACGCTGACAGGGGCCACAGTGCTCATGCAGGCTAGGCCCGGCGGGCCCCTCTCAGCCTCCTCCAGGCAGCTTGCACTCCGTAGTTTCCTGTCCGCTCCTTCTGCCGCTTCCAATTGATGGCAAAGCACAGCGCGACAGCTGTCACAAACAAGGCCAGCAGCACTATCACAATGGCGATGATGATCTTCCGGTTGTCTTGCACAGGCTCTGGGGAGGGAGAGGGAAGAGGTCTTAGGTGTCCTCCGGTCCTGGGTGCCAGGCTCGAGGGCGAGCAGCAGTACCCCCATGACACTCCCACCAGCCCTGGTCATCAGCACTCACCCTCAGTGGCAGGGAAGAGTGGCAGATGGTGTCCTAACTAGAGGAAGGTGGCCAGGGTCGTGGCAACCAGTGGGGCCTCCGTGACCATGAGGGTAGATGGGCTCACGTGGTCCCCGTGTCATGGGCTGCCAGACATCAGGGCCTGGACAGTGGCGGGGTCCAGGCCAAGCCCCTCCCTGGGCAGAGATGAGGGAGCTTCTGCCAAACGCTGAGACAAAGAGCATCTTGGCCATCTCAGGGCACAGAACAGTGGGCTCCTGGAGACCTTAGAGGTGCCCGCCAGGTCAAACGTCTCACCACAGAGAGGCGTCCAGGCCAGAGAGAGGAGCTTGACCTGGTTAAGGTCTCCCAGCTCACGCATGGCCAAGCAACTAGTTTGGGGTCGAAGCAGATAATTTGCCAGGAACTCCAGGGATCAAGTGTACAGGTCCTGGCTGCCTCCCCTGAGCTGGCAGAGAGTGGAGTGGAGGCGTTTCCTTCCCCAGAGGAGCAGAAAACAAACGTCCATTCCTGCCCCACCCCAATCTGTGGGCGCCCCCTCACCATAGACTTCGAGCGCCTGAGGATCTGAGGTTTTTTGAGTGAGTCGCCCGCCGTGAGAGCGCAGGTCCATCTCCATGTGGCACGAGAAGTTATGGTGGCCGTCTTCCCTCTGAGCTGTGGTGTTGTAGGTGAGCACGGCCTCTTGGGGGGAAAGGACAGTCCCCGCGAAGGCGTGTGTGTCCAAGGTCTCATTGCCTCGCAGCAGGGTGACTGTGAGGCCTTCGAGGGGTGCCACACCGGGCACCCTGCACTCGATGGTGAACGGGCTCCCTACGGCCACTGAGCTGGGCAACAGCGTCAGCAGGACTTGCTTTGGAGGGTCTGCAGGAAAGAAGGAAGGGGGTCGGGTCAGGATAGGGGTGCAGGTGTCCCCATGGGTTCTCAGGAGGCGGGCCGGGGCGTGGCTGCTCTCTAGCGCACACAGAGGAAGGAGGAAGCAGCTCAGGGTGACGGCTGCCCCGGGCGGTGGTTGCACGGACACAGGGCTTGTGGAATGGACACAGTGGGGGAGGCCTGGTGTCTCCAGAGGAGAGCCTCAGAATCTGTGCTGTCGACTAGGAAGATACAGAAGGTCTGACTCTGTCTCTTTCCTCTAAGAAATTCGATACAAATTCCAAAAATGAAACAGTTGGATAATTTTGTTGAGAGAGACAACAGTGGGGCCATGAGTTGTGAGATTCCTCAGCAGGGGTCCAGGCCAAGCCCCTCCTGGGCAGAGATGAGGGAGCTTTGCAAAGTGAACGATCTTGGCCATCTCAGGGCACAGAACAGTGGGCTCCTGGAGACCTTAGAGGTGCCCGCCAGGTCAAACGTCTCACCACAGAGAGGCGTCCAGGCCAGAGAGAGGAGCTTGACCTGGTTAAGGTCTCCCAGCTCACGCATGGCCAAGCAACTAGTTTGGGGTCGAAGCAGATAATTTGCCAGGAACTCCAGGGATCAAGTGTACAGGTCCTGGCTGCCTCCCCTGAGCTGGCAGAGAGTGGAGTGGAGGCGTTTCCTTCCCCAGAGGAGCAGAAAACAAACGTCCATTCCTGCCCCACCCCAATCTGTGGGCGCCCCCTCACCATAGACTTCGAGCGCCTGAGGATCTGAGGTTTTTTGAGTGAGTCGCCCGCCGTGAGAGCGCAGGTCCATCTCCATGTGGCACGAGAAGTTATGGTGGCCGTCTTCCCTCTGAGCTGTGGTGTTGTAGGTGAGCACGGCCTCTTGGGGGGAAAGGACAGTCCCCGCGAAGGCGTGTGTGTCCAAGGTCTCATTGCCTCGCAGCAGGGTGACTGTGAGGCCTTCGAGGGGTGCCACACCGGGCACCCTGCACTCGATGGTGAACGGGCTCCCTACGGCCACTGAGCTGGGCAACAGCGTCAGCAGGACTTGCTTTGGAGGGTCTGCAGGAAAGAAGGAAGGGGGTCGGGTCAGGATAGGGGTGCAGGTGTCCCCATGGGTTCTCAGGAGGCGGGCCGGGGCGTGGCTGCTCTCTAGCGCACACAGAGGAAGGAGGAAGCAGCTCAGGGTGACGGCTGCCCCGGGCGGTGGTTGCACGGACACAGGGCTTGTGGAATGGACACAGTGGGGGAGGCCTGGTGTCTCCAGAGGAGAGCCTCAGAATCTGTGCTGTCGACTAGGAAGATACAGAAGGTCTGACTCTGTCTCTTTCCTCTAAGAAATTCGATACAAATTCCAAAAATGAAACAGTTGGATAATTTTGTTGAGAGAGACAACAGTGGGGCCATGAGTTGTGAGATTCCTCAGCAGGGGGTCTGGAGCCCTGCCTTGGGGCTTCAGGATCAGGTTCAGAGCTCGCTCTATCCCTCAGCTATTAAACCTGGTGGTCCCCTGGGTTCGTTTTTTTTTTTTTTTTTCCCTTTAAATTTCTCTCTCTGGCTGTGCCAGGTCTTAGTTGCAGAATGTGGGATCTCGTTCCCTGACCAGGGATCATCCTGGGCCCCCTGCATTGGGAATGCAGAGTCTCGGTCACTGGACCCCTGGGGAAGTCCCCCTGGCTTCCTTTTTGGACTAGAATACCTGGGGCCCATTACCCCATGATAACATGGTAGATTTAGGACATCTTTCTGCTCATTTGATTCAACTGAAAGTTCTAGGCAATACCCTGGGTGCTGAGCTTCTCAGAGAACCCTGGCTGTGCCGAGGCCTCTGTGGCTGGTGGGCGGGGTGTGTCTATATGTGTGTCTGTGTGAAACAGAGAGAGAGAGGCTCACACACTTGTAAAAGGCTCTCAGGAGAGCAGAGCCCACACCTCATCCTTCTCTCTAGGAGGCAAATGGGTTACTGGGAGAACATGCCAGGCCTCCTGATGTCACTTGGCACAGGATGCGGGGTGTCTGGTGATGGGGGTGCTCCCAGGCTAGAAGGCGACTCTGGAAAACAACTTTCAGATTCGTCTGAACCTTGCTTGGATCTTCCTCCTCTGAGCAAACATCAACATGGGAGTGGTTGCCAGCAGGGCTCAAGGAGGTCAGGGGAGGGTGTGAGCGGATTCTGAGCCCACGGCCTGGACCCAGGAGCCCCGGGAGGCGGGGGCCGCAGGCCAGTCCCCCTGAGCAGTGACACAGCAGCCCTGCGTGTGTTCACACACAGACTCAGCCTGGGGGAGCAGGGCCCGGGGACGACACTCACGGAACACCCTGATGCTGAAAGTCTTAGCCTGCTGGCCGGCGCAGTTGGAATAGCAAAGGATCTCCGAGTCATTGGAGATGTCGTGGACCCTGAACAGCTGCCACTGCTTGTGGCGCTCCAGGAGCGTCTTGGGTAGGTCGGTCTCCAGACCAATCCGGCTGGCGTTCGCACAACTGGCCGTGCAGTTAATCAGAAACCCTCCAGCCTCCACGATCAGCTGCTCTGACGCCCTGGGTACTTCGGGCGTCTGCTCATCAGACCCTGGAAGACAAGAGAAGCCTGCCCAGTAGACAGCCCCGATGCCCTGCCTGGTGCCTTCCAAGGCGGGCAGTCTGATCCAGAGGTCCCTTGTGCTCCTCTCCCCTTGTTCAGACCTTAGGCCTCAGGTCGAGGCCGAGGGCGCTGTCCCCAGTGGTCTCCCCACCCCTGGCGGCTCTTCTAGCGGCTGGCCGCCTCCTGAAGAGTCTCCCTCAAGCGCAGCTCCTACCCCCGTGGGCATCGCCTTAGACCTGCTCCGCCAGGCCAAGCGGCCCCTCCTCCACCAAGGCCTCCCTCAGACCCAGCCGGACCCTTTCTCCTGAGGGCCTGTGGCCAGGAGCTCAGCTCCTCCCTCCCTCCTTCCCTTTCTTCTGCAAGTCCTTTTTGACTTTTGGGTGTGGCCGGCATCACTCCAGGCTGGGAGGCACCGGGGCCTGAAGCCCACCAACCCTGCCCTTCCGGAGCTCACAGTGCAGGGAAGGCGGCAACACCAAGTGAGCTAGCCGGCTTAGCAGTTGGTGGTCTGTGCTTGGGAAAGAAAATAGGGAGTGGGGTGGAGCTGACATATTTCATACTGTGCTCAGTCCAGGATTCATGGAAACACTGACCTGTGGGCAAAGAATGAAGGGGATGGGCGGGGTGGAGGTGGGCGTGGTGGGTGGAGGGAAGAGTGGCAGGAACCTCCAGCAGAGAGACCCTGAGCAGGGAGGAGACCAGAACGGCTGGAGCCCAGAGAGGAAGACGGCTAGGAATCTACGCTGACCTCCGTCAGCTGGGCCGGTGTTGGGTCCTGGGTTCCTGCCACACCTGCAGGCCCCTGGCCCTCAGCTGGGCAAGAGAGAAGCTTTGCAGGGAGAGCGAGGTAGTGAGCAAACGAGCTGAATTTGAATCCTGATTTTGCCAGATACCAGTTGTGTGGCCTTGGGCAAAGTGCTTTCCCTTTCTGAGCCTCAGTTTCTCCATCTCTCAAATGGGCTAGTCATCCCTTTCCTACAGGGTTGTCGTGAAAGCACCGGGCAGGTCGTCCAAAGCAGAGTGCTCAGCGCATGGAGATATTCTCCTTCACCGTCCCCAGGGCCCCCTGGAAGTGGCTGCATTTTCAGTTTGATGGTCACCAGATGCCTACTCCTTGGAAGAAAAGTTATGACAGACTTAGAGTATTAAAAAAGCAAAGACAGGGGCTTCCCTAGTAGCCCAGTGGTAAAGAGTTTGCCTGTCGATGCAGGAGACACGGGTTCCATCCCCGATGCGGGAAGATCCCACGTGCTGTGGCATGGCTAAGCGCGTGAGCCACAACTATGGAGCCTGTGCTCTAGAGCCTCGGAGCCCAACTCCTGAAGCCCGTGTGCCCTGGAGCCCGAGTTCCACAGCCAGAGAAGTCACCACAACAAGAAGCCTGCTCCCCTCCACTAGAGAGTAGCCACCACTCCCTGCAACACGAGAAGAACCTGCAGCAGCAGTACAAGCCCAGAAGAGCCAAAAATAAATAAATATATAAAATGTATTTAACAACAACAACAAAAAAGCAGAGACATTAATTTGCCTACAAAGGTGCGCGTAGGCAACACTGTGGTTTGTCCGGTGTCAGGTACGGATGGGAGAGCTGCGCAATAAAATAGCGCCAGAGAACTGATGCCTTTGAGCTGTGGTGCTGGATAAGACCCTGAGAGTCCCCTGGACAGCAGGGAGATCAAACCAGTCCATGCTAAAGGAAATCAACCCCGAGTATTCACTGGAAGAATGGGTGCTGAAGGTGACGCTCCAATACTTTGGCCGCCTGACGAAGAGCTGACATTGGAAAAGAACGGCTGGAGCCCAGAGAGGAAGACGGTAGAATCTCGCTGACCTCCGTCAGCTGGGCCGTGTTGGGTCCTGGGTTCCTGCCACACCTGCAGGCCCCTGGCCTCAGCTGGGCAAGAGAGAAGCTTTGCAGGGAGAGCGAGGTAGTGAGCAAACGAGCTGAATTTGAATCCTGATTTTGCCAGATACCAGTTGTGTGGCCTTGGGCAAAGTGCTTTCCCTTTCTGAGCCTCAGTTTCTCCATCTCTCAAATGGGCTAGTCATCCCTTTCCTACAGGGTTGTCGTGAAAGCACCGGGCAGGTCGTCCAAAGCAGAGTGCTCAGCGCATGGAGATATTCTCCTTCACCGTCCCCAGGGCCCCCTGGAAGTGGCTGCATTTTCAGTTTGATGGTCACCAGATGCCTACTCCTTGGAAGAAAAGTTATGACAGACTTAGAGTATTAAAAAAGCAAAGACAGGGGCTTCCCTAGTAGCCCAGTGGTAAAGAGTTTGCCTGTCGATGCAGGAGACACGGGTTCCATCCCCGATGCGGGAAGATCCCACGTGCTGTGGCATGGCTAAGCGCGTGAGCCACAACTATGGAGCCTGTGCTCTAGAGCCTCGGAGCCCAACTCCTGAAGCCCGTGTGCCCTGGAGCCCGAGTTCCACAGCCAGAGAAGTCACCACAACAAGAAGCCTGCTCCCCTCCACTAGAGAGTAGCCACCACTCCCTGCAACACGAGAAGAACCTGCAGCAGCAGTACAAGCCCAGAAGAGCCAAAAATAAATAAATATATAAAATGTATTTAACAACAACAACAAAAAAGCAGAGACATTAATTTGCCTACAAAGGTGCGCGTAGGCAACACTGTGGTTTGTCCGGTGTCAGGTACGGATGGGAGAGCTGCGCAATAAAATAGCGCCAGAGAACTGATGCCTTTGAGCTGTGGTGCTGGATAAGACCCTGAGAGTCCCCTGGACAGCAGGGAGATCAAACCAGTCCATGCTAAAGGAAATCAACCCCGAGTATTCACTGGAAGAATGGGTGCTGAAGGTGACGCTCCAATACTTTGGCCGCCTGACGCGAAGAGCTGACATTGGAAAAGACCTGACGCTGGGAAAGACTGAGGGCAGGAGGAGAAGGGGATGACAGAGCATGAGATGGCTGAATGGCATTGCGAACTCAAGGGACATGAGTTTGATCAAACTCCGGGAGACGGTGAAGGACAGGGAAGCCAGGCGTGCCGCAGTCCGTGCGGTTCCAATAATTCAGACAGGACGGAGCAACTGAACAACCATAAGGCAATGTCGTCAGCTGACCTCTGCTGTCCCCCGGGCCATCACTAAAGGCCAGCTGGGGCACGCCTCCCCTTCCCTGAACGCAGCCTCCCTAAATCTCCCAGTAACTCTCCATGAACGGCCACGTCCACACGCCCTGAAGTAACGGGGCCTGTTCAATCTGGTGTCCAAGGCCCAAGAGCCCCACCTGCTGCCCGGGAGTCCTGGAGAAGCCAGGTCTGCGCAGCGTCCCGCATGCGTCGTGGGTGGCCATTGTGGTCAAAGCCTCGGCAACTCTGCAACCAGGATCCCCTTCCCCGCAGGACCCCAGGGGCACCGGCAACCCACCCTCGCGCTGGCATGCACCCAGTCAGGACCCTCAGGCTCACCTGGGCAGCAGAGCAGGACGAGAACCGCCACGAGCAGTCCCCAGCCACCAAAAAGGGACATCTCCAGCAGCGTCCACAGGCTCCCGGGAAACAGCTGAGGACTGCCTGGAGGGAGGTGAAGGGCACACGTCAGAGAAGACTGGCCTGGAGCTGCAGTCCGGAACCCCAGCCTTCTCTACGCTGATTACCGTGTTTCCTCTCATTATCTGAGTAGGTGTGGGGCGGCCACGTGGAAGGCCAGGGCCTTGGGCTGCAGGTCCGCAGGAAGCCAGGCAGAGGAAGCCAGGGAACAGCTGATAAGCAGGGCATAGCCTAACCCTCCTGATAAGCTCCCATCTGGGGGCGGGCGAGCACCTGGGGCTCGTGTGGGTGATGTGTGTGCACACAGGATTCCTGAGAGCTGTGTGTACGCAGGGAACAGCAACTCCTACAGGCCCCAGATCTGGAGAGCGCTGAGTCCCACAGGAGACACATTGTGGGTCCCAAGCTCCAACCCTCTGGCCACCTGATGCAAAGAGACAACTCAGTGGAAAAGACTCCGAAGCTGGGAAAGACGGAAGGTAGGAGGAGAAGGGGGCGACAGAGGCCGAGATGGTTGGATGGCATCACTGATTGAATGGACATGCGTTTGAGCGAACTCCTGGGAGATGGTGAAGGACAGGGAAGCCTGGCACGCTGCCATCCATGGCTCGCAAAGAGTCGGACAACAAGGAAAAAACTTGGGAGGGACTTTCCCAGTTGGGAAGAGGATTTGGGAGCAACAAACTATTTCCTCCTTCCTCTATCCCTCCCCCGCTTAGATTTCTGATAATTCACAGGGTCCCCAGGGTACTTTCCTGTTTCTTTTCTTAGATAAAATGTGGTTTCAGATTACTGAGACAGGAGGAAAGAAAATGAAACTAGCATTCCATTTCACACACAGCTTCTTGGAATCCTGTGTTTTAAAGGAAACCAGCCTATTCTTTGGTAGGGACTAAGTGATGGTTTTAATACGTTGTCTCATTTATGAGCACATCAGATCTGCCCTTTTGGATTGTGCCTCGCAGGACGTCGGGGCTCAGGTGACTTAATAAGTTGCCTAAATCACGAAGCTATTAGGTGATGGAACTGAGGTGAGATTTCAGGAATGAGGCGTGGCTGGATGGATGATGAGTGGTCGCCAGGCTTCACCACTGGCAGGTGGGAGTGGTAACTGAGACAGAGAACTCCCGGAAACAGCTGAGGACTGCCTGGAGGGAGGTGAAGGGCACACGTCAGAGAAGACTGGCCTGGAGCTGCAGTCCGGAACCCCAGCCTTCTCTACGCTGATTACCGTGTTTCCTCTCATTATCTGAGTAGGTGTGGGGCGGCCACGTGGAAGGCCAGGGCCTTGGGCTGCAGGTCCGCAGGAAGCCAGGCAGAGGAAGCCAGGGAACAGCTGATAAGCAGGGCATAGCCTAACCCTCCTGATAAGCTCCCATCTGGGGGCGGGCGAGCACCTGGGGCTCGTGTGGGTGATGTGTGTGCACACAGGATTCCTGAGAGCTGTGTGTACGCAGGGAACAGCAACTCCTACAGGCCCCAGATCTGGAGAGCGCTGAGTCCCACAGGAGACACATTGTGGGTCCCAAGCTCCAACCCTCTGGCCACCTGATGCAAAGAGACAACTCAGTGGAAAAGACTCCGAAGCTGGGAAAGACGGAAGGTAGGAGGAGAAGGGGGCGACAGAGGCCGAGATGGTTGGATGGCATCACTGATTGAATGGACATGCGTTTGAGCGAACTCCTGGGAGATGGTGAAGGACAGGGAAGCCTGGCACGCTGCCATCCATGGCTCGCAAAGAGTCGGACAACAAGGAAAAAACTTGGGAGGGACTTTCCCAGTTGGGAAGAGGATTTGGGAGCAACAAACTATTTCCTCCTTCCTCTATCCCTCCCCCGCTTAGATTTCTGATAATTCACAGGGTCCCCAGGGTACTTTCCTGTTTCTTTTCTTAGATAAAATGTGGTTTCAGATTACTGAGACAGGAGGAAAGAAAATGAAACTAGCATTCCATTTCACACACAGCTTCTTGGAATCCTGTGTTTTAAAGGAAACCAGCCTATTCTTTGGTAGGGACTAAGTGATGGTTTTAATACGTTGTCTCATTTATGAGCACATCAGATCTGCCCTTTTGGATTGTGCCTCGCAGGACGTCGGGGCTCAGGTGACTTAATAAGTTGCCTAAATCACGAAGCTATTAGGTGATGGAACTGAGGTGAGATTTCAGGAATGAGGCGTGGCTGGATGGATGATGAGTGGTCGCCAGGCTTCACCACTGGCAGGTGGGAGTGGACAGGTAGAGTAGCGGATGTTTAGGACAGAGAAACTACTCTGTATGGTAGTACAGTGGTACGTATGTGTCCTTGCACATTTGTCTGGACCCACAGAACGTCCAGACCAAGACTGACCCGTAATGGAATCGGGGGTCTTTGGGTGATGATGAGGTGTCCACACAGATTCACCGATCAGAACAAACGGACCATTCTGGTGGGGGCTGTGGACAACGGGAGGGGCTGTACACTGTAGATGTGTGGGGACAGGAGGTACGGGGGAAGTCTCTTACCTTCTCCTAAGTTTTGCTGTGAACTTAAAACTGCTCTTTAAAAAAAAAAAAAGTCTACTAAAAAAACAACCAGAGGTAGTAGAAAACACAGGAGTCTGGAGTGCTACAGTCCAGGGGGCTGCAAAGTCAAACACGACTCAGTGAATGAACAACAACGGCAAAATAGCTCACACACACCACCTTGAAAGGAACCTTCTGGGTTGGTTTCTTGCCAACTATTGGTGGTTGTGGAAAATGCAGGCTTCTAGGACTGCTCTGGTGGTCCCCTCGTTAAGCTTGTCCTCAGAAAGACACCAATGAAAAGCACTGGCGAGGATGTGGAGCAAAGGCAACCCTCGTATATTGGTAAGTGGGACTGTAAGTTGTTGCACACACAGTGGGAAAAAGTATGGAGGAGCCTCACAGAACTGTGGTATGATCCAGCAATTTCAGTTCTGAGTATTCTCCTAAAGAAACCAAAACACTAATTTGAAGACGTGTATGTCCACCAATGTCCACTGCAGCAATATTTACAATAGCCAACATGTGGAAGCAGCCTAGGTGTGCATCAATGGATGCATAGATAAAGATGTGGTGGGTGTATCTACACCGTGGAATATTATTCAGCCCTTAAAAACGAACTCTCGCCATTTTCAACAACAGGGATGGATCTAGAGGGTAGTAGGCCAGGCGCGCTGAATCAGACAAAGCATCATATGATCTCACTTACATATTGAGTCTGAAAAAGAAAGCAAACTGAACCAAACATAGAATTACGGACAGAGAACAAATGCGCGGTTGCTAGAGACGAAGGGGCCGAGGGGGTACATAATAGGTGAACAGGATTAAGAGCTTCAAAACACCAATTATAGGGCTTCCCCTGGTGGTCCAGTGGGTAAGGACACCGCCTTGCAGTGCAAGGGGCGCCGGTTCGAGCCCTGGCCTGGGAAGATCCCACGTGCCGCAGAGCGGCTGGACTGATGTGTCCAATCACCGAGCCGGAGCTCTGGAGCGCATGCGCCCAGAGCCGGCACTCTGCAACAACAGACGCCACCGTGGTGGGAGGCCCACAGGAGCCAAAGAACAAAGACGGATGAACATAGAAAAATGAAAGATCAATAGAAGTGGCCCGCCCACTCCCCTCCCTCCCCAACCTGACCCCCGCCCAAAAAATAAATAAATAAATAAATCTAAAACACCAATTATAAACTAAGCCACAGGGATGCATCACCGCATAAGAACCGTGGTTAATCACATTGTCATAACTCTGTATGGAGAAACATGGATGCTAGATTTATTGTGGTGGTGATTTCATAACCTATACAAATACCAAACCACTGGGTTGAATACCTGTAGCCTACATAATATTGTACATTATAGGTTAATTTTAAAAAGTTAAATAATATATCTTGTAATTCACAAAAGAAGACTACAGATTTATAGAAACAGAAGGTAGAACAGTGGTTGCCTCTGCCTGAGACAGGGGGAAATGGTGAATTGTTTGTTTAAGGGGCATAGAGTTTCAGTTTCCTAAGACTAAAAGCTTTTGAGATCCACTGAAAAACAATGCAAATATACCATGACCAAATGTGCTTTTTAAAATGGTGAAGTGGTGAATTTTATCTTATGTGTATCTTCCCATAATTGAATTGAATTGAATTAATACAATATTATTGAACTGAATTAATACAATACAAATACTCATTTTAATGAATTGAATTTACTTAATACAGCATTGTAAATCAATTCTACTTAGACAAAGTTAAAGATTCAAAAGACTATAATTCCCGTCAGAATGGCCATCATCAACAAATGGACAGACAATAAATGCTGGAGAGGCTGCGGAGAAAAGGGAACACTCTTGCATTGCTGGTGGGAATGTCAATTGATACAGCCTCTACGGAAGACAGTATGGAGATTTCTTAAAAAACTAAAACTGGAAGCACCATACGACCCAGCAATCCCACTCTTAGGCTTATACCCTGATGAAATTAAATCTGAAAGGAGCACCTGTACCCCAATGTTCATTGCAGCTCTCTATACAATAGCTAGAACATGGAAACAACCTAGATGCCCATCGGCGAACAAATGGATACAAAAGCTCTGGGACATATATACAATGGACTACTACACAGCTGTCAAAAGATGCAGAAGAATCAGCCCTAATGAGGTGGCTGGATCTAGAACCTATCCTACAAAGTGAAGTCAGTCCAAAAGAGAAGGACAAGTACAATATCCTAACACATATCTATGGACTCTAGCAGGATGGTGATGATGGCACATGAAGTGAAGCGACGGAGAGACAGACATGGACAGTGGACACACGGACATTGTGGGGAAGGCACAGTGGGTGGGAGGCGTAAAGGAAGTAGCATGAAGGCCTGTACTATCATATGTGAAGAAAATAGCTCTAGTCATTGCTCTGTGAGAAAAGATCCTTCAGGGGTGCTGTGTGATGGTCTGGAGGGGTGGGATGGGGGTGATATACATATGACTAATCTGGAAACATATGTATCTGTAAACAGCAAAACTCTGTAAAAGTTAAAAGTAAAATAAAAGTTTAAAGAAAAAAAGACTCAGTTAACCAAGAAATATAAAACAGAGTAGACCGAATCTTGGAAAAAAATAGAACTTACCTAAGTTTACTGAAGAAGAACTAAAAAGTCTGAAGAGTTCTACAACTCTTCAAAAGATTACATCCATAATTTGAAATTTTCCCACAAAGGATATACCACGTCTAGGTAGTGTGAATGAAGTTTAAGTAGAGACACTTCTAAGTTTATGAAAACTCTTTCTGAGAATGGAGATTGCAGGAACATGCTCTAACTCTTTCTCTGAGGCCAGTGCATCCTTAATACCAAAATGAGACAATAGCAGAACGAAAAAGGAAAATCTCACACATAAATATAAATGCCAAATAAGAAAAATACAACCCAACCAAATCTAGGAGTGCATTAGACTATTAGCCGTCATATTCAAGCCAGGATTAGCTATGAAACGTTGTTTGAAAAATAGAAGAGAAAGTTACAAATGTCACTTTTTATTGCTGGTAATTGTCAGCTTTGGTGTTCTGTGTCACACTCCCTCTGCCCTGCTCCAAAATCAGCTGTATTTACAGCGGACAATTTCCCGCAACCTTGGACTCCCCTAACGCTCCTGTGCCCTACCTCAAATTTATACCATGTTTCTTGTTGGTTTTGGTCTCAGGGTCTTCTCCAATGCTTTAGGCGTCAGTTAGCTGCCTGCTAGTGTTTCCCAGAAGCGTAGGAGAGTTCAGTTTCCTCAGATGAAACCCTCAGTCAGCCAGAGGACAAGAATTGGAAGATACACGTATGCTCCAGCCTCTTTTTGTTTCGGGTAGGAAAATGTGAGCAGCATACTACACACGTATTAGAGGTCTCAACGGACTTGAACTTCCTCTGCTTACACCTGCAGCATCAACTACTATGGCACAGTGGGTGGGAGGCGTAAAGGAAGTAGCATGAAGGCCTGTACTATCATATGTGAAGAAAATAGCTCTAGTCATTGCTCTGTGAGAAAAGATCCTTCAGGGGTGCTGTGTGATGGTCTGGAGGGGTGGGATGGGGGTGATATACATATGACTAATCTGGAAACATATGTATCTGTAAACAGCAAAACTCTGTAAAAGTTAAAAGTAAAATAAAAGTTTAAAGAAAAAAAGACTCAGTTAACCAAGAAATATAAAACAGAGTAGACCGAATCTTGGAAAAAAATAGAACTTACCTAAGTTTACTGAAGAAGAACTAAAAAGTCTGAAGAGTTCTACAACTCTTCAAAAGATTACATCCATAATTTGAAATTTTCCCACAAAGGATATACCACGTCTAGGTAGTGTGAATGAAGTTTAAGTAGAGACACTTCTAAGTTTATGAAAACTCTTTCTGAGAATGGAGATTGCAGGAACATGCTCTAACTCTTTCTCTGAGGCCAGTGCATCCTTAATACCAAAATGAGACAATAGCAGAACGAAAAAGGAAAATCTCACACATAAATATAAATGCCAAATAAGAAAAATACAACCCAACCAAATCTAGGAGTGCATTAGACTATTAGCCGTCATATTCAAGCCAGGATTAGCTATGAAACGTTGTTTGAAAAATAGAAGAGAAAGTTACAAATGTCACTTTTTATTGCTGGTAATTGTCAGCTTTGGTGTTCTGTGTCACACTCCCTCTGCCCTGCTCCAAAATCAGCTGTATTTACAGCGGACAATTTCCCGCAACCTTGGACTCCCCTAACGCTCCTGTGCCCTACCTCAAATTTATACCATGTTTCTTGTTGGTTTTGGTCTCAGGGTCTTCTCCAATGCTTTAGGCGTCAGTTAGCTGCCTGCTAGTGTTTCCCAGAAGCGTAGGAGAGTTCAGTTTCCTCAGATGAAACCCTCAGTCAGCCAGAGGACAAGAATTGGAAGATACACGTATGCTCCAGCCTCTTTTTGTTTCGGGTAGGAAAATGTGAGCAGCATACTACACACGTATTAGAGGTCTCAACGGACTTGAACTTCCTCTGCTTACACCTGCAGCATCAACTACTATGCATCTTTTTTTTTTTTCCAACTTTTTTTCCACTTCTATTTGTCTTTCACTTATTTCCATCTTTTTTCTTTGGCCTGTGTGGGCCTCCGTCGCAATGGCCTCTCCCTCTGCAGAGCACTGGCTCTGGGTGCACGTGCTCCAGAGCTCCGGCTCGGTAATTGGACACATCGGTCCAGCTGCTCCGCGGCACGTGGGATTTTCCCAGGCCAGGGATCGAACCGGCACCCCTTGCACTGCAAGGCGGTGTCCTTACCCACTGGACCACCAGGGAAGCCCCTGCTATGCGTCTTTAATTGGCTTTCTCTCCTTCCGTGTGTCCGTTTTCTTGTTCCTTCACTCCCTGCTTCCTGCCCTCAATCATTAGATAATCCACCTGAAATAATCTACCTGAACGGAAGTCCTTGTTGCAGGCTCTACTTTTGAAGGAGCCCAAACTAAAACCTTACATTACAGATTTAAGAAGGAAAAAACATATCATCGTAACAGATGGAGAAAAGAAAGTGATGACATTCAACATTTGTTCATGTAAAAGCTCTTAGCAAACTCGAAGGAAACGTCCTTAATGCGGTAAAGGAAACTTACATGGGTTGCAAAGAGTCGCCCATGGGGCAAGGAAGGAGTTCCTAAGCCAGACCTCAAGATGACCAGTGCTACAACAAACAGCTGATACTCTGTTGTTTATTAAAGACATAAGCATTTGTGCATTATATGCTGGAAGTGAGGTTGCTCAGTCGTGTCCAACTCCGCGACCCAAGGACGAGCTATGCAATTCTCCAGGCAAGAATACTGGAGTGGGGGTTTCCCTGGTAGCTCAGCAGTAAAGAGTTCACCTGCCAATGCAGGAGACATGGGTTCGATCCCTGATCCAGGAAGATCCCACATGCTGTGAAGCAACTAAGCCCATGAGCCACAATTATGGAGCTTGTGCTCTAGAGCCTCGGAGCCGCGAGTACTGAAGCCCATGAGCTCTAGAGCTCGAGTTCCGCAACAAGAGAAGTCACCGCAACAAGAAGTCTGCTCATCTCAACTAGAGAGTCACCCCCACTCCCTGCAACTAGAGAAGAGCCTGCAGCAGCAGTGAAAACCCAGAATACCAAAAATCAATCAATCAATCAATAAAAATGCATTTTAAAAAAAAGCTAGCCTTAGGAGTGGGATGGGATGGAAGGGGACCTATGTATACCCTAACACAATATTGTAAAGCAATCATGCTCCATTTTAAAAAAAAAGAAGTGACTCTCCTTAAAAAGTGGCTCTCCTTTAAAAAAGAATACTGGAGTGAGTAGTCTCTCCCTTCTCCAGAGGCCTCCCCAACACAGGGCTGGGACCCAGGTTTCCGCACTGCAGGCGGGCTGTGTACCGTCTCAGTCACACAGGGAAGCCCAAGAACCTTGGAGGGGGTCGCCTGTTCCTCCTCTAGGGGACCATCCCGACCCACGAATCGAACCGGGGTCTCCTGCACTGCAGAATATTATACAATATCTGTTGCATGTTAAAGATAAACATTTCAAAGAAACCAAAGTGTCTCAACTAATGAAAGGATGCTTTAACTTGATAATAGCCAAGGAAATTAAAGTCACAGTGAGGAATCACTTTATATTTACCAGATCGGCCAAAGTTCAGAAAGCTGACAAGACCAATTGTTGGAGAGGTTGTGTGTCATATATCAACTTTTACAAAAAGAATACAAAGGAAAAAGAGAAATTCCTACCTATCTAGAAGGAAGAGGCTCACTGGGACTGTGAGCCAACAGGGTAGGAAAGTCCCTGGTAACCGGGCAGGATTTCATTCAGTGGGATGCATCATGGCCCCTGGACGTGATCCCGAGAGGCTGGGGACTGTGCCTGTCCCCTAAGCATCAGCTCTGAGCCCAGCGCACATGACCTGGACCCACGTGACCCATGGCAGGAAGGCAGCCCCCCCCGACGCTTCTAAGTTGGTCATGTGGGTGACAGAGCAGGAGAAGAAAAAGGGCAAAACCAGAAAACCAGAAAAACGCAGATTCAGAGAAATGGCTGATGTGAGCTCCTCATGCAGGGACCAACCCACTGGAGGAAATTTGGCTGCATCTCCAGCCCCTGGGCTTATGGGGGCCCGGGGAGGAGTGGGGGAGCCCGGGAAGAGTCGGGGAGCCCCAGGGTAGGGAAAGAACAAGAGCTCAGGTTTTGATGGGCAATCTATCCCAAACCCTTTGCACTCCGCCAAGAGAGAGGCAGAGAGCCTGACCTTACCTGCCAGCAGCTAACGGGCGCAGCTGAGATGGGGAAGCAGGGTGGCCGGGGTCTAGCTTCCAGCTGCCCTTGTGCCCAGCCGCAGCTGGTTCAACGAGTGTCGAGTGTTGTCAGGCTCTGAATTCCCCTCTCAGAAGTCACGTGCTTCCTGTCCCAGCTCTGACTTAAGACTATCATCACTTTGTTTATGGCCTTTTGTTTTAAACAGATACTGGGGCTTCCCAGGTGGCTCAGAAGTAAAGAATCCACCTGCCAGAGTGGGAGACGCGAGTTTGATCCCTGGGTGGGGAAGATCCCCTGAAGAAGGACATGGCAACCCACTCCAGTGTTCTTACCCGGGAAACCCTATGGACAGAGGAGCCCGGGGGGCAAAAGAGCCAGACACAGCTCAGTGACTCAACACCAACAAAATATACACCCTGTAAAACCGACCATTCTAGCCGCTGTCCGTGTATACCTGGGGGGCATGAGGCATATTCACATGCTGTGCAACCAACCCCTGCCCCATCTCTTCATCCCTCTCCATCATCTCAAACTGAACACCGCCCCCTTCATTTCAGCACTAACTTCCCGTCCACGCCCCCCAGCCCCTGGCAACTGCTGTTCTACCTTCTGTTTCTGAGTCGGACCAGTCTAGGGGCTTCTCAAGAGCGGAATCAGACACTCCTTGTCTTTTTGTGGCTGGCTTGTTTCACTTGGCTTCATGCCCCCTCAAGGCTTATCCGGGCGATAGCATGCGTTAGAATTTCCTTCCTTTGGGTTGAATAGCATCCCCTGGTAGAAATATGCCCCACAAGGTTTATCTACTCCACTTCTGGGTCAAGGGACACTTGAGATGCTTCCTCTTTTTGGTTCTTGTGAATAATGCTCCTCTGGTCGTGGGAGTACAAGCACATCTTCAAGTTCCTGCTTTCATTTCTTTGAGGCAAACACCCAGAAGAGGAATTGCTCCATCCTATAGTAGTTCTTCTTTTTGTTATTTTATACAGTTCATGAGGTTCTCACGGGATACTGAAGCTCTCCCCAGTATCCTGGGGTAGTTTGCCACTCCCCTCCTCCGGGGCATCAGAGGATGAGATGGCTGTGCGGCAGCACCAATGCCATGGACATGAACTTGGGAAAACTTTGAGAGACGGTGAGGAACAGGGAAGCCTGGGGCGCTGCTGTCCACGGGGGTAGCGAAGAGTCGAACACGACCGCCCACCTGAACAACAACCACACGGTAGTTCTATGTTAATTTTTTTTTTTTGGCCATGCCTTGGGACTTGCAGGATGTTAGTTCCCCAACCAGGAATTCAACTCGGGTCACAGTAGTGAAAGTGCTGAGTCCTAACCCCTGGACCACCAGGGAATTCCGTCTCCAGTCGCTCTTTTCGTGTGTGGTTTCCGTGTTCCTGGGGCCTTTGGTGAATGAGACGGAAACAGGATGAGCCGCTCTCTGAACTCCTGCAGGAGGCTCATCAACATCACGTGGCAGGTTCTTCTCTGGATTTGACACGCCCCCCCGCCCTCCAGCACAAAACACTTCTACTTACATCTAAGAACTATTGGGTTCTCAGATCTTTGCACATCTGGCACTTTCCTGCCTAGTCAGTCGGTTCAGTAATGTCTGACTCCTGGCCACCCTATGGCCCCTGACCAACCAGTGGTTGCCAGGACCTTCTCCAAGGGATCTTCCCGACCCAGGGATTGAACCCACATCTCTTGAGTCTCCTGCATTGGCAGGAGGGTTCTTTCCCGCTAGAGCCACCTGGGAAACCCCTTCATCTGTCAATTAACAACAACAACAAAGTTCCCGGGCTTCCCTGGTGGTTCAGTGGGTGAAGAGTCCACCTTGCGGTGCAAGGGGAGCTGGTTCGATCGCTGGCCTGGGAAGATGCCACGTGCCACAGAGCAGCTGGACCGGTGTGTCCCATGACGAGCCAGCGCTCTGGAGCGCATGCGCCCAGAGCCGGTGCTCTGCAACGACAGAGGCCACTGCACTGGGAGGCCCACACAAGCTAAAGAATAATGATGGAGGAAAAGAAATGAATACAAAACCAATAAAATAGGCCAAAATTAAAAGAGCTCTATCCTGGCAGAGTAGCTTTATACCAACAGGCAGAAAGTTTCAGAGGTGGGAGAAGAGCCGGATGCTGGGCGGCCAGCAAGGCTAACCTACAAGCAGAGGTTTTGCTCTTAAAGCCTGCGCCTCAGCATCTACCACTGAAACTCCTGGCTCAGCAGACACCGTTCTGCTACCAGCTGTGTGACCTTGGACAAGTTGCTGAACTTCTCTGAGTTTCAGTTTGCTCATCTGTAAAATGCGGGGATGACACTATGAGCCAGCATTTCTGTCAGTGCTTACTATGATACACATGCAAACCATACACGGTAACTGAGCAGGCACGCCGCAGCGAGAGATTCAACTCCAGGCCTTCGGGGCCTCACATCTAAGCTCTCAGGCCCTCTTGCCTAGCTCAGAGCCCCCACCCACCGAAGGCTTTCATAACCATTTACAAAAAGTTGACTCAGAGCCTGGTACCCGGTAAGCATCCACCCAAAACTGTTGTTACACCTGGTGCCCGGACACGCGCCTTTCTCTGTCCTTGCAGGCCACGCTCAAGGACAGCCGAGTACTTGGTCTGACTGCCGACGGGCTCTTCAGAGGGCTCACACCCCAAGAGCATCCCCACACAGGGAGGGGCCTGATCCAGGACCTGATGTTCTACAGGTCATCCTGGTCCCCGAGGGAGAAAAGCTTCTGAATAGGGAATACTTAGAAGCTTCCTGACTCATGAAGGACTTGACTTGTGTATGAAGCCAGGCCCTCTGGGCGTCTCTCTGGACCCCAGCCTCCTGTCCTAGGAACTCACCCTGCAGAGCAGGGAAGGAGCCTTGCAGGTGACCTGCTGCATTCAGACCCTGAGGGCCCAGGAGGAACCACGGGCTGCACACTATCGCCATCTAGTGGCCACGCTGAGCACATGTCCTGCCTCCCAGGCTCAAAGGCCTGACAATGAGGTCAGTGCTTCCCAGGGGGCTCAGCGCTTCCCAAAGAATTCACCTGCCAATGCAGGAGATGCAAGTTCGATCCCTGGGCCGGGAAGATCCTCGAGAGGAGGAAATGGCTACCCACTGAAGTACTCGCGCCTGGGAAATCCTATGGATAGAGGAGCCAGGTGGGCCACAGTCCATCAAGTCGCAGAGTCGGACACGACTCAGCCTCTAGACAATAACAGGTGACAGGACTTAGCAACCAAACAACAGCAACAAGGCACACGCTTCCACTATCACAAGTAGGTCTGAAATTGGCTGGGATCCTGAGAGTCTGTGTGTGCGTGTGTGCGTGTGTGTGTGTGTGCTCCCAGCATCTCTCGCCCTGAGCTCTAAACAGGGTGATCTCTGTAGATGCAGGAAGTGTGTCCGTGGTTATCAAACAGCCAAAGAGCTGAGGGGAGCCACGCCTGAGCGGGTCTCTCAGCAGAGGGAGAAACTTTTCTGGAAAGCACGGCTGTCGGGGCAGCCGGCCGACTTTCTCTTCCTTCAGCCTCAACCGCAAGGGGGAGAAAAAACAAGATGCTTTACCAGGACCTCCAATGGGAACTAACACTTTCCTTAGGAAAGCTGCCAAAGACAGATCCGTGGCTCTTAGGGCAAACGCAAAAGTCCAAGAGACACACAAGGTCATGTTGTGGTGTTTCGTTTATTTCTGTGTTGTAATGTGAGGCTGTTTTCTTTGGGGGGCTGAGTCTTAGATGAGGAAACAGCTGAGGGACTTCTCTGGTGGGTCAGTGGTTGGGACTCTGCGTGTAGGGGGTGTGGGTTCCATTCCTGGTGGGGAACTGAGACCCCACATGCTTTGCAGCATGGGCAGAAACAAAACATCAAATCACATTGTTAAAATGGTTTTGAATATAGACGAAGATTTTTAAAAAAGAATTAGAAAAAAGCAATTAGAGCACGGAGAATTATATTCAATATTTTCTATTAACCAGTCAGGGGAAGGACTCTGGAAAAGTCTACATGCCTATGAAAAGGCCAAGCGTTAGCTGGTCTGTCATGCCTGAGTCCTTGTGACCCCACAGACTGTGGCCTAGCAGGCTCCTCTCTCCATGCGAGAGAGGCGTCTTGAGCACGGGACGACCAGGGAAGTCCTGGTAAGTGCTCTTGATGTTGCCTCTCCACTGTACCCTGGGCCTGCTCGGTGCCTGGCAGTTACTAGGCGCTCCATACATGAAGGACCGTGAAGTCCAGGCAGCTTTGGCTGTGGCGGGTACAAGTTGGGAGGGCCTCCTGGCTGGGGCTCCTTGGAAGAGCAGGCAGCCTGAAAGCCAGCCCTTGAAAGCCCGGGAGGGGAACTCCCTGGTGGTCCAAGAGGACTAAGAGCTTCCACTGCCACGGTTCAATTCCTGGTCGGGGAACTAAGACTCCAGAAGCCATGTGGTGGGGACCAAAAAAACCCAAAAAATTCAGGCAGGATTCTGATGCTTGAAGGAGGTGCGGGCTGCGTCCGCCATCGAGGAGAGCAGGAACAAAGTTAGAGACCTCATGGGGGAAGCTTGTGTACTCAGGGCCGGGGTGGGGGCGCCCAAGAGGAGCTGCAAGGAGGAGCCTTACCTGCCAGTGACAGGCCCCAGAGAGGTCTGCAGAGTGACAGGTGGGTGGAGAGAGGAGGCCGTCCAGCCTGGAGGGGCAGGGAGGGCAGGTTCAAGGAGGGGCGGGGCGGAGGCAGGAGAGACCCTGAGGACCTGCTGCCACCCCTCCACCCCCACCCCGGGCCGTAGGGGGCCCTTGGGATGAGTCTCCCTCCTCAGCCAACGGGGTATGAGTGGATCCAGGGACTTGGGGCTCGAGATGGGCTGGTACCGGGAACCCTTTACTGGAGGGCTTGGCCCTGGACTAAGGAACAACAGAAAACAAAGGACCTAAAAACAGCTGCCCGCCTGGCTGCTGGGCAACTGGGAGCTATCAGCGACGGGAAGGCCCCAATCAACGGCCATCTCAGAGGCCCAGGGAGCAGAGGCAGGGGCCTGCGTCCCCCCAAGAGGGTGGGCGGGCCGCCTCAGCCACCCCTCCAGCCCAACCCACCCAGCAGGCCCAGTCTCTCCCCATTTAAGGAGCCAGTCCACTCTCCCAGGGGCGAGCGTGGGCGTCCTTCCTTCGCGCTCCCTGGTGTGGCCCGAGTCCCAGGGCATCCTCCGCCTGGTCTGTCATGCCTGAGTCCTTGTGACCCCACAGACTGTGGCCTAGCAGGCTCCTCTCTCCATGCGAGAGGCGTCTTGAGCACGGGACGACCAGGAAGTCCTGGTAAGTGCTCTTGATGTTGCCTCTCCACTGTACCCTGGGCCTGCTCGGTGCCTGGCAGTTACTAGGCGCTCCATACATGAAGGACCGTGAAGTCCAGGCAGCTTTGGCTGTGGCGGGTACAAGTTGGGAGGGCCTCCTGGCTGGGGCTCCTTGGAAGAGCAGGCAGCCTGAAAGCCAGCCCTTGAAAGCCCGGGAGGGGAACTCCCTGGTGGTCCAAGAGGACTAAGAGCTTCCACTGCCACGGTTCAATTCCTGGTCGGGGAACTAAGACTCCAGAAGCCATGTGGTGGGGACCAAAAAAACCCAAAAAATTCAGGCAGGATTCTGATGCTTGAAGGAGGTGCGGGCTGCGTCCGCCATCGAGGAGAGCAGGAACAAAGTTAGAGACCTCATGGGGGAAGCTTGTGTACTCAGGGCCGGGGTGGGGGCGCCCAAGAGGAGCTGCAAGGAGGAGCCTTACCTGCCAGTGACAGGCCCCAGAGAGGTCTGCAGAGTGACAGGTGGGTGGAGAGAGGAGGCCGTCCAGCCTGGAGGGGCAGGGAGGGCAGGTTCAAGGAGGGGCGGGGCGGAGGCAGGAGAGACCCTGAGGACCTGCTGCCACCCCTCCACCCCCACCCCGGGCCGTAGGGGGCCCTTGGGATGAGTCTCCCTCCTCAGCCAACGGGGTATGAGTGGATCCAGGGACTTGGGGCTCGAGATGGGCTGGTACCGGGAACCCTTTACTGGAGGGCTTGGCCCTGGACTAAGGAACAACAGAAAACAAAGGACCTAAAAACAGCTGCCCGCCTGGCTGCTGGGCAACTGGGAGCTATCAGCGACGGGAAGGCCCCAATCAACGGCCATCTCAGAGGCCCAGGGAGCAGAGGCAGGGGCCTGCGTCCCCCCAAGAGGGTGGGCGGGCCGCCTCAGCCACCCCTCCAGCCCAACCCACCCAGCAGGCCCAGTCTCTCCCCATTTAAGGAGCCAGTCCACTCTCCCAGGGGGGCGAGCGTGGGCGTCCTTCCTTCGCGCTCCCTGGTGTGGCCCGAGTCCCAGGGCATCCTCCGCCTGAACTCCTTGGCGGGCTTCATATCCATTTCTACTGGTTAAAGAGTCCACTGACCATGGAGCAGTCACACGGCGAGGCCTGAGCCCTTCCTCGACCTCCCCACCTCTCCTCTCTGGAGGGCCAGGGCTGCAGGGTCTCAGAGGAGCCCAGTAACGGAGCAGGAGGCAAAAGATGGCTGCTTCTGCTGTCCGGGGCTCCCTGAAGGCCCAGAATGATGGGGAAGGTCTGCCTGGAAGGGTCCTGGAGCCGAGCCCCGGGGGCCTCCACACTTACCCTCGGAAGCGGGCTCTGTCCGCACAAAGCCACGTCCCGGAGCGCCATGTGGGAACAGGGTGCCTCCGGGACAGGGTGCCTCTCCCCGCGCTCCCTCGGGAGGAAGGAGCCATTCAGGGTCTGAGGAGGGCGGGTGCCGGGTGCCTGCGCGGGTCAGCCTGGGGGCCCACCCGGGCCTGGGCTCGCTGGGGCTCAGGGAGGCCCGTGGAAAGAGGGCAGAGGGAGGCCGAGGAGACCGTGGGAGACGGACGTTCAGCCAGGCGTGGTGGCTCCCCTTCTTGGCCGTTCCCAGGAGGAGACACTAAGGCACAGCTGTTTGCATTCAGGCTGCTTGCAGGGTCCTTCAACCGGGGCTAGATGACACCCCGAGGAGCCCTGCTGAGGGCCAGGGCCACGCTGACAGGGGCCACCCTGCTCCTACAGGCTGGGCCCGGCGGGTCTCTCTCAGCCTCCTCCAAGCAGCTTGCACTCCATAGGAGCCTATCTGGCCCTTTAAAACCACCCTTGGCGGTGGCCGAAGTACAGTAGGGCACCTCCCACACCCAACAGCCCCACCGGCACTGTCACCGAAGGGATGATGATCTTCTGGCTGTCTTGCCCAGGCTCTGGGGAGGGAGAGGGAAGAGGTCTTAGGAGTCCTCTGGTCCTAAGTGCCAGGCTCGAAGAGGTCCCCTCAGCCACCCCTCCAGCCCAACCCACCCAGCAGGCCCAGTCTCTCCCCATTTAAGGAGCCAGTCCACTCTCCCAGGGGGGCGAGCGTGGGCGTCCTTCCTTCGCGCTCCCTGGTGTGGCCCGAGTCCCAGGGCATCCTCCGCCTGAACTCCTTGGCGGGCTTCATATCCATTTCTACTGGTTAAAGAGTCCACTGACCATGGAGCAGTCACACGGCGAGGCCTGAGCCCTTCCTCGACCTCCCCACCTCTCCTCTCTGGAGGGCCAGGGCTGCAGGGTCTCAGAGGAGCCCAGTAACGGAGCAGGAGGCAAAAGATGGCTGCTTCTGCTGTCCGGGGCTCCCTGAAGGCCCAGAATGATGGGGAAGGTCTGCCTGGAAGGGTCCTGGAGCCGAGCCCCGGGGGCCTCCACACTTACCCTCGGAAGCGGGCTCTGTCCGCACAAAGCCACGTCCCGGAGCGCCATGTGGGAACAGGGTGCCTCCGGGACAGGGTGCCTCTCCCCGCGCTCCCTCGGGAGGAAGGAGCCATTCAGGGTCTGAGGAGGGCGGGTGCCGGGTGCCTGCGCGGGTCAGCCTGGGGGCCCACCCGGGCCTGGGCTCGCTGGGGCTCAGGGAGGCCCGTGGAAAGAGGGCAGAGGGAGGCCGAGGAGACCGTGGGAGACGGACGTTCAGCCAGGCGTGGTGGCTCCCCTTCTTGGCCGTTCCCAGGAGGAGACACTAAGGCACAGCTGTTTGCATTCAGGCTGCTTGCAGGGTCCTTCAACCGGGGCTAGATGACACCCCGAGGAGCCCTGCTGAGGGCCAGGGCCACGCTGACAGGGGCCACCCTGCTCCTACAGGCTGGGCCCGGCGGGTCTCTCTCAGCCTCCTCCAAGCAGCTTGCACTCCATAGGAGCCTATCTGGCCCTTTAAAACCACCCTTGGCGGTGGCCGAAGTACAGTAGGGCACCTCCCACACCCAACAGCCCCACCGGCACTGTCACCGAAGGGATGATGATCTTCTGGCTGTCTTGCCCAGGCTCTGGGGAGGGAGAGGGAAGAGGTCTTAGGAGTCCTCTGGTCCTAAGTGCCAGGCTCGAGGGCGAGCAGTGGTCCCCCCATGACACTCCCACCCACGTGGTCATCAGTAGTCACCCTCAGTGGCAGGAAAGGGCGGCAAACGGTGGCCTAACTAGAGCAAAGGTGGCCGGAATCCAGGCGACCAGCGGGGCCTCCGTGACCATGTGGGCAGATGGTCTCACATGGTCCCCGTGTCATGGGCTGCCAGACACCAGGGCCTGGACGGTGGCGGGGTCCAGGCCAAGTCCCTCCCTGGGCAGAGATGAGGGAGCTTCTGCCAAACGCTGAGACAAAATGCATCCTGGCCATCTCAGGGCACAGAACAGTGGGCTCCAGGGGACCTTAGAGGTGCCCGCCAGGTCAAACGTCTCACCGCAGAGAGGCGTCCAGGCCAGAGAGAGGAGCTGGACTTGGTTAAGCTCTCCCAGCTCACGCATGGCCAAGCAAGCAGTTGCGGTGGAAGCAGGGAATTTGCCGGGAACGCCAGGAACCCCAGGGATCACGTGTACAGGGCCTGGGTGCTTCCCCTGAGCTGGCAGAGAGTGGGGCCGAGGTGTTTCCTTCCGCAGAGGGGCAGAAAAAGAACGTCCCCTCTTCCCCCCTAAATCTGTGGGCGCCCTCTCACCATAGACTTCGAGCGCCTGAGGATCTGAGGCTTTTTGAATGAGACGCCCGCCGTGAGAGCGCAGGTCCATCTCGGCATGGCACAAGAAGTTATGGTGGCCGTCTTCCCTCTGAGCTGTGGTGTTGTGGGTGACCACGGCCTCTTGGGGGGAAAGGACAGTCCCCGCGAAGGTGTGTCTGTGCAAGATCTCACTGCCTCGCAGCAGGGTGACCGTGAAGCCTTCGACGGGTGCCACACCAGGCACCCTGCACGCGATGGTGAACGGGCTCCCTACAGCCACCGAGCTGGGCGACAGCGACAGCAGGACTTGCTTTGGAGGGTCTGCAGGAAAGAAGGAAGGGGGTCGGGTCAGGATAGGGGTGCAGGCCCAGCTGGACCCCAGCCAGACCATCCCCCGTCACAATGGGTTCTCAGGAGGCGGGCCGGGGCCTGGAGGGAGAGGGAAGAGGTCTTAGGAGTCCTCTGGTCCTAAGTGCCAGGCTCGAGGGCGAGCAGTGGTCCCCCCATGACACTCCCACCCACGTGGTCATCAGTAGTCACCCTCAGTGGCAGGAAAGGGCGGCAAACGGTGGCCTAACTAGAGCAAAGGTGGCCGGAATCCAGGCGACCAGCGGGGCCTCCGTGACCATGTGGGCAGATGGTCTCACATGGTCCCCGTGTCATGGGCTGCCAGACACCAGGGCCTGGACGGTGGCGGGGTCCAGGCCAAGTCCCTCCCTGGGCAGAGATGAGGGAGCTTCTGCCAAACGCTGAGACAAAATGCATCCTGGCCATCTCAGGGCACAGAACAGTGGGCTCCAGGGGACCTTAGAGGTGCCCGCCAGGTCAAACGTCTCACCGCAGAGAGGCGTCCAGGCCAGAGAGAGGAGCTGGACTTGGTTAAGCTCTCCCAGCTCACGCATGGCCAAGCAAGCAGTTGCGGTGGAAGCAGGGAATTTGCCGGGAACGCCAGGAACCCCAGGGATCACGTGTACAGGGCCTGGGTGCTTCCCCTGAGCTGGCAGAGAGTGGGGCCGAGGTGTTTCCTTCCGCAGAGGGGCAGAAAAAGAACGTCCCCTCTTCCCCCCTAAATCTGTGGGCGCCCTCTCACCATAGACTTCGAGCGCCTGAGGATCTGAGGCTTTTTGAATGAGACGCCCGCCGTGAGAGCGCAGGTCCATCTCGGCATGGCACAAGAAGTTATGGTGGCCGTCTTCCCTCTGAGCTGTGGTGTTGTGGGTGACCACGGCCTCTTGGGGGGAAAGGACAGTCCCCGCGAAGGTGTGTCTGTGCAAGATCTCACTGCCTCGCAGCAGGGTGACCGTGAAGCCTTCGACGGGTGCCACACCAGGCACCCTGCACGCGATGGTGAACGGGCTCCCTACAGCCACCGAGCTGGGCGACAGCGACAGCAGGACTTGCTTTGGAGGGTCTGCAGGAAAGAAGGAAGGGGGTCGGGTCAGGATAGGGGTGCAGGCCCAGCTGGACCCCAGCCAGACCATCCCCCGTCACAATGGGTTCTCAGGAGGCGGGCCGGGGCCTGGCTGCTCTCGAGCACACACACAGGAAGGAGGAAGCAGCTCAGGGTGACGGCTGCACTGGGCGGTGGTTGCACGGACACTGGGCTTGTGGAATGGACACAGTGGGGGAGGCCTGGTGTCTCCAGAGAGGCTCAGAATCTGTGCCGTCGACCAGAAAGATACAGAAGGTCTGACTCTGTCTCTTTCCTCTAAGAAATTCGGTACAAATTCCAAAAAGGAAACAGTTGGATACTTCTGTTGAGAGAGACTTAGAAAGGAGTATTCACTGGAATGGGGCCTTGAGTTGGGAGATTCCTCAGCAGGGGGTCTGGAGCCCTGCCTTGGGGCTTCAGGATCAGGTTCAGAGCTTGCTCTATCCCTCAGCTATTAAACCTGGTGGTCCCCTGGGTATGTTTTTGTCTTTTTTCTTTCTTTAAATTTCTTTCTTTGGCGGTGCCAGGTCTTAGTTGTGGCATGAGGTATCTAGATCCTTGCCAGGGACCACACACGGGCCCCCTGCACTGGGTGTGCAGTCTTAGCCACTGGACCACTAGGCAAGTCCCCCTGGGTTCCTTTTTGCGCTAGAATACCTGGGTCCCCTTACCCCACGATACTAGGCTAGATTTAGGGCATCTTTCTTCTCAATTGATCCACCCTGAAAGAGCTCAGTGACACCCTGGGCACCAAGCTTCTGAGAGAACCCTGGCTTCTCCTTGGTCTCTGTGGCCCGTGGGCCGGGGTCTGAGTGGGGGTGTGGCTGTGTGTGTTTGTGTGTGTGTGTGTGATGGTCACACATTTGCAATGGACTCTCTGGGAAGAGAGAGCACACCTCAACCTTCTCTCCAGGAGGCAGATGTTTGGGTTACTGGAGAGGGAGCCAGTCCTCCTGATGGGGTGCCCGTCACTTGTCACGGGATGCAGGGTTCTGGTGCTGGGGCTGTTCCCTAGCTTGGAGGGGACTGTGGGAAATGACTTTGAGATTTGTCTGAACCTTGCTTGCACCGTCCTCCTCTGAGTAAGCATCACAATGGGCGGAGGGGACGGGAATTGTCCACAGGGCTCAAGGTCAGGGGAGGGTGTGAGCGGGTTCTGAGCCCACGGCCTGGACCCAGGAGCCCAGGGAGGCGGGGGCCGCAGGCCAGTCCCCCTGAGCAGTGACACAGCAGCCCTGCGTGTGTTCACACACGGACTCGGCCTGGGGGAGCAGGGCCCGGGGACGACACTCACGGAACACCCTGATGCTGAAAGTCTTCTCGTCCTCCTGGCCAGCGCAGGTGGAATAGCAAGTGATCTCGGAGTCCCTGGAGATGTCGTGGACCCTGAACAGCTGCCACTGCTCGTGGCTCTCCCGGAGCGTCTTGGGTAGTTCAGTCTCCAGAACAATTGAGCTGGGGTTCGCACAACTGGCCGTGCAGTTAATCAGCTGAGACTCTCCAGCCTCCACGATCAGCTGCTCAGACGCCTTGGGTACTTTGGGCGTCTGCTCATCAGACCCTGGAAGACAAGAGAAGCCTGCCCAGAGACAGCCCCGATGCCCTGCCTGGTGCCTTCCAAGGCGGGCAGTCTGATCCAGAGGTCCCTTGTGCTCCTCTCCCCTTGTTCAGGCCTTAGGCCTCAGGTCGAGGCCGAGGGCGCTGCCTCCAGCGGTCTCCCCGCCCCTGGCGGCTCTTCTCCCGGCTGGCCGCCTCCAGAAGAGTCTCTCTCAGGCGCAGCTCCTACCCCCGTGGGCATCGCCTTAGACCTGCTCCGCCCGGCCAAGCGGCCCCTCCTCCACCAAGGCCTCCCTCAGACCCAGCTGGACCCTTTCTCCTGAGGGCCTGTGGCCAGGAGCTCAGCTCTTCCCTCCCTCCTTCCCTTTCTGCAAATCCTTTTCGACTTTTGGGTGTGGCCGGCATCACTCCAGGCTGGGAGGCACCGGGGCCTGAAGCCCACCAACCCTGCCCTTCCGGAGCGCACAGTGCAGGGAAGGCGGCAACACCGAGTGAGCTAGCCGGCTTATTGCAAAGAGTCAGACCACTGAGCGACTGAATACCATAAGGTCAGGTCCTCAGCTGACCTCTGCTGTCCCCCGGGCCATCTCTAAAGGCCATCTGGGGCATGCCTCACCTTCCCTGAACGCAGCGTCCCCTCATCTCCCATTAACTCTCCATGAACGGCCACATCCACATGGCCTGAAGCAACCGGGCCTGTTCAATCCGGTGTCCAAGGCCCAGGAGCCCCACCTGCCGCCCGGCAGTCCTGGAGAAGCCAGGTCTGCGCAGCCTCCCGCACGTGTCGTGGGCGGCCATTGTGGTCAAAGCCTCGGCGACTCTGCAACCAGGTTCCCCTTCCCCACAGGACCCCAGGGCACCGGCAACCCACCCTCTCACTGGCATGCACCTAGTCAGGACCCTCAGGCTCACCTGGGCAGCAGAGCAGGACGAGAACCCCCACGAGCAGTCCCCAGCCACCAAAAGGGGCCATCTCCAGCAGAGTCCACAGGCTCCTGGGAAAGGGCCGAGGACTGCCTGGGGAGAGGTGAAGGGTGTAGGTCACGGAAGGGTGGCCTGGGGTGCGGTCTGGAACGCCCCATCTTCTATATGCTGACAAGCGTATTTCCTCTCACTATCTGAGCCCCCAGGGCTGCAGGTCCACAGGCACCCGAGCAAAGAAAGCCACGCAACAGCTGATTAGCAGGGCATAGCCTAATCTTCCCAGCCTGCTCCCATCAGGGGCGGGCAGGCGAGCACCCCGGGCTCCTGTGTGTGTGATGTGTGTGCACACAGGATTCCTGAGAGCTATGTGTGCGGGGAGTAGTGACGCCTGCAGGCCCCAGACCTGGAAAGCCGTGAATCCCCCCGGAGACACTTTTTGGGTCCCAAGGTCCAGTACTCTGACCACCTGATGCAAAGAGACAACTCACTGGAAGAGACATTGATGCTGGGAAAGACGGAGGGCAGGAGGAGACGGGGCGGCAGGGCGAGACCGTCGCGTGGCATCACTGACTCCATGGACACGAGTTTGCCCAAGCGCCGGGAGGTGGTGGAGAACAGGGAGGCCTGGCATGCTGCTGTCCGTGGGGTCCCAAAAGTCGGACACGCCCGAGTGACCAAACAACAACAAAGGAGGGACTTCCCAAGTTGGAAGGAGGGTTTGGGACATGTGACACGGTCAGGTCCTCAGCTGACCTCTGCTGTCCCCCGGGCCATCTCTAAAGGCCATCTGGGGCATGCCTCACCTTCCCTGAACGCAGCGTCCCCTCATCTCCCATTAACTCTCCATGAACGGCCACATCCACATGGCCTGAAGCAACCGGGCCTGTTCAATCCGGTGTCCAAGGCCCAGGAGCCCCACCTGCCGCCCGGCAGTCCTGGAGAAGCCAGGTCTGCGCAGCCTCCCGCACGTGTCGTGGGCGGCCATTGTGGTCAAAGCCTCGGCGACTCTGCAACCAGGTTCCCCTTCCCCACAGGACCCCAGGGCACCGGCAACCCACCCTCTCACTGGCATGCACCTAGTCAGGACCCTCAGGCTCACCTGGGCAGCAGAGCAGGACGAGAACCCCCACGAGCAGTCCCCAGCCACCAAAAGGGGCCATCTCCAGCAGAGTCCACAGGCTCCTGGGAAAGGGCCGAGGACTGCCTGGGGAGAGGTGAAGGGTGTAGGTCACGGAAGGGTGGCCTGGGGTGCGGTCTGGAACGCCCCATCTTCTATATGCTGACAAGCGTATTTCCTCTCACTATCTGAGCCCCCAGGGCTGCAGGTCCACAGGCACCCGAGCAAAGAAAGCCACGCAACAGCTGATTAGCAGGGCATAGCCTAATCTTCCCAGCCTGCTCCCATCAGGGGCGGGCAGGCGAGCACCCCGGGCTCCTGTGTGTGTGATGTGTGTGCACACAGGATTCCTGAGAGCTATGTGTGCAGGGAATAGTGACTCCTGCAGGCCCCAGACCTGGAAAGCCGTGAATCCCACCGGAGACACTTTTTGGGTCCCAAGGTCCAGTACTCTGACCACCTGATGCAAAGAGACAACTCACTGGAAGAGACATTGATGCTGGGAAAGACGGAGGGCAGGAGGAGACGGGGCGGCAGGGCGAGACCGTCGCGTGGCATCACTGACTCCATGGACACGAGTTTGCCCAAGCGCCGGGAGGTGGTGGAGAACAGGGAGGCCTGGCATGCTGCTGTCCGTGGGGTCCCAAAAGTCGGACACGCCCGAGTGACCAAACAACAACAAAGGAGGGACTTCCCAAGTTGGAAGGAGGGTTTGGGACATGTGACAGCTCAATGTCTTCCTCCTTCCACTGTCCCTCCCCTCTTAGACATCTGGTGATCCACACGCTCCCTGGGATCCCTTGCCAGAGCTAGAGAAAAGCCTGAGCAGCAACGAAGGCCCAGCACAGCCAAAAATTGATTAAAAACAAAAACAAAAACAAAAACCAAGCATAAAACCAAAACAAAAGAGTTCACTGCTGATGTGGACGGTGTGTGGATTAAACAGGTTAAATGACAGTATTTTCAAGTATTAGAAACAATATCTGGCACACAGAAAATGTTACATAACTATTTCAAAAATAAAAATAAATAAGCATGCATATGTGGTAAAGCACTAATTCAAGAGAACAAGAAAACAAACGTTGGGAGGGTGTACATTTATGTCTGGGTGCATCTCCAGTCCTTGGGCTTACGGGGGCCAGGGGCTGGGTTTGGGGGCCCCAGGGGAGGCGAAGAACAAGAGCTCTGGTTTTGACAGACCATCTATCCCAAGCCCTTTGCACTCTGCCAACAGGGAGGCAGAGAGCCTGCCCTTAACTGCCAGCAGCTAACGAGCGCGGCCGGGATGGGGAAGCAGGGTGGACGGGGTCTAGTTTCCAGTCGCCCTTGTGCTCAGCTGCAGCTGATTCAATGAGTGTCGTCAGGCTGAACTCCCCCCTCAGAAGCCACGTGCTTCCTGTCCTGGCTCTGACTTCAGACCGCCATCACTTTGTCTACTGCCTCTTGTTTTACGTCCACCTGGGTTGGCAGGTGGATTCTTCACTGCTGAGCCACCTGGGAAGCCACAGAATCCAGGGCATGCAAACATTTAAAATTTCAGATCAAGTACTGTTCGCATGTCTCAAAGACTGCGTATTGCTTTTGTCTATGTACACGTGTGCATGCACGTGTCTGCTTGTGTAGATGCAGGTTGTTCAAGCTCTCCACGTGGTTCCAGTGTGCACAGACCCGAGAGCCGGCACTCGGGGCGGAAGAGCAGACAGTGAGGTCAGGACTCACATGGGAACCCAGGGGGCAGAGCACGGAGGCAAAGTCCGGTTTGGTGCTTTGGGGATGACAAGGTTCAGCTTCGGGCAGAGGGACACGGGGAGGCAGCTGACATCTGCAGAATGCCAGTGGTCAGCGGGAGAGGGAAAGGGGAAAGGGGTCCATCTTCGGAAGGGAGGGTGCTGCTTTCTGTATAACAGTATGACACGCCGCCTGAGAGCTGATGTCTAATCAAGGCTGGGCGGTGAGGCCCCCGAGCCATCCCCGTAGGGTGGGGCTCCCATCCTTCCCAGCAGAGCAGAACCACCAACGAAGCTTTCAGCCACGGAGCCACGAGGTCGTCGAGTTAGTCGCTCAGTCGTGTCCGACGCTCTATGACCCCACAGACTGCGGCCACCAGGCTCCTCTGCCCATGGGATTCTCCAGATGAGAACACTGGAGTGGGCTGCCTTTCCTTCTCCAGGAATGCAACATCGGTTTCACCCCCAGAACCTTCCAACTCTAACCCCGTGTGTCTACTTTAAAAGCTACCGTCCCTCCTGAGGTGTCATGGGGGCCAGAACTCTGTCTTCAACTCCCGCCTCCTTCTCTACCCACTTGGTGGTTTCTGAGCAAATTGCTTGCTGGTCACTTTCTTTTTTTCTTTTCTCTACTAAGTTTCTGGTGCCTTTTCCCTTGGAACCACCAAGAGCAGGCTTATAAGCATCGTTAGATGTAACTTTTTATGAGAAAAGTGTTATGCAGCAAAACTTCTCAAACGTTAGCCTCCATCCTCACTCCGGGAGGGCCCCACCCACCCCCAGAATATCTCATCAGCCAGGTCTGGGGTGAGGCTGCAGGCATTCCTATCAAGTTCTGACTCAATGCACACGAGTATGAGCTAACTCTTGGAGACAGTGAAGGCCAGGAAAGAGCGGTGTGCTGCAGCCCGTGGGGTCACCACGGCAGACACTCTGGTCAGCAACAACGTGTTCTCAGGTGATGCTGACGGTTCTGATCCTAGGACCACACGGTTTTCGCAAGAATGAGAAGGCGTTCGTGGTTTATAAACTCAAGGTCATCACAGCTACAAGTAGACACCAGAGATTCAGAGTAGAAATGCTGGCCAGGCCCTTGGTAGGCTTCCGCTTCCTAGCGCAGGCTATGGGCTCACTGGCCTGTAGACTGAATGATAGAGATTGCGGGGTCCATTTGCAAGAGTGGAGGTGCAAAACCTGTATTTGAATCTCTGCTCAGCCATTTGCCAGCTGTGTGACCTTGGGCCAGTTGCTGAACTTCTCTGAGCTTCAGTTTGCTCATCTGTAAAATGCGGGGATGACACTATGAGCCAGCATTTCTGTCGGTGCTTACTATGATACACATGCAAACTACACACGGTAACTGAGCAGGCATGCCGCAGCGAGAGATTCAACTCCAGGCCTTCGGGGCCTCACATCTAAGCTCTCAGGCCCTCTTGCCTAGCTCAGAGCCCTCATCCACCAAAGGCTTTCATAACCATTTACAAAAAGTTGACTCAGAGCCTGGTACCCGGTAAGCATCCACCCAAAACTGTTGTTACACCTGGTGCCCGGACACGCGCCTTTCTCTGTCCTTGCAGGCCACGCTCAAGGACAGCCGAGTACTTGGTCTGACTGCCGACGGGCTCTTCAGAGGGGTCACACCCCAAGAGCATCCCCACACAGGGAGGGGCCTGATCCAGGACCTGATGATCTACAGGTCATCCTGGTCCCCGAGGGAGAAAAGCTTCTGAATGGGGAATACTTAGAAGCTTCCTGACTCATGAAGGACTTGACTTGTGTATGAAGCCAGGCCCTCTGGGCGTCTCTCTGGACCCCAGCCTCCTGTCCTAGGAACTCACCCTGCAGAGCAGGGAAGGAGCCTTGCAGGTGACCTGCTGCATTCAGACCCTGAGGGCCCAGGAGGAACCACGGGCTGCACACTATCGCCATCTAGTGGCCATGATGAGCACGTGTCCTACCTCCCAGGCTCCAAGGCCTGACAATGAGGTCAGCGCTTCCAGGTGAATTCAGCGTTCAAGATTCCGCCTGCCAATGCAGGAGATGCAAGTTCAATCCCTGGGTCAGCAAGATCCTTTGGAGAAGAATCTTTGATAATGAGCAATCAGAGTAGAAATGCTGGCCAGGCCCTTGGTAGCTCCGCTTCCTAGCCAGGTAGGTAAATGCTGAGCCCTTGGTAGGCTTCCGTCCTAAGCGCAGGCTATGGGCTCACTGGCCTGTAGACTGAATGATAGAGATTGCCATTTGCAAGAGTGGAGGTGCAAAACCTGTATTTGAATCTCTGCTCAGCCATTTGCCAGCTGTGTGACCTTGGGCCAGTTGCTGAACTTCTCTGAGCTTCAGTTTGCTCATCTGTAAAATGCGGGGATGACACTATGAGCCAGCATTTCTGTCGGTGCTTACTATGATACACATGCAAACTACACACGGTAACTGAGCAGGCATGCCGCAGCGAGAGATTCAACTCCAGGCCTTCGGGGCCTCACATCTAAGCTCTCAGGCCCTCTTGCCTAGCTCAGAGCCCTCATCCACCAAAGGCTTTCATAACCATTTACAAAAAGTTGACTCAGAGCCTGGTACCCGGTAAGCATCCACCCAAAACTGTTGTTACACCTGGTGCCCGGACACGCGCCTTTCTCTGTCCTTGCAGGCCACGCTCAAGGACAGCCGAGTACTTGGTCTGACTGCCGACGGGCTCTTCAGAGGGCTCACACCCCAAGAGCATCCCCACACAGGGAGGGGCCTGATCCAGGACCTGATGATCTACAGGTCATCCTGGTCCCCGAGGGAGAAAAGCTTCTGAATGGGGAATACTTAGAAGCTTCCTGACTCATGAAGGACTTGACTTGTGTATGAAGCCAGGCCCTCTGGGCGTCTCTCTGGACCCCAGCCTCCTGTCCTAGGAACTCACCCTGCAGAGCAGGGAAGGAGCCTTGCAGGTGACCTGCTGCATTCAGACCCTGAGGGCCCAGGAGGAACCACGGGCTGCACACTATCGCCATCTAGTGGCCATGATGAGCACGTGTCCTACCTCCCAGGCTCCAAGGCCTGACAATGAGGTCAGCGCTTCCAGGTGAATTCAGCGTTCAAGATTCCGCCTGCCAATGCAGGAGATGCAAGTTCAATCCCTGGGTCAGCAAGATCCTTTGGAGAAGAATCTGAAAAAGTATATGTATATATGAGCAATCAGAGTCTCAGGTGCTCAGTTGTGTCCGAATCATTATCACCCCATGGACTGTGGCCCGCAAGTCTTCCCCATCCGTGGCATTCTCCAGGCAAGAAGACTGGAGTGGGTTGCCATTTCCTACCCCAGGGGACTTTCCTGACCCAGGAATTGAACCCAGGCCTCCTGCCCTGTAGGCAGATTCTTTACTTCTGTATGTGTGTGTGTGTATATATATATATACGAAATTGAGTCACTTGTACTGTAGACCTGAAACTAACATGATATTATATAAGTCAACTCTACTTCAATTATTTTTTTTAATTTTAAAAACGTTAGCAAGATTCTGTCATGTGTTTATGGCTTTTACCATTAGAGTAAGTGTCCAGGGTCAGAGGTGACAGCCACAGGATCTGGGCCAGCGGCTGAGAAGGGACCTTGTCAGGCTAGTTCCGGGGCTTGACCCTGACCGCCCTTTCTCCAACTTCTGCGCAAGCTTTGCAGCTGTAATGTGGCCTCCCAGCCACAATCTGATTCTGTCACAACAACAGATCCACCTCAGTTCATCCATCGGGGGATAAAAGAGCCACTGACATGTCCTAACCTAACCTCAGAAGCGGCTGGGCTGCTGTCTTCCTGAGTTTCCAGAAAGAGGGAAACAAAATCTGATGAAAACACAGCATTATCCCCACCACACCAAACAGTCTTCTTTTTTTAGTTTTTATATTAAAGGCAATAATTGGAGATAAGGGTACCTCTCCTCTTGGAGAATCTCCTGTTAGTGGATGAAAGGCCTCTGAATGACATGGCAGTAAATGGAATAAAGCAGAATCTTTTTTAAACTCAGCATTTCTTGAACGTATCTGGTCATTGAGCCCATTTTGAGTTTCATCTCCCTTGGAACTAGTATTCTGAGGCGTGAACTTTGGAATGGTCCTGCGGCCTTTGGTTCTCTCCTTGAGACCAGTCTCGCAGGGCCTGGCGTCTGGAGCAGGATACGCCCCAGCAGAATCGTGGAGAAGGAACAGCCATCCCACCCCCACCCCACAATGAACCCGTGAACCCTTCTTTCTGGTCGCCTCCTTCCCCACTTCCTGTGTCACACCCAGTGGGCAGCTCTTTTCTAGGAATTCATCACAGGGAGGGGTGGATCTCAGGCGTTGGTGCTTTATTTGAAAGGGACCCGAGTCCAGCTTCTGACTCACAGAACTCCCCCTTCTCTGTTCAGGCGAGGTCCTTCTCCTCAGCTGGGTTCCTCCTGAGACCCGGTACCCACTCACAACCCTCCTCTGGCCCTGCTGGGTGACTCAAGCGGTCAGGGGCCGTCCTCCCTCCCGGAGCCGCGCTCTGCCGTCAGGGCCCGTGCTCCCCCGCTTCCAGCTTAGACCCTCAATCTTCATCATGAGACAGACTTCTGAGGGCCCACCAGCTCCCCCCACGTCTCCCCTGGGCAAACTCCTGTCTCTTCAAATGTCCGTGAGTTTCCAGGCATCTCAGGGCCCTGGCCTCTGCTTGTGGCCCCGTCATTAATTCAAGGCTGGACTTAGCATCTTTGTTTGGGCTCGGCATTCTAGACTCTTCATTTGGTCATGAATCATTTCGGTGACTGGTCACTATTCCCAGCTTTGTGTCGCCTGCAGATAATCTTTCCTGGGGGCTCAGATGGTAAAGAGTCTACTTGCAATTCAGGAGACTCAGGATTAATCCTTGGGTTGAGAAGATCCCCTGAAGAAGGAAATGGCAACCCATTCCAGTATTCTTGCCTGGAGAATCCCATGGACAGAGGAGCCTGGTGGGCTACCGTCCTTGGGGTCAAGAGTTGGACATGACTGAAGTGACTTAGCACGCCAAAGGCAAACAAACGCACGGGCCTGTGGCCTTGAGTTTCTGTGGCTTCCTCCAAGTCACTGAGCAGGGCTGAGGAGGGGACGGCGGATTTGGAGAGGCTTAGGGAGGAGGGAGCGGGAGGACTACTCTGGGCTGACCTGCCATCCCTCTCAGAGGCCAAGTTTATATCCTCAGTTGATCTCTAGCCAGCCCTGCCCTTCCTGTTTCTGGAAACAGCCCCTGGGAAGCCCTGGCATCAATATGGTTCCCAGGGGCCATCACGTCCTTACCGGTCTTGTTCCTTTGCCCATGGTCCCTTGGCCCAGACATGGGATTGGGACCTGATTTTCAGCTTGGGCAAATGGGCTCCTCAGTCTCTCATCAAAGAAGAATTTTAAGTGTTCTTTCTTTTTTAAAAAGCATTTATTTATCTGGCCGCCCCTGGTCTTAGTTGTGGTATAGAGGATCAGGGTCTGAGGGGTGAAAGCATGTTAGCAGGATCCTAAAATCCATCCAGACTGGCCACCAAGCTCACGCCTCGGCGTGTGGGCTGACATCCTACGTGCTTCTGACACATGGGTGGTGCTTTCCCAGCGCTGCGTTGGCTGAGGTACCTCCCTTGTGGATTTCCTGGGCCAGCAGCCTATTACCACCTGCCCCAACCCCTGACTCACCAGGAAGTATGTCCGTCCTAACCTGGCCACCTTCCTGGAATTCAACCCAAGTCAATACTTTGGGGGACTTCCTGCAGTGTTGCGGGGAAGCTCAGCCCCCAGAAACAAAGAAGGGGACCTCCCTGGTGGCACAGTGGTTAGGACTTTCCATTCCAGTGGAGGGGACGTGGGTTCGATCCTGGCTGGGGAGGTTCTAGGATCCCACACGTACCTTGAGGCCGCAAAAACCAAAACATGAAACAGAAGCAATATTGTAACAAATTCAATGGAGGTTTTAAAAATGATCCACAACAAAAAAAAATCAAAAAAAAAAAAAAAAGAAAGAAAGCAAGAAAGGGTACTTCCCTGGTGGTCCAGTGGCTAGGCCTCTGTGCTCCTAATGCAGGGGGCCGGGGTTCGATCCCTGGTCAGGGAACCAGATCCCACATGCCACAACTAAGAATTTGCACGCTGCATCGAAGATGAAAGATCCTGCATACTGCAGTGCAACAAAATAAATAAAAATAATTTTAAAAAGAAAGAAGGAAACTAAGGAGGACTCTCCAGTCCCCGGACCCTGTCTGGAACCCCAGCAGACAAACACACACACACACCCCCTCCCACCTATCCTCCCACCAAGCCCACTGCTCCCTCACCAGCCAGACCCCTCCCAGGAAGACAGCCCAGAAGACCCCTGGCCTGAGAGCTGGCGGTCGAGCCTTTTCAGATGGAGTTGACTTCCAAATCTAAAACTACCTTTATTTGTCGTTGGCTCAGCATAAGGTGCCATCATTGATCAGCAGAATTATAAAACTGTACAGAGGTACAAAAATAGGCCATTTAACTTAGATCATCACCCTCACATCATCAAGCTTTAAAAATACACGTAAAAATTGTACAATCTGGCAGTTTATAAAATATAAAGCTAAAAAGAAGATTTTTAGGTTCCACAAAGAAGATTGTATCACACAATGAACATACACCCATGAGAAAATTAACCATCCACAGAGAAGACACAATGGCACAGGATTAAAAAAAAGAAAAGAAACAAAAAAAAAATCACTTAAAAAGGAACATTTTTAACCCCGACCAAATTATTCACTCTTGAATGACAAAAGGAACTGTAAGGCGTCCATCCCACGGAAGGATACAGTATAACTTTTCCAGTTTTTAAAAACGTTCGGGGGGGAGGGGTCATCCACAGCAAATCTGATGTGCTTGAAGCAAGTGCAATGGTCGCTGGAAACGCGTCAGAGTAAAAGTTAAATAAATATAAATAGGTTCAATAAATACGTCATTGTAAAAAGAACACTACGTAAGGTTTGCGTCTGAGAATGCGGCAGAGGTGGCTGGTAATGCTTTCCAGGTAAGTGGGGACTGCCCACGTCACAGCTTCTGGGACACTGACAAGAACACTGGGCCCACCGTGCACGCGCAGGCACGGGGGCAGGGAGCGGGGCGGGGACTCTGGCTGCAAGTGTTGGTTAAACAGCTCCAGATGGAGGCTCATTGCAGATGCTGTCTTTGAGGTTTTCCAATGAACACAGAGAGGATTCAAGTGCCGATACAAGAATCAGAGCCAGTTACTCATGGGAAATCACTGTTTCACAGAGAAAACCAAGTAAATGGAGAATAGACTCTTTGGTTTAAAAGATAACGGTTAAAAAAAAAACCCAAAAAACATTTTGGTACAAGCCTAGAAGGTGGAATGCTGGGTCATCGATACAGGCCACCTGGCGACTTTCTTGCAGGTAAGGTTAACGTGCCAGACCACAGTCAACTGAAAATCCGATTCCAGGATGGTGAAGGTTGGACAAGGCAAAGAAAAGCTGGGAGATACAACAAAGAGGGATTTCAGAAGCTAAATGAGCAGAGAGAAAGGTCAAGAGAATTTGAAGAGGCTCCTTACTAGTGCGCTATGCTCGATCCTCCAGGCCTTCCGGCATAGAAAACTCTGAAAGCAGAACCAGCCTGCCTTCCTGGAGGAGCCCAGGGCTGAGGATTCAGTGAGCAGAGACACTGGATGAGAACAGCTCCAGGAAGCCGGAGTCTGACCACAGTCCAACTTCCCAGAAGAGAGCATCCCGGAGGAGCAAGCCCTACGACCCACAGGCCCCTCCCACGTCTCCCAGGGCACATCAGCCACCCATTCATCTCTTTCCCTGCAGTGGTAAGTGAAATGGCATTCACACAAAGGATCAGGGCGAGCTCTGCTAAGAACCTTTCTCCAGGGGGCGGGAAGGAAGCACTGAGCAGGGCCGGCTAACCTTGAGGATCTCCTGCTCAAACGCATGTAAGGGGGTGGGAGTGACCTCTCCCTGGGCAGAGCCGAAGACGACTACTGCACGGAGTGAGGGGGAGATGGGAGAGGAGCTTAGCACCCAGGATGTCACGCACTGGACATCAGATGGTTTAGCGACTGATCATGTACCACCTGAACTGCCAAGCGTTCAGACGCTGTGGTGCCCATGACAGGTGGAGCTCCTTGGAAACTGAAGTTAAAAGGACTCAGGAAGCAACAGGAGAGTTCTGGCAGGTGTGCCAAAGACAGATGCAACACAAGGTTCAATACAAGATTTAAAGAGATGACGGTGCCCTTGGGATTTCTAACAGATGTGACTAGATTCTGTCTTAATGATGAAGACAAGACATCCCTGGTGGTCCAGGGGATACGAATGCAGATAGAGAGTAGCCCCTGCTTGCAGCAGCTAGAGAAAGTCTGTGTGCGGGCAACAAAAACTCAGCACAGCTAAAAATAAGTTAAAAAAAAAAAAAAACGTGAGGATGGTGTACTTGTGAGGAGTCAAGCAGCCTTCCAGGAATCGTATGAAAGATCGAACGGCTCAGACGTGATAGGATGTGGCCAACAGCGGAACCCTCTTTTTGTGAAAGAAAGACACCTTCCTGTTGCACCCAGCACAACAGGAAGCCAGAACTCCAGAGACCAGGAAGGAGCAAACCAGACGGCTCCCAAGGTGTCTTCATGATGGGTGCCCACACAAGACTTCTGCAAGTCCCTTGGAGGACTGCCGGGTGGCTGGGTTCCCAAAGGAGATGGACAGAAGACAGACAGCAGGCGACCTGACGGGATCTGGTGGGTGCAGACCCTCCCCCAGCCCCGAGTCTTGCCCACAGCACTGCTGCTGACTGACTGTCGGCCCTCCACCACCAGCTCGCGTGAGAGCCGAGGTCTGGCCTGATTGTCCACCCGTGTCTCTCGGCACCCAGCATGCTGTCCAGCTTATATCTGAATGCCCCAACACAACACAGCGAGCGAGGCTTTAGACACTGGGTGGTTTAAAACTAGTATTTCAAGCAGAAAAGGGACTCTGCTAAGAACCTTTCTCCAGGGGGCGGGAAGGAAGCACTGGGCAGGGCCGGCTAACCTTGAGGGTCTCCTGCTCAAACGCATGTAAGGGGGTGGGGGTGACCTCTCCTGGGCAGAGCCGAGACGACTACTGCGGAGTGAGGGGAGATGGGAGAGGAGCTTAGCACCCAGGATGTCACGCACTGGACATCAGATGGTTTAGCGACTGATCATGTACCACCTGAACTGCCAAGCGTTCAGACGCTGTGGTGCCCATGACAGGTGGAGCTCCTTGGAAACTGAAGTTAAAAGGACTCAGGAAGCAACAGGAGAGTTCTGGCAGGTGTGCCAAAGACAGATGCAACACAAGGTTCAATACAAGATTTAAAGAGATGACGGTGCCCTTGGGATTTCTAACAGATGTGACTAGATTCTGTCTTAATGATGAAGACAAGACATCCCTGGTGGTCCAGGGGATACGAATGCAGATAGAGAGTAGCCCCTGCTTGCAGCAGCTAGAGAAAGTCTGTGTGCGGGCAACAAAAACTCAGCACAGCTAAAAATAAGTTAAAAAAAAAAAAAAACGTGAGGATGGTGTACTTGTGAGGAGTCAAGCAGCCTTCCAGGAATCGTATGAAAGATCGAACGGCTCAGACGTGATAGGATGTGGCCAACAGCGGAACCCTCTTTTTGTGAAAGAAAGACACCTTCCTGTTGCACCCAGCACAACAGGAAGCCAGAACTCCAGAGACCAGGAAGGAGCAAACCAGACGGCTCCCAAGGTGTCTTCATGATGGGTGCCCACACAAGACTTCTGCAAGTCCCTTGGAGGACTGCCGGGTGGCTGGGTTCCCAAAGGAGATGGACAGAAGACAGACAGCAGGCGACCTGACGGGATCTGGTGGGTGCAGACCCTCCCCCAGCCCCGAGTCTTGCCCACAGCACTGCTGCTGACTGACTGTCGGCCCTCCACCACCAGCTCGCGTGAGAGCCGAGGTCTGGCCTGATTGTCCACCCGTGTCTCTCGGCACCCAGCATGCTGTCCAGCTTATATCTGAATGCTCCAACACAACACAGCGAGCGAGCGAGCTTTAGACAGCTGGGTGGTTTAAAACTAGTATTTCAAGCAGAAAAGGCATTAAAAAAAAAAAAGCTGTCCTGGGCAAAAACAGACGACACAAACCCTGGGGTGCTGGAAACGATCAGGCTCCTGCCCGGAGGAAACATTTGGCAGAGACGAGGAGACACGGCAGCTGCCCACTCCATCCCCGGACTTCTCCTCCTGAAGCTGACAGTCCCCGTGGCAGCTTCTCCACTCCCACCTGGCTCACCATCAGGCCTGGCAACAAAGTGACCATATGAGACCAGGCGGGCAGAGGGCTGGCCTGGGAGCATCAGAGCTGGGTGAAGAAAGACGCTGGTCTTCCGTGTTCCTGAAAGACGGCCCGCATGGCACAAGACAGCCCTGGTGCCAACCAAGGAGGCCGGGATTCCCAGGTCTAAATGAGGTAACTGATGAGGTTTAAAGATGTAGGATAATATCAAAAGAGACAGAGGAAAAAAAAAAGTGACTTCAGGCAGTCAGAAAGGGAACTAAACTCACTGAAGGCAGAACAGGCGCTTTTGAGAAGAGGCCAGCGTTCAAATCCACCGCCACAAAATGTCCTGCGAGGAGAAGAAACAGTTTCTCTGTTTATTTCTCTGTCAGTGAAACTTGACAGTAACATTCTTCCTCCCTTGTGGAGTCTCTGAGTTCACCAGGACCGAACTGCAATGATCCGTTTACCTGGCTGGAGAAAGTACATGGAAAATGCTTCTTTACACGGTACCCTGATTGCATTAAACCTCTAAGGCTCTCGGTAGAGAAAAGAGAGAGGAATTGACTAAAACTAATGTTTAACGTTATGTTAATTTTAGAGGGGGAGAACCTCATGAGGTGGACAAAATTTAGAGAATATGATTTTGAGATTGTATCATACATGTCTGTATAGTGTTGCTACAATGTTTACTCTTCAGCATTAGAGAACGAGGCGACGGTACCCTACAAAAGAGAAGATGTATTCTACACCTTGCATTACTTCCTCACGAGAAAGCTTCAAATTCAGTTTAGCTCACGCTAATGTAGCATTCTACAGTGTGATCAAAATATAAACTTATTAAAATCTGCCAAGAGAAACATAAAAGCCTGCCCACAGAGTGTGGGGTGACCTGGCATCACCCCTCACCCTCCTGGCCTGTCCTGCTGGCCCCAGGGACAGAGCAGCCTCACTGCCTGCCTGCTGGCCAGGACGCTCCCTGGGTGGCCCTGAATGTCCCACCTGGCCTGCTCCCCTCTGGCGCCGAAGGCCTGTTCCTGCCCAGGTCTGAGGTCTTCTCCCTCGTGGCCAGGGGACTTACCACCTCTCGGCCCCAGGTGCTCCTAAACATCCCCCAGTGTCCCAGTGTCCCAGGCGCGAACCTGCCAAAGGCCACCACTCAGGCTACCCGTGCCCTGCGCCGCAGCGGCCGCTTTGCTTCTGTGAGACCTGCAGACACAGCCTCGCCTCCCAGAGCGCTGGGCTGGCCTGTCCCCTGGCTGTGCCCCCTCGTACAAAACTCCTGCCCCTGCCAGAGGAAACACCGGTTACAGTGATCTGGGAGCCGATGGGCACACTGTGACCACTGAGGCCTCCCGGGGCCAACACACTCTGAAAGGCCTCCTCCCCCCAGGGGCAGCGTTCCTCTGGGGGCCTGCAAAGGCTGCACTCGGGGCATCTCGGCCTAGCTGGTCCACGTGAGGGGTGGCTCCTGGTTCCAGCACACGGGCAACACAGAGGGCTCCCTCCTCTCTCTTCCTTAAAGGCCTGCAGGCTGGCATCGAACAGGAAGTTTTAAAAGAAGCACGAGTCTGAAGCTTGTATATCCAGGGGAGGACGGACGGCACTCCTCTTTGCCTCTGGGACCAGCCCTCCTTCACAGACGTCCCTTGGTGGCCAAGCTTTCACGGCCGACATCTTCCCAGCTCCTCCACAGGCCGGGGGTGTTTGGGGGTCACCTCTCCCTCTTCCTGGGGTTGGCATCCTCCCCTGCTGGCTGCGGAGTGGGCAGCTCAAGGCACTTGGCTTCAGAGCCTGGTCTCCCTGCTTGGCCGGGAGGCACCGGGCTGCGGCTCGTCGAGACCAGGCCCCCAGTTCCCAGTGGGGCCGGCAGCTCGGAGGCCGCCCGGCTCAGAGGGCGTCTGGAGTCACAGGGGGCTGGGGCTCAGGGGGCTCACAGTAGTAGGGCTGGAAGGGCCTCTCGTGGCGGCACAGCTCCATGGCACGGTAGGTGTGCGAGAGGAGGTGGGGGAAGCGGGAGGTGAAGTAGCGCACGAAGCCGTCGGGGAGGGCGCCCAGCGTCTCCCGTACCTCCTCGGGCAGCTCCCGGTAGTGGTGCTTCTGCAGACGGGCAGACAGACACATGGTTGGCGGAGAGGAGCCCGTGCCACCCGGGCAGATCCCCCACGTGAGGAAGACAGGCTGTAGGCCTGGGTAAAGGGCCCGCCTGTCTGCCCCCAGCCTCTTCTCCTCCTTCGGAGCCAGTGTGGGGAGAACAGGGAGGGGTGGCCCTTGAGGCCAGAGTCCCCACATGAGGCAGACAGACGGCCGGGCTGGGGAAGCCACCTGGCCGCTCTCTGGGCTCTTCTCCTTTGGGACCAGTGTAGGGAGAGTGGGGAGAGGCGGCCCTGTGCAGGAAGGTCCTCACAGAGGGACTTCGTCAGGTGCCGTCCAGGCAGGGAGAGGGCGCCGTGTAAGCCCACGAAGGATGCGGCCCCCGTGCCTGCTTCCCAGAGAACGGCTCCCCGCCTCAACATCCCTCAACAAGGGCTTCCCTGGTGGTCCAGTGGGTAAGGACACTGCCTTGCAGTGCAAGGGGCGCCGGTTCGAGCCCTGGCCTGGGAAGATCCCATGTGCCGCGGAGCGGCTGGACCAATGTGTCCAATTATCGAGCCGGAGCTCTGGGGCGCATGCGCCCAGAGCCGATGCTCTGTGACAACAGAGGCCACCGCGATGGGAGGCCCACAGGAGCCAAAGAACAAAGACGGATGAAAATAGAGAAATGGAAGACCAATAGAAGTGGCCCGCCCACTCCCCTCCCTCCCCAACCCGACCCCCGCCCAAAATAAATAAATAAATCTTTAAAAAAAAAAAAAAAAATCCCTCAACGAAGATTCATCCAGGGGAAGAAGCAGCCTCTAACAGGTCCCGTGCAGCAGTGGCCGCCCAGCCTCTGCGAGCGCCTCGCCCCAGGGTGGCCGGAGCACCCACCGGGCAGGGACACGAGGAGGGGCTGTGCCGCGGGGTCCCCGCCCAGTCCCGCCGTGGGCCCACCTTATTCCTCATGGCTCGGAGGAGATCTCGGACGGAGCTGCCTTTATAGGTTCTGAATTTCCGCAGATCTAGGGGAAAAAAAAACAAAAAAGGAAGGCAATGTAACAGACAAATTAGATTTCAAAAGAAAACAATTCCTGCGGCTCCTGGAGATGAAGCCATCAGATGGAAACACAACCTAACTCCAGCCTCATCACTGACAGGGGTCATTTTCCCAGACTAAGCATGGGGGTGGCGGCGTCAGGCTGAGTTCCGCCTCCCGACCACACCTGTGGCCAGAGATGACCGTCAAAGGCACCACGCCTGTTGCTAACCTGTCACTCAAAGAGACCAAAGGGGACATACATGAGAGCAATCGTGTGAGTGGTAGCCAAACCACAGAAAGCCTCGACCCCAGAAGCGGTGTTTGGGGCCCCAGAGGGCCTGGAGTTATTGCTTCTATGTCTGCTTCTCAGAAACGGCTGCTCTGTTTGGACCATTTCCGCCGCCCGGGGCACCGCGCGGTCACCTGTCTGGAGGGGGACCGTGATGTTCTCCCTCCAGTCCATCTTCACCACGGCCCGCCCGCCTCGCTCCAGCTGCTTCACTATCGGGCCGTCCAGGGACTCCTTCTCTATCCGGTCGCTCACGTCCTGGGAGGGAGACAGGGCAACCAATGATGGTCAGGGTGTGGAGGTGCCGAGGGGCAGGACGGCCACGCCCGCTGAGCCGGAGCGAGCATCCACCACCTGCTCCCCCGTCAGTCACCTCGTCCTCGGGGGCAGCCCTGTCTGCCGACCACTGAGGAGAGGCCTATGCAGACCTCAGGGCTCCCACAGACCATGCCTGTCCACGGACCCGCAGCACCTCACCTGTGTTTCACAACGCATTATGTGCCACACGGGGCCATGTGTGCAATTGGTACTCATCAATGAACCCCAAAAAATGTCCACGTTGATTCACATCCTGTGCTCATTGTGTACCAAGACAGGACACACTCAAAGCCATGACTGATGGTTGTTACTCTTCAAACCATCAGAAAAAACCAGTGAAGTCAAGATTTCCTTCAGAGGAGAAAAGCCTGTGACGAGAGCATGGGGTCTGGAGGCCCCAGCCCTGGACCCAAACCCTGCTCTGGGCTGGAGGGGATGCACCCGACTGGAGACAGCGCAGCCTTCGTCTCTGACGTAGATAAGATCAGAACGGCTGTCTAATTTGCACCTGCAAAAGGAAAGCCTTGGGGGGAACTGACGGTCCACTCGGGTACACGGGGCTTTCCTAACTCATGAACACAACCTAACTCCAGCCTCATCACTGACAGGGGTCATTTTCCCAGACTAAGCATGGGGGTGGCGGCGTCAGGCTGAGTTCCGCCTCCCGACCACACCTGTGGCCAGAGATGACCGTCAAAGGCACCACGCCTGTTGCTAACCTGTCACTCAAAGAGACCAAAGGGGACATACATGAGAGCAATCGTGTGAGTGGTAGCCAAACCACAGAAAGCCTCGACCCCAGAAGCGGTGTTTGGGGCCCCAGAGGGCCTGGAGTTATTGCTTCTATGTCTGCTTCTCAGAAACGGCTGCTCTGTTTGGACCATTTCCGCCGCCCGGGGCACCGCGCGGTCACCTGTCTGGAGGGGGACCGTGATGTTCTCCCTCCAGTCCATCTTCACCACGGCCCGCCCGCCTCGCTCCAGCTGCTTCACTATCGGGCCGTCCAGGGACTCCTTCTCTATCCGGTCGCTCACGTCCTGGGAGGGAGACAGGGCAACCAATGATGGTCAGGGTGTGGAGGTGCCGAGGGGCAGGACGGCCACGCCCGCTGAGCCGGAGCGAGCATCCACCACCTGCTCCCCCGTCAGTCACCTCGTCCTCGGGGGCAGCCCTGTCTGCCGACCACTGAGGAGAGGCCTATGCAGACCTCAGGGCTCCCACAGACCATGCCTGTCCACGGACCCGCAGCACCTCACCTGTGTTTCACAACGCATTATGTGCCACACGGGGCCATGTGTGCAATTGGTACTCATCAATGAACCCCAAAAAATGTCCACGTTGATTCACATCCTGTGCTCATTGTGTACCAAGACAGGACACACTCAAAGCCATGACTGATGGTTGTTACTCTTCAAACCATCAGAAAAAACCAGTGAAGTCAAGATTTCCTTCAGAGGAGAAAAGCCTGTGACGAGAGCATGGGGTCTGGAGGCCCCAGCCCTGGACCCAAACCCTGCTCTGGGCTGGAGGGGATGCACCCGACTGGAGACAGCGCAGCCTTCGTCTCTGACGTAGATAAGATCAGAACGGCTGTCTAATTTGCACCTGCAAAAGGAAAGCCTTGGGGGGAACTGACGGTCCACTCGGGTACACGGGGGGCTTTCCTGGGGGCACCAGTCGTAAAGAACCTGCCTGCAGTGCAGGAGACACAGGAGACTCGGGTTCAGTCCCTGGGTCGGGAAGATTCCCTAACGGAGGGCACGGCAACCCCCTCCCGTATTCCTGCCTGGAGAGTCCCACGGACAGAGGAGCCTGGCGGGCTAGATTCCACAGGGTCACAAAGAATAGGACACGACTGAAGCGACGGACCACCTGAGTACCTGGGGGACACCTGGAGCCGAACCTCAAAGCCAGTAGAGCTCGTGATACAGACAGAAGCCTGTGTGTTCACAAGACACGTGGCTGGAGACACAGAGCGTACATCCTAGCCCGGGGCGGGGTGGAGGTCCCCTGGCGTGAGCTGCATTCCTGCACTCCCTCTTATCATCAGCCTAGTGGCCTGTCTAGCCTGGAGGTCCCTCGAAGACATCTGATCCCAGACATGATGTTACTGCACACCTAGACTACAGGGTGGTAGAGACACCGACTCTTTCCTATGTGCCCTGGCAAACCAAAAAGTAAGTGTGCCTCGCGTGACTGGGATACTTGGTTTATCTACAGGCTCTAGAGCTGAGCCTGTGGTATCTCCCAGGTCTGCTTGTACGAAGGAAAAATAGTGAGATGGCCTCCATGGTTCTCTCTTGGTTGTGGGATTAGGGGTCACTTATTTCACTCTTCATCCTTTGCTACAGTTTCTGGAAAAAGAAACTGGAAAAGCTGAAGACTTTTGATGAAGGAAACAAACATTTCCACCTGGAAGAACTGGAGCTGCTTTTCCAGGCTCCAGAAGAAAGGGTGCTTCAGCACATGCTTCGCTGACGGGCGCTTCTGGGGGTCCATGGCAATCATCTTCTCTATTAACTCCCGGGCGATGACGTCCTCTGTTGGGGAAGAACATAAACATGCGACTAGTTAGGACCAGCCTCAGGCCACAGACCTGCGCTGGGCCATGGACCCAAACCCTGCTCTGGGCTGGAGGATGCACCCGACTGGAGACAGCGCAGCCTTCGTCTCTGACGAGATAAGATCAGAACGGCTGTCTAATTTGCACCTGCAAACGGAAAGCCTTGGGGGGAACTGACGGTCCACTCGGGTACACGGGGGGCTTTCCTGGGGGCACCAGTCGTAAAGAACCTGCCTGCAGTGCAGGAGACACAGGAGACTCGGGTTCAGTCCCTGGGTCGGGAAGATTCCCTAACGGAGGGCACGGCAACCCCCTCCCGTATTCCTGCCTGGAGAGTCCCACGGACAGAGGAGCCTGGCGGGCTAGATTCCACAGGGTCACAAAGAATAGGACACGACTGAAGCGACGGACCACCTGAGTACCTGGGGGACACCTGGAGCCGAACCTCAAAGCCAGTAGAGCTCGTGATACAGACAGAAGCCTGTGTGTTCACAAGACACGTGGCTGGAGACACAGAGCGTACATCCTAGCCCGGGGCGGGGTGGAGGTCCCTGGCGTGAGCTGCATTCCTGCACTCCCTCTTATCATCAGCCTAGTGGCCTGTCTAGCCTGGAGGTCCCTCGAAGACATCTGATCCCAGACATGATGTTACTGCACACCTAGACTACAGGGTGGTAGAGACACCGACTCTTTCCTATGTGCCCTGGCAAACCAAAAAGTAAGTGTGCCTCGCGTGACTGGGATACTTGGTTTATCTACAGGCTCTAGAGCTGAGCCTGTGGTATCTCCCAGGTCTGCTTGTACGAAGGAAAAATAGTGAGATGGCCTCCATGGTTCTCTCTTGGTTGTGGGATTAGGGGTCACTTATTTCACTCTTCATCCTTTGCTACAGTTTCTGGAAAAAGAAACTGGAAAAGCTGAAGACTTTTGATGAAGGAAACAAACATTTCCACCTGGAAGAACTGGAGCTGCTTTTCCAGGCTCCAGAAGAAAGGGTGCTTCAGCACATGCTTCGCTGACGGGCGCTTCTGGGGGTCCATGGCAATCATCTTCTCTATTAACTCCCGGGCGATGACGTCCTCTGTTGGGGAAGAACATAAACATGCGACTAGTTAGGACCAGCCTCAGGCCACAAGCAAACAGCCAAAACCTCGACAGTCTGCATCCCCTCTGACTCCGTGCTCTACTGACAGAAGCTCATTCCAGTAACATAAGAGCTTGAGAGAGACTCCAGCTAAAAAAAGAGAACCTTCAACACACAAAGTTAATGAAAAGGAGTGATTGGAAAAACTCAATATCCAAGCCTCTGGTGACACCATCCTCCCTCCACAAGATGACTCACTGGCTGAATGAGGATGGACGGGAGAAAGTCAAGATAAAGGTTAAAAATGAGCATGGGGCTTCCCCTGGTGGTCCAGTGGGTGAGGACACCGCCTTGCAGTGCAAGGGCCGCTGGTTCGATCCCTGGCCTGGGAAAATCCCACATGCCACGGAGCAGCTGGACCGATGTGTCCAATTACTGAGCCAGAGCTCTGGAGCGCATGCACCCAGAGCCAGAGCTCTGCAATGAAAGAAGGCCATTGCAATGGGAGGCCCACACAGGCCAAAAGAACAAAGATGGAAATAAATGAAAGACCAATAGAAATGGTCAAAAAAAAAAAGAAAGAAAATGAGCATGGCCCAGGGGTTGAGAACCCAGCTTGCCAATGCAGGGAACACAGGTTCAATCCCTGGTCTGGGAACCAGATCCTACATGCCACAGGGCAGCTAAGTCTGTGTGCCACTGTGCCCTAGAGCCTGTGCTCTGCAACAAGAGAAGCCCACACACTGCAACCAGAGACAGCCTGTGCACAACAACAAAGACCCAGTCCAGCCAAAACTCAATCAGTAAATTAAAACAAATGAGCAACCTGCAAAATACTATGCATTATTTAAACCTACTTTCTTTTTAAAAACAACTATCATTTTATTTAATTAATAACTTATTTATTTTTGGCTATTCTGGGTTTTCACTGCTGCCACAGGCTCTTCTCTAGTTGCAGGGAGTGGGGGCTACTCTCTAGGTGGGTGAGCAGGCTTCTTATTGTTGTGACTTCTCATGGCGTGGAACTCGGGCATTAGGGCACACGGGCTTCAGTAGTTGTGGGCCATGGGCTCAACAGTTGCGGCTCCGAGACTCTAGAGCACAGGCTCCATAGTTGTGGCTCACGGGTTTAGTTGCTCCGCAGCATGTGGGATCTTTCTGGATCAGGGGTCGAATCTGTATCTCCTGCATTGGCAGGCAAACTCTTCACCACTGAGCTACCAGGGAAGCCCTAAACCCCATTTTTAATAAAAATAAGCGTACATGTCTAGACAGATGACTGGAATAATATATACAAAGGTACTGACCGCAGTCATTCATCACTGTATAACAGGTTTATGGGCCTTTATTCTAATCTGTTTTGTCTCCAGGGAATGAGGAAAACTAATCCATGAGCAAAACTATACGACAGTTTAAATTTTTTTAAAAAGGGAGGCGTGCATATCACAGGCCAGTTCCAACACAGGAAACCCCTCAGTCAGGCAGTAAGGCTTGTCCTTGTGCCTGGAGAGTGAGGACCTAGCGCGCCCGTCCTCAGCCCCGGGTGACTCACTGACTGCCAGCCCCCACATGAGAGCGTGGCCTTTCTGTCTCCCCAACAATGTCGGGACAGGCAGGGACCTCAGATCATTTAACCCTCGTGAGTCACAAGCTGGAGAATAGAGGTCCCCAAAGAGGGCCTTTCCCAGGTCACACAGGTCCTCGTGTGACCTGAAGGAGCCGGGGAGCTGCCTGGCTTTAGGACGCCCCACCCAACCCCACAGGTCTGGACCGAGTCCTTGCCTCACTGGGGGCCCTCTGGGCGAGCAGCTGTAACGAAACCAGCAGGGGCCACTCCCGAGCCCCTGCCCCGCTGCCCGCTCACCGTGCTTCTCGGGGTGAAGGCAGTCGAGGCTGTAGGCACCCAGGAGGATGTTGGCCTGGCGCTGCAGGGACTTGCCGAAGGGGTGGCTTCCCTCAGATATCACGTAGTAGAAGACGCAGCCCGCGGAGAATTCATTTTAAATTTAATTAATAACTTATTTATTTTTGGCTATTCTGGGTTTTCACTGCTGCCACAGGCTCTTCTCTAGTTGCAGGGAGTGGGGGCTACTCTCTAGGTGGGTGAGCAGGCTTCTTATTGTTGTGACTTCTCATGGCGTGGAACTCGGGCATTAGGGCACACGGGCTTCAGTAGTTGTGGGCCATGGGCTCAACAGTTGCGGCTCCGAGACTCTAGAGCACAGGCTCCATAGTTGTGGCTCACGGGTTTAGTTGCTCCGCAGCATGTGGGATCTTTCTGGATCAGGGGTCGAATCTGTATCTCCTGCATTGGCAGGCAAACTCTTCACCACTGAGCTACCAGGGAAGCCCTAAACCCCATTTTTAATAAAAATAAGCGTACATGTCTAGACAGATGACTGGAATAATATATACAAAGGTACTGACCGCAGTCATTCATCACTGTATAACAGGTTTATGGGCCTTTATTCTAATCTGTTTTGTCTCCAGGGAATGAGGAAAACTAATCCATGAGCAAAACTATACGACAGTTTAAATTTTTTTAAAAGGCAGGCGTGCATATCACAGGCCAGTTCCAACACAGGAAACCCCTCAGTCAGGCAGTAAGGCTTGTCCTTGTGCCTGGAGAGTGAGGACCTAGCGCGCCCGTCCTCAGCCCCGGGTGACTCACTGACTGCCAGCCCCCACATGAGAGCGTGGCCTTTCTGTCTCCCCAACAATGTCGGGACAGGCAGGGACCTCAGATCATTTAACCCTCGTGAGTCACAAGCTGGAGAATAGAGGTCCCCAAAGAGGGCCTTTCCCAGGTCACACAGGTCCTCGTGTGACCTGAAGGAGCCGGGGAGCTGCCTGGCTTTAGGACGCCCCACCCAACCCCACAGGTCTGGACCGAGTCCTTGCCTCACTGGGGGCCCTCTGGGCGAGCAGCTGTAACGAAACCAGCAGGGGCCACTCCCGAGCCCCTGCCCCGCTGCCCGCTCACCGTGCTTCTCGGGGTGAAGGCAGTCGAGGCTGTAGGCACCCAGGAGGATGTTGGCCTGGCGCTGCAGGGACTTGCCGAAGGGGTGGCTTCCCTCAGATATCACGTAGTAGAAGACGCAGCCCGCGGAGAAGATGTCCACCGTGTAGGTCTGCAAAGAAACGGGGGCCGTCAGACGCACCGGGCAGGGGTGCTCATTCTCGCCCAGCAGCAGAGGGGTGTGGCTGCTGCTTCCTCCACCTCAAAGGTGCCTCGGGAGGACGGGCTGATGGGGTGCAACTGCTCAGAGCGTGCTGGGCGCCCCAGGAGAGGACGGGGCTCTGGGGCCAACGCCTGGGACGCCGGCTTTGCCACTGGCCCCTGGACGCTCCTCAGCCACACTACACTCGGCATCCGCGACCACAAAACGAGGATGAGCCCATGGGGCTGCTGTGAAGATAAGCTGTGTTAACAGGTGAACACCGTGACTCAGACCTGCGCTCGGCCCACGGGGCGCACCTTCCTTGCTGCTAAGTTATTCTTTGCCCAACCAGCTCGTCACTCCTCACGCGCCATCCTCATGGGCAGTGATGGATGTGTGTTTGCACCCCTGTTGCAGCACCAGGTACATGCATACAGCAGGTCTTAAGCTTTGTTAGCAAATGAAATGTAGACTTTGGGTGGGAATTCCCCGGCAGTCTAGCAGTTAGGACTTTGCGTTTCACTGTGAAGGGTATGAGCTCGATCCCTGGTCAGGGAATTAAGATCTGTGTGCTGTCTGGCTTGGCCAGAAAAAAGAGAGCTTTTCCTTCAAAAACAGCCCCAGAAAGTGGTTATTTAACAAGTTTCCAGTGAGCTCACTTTGGTGTTACTTAATAATACGTCTCACTTATCTCATGAAACCTTCCATATCTAGAGGTGAAACCAGTGTGTCGCGTGTGGGGTTTCTAGCTTGTCTACGTGGGGCGTGACACTGGGCTGGCTCCCGAGCACAGGGCCCCTCGCGCCAGGCCCCGCCACCAAGACTCTCCCCCAGACGACGCGAGGCTCGGGGCAGAGGCAGCCAGGAGCCCGCCGCCTTCCTCGCTGGAGAACACGCCCCCTCCCCTAGAGCCTCGTGAGGGGATCAGAGCAAACGGCACCGCCCCCAGATGCAGACACGGACAGAGGGGCTCGCTGACAAGCCCAGGGTTGCTGCTGGGCAGTGACAAGCCAGGACAGACGCAGGTCTTATTCCCAAGTCCAGTGGTGACTCTCCGTCGCCAGGGCGCTCCTGAGGTGGGCGACAGATCCAGGCCAGGGATCACGTCCACCCCTGCGGACGCCCTCACCCGACGGCCACTTCCCTCCTCCTCACGGCATGGCGAACGCGCCCTGGGTCCCCAGCATCTCCACCACGGATGCTGCCCTGCGGGCACCTGTCCCCCAAGCTGGCCCTCTGCCCCCAACTCCAGAGCTCATCCTTAGGCTCACTTACGTTCTTTCTCAAAGTCATTTCTGTCACTGTCCCTGTAGCTTAAATCCTCCATAAGCTGACAGAATACACCTGCCGCCAGGTCTGAGGTGAGTGGAATCTTTGGAAAGACTCGATAACGAGGAGCTGTTGCAAGAGCTGCTGTGGGATTAGACACGGGGGACTCAACTGTAAGCGATGGGACACATCTTTATGTCCTAGCCTCGAGGCTAAGATTCTGCCCTCAGATTGCTCAGGGGGTGTTTCAAATATCTGAGTCTCAGTGCAGAAGTCACAGAAGGCCTGTGAGGGTGGCGGGGCCTGGCGCGAGGGGCCCTGTGCTCGGGAGCGAGCCCAGTGTCACGCCCCACGTAGACAAGCTAGCAACCACACGCGCACACGCTGGTTTCACCTCTAGATATGGAAGGTTTCATGAGATAAGTGAGACAAGGGTGCAAGCGAGGAAATCAGCAACTCCATTCAGTTGGACCTAAAGTCAAATAAAGACCTTGTTTTACAAGCAGAAATCTCTCTTACTTAGAAAGCCATGTTATTTAAATTTAAGTGTTTAAAGTATCTATGTGTTTTCTTATGCTTCTTCATCATAAGTGACTTTTTTGATTAACAGACCAGTTGCTGGCTCTCTATGGCATCTTATCTATTTTAGGATGGCTAATCCCATCCAGATCTGGTCAGGGAAATGCCAGATAATACTCCAATGTCTTGCTGGGCTAGGAAGCAAGGTGCTCAAACACAATTGGCCTCTTAGCGAAAGGATGCAGAACCCAGCTCAAAGAGGCCCCAGTTGGGCAAATCTGGAACAATTTGGGTATCAAAAGGAATGGGAACTATTTATATAGAGGTTTAAGAAACATCTGAAGAAGTTCAACTTTCAGGAACCAAGGACTGCCAGAAAATATGAGCCTCTACATTATGCATGTAGATTTTCACCTTGGCAAAAGGAATATGGATAAATTGAACTGTACATTTTTAAACTTGATTAGCTTATTCACCCCGGACGGCCACTTCCCTCCTCCTCACGGCATGGCGAACGCGCCTGGGTCCCCCGCATCTCCCCCACGGATGCTGCCCTGCGGGCACCTGTCCCCCAAGCTGGCCCTCTGCCCCCAACTCCAGAGCTCATCCTTAGGCTCACTTACGTTCTTTCTCAAAGTCATTTCTGTCACTGTCCCTGTAGCTTAAATCCTCCATAAGCTGACAGAATACACCTGCCGCCAGGTCTGAGGTGAGTGGAATCTTTGGAAAGACTCGATAACGAGGAGCTGTTGCAAGAGCTGCTGTGGGATTAGACACGGGGGACTCAACTGTAAGCGATGGGACACATCTTTATGTCCTAGCCTCGAGGCTAAGATTCTGCCCTCAGATTGCTCAGGGGGTGTTTCAAATATCTGAGTCTCAGTGCAGAAGTCACAGAAGGCCTGTGAGGGTGGCGGGGCCTGGCGCGAGGGGCCCTGTGCTCGGGAGCGAGCCCAGTGTCACGCCCCACGTAGACAAGCTAGCAACCACACGCGCACACGCTGGTTTCACCTCTAGATATGGAAGGTTTCATGAGATAAGTGAGACAAGGGTGCAAGCGAGGAAATCAGCAACTCCATTCAGTTGGACCTAAAGTCAAATAAAGACCTTGTTTTACAAGCAGAAATCTCTCTTACTTAGAAAGCCATGTTATTTAAATTTAAGTGTTTAAAGTATCTATGTGTTTTCTTATGCTTCTTCATCATAAGTGACTTTTTTGATTAACAGACCAGTTGCTGGCTCTCTATGGCATCTTATCTATTTTAGGATGGCTAATCCCATCCAGATCTGGTCAGGGAAATGCCAGATAATACTCCAATGTCTTGCTGGGCTAGGAAGCAAGGTGCTCAAACACAATTGGCCTCTTAGCGAAAGGATGCAGAACCCAGCTCAAAGAGGCCCCAGTTGGGCAAATCTGGAACAATTTGGGTATCAAAAGGAATGGGAACTATTTATATAGAGGTTTAAGAAACATCTGAAGAAGTTCAACTTTCAGGAACCAAGGACTGCCAGAAAATATGAGCCTCTACATTATGCATGTAGATTTTCACCTGCAGTCTGCCTTTTACAAAGGAATAGTATGGATAAATTGAACTGTACATTTTTTAAACTTGATTGCTATTAAAGCAGAAATTATAAGGTTGCAAAAAAAGGGGGGAATAGGAATAAAAATAAATAACAAGACTATCCTGGATTATATTACTTTCTTTTTTTTAAAATCTAGAGTGATTCAAAAAAAGCAGAGGACACAGAAAAATGTCAGCTAATAAACGTAGACTTTCAAATGAACGGAGTCATTCAGGCCAGGGTTGTCAATGGATGCTAGTCCTGAGCTCCCAGTTTCTCAGAATCAGGGGAAAAGTGATTGGAACAGTAGAGGGAAAGAAACAGACCACTGCCCACATCCGCCTCTTCCTTCACCTGGACCGGAGACAATGTGAAGGCGGCGGCAGCCACAGGGAGGGACACTCTGTGCTAAGGAAACATGCCTCTCCAGCGGCAAGCGCTCCAGCCCCGCCTGCGACTGGAAGCTCTGACTGCTGCGGTTTTTGGCGAGCCGCAGCCATGACTCACGGGGTTCTCCTTGCAGTCTTCACTCAGCATCTCCGGGGCGATCCAGCCTTCCGTGCCGGGCACCCCCGAGCGGCGGCTGAAGCTGTGCCTGCCCACAGCCAGCTTCTTGCAGAGGCCGAAGTCGGAGATCATGGCCTTGATCCTGCCGTGTGCGTTGGGCATGGAGAGGAGGATGTTGTGGGGCTTCAGGTCTCTGTGGACTAAGAGAAAACGCCCGGTGAGTCCCGCAGCTGGCCTTCTTCCAGGATGGGGACGTGCCCTCCGTGGATTCCCAAGAGACCCGCTGCTGCCTCTGAAGGCTGTCTTCAAATAGGAAAGTCCTCATGTTGGTCGACAAGTGGGACACGGGCTGCGGAGCTAAGAGCTTCGGCAGAGGCAGGGCCCGCCTGGGCAAGCCGCCGCCCCGCCTGGTAAAGGGAGGCCTCTCACCGATGTTGAGGGAGTGCAGGTGGGCCAGGCCTGAGGTGGTCTGCTGCAGCAGGGTGATGGGCTCCAGGCCGAGGTGGGCAAAGTCCTTCTGCTCCACGTACGTTTTTTAAGAAATGGATTCAACTTTCAGGAACCAAGGACTGCCAGAAAATATGAGCCTCTACATTATGCATAGATTTTCACCTGCAGTCTGCCTTTTACAAAGGAATAGTATGGATAAATTGAACTGTACATTTTTTAAACTTGATTGCTATTAAAGCAGAAATTATAAGGTTGCAAAAAAAGGGGGGAATAGGAATAAAAATAAATAACAAGACTATCCTGGATTATATTACTTTCTTTTTTTTAAAATCTAGAGTGATTCAAAAAAAGCAGAGGACACAGAAAAATGTCAGCTAATAAACGTAGACTTTCAAATGAACGGAGTCATTCAGGCCAGGGTTGTCAATGGATGCTAGTCCTGAGCTCCCAGTTTCTCAGAATCAGGGGAAAAGTGATTGGAACAGTAGAGGGAAAGAAACAGACCACTGCCCACATCCGCCTCTTCCTTCACCTGGACCGGAGACAATGTGAAGGCGGCAGCCACAGGGAGGGACACTCTGTGCTAAGGAAACATGCCTCTCCAGCGGCAAGCGCTCCAGCCCCGCCTGCGACTGGAAGCTCTGACTGCTGGGGTTTTTTGGCGAGCCGCAGCCATGACTCACGGGGTTCTCCTTGCAGTCTTCACTCAGCATCTCCGGGGCGATCCAGCCTTCCGTGCCGGGCACCCCCGAGCGGCGGCTGAAGCTGTGCCTGCCCACAGCCAGCTTCTTGCAGAGGCCGAAGTCGGAGATCATGGCCTTGATCCTGCCGTGTGCGTTGGGCATGGAGAGGAGGATGTTGTGGGGCTTCAGGTCTCTGTGGACTAAGAGAAAACGCCCGGTGAGTCCCGCAGCTGGCCTTCTTCCAGGATGGGGACGTGCCCTCCGTGGATTCCCAAGAGACCCGCTGCTGCCTCTGAAGGCTGTCTTCAAATAGGAAAGTCCTCATGTTGGTCGACAAGTGGGACACGGGCTGCGGAGCTAAGAGCTTCGGCAGAGGCAGGGCCCGCCTGGGCAAGCCGCCGCCCCGCCTGGTAAAGGGAGGCCTCTCACCGATGTTGAGGGAGTGCAGGTGGGCCAGGCCTGAGGTGGTCTGCTGCAGCAGGGTGATGGGCTCCAGGCCGAGGTGGGCAAAGTCCTTCTGCTCCACGTACTGCAAGAGACAGGAGGCGGCGTCACGGCACGCGGCCCTCAGGACTCGGCTCCCCGTACACCTTTCTCGCTTTCAAAAGCGATTCCACTTTATTTAGAAAAATTCTGCCTAAAGGTTTTTTGTTTGTTTGTTTGCTTGCTTGCTTTAATTAACATCTGGTATTAGGTAAGCTCATTTTCTTTGATCATATTTTAAGAAAGAAATGGGAAGTTTTTTCTGACATTAGTCTCTGCCCACACCCGTATTTTCCAGCAGACATTTTCCTGAGGTCATAGGCTAATTTAAGCAAACAAGGCTCCATCTTACTAGGTTTGTAATGAGGTGATGAGGGGTAAGAAGCCCAAGTTCACTGCCTTGTACAAGTAAACCTACAAGGAAGCCAAATGATCCTGAAATAGTTTCATAGCCCGGAAACTGAGAGCATGGGGTGAGACGGATGGTCTTTATGACTCGAGTCATCCACTAGCCGCCTCCGAGCCCACACCAGCCCTGACCGGTGACGGGAGGAAGGCCTGACCAGGTTTCCTGGCAGCCCAGAGGGAGAGAGGGGCCTAGGTAGCCAAGGGGACCACACAATTAAAGCTGGGGTGGGGACTTCTCTGGTGATCTAGTGGCTAACGGAGGGGGGCCAGGGTTGCATCCCTGGCTGGGGAACTAGATCCCACATGCCACAACTGAAGATCCTGCATGCTGCAACTAAGACCCCAAACAGCTAAATAACAAGCTAAAAATGTTGGGGTGATGAAAACACTCTACATTTCTGCTGTCTACAGCTAAATGGGTACATACCTTTGTCAACAGGCAGCACATCGTATGTTTAAAATGAATACATTATAATGTAACCCTAATCAGTTTAATAAAAATAAAAAACAAACAAGCCAGCCGGCAGCTCCTAAAACTGCACCGGAGGGAGGTTGGGGTCATGCTGCAGCGGCGCCGGGGACCGGGCACCCACCTCCTGCAGCGTGGCGGCGCACAGCTCGATGGCGATGTACTGGAACTGCCGGTCCCTCTCGGTGCAGAAGTAGCGGATCACGTGCGGGTGCTCGTCTGATTCCCGCAGCAGCTGGACCTCGCGGTCCGCGAAGCTAAAACACTCGGGGAGGATCCTTTTGACGGCCACGTCGCGGTTGTCGAACATGCCCCTGCAGGAAGAGGAACTGGGTTGGCGGTGGACACGCCAGGAGAGCCCGGGGCCCGGGGGCTCCTTCCACTGACCCAGGGGCTGCCCCGCGGCCTCACAGCCCACAGCGCCCAGACCCACCACCCAGCGGCCCTGGGGGTCACATCTCTCCCGAGGGTCACTGTTCCGTCTGGTTGCCGTGGTGACTGGTTGCCTGCTGCGCCCTGGGGAGCCGACGGGCGCTCCCTCCGTGAGGTGGTGGAGGCCCGCGGCTCTCCGGGCCACTCACCGGTACACGATCGTGCCCTCAGCTCCGTGGCCCAGGACGTCCTTTGGACAGAAGGAGATTTTCCCAACTATCACCACACTGGCCGTCACTCCGAAGAAACCCAACAATGATCCTGAAATAGTTTCATAGCCCGGAAACTGAGAGCATGGGGTGAGACGGATGGTCTTTATGACTCGAGTCATCCACTAGCCTCGAGCCCACACCAGCCCTGACCGGTGAGGAGGAAGGCCTGACCAGGTTTCCTGGCAGCCCAGAGGGAGAGAGGGGCCTAGGTAGCCAAGGGGACCACACAATTAAAGCTGGGGTGGGGACTTCTCTGGTGATCTAGTGGCTAACGGAGGGGGGCCAGGGTTGCATCCCTGGCTGGGGAACTAGATCCCACATGCCACAACTGAAGATCCTGCATGCTGCAACTAAGACCCCAAACAGCTAAATAACAAGCTAAAAATGTTGGGGTGATGAAAACACTCTACATTTCTGCTGTCTACAGCTAAATGGGTACATACCTTTGTCAACAGGCAGCACATCGTATGTTTAAAATGAATACATTATAATGTAACCCTAATCAGTTTAATAAAAATAAAAAACAAACAAGCCAGCCGGCAGCTCCTAAAACTGCACCGGAGGGAGGTTGGGGTCATGCTGCAGCGGCGCCGGGGACCGGGCACCCACCTCCTGCAGCGTGGCGGCGCACAGCTCGATGGCGATGTACTGGAACTGCCGGTCCCTCTCGGTGCAGAAGTAGCGGATCACGTGCGGGTGCTCGTCTGATTCCCGCAGCAGCTGGACCTCGCGGTCCGCGAAGCTAAAACACTCGGGGAGGATCCTTTTGACGGCCACGTCGCGGTTGTCGAACATGCCCCTGCAGGAAGAGGAACTGGGTTGGCGGTGGACACGCCAGGAGAGCCCGGGGCCCGGGGGCTCCTTCCACTGACCCAGGGGCTGCCCCGCGGCCTCACAGCCCACAGCGCCCAGACCCACCACCCAGCGGCCCTGGGGGTCACATCTCTCCCGAGGGTCACTGTTCCGTCTGGTTGCCGTGGTGACTGGTTGCCTGCTGCGCCCTGGGGAGCCGACGGGCGCTCCCTCCGTGAGGTGGTGGAGGCCCGCGGCTCTCCGGGCCACTCACCGGTACACGATCGTGCCCTCAGCTCCGTGGCCCAGGACGTCCTTTGGACAGAAGGAGATTTTCCCAACTATCACCACACTGGCTTCCTCATCTGGGAGAAAACAGGAGAAAGAACAAATGTAACCCAAACAATCCTGAGGCTAAAGCGGCTGCGATCTCTCAGTGGAGCTCAGACAGGGGGATGAGAATTCAGAGGTTTTACGCCCCGGGGCCCTGGTGAGCAGGAGCCCCTGGATCCACGCCCCATGCCTGCCCGGGGCCACCTCCTCCCCCAGACTCCGACCTCTGTTCCTGTCTTTACATTAACTAATGCAAATTATGAGGACAGGAGCCTGAAGACAGGGCTTCTCTACAGGTCGGCCTAAAGGTTTGCACTTGAAACACTCAGGTAGTGACGAGGGAAATGTGAAGTGGAGAGACCAGTAAACCTGAGACCTAGGGTTCTGGGGTCTCTTGCCCTAGTGCTGGGTCCATCCTCTCAGAACGCTGGTGTGGCTGGCCAGCCTGAGCCCGCCACCTGGAGGAAAGCGGCTCCACTGCTGCTCTTGTATGCGTGGCCACTGGCCGGCCTCGGGGATGCCCACCTGGATGCCAGGGAAGCTCCATCGGCAGCGTCTCCCAGCCCCAGCAGAGCAAGACGGACGGAGGGAGGGCCACGTGGCCCCCGGGAGGCCCCCTGAGGCTGCAGGATGGGACGGAAGCCCAGCCTCAGAGTGGGAGGGATGGAGAGAGGGGGTGAGACCTCAGCAAAACCTTGGGAACAGCATTTCACAATCCCGTGGAGACCCCCGGGACGCGCCGAGGGCTCTGTGGTCCTCAGGCAGTGCCCCTACAAAAGCGAAAACAGCCCCAACGTGGCAGCTCCCTTTACCTTCCTCGTCCTGCTCCAGGAAGGGGCTGGTGCCAGCCTTGGAGGTGGAGCCGCTGGAGTGGAGGGAGTGGTTGGAGGCGCGGGGGGACGTGCTGGGGCTGCTGGTGGCCGAGCTCTCTGAGTACTGGCCGGACGAGTCCAGCTCAGCGTCCTGTGCCGCGTCCCCAGGCGGGTGGAAGGGCAGTTGCTGCTGCTGCAGGAGCTGGATCTTCTCCAGTTCCTTCTGGAACTGCTGGTGCTGGAGCTGCTGCTGCTGGTGAATGCTCTGGAAGAGAAGCACGTGCCCGGGCCAGTGCAGCCACGCCCCGGCAGACAGCGGGCGGGAGGGGGCAGGCTCCCTGCGGTGAAGGAGCGGACACGGACACGACCCCTGGGGTGGGACAGGACGGGGGAGAAGGCAGTGGGGGCAGTGTCGCGTCAAGGACTGGATGGAACTCTTCCTGCCAGCGAGACATTCCAGTACAGCCCGTCCCTGCTGGAGGGCCAGCAGAGCAGGGACTCTGCTGTCGGTGGGAGCCTGGGCCCCATGGAGGGGGTTCCATTCAATTCTACAATTCTGGGACTTTATGACACTCTGGGGAAACTCCCTGATGGTCCAGTGGTTAAGACTCCGTGCTTTCACTGCCAAGAGTGCAGGTTCAACCCCTGGTTGGGGTGCGTGCTAAAGTGCTTCAGTCGCATCCTACTCTGTGCGACTCTATGGACTGGAGCCTGGAGCCCACCAGACTCCTCTGTACATGGGATTCTCCGGGCAAGGATACTGGAGTGGGTTTCTGTGCCCTCCTCCAGGGGATCTCCTTGACCCAGGGGTAAAACCCATGCCTCTTGCATTGGCAGGCAGACTCTTTACCACTAATGCCACCTGGGAGTTTAGCCAAAAAATCAAACAAACAAACAGAATATATATATATATATATATATATATATATATATATATATATATATAAAATCCATGGAAGTTTAAGGATTGTTGCAAGAATGAAACCAAACAGGAAAGATGGGTTCCAGGTGGCTGAAAGCACAGTGGGCAGAGGGAAGACCCGGGCTTGCTGTCTACTGTGTCCGTGCACTTGGCTTGTGCATAGGTCAGCAGCATTGCAGAGGCCAGAACGCGGCTGTGCCAGCGGAGTGGAGCCGCTGGAGTGGAGGGAGTGGTTGAGGCGGGGGGCGTGCTGGGGCTGCTGGTGGCCGAGCTCTCTGAGTACTGGCCGGACGAGTCCAGCTCAGCGTCCTGTGCCGCGCCCCCAGGCGGGTGCAAGGGCTGCTGCTGCTGCTGCACGGGCCGGACCTTCTCCAGTTCCTTCTGGAACTGCTGGTGCTGGAGCTGCTGCTGCTGGTGAATGCTCTGGAAGAGAAGCACGTGCCCGGGCCAGTGCAGCCACGCCCCGGCAGACAGCGGGCGGGAGGGGGCAGGCTCCCTGCGGTGAAGGAGCGGACACGGACACGACCCCTGGGGTGGGACAGGACGGGGGAGAAGGCAGTGGGGGCAGTGTCGCGTCAAGGACTGGATGGAACTCTTCCTGCCAGCGAGACATTCCAGTACAGCCCGTCCCTGCTGGAGGGCCAGCAGAGCAGGGACTCTGCTGTCGGTGGGAGCCTGGGCCCCATGGAGGGGGTTCCATTCAATTCTACAATTCTGGGACTTTATGACACTCTGGGGAAACTCCCTGATGGTCCAGTGGTTAAGACTCCGTGCTTTCACTGCCAAGAGTGCAGGTTCAACCCCTGGTTGGGGTGCGTGCTAAAGTGCTTCAGTCGCATCCTACTCTGTGCGACTCTATGGACTGGAGCCTGGAGCCCACCAGACTCCTCTGTACATGGGATTCTCCGGGCAAGGATACTGGAGTGGGTTTCTGTGCCCTCCTCCAGGGGATCTCCTTGACCCAGGGGTAAAACCCATGCCTCTTGCATTGGCAGGCAGACTCTTTACCACTAATGCCACCTGGGAGTTTAGCCAAAAAATCAAACAAACAAACAGAAATATATATATATATATATATATATATATATATATATATATATATATAAAATCCATGGAAGTTTAAGGATTGTTGCAAGAATGAAACCAAACAGGAAAGATGGGTTCCAGGTGGCTGAAAGCACAGTGGGCAGAGGGAAGACCCGGGCTTGCTGTCTACTGTGTCCGTGCACTTGGCTTGTGCATAGGTCAGCAGCATTGCAGAGGCCAGAACGCGGCTGGGACTTGGGGCCTCCCGGCCACCTGCCCACAGCCACACAGCCAGGATGGGGTGGAGCGCGGCTGAGACGCGGGGGGCCAGGCTGAGGTCGGGCTGCTAGCTCACCCCGCTGCCTTCTCCATGCCCACACTCCTCTCATTTAGCCTGAACCTAGTTTGAAGGGGTGGTGACTATGATTATTAAGGGACCCTGTGCGCGGGAGGGTGACTGCAGGACGGGTGTGCAGCCAGCACCCTCCTGGGAGCTTTCTGATGATCTCACGCCCTCTTTTTCAACTTGGGTTGAAATTCTGGAAATTCCATCTACAAAATGGGTTATCTTGGGAAAGCTACTGAACTTCCCAACGTCCAGTTTCTTTCTTTGTGGGTAGGGGATAAACAAGGATTCCTTGGTGGTGCTAGTGGTAAAGAATCTGCCTGAGACCCAAGAAATGCAGGTTTGATCCCTGGTTCAGGAAGCTCCCCTGGAGAAGGAAATAGCAACCCACTCCAGTATTTTGCCTGGGAAACGCCACGGACAGAGCGGCCTGGTGGGCTACAGTCCACAGGGTCGCAGAGTCAGACACTGCTGAGCGCTTAGTTACACTTACACCTAAGGGATAAGGAAGAATGAGAACTGGATGAGATTAAAAATAAAATAGTGAAAGGGGACACATCTTGACAGATGGGAAGTGCCATAAAGGGTTTGTCATGCTCATTCCTCCACGGAGAGGAATTTCAAAAAAAAAAGAAAAAAAGGAAGAATATTCCTTCAGAATATTTTTTTTTTTTTTTTTTTTTAAATGGGCCTCCCATCGCAGTGGCCTCTCTCGCTGCAGAGCACCGGCTCTGGGCGCATGCGCTCCAGAGCTCCACTCAGTAATTGGACACATCCGTCCAGCCGCTCCGCGGCACATGGGATCCTCCCAGGCCAGGGATCGAACCGGCGCCCCTCACACTGCAAGGCGGTGTCCCCACCCACTGGACCACCAGGGAAGCCCCTTTCAGAATATTTTATCCAAACCCAGGACCCACTCAACTACGTAACTTGAGCCGAGTATTTCCAACTAGGAAGTTGAAGGAACAACCGTGACACCTTTCTCACTCTACCTTTCTCACTCTATTAGATATCTCTTAACAGACAGTTTTTAAGGGAAGAAAGTTAATTAGCTTTTCATCTATTATGCGTAGACTTTTTTTTTTTGGCCACGTCCTGTGACTTGTGGGATCTCGGTTCCCTGACCAGAGATTGAACCTAGGCCTTTGGGAGTGAAAGCTCGGCGTCTTAACCACTGAACCACCAGGGAATTCCCAGGCGTTGTCTTAAAAAAGAAAACACAGTTTAGTATTTAAAATGATCTGCAGGCAAGGTTTCTGAATCAGTTTTTACAGTTAAACTGTAACAGAACTGTCCATTCCTGAGACATGAGTGTCTCTTTAATTACAAGGTTTTTGAAGATAAGCCAATACTGACTCTTAAGTGGGAAAACAAATGCATTTGTTTGCTACCTTTGTCTGGACTTCACTGATGGACAAAGGCTCAGAAACCAGTGGGAGGTGGCGGAGCCTTACCAGGGGGTAGGTGATGATGAAGGCCACCCAGCCGATGAGCAGGAAGGTGCTCAGGATGATGGTGGCCATGTCCTTGAGCATGGAGTCCACGGGGGCCTCGGGCTTGGCAGGGGCATGAGCGAACTTCTCTTCCACGTCCGGAGAAATTGTGGTGGGTGCGTTTTCTGAAGTCTGGTCAACCAGGTCGATAACCTTGCGTGGGAGAGAGTGGCTACGTCACTGCTATGTCTCCAGGCAGATATGAATGAACCCGACAGTCAGGAGAGGCCAGGACTCAGCCTGGATATACATTAGCCAGACAACCAATCAGGAGAAGCCAGGACGCAGCCTGGATGGCAGCAGGGCTTAGGGGAGAACGGATCCGTGCGTGTATGGCAGACTCCCTTTGCTGTCCCCCTGAAACTATTGCCATGTTCTTCATCAGTCATGCTCAAATACAAAATAAAAAGTTTAAAAAGAGAGAGAGAGAGAGAGGGAAGCCATGATTATTTATGAGGAATGATTATGCTGTGAAACACGTTGGATGTTTTTTTTAAGACCACAAAACCAGATGAGTTGTTGCCTTTTTTCCTTCTTCTTCTTCTTTAAATATTTATTTATTTATTTGGCTGTGCTGGGTCTTTTTAAATTTTTTTTAATTTTATTTATTTATCTTGTGGTGAGTGGGGTGGGGAGGGAGGGGGACGGGCGGGCCACTTCTATTGGTCTTCCATTTCTCTATTTTCATCCGTCTTTGTTCTTTGGCTCCTGTGGGCCTCCCATCGTGGTGGCCTCTGTCGCCACAGAGCGCCAGCTTTGGGCGCACGCGCGCCAGAGCTCTGGCTCGGTAATTGGACACATTGGTCCAGCCGCTCCGCGGCACGTGGGATCCTCCCAGGCCAGGGATGGAACCGGCGCCCTTTGCTCTGCAAGGCGGTGTCCTTACCCACTGGACCACCAGGGGAAGCTCTGTGCTGGGTCTTAGTTGCGGTATGTGGGATCTAGCTCTTTGACCAGGGACCAAACCCAGGCTCCCTGCATTGGAAGCCTGGAGTCTTAGCCACTGGACCACCAGAGAAGTCCCAATTGTTGCCTTTTTCAAAGCAAATGCCTTGAGAGGTCGTGCACTATTGCTGTGATGGAAACACTACTCAAAAAACAGTTCTACAGAAATACTTTCAAAAGTGCCTTCAGGTTCTATATTCTTTCAAAAGTCCTTATTAGAGGCAAAAACCTCCTTGGACAGTAGATTTGCTGTTTGGGGAAACTCTGAAATTATTAGTACCTACTCTGGTGGAAAGCTGGTGGTCAACCTGGTAGTAACTTTTCACATTAGAAAGGAAAACGCATTCACACAACTAGAAAGTAACAAAGCCGCTTTCTAACGCTGCTTATAAACCTTCAGTGCACTTCAAACCCCAAATCATTTATTTAAACAGTCCACTATACTTCCTAATTTTAAAAAAGCATTAGAACCCTTTGTTAAGCCCCAAATTAGCTCAGATAGAGTGGAGCTTTTGCCCAAACTCTTCAGAATCTCTAGGACATCAAGAAAAACACACTGATTTGTTCTGTGACATCTCCTGGTCCAGGTGTGGTGTAACTACTTACCTGAGGAAGTGGACACACAGCCTCCTTGGCCCACCGACATGCGCATAGCCCTCCCTCCCCTCCTCTGCCCGCCCCCCCGTGGTGTGTGGGGTGGGGGCGTGGCAGGAGTGTGGCTGGTGGCAGCTGAGGAATGTCTGCTGAGCACGTAACCAGAGACAACACTCATTTGGTTATATTTGCTCAAGTCTGTTGTAAAAAGTTAGTCTTACTACCAGATAAATGCACCCCAGAGTATTTTAATCGACTTTTAAAGAACTCTTTGTTCAAGATGAAATGATTAAATAGGAAAGTCTCGACTATGGCCATCTCTGGGTGTTAGATTAAGGGGATGGTTTAGTTTTCTTCTTTAAAATTTTATTTTCTAGGTGTTCACTAACAAATACACTTGGCTTCACTCTGATCAAAATTAGATTCCGATTTTAGGGCACCAATGCCATCTCCAACATGGCTGCCTCTAGAGATGAGCAACACCTCAGGACTGTAAATGTCCATGTGGTTTTTTCTTTCTCTCTGGATAAAAATCCAAATCTCTAATACGAATTTGATACAACCACAGCCCCCACATCAGCCAGCTACTCCCCACGTCCTCTGATCCCAAAGCCCCTTCTCAGTCGTGGGACCCCCACGGCAGGGCAGCAGAACCCGCCAACCTTGAATGACCTCTGGGCCCCCACCTCTGTCCCCGGGCTCCCACCCTCCCGCAGAGCCACCATGCGGCCTCTCCACCTGCTCTGCGCCCCAGAGGCTGAGCACACGGGCCCAGCAACAGCCTCCCTTCCCCCTGGCTTCCGATGGGCACACCAGCAGATGAGACAGCCGTTCTGTGGGGCTGCCCAGTGTCTCAGCTGATGCTCCAGGCTCCGGGTCAGGAGCCCGCTCCACTCCCTCCCCACCCGCTGCAGGCCCAAGGGTTCTCAGAGAACCCCAGAACTGGCCACAGGGTGAGCAAACCCCTCCTTGAATCATCCTATTCTGGGTTTCCATCTGCTTCCGGCTAAGACCCTGACAGGCTCCGTCTCCGGGGGCTCAGGCGGGTGGCCTGGGCCACGCCTCCCGGGCGGGCTTCCCGACGGCCCCGCGCCTATTGTGCAGGTGCTCTGGATCTCCACCAGACGGAGACGACAGAACTGGCCATGCCTGGCTTCAGAACACCTCAAGTTCCCCACCAGCTCTCTCCGCCAGCTCTTCACTCGCTGCCCGGCTTGGAACATGGCTCCTGTGTGGCCGTGTGACCCGTCTCCCAAGGCTCCCCGCAGGGCATCCGATGAGCCCAGAGCATGAGGAGCAGGCTGTCTCCTCAGCCCCAGAGCTGGACGCACAGGGTCAGCCCTGTTCTGGGCCTTCGCCTCTGCCTGCTCCCCTCCAGCACCCCACCGCCTCGCCCACAGCCCCCAACCCCCATCAGGCCTCGGCACTTTGTCCGCTGTGGACTCCCCTGTAGCCCCGCCCCTCCTGAGTGGACTGCAGGCTCTGAAGGCAGGACTCAGGGGCCAGTGCCTGGCCCTCCCCTTCCCCCCTCACCTCCTCAAAGCGCTTCTTCTCCAGGTCGGCAGGAATCACGTTCTCCCGGTGTTTGGGCAGGTTGTTGGGGAACCGCTCCAGCATCTTGGTGGATGCAGACAGTGGGGTTTCGTGGTGTCCTGAGAGAGGAAGCACAGCCTCTAATGAGAACGTTTCCCCACATGGTGGCTTAGCACTTGATGCTAAACTGAGGCACTGGTTGCTACCCAATGAGGGGCCTGTGATGCAGCTGCTCACGTGTGCAAAGTGAAAGAAAGCGAGAGCTGGGGACTTGATATTCCTAGATGATCTCTTTAGCTCTAAAAACAAACAACTCTGGGGCTTTCCCTGGTGATTCAGTGGTTAAAAAAAAAAAAAAAAAAAAATCTGCCTTGCAATGCAAGGGACACCAGTTCAAACCCTGACCTGGGAAGAGTCCACATCAAGAGTCCACATCCCCGGGAGCAACTAAGCCCACAGCTACTGAGCCTGTGCTCTAGAGCCAGGGAGTCACAACTACTGAAACCTTAGAGCTCTGCAATAAGAAGAGTCACTGCCATGAGAAGCCTGAGCACGCCAACTAGAGAGCAGCCCCTGTTCTCTACAACTAGAGAAAAAGTCCGTTCGCAGCAATGAAGACCCAGCACAGTCAAAAATAAATAAGCCCTCCAGGCTCCTCTGTCCATGGGATTCTCCAGGCAAGAATACTGGTGTGCGTTGCCATTCCCTTCTCCAGGGGATCTTCCTGACCCAAGAATTAAACCCAGATCTCCTGCAATGGAAGGCAGATTCTTTACTGCCTAAGCTACCATGGAAGACTCAATAAAAAAATTTTAAAAAAAAGTAAATGGCTCTCCACAGCGCTGAGAAGAGTGAGTCGCTCTAGCTGGGCTGTCAGCACCCTGACTGTTTTCTTCTCTGCCTCTCATGGTGACCAGACCTCGCCCCAATTCCAGTCTCTCACTGTGATCTGTCCTCTGTCCTGCTAAACCTATCAGAGATCATGTGCTATGTATTTCCAAGACAAAAACAATCAAGAACTACTCTGAGCTACATACATTCCTCATCTGGAGAAATCCCCTGAACTCTTTCGAGGTTGATTCCCTATCTACACTGTAACACTGCTCACTAAGGGAAGCCTAGGTTTGTTCTGAGCCACCACCAAGTTCCCCTCCTCTTCCAAGGAATATGGAGATGGCAGGATTTCCTGAACTGGTTGCCTGCTTCAGACATCTTGACTCGCACTTGCTGGTGGGGCCCAGGCATCTAATCGGGGAGTGTCTCCAGGTACCCTGGAGGCTCGCTAACAGGAGGCGCTCAAGCTAATAGCTGTGAGGTTGCCCCTTCTTCCTCCGAGAATTCTTGTAAAATGGCCTCCCCCATAACAGAGCACTTAGAAACATCACAGAGCACACTCTGAACTGGGTGTGTTACAAATGTAACTTAGATGAACCATTTCTGGTGATTCAGTGGTTAAAAAAACAAAAAATCTGCCTTGCAATGCAAGGGACACCAGTTCAAACCCTGACCTGGGAAGAGTCCACATCAAGAGTCCACATCCCCGGGAGCAACTAAGCCCACAGCTACTGAGCCTGTGCTCTAGAGCCAGGGAGTCACAACTACTGAAACCTTAGAGCTCTGCAATAAGAAGAGTCACTGCCATGAGAAGCCTGAGCACGCCAACTAGAGAGCAGCCCCTGTTCTCTACAACTAGAGAAAAAGTCCGTTCGCAGCAATGAAGACCCAGCACAGTCAAAAATAAATAAGCCCTCCAGGCTCCTCTGTCCATGGGATTCTCCAGGCAAGAATACTGGTGTGCGTTGCCATTCCCTTCTCCAGGGGATCTTCCTGACCCAAGAATTAAACCCAGATCTCCTGCAATGGAAGGCAGATTCTTTACTGCCTAAGCTACCATGGAAGACTCAATAAAAAAATTTTAAAAAAAAGTAAATGGCTCTCCACAGCGCTGAGAAGAGTGAGTCGCTCTAGCTGGGCTGTCAGCACCCTGACTGTTTTCTTCTCTGCCTCTCATGGTGACCAGACCTCGCCCCAATTCCAGTCTCTCACTGTGATCTGTCCTCTGTCCTGCTAAACCTATCAGAGATCATGTGCTATGTATTTCCAAGACAAAAACAATCAAGAACTACTCTGAGCTACATACATTCCTCATCTGGAGAAATCCCCTGAACTCTTTCGAGGTTGATTCCCTATCTACACTGTAACACTGCTCACTAAGGGAAGCCTAGGTTTGTTCTGAGCCACCACCAAGTTCCCCTCCTCTTCCAAGGAATATGGAGATGGCAGGATTTCCTGAACTGGTTGCCTGCTTCAGACATCTTGACTCGCACTTGCTGGTGGGGCCCAGGCATCTAATCGGGGAGTGTCTCCAGGTACCCTGGAGGCTCGCTAACAGGAGGCGCTCAAGCTAATAGCTGTGAGGTTGCCCCTTCTTCCTCCGAGAATTCTTGTAAAATGGCCTCCCCCATAACAGAGCACTTAGAAACATCACAGAGCACACTCTGAACTGGGTGTGTTACAAATGTAACTATGAGATCCTGAACCATTTCTGTACAAACAGGACCTGGTCTAATGATTTTGAAGCTGAGCCATGAAGACATTTTTTCTGGATCTTTTATGATCTCACATACACATTTCTTTAGTTTCCAATCTTTTTTTTGGCTGTGGTGGATCTTCGTGGCTGCCCTTAGGCCTTCTCTAGTTGAGGTAAGTTGGGTCAGTACATGGGCTTCTCGCTGCAGTGGGTTCTTTTGTTGCCAAACACAGGCTCTAGGCACACGGCCTTCAGTAGTTGTGGCACATGGGTTTAGTTGCCCCGAGGCATGTGGGATCTTCCTGGGGCAGGGATCAAACCCATGTTGCCTGCACTGGCAGACAGATTCCTAACCACTGCACCACCAGGGAAGCCCAGTTTCCAATAATTTTTTCATTCTTAACCACTGGTAGACAATAAATGTGCATCCTGTAACTAAGTAGCCCTGTGATTTTAAGGCCTCTGCCCATCAGTTGCTTTTTTTTTCCCCTCTACTTTGGGCCCATTCACAACATGCTTTCCAAACTACTTCTGTTCAAAAAAAGGGATCGAATGATTCTGTCACCTCCTTGGCCCATGATCCAGTAAAAATAATAACCAGAAGAAGAACGGCTACAAGGAGTGAAGATGAAGATGAGCAAGGCGACATGCCTGGCCAATGGCAAAGGGCCCACGGGGCTCCAGTGCATCCAGTTTCCTCTCGGTGATGCCCAGTTACACCCCGTCCAGATGCCACTGCCTGGCTGCTCCTGGGTCGGCTGGCTTCCAGGCGGCTCCACTGCCCTTTCCTGGCGCCCAGGCCTGGCCTCTCTCAGCCACGGTCCCAGTCCGCACCCAAGCACAGGGAGAGAATGAGGGGGAGAAGGCCCATCAGTCCCTGAACCGCACCCTGTCTGGAGTTGGGAGGCAGCAGAAACAGGCAGTGGGAGCCACTCAGGAGGGCAAATCGGATCAAGAAAGCGCGACCCTGCTCTGATTACTTGGGACGCTCGCCAGAGACACAGCTCCTGTTACCTCTGCATTCCCTGGTTGCACTCACTGCCTTCAGGTGTCATCACAGTCTCTTAGCTCTCTGGCTGACAGGGTCTTCCGACCCCAGGGCCATCAGTGATGGCGGCAGAAATGGAAGAGAAAGGAAGAGGGACCACCCCACACCCAGGACTTCTGCCAGGACGCCTGAACCCGAGGCCGGCCTCCGACTCATAGCCTCCCTCAGCCTCTCCTTCTTTGGTTTTCTTTTGCCCTTAGGCCTTCTCTAGTTGAGGTAAGTTGGGTCAGTACATGGGCTTCTCGCTGCAGTGGGTTCTTTTGTTGCCAAACACAGGCTCTAGGCACACGGCCTTCAGTAGTTGTGGCACATGGGTTTAGTTGCCCCGAGGCATGTGGGATCTTCCTGGGGCAGGGATCAAACCCATGTTGCCTGCACTGGCAGACAGATTCCTAACCACTGCACCACCAGGGAAGCCCAGTTTCCAATAATTTTTTCATTCTTAACCACTGGTAGACAATAAATGTGCATCCTGTAACTAAGTAGCCCTGTGATTTTAAGGCCTCTGCCCATCAGTTGCTTTTTTTTTCCCCTCTACTTTGGGCCCATTCACAACATGCTTTCCAAACTACTTCTGTTCAAAAAAAGGGATCGAATGATTCTGTCACCTCCTTGGCCCATGATCCAGTAAAAATAATAACCAGAAGAAGAACGGCTACAAGGAGTGAAGATGAAGATGAGCAAGGCGACATGCCTGGCCAATGGCAAAGGGCCCACGGGGCTCCAGTGCATCCAGTTTCCTCTCGGTGATGCCCAGTTACACCCCGTCCAGATGCCACTGCCTGGCTGCTCCTGGGTCGGCTGGCTTCCAGGCGGCTCCACTGCCCTTTCCTGGCGCCCAGGCCTGGCCTCTCTCAGCCACGGTCCCAGTCCGCACCCAAGCACAGGGAGAGAATGAGGGGGAGAAGGCCCATCAGTCCCTGAACCGCACCCTGTCTGGAGTTGGGAGGCAGCAGAAACAGGCAGTGGGAGCCACTCAGGAGGGCAAATCGGATCAAGAAAGCGCGACCCTGCTCTGATTACTTGGGACGCTCGCCAGAGACACAGCTCCTGTTACCTCTGCATTCCCTGGTTGCACTCACTGCCTTCAGGTGTCATCACAGTCTCTTAGCTCTCTGGCTGACAGGGTCTTCCGACCCCAGGGCCATCAGTGATGGCGGCAGAAATGGAAGAGAAAGGAAGAGGGACCACCCCACACCCAGGACTTCTGCCAGGACGCCTGAACCCGAGGCCGGCCTCCGACTCATAGCCTCCCTCAGCCTCTCCTAGGTCTTCGACTCCTCCTTCCCAACCCCTCCATGCCCACACCAGCTGCCAGGTGAATTCTTCCACAGAAAATACCTGTGGCTTTCACTCTAAGTGGATGTTTACAAGGCTGCTGACATTGCAAAAGGGGTCATTTGTGGGAAATAAGGAAATATTCTAAAATGCCTGGCACAGACATTCAACACGTGTCAGATTACTGCACAAAGTTTACCCTATTTAGTACTGGAGCTTTGGGACATTAGTCAAATGATTTTTGAGAATTGACTTGGTAACCCGGCTAGCCTGTTTATTTTCCTGGGGATGAAATATTCCAAGGTCTGAAAGACCAACATGGACTGAACGGAGCACAGGGCTGAGGACGGGGACCGGCAGTGCCGGCTCCTGGCCACCAGGGGGCAGCAGGCTGCCGGCGGGCCCTCGGGAGCTGACCTACCGATGAGCAGCCAGTAGTTGCGCAGGTAGTTGAGCTTGCTCTTGCCTTTGAGCCCCTGGTCGAACTTCAGGTCTGTGCTGGGCGTGATCACACACTCCCCTTTGTCCCCGATGGTGACGCCGTCAGTCTGCGGGCCTTCCAACAAAGGAAGGGTGCTGCCCCGGGGCTGTGAAGACACACTGGAGTGAGGCTAGGGGCATCCGAGCGTTCAGGAATGTCCCTGGGCAGGGCTGGTCAGGAAGGCAGAGCAGGACTCCAAGGCCCAAAGACGAGGCCAGAGCAGCCCGTCCCCCAGAACGTGACAATGCTACCCTAATGCCTTTTAAAATTTCTCTTTTTATTTACTTATTGATGCCATACCATGTGGCTTGTGGCATCTTAGTTCCCAGACCAGGGACTGAAACCGTGCCCCTGCAGTGGAAGCACGGAGTCCTAAACACTGGGCCACCAGGGAAGTCCCCTGGATGCCTTTTTTTTTTCAGATGTTTTCTTAAATGTGGACATCTCTTTAAATCTGGGAACTAGGAGACAGGAAGGGTGTGTGTGTGTCGAATTCCAAGAGGCTACTGTGAGAAGCAGATAGAGTGATGGAATTCACATGTGGCACAAGTGACCAGGGTGAGGATGCTTCAGGGCAGGCTCAGGCCCCGCTGGACCCTGGCAGGCCCTGCTCCGCCTCGGGAGCAGCTGACAGACAGCAGCAGTGCTCGGGAGCAGCGGGAAGCCAGGAGATGCCAACCAAACAGCTCAGACACCGTACGGACCGGAACAGCGGCAGGGCCCGCGACACCTCAGACTCTGAGAGAGAGCGCCTGGGGCCGCCTGGCGCAGTCCAGGGAGGCTGGGCCGGTCACAGAAGGATGAACAGGACTTGAGGAGGAAAAGGGAAGACGGAAGCACATTCAAACTGTGAGGCGCAGACTGAACAGGGACTGAGGAAGGAGGAGAGGGACAGGGCAGCCCCCGCAGCGACACCAGCCAAGGGGTGGCTGGCCTGCCGTGGGTGTGATCCCCAGCTGAGGAGTCTAGATGTGAGCCCGAAAGCCAAGGGCAGTGACCGGGGCCTTCCAGGCCCAGGAGGCCTTAGTCCCACGGCTCTGCTCGTGTGGGAGAATGCAGTGTGTGGAGAACATCTGATTTAGGCTGCGCATCTTGTTCTTCGCTGACAGGCAGCGGGAGTGTTTCGAGGCTGCACGGGCGAGCCCCGCCCCGCCCGCCAGTGGACTTACCACAACAGCAACGCCCTCGTGCACCATGGAGGGGGACGCGTAGAGGCTGGTAGAGTATCTCCCCACATACAGGGTGGGCCTAGGAGACAGACAGACACAGGCGTTCCACCGTCACTTAACGCTGGACCCACAAAAGGGGGCTTTCATGAGAGAACCACAGCGCTGACCACCATGCCCGGGAAGAAGCACATGAACCCCGCGCTCTGAGCATGGCGGTGAGATGCAAGGGGGCTGCCCTGGGCACCAGGAGAGCAGGACCGCAGGCCCTCTGCCACTGGGGCCTTCGACAGGCCACCGGCCTGCAGCCTGGGTCTCTGCCTCTGCAAGTGGGGGGCTGCACTGGTCCATCCCTGCTTCTGCCCGCGGAAAGGACCCTGAGCATCGATCACCTGGGAGAGACTGAACACTTGGACGCCTGCAGCCACCCCACAGCCTCCAAGAAGGCCTGGCCAGCACACCTTGACGACTACGCTGCCACCAGAATTCTCACCATAGGGGCTTGTGATTCCTAAAGATTCAAGAGGTTCTACAGAAACCTGGAGAAACTGCTCTTGTCTGAATGCCTAGAGCAAAGAGGATGCACAGGAAAATTTCAAACAGGTGAGACTTCCGGTGGGTGGTCTGTCCCTGTCCGGGGCACTGAGGAGGAGAGGGGACCTGGCTTTGCCCATGGTCATCATCTGCGTGAAAACACAAGGCTGCATCTGCTAACCAGGGCTACTATCAACAGTCAGTCTGGGGTGGGTCACCCACTAAATTGTCTAACAAACACCTTATTTGAATAGGACTATGAATTCAGAGAACAATTCACGCTTACTCGATCTTTTCCACAGCTCGACAAAATGGGAAACAGAGGCTCAGCAAGACTAAGTGACCAAGTGACCGGCTGGTCACAGGCGGGGATGGGGAACAAGGCCTGAGTTTCAGACACACACACACACCTAATACTTTTCCCTGATTTGTGAAACACACGCAAGTTACAAAAAAATATTTAGAAAATACAGAAAGTTAAACAATAAGCTCATCTCTGGTCTCCCTATCCCTGAGACAGATCCAGCGTGTACTACACTGGCAGTCTGTTTCCTATCCCTTTCCGTAAGTTTAATTTATTTAATATTCAAGAATCTGGAGCATCCAGGGTGCCCATGTCTTAAGATCCTGAGGCTTCAGAGGAAGCTGTCCTTGACTGTCTATATTCCTCACAGCTTCAGGGGTGCCAAGGAAAAGGGCTTTCATGAGAGAACCACAGCTGACCACCATGCCGGAAGAAGCACATGAACCCCGCGCTCTGAGCATGGCGGTGAGATGCAAGGGGGCTGCCCTGGGCACCAGGAGAGCAGGACCGCAGGCCCTCTGCCACTGGGGCCTTCGACAGGCCACCGGCCTGCAGCCTGGGTCTCTGCCTCTGCAAGTGGGGGGCTGCACTGGTCCATCCCTGCTTCTGCCCGCGGAAAGGACCCTGAGCATCGATCACCTGGGAGAGACTGAACACTTGGACGCCTGCAGCCACCCCACAGCCTCCAAGAAGGCCTGGCCAGCACACCTTGACGACTACGCTGCCACCAGAATTCTCACCATAGGGGCTTGTGATTCCTAAAGATTCAAGAGGTTCTACAGAAACCTGGAGAAACTGCTCTTGTCTGAATGCCTAGAGCAAAGAGGATGCACAGGAAAATTTCAAACAGGTGAGACTTCCGGTGGGTGGTCTGTCCCTGTCCGGGGCACTGAGGAGGAGAGGGGACCTGGCTTTGCCCATGGTCATCATCTGCGTGAAAACACAAGGCTGCATCTGCTAACCAGGGCTACTATCAACAGTCAGTCTGGGGTGGGTCACCCACTAAATTGTCTAACAAACACCTTATTTGAATAGGACTATGAATTCAGAGAACAATTCACGCTTACTCGATCTTTTCCACAGCTCGACAAAATGGGAAACAGAGGCTCAGCAAGACTAAGTGACCAAGTGACCGGCTGGTCACAGGCGGGGATGGGGAACAAGGCCTGAGTTTCAGACACACACACACACCCTAATACTTTTCCCCTGATTTGTGAAACACACGCAAGTTACAAAAAAATATTTAGAAAATACAGAAAGTTAAACAATAAGCTCATCTCTGGTCTCCCTATCCCTGAGACAGATCCAGCGTGTACTACACTGGCAGTCTGTTTCCTATCCCTTTCCGTAAGTTTAATTTATTTAATATTCAAGAATCTGGAGCATCCAGGGGTGCCCATGTCTTAAGATCCTGAGGCTTCAGAGGAAGCTGTCCTTGACTGTCTATATTCCTCACAGCTTCAGGGGGTGTCCGCCCCGAGCCCCGGGCCAGGGCCTGGAACAGCATGCTGCTGCAGGGCCAGAACGCGGGGCTGCCGCAGCCCCTTTCCGGCCCACATGCTCGACTCACGTCAGCTTGCTCTTGGCCTCCGTCTCCTTGGGGAACGGGTACTTCCACTTGGTGATGCGCCCCACCTCCCCTGACATGAAGGTCAGGTAGCGCAGGGTCTCCACGGCGACGTTGATGTGCATCACCTTCCGCAGACCCTCGCGCTGCCAGACGTAGAAGGCCACCACGGGGGACGCGTAGTTCTGGATCCACAGGACGTCCCCAGACTCGCTGTCCACGGTCACCACCAGCCCATCGCCATTGGACACAAAGTGGGACATCTCTGTACAGATCAGATAAACAGAGCGTGTGGAGCCTCACCCGCGCCTGCAACCACGTCCTCTGCTCCCCCGGCGAGCGTCAGTCACCCCGCTAGAGGAAGCAGACCTTCTGGAGTGTTCTCAGAACGTCTCCCGACAAAACTCCACTGGCTTCCAAAGAACTGGCTCAGGCTCTACAAGAGCGAGACACTGAGAGCTGCCTGCTTTATGAACGGGAGACGGGGTCACCCTCTCACTTGGCAGTGTTCTTTCTTCACTTGGGAACAGCATTCGAGTCAATTAGAGTGTGTATGGCAGAGGGGAACCAGTGGAGGTCCTGAGAATCTGGCATTTTACAGCAGTCACTTCAAATCTGTTGATTCAGCTGAAAATCGGGGCTGTCCACTGGCACTGCCCACACGAGACCCCAGAGGAAATCTGTCAGACTGTCAGACACCAGGATTAAGACCTGATGCAGCCAGGTAAACAGTTAATGAAAGAAAAAAAAAAAAAGAGTGCTTAGGGCAAAGATCAGGTTCAGGTGCTACCAAGAATGGCTTTGGGGTCGAGATCAAATCAAAAATGAGGCTGTAAGACCCTCCTCTGAGGCATCTGAAAGACTTAAGGTGGTCCTCCCTAGATCCGCTTCCCCTCGTAGCTCTATTCGAGCTGTCCATTCCACAGTGTTTATGGAGTAGTGGTGTAGCTCAGGGACGCACACGTGAAATGCGGCAAAGCTGGCGTTAAGCATTCATTTGAGTTGGGGGGATGTTTCCTAGAGAAATACCTCAGGGATGAGCCACAGTTAGGGCGACGGTTGTTAACGTCACAGGCTGACACGTAGTTCAGCCTCCCGTGGGCGTCTGCGGCAGTCAACTCCTTCCACGCCACAGAGGCACGCCACAGTGCGCTCTCCCTCCTCTCCAGGCAAGCCTGCCACCATCTTACCTGAGTCCCCTCCATAACTCTCGCCCAGGCCCCTGCCTTCAACAGTGACTGCCGAGAAAATTAAAAAAAGGGAATTCCCTGGATGTCCAGTGGTTAGAACGCCATACTTCCACCACAAGGGGCCTGGGTTCAATCCCTGGTTGGGGAACTAAGATTCTGCAAGCCACATGGTTCAGTCACAACAAGGGGCAGGGGGGAGTAAAAACAAACAAAACACCCACTGACTGTTACGGTATACAAGTCCATGGAAAGTCCAGAACCTGGTGACCAAGAGAATCTTAAATGGAAATTCAGCTTTCCGGAACCCTCGTCTCCCCACAGGTCACAAGTGCCCGCCCGACCTCGCCAAGCCACGGTGGAAGGGGGGACACTCACTGTAGTCCCCGTCGTCCTCAGGCAGCGCCGCCGCGTAGTCGAAGTAGGTGGCGTTCCAGCGCAGCTCGCGGGTTTTGGTGTCATACATGGTGATGGTGTACTCTGGGTGGGGAGCACACGCCAGCCTGTCACCCAGAGGGGCCGCGACTCATCCAGAGTACTGAGTGCTGACCCATCCAAAGTACGACAGACGAGTCCTCCCTGAATGGCGTGTGGACAGTCCACACTGGCGGAGAGAGGCCACGTGGAGGAGGACGAAAGTCCTAGATGCAGGAGCGAACCCGGCCCACAGCAGGTGGGGCAGAGACAGGCTGCCCAGGCTGTGCCCCTGAACTCAAGGCTCACAGAATCACGAGCAACGTCCTGGCGTTGTTTTAAGCCACTTAGGATTTCTGGTGGTTTATTATACAGCAATAGAGAGCTGACATTAGACATCGGTACCCAGATGTGGGATGTTGCCATAGCAGACACCTAAAACACGCGGCACGGCCTTTGGGATGGGGAGGCAGGTGGAGGCTGGAAAGGACTGCTGATGGAAGCTGAAAACGATGACCCCCGAACGGTGTGGGGGTGACCCAGTGAGACTACCCCCTGCAGTAACTTGAAAAATATAAAGCACCTAGTGATCTATGGATCTGACTGAGGAGACTTCCAGGCAGAATGGGGAATACACCAAATGTTTCTCTAGCTGAATATGGTATGACAGAAGGCAGATAGGATAAAGAAGAGACCACTCCATTTTCAGGCTGAATACAGAGGAAACAGAGAGGGTTCAGGACTGATGTCCCAGCTGGAAAAAGTCTCAATGTGAAAAAGGGCCTTGGGGCGGGATCTCCCTCGTGGTGCTATGACTCAGACTTAGAGCTCCCGATGCAGGGGCCAGGGCTCGATCCCGGTGGCCCGTGCGACTGCAAGCCACATGGTTCAGTCACAACAAGGGGCAGGGGGGAGTAAAAACAAACAAAACACCCACTGACTGTTACGGTATACAAGTCCATGGAAAGTCCAGAACCTGGTGACCAAGAGAATCTTAAATGGAAATTCAGCTTTCCGGAACCCTCGTCTCCCCACAGGTCACAAGTGCCCGCCCGACCTCGCCAAGCCACGGTGGAAGGGGGGACACTCACTGTAGTCCCCGTCGTCCTCAGGCAGCGCCGCCGCGTAGTCGAAGTAGGTGGCGTTCCAGCGCAGCTCGCGGGTTTTGGTGTCATACATGGTGATGGTGTACTCTGGGTGGGGAGCACACGCCAGCCTGTCACCCAGAGGGGCCGCGACTCATCCAGAGTACTGAGTGCTGACCCATCCAAAGTACGACAGACGAGTCCTCCCTGAATGGCGTGTAGGACAGTCCACACTGGCGGAGAGAGGCCACGTGGAGGAGGACGAAAGTCCTAGATGCAGGAGCGAACCCGGCCCACAGCAGGTGGGGCAGAGACAGGCTGCCCAGGCTGTGCCCCTGAACTCAAGGCTCACAGAATCACGAGCAACGTCCTGGCGTTGTTTTAAGCCACTTAGGATTTCTGGTGGTTTATTATACAGCAATAGAGAGCTGACATTAGACATCGGTACCCAGATGTGGGATGTTGCCATAGCAGACACCTAAAACACGCGGCACGGCCTTTGGGATGGGGAGGCAGGTGGAGGCTGGAAAGGACTGCTGATGGAAGCTGAAAACGATGACCCCCGAACGGTGTGGGGGTGACCCAGTGAGACTACCCCCTGCAGTAACTTGAAAAATATAAAGCACCTAGTGATCTATGGATCTGACTGAGGAGACTTCCAGGCAGAATGGGGAATACACCAAATGTTTTCTCTAGCTGAATATGGTATGACACAAGGCAGATAAGCTAAAGAAGAAACCACTCCATTTTCAGGCTGAATACAGAGGAAACAGAGAGGGTTCAGGACTGATGTCCCAGCTGGAAAAAAGTCTCAATGTGAAAAAGGGCCTTGGGGCGGGATCTCCCTCGTGGTGCTATGACTCAGACTTAGAGCTCCCGATGCAGGGGGCCAGGGCTCGATCCCTGGTCAGGAAACTAGGTCCCACGTGCCGTAACTAGAGACCCTGCATGCTGCAGCGAAGACCCCATGCAGCCAGATAATTTTTTTTTTTTTCTAATGGGCTTAGGGCAAAGATCAGGTTTAGGTGCTACTGAAAAAAAAAAAAAAGGTGGCTTTCAGGTCAAGGTCAAATCAAAGATGAGGCTGTAAGACCCTCCTCTGAGGTCTCAGAAAGCCTTTAAGGTGGGCCTCCATAGACCTGCTTCCCCGTGTGGCTCTCCTGTGGCTATCCATTGCACGGTTTTTAACGAGCAGTGGTGCAGGACAGGGCTGCACACGTGAAATGCAGAAGGCAGATCCCTGAGAGAAAGGGCCCCCCGCCCCCCCAGTCACTCGCCGCAGCCTCTGAGCCCCCGCCACACGTCAGCACCGTGCCAGGTGCGGAGATGGGGCAAGTGAACACAACCAAGGTCTGCCCTCAGAAAGCCGGCTGGCCAGCGAGGAAGGTGGAAGATACGCAAACAGGATTTAGACACACGTAGTTACAAGTGTGGAGAAGGAGGCTGCGGCTGCAGAGAGAGGAGGTGGGGGTGGCGGGGGGAGGGTGCTGCTGATGCCTGGAAAGGGCCAGCGACGGGCGGGGTGAACAGCTGTGCAGGCTGAGCATGGAACGCTGCCGTCCCCGGGCTGCAGAGGAGGAGGCCACAGAGGTGTGGGGCCACATCCCGGAGGCCCGTAATCCTTGGGCAAGGGGGAACCCCAGGGGGAATCCCATGGTAAGCCTGTGTGTGGCCACCTTCTAGATGAAGCTGCCTGGAGGTACAGACCCATGGGGACAGCCTGGGAATACACCAAATGTTTCTAGCTGAATATGGTATGACACAAGGCAGATAAGCTAAAGAAGAAACCACTCCATTTTCAGGCTGAATACAGAGGAAACAGAGAGGGTTCAGGACTGATGTCCCAGCTGGAAAAAGTCTCAATGTGAAAAAGGGCCTTGGGGCGGGATCTCCCTCGTGGTGCTATGACTCAGACTTAGAGCTCCCGATGCAGGGGGCCAGGGCTCGATCCCTGGTCAGGAAACTAGGTCCCACGTGCCGTAACTAGAGACCCTGCATGCTGCAGCGAAGACCCCATGCAGCCAGATAATTTTTTTTTTTTTCTAATGGGCTTAGGGCAAAGATCAGGTTTAGGTGCTACTGAAAAAAAAAAAAAAGGTGGCTTTCAGGTCAAGGTCAAATCAAAGATGAGGCTGTAAGACCCTCCTCTGAGGTCTCAGAAAGCCTTTAAGGTGGGCCTCCATAGACCTGCTTCCCCGTGTGGCTCTCCTGTGGCTATCCATTGCACGGTTTTTAACGAGCAGTGGTGCAGGACAGGGCTGCACACGTGAAATGCAGAAGGCAGATCCCTGAGAGAAAGGGCCCCCCGCCCCCCCAGTCACTCGCCGCAGCCTCTGAGCCCCCGCCACACGTCAGCACCGTGCCAGGTGCGGAGATGGGGCAAGTGAACACAACCAAGGTCTGCCCTCAGAAAGCCGGCTGGCCAGCGAGGAAGGTGGAAGATACGCAAACAGGATTTAGACACACGTAGTTACAAGTGTGGAGAAGGAGGCTGCGGCTGCAGAGAGAGGAGGTGGGGGTGGCGGGGGGAGGGTGCTGCTGATGCCTGGAAAGGGCCAGCGACGGGCGGGGTGAACAGCTGTGCAGGCTGAGCATGGAACGCTGCCGTCCCCGGGCTGCAGAGGAGGAGGCCACAGAGGTGTGGGGCCACATCCCGGAGGCCCGTAATCCTTGGGCAAGGGGGAACCCCAGGGGGAATCCCATGGTAAGCCTGTGTGTGGCCACCTTCTAGATGAAGCTGCCTGGAGGTACAGACCCATGGGGAGGCTCCCACAGGTCCTTGTTTGCAATCAGACAGGTTGTGCACGATAAAAGGCTCCTTCTTACCCGTGCGCCCCAGATACAGGAGAGAGGTCGATGGGCAGAGGCTGTCGGCAAAGGCTGAGGACAGGGTCTGCTGCTTCTCCCCTGTCAGGAGGTCGATGACATACCAAATGTCCTGCTTTTTACCTGCAAGGTCACAAGGACACTCACTCAGCATGGAAAAAAATACCCCCACCACACCAGCAGCCCAGGATGTTCCCTGGGCTGAGAAACAAGCCTGAGGTTCTCACGATGCTGAAGAGATTTATATGGTGCTCCGAGGGTGACCAGGTTAATGGTAATGTGCAGATAACAAAGCTTCTTGAGCCACTGGGTCCTCTAACAACTTAATAACCTAGTCGTGGCCTAAAATTTACTCCAAGCCTAATAACGTAATAACTCACAGAGTTTATTGCTCTGATGAGTGGCCTTAAATATGAAAAATCTAGCCTGTTGTGGCGATCTTTTTCCCATAGACTAGGACCTATATAACTCCAGAAACGTACCCAGGGGCTCATCTCCCTGGTAACCATCATTCATCCATGTCGACATCCCCACTAATGAGCCTCATGTAAAGAGGATCTGCAGCTACTGTTTATAACTCTAATTAGCTGGTACTGTGACTGGCCAGGAGAGCTGGTGGCAACCCGTGCTAATGAGGCCAAAGTTACCTTGGGCCTCGACCCCGGCCAGTCCAGGACTCCCCTAGCCACACGCTACACCCCTCCTCTCGGTCAGCTGATTAAAAGGTATGAACTTGCAGACAGCACAGCCCAACAACACAATCAGAAGAACTTGAAGAATGGGTACCTGTGGCTACGTACACCAGGGCATCCTGGTAATGGCGCGCTCCAAAGAAAGCTGTGGGGTGTTATTATCGTTTTAACAATTTTATTATTTATTTAGTTTTGGCTGTGCTGGGTCTTCATGCTGCGTGTAGGCTTTCTCTAGTTGCGGTGAGCAGGGGCTACTCTCTAGCTATGGTGCACAGGCTTCTCACTGCGGTGGCTTCTCTTGCTGCAGAAGAGTGCAAGGGCTTCAGGAGCTGCAGCGCATGGACTCAGTAGTTGCAGCTCCCGGGCTCTGGAGCACAGGCTCAGAGCGCAGCTGCTCCGTGGCCCGGGCGCAGCTGCTCCGTGGCCAGTGGTATCTTGCTGGATCAGGGATGGAACCCGTGTCTCTTGCATTGGCAGGTGGATTCTTTACCACTGGGCCACCGGGGAAGCCCAATACAGGGCATTATTACCACTATGACTTGAAGACAAACACAACTCCTACCTGAAAGTCAACACCTTCACTGTGCTGTGCACATTTCTGTTTTGTAAGGCTTGTCTCTGGTCACTTGTCTCTTCCTACTTTATTGGAGACGCTTCCTATTTTGAGGGACCCTTGGAAGCAGAGTACCTAGATGCCGGCTAGCTCATAGGGCCTGAGAATCTGCTAGAGCTACACCTAGTTCTAACAGAGGAGGCCTTTGTGCCAGTCTGCGTGTCTGAAACTCGTCCACTGATCCTAACTTCCTGTTCTCGGCAACAAATCTTAATATGAAAAGGATCTGAAGATGGAGAGAAAACAACACGCCTGACCGCTCTGACCGGGATCCCTTTCCATATGACTCGGCACCCTTCTGGTTACTTCAAGGACCGTCACGGTCTGCATAACTCAGCTCCCACTTTAATGGACGGGACGGGGCAACTGCCACTACTTTCAATGCACCCTAAGCGACGAGGTGACAGTCGGAGCTGGAAGATCAGCCAGAAAACAGTGATTACAGACGGTGAGAAGGTGTTCAGAGGGGCCTGGGGCACGGTCCAGAGGACAGAGAAACCCTGTGTTGATCACTTCCTCTGAATCCTGGGGTGGGGATATGGAGGGCTTCCTCATTCTAAAGGTGTGGAGAGAAGCAGGAGCCCCAGTATCCTCAGACAAAGACTTAAAATCCAGCAGGGGCTGAGCTTGAGGCCAGAAACACACATAAAGGCATGAACAGGCAACAAGCATTTTCAGTTCCTCAGAAAGAAAGCTGCTTTATAATTCAGGATATTATTACTGCCGAGCTTTCAAGATAAATACAGCTCTCCTTTGTGTCACAAACGCATTTTTATTGACATTTTGGCAGCAACGTGGTCAAAGGAAAGCAGCCGATGTGAGGTTTTGAAAGACATGACCCCTGCAAGGTACAAAGGTGGCTTATCCAAGCAAGCTGTTAAGTGCTGTTTTTAATCCAATATTCTGATAGCAGGAAATACCAAGAAAGCCCTATAATTAATAGGCAGAGCCTGGCTTCCCTTTCTTGGCTGACTATTGTCATTCTCTTTAGTTTTCACCCAGTTGCTTCTGGGTATGTTGCAATCTATGAATCGCAGGGGTAGGTCAACACGGCAGTTCCAAGCATTCACTGTGACATGAAGTACACCTTCACTGTGCTGTGCACATTTCTGTTTTGTAAGGCTTGTCTCTGGTCACTTGTCTCTTCCTACTTTATTGGAGACGCTTCCTATTTTGAGGGACCCTTGGAAGCAGAGTACCTAGATGCCGGCTAGCTCATAGGGCCTGAGAATCTGCTAGAGCTACACCTAGTTCTAACAGAGGAGGCCTTTGTGCCAGTCTGCGTGTCTGAAACTCGTCCACTGATCCTAACTTCCTGTTCTCGGCAACAAATCTTAATATGAAAAGGATCTGAAGATGGAGAGAAAACAACACGCCTGACCGCTCTGACCGGGATCCCTTTCCATATGACTCGGCACCCTTCTGGTTACTTCAAGGACCGTCACGGTCTGCATAACTCAGCTCCCACTTTAATGGACGGGACGGGGCAACTGCCACTACTTTCAATGCACCCTAAGCGACGAGGTGACAGTCGGAGCTGGAAGATCAGCCAGAAAACAGTGATTACAGACGGTGAGAAGGTGTTCAGAGGGGCCTGGGGCACGGTCCAGAGGACAGAGAAACCCTGTGTTGATCACTTCCTCTGAATCCTGGGGTGGGGATATGGAGGGCTTCCTCATTCTAAAGGTGTGGAGAGAAGCAGGAGCCCCAGTATCCTCAGACAAAGACTTAAAATCCAGCAGGGGCTGAGCTTGAGGCCAGAAACACACATAAAGGCATGAACAGGCAACAAGCATTTTCAGTTCCTCAGAAAGAAAGCTGCTTTATAATTCAGGATATTATTACTGCCGAGCTTTCAAGATAAATACAGCTCTCCTTTGTGTCACAAACGCATTTTTATTGACATTTTGGCAGCAACGTGGTCAAAGGAAAGCAGCCGATGTGAGGTTTTGAAAGACATGACCCCTGCAAGGTACAAAGGTGGCTTATCCAAGCAAGCTGTTAAGTGCTGTTTTTAATCCAATATTCTGATAGCAGGAAATACCAAGAAAGCCCTATAATTAATAGGCAGAGCCTGGCTTCCCTTTCTTGGCTGACTATTGTCATTCTCTTTAGTTTTCACCCAGTTGCTTCTGGGTATGTTGCAATCTATGAATCGCAGGGGTAGGTCAACACGGCAGTTCCAAGCTTGTTAAAGAAGTAATCATATTAATAGTGCAGGTCTGCTCCCAAGTGTGTGCGTGGGGAACCCCTTTCTTAACTGGTCAGCTGTTCCTGGCATAAAATAGCCCAACTGAGGCAGGAAAGGCCTTTCCCAGAAGGGCAGGTGGGCAGGGTGACGGTACGTACGCCTCGCTCTCTCTCAGACACAACACCTTCCCAGATGGCTCATTTCCAAAAGGGGTCAGAGTGTCAGGAGCTCTTACCCATGTACAGAATTCCATCCGAACTTCGGCACGGCGATGCCTGCACCAGTTCCGGGATTGTAAAGGGAAGTTTCTTTAAAACAAACCAAAAAAAAAAAAAAAAAGTTAACCGGGTCTTGTGCAATGATTACAATTCCACTGCACAGTCTGTTTCTGTTACCCAATTCTGCTAAAACGAATGGAGCACTGTTGATGGGGGTTTCCCTAATTGGAAACCGAGGAGAGGTGGGCACCCCAGGCTCCCAGTCCACTGTGGACAAGTCCTCGGCTCCCAGGTCCCTGGAAACACTGGTTCTTTTAAAGTGACACACTCCCTCCAAGTCTCTAGTCCAGAGCACTTCTGGGGATGGCACTGACCTTTCTGAAAAGACATACCAACACAGAGAGTTACACAATCTTTGAAATTCCAAGGGTGGGGGACAAGGAGGGGGAGGGAGAATTGCCGTCTTGGAAAACTGTCCTAGAGCTGACTAGACCAGGAGCGGAAAATGCTTCTGAGAGCGGGAGTGAGCCAGGAGACCACGCTGAAGGGCAGCCTTGAGGGAAAGGCGAAGTACATTGCCATGTGGGCACCACAGCAGTCTGAGGCGGGAAGAGAAGTTTCGGTGTTTTCTCTAGCAAAGAATTCTCCTACTGCAAAACAGAAGATGACTGGGCCTTTGAGTATTAAAAGTAGTTATGGGGGCTTCCCTGTGGTCCAGTGGGTAAGGACACTGCCTTGCAGTGCAAGGGGTGCCGGCTCAATCCCTGGCCTGGGAAGATCCCACGTGCCGCGGAGCAGCTGGACCGATGTGTCCAACTACTGAGCTGGAGCTCTGGGGGGCATGCGCCCACAGCCGGTGCTTTGCAACAAGAGAGGCCACTGCGAAGGGAGGCCCACACTGGCCAAAGAACAAAGATAAATAAATGAAAAACCAATAGAAGTCGCCAAAAAAAAAAAAAGAAGTTATGGTAGGTGCCAGGAAAAGAAACTCAGAGCAGTCCACATATTTCAACTGCATTTCATCATAAAAACTGATCCTTCTGAGTCAACAGCTGACATCTGACAAGTTCTTTGGGTTAGAGTTTGTTTCAGAATACTTTATTTTTGGAACATTCTGTGTTCTCAAAACCCTTCTGTGGATGCCTGCCTCTATCTGTGACACGGCCACCTTTCTCTCCTAGAAAGCCAAAACATCTTTCGAGCTTTAGTGAACAGAACTTTCCATAACCAATTATGTGGATTTTCCGGTCACTGCCAACATTTAAGCCTTAGCAGAGGAAAAACGCCCCGGCGAGGCGGTCACAGCTGGGTTTCTGCTAGATGTTTCTGAGGATCAGAGAGTCGTGGCGAGGTTTCCAGTTTAAAGTGTGGTGGTGTCGGCTGAGCATGGCCACTTTGGTCTCCTGATGTGAGGCCCAGGCTGGAAGTGCATTCTGAAGCTGCTAAACCACAACACGGAGCGGCTTGCGGGTGGGTGGCAAGAGCATCCTCCAGAACCTAGGGGCTCCTGGGGCCCCCTCTAGGCAGTTTCCACACCTCTACTGTGGAGATGACCATATATGTAGGCCCATTTCTCAATCTCTTCTTGGAGAGCTTTTTTTTTTTTTTTTAAAAAAAAAAAAGTCCTAATGACCTAGGTCAGTTAAATGGAGACTTTGGGATTGGGACCTAGACAGGATCTTCTAGAGTTCTTCCAGGATATTAAAACATGCAGCTACGGTTGTGAACCATTGGTCTAGATTCTCAAATGGATGTGGGAATGGAATATGATCCCCCCACGGCCAAGGGGATGCATTACTGGAGGAATATACAGTGTTTATAGCTACACCCCTTCCCCAAATTAAGAATCACTAGAGTTAGGGACGTCCCTGGTGGTCCAGAGGTTAACACTCTATGCTTCCCCTGCAGGGGGCATGAGTTTGATCCCCGACTGGGGAACTAAGATCTTGCATGCCATGTGGCCAAAGAATTTAAAATTAAAAAAAAAAAAAAAGTCACTAGATAAAGTGAGGCCTGTTACTAAAGGACTACCACTTCCTTCTAGTGTGCTGGCTGAGCCCTGAGACCCTGTGGGCCCATCACTGGTTTTGAACTCTGGGCTGTATGTTTCAAAGCTCACTGAGGGAGCTGTGAAAAGATACTGATGCCCAGGTCCTGATCTGATCCACCTGATTCAGAATCCCAGTATTTTTTTTTTAAGATCCTAATGTGCAGCTGCAGTTGAGGTCAGTGGTCAAGAACCTCTGGAACACAAAGAAGCTAAATCTACTCACCGTCAGGCCTTCGTTGTTCTTGCCCCCAAGTGTGTACAGGCTGCCGTCGTTGGGGTCTGGGAGGAAGGCAGGCCTGGAGATCAAGCAGTAAGTGTCAGAGACAGATGACAGCCCAGGGCCCAGGACAAAACAGCCAAGCCAGGCAGAGCCATGGCGGGTCAGGGTCAAGGGGTGTGTGTGGGTGTGTGTGTGTGTGTGTGTATGAAATAATTCCATTCACTGCTTTTCCATCCTAGCCACAGACAGTAAAATATCCTTCTGGTGGTCTCCAGTGGTCCCGGCCTTTTGGGCACCAGGGTTCAGTTTCATGGAAGACAATTTTTCCATGGACAGTTGTCGGGGGGAGGGGAGAAATTCAGGCTGATTCAAGTGCATGACATTTACTGTGCACTTTGTTTCTATTATTATTACATCAGCTCCACCTCAGATCATCAGGCATCAGATCCCCCAGGTTGGGGACCCCTGGTCTATACCACACTTGGGTGGAAAACAAACAACCTCCAGTGGAAAACCAGTATAAAACCACAGAAAAAGCATGCTCCGGTCAAAGCACACTGGGTGCAGACACAGTAAAGTGAAAAGGACCCAGCAAGTTTGTTTTTCAGCTTCCAAGTTAGCCGCCATACAGAGCCTCAACATTTAATATTTAATAGCATGGCACGGTACCTAAACAGGGAGAACAAATGTGCCTTTGGTGCTGTACAAACATTCACTTTTAGGAGTCAATAAAAGTCGACTCTGCAGGCTTGACATGAGGAAGCTGCCGCGGAGGGGACGGGTCAGGTTCTCATCAGCACTTCCCCAGGAAGCAGGTTCAAGGTACTCTTTTGTGAAGCTCACCTGCTGACCACTGAATGACGACTAGTCTCTCGGAAACCCCTGGCTGAATTTTTTTCTCTGCCCAGTTGAGAGAGGCTTCTCACACAGTAAGGAGTCCACCTGCAGTGCGGGAGACCCGGGGGTGATCTCGGGCTCCCTGGAGGAGGAAATGGCAGCGCACTCCGGGACTCTTGCCTGAGAGTTCCATGGAAGGAGGAGCCTGGTGGGCTACACTTCATGGAGTCGCAAAGAGTCGGACACGACTGAGTGCCTTTCACTTCACCCAGTTTAGAGCGTCATTTGAGGCTCTTAGAGGTGCCATCCAGCTTTCCTCCCAACACACACATGCTAGTAACATGTCACATTCATGTCTCCTCGCCATAGTTTAGCACAGTGAAGGGGCTCGGAGAGAGCCAAAGACCCCCGGGCCCTTCTGAGGACTGTGGAAGCTTAAGTTCAAAACTCGCCATAAGTTACATCTCAAAGAAGCCTTTTTTAATATCACTGCCTCCCCACCCCGGCCCCCAAGGATGTGACCACTCTGTCCCCAACTCAGGCTTCTTTCAAAGCACCCATGAGACTTTCTAGGTCTCTGTTGCTCTCATGCCACCTCAAGTCTGTGCATACGTGTGCTCCCAGAAACTAGCTTCATAAACATGGACTGAGCAAAACAGAAACTGAAGCAAGGGCACGTGGTGCAGCAAATGAGAACACTTACTCTTCCACGTGAGTCGGAACCTGCAGGACCGGATCTGTGCAAAAGAACCACAAAGGCGCTGTCAGACAGACTAAAAAGGCGGGATTCCCAGAGTTCCCAGGACCAGCTTGCAAACTGGACCAACTAATTTGTCTACGTGAGAAAACGTAGGTGAAGGCACTTTAGAAAATTCACACACAAAAACACAAAGTAAGCTCTTAGGGGGCTTCCCAGGTAGTTCAGTGGTAAAGAATCTGTCTGCAACGTAGGAGAGATGCGTTCGACCCCTGGTTCAGGGAGATCCTCTGGAGAAGGAAATGGCAACCCACTCCAGTATTCTTGCCGGGATAATCCCACGGACAGAGAAGCCTGGCGGGCTACCGAAGAGTTGGACGCGACTGGAGAGACTGAGCACGCACGCACGCAAGCTCTTAGGGCTGTCGCTCAGAGTGGAGAGGGGGTGGAGGGCAGGATGGAACGGCTGTCAGGAGACAAGCCTGTGGCTCGGGGGATGGACACCGCCGACAACCCATAGTGGACAGCGGGTCACAATGTCACTATCTGATGCGTCAAGGACTTCTAAACCTAAACCATTACTGGGTCAGACACCTGGTGTACTTCCGTCGGGAAAAGCCAAACTGTGGCTTAAGAAGCAATTCTGCTGCTGATGAGAATCTGGCTGGATGGTAAATGGACACACCCCTTTGGGGTGTGAATATGATGACCTTAGAGCCTTTGACTGTTTGTTTTTCTTGATCCCTCCACCTTTGACCCATTAATTCCATTTCTATAAAATCTGTTGTAAAAACAACACAAAATGCAGAAAAAGTCTTCTGTACAAAGATCTTCACCGTACCATCACAGACAGCTTAACTGTTCAGAGATGTGGTTAAATTGTGGAACATTCCCTGGGCAGAAAATTAAGGCTGCTAACAGGGCTTATAAAGTTTTGTAACTATGTATACTCAGGAAAAAAGATAACATTGTAGCTAGAGTATCAATGCAGCTGAGGGGAAAAAAGAAAAAAAAAAACCTTCCAATCAAAAAAAAAAAAAAGGAACTAGATGGAAAGGTCCAAAAAAAGTGCTAATTGTAAGTTATCTTCGTCCGAAAATATGACTCTCCCACCTTTTCTATATTTGCCCCAATCTCTACACAAGTAGAAACTGGCATTCCCTTTGAAATAAGAAAGTGTTTTCTCCAGTTGGTTTTTTGTTTGTTTGTTTCTGTTTTATTTATCTATTGGGCATGTGGCATGTGGGATCTTAGTTCCCCAACCAGGGACCAAACCCCTGTCCCTGCACTGGGAGCTCAGAGCCTTAACCACTGGACTGTCAGGGAAGTCCCCCTCCAGGTTGGTCTTGATAATGGTTGGCTGAAAAGGAGGTTCGGAGCTGTCCATACGATGGCACAGGAAAATCCAAACAAACTTTTTGGCTGACCCAATATTTGCAGTAGTCGAAGTGGCAGAATTTCTTCCTCCCCCAATTCGCCTAGGGGATCACAAGGACATGCCTGAGTTCACGAAGTGGGTGGAGGCCACTGATCTGGAAGTGCTGCAACAGAAATGAAATCCCAGGCACGAGACTACACAGCAATGAGGTGTCCCCAGTCACCAAGACCTCAAGGGCTATAAGCCACGCAGCCTGCAAAACTTCAGAGCAAAACACTGTGCTGTGACTCTGGATACAGGCTCTGCTTATGGTGACAGACAGCTGTCTAATTCCCTGGGTCAGCTGGGATTCTCGGATGAAGGAAACTCTTTCAAGCCTTATTGTGTGTTGACTCTGCTTTACAGGCCTGGCTCCGACATGAAGGTGGACCCGTGTTCACAACAGAGGCCCGCCCACCACATGTGGTCTGTGGCAGCAAACAAACAATTCATTAAAACCAAGAGCATTTCAGGAAACAGGAGGCACTTTCAGTCGGTAAGCACAAGTCGATCGTCCCCATTAGTCACCTCTCGGTACACTCTCACAAACACGCTGATGCAAGAGACAGGAAACGAGGGTGCTCAGTCCTCACCCTCCAGAAACAGGCGAGCAGCAATTACAACCCAGTGCTGAGCGTGCCAGGCAGAGCGAGAAGGCATGTCCCTGAGAAAAACACAGCCAGAGGAAGGTGTCCTTTTGGTTCATTTCAGTCACTTAAAGGTGTCACCCATCAACAGAGGGGAAGAGGACACTACCAAATCCTAGCCATTCACCGGAAACAAGATGTGAGCACCAATGCGGTTTCAATGCCTCTTCCTAAGTTTATCTTTGCTGGTCAGTGTTTGCTCATTCTCAGGGTCTCCTCCTCCGGCATGGACTTGCCTGGTTTTCTAGAGCTTATCCACTGCTCACCTGACACAGAGACTTCAGGTCCCAAAGTGCACCTTGCACCAGAAAGGTTCCAGTTAAGACCCAGGCCACTGGCAGGAGCCAGGGAAGGATGAGTGGACACCCACACCAGGGTTGAGGAGCCATGCTTTCCCCTAGGCTACCGGGGACATGCCCTCCAGCGGGGGTGCCTTCTCACCCACTCGTAAAATAGGGCTCCAGTCATAAACATCTGCAAGGCGGTAGGCATGTTGCAGCAAGCAAATGTGCGACAATGACCTATTCCGCATGATTTTTTCCTAATCATTTGAATCTGAGGTCTGGTTTCAAATATTACAGGGGAAAAAAGTTATCTGCGGGGGGCTCCCCTGGTGGTCCAGTGGCTAGAACTCTGTATTCTCCATGCAGGGAAGCACAGGTTTGACCCCTGGCTGGGTAACTCAGATCACACATGCCATGTGGTGTGGCCAAAAAAAATTAAATTTTTAAAATATCGTATGAGAAGGAAACATAGACAAGAAAAAAAAATGGCAGCCTTTTGACAACTGTTTAAAGACAGAATTGACAACACTGGCCTCTCGTTCTACTGTTCTATCTCTGCTTGAAATTTTCCATATTAGAAAAGGCTAAAGGATAAAGATATTTGAGAAGCCAGCAAAAATAAATGTAAAAAGCATCATTTGAAAATGTGCCATGAAAGTCCAAGGTGGAAAAGGAGTTGTTTTGGATTTAATAACAAGAACTGGTCTCAGGCAAGAGTCTTGCTTTAAAAAAAATCACCCCATGTGAAAAGAAACAGTGGCCTAACCATAAGGCTATAAGCAAAGTAAGCCTATCTATGAAACCGATAAGGACAACCCGGGGAGCGTGCCAGGCAGAGCGAGAAGGCATGTCCCTGAGAAAAACACAGCCAGAGGAAGGTGTCCTTTTGGTTCATTTCAGTCACTTAAAGGTGTCACCCATCAACAGAGGGGAAGAGGACACTACCAAATCCTAGCCATTCACCGGAAACAAGATGTGAGCACCAATGCGGTTTCAATGCCTCTTCCTAAGTTTATCTTTGCTGGTCAGTGTTTGCTCATTCTCAGGGTCTCCTCCTCCGGCATGGACTTGCCTGGTTTTCTAGAGCTTATCCACTGCTCACCTGACACAGAGACTTCAGGTCCCAAAGTGCACCTTGCACCAGAAAGGTTCCAGTTAAGACCCAGGCCACTGGCAGGAGCCAGGGAAGGATGAGTGGACACCCACACCAGGGTTGAGGAGCCATGCTTTCCCCTAGGCTACCGGGGACATGCCCTCCAGCGGGGGTGCCTTCTCACCCACTCGTAAAATAGGGCTCCAGTCATAAACATCTGCAAGGCGGTAGGCATGTTGCAGCAAGCAAATGTGCGACAATGACCTATTCCGCATGATTTTTTCCTAATCATTTGAATCTGAGGTCTGGTTTCAAATATTACAGGGGAAAAAGTTATCTCATGGGGCTCCCCTGGTGGTCCAGTGGCTAGAACTCTGTATTCTCCATGCAGGGAAGCACAGGTTTGACCCCTGGCTGGGTAACTCAGATCACACATGCCATGTGGTGTGGCCAAAAAAAATTAAATTTTTAAAATATCGTATGAGAAGGAAACATAGACAAGAAAAAAAAATGGCAGCCTTTTGACAACTGTTTAAAGACAGAATTGACAACACTGGCCTCTCGTTCTACTGTTCTATCTCTGCTTGAAATTTTCCATATTAGAAAAGGCTAAAGGATAAAGATATTTGAGAAGCCAGCAAAAATAAATGTAAAAAGCATCATTTGAAAATGTGCCATGAAAGTCCAAGGTGGAAAAGGAGTTGTTTTGGATTTAATAACAAGAACTGGTCTCAGGCAAGAGTCTTGCTTTAAAAAAAAAAAAAATCACCCCCATGTGAAAAGAAACAGTGGCCTAACCATAAGGCTATAAGCAAAGTAAGCCTTTCTATCTATACGGAAACCGATAAGGACAAAAGCCATCTCACCAAGCTGTTTTACTTTCAGAAGGGGGAAAAAGTTACTTTACAAGTGTAAACATGGGTGTTATCCAAGGGAAAGGTAAAGATATCAGAAAAGAGGGGAAAAAATAGCTAAAATCAGTGCTGGGTCTCCCAGATTAAGACAGAAACAGATCTGCCCACTGCTCCCCTGGGAGCGGCCAGTGGACGGGGCTCCCCTGGAGGCTCCAGCCCAGGCCTGATTTACTCTGGGAGGAAGCTGGGGAGGCGCAGTGACATGCAAGGTTCCTGTTCTGTGTTGATGGAATCCTCCTTTTCAACCTGAGGCAGAAATGGCTCAAGACAGACATAAACATTTTTAGCTCCAAGAGAAGTGAGTTTTCATCTTTTCAACAATACTTTTTCACCATCCTCTCTCGAACCTCCTACCTTCTCCTCTGCACTGGGGCCCCACCACACGCTGGACTCTGCTCCCTTCTTGGGCTCTGGGCCTCGAGGGCTTGGTCCATCAGCACCAATGGCTCTACTGTTCTGGCTGCTTCATCACCTCGTGGGTGATCCCACAGGGATCTCGCCACGGGGTTCATCCCTGCCCTCCCCGAGTCTCTCCACCTCCTAGGCTCTGTGGCCTTGTGCTGTCTGACGTTTTCACACATCTCTCTGTCCCCTTCTCTCCTACCGGCTCCTCTCTCCTCTCCTCCCTTCTCCTTGTTCCAACAGGGAAGAAGTTTTCCGGACTCTCTTCTCCTCTCAGTTCCCTCTGAGAGCACACCCATCTCTGTAGCTTCAACCATAATCACACCGGGAGAAATTCTAGGTCCCCATCTCCCAAGCTCTTCTTCCTGGAGCCACTGGACATTTCCACCATCTCCCACCAGCACCTCCACCACCACTGGCCCCAATCATGCACTCCATTGTTCTCTCCAGACTGGCATGGCTACCCTACCCTCCTAGAAGACAGGCAATCCTCAGACCACATGTGGACACGCATTTCTCCCCCAGCACCTGCCGTCGGAAGCCAGCCTCTCTAGGCAACTTCATTCTCTTTCCTACTTCCAGCACCCTTTCAACATCATTGGGACCCCTTGTCTTTCAATCACTGCCTTTTCTCATAGCCTGTGTGCCCTCTGGGATCAGAAAAAACTAGGTTTAAATCTGAGCTCTGCCACTCACCAGATGAGAGGCGTCAGCAAAATTCTTTAATCTCTCTGAGCCTCAATTTCCTTGTCAATAAAGAGAAAAAAAAGAGAGAGATAACACCAAATCTGAGGGGCATCTTGATTTGGCTTACATAAGGTTAAATATATGTTAAGACTGTAAGTCAGTGCCTTCACATAAAAGGGAGATGTTTCTAAAGACGTAAGTCAGATTATGCTTCTCGGCCACTCACAATCCTTTGATGGGTCCCATCTCACTCAGTAGAGGCCCGGGTTTACCCAGTGATCCCTGTTCTAGTCATGCTGGGATACAGGGTGTTCTTGGAATAATGCCAAGCCTGAACCTGCCTCAGGACCTTTGCATATACTGTTTCCTGTGCTGAGGTCTTTGATCAAATGTCACCATCTCAGAGAGGTCTTCCGTGACCATCTCTTACCCGCTGGATCCCCTACTCTCTCCCGTGTTTAATTTTCTGCCATGACACTGACCACCTCTGGAGTGCTGTTTTTTACTTATTATTTTAATGTCTCACTCTGGCCACAGTCATCCATAGAGGCTGTGGTTTATTTTTTGCTGCCTGCTCTACTCCCAACATCTAAAACAGTACCTGGGTACTTCACAAGTACTTCCCTGGGTACTTCTTTTTTTTAAATTTTTGCCTCTTTTATTATTATTTTTTTAATTATTTATTTTCATCCATCTTTATTCTTTGGCCTGTGTGGGCCTCCTACTGCAGTGGCCTCTCTCACTGCAGAGCACTGGCTTGCAACTGGATACACTGGTCTAGCTGCTCTGTGACACGTGGGATCTTCCCTGGCCAGGGATTAAACTGGTGCCCCGTGCACTGCAAGGTGGACTCTTTACCTACTGGACCACCAGGGAAGCCCCCCTGGGTACTTAACCACTGGTGGTTAAGAATCTGCCTTCCAATGCAGAGGATGCAGGTTCGATCCCTAGTTGGGGAACTATGATCCCACATGCCATGGAATAACTAAGCCACAATGAAGAGCCTATCAACCACAGCAAAGACCCAATGCAGCCAAAATTAAAATAAAAATAAAAAAATAATGCCTGGCACACAAGAGGTGCTCAGTATATTAACTGAATGGAATGATCAATGTAGTTTTCTTCCTAGCTCCACTCTTGCCCTGCCTGGACATCCATCGCTGATCACTCTATAGTCCAGCAGCCACATTCCATCAACCCTCCCCTCAGAATCCACCAGGCTGGCCCTTCTCCTCCCCCTCAGCTTTCTGAGCACTGCTGAAGAAAACACTATAATCGCCTGTGGAGATAGCAAGCAGAATGTATCTGTGGCCAGCTGGGCCCCGTGTCGTAGGAGATATGTTTATCTACTTCCTGTTCTGTTCCTCGCAGCTGGTGTTTCAGACCTCCACTCCTGGCCTCCAGGCCCCTTCCTCTCCCCTCTGTGGCACAGGGGAACTCAGAAACTTCGACCCCTTGCCCTCCAGGTTCGCCAGCCCCACTCTACCCTTCATATCTCGGCAAAAGGACAAGCTGTCACCTGCACATTCACAGATATTTCACACTCACACATCTAGAGGTCCCAGTATCCTGACTCCAGGGGCCTTCAAGTCCTTCTGCGTAGGTAACATCTTCCTCTGCCTATGAGCATGCCAAACCTCTGGGCTCCGTCTCTCCTCTGCACCTGCTCCCCACTCTTTTCTAAACGCATCCACTCTAAGCATCCATTTTGAGTCTTTTTTTTCCGGCTGTACCATAGCAGCTTGTGGGAGATAGTTTCCCAACCAGGGACTGAACCCCTGTCCTTGGCAGTGAGATCTCGCAGTCCTAACCCCGGGAGTGCCAGGGAAGTCCCTCGCGTGGTATTTGAATTCTATCAGAGCAACAGCCCTCACCTTAGCTGGGCCAAGACTCATCCCTGAAAGGAAAGCAGTGCAATCTAATGCTGAAGCTACGACCTCGGGCATAGGGCTCCACACTTGTGGAAGACTGTCATGTTCCTCTTAAAAGTTTAAAACTAGCTGCCCTGCCTCAAGAGCTGATGGTGCACTCAGAGCCCCTCCGCACACAGGGGAACCACAAACCTGAAGCCCTCAAGGCTCTGCAAAAGCTGGACCCAATTCTTATCCATCGCCTCTCTTCCCAAAACTCAGCCCATGCTTTCTTGTCTGTCTCTGTGCTCACCACCACCTGCCCCAACTCCGTCTACCTCTACCTGGTCTTCAAATGCCCCTTTCTACAGGAAATCGGAAACAGAGAGCCCACCGAACTTGGCACTTATCACATTTCTCAGGCGATGGGCGCTTAATTGCATGTGGCCTCTCTGGTTCTCAAAGATCTGGGGGCTGGATGGAATTTTAAGGATTTTGCAGGGCAGGGACCATCTATTTTGTTCCTTGAGGAGCACCCACAGGAATGCACCTGGGGCTTGGGACGGTTCAGTGGATAATCACAGCATGAACCCCTGTGGAAGTGCTCCCCGCACACTCTGCACATAAAGCTGTCTGCGGAATGAGAGGAAGTCGATAATTTAAGATATCCAATATTGCACACGGAATGCAGTCACTGAGATAAGTCTATCCAAACGAGAAGGACTTTTTCACACAGAAACCTACACGATAAAAGCCAAAAAAAAAAGCTGCCAGGTGCAGTTCTGTTTGTTCACTCACACTTAAAAATTATTTAAATCTATGGGAAAAACTGATAACGGCGTTCGCTTCAAAACGATGGCAATGGGGGCAGGGGGGTCACGTGTGACTCGTCGCTGAAGCGGGATACCTGAGGCTTTCACACTCCTCTCTTTACTTTTGTGTGTGTGGCACTTTTTCTAAAATGGAAAATATTTTAAGAAGAGAAGCTAAAAGCAAAAGGACCAAAAAAAAGAAGAAGAAGAAGCTATTTAAGGAATACCTTTAGGGGCAGGGGGTTGGAAAGAAAGGCCTGTTCCTCCTGCCGGCCCTCAGCCGTGTGTGAATCTTGACAGGCTGATCCTACAGTCCAAGGCTGGAAGAAGGAAGAGAAACCCAGCGGGTGAAGCACGAAGGAGGCTGTCAGCACCATTTCAGGCTTCCCTCGACACAGAAAAATGTCTTAAGAGGCCAATCACAATCTGAGCAATTGTCGCAAACCGGAGTTCCGGGGGCCTGGCCTCTCTCTGCAGGTGACTCTGGGCCAACTCACTCTCACGGAGGAAGAAGTAAGGTCGCTTTGTTTACACAGGCCGAGAGAACAGGCTGCCCATTTGCCTGGAGCTCGAGCGCCCTACGGGGGATCACTCTCTTCCCATTCCTAGATGAGCGTCGATATTTCTGGAACACGCTGCTTCTCTGGCGAAATCTAAATGGCCAAGGGCTTTACTGCCATGCTTCTCCTCACAATTTTTTTCAAAGCATAACTGCCCCCACTGCCCCCGCCCTCCCCACCACCAACCCGATGCAATGGGCATTTATAACCAGCCCCGGGGCTTCCCTGGTGTCCAGTAGTTAAGAATCCGCCTTGACATGCATGGGATGCGGGTTTCATCCCTGGCTGGAACGAAGATTCCCACATATCTTAGAGCAACGATGGAGCCCACACACTCTGCAGCCTGAGAGTCACAACTTAAGACAGTTCAGGCACTACAAGGAAAGATCCTACATGACTCAACAAAGATCCCACTTGTAGCAACTAAGACCTAACACAGCCACATAAACAAATACATATTAAAAGCAAAAGCAAAAAAAAAAAAAAAAAGAAGAGCTTCAGGATGGCCTTGCTGGTCCCATGGTTAAGAATCCACCTTGTAATGCAGGGGACATAGGTCTGATCCCTCGTCAAGGAACTGAGATCTCACATGTCAAGGAGCAAGTAAGCCCTCGAGCCACAAGAAGAGGGCCTGCATGCTGCAGCTAGTCTCAGCATCGCAAGAAAACCCCCCCATGATGCAATGAAGATCCTCCATGCTGCAACTAAGACCTGATGCAGCCAAACGTATACATAAATATTAAAAAGCCAAAACAAACCAGCCCCCTCTTTGACTGGAAGACCGCTCCAGGGACAAGTAAGGTGTCGTGTTAGCTAGGAACTCTGCAAACCAAATCTTGCTCAGGGCACCTCTAGCAGTAACCAGAAAGGTTCTGGGTGGGCTGTCTTGAAAGGAACTTAAGGACCAAAAGACTCCAGGTGAAGTCCCAACTGCTTCACGCTCCGTGGAAGCCTCTCCACGTCCCAAATCTCTGACAGCCTCCTTCCTTTTGGAGTCCAACAAGAAAGGCTGGATGGGAGGCAGTGAGACCATGCAGAAGACGGGGTGAGAATCTTGGGATGTGATGTGGTGAGCACTAAGGAGGGGCAGCTGGCGGCTTCTGAGAAGAAGAGAAATGTGGTACAAGTCTGGAGGAAGGTGAGGCAGGCAGGCACCAGGGGACAAACTGGTTACAAGAGAGAACAGGAAGCACCAAGAAAGGGTAGCCAGGGGGACCTCTCTGGTGGTCCAGCAGTTTTAAGACTGCACTTTCAGTGCAGGGGAGAGAGGGTTCAATCCCTGGTGGGGGAACTAAGATCTCACATTCCACATGGTGCAATGAAAAAAACAAAACAAGAAAAAAACAAAGGGTAGTGAGGAAGGCCATGCCATTACCCCAGTTGGATGGTCTGAGATGGAAAAGACTGGGTGGTCAGAACCAAACAGGAGGTGAAGAAAAACATCAACAGGACTGAGTTCTATCATAAAAAAGAAGTCAAGGCGTGAGTTACAGACGGCATGGACCATTTAACCCTAGCTGACAGTGGAGCTAGATTGGCTCGTCTGCATGCAAAAAGCTGCCCTTTCCTCAAGAAAGGGTCTAATACTCTTTATATAAATAAAAGTTATTGGTAGAAACGAGGTCACTTTCCACCCCCACAATCTGAACTCAAAACTTAAGTCTCCTCAATATGGTCCATGCACTCCAGTGAACCAATTAGGGACCCTTCTCCCTGGTGGCAGCTCATTTCCTCCCTCAAGAGGGAGAAGAACTTGGATAATCTGCACCTTCAACTCCCAGGAAAGTTGCCAGGTCCACGTTGTAGGGTAGCAAGTCTCAAACGTTCCTCAAAGTTCAGCTTTCGTGGGAAGAGTATTTTAAAACAGACATCTGAGCAGAAGCTCCTAAAATTAGAGAGGCTTTGGCGAGCTGCCTCCGGAGCCTGATTAGGGAGTGGCTCATCCTGCAGGAGTCTGGGAGGTGAGCGGTGAAGGGGGTCTTAACTGGTGGACGAGGGCCCAGGCAACACTGTAGGCTGCTGGTGGGGAGGGGACAGAGGCCAAGGCCGTGTCTCTGAGGCCTGGCTGCCACAAGCAGCTGAGGCTGGAGAGGTGAGCGACACCCCGACTGTGAAGGGGCTGGCAGGTGTGCTCAGGAGCTGAGCCCTCACCCTGGGGCCCAGTGCTCCTCAGACTGACGGGGAGGAAGGGCCGGCTGTTGAGAAGTCCAACCCACCAGGGATGAGGCCTACGCTCCCCTTTTGTACTTCTCTGCTCGTGGACAAGGAACATGGGTGGGCAGACCACACCTGGAGCAGCACGGGGATGGACCACACCGAGAGCATTTGGAAGCACCAAGAAAGGGTAGCCAGGGGGACCTCTCTGGTGGTCCAGCAGTTTTAAGACTGCACTTTCAGTGCAGGGGAGAGAGGGTTCAATCCCTGGTGGGGGAACTAAGATCTCACATTCCACATGGTGCAATGAAAAAAACAAAACAAGAAAAAAACAAAGGGTAGTGAGGAAGGCCATGCCATTACCCCAGTTGGATGGTCTGAGATGGAAAAGACTGGGTGGTCAGAACCAAACAGGAGGTGAAGAAAAACATCAACAGGACTGAGTTCTATCATAAAAAAGAAGTCAAGGCGTGAGTTACAGACGGCATGGACCATTTAACCCTAGCTGACAGTGGAGCTAGATTGGCTCGTCTGCATGCAAAAAGCTGCCCTTTCCTCAAGAAAGGGTCTAATACTCTTTATATAAATAAAAGTTATTGGTAGAAACGAGGTCACTTTCCACCCCCACAATCTGAACTCAAAACTTAAGTCTCCTCAATATGGTCCATGCACTCCAGTGAACCAATTAGGGACCCTTCTCCCTGGTGGCAGCTCATTTCCTCCCTCAAGAGGGAGAAGAACTTGGATAATCTGCACCTTCAACTCCCAGGAAAGTTGCCAGGTCCACGTTGTAGGGTAGCAAGTCTCAAACGTTCCTCAAAGTTCAGCTTTCGTGGGAAGAGTATTTTAAAACAGACATCTGAGCAGAAGCTCCTAAAATTAGAGAGGCTTTGGCGAGCTGCCTCCGGAGCCTGATTAGGGAGTGGCTCATCCTGCAGGAGTCTGGGAGGTGAGCGGTGAAGGGGGTCTTAACTGGTGGACGAGGGCCCAGGCAACACTGTAGGCTGCTGGTGGGGAGGGGACAGAGGCCAAGGCCGTGTCTCTGAGGCCTGGCTGCCACAAGCAGCTGAGGCTGGAGAGGTGAGCGACACCCCGACTGTGAAGGGGCTGGCAGGTGTGCTCAGGAGCTGAGCCCTCACCCTGGGGCCCAGTGCTCCTCAGACTGACGGGGAGGAAGGGCCGGCTGTTGAGAAGTCCAACCCACCAGGGATGAGGCCTACGCTCCCCTTTTGTACTTCTCTGCTCGTGGACAAGGAACATGGGTGGGCAGACCACACCTGGAGCAGCACGGGGATGGACCACACCGAGAGCATTTCAGCAGGGGGTGCAGCAAGGTCCAGGCAGGCCTTCCAGAGGGTAGGTCAGCGGGCTGTGTGCTGCATGGTTGGGAGCATGAGGCAGGCTGCAGGGATGGTGGGCATGAATCAAGGAAGCAGATGTAGAAAGCAGGGTTAAGACACTGGTGCAGGGGACAGGGAGGAAGAGTCAGGTTTGGGAGACCCTCCGTGAGTCCACATGACAGACCTGGGTGACCAAGGAGCAGAGCCTCACTCTTCCCTAGCCTGGGTGGCTTGTGACTACTGCCCAGGTAGGAACTATGAACAGAGGGACATAGTTGGAAATCCAGAAGGGGAGATGTTCTTCAAGTTTCAAAGAACTAATTTGGTTTTAACTCTTCCCTCATAAGAAATTTCCAATATTAACCATCCAGGGAACATCTTAGGAGACTGGACATCTCTGGCTGGGAGAGCAGCATATTTTTATAGTTAGTAAAGAAAGCTCCAATACTTTGGCCACTTGATGATGAAAAGACAGACCATTGGAAAAGAGCCTGATGTTGGGAAAAATAGAAGGCAAAAGGAGAAGGGGACGACAGAGGACAAGATGGTTGGATGGCATCACTGAGTCAACAGACATGAATTTGAGCAAGCTCCAGGGGATGGTGAAGGACAGAGACGCCTGGCGTGCTGCAGTCCACGGGGCTGCAGAGAATCAGACGCGAATGAGAGACTAAACTGAAAAAATGGCTCTAAGGATGGTCCCATGGCTAAGACTCAGCACTCCTAAAGCAGGTGACCGGGGTTCAACCTCTAATCAGGGTACTAGATCCCATATGCCACAACTAAGAGTTCACATAGTACAAACAAAAGATCCTAAGTGGCACAGAACCTGAGGGCCCAGTGCTCACTCCACGACTGACTGGAGAGGAAGGGGGCTGGCAGGTGTGCTCAGGAGCTGAGCCCTCACCCTGGGGCCCAGTGCTCCTCAGACTGACGGGGAGGAAGGGCCGGCTGTTGAGAAGTCCAACCCACCAGGGATGAGGCCTACGCTCCCCTTTTGTACTTCTCTGCTCGTGGACAAGGAACATGGGTGGGCAGACCACACCTGGAGCAGCACGGGGATGGACCACACCGAGAGCATTTCAGCAGGGGGTGCAGCAAGGTCCAGGCAGGCCTTCCAGAGGGTAGGTCAGCGGGCTGTGTGCTGCATGGTTGGGAGCATGAGGCAGGCTGCAGGGATGGTGGGCATGAATCAAGGAAGCAGATGTAGAAAGCAGGGTTAAGACACTGGTGCAGGGGACAGGGAGGAAGAGTCAGGTTTGGGAGACCCTCCGTGAGTCCACATGACAGACCTGGGTGACCAAGGAGCAGAGCCTCACTCTTCCCTAGCCTGGGTGGCTTGTGACTACTGCCCAGGTAGGAACTATGAACAGAGGGACATAGTTGGAAATCCAGAAGGGGAGATGTTCTTCAAGTTTCAAAGAACTAATTTGGTTTTAACTCTTCCCTCATAAGAAATTTCCAATATTAACCATCCAGGGAACATCTTAGGAGACTGGACATCTCTGGCTGGGAGAGCAGCATATTTTTATAGTTAGTAAAGAAAGCTCCAATACTTTGGCCACTTGATGATGAAAAGACAGACCATTGGAAAAGAGCCTGATGTTGGGAAAAATAGAAGGCAAAAGGAGAAGGGGACGACAGAGGACAAGATGGTTGGATGGCATCACTGAGTCAACAGACATGAATTTGAGCAAGCTCCAGGGGATGGTGAAGGACAGAGACGCCTGGCGTGCTGCAGTCCACGGGGCTGCAGAGAATCAGACGCGAATGAGAGACTAAACTGAAAAAATGGCTCTAAGGATGGTCCCATGGCTAAGACTCAGCACTCCTAAAGCAGGTGACCGGGGTTCAACCTCTAATCAGGGTACTAGATCCCATATGCCACAACTAAGAGTTCACATAGTACAAACAAAAGATCCTAAGTGGCACAGCTAAGAACCTGTGCAGCCAAATAAACAAATAAAAGTAAGTTTAAGAAGAATAGTTCTAAACTAGACTCAGGCTTTTTACCTACTATTACTGTAAAGGAGATGGAAGGGAATGGCAGTGGAGGCTGCTACAAAATCACCTACAATTTAATGAAGATGTGAAGGTCAGGCTCCAAGGGGAGTGTCAGAAGCCCAAAACCAGCTGTGGCAATACCCAAGAGAGTCCTTTAACTCCACTAAGCCCTGGCAACAAGCTTCAGTAAAAATTTAAACTTGCACAGAACATGACAGTGACGTTCTCAGTTTGCATTTGGGCTGGGAGTGAAGAAATGAAACCCACTCAGTCAGTATTCAGTGGGGAAATTTCAGTGGTGCCACAGAAGTTACAAAATCACTCAGCAAGATCACACCTATGGGAAAACGCCAAGATGCAAATCTGTTTCTGAAAACAAATAAAACTTGTTTTCTGTATTAAGTGGAGTTCTGTGGCTGTGGTGTGAGAAATCACCGTTTCTGGGAACGCGACACATGTTTGATGGAGGAACAAAAGCATCTGCCAAAACCATTCTGTGGATAGAAAAAAAGAAAAAGGAAAAAAAAACCACTCCCAGTTTGTTGGCTACTGAAAAAAGTAAACGGTTAGGAAACCACGAAGTGGGATAACAGGTAAATATTCTGCAGAGCCCCAGTTTGATGACCGAGAGGTGTCTGCTTGCATCAGCAACTTCTTTGCTTGCATGATGATGAAAAGACAGACCATTGGAAAAGAGCCTGATGTTGGGAAAAATAGAAGGCAAAAGGAGAAGGGCGACAGAGGACAAGATGGTTGGATGGCATCACTGAGTCAACAGACATGAATTTGAGCAAGCTCCAGGGGATGGTGAAGGACAGAGACGCCTGGCGTGCTGCAGTCCACGGGGCTGCAGAGAATCAGACGCGAATGAGAGACTAAACTGAAAAAATGGCTCTAAGGATGGTCCCATGGCTAAGACTCAGCACTCCTAAAGCAGGTGACCGGGGTTCAACCTCTAATCAGGGTACTAGATCCCATATGCCACAACTAAGAGTTCACATAGTACAAACAAAAGATCCTAAGTGGCACAGCTAAGAACCTGTGCAGCCAAATAAACAAATAAAAGTAAGTTTAAGAAGAATAGTTCTAAACTAGACTCAGGCTTTTTACCTACTATTACTGTAAAGGAGATGGAAGGGAATGGCAGTGGAGGCTGCTACAAAATCACCTACAATTTAATGAAGATGTGAAGGTCAGGCTCCAAGGGGAGTGTCAGAAGCCCAAAACCAGCTGTGGCAATACCCAAGAGAGTCCTTTAACTCCACTAAGCCCTGGCAACAAGCTTCGTAAAATTAATCTTGCACAGAACATGACAGTGACGTTCTCAGTTTGCATTTGGGCTGGGAGTGAAGAAATGAAACCCACTCAGTCAGTATTCAGTGGGGAAATTTCAGTGGTGCCACAGAAGTTACAAAATCACTCAGCAAGATCACACCTATGGGAAAACGCCAAGATGCAAATCTGTTTCTGAAAACAAATAAAACTTGTTTTCTGTATTAAGTGGAGTTCTGTGGCTGTGGTGTGAGAAATCACCGTTTCTGGGAACGCGACACATGTTTGATGGAGGAACAAAAGCATCTGCCAAAACCATTCTGTGGATAGAAAAAAAGAAAAAGGAAAAAAAAACCACTCCCAGTTTGTTGGCTACTGAAAAAAGTAAACGGTTAGGAAACCACGAAGTGGGATAACAGGTAAATATTCTGCAGAGCCCCAGTTTGATGACCGAGAGGTGTCTGCTTGCATCAGCAACTTTCTTCCATTTGAACCTGACTCACCACAGCCACTCGAGCCCAAGCCCGTATCCTCCCTTACCTGGATTGCTGCAGCAGCCTCCAAGCTCTTATCACCACTATATACTTTATCTCCTGATCTATCTCTATGGGGGCACAGAATGAAAGCTCCATGAGGGCAACGATTTTGCTGGATTCTCAGGGTCTAGAAGAGCAACTGGATAGCTTTAAAAATCTACTTATGTACTGCTGTTCTCCACTGTCTCCTAGAGTTTGTTCAAATTCATACCCATTGAGTCAGTAATGCTATCAAACCCTCTCATCCTCTGTTGCTCCCTTCTTTTGCTTTCAATCTTTCCAAGCACCAGGGCTTCGGCTCTTTGCATCAGGGGGCCAAGGTACTGGAGCTTCAGCTTAAGTCCTTCCAATGAATATTCAGGGTTGATCTCCTTTAGGAGTGACTGGTTTGATCTCCTTGCAGTCCAAGGAATTCTCAAGAGTCTTCTCCAGCACCACAGTTACAAAGCATCAATTCTTTGGTGCTAAGCCTTCTTTATAGTCCAACTCATACATGACTACTGGAAAAACCATAGCTTTGACTTATTCAGACTTTTTCGAGCAAAGTGATATCTCTTGCTTTTTGATATGCTGTCTAGGTTTGTCATAGCTTTTCTTCCAAGGAACAAGCTTCTTTTAATTGCATGACTGCACTCACTGTCCACAATGATTTTGCAGCCCAAGGAAATAAAATCTATTACTGCTTCCACTTTTTTCCCCTTCTATTTGCCATGAAGTGATGGGACTTAGTTTTTTTAATGTTGAGTTTCAAGGCAGCTTTTTCACTCTCCTTTCATTTATGTATTACTCATTTCGAAATACCAGTTTTGAAATCTTTAGTTATAATTGCAAGATTAAAATCAGATTGAAAACCCAGGGTCTCTATATGTTACCATCTTTAATCTTTGTACAGAAATATATGGGTTTCCAGGTGGTGCTAGTGGTAAAGAATCCACCTGCCAGTGAAGGAGACACAGGAGACGTGGGTTCAGTTCCTGGGTGGGGAAGATTCCCTGGAGAAGGAAAGGCAATTCACTCCAGTATTCTTGCCTGGAAAATTGCATGGACAGAGAAGCCTGGCGGGCTATAGTCCATGGGGGTCACAAAGAGACAACTGCGCAATTGAACACACACACACACACACACACAGAAATAGAGAGAGAGAATTCCCTGGTGGTCTAGTAGTTAAGACTCCTTGATTCCACTGCAGGGGGCATGGGCTTGAGCCCTGATTGGGGACCTAAGACCTCACCAGTTGCAGAGCCAAAAAAAAGGTGGGGAGGCGGCTACTAGCACTAGTCAGGGCCGAATTTAGCTAAAACTCAACCAACTTAGACGTAGAACACACTGAAATTTCACTGAATTAAATTGAAGTGACTTTCATTACTTGAAATTACTAGGTCTTACTGGACTTTCTCTAATTCTGCCTGGAAGTATCTTTCAACTCCTGCCTGCCCTGCCTCCTATCCAGCTGCCAGGTTCCCCTGGTTCTATTTCTGGCACACCTCTCCTCCTCCCCACCTCGCCCCCTGCCCCTGCCCCATGTTCTCAGGTCTGCCTCCTGAACCTAGTCCCACACATTGCAGGTGGATTAATTCAGAAGCAAAGCCTCTGTTGAGCTGCTCACCTGCTCAGCCATGTCAGCCGCTCCCAACTTCCTGTTCCTTAAGTGCAGATGCCTCAGAGCTGCCATGGGGCTCAACATTCCCCTGCCTGCCTCCCTCCAACCCCATCACTAAGTCTCTCCCAAACCAGACCTATCCCCACACCCCAGACTGGCACCTTGCTTGTTCCTTTCCGGGCCCTGCTCCTGACTGAAATTCGACGCATTCACCAAGGCTCAGCTCCACAAGCAGGGCCTTTCCTGACCCCTAGCTGGTATGGTTTCCTTGCACCTCTTCCAGGGGGGCCTTTCTCCTTTCATTTATGTATTACTCATTTCGAAATACCAGTTTTGAAATCTTTAGTTATAATTGCAAGATTAAAATCAGATTGAAAACCCAGGGTCTCTATATGTTACCATCTTTAATCTTTGTACAGAAATATATGGGTTTCCAGGTGGTGCTAGTGGTAAAGAATCCACCTGCCAGTGAAGGAGACACAGGAGACGTGGGTTCAGTTCCTGGGTGGGGAAGATTCCCTGGAGAAGGAAAGGCAATTCACTCCAGTATTCTTGCCTGGAAAATTGCATGGACAGAGAAGCCTGGCGGGCTATAGTCCATGGGGGTCACAAAGAGACAACTGCGCAATTGAACACACACACACACACACACACAGAAATAGAGAGAGAGAATTCCCTGGTGGTCTAGTAGTTAAGACTCCTTGATTCCACTGCAGGGGGCATGGGCTTGAGCCCTGATTGGGGACCTAAGACCTCACCAGTTGCAGAGCCAAAAAAAAGGTGGGGAGGCGGCTACTAGCACTAGTCAGGGCCGAATTTAGCTAAAACTCAACCAACTTAGACGTAGAACACACTGAAATTTCACTGAATTAAATTGAAGTGACTTTCATTACTTGAAATTACTAGGTCTTACTGGACTTTCTCTAATTCTGCCTGGAAGTATCTTTCAACTCCTGCCTGCCCTGCCTCCTATCCAGCTGCCAGGTTCCCCTGGTTCTATTTCTGGCACACCTCTCCTCCTCCCCACCTCGCCCCCTGCCCCTGCCCCATGTTCTCAGGTCTGCCTCCTGAACCTAGTCCCACACATTGCAGGTGGATTAATTCAGAAGCAAAGCCTCTGTTGAGCTGCTCACCTGCTCAGCCATGTCAGCCGCTCCCAACTTCCTGTTCCTTAAGTGCAGATGCCTCAGAGCTGCCATGGGGCTCAACATTCCCCTGCCTGCCTCCCTCCAACCCCATCACTAAGTCTCTCCCAAACCAGACCTATCCCCACACCCCAGACTGGCACCTTGCTTGTTCCTTTCCGGGCCCTGCTCCTGACTGAAATTCGACGCATTCACCAAGGCTCAGCTCCACAAGCAGGGCCTTTCCTGACCCCTAGCTGGTATGGTTTCCTTGCACCTCTCTGGGATGGTTACAAGGCTGTGCTCTGCTGAGGTTTTGTGTGCTTGTTATGTCTCCCTTCCTGACTGTGGGCTCCTCGAAGGGAGGGGCTATCTTTTTCTTCTTTGTACCCTCCACAGTATCTTTCACAGACTGAGTTCTCTAAACCTGTGTTAAACTTCAAAGGACGCAAGGGACTTCCCTGGTGGTGCAGTGGTTGAGAATTCGCCTGCCGATGCAGGGGACATGGTTTGATCCCTAGTGGGGGAACTAAGATCCTACGTGCCTCGGAACAACTAAGCCTGCGTGCCGCAAGGAAAGATCCTGTGTGTCACAACTAAGACCCAAAGTGTCTAAATAAATATCTTTAAAGTTATCTTTTAAAAATAAACAAATAAATAAAAGGAGGCAAATTCTTTCAGCTCTAAGTCACACGAGAGAGTGGATTGATTCTTATGTTTGACCAAGAAGGACAGTTTTGCTACGGCAGAGGCTACTGGCAGAAATTAAGAGCTGGAGATCGATTTAAAACAACACACACAGGACTTCCCGGGTGGCCCAGTGGGTGGAGAGTCCACCTGGCAGTGCAAGGTGCACCGGTTCAATCCCTGGCCTGGGAAGATCCCATGTGCCATGGAGTGACTGGACCGGTGTGTCCAATTGCAAGCTGGTGCTCTGGAGCCCATGTGCCCAGAGCTGGTGCTTTGCAGCAAGAGACCACTGCGATGGGAGGCCCACACAGGCCAAAGAATAAAGACAGATGAAAATAAATAAATAGGGCTTCCCTGGTGGTCCAGTGGGTAAGGTCACCGCCTTGCAGTGCAGGGGGTACCAGCTCGATCCCTGGCCTGGGAAGATCCCACATGCCACGGAGCGGCTGGACGATGTGTCCAATTACTGAGCCGGAGCTCTGGAGTGCATGCGCCCTGAGCCAGTGCTCTGCGACAACAGAGGCCACTGCGAAGAGAGGCCCACACCATCCAAAGAACAATGATGGATGAAAATAAATAAAATGAAAGACCAATAGAAGTGGCCCGCCCACCCCCTTCCCTCCCTAACCCGCCCCTCCCCCCCACAAAAAAAATTAAAAAGAAAGAAAGAAAATAAATAAATAAACAATAAAAGAGGCCAAAATTTAAAAAAAGAAAAAAGAAAGAAAAGAAAAGAAATACATGCAGGGGAAAGCAAAGCAAAAGAATGAAATGGCCTGAGGGCAAAAATGCCATGCCTGGGAACACTGAAATTGAGGGACCAGCCGTAACATTTAACAGTGAAAATGTTTATCTCGATCCTTTTGTGACTTGCTGATTTTTATCTTTGAACAAAATCAGAAATCCTGAAATATAAAGAATTCCACTTAAACAGGAGGAGAAAGAACACAGATAGTATTCTGAGAATCTTTAATGTGCTGCCAAAACCTCACTCTCCCATCTTCTTGTGGGCTCACTCCTGAGGGATCTGGTCCTTTCTATCACTTCCAGTCCTGGCTGATCCAAGCCGGCCCAGACAGGTCAGGCAAGACAGCCTGTGGCATCCCAGCCGCCAGCATCTGTGAGTGGTAACTAGGTCTGCTGCTGAATTGAGATGATGCGTGACCTTCTGGTACATGCTAATATTTTTCCATCTAAAATACTGTTTTGGAACATTTTATTAATGAAGGAAAAACACTTGCTATGTTCATGAGAATAATGAATCACAACTTAGTGATGTAAGAGCTGAATTTAGGGCCAAAGGAGAATTATGACAGGACAGGATAAAAGAGATGACTCTGAAAGCCCCCAATCCCAGATTGGCCTGGCTTTTATCCAGGAAAATTATTTGGGGAACCAAATACGATTTCCCAGCTCTAGGGGCTCCACGTTGCCAACCATCCCCAGGAAGACAAGATCATAAAATGGAAGCGTGGCAAAGTAAATGAGAAACAATCTCAGCCTTCTACTTCCCTCGATGTAAAGAGCCAATAAAGTGACTAACTTGGATGAATGTCAAAGTTGACAGCCCTCAGTTATTCTAGCCTCTATAAAAACAAATGAGTAATTTGAGGTTAGAGAAGATAGCTCCTTGTAATTATGATTACAAGATTCTAATCATTAGAACTCAAAAAAAAAAAAAAATTAATGCAACATGTCTTCATAAAGACCAACCAGCCAGAATTATTCACAGAAAAGCCTAGAGCCATTTAAACATGAAATCTAGACAACTGCAAAAACTAATAATAAAAAAGATAAAGCTGTCTCAAAGGATGCACTTAGCAGACAATCACAATTCAAGCTGTAAACATACCCTTCGCGTCCAACTTCCTCCCTTCTTCTTGACTCTATTGACCTTTTTTCTTTTATTAAAATCATGTATCACTGTTTTTCTCTTTCTCTAGAGTGTTTCCTCAGCAGCAGCTGAGAAAACGTCCACGTCACCCCAGGACCAAATCCAAATTACCTTCTTTTAAAGTCCATTTAATGGAGCCTGTCCTCTTGCTGACAGCATGCAGACTTCCGTCCAAGGTTGACACGAACAGCAAGGTTTCAGGCAGTGTCACAGTGCTGGGACTCCCAAAGATCTGCAACGAGAGGAAGAAGAATCTCTGTGGTCAATATGACTCTTCTCCTTGGGTGTGTACAACCACAGGTGGACCCCTCCCTTAGCCCCAAAGCCACCCTGAGATCCACCACCTCACAGACAAAAGAACTGGGGCTGACAAACTCAAGCTCCCATCAAAGGCACGTGTCTGGACAACAGCTGGGTCAGGACTAGCACCAGGGGGCCTTATTCTATCTGAGCAGCAATCCCTCCCACTCACCAGGGCTTAGGACCTAACATGTCAGGGACCAGGGACTCAAATAATCCAAGGCCAGCTTCCACTGAAAGAGATGGGCAAAGTATGCTCAGCTGTTTGACTTCCTTCTCTTTGGTTATATTTTACTTTCTAAAACCTGGTCATCTTGCAAGACTCCGTCCCCCAATCCCAGATTGGCCTGGCTTTTATCCAGGAAAATTATTTGGGGAACCAAATACGATTTCCCAGCTCTAGGGGCTCCACGTTGCCAACCATCCCCAGGAAGACAAGATCATAAAATGGAAGCGTGGCAAAGTAAATGAGAAACAATCTCAGCCTTCTACTTCCCTCGATGTAAAGAGCCAATAAAGTGACTAACTTGGATGAATGTCAAAGTTGACAGCCCTCAGTTATTCTAGCCTCTATAAAAACAAATGAGTAATTTGAGGTTAGAGAAGATAGCTCCTTGTAATTATGATTACAAGATTCTAATCATTAGAACTCAAAAAAAAAAAAAAATTAATGCAACATGTCTTCATAAAGACCAACCAGCCAGAATTATTCACAGAAAAGCCTAGAGCCATTTAAACATGAAATCTAGACAACTGCAAAAACTAATAATAAAAAAGATAAAGCTGTCTCAAAGGATGCACTTAGCAGACAATCACAATTCAAGCTGTAAACATACCCTTCGCGTCCAACTTCCTCCCTTCTTCTTGACTCTATTGACCTTTTTTCTTTTATTAAAATCATGTATCACTGTTTTTCTCTTTCTCTAGAGTGTTTCCTCAGCAGCAGCTGAGAAAACGTCCACGTCACCCCAGGACCAAATCCAAATTACCTTCTTTTAAAGTCCATTTAATGGAGCCTGTCCTCTTGCTGACAGCATGCAGACTTCCGTCCAAGGTTGACACGAACAGCAAGGTTTCAGGCAGTGTCACAGTGCTGGGACTCCCAAAGATCTGCAACGAGAGGAAGAAGAATCTCTGTGGTCAATATGACTCTTCTCCTTGGGTGTGTACAACCACAGGTGGACCCCTCCCTTAGCCCCAAAGCCACCCTGAGATCCACCACCTCACAGACAAAAGAACTGGGGCTGACAAACTCAAGCTCCCATCAAAGGCACGTGTCTGGACAACAGCTGGGTCAGGACTAGCACCAGGGGGCCTTATTCTATCTGAGCAGCAATCCCTCCCACTCACCAGGGCTTAGGACCTAACATGTCAGGGACCAGGGGACTCAAATAATCCAAGGCCAGCTTCCACTGAAAGAGATGGGCAAAGTATGCTCAGCTGTTTGACTTCCTTCTCTTTGGTTATATTTTACTTTCTAAAACCTGGTCATCTTGCAAGACTCCGTGCTAAAGAAGAATGCCAACATACCCATATGCCCTTGTGAAATTTCAAAAGGGCAAGGATTTGGCTCAATGGTAAAGAATCTGTCAGCAACGCGGGAGACTAGGGTTCGATCCCTGGGTCAGCAAGATTCCCTGGAGAAGGAAATGGCAACCTGTTCCAGCAGTCTTGCCTGAGAAGTCCCACAGACAGAGGAGCCTGGTGGGCTACAGTCCATGGGGTAGAAAAAGAGTCGGATACAACTAAGTGACTCAACAATAACAACAAACAACAACAAGGAAGATGGGGGAAATACTTAAAGCAAAATAGGAAAAATAGCTCTCATCACAGAAAGAGTTTATATAATAATAAACACCAAGATTTTGAGAGAGACATACTAGAAAAGAAAATGTATGGCACAGGGAGCCCGACCTGGTGCTCTATGACAACCCAGAGGGACGGGATGGAGTGGGAGTCGAGAGGAAGGTTCAAGGGGGAGGAGACACATGTGTACCTATGATTCCTGCGGATGTGTGCCAGAAACCCACACAATACTCTAAAGCAAATATCCTCCAATTTAAAATAATTCTTTACAATTCACCATTTTAAAAACAACTTAAATTATTCTTCACTTAAAATCAAAATATAGGGCTTCCCCTGGTGGTCCAGTGGGTAAGGACACCGCCTTGCAGTGCAGGGGGCACTGGTTCGATCCCTGGCCTGGGAAGATCCCACGTGCCGCGGAGCAGCTGGACTGATCTGTCCGACTACCGAGCCGGAGCTCTGGAGTGCATGCGCCCTGAGCCAGTGCTTTGCAGCGACAGAGGCCACTGAGATGGGAGGCCCACACAGGCCAAAGAACAAAGATGGATGAAAATAGATAAATGAAAGACCAATAGAAATGGCCAAAAAAAAAAAAAGTAAAAAAAAAAAATCAAAATATAATTTAAATCAAAATGTACCTTTACCTTTAATGTTTAATGAGTTAAAAAGAAAACATTTTACAGACAATAACCAAAGGCAGTGAAATTCACTTGCTTATCCACTGTTGACTGGCAATGAAAATTATTTAAATTAGTGCGATCTTTCTGGAAAGCATAAAAGTAACTCATGCTTTTGATTCTGTAGTTCCATTTCTACATCCTAAACAAATAACTCCAGCTATGGAAAAGCTCTTTACACAATGATACTCATCACGACCCATTTTATAAACACATAAAAAAAACCAGGAAAGACCTGACCTTCTAAATGGCTGAAACAAATTAGGACACAAACATTCAATGGAATATTATATAAACAGTAAAATAGCCCCTGGAAGAATCTACAATATAGAATAAAGCTTAGTATGTCTTGTCACGTGAAAAAATCAAGAATCCGAAGTTTAATGCACGCTGTGTATAATTATAGACATTTTTTTTTTTTTGGCCTGGCTGTCCTCTAGCTTTGCTAGGAACTATACACTCCCGTCCACACAAAATAGGAAAAAAAAAAGCTCTCATCACAGAAAGAGTTTATATAATAATAAACACCAAGATTTTGAGAGAGACATACTAGAAAAGAAAATGTATGGCACAGGGAGCCCGACCTGGTGCTCTATGACAACCCAGAGGGACGGGATGGAGTGGGAGTCGAGAGGAAGGTTCAAGGGGGAGGAGACACATGTGTACCTATGATTCCTGCGGATGTGTGCCAGAAACCCACACAATACTCTAAAGCAAATATCCTCCAATTTAAAATAATTCTTTACAATTCACCATTTTAAAAACAACTTAAATTATTCTTCACTTAAAATCAAAATATAGGGCTTCCCCTGGTGGTCCAGTGGGTAAGGACACCGCCTTGCAGTGCAGGGGGCACTGGTTCGATCCCTGGCCTGGGAAGATCCCACGTGCCGCGGAGCAGCTGGACTGATCTGTCCGACTACCGAGCCGGAGCTCTGGAGTGCATGCGCCCTGAGCCAGTGCTTTGCAGCGACAGAGGCCACTGAGATGGGAGGCCCACACAGGCCAAAGAACAAAGATGGATGAAAATAGATAAATGAAAGACCAATAGAAATGGCCAAAAAAAAAAAAAGTAAAAAAAAAAAATCAAAATATAATTTAAATCAAAATGTACCTTTACCTTTAATGTTTAATGAGTTAAAAAGAAAACATTTTACAGACAATAACCAAAGGCAGTGAAATTCACTTGCTTATCCACTGTTGACTGGCAATGAAAATTATTTAAATTAGTGCGATCTTTCTGGAAAGCATAAAAGTAACTCATGCTTTTGATTCTGTAGTTCCATTTCTACATCCTAAACAAATAACTCCAGCTATGGAAAAAGCTCTTTACACAATGATACTCATCACGACCCATTTTATAAACACATAAAAAAAACCAGGAAAGACCTGACCTTCTAAATGGCTGAAACAAATTAGGACACAAACATTCAATGGAATATTATATAAACAGTAAAATAGCCCCTGGAAGAATCTACAATATAGAATAAAGCTTAGTATGTCTTGTCACGTGAAAAAATCAAGAATCCGAAGTTTAATGCACGCTGTGTATAATTATAGACATTTTTTTTTTTTTGGCCTGGCTGTCCTCTAGCTTTGCTAGGAACTATACACTCATCCACACAGTTTCCATGGGAGCAGCTGCATGTGTGTGCACGCATGCACACACGCTCACGAGCAGGTGATAGCTGGTATGGTTTCCTAGGACAACCCCCTTCTGAAGTCTGGCTCCGCTCAGCAATGCCATCTGTCATGAGATTTTTCTCTTCCTTTCTCACTATACTGTCAGCTAGTTCCACCAGGTCTATGCATTGGGCCAATACAACTTGCTTATACTGCAACAGTTTGAATTTTGGCACAAATGCTTTTTTTTAAACATAGAGGAGTATGGCTGGCTTTTAGCATGAAACGTAAAGGTAAGAGGGTTCCTGTGCATGGGAGCTTGACCCCCAAATACCTGGTCACTCTTGGTAAAAGCCAGGATGACGCTAATTAATCTCCTAAAATTCATCTTCTAAAGCAGATGGTTCTCTCCGGGGCAGCCTGAGGTGGTGGGACCAACACTCCATCCAGTTCCTGCATTCCTTTTCCAAGGTGGAGACTCCCTGGCAAAGCAGTAAAACAGCTGCCAGAACCTCCTCTTGCCTTTTGCCCATGTCTGGCCTGCAGGGGAGAAGCCCGAGCCTCCACTTTGCCCAGGGCCCCTCACCTGGGATGAGGGAAACAACAGCCAGCCATACCCGGCCTGCTGAAACTGCTCTCTGGGTAAAGCCTTAAGGTGGAGAAGAAGAATCTGCCTTTAACTCCTTCAGCAAGTAGATCAGTCTCGGAATAACCTGGCTAGGAAAACAAAAGCCCCAATGAGGTGCCTGCCCTGGGCAAAATCCAAAGTCTTGTACACCAGCTATTTTGCGAGTGTTAAAACTATTTCAGTCTATGGGGTATGGATGGTGACAAGCCTCATCTAGACCTGCTCACACCTAAGCATGTATCACCTGGACCTCCTGGCCTGGAGAACAGCAGCCCTGTGGTGACCACTGAGGACTGGGGTTACCTGGGACTTGGGGTGTGGGGCTGCCTTCATTGACAAGGGAGGATGAATGGGTCTGTGGCTTGATGTGGGGTGGGGGGATTAAGTTGGATGTGGTTAGTGTGAAGGCTGAACAAATGAAATGGGAACACATGTGTATATCTGGGGCCCAAGAGGTGGAAATCCTCTCCATCTGACACTTCGTCACCCCAGGAACAACCATTCTTAGGCCGTGCAAATCACTCTAGAATTGGGCTGAACAATCTGGGTGGCTAAAGTACTCAGAAATTAAACTCGGAAAAAAAAATTAAAAAATAAGAAGAAATTAAACTCAGGAGATTTCTGTGGATACGTAAGCTGAATGAGAGAGAGAGAGAAGAAAGCCAAAGGCATAAAGAGAGAAAGAAGCCTTAGAAGAGACATGGTGGAAAGGCTGGGAGAGAGGCCCTGGCCTCCAATGCTTCTCAGGCCTGGCCAAGCCCCGTCCTTGGGCCCAGGGACACCCAGCCCTTGCAATCAATTCCCCTGTTTGCTTAAGCTTGTTGGAGCTAGGTTTCTGTCCCTTGAAACTGAAGCAGTCCTAAATACACACACACACACGAGAGATTTTCAATATATACAGAGAGAGAAAAAAAGATGAAGAAAATACTGTAAAATTACAGTCCTAGTTTATTCTCCTCTATTTTCTCAGTTTTCTATAATACAATCATAGAAAGTAGATGGAAGAGTTAGTGGGTAGAAGAGAAGCTGGGATTAAAAGGAGCTTCAGCAACCCCTAAATTCCAGAATTCCTAATTCCACTTTCCACCTCAGGATATTACGCAAGCCAATCACCTTTGATCATTGATATCCACCAAATGAGGAACAAAAGTTGAGAAACACAGAGGTCTCCCAGACAGTGTGCATTCATGGAAGAATCTCACTGTAATTAAATCCCACAGTACAACTATAATTAACTAAATGCCCCCCAATACATCTTATCACAGTCTTAATATTAAAGGCCAATCTTTACTGAAACGTGTCAGTGCTGCTCCACTTAATGGGCATGGAAATGAAAGCCACCTGCTTTGTCTGAGGACCCTGGAAACCACAGGAAGAGCAATTGTCCATGGTTGGCTGGTGACTCGAAATAAAACACTCATCACATTACTAACACAGCCTTCTAAAAATCTCAGAAAGACCAGGTTTGGTTGGCGGGGGCAGGAGGGTGGTGCGAATTTAGCGACTGAGAGCTCTGAATTAATCGCATGTCCACAGTGAGGTCACAAACCCTACCACACTGACAGATTTTTCTCTTTGAAGCTCCTGACAGTTTCAAATTACAAAGAGAGACTCTGAATAGCATTAGTCAAATGAGGCAAATTAGTATTACAAAATCTCTGCCTTTTTTCCCTCGGGCATTTTGTAAAGCATGAAAATACTTGCCTTTGGATATAACTGCTGTTTGTGGCTGTTCAGTCACTAAGTCACATCAGACTTTTTGCAATCCCATGGAGCACACCAGGCTTTCCTGTCCTTCACTATCTCCCAAAGTTTGCTCAACTTCATGTCCACTGAGTCAGTGAAGCCATCTAACCATCTCATCCTCTGATGACCCCTTCTCCTCCTGCCTTCCATCTTTCCCAGCATCAGGGTCTTTTCCAATGAGTCGGCGCTTTGCATCAGGTGGCCAAAGTACTGGAGCTTCAGCTTCCAGTAAATATTCAGGGTTGATTTCCTTTAGGATTGACTGGTTTGATCTCCCTGCCGTCCAAGGGACTCTCAAGAGTCTTCTCCAGCACCACAGTTCAAAAGAACCAATTCTTTGGCGCTCAACCTTCTTTACGGTCCAACGTGCACATCCACACAGGACTACTGGAAAAGCCACAGCTTTGATTATACCTTTGTTGGCAAAGTGATAGTTGCCATAACTCACATTAATTCAATAAGCACCTAGAAGCTGTGTGATACTGAGCACAGTTGAGAACTATGTGTGCCTGAAACATTTAAAAACACTGCTTCTGGGCTTCCCCTGGTGGTCCAGTGGGTAAGGACACCGCCTTGCAGTGCAAGGGGCGCCGCTTCGATCCTTGGCCTGGGAAGATCCCACGTGCCGCGAAGCGGCTGGACCAATGTGTCCAATTACTGAGCCGGAGCTCTGGGGCGCATGCGCCCAAAGCCGGCGCTCTGCAACGACAGAGGCCACCGCGATGGGAGGCCCACAGGAGCCAAAGAACAAAGACGGATGAAAATAGAGAAATGAAAGACCAATAGAAGTGGCCCGCCCACCCCCTCCCTCCCCAACCCCCGCCCAAAATAAATAAATAAATAAATCTTTAAAAAAAAAAAAACACTGCTTCTCAATAATGGCCTTGCATATCACCTTCCCTCTCTGAGTTCCATTTTCCTGCAATGGATAAAATGATATCAGGCCCCAGAGCTATGCACACTAGTTTTCAGAGCCTGAGAGCAGAAATAAATGGCTGATTCTGCTGATTAGCTTCACTCTGAGTACCTGGAATCTGACTCATTTTTTAAACTAGTGGCTGATATACTCCTGGCTTCTATAGTGACTTCTGAAAAAGTAATCACAATGACATGGTAGAGGTTGTGGCGGGTAATCTAGTCTATCTTAAAAAGAGACATCCATTAGCTAATTGGTCCATGTGGAAGTGCCAGCCCTCTCACATGAGGTGATCCTGACATAACAGTTCTGGAAATACCCCGTTTGAGGACCAAAGAGCCTGGCAATTTGGGCCAGATGAAGCTGGGGAAATGCGTGCCTGTAAAACCAGCTTATTTCACTTAGGTTGATCCCGTTGTTAAAAACCAGTCCTCTCTGCTGCCCAGCTCAGCCAGGACTGCATCCTATGGAAATGCAGTTCCCCAGTTGGATCCTCATGTTCAGTGTTCTGATTATAAAGCAAGAGTGAAGTGCAACACTTGCTCTGCATTTCCCACACACAAAAAATACATGAACGCAACTACCAACCAACTGCTCACACAGAGATGATTAAAAGGTAGTAAGATGGGCTTCCCTGGTGGTCCAGTGGGTAAGGACACCGCCTTGCAGTGCAGGGGGCGCCGGTTCGATCCCTGGCCTGGGAGGATCCCAAGTGCCCCGGAGCAGCTGGACCGATGTCTCCAACTACCGAGCCGGAGCTCTGGAGCGCATGTGCTCAGAGCCAGTGCTCTGCAGCGAGAGGGGCCGCTGAGATGGGAGGCCCACAGAGGCTGAGGAACAAAGATGGATGAAAATAAAAAAAATGAAAGACCAATAGAAGTGGCCAAAAAAAAAAAAGGTAGTAAGCTGCCGACAATCGCATCCTCTAATATGCTAAACTCAGATAACTGTCAGCTGCTCCTGCATTAATAAACTCAACAGCTTATATTTCAGGCAAGAAAAAAGTCTTTTCTAAAACAAGTTCTGAAATAACTTTGTTGAGCATGGACAGAAGGGATAGATATGTGTTCAGGTAGCACAAAAACAAATGAAACAGCCTCTAACACAAGCCCACCAATTTTCGTAAGATTTAAAAAATATATATATTTTTTAAATTTATTGCGATGCATCTGTTCTTAGCTGTGGCATGTGGGATCTAGCTCCCTGATGAGGGATCAAACCCAGACCACCTGCATTTAGGAGTATGGACTCTAAACCACTGAACCACCAGAGAAGTCCCTTTAAGATTTTTTTTTTTTTTTTGAGGTAGACCATTTTTAAAGTCTTCTGAACCTATTATATACAATACTGCTTCTGTTTTATCTTTTGGTTTTTTGGTCACGAGGCATGGCAGGGGAGGGTGGGCTCTTTAAAAGTCTGTGAATCATACCCTGACATAACAGTTCTGGAAATACCCCGTTTGAGGACCAAAGAGCCTGGCAATTTGGGCCAGATGAAGCTGGGGAAATGCGTGCCTGTAAAACCAGCTTATTTCACTTAGGTTGATCCCGTTGTTAAAAACCAGTCCTCTCTGCTGCCCAGCTCAGCCAGGACTGCATCCTATGGAAATGCAGTTCCCCAGTTGGATCCTCATGTTCAGTGTTCTGATTATAAAGCAAGAGTGAAGTGCAACACTTGCTCTGCATTTCCCACACACAAAAAATACATGAACGCAACTACCAACCAACTGCTCACACAGAGATGATTAAAAGGTAGTAAGATGGGCTTCCCTGGTGGTCCAGTGGGTAAGGACACCGCCTTGCAGTGCAGGGGGCGCCGGTTCGATCCCTGGCCTGGGAGGATCCCAAGTGCCCCGGAGCAGCTGGACCGATGTCTCCAACTACCGAGCCGGAGCTCTGGAGCGCATGTGCTCAGAGCCAGTGCTCTGCAGCGAGAGGGGCCGCTGAGATGGGAGGCCCACAGAGGCTGAGGAACAAAGATGGATGAAAATAAAAAAAATGAAAGACCAATAGAAGTGGCCAAAAAAAAAAAAGGTAGTAAGCTGCCGACAATCGCATCCTCTAATATGCTAAACTCAGATAACTGTCAGCTGCTCCTGCATTAATAAACTCAACAGCTTATATTTCAGGCAAGAAAAAAGTCTTTTCTAAAACAAGTTCTGAAATAACTTTGTTGAGCATGGACAGAAGGGATAGATATGTGTTCAGGTAGCACAAAAACAAATGAAACAGCCTCTAACACAAGCCCACCAATTTTCGTAAGATTTAAAAAATATATATATTTTTTAAATTTATTGCGATGCATCTGTTCTTAGCTGTGGCATGTGGGATCTAGCTCCCTGATGAGGGATCAAACCCAGACCACCTGCATTTAGGAGTATGGACTCTAAACCACTGAACCACCAGAGAAGTCCCTTTAAGATTTTTTTTTTTTTTTTTGAGGTAGACCATTTTTAAAGTCTTCTGAACCTATTATATACAATACTGCTTCTGTTTTATCTTTTGGTTTTTTGGTCACGAGGCATGGCAGGGGAGGGTGGGCCTTAGCTTCCCAACCAGGATCAAACCCTTACCCACAGCCTTGGTAGGCAAAGTCAACCACCTGGACCGCCAAGGAAGTCCCAATTCTACCAGTTTCTGAACTAGCAGCTGGGATGGGTCAGGTCAGACAGAGGCAGGTCACTGGCTGGTGGTGGAGAAGAGCCGCCAAAGCCAGGGCCTGGTTGCAGCTGCCAGGCTACCACTGACGTGGTTGCTCCCATGCACCTACCCTCTGGCCCCCGAGGGAGGAGAGCAGGAAGCTCTCTGCACGCTGCTCTAAGATTCAGAACCCAGGGCAGCCCCATGCGGCCATCAGGGTTTCCCAAGAAGCTGTGTTTTCCAAAGAAACATGATTTTAGACACATATTTCAAGAACCAGCCCATGGGTTAAGAGACTACCAAATACGAATGATCAGAAACAAGATCAAACCTTTCATCTCCAAGTCGGAGGGAAGAAGTCGGGGCCACACACACACGTGTCTGATACCCAGATTTCCAAACTGATCTACACACGATGAGTACTGTAGTATTGGTTCTACTTCGCAAACTAGGGCACCCTTGTTGTTTAGTAGCCAAGTTGTATCCAATTCTTTTTTCGACCCCATGGAATTTTCCAGGATAGAATACTGGAGTGAGTTGTCATTTCCTTCTCCAAGGAATCTTCCAACCCAGGAATTGAATCTGTGGCTTCTGCCATGTCTGCAAGCGGGTTCTTTACTGCTGAGCCACCAGGGAAGCCCCCCACAAAAAAAGATGTCCACATCCACAGAAGACCCCCACTGTGAGCAAGAGAGCCATTCACTTTTCAGGTGGCATGCAAACTTATCAGGTCTGGCCCAAAGGTCTATCTCCAAAAGCTCAATTGAGAGGCAACACTGTAGTGCTAATGTGCTGTGCTAAGTTGCGTCAGTCGTGTCCAACTCTGTGCAACCCTGTGGACTGTAGCCCGCCAGGCTCCTCTGTCCATGGGATTCTCCAGGCAAGCATACTGGAGTGAGTTGCCATTTCCTTCTCCATGGGATCTTCCCAACCGAGGGACTGAACCCAGGTCTCCTGCATTGCAGGTGGATTCTTTACCCTCTGAGCCACCAACAGAAGTAAAAATAGTAACAAAAAAAAAAAAAAAAAAAGAGAGAGAGAGAAAGAAAAAATTAAAATAAAGTTTCTGTAAAACTTTCCCTTCGTACCTCTACTCCAACAGACCAAAACATTTATAATAATATTAAAATACAATAATCTGACTAACTATAAAATGATACATATTTTTTCTTTTAAGAGAACCACACTGATTTCCAGGATTTGCCGAGAAGTGGGAGTTTTTTGCTGGTAGGAGTTTTGTCTTTTTCTCATTTTTTTCCTGCATGTTCACTGGACTACTGTTACATTGCACAATCCTTACTTTTAGTTTAACTTATTTAATTTCTATCTGAAAGACAAAAAGGCCAAGTGCATAAAAACTGGATTTTAATTTGGAAAATAGTTAAAAATGGGATAGCTCACCACCTTGGTAATGTGTATTTTGAGGCACAATAAATCCATAAAACTTTAAAATAAAGACCTGGAAATACTGTTTAAGAATGTTTGAGGGACAAGCAGAAATTAAACAGTGATTCCAAATGTTCTAAGTTATTCTTGTGGAATATTTTTACTTGTTTTCAAGCCTGAGCTCCATACAGAAAGAATCTAATGACTATGTCTTTGAACATATACACTCTCCCTGGTGGCTCAGAGGTAAAGAATCTGCCTGCAATTCAGGAAACACAGGTTCAATCCCTGGGTTGGGAAAATTCTCCTGGAGAAGGAAATCGCAAGTCACTCCAGCATTCCAGCCTGGGAAATCCCATGGACAGAAGAGTCTGAGGGCTACAATCCATGATGTCATAAAGAGTCTGACTGAGCGACTAAACCACCACCACCAAGCTTAAGAAAACCCTTCCTTCAAACTAAAAATACAACATTTGTACTCGTCTAGCAAGGATATTGGAATGTATCCAATAGAATATCCTTACACAACATAGTTGCACGTAAATTCCTGGAATGTACAACCTGCCCTCAATGGTCAGTCAGCCTTGTGCAGTGCAGGGTTCCCTGACTGGGCTCAAACCCACTGCAAAGCAGGCCACAAAGGTAAAGTGAAGGTAAACTGACTTTTGGCTGATGAATACACAATATGGTATTACAAGTTAAGACTTAAGACAGATATGCAAGTGAAGGAAGGGTTCCATAAGAAAGATTGCCAAGCTATTTTGTTTAACTACTTAGGACGTGTGAAATCTTAGAAACAGTTACAACTGCACATCACGGAGGGCAGAATAATGAATTGCAAATGATTTTAGAATGTGCTAGGGAGTCAGAGCTTCAGATTATTAACCTTACAAATGATGCCTGGAGGTGAGAAGGGCCTTGTGTACCAGAGGACATGCTAATGCCAAAGGACCTTTTAGGGGAGAGAAAATAAGATTGCATGTGTGTGGGTGTGGCAAGGGAGGCGGTTCCTATGGATAAGAAAGCAGAGGGGAGGGCTAACTGCAAGTAGAGTGGATCCTTCTGCAGGCTACAGCCAGCTGAAAGCCATCATCAGGATGGGTGAGCTTTGAATGTGTATTTTGAGGCACAATAAATCCATAAAACTTTAAAATAAAGACCTGGAAATACTGTTTAAGAATGTTTGAGGGACAAGCAGAAATTAAACAGTGATTCCAAATGTTCTAAGTTATTCTTGTGGAATATTTTTACTTGTTTTCAAGCCTGAGCTCCATACAGAAAGAATCTAATGACTATGTCTTTGAACATATACACTCTCCCTGGTGGCTCAGAGGTAAAGAATCTGCCTGCAATTCAGGAAACACAGGTTCAATCCCTGGGTTGGGAAAATTCTCCTGGAGAAGGAAATCGCAAGTCACTCCAGCATTCCAGCCTGGGAAATCCCATGGACAGAAGAGTCTGAGGGCTACAATCCATGATGTCATAAAGAGTCTGACTGAGCGACTAAACCACCACCACCAAGCTTAAGAAAACCCTTCCTTCAAACTAAAAATACAACATTTGTACTCGTCTAGCAAGGATATTGGAATGTATCCAATAGAATATCCTTACACAACATAGTTGCACGTAAATTCCTGGAATGTACAACCTGCCCTCAATGGTCAGTCAGCCTTGTGCAGTGCAGGGTTCCCTGACTGGGCTCAAACCCACTGCAAAGCAGGCCACAAAGGTAAAGTGAAGGTAAACTGACTTTTGGCTGATGAATACACAATATGGTATTACAAGTTAAGACTTAAGACAGATATGCAAGTGAAGGAAGGGTTCCATAAGAAAGATTGCCAAGCTATTTTGTTTAACTACTTAGGACGTGTGAAATCTTAGAAACAGTTACAACTGCACATCACGGAGGGCAGAATAATGAATTGCAAATGATTTTAGAATGTGCTAGGGAGTCAGAGCTTCAGATTATTAACCTTACAAATGATGCCTGGAGGTGAGAAGGGCCTTGTGTACCAGAGGACATGCTAATGCCAAAGGACCTTTTAGGGGAGAGAAAATAAGATTGCATGTGTGTGGGTGTGGCAAGGGAGGCGGTTCCTATGGATAAGAAAGCAGAGGGGAGGGCTAACTGCAAGTAGAGTGGATCCTTCTGCAGGCTACAGCCAGCTGAAAGCCATCATCAGGATGGGTGAGCTGATTTTGAGAGTTGTGGGTAAGACACTTTCTGGCGTGCCATACCAGATACCAGTCCTATAGGGCTTCCCACCAAAAAAAAAAAGGAAACCTGTGCAATTTAGCACAAAGTTCCTCAAAATAGTATTATGTAACACTGTCCCTTGGTAGGCCTTAAACGGTATTGAAAAAAAAAAAAAAAGGACATTTGTGTCTATAATTCTATTTGAAGCCACAGTATCTACTTCAGGCTACAAACTCCAGCAGAGGCTGGCCCTTTGCAACTCTGGTTGCTTCACAAAACTACCACGCAGGGTTTCCCTGGTGGTCCAGTGGGTAGACAGTCTGCTTTGCAGTGCAAGGGTCACCGGTTCGATCCCTGGCCCAGGAAGATACCACATGCCACAAAGCGGCTGGATGGGTGTGTCCAATTATGAGCCAGCACCCTGGAGTGCATGTGCCCAGAGCTGGTGCTCTGCAATGAGAGAAGCCACTGTGATGAGAGGCCCACATAGGCCAAGGAATAAAGATGGATAGAAATAAATACATTTTAAAAATAAATAAATAAAAGAGGCCAAATTAAAAAAAAACAAAAAACAAAAAACTACCAAGCGGAGGACGGTCATTCTCATGCCATTTGGCCACATGGTATAAGACTGTGCCCAGCGATGGCTAACCACCAGTGCCCAGGAAAAGCCAGCACACACCCATTACATAACTATCTCTTGTTGAAAAGTGAAGCCCACGTGAGTATAAGCCTCATCATGATGGGGTGGTAGACTAAACCAGCAGCTCCCAATACCCTTCTTCTGAAGGTATCTTAGGGTAAAGGTGTGATGAGACAAAACCAACAAAGGTTTTTATTCTAATCAAACCCTACTCCCCACCCCTCAGCTCACTGATACGCCTGAGTTAAGAGTCAGGTACCCAACTCCAATGTGAGGACTTCTAAGATAGTTATCTGTACACACTGACACAGAAACCTCATTGGGTTTATCCCAACTCAGCAAACTAAGGGTGAAGAACAGAAGTAAAACACAGGTGATATTAAGAGGCTCTGAAGGGCTTCCCCTGGTGGTCCAGTGGGTAAGGACACCGCCTTGCAGTGCAAGGGGCGCCGCTTCGATCCCTGGCCTGGGAAGATCCCACGTGCCGCGGAGCGGCTGGACCAATGTGTCCAATTACCGAGCCGGAGCTCTGGGGCGCATGCGCTCTGCAGCGACAGACGCCACCGCGATGGGAGGCCCACAGGAGCCAAAGAACAAAGACGGATGAAAATGGAGAAATGAAAGACCAATAGAAGTGGCCCGCCCGCTCCCCTCCCTCCCCAACCTGACCCACGCCCAAAATAAATAAATAAATAAATCTTTTTTTAAAAAAAAAGAGGCTCTGAATTGTGTCCATGTGTTAATGATTTCAGTCTAGGACAAAACCATTCCAAGTTCTGTTACACTCTGTTTACCTGTGCCCAGGTCAGCAATAATCCATCAGCCGTATAGTTCCTTCTGATCAGCCCATCAGCTGCTATTTCCTGATGTTAGGTCAATAAAGGTAACCATGACATTTGCTTTGGATGGGAGTCAGGATGTCTGGCAGGGATGCAGAAAAAGGGCAAGGTTTAACTGAACAGCACTGCAGGGTTTCCAAACTCAGCCACTGAGAGTTAAACTCATATTTGTAGCAATTCTTGCTTGTGGTGTAATTAACCACCACTGGAGACAGTTAGCAATTCTTCAGTGGTGTAGGCCGCTCCTTTAATGGACCTGATAAAGGTTCCTTTTAAGTCCACATTGTTCCTGAGAGTAAAGGTGTGCTCATTTCACAACAGGTGAAGACACTTCCCCCAACTGGTTCTGGAGCCCAGGCTAAGTGCCTAAGTTCAAACAGCTAGCAGTTCCATTTGTCTTCATGGTCCCTTTGCCATCAACTTATCTTGACCCCAGGGGAGGGGCAAATGCACTGGGGCATGAAAAGAACTACAGGAAATCCTTTACCACACTGTGGTCAAGGTACCGGCCCTGTTCTTAGGGTGACAGTGAATCTCTAAAGTCCTTAAATTCTTTATTAATACTAAAACTAAAACCCAGGGGCTTCCCTTGTAGCTCAGTGGTAAAGAATCAGTCCACCAATGCAGAAGGTGTGGGTTCGATCCCTGGTGTGGGAAGACACCACACGCCACAAAGCAATTAAGCCCATGTGCTACAACCACTGGGCCTGAGCTCTAGAGCCCATGAGCCACAACTATGGAGGCCTGCATGCCTAAGGTCCATGCTCCACAGTGAGAGAAACCACTGCAAGGAGGAGCCTGAGAACAACAATGAAGAGTGGCCCCTGCTCACTGAACACAACTGGAGAAAGCCAGCGTGTAGCAACAAAGACCCAGTGCAGCCATAAATAAACAAATCTTAAAAACAAACAAACAAACAAACAAACAAACTAAAACCCAAGGTTTCACCATCGTTTAGTGACTCAGATTTAGAATGCACATATCACCACTATTGGGTTTATATATATATGTATATTATTTATTTATTTATGTTTGGCTGCACTGAGTGTTGCTGCATGGGCTTTTCTCTAATGCAGCAAGCCAGGGTTACTCTCTAGTTGTGTGCAGCGTTCTCACTGTGGTGGCTTCTCTTGTTGCAGAGCACCTGCTTGAGAGTGTGTGCACTTCAGCAGTTGCAGCTCCCAGGCTCTAGAGCACTGGCTCAGTAGTTGAGTCACAAGGGCTCAGTTGCTCCGTGGCATATGGGATCTTCCCAGATCAGGGATGGAACTCAAGTCTCCTGCACTGGAAAAGCAGACTCTTCCACCAAGCCACCAGGGAAGCCCTCACTACCACTGTTACTCAGCTGTCTTTGCTGAAGGGAAACAGCAGCAAAGTAGGCCTTGTAAAAACTGAGAAGCCTATTAGACTCACCTTTGTGGAGCGGCATCATAAACAAACTAAACCAATAAAAGTCTGATGAGACCATAAATTCGTAAGGGGACTACCAGTTTTACGAAAAGCCAAACTTGATCCATTTGAGCAACACATTCATCTGCAGTTAAACCTACTATTAGAAAGTCTTCCTACAACAACCCCAAAAGGGAAAAAAAAAGACTTAATTACCTATCAAATTTTTCAGTCTTGATAACAGCAACTAATCTGAAACTGTCAAATCTGCTCTTTAAACTTGGTGAGAGATTCCTTTTCGGGAGAGGGGGGACGAAGGGGCCGCGTAGAAAATGGATAAATGCTCTAGCTAAATAAACATGATCTAAAAACACCTGTATTTATGACATAATTGCCACCTAGGCTTGCCAGATGTTGCCAAGCTTTATGATGGAAGTCAAACACAATGAAATCTGCCTGAAGTTGAGCTCCTTGGCCAGACTGACTTTCCCCTGTCAGAGTCCCCATTGTCTGAAGTATATCTGATGACTACCCACTGCCTGGCTGGCCCCGTCCACCATGCCACCTCCCCCTCTCCCATTAGCTGAGGAAGCCTGAAGTCCACATGGTTCCAGACAGCACAGATGGAACAGGAGGGACTGTGTACAGCTTCTGCGATTTGTAACTTCAGAAATGAAACAACAGAAGAGAGTCACCTTACCCAAACCTCTCACTTCTCCCCGAGAGGTGAAGTGACTAGTCCAAGGCACCACAGACAGCTAACTGGTCTGGAACCAAGCCTGCTACTCTCTAGTTGTGTTCAGCGTTCTCACTGTGGTGGCTTCTCTTGTTGCAGAGCACCTGCTTGAGAGTGTGTGCACTTCAGCAGTTGCAGCTCCCAGGCTCTAGAGCACTGGCTCAGTAGTTGAGTCACAAGGGCTCAGTTGCTCCGTGGCATATGGGATCTTCCCAGATCAGGGATGGAACTCAAGTCTCCTGCACTGGAAAAGCAGACTCTTCCACCAAGCCACCAGGGAAGCCCTCACTACCACTGTTACTCAGCTGTCTTTGCTGAAGGGAAACAGCAGCAAAGTAGGCCTTGTAAAAACTGAGAAGCCTATTAGACTCACCTTTGTGGAGCGGCATCATAAACAAACTAAACCAATAAAAGTCTGATGAGACCATAAATTCGTAAGGGGACTACCAGTTTTACGAAAAGCCAAACTTGATCCATTTGAGCAACACATTCATCTGCAGTTAAACCTACTATTAGAAAGTCTTCCTACAACAACCCCAAAAGGGAAAAAAAAAGACTTAATTACCTATCAAATTTTTCAGTCTTGATAACAGCAACTAATCTGAAACTGTCAAATCTGCTCTTTAAACTTGGTGAGAGATTCCTTTTCGGGAGGGGGGACGAAGGGGCCGCGTAGAAAATGGATAAATGCTCTAGCTAAATAAACATGATCTAAAAACACCTGTATTTATGACATAATTGCCACCTAGGCTTGCCAGATGTTGCCAAGCTTTATGATGGAAGTCAAACACAATGAAATCTGCCTGAAGTTGAGCTCCTTGGCCAGACTGACTTTCCCCTGTCAGAGTCCCCATTGTCTGAAGTATATCTGATGACTACCCACTGCCTGGCTGGCCCCGTCCACCATGCCACCTCCCCCTCTCCCATTAGCTGAGGAAGCCTGAAGTCCACATGGTTCCAGACAGCACAGATGGAACAGGAGGGACTGTGTACAGCTTCTGCGATTTGTAACTTCAGAAATGAAACAACAGAAGAGAGTCACCTTACCCAAACCTCTCACTTCTCAGAAGAGGAAGTCCAGGCCCAGAGAGGTGAAGTGACTAGTCCAAGGCACCACAGACAGCTAACTGGTCTGGAACCAAGGTCTCTCTGCTCTCCCTCCTGGTCCACTGCCCACTGCACGACACTGTAATTTCACTGCATTAAATCACGGTTCTCTGAGAAACATAGGCTTCAATTACTTGAGGCCTGGAGTCCTTGGAGGCCCTGCTGGTGAAGATGGAGATCAACAGTCGGCTCTACTTGGGGGGTGGGACCTTTCAGATGAGACACCACATATGTAATTTATAGATTCTACACAGCCACCCAATAGACCAAAAGGCACTGCAAATTATACAGGGTAGGGCCTACAAAAATGTTCTGGATAAAAATTCCTGTGATCCCACCACAGATCTAAGTGGGTGGGGATAACACCACAGAAAGTCAGAGGGTCACGGCCTTAGCCACCATAAAAAATTCCTGCAGTACATTTATCCAGCCCTGTTCTAATGGTTCTTAAAAAAAGTGTTCTTTGATGATGATGATGGCTACTGTCCATTCCTTTGATGAAGCAAGTCATTCTTTTAATGCCAGCGCCAAGGAAATACACATTACTGATTAGCATGGAAGGACTCCTTCTGAACAGTGAGGACCATTTTAATGACATACGTACACCCATGAGCCTCACGCAGTGAGCTGTGACAGCTTCACTTTGCAGGAATAAGATACTTCACAAAAATATTGACTTTTTCATCAGGAAGAAAATCTTATGAACAATAAGATCCTACTGTATAGCGCAGGGAACTATATTCAATATCCTGTGATAATGGAAAAGAATATGAAAAAGAATATGTTTGTATAAGTATGCATAACCAAATCACTCTGCTGTGCAGAAACTACCAGAATATCGTAAATCAACTAGACTTCAAGAGAACAAATTTTAGAATAAATACATAATAAAACCTTATGCCATGGGATTTCCAGAATCTCAGTATAGGTTTCTATTTACTAGGCTCTTCCAAGAGCCAAATGTAAACATTTTCAGTTCAATTCCCACACATTTGGACAGAGATAGGAAAGCATCAGAAACTATTTGCAAGACTCTGTTGGCACAACCAGATCTATGGAGTTGGGGTGTGAAAACTGCAGCCTGAGCAACTGGTCAAGATGGAAGGACCACTGCTGCTTCCTCCAGTGCATCAGGGCAGGACCGCGGGGGGTGGGCGGGGATGGGGGGGAAATGGGAGCAGGAAAGAATTACCTCAAGGAGACACCACGCCTTTGGGTTCAAGGAAGAGGCCCTTCTAGACACCAATGAGGACCAAACTTCCTCCTGAGAAAGGAAAAATGGCCGCCCAGGGCCAGGAGAGGAGAGGGCACAGGTTTCTATAGGAAATGCTCTGCTACCAACAGGCTCCATCCCAGTCAGGATTCTGCCATGTTCAAGGTCATCCAATCTAAGTGCCAACTTCTCCAGGCTGGAAGAGTGGCTTCCTTGGGCAACTTAACTTATAGGGCAAGGTGGCTAAGCTTCAGACTCTGTTTTTCCTTTTGAAAACTGAGCCATAGCAATACCTCTTTGAATGCTCAGACAGCAAAATAAATAGGCAGAATGTCAAAGACAAGAGTCACATAAATATTAGGGAAGATCCTTTTATTAAAGAAATTGGTGCTGGCCAAAGATACCATCAGAAAGTAAACACAATTCAAAACCTGACTGTCCACTCTGCCCCAAGCCTCAGGTGCTCTCCATGTCTTACGCTCGTGGTCAGACAATATCATTCATGTACGAGCTGGTGGTTGATAATGCAGCTGTAATGTACGAGCTGCTACTGATAATCTAGAATAGCCAAGAAAAGGTTAAAATGCTTGGTCTGTGGTATTTAAGAAGGAAGAAGAGTGTAACTGCTGAAAAATTTTTCACCACACAGTTCTAGGACTGTACTTGAATTACCTGGAAACTCACTCTAGGCCACAGTCCTCATTTTCTGACGATGCTGAACAGCTCGACATCTACTTGCTAACTCTCATTTCTAGTCCCTGTGCAGGATGATAGATCTGCAAGAAGAGCAGCTACCTACCTCCCTGTGCTTTGGTTTTCTCACCTGTAAAATGGGGGACAATGATAATACTGACTTCAAAGGGTTGAGTTAATGTCTACTGGGATAACATGTGTAAAGCTCTCAGTGCACACTGAGCATCACGTAAGTGCCAGCTCTTGCTGCTTAGTCACTTCAGTTGTATCTGACTCTGTGTGACCCCATGGACTGCAGACCACCAGGCTCCTCTGTCCACGGAATTCTCCACGCAAGAATACTGGAATGGGTTGCCATGCCCTCCTCCAGGGGAATCTTCCCAGCCCAGGGATGGAACCCAGAACCCAGGTCTCCTGCATTACAGGCAGATTCCTCACCACTGAGCCATCAGGGAAGCCCTAAGTGTGTGTGTGTGTGTGTGTGTGTGTGTGTGTTTGAGACTCCATGGACTGTAGGTTGCCAGGCTTCTCCAACCATGGAATTTTCCAGGCAAGAATACTGGTGTGGGTTGCCATTTCCTTCTCCAGTCAGCTCTTAGGACAATGATTAATCCAGACTAAGACCTTAGGATCTAATCACAATAGTGATCTGATCCCTGCCCTCGTGGAGCTTACAGTCTAACGAACCACAAGAGTTTTTTAAAATAAATAGGCAGAATGTCAAAGACAAGAGTCACATAAATATTAGGGAAGATCCTTTTATTAAAGAAATTGGTGCTGGCCAAAGATACCATCAGAAAGTAAACACAATTCAAAACCTGACTGTCCACTCTGCCCCAAGCCTCAGGTGCTCTCCATGTCTTACGCTCGTGGTCAGACAATATCATTCATGTACGAGCTGGTGGTTGATAATGCAGCTGTAATGTACGAGCTGCTACTGATAATCTAGAATAGCCAAGAAAAGGTTAAAATGCTTGGTCTGTGGTATTTAAGAAGGAAGAAGAGTGTAACTGCTGAAAAATTTTTCACCACACAGTTCTAGGACTGTACTTGAATTACCTGGAAACTCACTCTAGGCCACAGTCCTCATTTTCTGACGATGCTGAACAGCTCGACATCTACTTGCTAACTCTCATTTCTAGTCCCTGTGCAGGATGATAGATCTGCAAGAAGAGCAGCTACCTACCTCCCTGTGCTTTGGTTTTCTCACCTGTAAAATGGGGGACAATGATAATACTGACTTCAAAGGGTTGAGTTAATGTCTACTGGGATAACATGTGTAAAGCTCTCAGTGCACACTGAGCATCACGTAAGTGCCAGCTCTTGCTGCTTAGTCACTTCAGTTGTATCTGACTCTGTGTGACCCCATGGACTGCAGACCACCAGGCTCCTCTGTCCACGGAATTCTCCACGCAAGAATACTGGAATGGGTTGCCATGCCCTCCTCCAGGGGAATCTTCCCAGCCCAGGGATGGAACCCAGAACCCAGGTCTCCTGCATTACAGGCAGATTCCTCACCACTGAGCCATCAGGGAAGCCCTAAGTGTGTGTGTGTGTGTGTGTGTGTGTGTGTGTTTGAGACTCCATGGACTGTAGGTTGCCAGGCTTCTCCAACCATGGAATTTTCCAGGCAAGAATACTGGTGTGGGTTGCCATTTCCTTCTCCAGTCAGCTCTTAGGACAATGATTAATCCAGACTAAGACCTTAGGATCTAATCACAATAGTGATCTGATCCCTGCCCTCGTGGAGCTTACAGTCTAACGAACCACAAGAGTTTTTTTTTAAAAAAAAAACAAGGCTTCCCTGGGGGTACAGTGGGTAAGGACACCGCCTTGCAGTGTAAGGGGCGCCAGTTCGATCCCTGGCCTGGGAAGACCCCACGTGCCGCAGAGCGGCTGGATCAATGTGTCCAACTACCGAGCCAGAGCTCTGGAGCGCATGTGCCCAGAGCCGGTGCTCTGTGACAACAGAGGTCACCGCGATGGGAGACCCACATGGGCCAAAGAACAAAGATGAATGAAAAATAGATAAATGAAAGACCAAGAAAAGTGGCTCGCCCGCCCCCTCCCTCCCCAACCTGCCCCTTCCAATAAATAAATAAATAAAATCAAAAAAAATTAAAAACAACAACAACAACAACAAACTATTGCACAGGGCTTCCCTGGTGATCCAGTGGGAGGGAGGGTCCACCTTGCAGTGCAGGGGGCACCGGTTCGACCCCTGACTTGGGAGGATCCCATGTGCTGCAGAGTGGCTGGACCAGTGTGTCTGGTTGCAAGCCAGCACTCTGGAGCGCACAAGCCCAGAGCCGGTGCTCTGCGGTGTAGGAGGCCGCTGCAATGGGAGGCCCACACAGGCCCCAGTAACCAGGAACCCATAAAAGAAGAAGCCCATCTGGTTTGGTTGTTGAGGGGGCATGGACCACAGTGTCAGAGGTTTTTCATAAGGAGTAACAACTGAATGAAGATTGGCAGGATTTGGGGGAGGAGGAGAGAAGAATTTCCAGGGCAGAGGAAACAGCTTGTGCAAAGGCCGAGAGACTGAAAATAATTTGCTGCGTTTGAGGACCTATCAGGCCAGGGCTGCTGGAGAGAGAAAGCAGAGGGAGAAATGGGACAAGGAGAGGCTGGGAAGCAGACAGAAGGCCAAGTGTGGCAGGGAACTTTCTGGATGTCCAGTGGTTAGGACTCTGAGCTTCCACTGCAGGGGACGCAGGTTTGATCGCAGGTCCGGGAAGTAAGATCCAACAAGCCTCATGATGTGCCCCCCCAAAAAAGGCTGAGGGTGTACTTGTATGAAGTGGGTTACAAAATTCATGTTTTGTTTGTTTCCTGTGCAGCTTACAGAAAAAGCAGGAGGGCATGCTGTTCCCTCGGGTGTGAAGCAGAACTAGGAGGGAAAAATCGCTCCTCGAAGGTGAAGTGTCAGATACACCAAACAGTCTGTTCACACCCCAGGTGAGTCTTCCTGGTGTTTTCATTTATACTAATGTCGGACTGGTGTTGCTTAGTTGGTTCGCAGCTGAATGGGAGCATAACACCGAAACTGCATGGGAGGATTTCATAAACAAGACTGTTTTTGTGTTGAAATAAGGCCTGTAGAACAACCTCAAGGCAAGGTCTCCTGCTATTAAGACCATCATCTGAGGCACTTCTCTAGCCAGACACCAGGCACGATCACAAAGCCCCCTCGGGAGGCCAAGGAGTGACACACGCCCCCTCCTCTGTCTCCTCTCTGAGGAGCCTCCCTCTTTGCAATAACTGCAGTCACTTCCAAGGCTATTTTCGCTATAGGAGGCTGAAACCTGGGGTGGGGTGGGGGGTGCACTAACCTTCCAGCTCATGGCAAGTCCCGGATCACAGGCTCACGGTCCTCTGGTAGGTTGGCAAGGACAGGCAGTAGGTTGGTTGCAAGCCAGCACTCTGAGCGCACAAGCCCAGAGCCGGTGCTCTGCGGTGTAGGAGGCCGCTGCAATGGGAGGCCCACACAGGCCCCAGTAACCAGGAACCCATAAAAGAAGAAGCCCATCTGGTTTGGTTGTTGAGGGGGCATGGACCACAGTGTCAGAGGTTTTTCATAAGGAGTAACAACTGAATGAAGATTGGCAGGATTTGGGGGAGGAGGAGAGAAGAATTTCCAGGGCAGAGGAAACAGCTTGTGCAAAGGCCGAGAGACTGAAAATAATTTGCTGCGTTTGAGGACCTATCAGGCCAGGGCTGCTGGAGAGAGAAAGCAGAGGGAGAAATGGGACAAGGAGAGGCTGGGAAGCAGACAGAAGGCCAAGTGTGGCAGGGAACTTTCTGGATGTCCAGTGGTTAGGACTCTGAGCTTCCACTGCAGGGGACGCAGGTTTGATCGCAGGTCCGGGAAGTAAGATCCAACAAGCCTCATGATGTGCCCCCCCAAAAAAGGCTGAGGGTGTACTTGTATGAAGTGGGTTACAAAATTCATGTTTTGTTTGTTTCCTGTGCAGCTTACAGAAAAAGCAGGAGGGCATGCTGTTCCCTCGGGTGTGAAGCAGAACTAGGAGGGAAAAATCGCTCCTCGAAGGTGAAGTGTCAGATACACCAAACAGTCTGTTCACACCCCAGGTGAGTCTTCCTGGTGTTTTCATTTATACTAATGTCGGACTGGTGTTGCTTAGTTGGTTCGCAGCTGAATGGGAGCATAACACCGAAACTGCATGGGAGGATTTCATAAACAAGACTGTTTTTGTGTTGAAATAAGGCCTGTAGAACAACCTCAAGGCAAGGTCTCCTGCTATTAAGACCATCATCTGAGGCACTTCTCTAGCCAGACACCAGGCACGATCACAAAGCCCCCTCGGGAGGCCAAGGAGTGACACACGCCCCCTCCTCTGTCTCCTCTCTGAGGAGCCTCCCTCTTTGCAATAACTGCAGTCACTTCCAAGGCTATTTTCGCTATAGGAGGCTGAAACCTGGGGTGGGGTGGGGGGTGCACTAACCTTCCAGCTCATGGCAAGTCCCGGATCACAGGCTCACGTTACTCTGGTAGGTTGGCAAGGACAGGCAGTATTTATCAAACTCTTCCAGGCACTCCCTGGTTCAAGCTTCTTCCTGTTGGCTGACTCCTCTGTGTCCAACTTACTTACTGGTTCACTTATTTCTACCCACCCCCCTGCTGGCCTCTTCTTTCCTACACATACACAGAAAGAAGGGTACTGTTTTGCATAAGGCGCTGGAGCCTCAGGCTCTGTAAGACTTCTGCCTTCCAGGAGTTTACCATCTCCCAGATAAACAGTGCAGTATAGGGGAGAGACAGCGGGTTTCATGGCTGTGCCTTCCGGAAGTCAACCTGGCAGCACGCCCAGGCCCTGCCCAGGGCAGTTCCACAAGATTCTGAGCCCACACGCCCCTTCTCAGGCCTGCTGCTCACTCCTTGGCCCATCCTGTGTTCAAGCACCTCCAAAGCCCACTCATCATCCTTTAAAACTCTAAGTGAAGGGACTTCCCTGGTGGTCTAGTGGTTAGGGCTCTACTTCCACTGCAGGGGGCATGGGTTTGATCCCTGGTCAGGGAACTAAGACCCCACATGCCGTGTGGCAAAGTCACAAATAAAGCTCAACTGATGTCGTTTGGGTAAATGAAGCTGAAAGAAGACTAGCAGGGGCACTGGGATATGTTCGAGCTCTGAACAAATCATTCAGTTTCTCTGGGCGTCAGTTTCCAATTCTATGAAGTAAGGAGACTAGGTTGGGTGCACCCTTGAGCTCAGAAATTGTGATGATCCAGGGTTTAGCAGGCCCTCATGTCTCCTCATGCTTTACTATGGATGTTTCTAGCCCCAAACCAATCAAAGCATGCCCAAAACTCACATAAATGAGAGCGTTTAGAAGTCTTGATGCCTTTGAACACAGTCATGCCCAGTCCTGGTCTTTCAACATCCTAGTCTCTCCACTTATCTTGAACTATTGCAACATGGGAAATTTTAATGGCAATAATCTGATGCACTTTAAGGTTCAGGGTGGGGAAAAGAAACACCATAGAAATGGACGCATGTTACATGAGAGAGGTGACTCTCAAGTACACGTTCTTGCCACAGACTCTTGAACCGACTATCTCCTAATCTGAAAGGGAAATCTCTATTCTTCTTCAAACCACAAATCCGATAAGCGGCTGAACTTCACCCCAGTACCGAAAGCCCCAGAGACTTCCAAGTACTGAGCCATCAGATAAAGATGATGGCAGGGCTGGTGTCAGAAGCAACTGGGGTTTGGTTTCCCAGTTCCAGTACCAAACTTCAGATAAATGCGTTCTCAGTCTCTCTGTGTCAAGAAAACCGTTTTTCTTCTTTGCAAAACCAGATCACAGCAAGTGGAATGAACTCTAACATGAAAGGATGAGATCGATGAAGTGTTTAAAGGGAGGTGGTGTCTTCGAGGTCAGATTCCTTAAATTCGGCTTTATATTTTCCTTCCCATATTTGCATTTATCTGGAAATCTTATAAATACTTCCACAATAGGAGAAAACTATTTAATTTTGTACATACACACACACCCACACCCACACCTGCATGTGTATTTCGGAACAAAACCATCACAAAAATCAGGGGCTTCCCTGGTGGTCCAGTGGGTAAGGACGCCGCCTTGCAGTGCAACGGGCGCCGGTTCCATCCCTGGCCTGGGAAGATCCCACATGCCACGGAGCGCCTGGACCCATGTGTCCAATTGCTGAGCCGGAGCTCTGGAGCACATGCGCCCAGAGCCGGTGCTCTGCGACAACAGAGGCCGCTGCAATGGGACGCCCACACGGGCCAAAGAACAAAGATGGATGAAACTGAATAAATGAAAGACCAATGGAAGTGGCCCGCCCGCCCCCCTCCCCCCCCCACCCCGCCCCCCCCCCAAAAAAAAAAAAAAAAAACCATCACAAAAATCAAAGAACCACTGCCTCTGTCTCATGAGTCACAGGGGCTTCTGAGGTTTCCTTGACAGACGTTTAAATGTTCTCTTGTTATATTACTGTTAAAAACTGACAACAGTTCCACTCAATACTTCATTTTACCAGGATTGAAACATACATGAATGGCAATAATCTGATGCACTTTAAGGTTCAGGGTGGGGAAAAGAAACACCATAGAAATGGACGCATGTTACATGAGAGAGGTGACTCTCAAGTACACGTTCTTGCCACAGACTCTTGAACCGACTATCTCCTAATCTGAAAGGGAAATCTCTATTCTTCTTCAAACCACAAATCCGATAAGCGGCTGAACTTCACCCCAGTACCGAAAGCCCCAGAGACTTCCAAGTACTGAGCCATCAGATAAAGATGATGGCAGGGCTGGTGTCAGAAGCAACTGGGGTTTGGTTTCCCAGTTCCAGTACCAAACTTCAGATAAATGCGTTCTCAGTCTCTCTGTGTCAAGAAAACCGTTTTTCTTCTTTGCAAAACCAGATCACAGCAAGTGGAATGAACTCTAACATGAAAGGATGAGATCGATGAAGTGTTTAAAGGGAGGTGGTGTCTTCGAGGTCAGATTCCTTAAATTCGGCTTTATATTTTCCTTCCCATATTTGCATTTATCTGGAAATCTTATAAATACTTCCACAATAGGAGAAAACTATTTAATTTTGTACATACACACACACCCACACCCACACCTGCATGTGTATTTCGGAACAAAACCATCACAAAAATCAGGGGCTTCCCTGGTGGTCCAGTGGGTAAGGACGCCGCCTTGCAGTGCAACGGGCGCCGGTTCCATCCCTGGCCTGGGAAGATCCCACATGCCACGGAGCGCCTGGACCCATGTGTCCAATTGCTGAGCCGGAGCTCTGGAGCACATGCGCCCAGAGCCGGTGCTCTGCGACAACAGAGGCCGCTGCAATGGGACGCCCACACGGGCCAAAGAACAAAGATGGATGAAACTGAATAAATGAAAGACCAATGGAAGTGGCCCGCCCGCCCTCCTCCCTCCCCAACCCGACTCCCCTCCCAAAAAAAAAAAAATCCATCACAAAAATCAAAGAACCACTGCCTCTGTCTCATGAGTCACAGGGGCTTCTGAGGTTTCCTTGACAGACGTTTAAATGTTCTCTTGTTATATTACTGTTAAAAACTGACAACAGTTCCACTCAATACTTCATTTTTACTCAGGATTTGCAAACATACATGAATGGCCAACATCAGTCCTACTGGGGACTTGCCTGGTGGTCCAGTGGTTAAGACTCTGCACTACCAATGCGGGGGACATGAGTTTGATCCCTGGTCAGAGAACTAAGAGCCCATAAGCCACCTGGCATGCCCAGAAGACAAACAAAACAACAACAAAAAGGAAAAAAAACCAGTGAATACTCCTGAAGATTAGATGAGAAACAAACTGGAGGATGAACAAGTATGCAGACCCCAACACGAAAGGACGTGACACCACACAGAGTGCAGGGAGGGCACAGTGTCAGGGAGGCCCGGGGCTTCCTCTGGGCCATTCAGGACTGCTGAGCTATGCCTAGTGAAACCACAGCCCTGTGGTAACTTCCAGGCCCCCATCTCCCTTATTCTGCTCCTTTTTTTTTCTTTCTTTCCACAGGATTTTTTCACCTTCCCATATTCTATACATTCTGTATCCATCACTGTTGTTGTTTCTTGTCTGTCTTTGCCAAGGAGGTGGAAATTTCACGAGGGCCAGAATTTTGTTCATTAACGTGTCCCAAGCCCCTCTGACAGCGCTTAGCATATAATACGTATGCAATAAAGCTGGTGGATGAACCTCTGCTCCACTGAGGAGCTGGGGAGCTGAGAGGCTCAAGGCACAGCAGCCCCCACCATCCCCAACCCAGCCGAGAGGGAACGTGGAACAGTTCAGGGGGACTTGTCCCTTTAACCTAAATGGCTCCTAGTTCAACGGGCGCGGTTCCATCCCTGGCCTGGGAAGATCCCACATGCCAGGCGCCTGGACCCATGTGTCCAATTGCTGAGCCGGAGCTCTGGAGCACATGCGCCCAGAGCCGGTGCTCTGCGACAACAGAGGCCGCTGCAATGGGACGCCCACACGGGCCAAAGAACAAAGATGGATGAAACTGAATAAATGAAAGACCAATGGAAGTGGCCCGCCCGCCCTCCTCCCTCCCCAACCCGACTCCCCTCACAAAAAAAAAAAAAAAAAACCATCACAAAAATCAAAGAACCACTGCCTCTGTCTCATGAGTCACAGGGGCTTCTGAGGTTTCCTTGACAGACGTTTAAATGTTCTCTTGTTATATTACTGTTAAAAACTGACAACAGTTCCACTCAATACTTCATTTTTACTCAGGATTTGCAAACATACATGAATGGCCAACATCAGTCCTACTGGGGACTTGCCTGGTGGTCCAGTGGTTAAGACTCTGCACTACCAATGCGGGGGACATGAGTTTGATCCCTGGTCAGAGAACTAAGAGCCCATAAGCCACCTGGCATGCCCAGAAGACAAACAAAACAACAACAAAAAGGAAAAAAAACCAGTGAATACTCCTGAAGATTAGATGAGAAACAAACTGGAGGATGAACAAGTATGCAGACCCCAACACGAAAGGACGTGACACCACACAGAGTGCAGGGAGGGCACAGTGTCAGGGAGGCCCCGGGCTTCCTCTGGGCCATTCAGGACTGCTGAGCTATGCCTAGTGAAACCACAGCCCTGTGGTAACTTCCAGGCCCCCATCTCCCTTATTCTGCTCCTTTTTTTTTCTTTCTTTCCACAGGATTTTTTCACCTTCCCATATTCTATACATTCTGTATCCATCACTGTTGTTGTTTCTTGTCTGTCTTTGCCAAGGAGGTGGAAATTTCACGAGGGCCAGAATTTTGTTCATTAACGTGTCCCAAGCCCCTCTGACAGCGCTTAGCATATAATACGTATGCAATAAAGCTGGTGGATGAACCTCTGCTCCACTGAGGAGCTGGGGAGCTGAGAGGCTCAAGGCACAGCAGCCCCCACCATCCCCAACCCAGCCGAGAGGGAACGTGGAACAGTTCAGGGGGACTTGTCCCTTTAACCTAAATGGCTCCTAGTTCTAAGATGTTTAGAAAGGAGGCCCACTAAAGCGATTTTCTAGTTCCATAGCCCTCTTTTACAGATGAGGAGGCACAGGGGAAGTGACTCATTTGGCAATGTCTCCCAACACCCAGTCCCTCATCTCCCAAGTCCCACTCAATGCAAGATATGTGTTTTTTTAATTTAGTCTTTATTTTGTGGGGGGAGGGCACTTCTGTTGGTCTTTCGTTTGTTTTCATCCACCTTTGTTCTTTGGCCTGTGTGGGCCTCCCATTGCAGTGGCCTCTCTCGTCACAGAGTACCGGCTCTGGGTGCATGTGCTCCAGAGCTCCGGCTCAGTAGTTGGACACACCTGTCCAGTTGCTCTGCTTCCCAGGCCAGGGATCGAACCAGCGCCCTCTGCACTGCAAGGCGGTGTCCTTACCCACTGGATCACCAGGGAAGCCCCAATGCAGGATATTTTATCATGTAAATCAAAATGTGTATGAAGGTGGTTCCAGTTAAGTTAGGACTCCTCATTTCCACTACAGGGAAAAAGGGTCCAATCCCTGGTTGGGGAACTAGGATCCCACATGTTCCACAGCTGCACCTGCCCTCCAAAAAATAAAAATAAAAACAGTGTGAAAACAGAAGACTGTGCCTACAAACAGCATGTCAGAACAGCTAAAAGGACCAACTACACTAGTCTACCTACTTAATGAGCGCAGACTCACACAGGACTTTCCTAGCATTAAATTCAGTCAGGAAACCAAGCTCTTGGCCTGAAGCTCACGCAAGAGTTAGGTCAGATGCCAAGCCCCATTCAGAGGCTGTCTTCAGGGACTTCTCTGGTGGTTCAGTAGTTAGGACTCTGTGCTTCCACTGAAGGGGGCCCAGGTTCAATCCCTGGTTGGGGAACTAAGAGCCCTCAAGCCACCTGAGGCAGCCAAAAAAGAGGCAGACTTTATGTAAAGAGTGATCTCTCGGTTCTACTGACTTTTGTCAACATGGTTCCAGCAGAGTTTAAATTTGGTCCAAACCAGTCCACGTGGGTTTTAGAAGTGAGTTTATTCTTGTTCCTAAACCACCTCTTAGGATTCTTTAAGTAACAAATAAGGTGCAATGGCTAAGCCAGGGACTGGCCATCTCCTGCAGGGGCTTCTGTGGTATGGCCTTTCAAAGTTGCACCTGCTATAAAAACCCCCAGGCTTTGAGGTCAATAATCACCCTGATACCCAGAAAAGTCCAGATACACAGAAAGGGGAAGGAGAGCATCACAAACTGGGCCCTTCAGCGACCTGCTTCCACAGAATACAGTCTCACCTTACTAAGAAAGTCCCTTTGTGTTTGTATGCTTCATTCTTGTACTTTAACTTTCCAACTCACTCCTTCCACACATTTCTCTGGTACCCACTTGCCTTAGGTACTTCACTCTGGCATCACTTCTGTTTTTATACAGAAGGCTCTTTCCAAACTTGAATGACTTTACTCGCTAGGGGATGTGAGGGAATCCAGGTATGGAGAAGGCAGAAATAAATAAGCCTAAGTGGAACTTTAAATCATTCTAAACATCTTACTATTCAATAATGAAGTGAATTTGAATATAAGGCCAGTTATGAGTTAAACCTGATTTTTTTTTTTCTTCTTTTCTAAATTTTGGCCTTTTTTCATTGATTTTTTTTTTTTTTTGGCCACTATCTATTGGTCTTTCATTTGTTTCCATCTTTGTTCTATAGCCTGTGTGGGCCTCCCATTGCAGTGGCCTCTCTTGTTGCAGAGCAATGGCTCTGGGTGCATGCGCTCCAGAGCTCTGGCTCAGTAGTTGGACACATTGGTACGGCCGCTCCGCGGCACGTGGGATCTTCCCAGGCCACGGATCTAACTGGCACCCCTTGTACTACAAGGCGGTGTCCTTACCCGCTGGACCACCAGGGAAGCCCTTCATTGATTTTCCTATCCATTTATTTTTGTCCATCTTCATTCTTTGGCCTGTGTGGTCCTCCCATCATAGCGGCCTCTCCCACTGCAGAGCACTGGCCCTGGGCGCATGCACTCCAGAGCACTGACTCACAACTGGACACACTGATCCAGCTGCTCCATGGCACATGGGACCTTCCCGGGCCAGGGATCAAACTGGTGTCCCTTGCACTATAAGGCAGACTCTTTACCCACTGGACCACCAGGGAAGTCCAAAGCTGAAACCACCTCTTAGGATTCTTTAAGTAACAAATAAGGTGCAATGGCTAAGCCAGGGACTGGCCATCTCCTGCAGGGGCTTCTGTGGTATGGCCTTTCAAAGTTGCACCTGCTATAAAAACCCCCAGGCTTTGAGGTCAATAATCACCCTGATACCCAGAAAAGTCCAGATACACAGAAAGGGGAAGGAGAGCATCACAAACTGGGCCCTTCAGCGACCTGCTTCCACAGAATACAGTCTCACCTTACTAAGAAAGTCCCTTTGTGTTTGTATGCTTCATTCTTGTACTTTAACTTTCCAACTCACTCCTTCCACACATTTCTCTGGTACCCACTTGCCTTAGGTACTTCACTCTGGCATCACTTCTGTTTTTATACAGAAGGCTCTTTCCAAACTTGAATGACTTTACTCGCTAGGGGATGTGAGGGAATCCAGGTATGGAGAAGGCAGAAATAAATAAGCCTAAGTGGAACTTTAAATCATTCTAAACATCTTACTATTCAATAATGAAGTGAATTTGAATATAAGGCCAGTTATGAGTTAAACCTGATTTTTTTTTTTCTTCTTTTCTAAATTTTGGCCTTTTTTCATTGATTTTTTTTTTTTTTGGCCACTATCTATTGGTCTTTCATTTGTTTCCATCTTTGTTCTATAGCCTGTGTGGGCCTCCCATTGCAGTGGCCTCTCTTGTTGCAGAGCAATGGCTCTGGGTGCATGCGCTCCAGAGCTCTGGCTCAGTAGTTGGACACATTGGTACGGCCGCTCCGCGGCACGTGGGATCTTCCCAGGCCACGGATCTAACTGGCACCCCTTGTACTACAAGGCGGTGTCCTTACCCGCTGGACCACCAGGGAAGCCCTTCATTGATTTTCCTATCCATTTATTTTTGTCCATCTTCATTCTTTGGCCTGTGTGGTCCTCCCATCATAGCGGCCTCTCCCACTGCAGAGCACTGGCCCTGGGCGCATGCACTCCAGAGCACTGACTCACAACTGGACACACTGATCCAGCTGCTCCATGGCACATGGGACCTTCCCGGGCCAGGGATCAAACTGGTGTCCCTTGCACTATAAGGCAGACTCTTTACCCACTGGACCACCAGGGAAGTCCAAAGCTGATTTTTTTTTTTTTTTAACACAAATTCAGTAGTTATTACTTAAAAGAAAACAAATATCCGTCTGTCTGAAATTACTTGATCTTTAAAAGCAGGGTGATACAGTGTGGTAGAAAACACATAATACAGGCTTCCCTGGTGGCTCAGTGATAAAGAATCTGCTTGCTGGTACAGGAGACATGAGTTTGATCCCTGGTTTGGGAAAATCCCAAATGCGAAGGAACAACTAAGCCTGAGCACTCTAACTATTGAGCCTGTGATCAAGAGCCTGGGAGCCACAGTGATTGAGCCCTCACGCCCTAAAGTCCATACTCTGCAACAAGAGAAACCAACTCAATGAGAAGAAGCCCATGCACTACAACTAGAAAGCAGCTCCCGCTCACCACAGCTACAGAAAAGCCCAAGCAGCAACAAAGACCAGCAGAATCAAAAATAAATAAATAAATACATTAAATTACATACACATATATAAAGAAAACACATAATACTAGGTTCTTTATTTCTACCTTTTTGGGGGGGCTGTACTATACATGGGATCTTAGTTACCTAACCAGGGCTTGAACCTGCATCAGAAGCACAGAGTCTTAACCTTTGGACTGCCAGGGAAGTCCATCTATTTCTAGTTCAGCCACTAACTAGCAGGATGTATCAATCCTAACTTCCCTATAAAGCAAGCTGAAAGCTGGCTCTTGTCTGGTCTGGTCCTGTGACAGCACAGGGCACAGGTGGACACACTGGCTGTGTCCAGGGTTAAGGAACAGGCCTCAACCTGGCTTCATGCTAGAGTCAGCTGGGGTTTATAAAAAAAAAAAAAAAAACGTTTTAAAAGAGAGGATGTCAACCTCCACTTCCAGAGATTCTGACTTCATTCACCTGAGGTGGGGCCTTGGCGTAAGGTATTTTAAAAGGTCCCCAGCTGGCTCCAGGTGACTCAGTCAGGCGGGTGGAGAAGCACTGGCTCAAGTTGACATCTTGCCACTGCAGCTGTGGTCCCTGTACAGGTGTTTCTCTCACTCCTAGAGGCCCCTCGGGAATCACGGGTCATTTGCTTTAAGAGGAAGGAGATCCAAGTTAGCTTGGTCAACAAACTCCTCTGACCCGACTGGAGGTCGACGACAATGTCAGGTTCAAGGGATCTGACAGCACTGTTTGTTCAGAAAATGTATGGAAAAAAAACCCCTCTGGTTTCCATGACAAACACTCCTACAGCCTGGACAAACAATGCTTCCTTCCCTCCTCTGAAATACAGGAGGGAAAATAATCCATTGGAGGAAGGGGTGGTTTTGAATGATAATTATAAATTAAGTCTAATAACTAGGGAAATCATGTTTAACACATAAGAGGACAACCCTGGATCAAAGTTCATTTTTTTAACAGTGAAACATCATGCTGAGTGAAAAATGAAACTGACTTGGAACAATCAAGGACCATTTATCTCCTGGGGTTTGGCAGTGGGAAAATTAATCTCATGACTGATAGGAGGGGCCTATCAAGAGAGCACCACATAATGGGGGTCATGCCCACCCAAGCAAATATCTTGGAAGGCCTCTCATTGTGGAGAAAGAAATTCTACTATTGATAAGATCCCAATAAAGAATACAGATTACAGCTAAAGCAACATTTTCCTTATCCCCCGCCCCAAATCCACAGCCCATTGACCTGATAGAAGAGCTCCCTGTCTTACTGGACTTCAAGAGTCTCAAAGAGAAAGTCAATCAGTCCTTGTTGGCGCCTGCTATGGGGTATGGCCGACTCACCGAGCTGAACACCACAAATGCAAAGATGACCAAGACATAGGCCCTGCCCTCGAGAACAAGCCGACAGGGGACAAAACAAACCACCCCCACACCAGGCGCATTCCCAACCCTTTCCTCTCTCCCTCATCATCCTCTTCTGAGGCCCACCTGAGCTAACCAAGCTCCGGCCACTGTGGCCCAAGGGCCAAGGCTACTCCCTCCCCTGTCATCACACACCCACTTCTTGGAGCCAGAACCTGGTGGGAGGTGCAAACCCCTAGACCCAGCCTGACCATGACAGAGTTCTCTTTTTGCGACCCCTTACCCCAAATTCTGATTGCAGCTGTGGTCCCTGTACAGGTGTTTCTCTCACTCCTAGAGGCCCCTCGGGAATCACGGGTCATTTGCTTTAAGAGGAAGGAGATCCAAGTTAGCTTGGTCAACAAACTCCTCTGACCCGACTGGAGGTCGACGACAATGTCAGGTTCAAGGGATCTGACAGCACTGTTTGTTCAGAAAATGTATGGAAAAAAAACCCCTCTGGTTTCCATGACAAACACTCCTACAGCCTGGACAAACAATGCTTCCTTCCCTCCTCTGAAATACAGGAGGGAAAATAATCCATTGGAGGAAGGGGTGGTTTTGAATGATAATTATAAATTAAGTCTAATAACTAGGGAAATCATGTTTAACACATAAGAGGACAACCCTGGATCAAAGTTCATTTTTTTAACAGTGAAACATCATGCTGAGTGAAAAATGAAACTGACTTGGAACAATCAAGGACCATTTATCTCCTGGGGTTTGGCAGTGGGAAAATTAATCTCATGACTGATAGGAGGGGCCTATCAAGAGAGCACCACATAATGGGGGTCATGCCCACCCAAGCAAATATCTTGGAAGGCCTCTCATTGTGGAGAAAGAAATTCTACTATTGATAAGATCCCAATAAAGAATACAGATTACAGCTAAAGCAACATTTTCCTTATCCCCCGCCCCAAATCCACAGCCCATTGACCTGATAGAAGAGCTCCCTGTCTTACTGGACTTCAAGAGTCTCAAAGAGAAAGTCAATCAGTCCTTGTTGGCGCCTGCTATGGGGTATGGCCGACTCACCGAGCTGAACACCACAAATGCAAAGATGACCAAGACATAGGCCCTGCCCTCGAGAACAAGCCGACAGGGGACAAAACAAACCACCCCCACACCAGGCGCATTCCCAACCCTTTCCTCTCTCCCTCATCATCCTCTTCTGAGGCCCACCTGAGCTAACCAAGCTCCGGCCACTGTGGCCCAAGGGCCAAGGCTACTCCCTCCCCTGTCATCACACACCCACTTCTTGGAGCCAGAACCTGGTGGGAGGTGCAAACCCCTAGACCCAGCCTGACCATGACAGAGTTCTCTTTTTGCGACCCCTTACCCCAAATTCTGATTGCAGTGTGGAAGAACAACTTTGGTTAAAGTTTTCTAAGATGTGAACTTTCGGTTTTGCTATTTCAGAAACATTTCGAGGCAAGACTGTACTGAAAAACATGCACCTGCTTGGATATTATTAGACTTCAAGAAAAAAAAGCGAGCTTAAATGGCAAATTCAGTGTGAGGGTCTCTTAACCTGCATTCTCTCCATGATCACTGGATGCAGTCGTGATGTTCCTGATGGAGATGCTCAGGGGAAGACAGCGTTTCTACCCCAAAGCTGCATCTTTCTCTGATTGAAACAAGGGTAAGAGGCTCGGACTCTCCTAGGAGGATGCAGAGCATCTTCAGAGTATCTTCCCAGGCCGACAGCAAAGCCTCTTTCCGGTCTTTCTCTGGATCCCAGCTCTCACTGCTACATGGCTTGGCTGGTACTCAGGTGTGATTGGGGTACCTGGACTTATTTGTTCTAACAAATGTACCAGAACGTAAGCACTGTAGGGGCTGCTCTTCAAAGGGAAACAGGAAGATCAGACTCAAGGTTCAGGTCCCCACTGGTACGTGACCTGTGGACAGGTCACCAGCCCTGTCTGGCTCAGCTTCCTAGTCTGTCTGCTGTGGGAACACAGCACAGCAGTGGCCATTCACCTTGACATGGCAGGATGATGTCTGGGTGAGGGTGGTATGTGTCCCTTGAAGGTTCTAATCTGCTCCCACTGTTACTGATGGTTGTGTATCCCATATCTTAGGTGGGGGCAGAGGTGGGGAAAATATTAAGACTTAGTGGGACTTCTCTGGTGGTCCAGTGGCTAAGAACCCACTCTCCCAATGCAGGGAGTCCAGTTTCAACCCCTGGTCAGGGAACTAGATCCCACATGCTGCAGCTAAGATATTGCACAGCCAATAAATAAAAATTTCTTTAGAGATTTGTTGATCTAAACCAACAGGATCTCTTCTAGGAGTCTTTCTGTTGTTGCTGTGTAGTTGCTAAGGCGTTTTGAGACCCCATGGACTGTAGCCCGCCAGGCTCTTCTGTCCATGGGATTCTCCAGGCAAGAATACTGGAATAGGTTGCCATTTCCTTCTCCAGGGGATTTTCCCAACCCAGGGATCAAACCCACATCTCCTGCACTACAGGAAGATCCTTTTACCACTAAGTCACCTGGGAAGCCTACACTACTCTGATAGGAAGCTACTAACATACATTCATCCATATACACTCCCTCTGCTCACAATATGTCTGGAAGTTTTGGAAATTTTCTTCAAAGAATATTTTTGAATCCTCTAAGTGGTAGACAGTCGCTCATTGCTTCCTAGAAACAACCAAAAATCCAAGTGTCCTCAGTAAATCATGCAATCAAGCTGAGTAATAAGTTTTGATCAAAACTTCAGTGTGTACCATGTCAAAGTTATATTCAAGCAGAGACTAGAGAAAAACTGGAAATGTTTCAAGTTGTGCAAGGGATTAGCAATTTAAGAATTAAAAAAACAAATATGTGCTTTTTCAGGGCTCCTTTTTCCATTTCAAAGCTGAATTATTAAATGAAATTTCTTAAAAAGTTAAAAAAAATGACTGCTGATTTGTTTGACATGAACATTGATCCTGAAGGAGTGATTATCTTGAAGGAGACAGCATTCTTTTGGATGAGTAAATTCAAGTATCTTTACTGGGAAAAACAAAACACCAGCAAATATTTCGCTCTATTGTCAAGTGGTACATTAATTTTCCTAGGAAAAATAGTTGTATGGACAAGCTGTATATTTTACAAACTGTGGACTCCAAAAGAGACAAACAATCCACCAACTTTTGATATGTGAATAGCTTTTTTGTGTGTGAACAGCTCTGAGTCAATATTTTAAATGGCCTCATAAGAACCAGCTAGCAAAAGAATCTTTCAAGTCCGCAACAGTCCAGTGGTTACAACTCAGTGCCTTCAATGGCATGGCCCAGGTTCAAGGAACTAAGATCCTACAAGTTTTCTCATACAATCAAGAAAAAAAAAAAACTTTTCTGTAGAGGGTGGGCTACCCTTAAAGTCAAACTCATAGAATCTTCCCGAGGTATTTCTGGAGCCACATCTGCTAGAAAGCTGATCTGAAATCACTGCAGACCAAAGGACCCTGCAAACAAGCTATTAAATCAGAATAAAACATTTTCTCAATAGGTTTTTAGGTACAGAGGGCATCATAAAGGAACTGTTGTAGTTATTAGGGTCTTCAAAATATAAGCAAAATAAAACCTAAACATTCCATTTTCAGACTTTATCCACCCTGCTAAAAAAAACAGCTTACTTTAAAATGGCTATCATGAAACCAGCTTAAGGTTGGTTTGTGCTTTTTAAAACATCTATTATTGCTTGAGGGCTGGAGGAGGGGGCTGCTGAAAAGTACATGTGAAAAAAAAAAATACATGTGACCAACAAATTCCAGTTCTAGGAATTATTGGCGGGGAGCACTTCTATTGGTCTTTCATTTATCTATTTTCATCCATCTTTGTTCTTTGGCCTGTGTGGGCCTCCTGTCGCAGTGGCCTCTCTCGTCGCAGAGCACCCTCTCTGGCCGCATGTGCTCCAGAGCTCGGGCTCGGTAGTTGGACACATCGGTCCAGCCGCTCCACGGCAAATGGGATCTTCCCAGGCCAGGGATTGAACTGGCGCCCCTTGCACTGCAAGGCGGTGTCCTTACCCACTGAACCACCAGGGAAGCCCACAGTCCTAGGAATTTATCCCAAGGTAATAATTAAGCAGTTAAGATTGGGCTCCAGAGTTTAGAAGTAAGGTTTATCACAATTATTTATAGTAATGAAAATTAAAAGCAGCCTGAATATCTAATGGTTGAATGGTCAAATTATGGTATACCCATTCAGAGAAGTATTATGCAGACAGTAAGAATAATGCATTAATAGAATTAAATTTACTGACATGGAAAGATCTACGATCTACTCCAGTTTAGGGAAGAAAAGCATCATTTATGCAAATATGTGCACATAAACATGTCCAGAAGAACATACATCAAGATATTAATAGACTAGTCATCAGAGAAATGCAAACCAAAACCAGAAGGAGTTACGACTTCTCACCCACTAGGATGACTATATTAAAAAAAAAAAAAAAAAAAGACAACAGATACTAAGTGTTGGTGAGAAACTGGAGCAACCTAGTGAGAAACCTCCTGAACTGCAGGTGTGAATGTAAAATAGCACAGTTGCTTTGGCAAACAGTTTGCTAGTTCCTCAAAAGATTAGACAGAGTTATTACATGACCTAGAAATCCCACTCTTTAGTATACACCCAAGAAAAATGAATTCACACAGCCATTCAAAAGTTTGTACCCCAAAGTTCACAGCAGCATTATTCATAATAACCAAAGAGGGCAAACCCAATGGAGGTAAGGGGCTGCTGAAAAGTACATGTTTGAAAAAAAAAAATGGCTATCATAAAACCAGTTTAAGGTTGGTTTGTGCTTTTTAAAACATCTATTATTGCTTGAGGGCTGGAGGAGGGGGCTGCTGAAAAGTACATGTGAAAAAAAAAAATACATGTGACCAACAAATTCCAGTTCTAGGAATTATTGGCGGGGAGCACTTCTATTGGTCTTTCATTTATCTATTTTCATCCATCTTTGTTCTTTGGCCTGTGTGGGCCTCCTGTCGCAGTGGCCTCTCTCGTCGCAGAGCACCCTCTCTGGCCGCATGTGCTCCAGAGCTCGGGCTCGGTAGTTGGACACATCGGTCCAGCCGCTCCACGGCAAATGGGATCTTCCCAGGCCAGGGATTGAACTGGCGCCCCTTGCACTGCAAGGCGGTGTCCTTACCCACTGAACCACCAGGGAAGCCCACAGTCCTAGGAATTTATCCCAAGGTAATAATTAAGCAGTTAAGATTGGGCTCCAGAGTTTAGAAGTAAGGTTTATCACAATTATTTATAGTAATGAAAATTAAAAGCAGCCTGAATATCTAATGGTTGAATGGTCAAATTATGGTATACCCATTCAGAGAAGTATTATGCAGACAGTAAGAATAATGCATTAATAGAATTAAATTTACTGACATGGAAAGATCTACGATCTACTCCAGTTTAGGGAAGAAAAGCATCATTTATGCAAATATGTGCACATAAACATGTCCAGAAGAACATACATCAAGATATTAATAGACTAGTCATCAGAGAAATGCAAACCAAAACCAGAAGGAGTTACGACTTCTCACCCACTAGGATGACTATATTAAAAAAAAAAAAAAAAAAAAGACAACAGATACTAAGTGTTGGTGAGAAACTGGAGCAACCTAGTGAGAAACCTCCTGAACTGCAGGTGTGAATGTAAAATAGCACAGTTGCTTTGGCAAACAGTTTGCTAGTTCCTCAAAAGATTAGACAGAGTTATTACATGACCTAGAAATCCCACTCTTTAGTATACACCCAAGAAAAATGAATTCACACAGCCATTCAAAAGTTTGTACCCCAAAGTTCACAGCAGCATTATTCATAATAACCAAAGAGGGCAAATAACCCAAGTGTCCATTAAATGAAGAATGGATGAACAAAATGTAGTATATCCACATTAATGGAATATTACTGTTGTTTAGTCACCCAGTTGTTCATATCCGACTCTTTGTAACCCCATGAACTGTAGTCTGCCAGGCTCCTCTGCCCATGGGATTCTCCAGGCAAGAATGCTGGAATGGGCTGCCATTTCCTTCTCCAGGGGATCTTCTCTGCCCAGGGATCACACCAGCATCTTCTGTGTTGCAGGCGGATTCCTTACCACCGAGCCACCAGGGCAGTCCTAACGGAATACTATTAATCAACAAAAAGGAAAAATCACTGGTACATGCTTTTTTCAGGGTACATGGATGTACCCTGAAAACATCTTGCTAGGGGCCTCCCTGGTAGTCCAGTGGGTAAAAAGTCCACCCTGCAGTGCAGGGGGCGCTGGTTCGATCCCTGGCCTGGGAAGATCCCACATGCCGAGGAGCGGCTGGACCTGTGTGTCCAATTGTGAGCCAGCACTCTGGAGTGCATGCACCCAGAGCTGGTGCTCTGCAACGAGAGAGGCCACTGAAATCGGAGGCCCACAAATGCCAAAGAATAAAGAAAATAAATAAACAAACCAATAAAAGAGGCCAAAAAAAAAAAAAAAAGGAAAACCCTAAAAAAAACACATGCTAAGTTAAAGAAACCATATATGAAAGAGCATGTGTAGTAAAATTCCATTTATATGTAATGTCCAGAATAGCCAAATCTATAGAGACAAATGTAGATCAGTGGTTACCAAGGGCTGGGAGGTTGGGGGAAACGGGAAATGACAGCTAATGGATATGGAGATTCTTTTGGGGATGATGAAAATAACATAAAATTGACTGTGGCGATGGCTGTACAATTCTTTGAATATACTAAAAGTCACTGTATGCTTTAAATGAGTGAATTGTATGATACCTGAATCACTGCTCAATAAAGTATTAAAATGTTAACAGAGGTAATCTTTGGGTAATAGAATTACAGGTTTATTGTGGGTTTTTTTTTTTTTTTAATTTAGACTATCTACACTTTCTTTTTTTTTTTTATTTTGGGGGGGGGGGGGGGGGGGGGGGGGGGAGCAGGCGGGCCACTTCCATTGGTCTTTCATTTGTCCATTTTTCATCCATCTTTGTTCTTTGGCCCGTGTGGGCCTCCCATCACGGTGGCCTCGGTTGTTGCAGAGCACCGGCTCTGGGCGCACGCGCTCGGTAACTGGACACATCAGTCCAGCCGCTCCGCGGCACCTGGGATCTTCCCAGGCCAGGGCTCGAACCGGCGCCCCTTGCACTGCAAGGCGGTGTCCTTACCCACTGGACCACCAGGGAGGTCCTCTAACTTTTTTTTTTAACCATAAATGATTAGAGAGTTTTTATTTTCAAATCTCCCCATGTTATCATACAGAAAGCACCAAACACAAAAGATTTGAAGAAAAGGAAATCTACCTTTTTTCTAATAGTGGAACAACTGGAAACAACCCAAACGACCCAGTAGGGTGATCACTAGGCAAAGCAAGGCTTATTACCACATTAACCCTGGTCAGTTTGACCCCTATCCTGAGGCTGAACACAGAAGGCTCAAATGCTTTTTGCATGGATGATGGTTTATTACGGTGCCACTGAAAGTGACAGATGCAGTAGTGCACTCAGAATATTTTCCAGCAGGTCACAGGAGACATTTTGTGAAAAAACAACAAACATCTGAACAAAAATACAGAACACATTTTTACACTGTTTGGTTTGCTGTGTGTCTGTACATAAACAAAGACCATAAGATCATCAGAAATGATGTAGAGCCAGTATATAAGGGAAAAGTTTTCAAAATTATGTATGCAAGGACCTTGGGATTGTTGTTTGTTTTTGTCTGGTATCCGGGGGGCAGGGCGGGTTTAAGTTCTACTTTTCTCAGTCCATATGTGTTTTGGTGCACTCGCTCATTTAAATATCTCTGAGCATGTGTTGCTCTGAGGCAGCAAAGTCTAAAACCAAACATCGGACACAGGTAAAGATAAAGACAGAAGAAAAAAATCCCCAGCCCCTGAGAAATACAGCAACCAGCATGTTTATTATTCACAGACTATGATTCACTGTCCCTGTTCTTTAAGCCAGCATCACACTCTAATCATATTGCTAGGTTACAGGCCCCAAGTCATGTGTGCATAATTAAAATGGAATCCATGAAAATGATATATGAGGCTTTTCTCTCCTATATCATCTCTTTAGGGAGAACATTTGATCATCAGAAAACATACACAATATTAAATCTAAATGTTACTATGGATTCCCCAAACCAAAGAGGTTTCCGATGAAAATGAAACAGCTATCCAAAGATTCTTCAACCTGAAGAACAGAGTTGCCATCAAAGACAGGCAAATAACTACATCCCCCAGGCCCATGCAGGTCGTACTATTTGGCTCAGACATGAAGAAACCTTTAGGTAGCTCACTGGTTTTATATTCAGGACTACGATCTACCATCAAACTTTCTCCAGAATCACTCTCATACACATTTTCTCTTGTGCTTTTAGAAGTTATACCACTGTGGGGAGCCGCACCAGCAAGCAAGTTAATGAAACAAAGCAGACATATGGGCACAACTAGTCTCATTTCACGATCAGCAGCCCTAAACATGAACGCGAGCTTCGTGAAACACTCTCCCCTACAGTATAAATACGTGGGACCTCCTATGAGGACAATTCACGCACGTGATAACTACCAGAATAAATGACAAGGAAGGCCATCTCTACGTAAGACTCATGTCTCAGTGTGTTTTTGGGGACACTTCTCTAGGACCTTGCTTATTCCCCTCAAAAACCAAAACATCGGCTGAATAAAAGAAATCGCGCACCCTCCAGATCGCTGAAGAAAGTGCCCTGCCTCACTCTTTGGTACTTGAGAGAAGTGACACCCAAACACAGGACAACAGGGAAGCAAAGACGTCACGGCAATGACGCAACACAAACCAACATGAGGCGCTAGATCCAGGTCCAGGAAGGAAGGGAACATTCAATGACTGAAAATGCGTCTTCAGGATTAACAAGACAGCCTTGAGTGCTTAGTAACACTGATGTAACTGCATTTTGGATCCGGTAGCCTAAAGTCTCAGCTTGTGAATGACGGGTTACACTGAGGCAGCAAAGTCTAAAACCAAACATCGGACACAGGTAAAGATAAAGACAGAAGAAAAAAATCCCCAGCCCCTGAGAAATACAGCAACCAGCATGTTTATTATTCACAGACTATGATTCACTGTCCCTGTTCTTTAAGCCAGCATCACACTCTAATCATATTGCTAGGTTACAGGCCCCAAGTCATGTGTGCATAATTAAAATGGAATCCATGAAAATGATATATGAGGCTTTTCTCTCCTATATCATCTCTTTAGGGAGAACATTTGATCATCAGAAAACATACACAATATTAAATCTAAATGTTACTATGGATTCCCCAAACCAAAGAGGTTTCCGATGAAAATGAAACAGCTATCCAAAGATTCTTCAACCTGAAGAACAGAGTTGCCATCAAAGACAGGCAAATAACTACATCCCCCAGGCCCATGCAGGTCGTACTATTTGGCTCAGACATGAAGAAACCTTTAGGTAGCTCACTGGTTTTATATTCAGGACTACGATCTACCATCAAACTTTCTCCAGAATCACTCTCATACACATTTTCTCTTGTGCTTTTAGAAGTTATACCACTGTGGGGAGCCGCACCAGCAAGCAAGTTAATGAAACAAAGCAGACATATGGGCACAACTAGTCTCATTTCACGATCAGCAGCCCTAAACATGAACGCGAGCTTCGTGAAACACTCTCCCCTACAGTATAAATACGTGGGACCTCCTATGAGGACAATTCACGCACGTGATAACTACCAGAATAAATGACAAGGAAGGCCATCTCTACGTAAGACTCATGTCTCAGTGTGTTTTTGGGGACACTTCTCTAGGACCTTGCTTATTCCCCTCAAAAACCAAAACATCGGCTGAATAAAAGAAATCGCGCACCCTCCAGATCGCTGAAGAAAGTGCCCTGCCTCACTCTTTGGTACTTGAGAGAAGTGACACCCAAACACAGGACAACAGGGAAGCAAAGACGTCACGGCAATGACGCAACACAAACCAACATGAGGCGCTAGATCCAGGTCCAGGAAGGAAGGGAACATTCAATGACTGAAAATGCGTCTTCAGGATTAACAAGACAGCCTTGAGTGCTTAGTAACACTGATGTAACTGCATTTTGGATCCGGTAGCCTAAAGTCTCAGCTTGTGAATGAGTCACTGTCTGGCTTAGACACAAACTGAGGGAAAATCACAATACTCCACTGCACTAATTACTTCAGCCATCAGAAAGAAACAGCATCGGGCTTCCCTGGTGGTCCAGTGGGTAAGGACACCACCTTGCAGTGCAAGGGGTGCCAGTTTAATCCCTAGCCTGGGAAGATCTCATGTGCCGCAGAGCGGCTGGACCGATGTGTCCAACTACCGAGCTGGAGCTCTGCAGTGCGTGTGCCCAGAGAGTGCGTGCCCAGTGCTCTGCAGTGAGAGAGGCCACTGCCATGGGAGGCCCACACAGGCCAGAGAACAAAGAAGGATGAAAATAGATAAATGAAAGAGCAATAGAAGTGGCCAAAAAAAAAAAAAAAAAGAAACAGCATCAAAAAACATCCCTTGCCCAGGCGCAGTAAACATTTAAAAATACTGACTTATGGCTTCCCTGGTGGTCTAGTGGGTGGAGAGTCCACCTTGCAGTGCAAGGGGCACCGGTTTGATCCCATGTGCCGCGGGGCAGCTGGACCAGTGTGTCCAATTGTGAGCCAGTGCTCTGGCCAGTGTGCCCAGAGCCAGGGCTCTACACTGAGAGAGGCCACTGCAATGGGAGGCCCACACAGGCCAAAGAATAAAGATGGATGAAAACAAATAAATAAAAAAACAACAAAAGAGGCCAAAAATTAAATATATATGTATTTATTTTTTTAAAAAAGATATGTTAAAAATGTTGACTTAGAGTAAAGAACACCCTTGGGGGTAGGGGAGGCAAAGAGAATTTACATTATGATCTCTGTGTGCCAGGTCTCTTCACACATGTAAGTGTTAGCTGTCCCCATTTCACAGATCAGGAAACAGAGTCTCAAAGACTCTGAAGACAGAGCAACCAAGGGACCAGAAAGAACTCAGGTTTGTCTAATTTTACAGCCAGCACATTCTGCACACATCATCACTGCTGCCTAGTTTAACAGCAAACTCTGCATTTAGAACTTTAAAATAATAATTCCCTGATTCCCCGGTGGTGCAGTGGGTAAGAGTCCTCCTGCCAATGCAGGGAACATGGGTTCGATCCCTGGTCTGGGAAAATCCCATGTGCTGTGGAGCAACTAAGCCTGTGAGGCACAATTATGCAGCCTGTGCTCTAGAACCTGTGTTCCACAACAAGAAAAGCCACTGCAATGAGAACCCTGCGCACAGCAATGAAGACGTAGTACAGCCAAAAATTAATTAAAAGAAAAAATATTTTTGAGAAAAAATAACTCCCACTATGTTTGGGGATCAAAATTTTTACTGGTAGGTGATTCTGGGAGTGAAATTCTGACTTTTTCCCTAAACAAAAAAAGCAGTTATACTCAAACATAACCTTTTGATAAGGGTCTGGACTCTTTTACGAACAACTCTGGCAATTTTGGATTTCTAAATACAACTTGAAAATATTTACATGAACTAAAACTACAGTCCCAATTAAAGGCTAGTTATTTTTGGTTCTTTAGCCAAGTTACTGCATAACTGAAACACTAGACTCCAGTGACAGAACAGCAAATGAAACAAAGTAGCAGACAAAACCATCTACACAATGATATGAAGTGAGTGATTCCCATGTCATACATTTTGGTCATTATCTTCACATTCTTTTTTTGTGAATGGATGCCAGGCAGCAGTTAACCAATCCAAGATGAAATGTTCAAGTTCAAAACCTGACTCCCATTGAGAAAGTGGATTTTTCCCCCTTCAATTAGAAGGAAAATTTAACTGAGCTGACATGAGTTTAGTAAAGTATGGACAGATTTTCCTTTTTTAAAAAAAAAAAACAAACCCAGAATTTGAAAAAAGTGGCCTCCTATTACTTCAGCTGTCTCCAACTTCTTGTTACCCTAAGGGCACCAGACTAGTATTTACCTAAGAGGCATAACCTCCCAAGAGTTCACGCTGTGCCACTGAGCTACACACATGTCCATTCTCCACCTGGACACCTGGTACCTGATACACCATATTAAAGAGTACACAGTGGAGGTCATCAAACAGAACCTGCTCCAGTGTGCCATACCCACATCCTGAACATAAAAAAAAAAAAAAGAAAAAAGAAAAAAAAAAGCTCACTAATTTAGGTCCTTCCAAACCAAAAGGGAGAAAAGAAAAAAAAAGCCGAGTCTGTCCACAAAATGTCCTCCCAGCCAAGGTGTCCGAACCCACAGCCCGAGTGAAGGCCCTGAAATCCTCTAATAAACGTAAACCAGGCTTTTCTCTACGAAAAAAAAAAAAAAAAAGATGAAAAGACGTCTCGGACAGCCCCACGGTGTTCCCCCACGAGGAGTCTTTCCTTTACTGTTTAGCAGCGGCTCCACCGCTGTCCCATATGCGGGTCTTGAAAAAACGCGTCCCTATTCCCACCGCTTAACCTGCCTAACGAAGTCTTGCTGCCCCAAAGGAAGCCCGCCGCCTCCAATGCCAAGAAACCTGCAAGGCAGGTAAGCAGAATTACGCTCTAAGGTAAAGAAGGCTTACCCCATTTCCCGGGGCATTTGTTTCCCAAAGTTCTCGCATTTTAAAAAGTTCAAACGACGATTATAAACGCAAGACATTCCCTTTCCCTTAGTCACAGGGCCCTTTCTGCCCGTCCTCCGCGGCCACCGCCGGGCCAAGGCGGCGCCCACCTGTGGCAAGGGTCCGACAGGTGAGGCGGCCTCCCAAGGGCCCGGGGCCTTCTGGACCCCCCGAGGTGCCGCCAGCGCGACCCAAAGTTGCGCCCTGGAGAGCACGCGGCCCGGGAGGCGCTGCTCCTGACAGCCGCGCTGGCCCGCGAGGCCCCTGGCGGGCGAACGCCTCGGCGGGGCCGGTCGTGGCCGCCACTCCGGCCAGTCAGAAGGCCGCCACTTCCCGCCCGGCGCCGCCTCCGCCCGGGCGGGCGCGCGGAGGCTGGGAATGCCGCCGCCGCGTTCCCGGCTCGGACCTCGGTTTGTCCTGGCGCTGTCCCGCACCCCGAGCTTTCCGGTCACTTACCCTGGGGCCGGGCAGTAGCAACGCCAGCATCAGCAGCAGTCGGGCAAGCATGGCGAGGACTCGGCCCTAGCTCCTGGCCGGCCGGCCGGCTCCAGGTGGGCGGTGCGGGCGGGCGGGCAGAGGACGAGGCGGGGGCGCAGCGACGACAGCGCGGCGGCGGCCGGGACTCAGCGGACGCAGAGCTGACTAGGCGGTGGCGGCACCCCCATACCCGGCCCTATAAGTGCCGGGCGCCGGCGCTTCTTCCGGTCGGGGCGGGACTGGAGGCGGGGCCGACCTCAGGGCGGGCCTGGGATTGGGCGGAGCCCAGACTCTGGGCGGGACTGGGGGCTGGCCTGGGCGGGGATATGGCGGGGTGGGCGGGGTTGTAGGCGGTGCCAAAGGCGACTCGGGCCTCCTGCTGGCCTTCGGTCCCTTGGCAGCGGCTGCGGGAGTGGAGAACCAGGCCTCTTGCGTCGAGCATCTAGGGACGCTGAGAGATCGAGGTAAAGAGATTTCTGAAGAGGCCGGTAAGCTGGTCACGCGGGCGCATTCTCTGCCCCAGGAGGTCCCACTGACCCCGCCTAGGGACCCGCCGGATCAAACTTGGATCAGAAAAGGCCAGGAGACAGGCAGTGCCGACTGTCCAGAGCCCCTCGCTCTGTCTTCCTGTCGTGGTGGGATCGTCAGCGACCTCCGGAGCGAAGGTCTGGAGCGTTTCTCATCTGCATGTGGCTATCGTTGAGTTCGCAGCCCTGGGGTCCTCCAACTGCACCTCAGTTAATCCAAAGGTCCCTTTCTAACCTTTCTTTGCCCTCAAGAACTCCCATCAGGCCATATCCAACAGCCACCAGGTCCCTTTGGACGGACCATGGCCAAGTCATTCGCCAAACATTACAAGTGAAGAAGGAAACCATTTTGGCTGCTGGTGTCATGTGCGTTTGTGTGACATCTGTAGATGTGACCTCGTGAAGCTTAACATGTGTCATGCTTGGAGGCAGTGGGTATGTTGAGGACTTATACAAGGTCTGTTTGAAGGCTGTGGGTTATTAACCCGATTTAAAGAGCCTGGGCTCTGGGTCCCATGCTGCCCTCCACGTAGCTGGAAGCTGGGAGAGAGGACATTGTAAGGAGAGAGGCTGGAAGCACAGCTTCTATATTCTAAGAGAAAAAGAAAACAAGGTCAACTTCTCTAATTTTTCTTGACTTGTTCATATTGACAGTCTAAGGTTTTTCAGGGATTAGGGGAAAGGAGTAAGCAATGCTTGCATATTACAAGATATTGAACACAGTCCCTACTACTTCTTTGTATTGGCAACTATGTCCAATATCTTGTAATAACCTATAATGGTAAAGAATCTGAAAATATATATATATACACATACACACATCCTAGTCACTTTGCTCTACGCGTGAAACTAACACAACATTGTACATCGACTATACTTCAGCTGTTCAGTAGCCCAGCCATGTGACTCACGTCACACCAGGCTTCCCTCTCCTTCACCATCTCCCGAGGTTTACGTCAACTTAAAAAAAAAAAAAAAGTAGGGCTTCCCCGGTGGTCCAGTGGGTAAGGGTCCGCTTTGTAGTGCAAGCAGCACTGGTTCAATCCCTGGCCCGGGAAGATCCCACGTGCCGCGGAGCAGCTGGACTGGTGTGTCCAGCTGCTAGCCAGCACTCTGGAGCGCATGCGCCCAGAGCCAGTGCTCTGCAACCAGAGAGGCCGCTGCAGTGGGAGGCCCACACAGGCCAAAGAATAAAGATGGATGAAAATAAATAAATTAAAAAACAACAAAAGAGGCCAAAATTAAAAAAAAAAAAAAGTAGTGGGGAACTGACCGGATGACCAGATGTCTGGTCTGGACATCTTATCTCACTACAGCAGATGGAAGTTCTTATAGTGAAACTTCCCTGGTGGTCCAGGGGCTAAGAATCCATGCTCCCAATCCAGGGGGCTTGGGTTCAATCACATTGCATGTCCCAAGTAAAGATCCTGAATGCTACGAGTATCAAAGATCCCAAACGCTGCAACTAAAACCTGGCACAGCCAAATAAATAAACATTACAAAAGAGGGGGAAAAAAAAAGAGGAAATGCTCATAGTAAACCAAAATCCATCAACAAAATCTCCAATAAAATTTCCCATTCCTGATCTCATATGCCTGAGTCGCAGTCAAAGGACTAAACTCTAGTCATGCTGGAGAATCCAACACATCGGTTAAGAAGTTTTAACCCGATTTAAAGAGCCTTCTGTTCCCCCCCAGTATTGGACAGAAAAGGGGCTGGAAGCACAGCTTCTATATTCTAAGAGAAAAAGAAAACAAGGTCAACTTCTCTAATTTTTCTTGACTTGTTCATATTGACAGTCTAAGGTTTTTCAGGGATTAGGGGAAAGGAGTAAGCAATGCTTGCATATTACAAGATATTGAACACAGTCCCTACTACTTCTTTGTATTGGCAACTATGTCCAATATCTTGTAATAACCTATAATGGTAAAGAATCTGAAAATATATATATATACACATACACACATCCTAGTCACTTTGCTCTACGCGTGAAACTAACACAACATTGTACATCGACTATACTTCAGCTGTTCAGTAGCCCAGCCATGTGACTCACGTCACACCAGGCTTCCCTCTCCTTCACCATCTCCCGAGGTTTACGTCAACTTAAAAAAAAAAAAAAAGTAGGGCTTCCCTGGTGGTCCAGTGGGTAAGGGGTCCGCTTTGTAGTGCAAGCAGCACTGGTTCAATCCCTGGCCCGGGAAGATCCCACGTGCCGCGGAGCAGCTGGACTGGTGTGTCCAGCTGCTAGCCAGCACTCTGGAGCGCATGCGCCCAGAGCCAGTGCTCTGCAACCAGAGAGGCCGCTGCAGTGGGAGGCCCACACAGGCCAAAGAATAAAGATGGATGAAAATAAATAAATTAAAAAACAACAAAAGAGGCCAAAATTAAAAAAAAAAAAAAGTAGTGGGGAACTGACCGGATGACCAGATGTCTGGTCTGGACATCTTATCTCACTACAGCAGATGGAAGTTCTTATAGTGAAACTTCCCTGGTGGTCCAGGGGCTAAGAATCCATGCTCCCAATCCAGGGGGCTTGGGTTCAATCACATTGCATGTCCCAAGTAAAGATCCTGAATGCTACGAGTATCAAAGATCCCAAACGCTGCAACTAAAACCTGGCACAGCCAAATAAATAAACATTACAAAAGAGGGGGAAAAAAAAAGAGGAAATGCTCATAGTAAACCAAAATCCATCAACAAAATCTCCAATAAAATTTCCCATTCCTGATCTCATATGCCTGAGTCGCAGTCAAAGGACTAAACTCTAGTCATGCTGGAGAATCCAACACATCGGTTAAGAAGAGGAACAATCTTGGCAACTGTGAAAACAGTAGACACATTTTGAAGTGTTATCTGCTTGTCTAAATGCAAATGGAGAGGTTTGGGATTGGCGAGGGAAATGCAGACACAGAAACTCCGTCGCTCCTGGCATGCATAGCCAGGTGTCCAGGAAAGAGTCCACGGAATGTACGAGAGGCTCGTTCATGATTGTCTGTCCAGCTTACAAGAGGACCACAGGATGTGTAAGACCACAGGGCTGGGTTAAAAGAGAAGCTTGACTGGAAAAATGCTGCTTTCACATCCCTTCTCTGGTGTCTTTTCCTCCAATAGAGTAAATCCACGAGGGGAACTTTCTGTGCTGGAACTTTGGCAGCCCTTTGACAATTCAAAATGTCACTGTGACCCTGTAAGCACAGCAGATAAAACACAAAAGGGAATGCTTACCTCAATCTGACTCATAAATCAATTTTTAAAATCTAATAAAAAAATCCATTCCAAGGAGACAGGGCCAGGTAGGTATATTTATCTTATATTTATTTGAACCAAATCTCCAGGCCATAACTGTACTGTCATCGGTTGTCAGAATATTCTTCAGCACCCAGTTAGATTATTCTGATGCTTAATCAGGCCACGCGTCTTGATTGGCAACTCACATTGATAAGGTCAGGCTTCATTTATGGCAACACTGCCCACTATCTTGTTCCATAGTTCAGTATTGTTTCAGAGAGTTTTTGGCTTATAATAAAGCAAAAGCTGGTACCCCTGCTTTTATACAGAGATGGATGCCTTTGGAGGGTGCCTTTGAAGTGGATCTGCCCACAGAAAAGAGGTGAAAATGGCAGTAAATGACCTTTCAGGGAGTTTTATTAAATAACATCCTCTAAACAAGGTAAAGGTGATGGTTTCCGTGTAAAGGCAAGCCCTCTTTTCCCATTAAGGTTAAAATATATGTCAACATGAGACTTCCCTGGTGGTCCAGTGGTTAAAGAATCCACCTGGCAGCACAGGGGACATGGGATCAATCCCTGGTCGGGGAACTAAGATCCCACGTGCTGCGGAGCAGCTAAGCCAGAGTTAACTGAAACCTGCGATGCCGCAAGGATCAGGATGCAGTGAAGATCCCACGTGTCACAACTATGGCCTTATGCTGACAAATAAATTAATAAATATATTTTCAACAAAGACTGGAGCAAGCAAGACCTGAATATGTCAGTAGGGGAGAGGGAGAAACTGAGTTAAAATGTTATTTTCACTTTTCTCTAAATCAGTGGTTCCCAAACTTAGGGTTTTAGAGAGGTTTTTAAAAATAGATTTCCAACACCTTTTTATGCCCTCTTCCCCTACTGATTCAGAATCTCCTGAGGTGGAGCCCTGTGGGGTGGAGACTGTGTTTCCCAGTTTCTGTGGTTGATAAGGGCAGCCAAGATCCCGGAATCCAGCTCACTCCTGGTGTCCGGTGTTAATCTCTGTGGCCATTAATTCCTTTTATTTATTTTAGCAAAGGTCGCCCTCTAGCGGAAGACATTATGACCCAGCCTTCAAAAGTTTGTGCTTACCTCAATTCTGTTTGAAACCCTTCAAGATTTCATTTAAAAATGATCATGAGGTTGGTTTGCAGACAGCTCTTTAGTGAAAGATTACTTCCTTTTGAAGGAGACTTGAAAGGAAAATCTGGTAAAACCAGAAAGGGAGGTCATGGTTGAAAGCTCCAGTACTATATCAAAGGAACAGTGTCTTTATCAGAATAAATCCACTCTTCGTGTTGTTTTTTAATGTGATCTCCATGCCGCTGCTGCTCCCAAACAGACTTGCACTTACTGCAGGTATTGGGGGGCAGTTAGGGAATAAATAGAATGATGAATCAAGAGTCTCTGGTAGCAAGCTAAATAGGAGATATTTTTCAAAGCTGCTGTCACCGTGAGCAGTTTGGTTCTTAGGTAAATAGAACTTTGATTCTTCCTGGTCTGGAATTTGAAACGATTGTGACATTTACTCTAAAGAACTTCTCTTTACCACAGAATTCAATCTGCTGTGCACTTTTCTTGTACCACAAAAATAATTCAACATGAGACTTCCCTGGTGGTCCAGTGGTTAAAGAATCCACCTGGCAGCACAGGGGACATGGGATCAATCCCTGGTCGGGGAACTAAGATCCCACGTGCTGCGGAGCAGCTAAGCCAGAGTTAACTGAAACCTGCGATGCCGCAAGGATCAGGATGCAGTGAAGATCCCACGTGTCACAACTATGGCCTTATGCTGACAAATAAATTAATAAATATATTTTCAACAAAGACTGGAGCAAGCAAGACCTGAATATGTCAGTAGGGGAGAGGGAGAAACTGAGTTAAAATGTTATTTTCACTTTTCTCTAAATCAGTGGTTCCCAAACTTAGGGTTTTAGAGAGGTTTTTAAAAATAGATTTCCAACACCTTTTTATGCCCTCTTCCCCTACTGATTCAGAATCTCCTGAGGTGGAGCCCTGTGGGGTGGAGACTGTGTTTCCCAGTTTCTGTGGTTGATAAGGGCAGCCAAGATCCCGGAATCCAGCTCACTCCTGGTGTCCGGTGTTAATCTCTGTGGCCATTAATTCCTTTTATTTATTTTAGCAAAGGTCGCCCTCTAGCGGAAGACATTATGACCCAGCCTTCAAAAGTTTGTGCTTACCTCAATTCTGTTTGAAACCCTTCAAGATTTCATTTAAAAATGATCATGAGGTTGGTTTGCAGACAGCTCTTTAGTGAAAGATTACTTCCTTTTGAAGGAGACTTGAAAGGAAAATCTGGTAAAACCAGAAAGGGAGGTCATGGTTGAAAGCTCCAGTACTATATCAAAGGAACAGTGTCTTTATCAGAATAAATCCACTCTTCGTGTTGTTTTTTAATGTGATCTCCATGCCGCTGCTGCTCCCAAACAGACTTGCACTTACTGCAGGTATTGGGGGGCAGTTAGGGAATAAATAGAATGATGAATCAAGAGTCTCTGGTAGCAAGCTAAATAGGAGATATTTTTCAAAGCTGCTGTCACCGTGAGCAGTTTGGTTCTTAGGTAAATAGAACTTTGATTCTTCCTGGTCTGGAATTTGAAACGATTGTGACATTTACTCTAAAGAACTTCTCTTTACCACAGAATTCAATCTGCTGTGCACTTTTCTTGTACCACAAAAATAATTCTTTCTTATCAGTTAACATGTGTTGGTTGTTGGCTATAGTTTAGAAATGGGCAACAAATATGTGTTTTAGAGAGCCAGTTCATGGTATCGGCACAGCACTTCTATGAAGTAGTGTTTTTAGCCCCATTTTACAGATAATACAAATTTTGGAATATTAAAAGATTAACTGTCAGGTGGGTAACACACAGCTAGTAAGAGGCAAACACTGGATTTTTTTTTTTTGTCTGTGCTGTGAGGCATATGGAACCTTAGTTTCCCAGTCAGGGATCAAACCTGAGTCCCCTGCATTGGAAGGCGGATTCTTAATCACTGAACCACCAGGAAAGTCCTAGCACAACCAAGATATATGTATATATCATAAAAAGAAAAGAAAAGAAAGAAAGGAACTCAGCTATCAACATAACTCCAAAGCAACCACAGAAGATGCAGGGTGTCCCACCATGGCTAGTTGTTAGTCTTGCCCCTCTCCCAGCCTCGTGACAAGGGCCCGTTCTGTGGCTCATCAACGTGGTTAAGCAGGAACCCAGACTGCCATGTCCTTGGAATACTATTAACAGCCAGAAGTTTGTACAAATATGTGGTGATAAGGGGCCCTGCCTCAAATCTCCTGTAAGTCTCTCATATGGGGATTGGTTGTGCAAAAGAACAACCCACAAAAATCACTGGGCAGCCACCTGGGAAAGAAGCAAGCTTTCTCCTGGGGTTTCTGCCCTGGGACGGCACTCAGTCTAATCCTGACTGATGATTTGTTCCCTTGCCTCTGAGAGGCTGTTTTATATTTCACACCCATTTGTGCTGAATCTATACGCTGCTATGGTGAAGCGTCCATGGCGGTACCAGTGTACTATATATTAACATTCTCAGTGGGCTGCTTCAGTGCCGACATGGAAACAGCCATCCCTCTCACAGGGCCTCCAATACCGCATCGGTAAGTCCCTCCTAATCCCCTGGAGTCTGGCTTAGTTTCACAGAACTCTCTGGAAAGTACTCTCAAGCAGCTCATAAACATGCTTCCTCCTGTAAAACTCCAGGGGGCTTACTTCATCTTTGTCACCCTGGGCCTCTCGTTTTTTGTTTGTTTTTGGCTGTGCCACTAAGCTTGTGGGATCTTCGTTTTCCAACCAGGGACTGAACCAGGGGCCCTCAGCAGTGAGCGCGCAGAGTCCTAACTACTGGACCACTATGGAATTCCTCTGGGTATGTTAATTTTATTTCTTGAGCTTTTCCTCCTTGGAAAGTACCATTTGATGGCTTCTCCTGGCTCTCTACTCTTTCTTCTCCTTTCAGACTACGTTTCTTAGGGCTCAAGATGTAAACCTTAGCTATTCTCAGTCTTTCACCTTCTTTGTAAGAGAGCTGATTCACAGACATAACCAAATTTTAGAGCAGAAGGAAACTTTAGCTAAATTTCATCAACTTCATTTTGCAAATGACTTCGTCTTTGACCTGGGATGCTTACCACTTATTCACCCATTTATTCATGTACTCTTTTAGCAAATACCATGGAGGGTTTCCTCTTGGCGGCTCAGACAGTAAGGAGTCTGTCTATAATGTGGGACACCTTGGGTTCAGTCCCTGGGTTGGGAAGATCCCCTGGAGGAGGACATGGCAAATGACTCCAGTATTCTTTTCTTTTTTTTTTTTTTTAAGTATTTTCCCCACCACATCAGAGGTTTCATTTCTTTTTCTTCTTCTTCTTCTTCTTTTTTTTTTTTTAAATATTTATTTATTTGGCTGTGCTGGGTCTTAGTCGCAGTATGTGGGATCTAGTTCCGTGATCAGGGATCAAACCCAGGCCCCCCACATTGGGAGCTGGAAGCCTTAGCCACTGGACCACCAGAGACGTCCCCACTCCAGTATTCTTTTTCTTTTTAAAAATTAGGCCTCTTTTATTGGTCCTTCATTTATTTATTTTCATCCATCTTAATTCTTTGGCCTGTGTGGGCTTCCCATTGCAGTGGCCTCTCTGGATGCAGAGCACCGGCTTTGGGTGCATGCACTCCAGAGCGCTGGCTTGTAATTGAACACACCGGTCCAGCTGCTCCACGGCACGTGGGATCTTCCCAGGCCAGGGATTGAACCAGTGCCCCTTGCACTGCAGGGCGGACTCTTTACCCACTGGATCACCGGGGAAGCCCCACTCCAGTATTCTTGGCTGGAGAATCCCACGGACATAAACATCTGGTGGGCTATAGTCCATAGGATCACAAAGAGTTGGACATGACTGAAATGACTTAGCATACAGGTACACCAATGAGATATGGGAGTGGCTTATGCTCAATGACCTTAACTCCCCCTTGTTGGCTTTCAGGGAAGGTTTTTTTTTTTAATTGGAGGACAATCGGTTTAAAATATTGTATTGGCTTCTGCCATACAACATTGTGAATCAGCCACGAGTCTATATATATGTCTCCTCTCTCCTGAACCTCCCTCTCACCTGCCACCCCATCCCACTCTCTGGATTGTCACAGAGCACTGGGTGGAGCTCCTGGTACCCATACAGCAGTTTAGGGAAAGGTTTTAAAAGGCGACGTTTGGGGTGAGGGCTGCAGGGCGCATGACTTTCTTCTGATTGATTGGTGGTGAGGTAATAGGGTGATGTTCGGAGAATCTTAATCATCAGCCTTCTGGTTTCAACCAGTCTGGGTTCTGCCCGCTTTTGTTCAGGTCATAGTCACTATCCTCCACCTGGGTAGGTGTTCTAATCTCCTGAAGAATAACTCAAAGATATGTGTGTCAGATCCTTCCCTACACCCGGCAGGGAGGAACTAGGACTGTTTTACTGCTGAACTATTGTCATTACTTTTCTGGTTTAACTTTGTTTCTGCCTTCTTTCACTTCCCTAATTCCTGGGTCCTGCTCAGTTTCAGCTGTTTCTGCTACAAGACTGTAGAGGGAACACATGAACAGGGGTTCGGGCCAGCCTTGCAAGAGGCACAGATATGCTAGGTGGTGTTCATGCTCCTCTAGTGAACACCTACCCCCATGAAGCCAATCCTTCTACCTATTGTGGTAACTAGTTTCCAAAGACGGCCCCAAACAATTCTTTCCCTCCCTATATGCTACACTGGTCTTCCCATCAAAAGGAAGAACTATTCCCCTTCCCTTTAAATCTGAACTGGCCCCATGACTGGTGTTGACCAGAAGTGACATTCTGAGACTTCCCAGCCCAAGTATAAGAGGCTTGGCAACTTTCATTTCCTTCCTCTTAGAATACTTGCTCTTGGATGCTCCCTCTTGGGGAGTCTAACTGAGGTGTTAGGAGAAGCCCATGCCGTACACAGGCTACTTGAAGGAGAATGAAGTTGCTTTAATCAACAGCTCCCAGCAGCTGCCAACCATTTAGGTGAGCCATTTTGGATGTTTCAGCCCAATTAAGCCCCACGGTAACTTCAGTCTACACCACATGGAACAGAAGTCCCTCTTCGCTGACACCTTAAACAGGGAGGGTAGGTGTTCCTCAGAAAAAGAGAACCAGGCATGGTTTTCTGGACATAAGAGAAGCCATTACTGGCTTAAGCTATTTGGTGAGCTAAGCCTGGCCATAACACCTGTCCTTGAACAGGTCTCAGTAATTAAAGATCTTAAGAAAAGTGAAAGGGTGTCCCTGGTGGCTTAGCAGTAAAGAATCCATCGGCCAACGCAGGAGACACAGGAGACGTGGCTTCGACCCCTGGGTCAGGAAGATTGCTCAGCTGAGCGACTGAGTATGCACACATGCACCCAAGGAAAGCAAGGGAATGCAGGAACAAAGGACAAAATCAAGAAAAAATAGTTCAGCGATAAGAGTCCTAATTCCTCCTCATATATAATAATCTGGGATGGTCTTGGAGTTGTTCTACAGGAACTAAGGCCCCCACCCAGGTAGAGGATGGCAAAGCCTTAGCCTGATCTGAACCTAGGGAATGATGTTGATTTTTTTTCTCACCTCTGTGACTTCAATCAGCTAAAGCTTGGATTCTGTCAAACTCTGCCCCAATTCTGAGCCGAATTCTCCTCTATTCAGGCCCCTTCAGGAATATACACTCCCCCAGCCCTTCATGAATATCCATATACTGTCTAGCCCCTTCATGAATACGTACATACCTTATATTTCCCCAATTTTGCTGTTTGGGGAGACACTGCTTTATGAAATATTCCTGGTACTCTCCTTACTTGCTGCAAGTAATAAATCCTTCTCCCAGTCTTTGACTTGGTTGTGTCTTTTGGCTTGATACCTACCATGAGGGAAACTCTGTTTTCAGTTAACGAGGCTAGTTAACCCACAAAACTGTGAGAGATAATGAAAGGGCTGTTGTTTTAAACCACTAAGCTATGGAGTGGAGTGCAGTAATAGTTAACCAAAACAGCTATCCATCTGACCACCTTTACTTGACCCATGGGTAGGCTTGTATCCAATCTGGCCCCAACTAGAGCTGCTAAAAGGACTCATTTCCTTTCTCTTGGCAAAGCCAGGAGTGTGAGGCCCAGGAGCTGCCTCCATCCTGTAATGAAAGTCATTTCAAAAGAAAAAATATTGACAAGAAAAGAGAAGCACATATTCCATCAAGAAGGTCAAGTCAGTCAAAAGCTAAAGTTCTGACTCTAGCTGGCTTGAGATCAGCTTGCATGGATTATCTTCTGCTTAACTAAACCTTCTCCTACTTAAGGGCTTCCTGGTGGCACCAATGGTAAAGAATCTGCCCGCCAATGCAGGAGATGCAAGAGACGCAGTTTCAATCCCTGGGTCAGGAAGATTCCTTGGAGTAGGAAATGACAACCCACTCCAGTATTCTTGCCTTGAAAATCCCATGGACAAAGAAGCCTGGCAGGCTACAGTGCATGGGGTCACAAAGAGTCAGACACACCTCTTTCTTTATACCAGCTAGTTTCAGTTGGGTTGCCATCACTTACAACCAATAAACCCAGCTTATAATACTAGCTCAGCATTTCAAAGAGGACTAAACCAACAATATACATGCCCATGGCTGTCACTAAAGATATAATTTTACACTTACCACATTGGCAGACATGTTAGGGCTTCCCTGGTGATTCAGATGGTAAGGAATATGCCTTCAGTGCAGGAGACCCAGGTTCTATCCCTGGATCGGGAAGATCCCCTGGAGAAGGGAATGGCAACCCTCTCCAGTATTCCTGCCTGGGAAATCCGATGGATGGAGGAGGCTGGCGGGCTACATGTCAGTATCTGTACATGATAGTGAAAACATCTCCATTTCAAGAATCTGTGGAGGACTTCCCTGGCGGTCCAGTGGTTAAGTCTCTGCCCTGGTGATGCAAGGGTCCCAGGCTCAATCCCTGGTCAGAGAACTTGATCCCACATGCTGCAATGAAGATCCCATGCAGTCAAATAAATAAAATATTAAAAAAAAAAAAAGAATCTGTGGAACATTTATAAAAATAGATCATATTTTAGGCCACAGAGAAAACTAATTCATTTCCCAGTGTAGAAACTGTAGCATAGATTAATAAATGTTGAAATTAAAAACAAAAGTTTAAACAGCAATGAAAACAATCATTTTGAAGAAAAAAATTGTTCCCTGTCATTCCAGTTGTACTAGGATCAAGCTATTAGTTGCTATAGTTGACCAACTGGGGGCCTGAGGGGAATTTAAGACCCAGAAAAACAGGAATCATTCTGTGTTTTGGATACTGGCCCCTAGATAGTTAAGATATACATCTAAGGAAAATTTCCTATGACCCCTGGATTCTTGCATCTTCCCATACATAGGAAAGCACTAAAATCACTAACTTGAGATGTCTGTTCTTTGTGTTTAGCAGTAATCGTTGATATTCAACTATATGATATTTTTTTTCCAGCAAATATTCATGGATATTCTAGTTCCTCCTTTGCCTCTTGGGAACAGATTCACAGAGCTCTCTGGCTGTCTCCTGGCCTATCATCCTCAGTAAGACACTGAACGAACTCAGCTCACAGCTCTTTCATTGTGTTTGGCTTTTTCTTAAAGTCAGCATCACACAGAGGTTACAAAACACTCGCCAAAACAATGATTGTTTTGGATCAAAGAAGAATTTAGAAATTTAACTAAAGTCTATGAAGAAAATAATGAAAATAAGAGTCACACTTAATTACAAACTTGGGTTGAAATGCTTTCATTATTATAAAAATAAAATAAACTTGCCTTATTAAGTTAGGAGGAAAAAAGGAAAAGAATTCCCAAGAAAAATATATAAAGGAAATAATGGTAACCAGATATTGTACCTGGGTGTTTTCTGTTCCCTCTCCCCGTAAATCACACCCAAAGCATTTGAGCGCTCAGTTGTGTCCAACTCTTAAGGAGCCCTCCAGGTTCCTCTGTCTATTGAATTCTTCACACAAGAACACTGGAGTGGGTAGCTGTTTCCTCCTCTGGTGATGCAAGGGTCCCAGGCTCAATCCCTGGTCAGAGAACTTGATCCCACATGCTGCAATGAAGATCCCATGCAGTCAAATAAATAAAATATTAAAAAAAAAAAAAGAATCTGTGGAACATTTATAAAAATAGATCATATTTTAGGCCACAGAGAAAACTAATTCATTTCCCAGTGTAGAAACTGTAGCATAGATTAATAAATGTTGAAATTAAAAACAAAAGTTTAAACAGCAATGAAAACAATCATTTTGAAGAAAAAAATTGTTCCCTGTCATTCCAGTTGTACTAGGATCAAGCTATTAGTTGCTATAGTTGACCAACTGGGGGCCTGAGGGGAATTTAAGACCCAGAAAAACAGGAATCATTCTGTGTTTTGGATACTGGCCCCTAGATAGTTAAGATATACATCTAAGGAAAATTTCCTATGACCCCTGGATTCTTGCATCTTCCCATACATAGGAAAGCACTAAAATCACTAACTTGAGATGTCTGTTCTTTGTGTTTAGCAGTAATCGTTGATATTCAACTATATGATATTTTTTTTCCAGCAAATATTCATGGATATTCTAGTTCCTCCTTTGCCTCTTGGGAACAGATTCACAGAGCTCTCTGGCTGTCTCCTGGCCTATCATCCTCAGTAAGACACTGAACGAACTCAGCTCACAGCTCTTTCATTGTGTTTGGCTTTTTCTTAAAGTCAGCATCACACAGAGGTTACAAAACACTCGCCAAAACAATGATTGTTTTGGATCAAAGAAGAATTTAGAAATTTAACTAAAGTCTATGAAGAAAATAATGAAAATAAGAGTCACACTTAATTACAAACTTGGGTTGAAATGCTTTCATTATTATAAAAATAAAATAAACTTGCCTTATTAAGTTAGGAGGAAAAAAGGAAAAGAATTCCCAAGAAAAATATATAAAGGAAATAATGGTAACCAGATATTGTACCTGGGTGTTTTCTGTTCCCTCTCCCCGTAAATCACACCCAAAGCATTTGAGCGCTCAGTTGTGTCCAACTCTTAAGGAGCCCTCCAGGTTCCTCTGTCTATTGAATTCTTCACACAAGAACACTGGAGTGGGTAGCTGTTTCCTCCTCTAGGGGATCTTCCCCATCCAGGGTTCTAACTGGCATTCAAATTCTTTACCTGCTGAACCACCTGGGGAGCCCAGAGAGCAAGGACATATATTATTTATTTTTTATTTTTTAAGGACATATTCTTATCCACTTGTGAATAATACGCCTGCCTCACAGTTTGAGATCAATTCTTAAAAGGACTGTCAGCTTTCCCAAAGTTAGACTTTCTCTCCTTTCAGCTGCTAAAGTAGGCTGTTTCTATTTTAGCATTTATTAAAGTAATACAATCACATAAACCTTCAGCACCACACCAGTACTTTAAACACACGTATTTGTTTACCACTTAGAATGTGTCGCAGGTAATTGACATTAATTTACTTAATCCTTGTTCAACAGTGTTACTTTGGATTTCCCTATTTTTCAGAAATGGAGGCTCAGCAAAGCTAAGTGGTCAAGGTCAAAGGGCGAATTCATCACAAAGTCAGGATTTAGTTGCAGATTGACTTGCTTTCAAACACAAGCTTTTTCTGCCATTAACAGTTTAAATTCAGGGGCAAGACTAGTTCGTCACCTCAGTTCCTAGCTTAGCTCCTGGCACAGAATATCTAACAGGTTAGGCATTACTTGAGCCCTTATTGTCTGCAAGGTTTCCTTTTGTGTACAGAGGCGTGTACACTCACAAGCTTGAGCCACAGGTGGAGTAAAAAATCAGAAGAATTTGGGACGCTGCACGACACTCTGCTTTTACTTAACGCGCATCTCTATGGTTGGCAAGTAACCAGTCTATACTCTGGAGGACTCAGAAAGCACGGCCAATCAGTACGCCACTTTGCAGGCACGTGGGTAGAAGCTTGACTTGCTATTGGCCAATAGTGGTAAAGCCCGCCCAATCACCTCCGGTCTGCTGCTTTAAGTAGAAGCCCTGGGTGTGTTTCTTCCTTTTATCCGCTGAGAAGCGGGGCAGGTAGGCGTTGTTAGTGGGCTGGGGTAGGTCTGTCCAGGTCTCGGGAGCTGGGTGGAAGGCGGGTGGCCTGCCGTGATGACATCCCAATTAATGCACGTGTTAGACTGCTGACACCGGTGATGCGAACTGGAGTCTGAGCCGGGCCCCTGCGGCGGCGGGGAGGAGACGGGCTTGCGGGCACAAGAACCCCGCTCACCCACAGCTCTCGTTCTTGCAGATGGCCTGGAGAAGACGTCGGATCTCGTCCTAGCTTTCCGACCTTGCCCCGAAGCCCCTCAATAAAATGGTTTGATCCCAGTACTGGTGTCCGCTGGTGGTTGTCGCGACGCGCTGCCTTTGAGCCCCCGCCGCGCCTGCGCGTGGCGCCGGGGGTCAGGCTGCAGCGCCAGAGCACAAGCTCGCGCATAACTGGGGCCGTCTGCCCTCGCGGCGGCGGCCCTTTTAACCGCGAGCGACATGGCCACCCTGGGCTGCGCGGCGGACAGTGCCGGGCTGGGGAAGACGTTGGCGGTCGTGCAGTTTCTGCTTATTTCTATGCCTTCCCTACATGAGTTCCAGCGTCACCTCTTGGGGATCTATGAGGCGCGCAGGTTTATTTAACCGCGGCTTGGATCGCCGTCTGAATGAAAGGGATATGAGACAGCTCTGTTAACAAAACCCCCCCTTCTTGGGAAAATTTCTATTAACAGTTTAAATTCAGGGCAAGACTAGTTCGTCACCTCAGTTCCTAGCTTAGCTCCTGGCACAGAATATCTAACAGGTTAGGCATTACTTGAGCCCTTATTGTCTGCAAGGTTTCCTTTTGTGTACAGAGGCGTGTACACTCACAAGCTTGAGCCACAGGTGGAGTAAAAAATCAGAAGAATTTGGGACGCTGCACGACACTCTGCTTTTACTTAACGCGCATCTCTATGGTTGGCAAGTAACCAGTCTATACTCTGGAGGACTCAGAAAGCACGGCCAATCAGTACGCCACTTTGCAGGCACGTGGGTAGAAGCTTGACTTGCTATTGGCCAATAGTGGTAAAGCCCGCCCAATCACCTCCGGTCTGCTGCTTTAAGTAGAAGCCCTGGGTGTGTTTCTTCCTTTTATCCGCTGAGAAGCGGGGCAGGTAGGCGTTGTTAGTGGGCTGGGGTAGGTCTGTCCAGGTCTCGGGAGCTGGGTGGAAGGCGGGTGGCCTGCCGTGATGACATCCCAATTAATGCACGTGTTAGACTGCTGACACCGGTGATGCGAACTGGAGTCTGAGCCGGGCCCCTGCGGCGGCGGGGAGGAGACGGGCTTGCGGGCACAAGAACCCCGCTCACCCACAGCTCTCGTTCTTGCAGATGGCCTGGAGAAGACGTCGGATCTCGTCCTAGCTTTCCGACCTTGCCCCGAAGCCCCTCAATAAAATGGTTTGATCCCAGTACTGGTGTCCGCTGGTGGTTGTCGCGACGCGCTGCCTTTGAGCCCCCGCCGCGCCTGCGCGTGGCGCCGGGGGTCAGGCTGCAGCGCCAGAGCACAAGCTCGCGCATAACTGGGGCCGTCTGCCCTCGCGGCGGCGGCCCTTTTAACCGCGAGCGACATGGCCACCCTGGGCTGCGCGGCGGACAGTGCCGGGCTGGGGAAGACGTTGGCGGTCGTGCAGTTTCTGCTTATTTCTATGCCTTCCCTACATGAGTTCCAGCGTCACCTCTTGGGGATCTATGAGGCGCGCAGGTTTATTTAACCGCGGCTTGGATCGCCGTCTGAATGAAAGGGATATGAGAAGCGAGCTCTGTCCTTGAACAGAGTGTGAAGAGTGATGCGGGGACTGGCTCCCGGTCTTGCCCTGCGTGAGCTTATCACTCGCTAAGGTGTATTTAATTTGCTATGCTCCGTGTTAACAGCTCACAGTAACAGGGTTTTGTGCATTACAGAGCACCACATAGATTCCTAAATGCGCGGTCATTCCGGAATCCACATTCTAGGCGTTGTCTGAAAAACATGCACAACGTCGATTTTATTTGAGGCAAAGTAAGAGCTGCAGCCCAGGAAACGGCTCCTCAGCTCTTGAGAACCTGCTCGAAAGATGAGTACATATTTTGGTGAAGGAGGAATACATGCAGTTGAGCATGTATTTCTCAAAGTTCCTGCTAGTCTTGTGGAGTTGTTGCTAGTCAAGAGGAACAGTTGTCAACATGAAGAATTCAGTGTTTCCTAGATAACTGCGCTCATAAAATCGGCTCCTGAAAATACATCCGAAGGCCTGTCTGCCAGTCCCCTCCCTAAGCACAGTGCCTTATTTCTTCTCTCCACTCGGGGTTGTTGATGCAGCATGATTTAATTCTTACAGAGGTACTTGACAATTGCCAATCTGTAGGTGACAATAGTCTCCATGGTTAGCTGAATGTGCATCAGTAATGAGGACGGACAACAACTGTTGAAAGGCAAGTATGCACAAGTACCAGGTCTTGCTGCCTTGTTGCTTAATGGGGGAGAGGGATGCCTAAGTTAGCAGGGTCAGTAGGCAACTGGTATACACTCCAGCCTAGGGGGAGCTTCCTAGGTGGAACTAGGGTGAAGAACCCGCCTGCCAGCATAGTAAGACATGGGTTCAATCCCTGGGGTCACATGAGCGAAGGGACTGAGCACTTCACGCCAGTGGAGGATACTAGTGCCTACCCTGTACAAGGGTGGTCTGTGCTGGATCCTCAAGACAGTGGGTCCAGTGATCCCCCAGAGAGACTGTTCTATTGGCCATCAAAAGGCTCAGATTCTGTCCCTGTTACTTAAAACAGAAATAACTTGGATGCTGATCTAGTATTTGACATATTTATTTTGTGAAACAATGCAAGCGATTGTAAATCCCCACATAACTATTTGATTAAGTGCAAATAAGGGGTACAGTCCTTTGCCTTAAATTAGTGTAAGACCAGTCGAATGCGGACTGACAGGCTCGTAACACTTCAGAGCACCGTGTTAACAGCTCACAGTAACAGGGTTTTGTGCATTACAGAGCACCACATAGATTCCTAAATGCGCGGTCATTCCGGAATCCACATTCTAGGCGTTGTCTGAAAACATGCACAACGTCGATTTTATTTGAGGCAAAGTAAGAGCTGCAGCCCAGGAAACGGCTCCTCAGCTCTTGAGAACCTGCTCGAAAGATGAGTACATATTTTGGTGAAGGAGGAATACATGCAGTTGAGCATGTATTTCTCAAAGTTCCTGCTAGTCTTGTGGAGTTGTTGCTAGTCAAGAGGAACAGTTGTCAACATGAAGAATTCAGTGTTTCCTAGATAACTGCGCTCATAAAATCGGCTCCTGAAAATACATCCGAAGGCCTGTCTGCCAGTCCCCTCCCTAAGCACAGTGCCTTATTTCTTCTCTCCACTCGGGGTTGTTGATGCAGCATGATTTAATTCTTACAGAGGTACTTGACAATTGCCAATCTGTAGGTGACAATAGTCTCCATGGTTAGCTGAATGTGCATCAGTAATGAGGACGGACAACAACTGTTGAAAGGCAAGTATGCACAAGTACCAGGTCTTGCTGCCTTGTTGCTTAATGGGGGAGAGGGATGCCTAAGTTAGCAGGGTCAGTAGGCAACTGGTATACACTCCAGCCTAGGGGGAGCTTCCTAGGTGGAACTAGGGTGAAGAACCCGCCTGCCAGCATAGTAAGACATGGGTTCAATCCCTGGGGTCACATGAGCGAAGGGACTGAGCACTTCACGCCAGTGGAGGATACTAGTGCCTACCCTGTACAAGGGTGGTCTGTGCTGGATCCTCAAGACAGTGGGTCCAGTGATCCCCCAGAGAGACTGTTCTATTGGCCATCAAAAGGCTCAGATTCTGTCCCTGTTACTTAAAACAGAAATAACTTGGATGCTGATCTAGTATTTGACATATTTATTTTGTGAAACAATGCAAGCGATTGTAAATCCCCCACATAACTATTTGATTAAGTGCAATAAGGTACAGTCGTGTGTAATCTCTTTACACAATAGTGCATCTAGTCCTTTGCCTTAAATTATTGCACAAAAAATTGTAAGACCAGTGAACAAGACATGCGGACTGACAGGCTAATGGGCCTACACGATGAGAGTAGTACACCAACTGGAATGGTCCAGTAATTTAAATCAGGTGTTTTAATGGTGCAATTAATCAAAGGTTCAAATATATTCTTTCAATATATTAATTTCTTTAAAGTCATGTTCAGGCAAGGTGCTGTACTGTTTAAAAAAACCATTAGCTTTGTCCACAGATGTAGCTGTCAAAAGTCACCCAAGGTAAGTCTGATGTTGAATGCAGCTTTAAACAATTTTTAAAAATGTGTATTTTGAGTGTACTTCTCAAAGCAAACTATACAGTCTGAGAGAGCCCTGAAATGTGTAAACTAAACATTCTGACACAAGTGCACAAAATAAAGTTGGCAACGTTAAATGTCACGTTAATTTTGATATCTGTAGTGTCTGATGTTGAGCGAACTTTTGGTCTTGACTCAAGATGATGAGAGAGCAGTCCCGATTTGGCCATCAGAAAAGGAAACTGCCCACAAACATCCCAAGCCAATTAGGTTAACAAAGCGTGTACGATGCTCATTTAAAGCTTCCCAGAGCACAGGGGAAGTGCCAGATGGAAGGATGGTGGCTCTGGCTTCCTGGCCCCACCCCTGTTCAGTCATCCTGTGCTCAGTCTCAGGAAAACATCTGGGGTTGGGCAGAAACAGGTGATAGTACCTCGTTGGTGAAAGGTGAGGGATGGCTTGATCTCATGGCTTTGCCTTAGGTTCACGTACATCCCACGTTCTTGCCCCAGCTGATGGTGTGTTAAGAGTTGGAAGGTTTTGTGGCCATTTCCTTCCAAAACGCACAACTGAATACAAGTAAGTTGCTATGCACATCTCTTTTATCACCAAAGACATAGTTGACAAAATTCCACTCCCCACCCTCCCCATGTAACCACGCTGACGTTCTCTGGGCCGCCTCACGTTCCACCGCACTGACTGCCTAAGGAGAAAGCCTCGGAGGTGTCGCGGAGGCGAGGGGAAGCCTTCCAGCAGTGCAGCTTTGCTCTTACTGTGCTCTTGCTGCTATGCACACGAGGAGACTAGAAAAGCCAGGGTGGGAGTCACCAGTCACCTGGATCCACTGGGATGAGCCTTCCAGTTTTCCTCTGCTGACGCAAAGCTTTGCAGCAGGCATTCAGGCCACCTCAGAGTGGGGCAGGCACCGGCGGGCAGAGCAGTGGCACAAGGCAAAGGCCAATGCTTACAGCCCAGATGGCAGCCGAGAACCCCACCTTGCGCTTATCTTGTAAATACTGGGAACGCCAGGTCTGCAGCCGTCACAGCTGGTCAGCCACCTCCACAGCCGGCTCTTTCAGGAGGCTGGAAGTGGAGCGGGGATCCATGGCTGAGTGCATGATGGGGATATACACATCATCCATGTTTGGCATGACGAAAACTTTCTGCAGAAAGAAGGAACACACGTGGATGGATGCTCTGTTCTCTCAGAGTTGCCCTACTGTGTTCTGATTATAATTTTAGGCTTTGGACAAGTTTTTCAAATACATAGGAACAACTTTCCATACATATTCCAAACTAATTCCTCTATAATACTTAAGAGAGCCTTGAGGAATCACACTGAAAGGGATAGGGAAAGGGGCAGGGCACAATTTTTGAAAAGAACGACACACCCAGAGGCACCATGACAGTTCCGCCCCTTCCCTAAAAGAGCTGGAATAATCCCACTCATTAGCATATGGAATTACCCAGCCTACAAAAGCTAAGAATGCCATGTTTTGGGGGCCACTGGATTCGCTCTGTGATGGCCCACACTCTGTCGAGTGTGCTTTCTCTGAATCTGAATAAATCTATTTCTCACCTATCACTTTGTCTCTCACTGAATTCTCTGCAAAGAGACATGAAGAACCTGAGCCTCAGTGGGTCCAAATGTTGGGTGAGTGATTTTAATTACCAGGGTTTTGGCTGGGTTCGAGTCCCAAACAGGGTTTAGGCTGGGTTTGAGTCCCAAACAGGTTTGATTAAGTCTGGGCTCTGGGTTTAAGTCTCAAATTGAGGTTGAACACTTTCAACACCAGAGCATGAACACAAGACCCGAATAGGCTTGGAGGCAGAAACAGCCTTTGATTTCATGTACATAATTATTCATGAATTTATAAATAATATTAAGAGACGTGGCTTAAGTTGCTCACAGGATTCCAAATTACTATATCCAGAATACATGTTTTAAGTCAATTTGACCCATTTAAATGCTAGCAACAAAAAGGTAAACTTTTTTTTCCCCAAACCAGAACCAATTAATTTACATAGGAAAGAAATCCTGCTACAAGGAGAATTAGTGATGAACAGTAATGGTGCCTTGCCTATTTATAAACTAATTTTATGTAAGTGGATTCTGGCAATGGACTCAACTTCAGCAATGCTTTCTTCCAAAAACAAAAACAAGTGACCCTGGGGAATGCAAACAGTTACCCTTCAACTTCCCAACCTGCCTCAAAAATACCATGCACCAAAGTCCGCCCCCTGAAAGGGATGACCCTTACACCCCAAGACCCTTAAAAGAGATGACCCACCCAGATTCCTCACCTAGGATCTAGGGAGGTAAGAAAAACAAAGACCTGAAGAGGCATGAGGTTGTCTTTTCCCTAACTGGGTTCAAAGTACTTTTCCTTTTGGAGATAAGATTAAGCTTTTCATAAACTGGTTTTTAGAGCTGTATTTAACCTATAGCTTTTAAAGGACGTGGTTTTTTTTAGATTTATTTATTTATTTATTTTTGGTGAGGGTGGGGTGGGGAGGGAGGGGAGCAGGCCGGCCACTTCTATTGGTCTTTCATTTGTCCATTTTCATCCGTCTTTGTTCTTTGGCTCCTGTGGGCCTCCCATCGCGGTGGCCTCTGTTGTCGCAGAGCACCAGCTCTGGGCGCACGCGCTCCAGAGCTCTGGCTCGGTAATTGGACACATCGGTCCAGCCGCTCCGCGGCACGTGGGATCTTCCCAGGCCAGGGATCGAACCGGCGCCCCTTGCACTGCAAGGCGGTGTCCTTACCCACTGGACCACCATGGAAGCCCAACCTCTAGCTCTTAAATAATAAAAAAAATATATTTTTAAAGTCAGTAACTCAAACTGCACTACTGCAAACATAATATGGGTCTTCAGAAGGTGAAATTCATTATCAACTGTTAATCCATAAAACCTTAAAAGTCAACTATGCCTCAAAACCTGATAAAATTTTGATAGAAACAATAACAGGGTTTTGTGGATGAGTTTCAGGATTTTTGAAACTACACCTAAAATGTTTTGCCTGTTTGACCACATGTGTACTTTCCTGGGATGAGGGTCCATAGCTTTCATCAGATTTTCCAAGAAGGATCCTAACCCCCGTGAAGTTCGGAACCTCTGTTCTGCCCCAGAGCTTCTGGACTCAGCGTGAAACACTAGACACCGCAGGTGTACCTGAAACTCTTGCTCCAGCTTCTTCTCTATCCAGTCTGTCACATGAGCTAAAGTCACTTCTCGCTCTCCAAGTTTTGGCCGAGCTTTCAGCTCGATATACGGTGGCTTCCGGAAACCGTACCTTTTCAAAGAAGGCAAGTAATAACCACATTTAGAGGCAAAGAAAATAAGTGACGGTACCCAGAGCAAACCTTCCTCGTTTACATAAGGCTTTATTAGTACTTAAATGTTCTCTTCTGAAAATCCCTCCAAAAAAAAAACTTCACTGCAGCAGGTATGAATTGTGAACTTCCTGCATCCCAGGACCCAGGGCTCTGAAGCCTGCTGAACAGTTCTGGCAAACCTAGACAGTCAGGAAACTCCCCGGGAAGAGTCTACAACCTGGGCATTGTTTCTGGTTTTTGTTTTTCCTAAAATGGCTAGGATCTTTTTTTGTTTCTACTGTTATGAAAGTACTACATGTCTGTTACAAAACCCCAAATATAAAAGTGCATAAAGCAGAAAATAACACTGTCTCTCTCTGGATCTCAAAAACAAGATAGGACCACCGAGCAAAGCAGGATCAAGTTTCCCCACACTGCTAATATGTATATGTAAATAGAGAACGTTCTGTAACCTGCTTGTTCCTTCCACACTCCGTGATTATTACGGCTTCTCAATGGAGTGGACTGGCATTCAGAACTGCTGGTAAGGTATCCAGTTAAGGGACTGTGTGCTCACAAACTAAGAACGTCAACCCATCATGGAACAACGTTTTAAAACATCCAGGCACATCTCAGAGTTACTACGGGCTCAGTTCCACACTGCCGCAATAAAGCTAACATTGCAATAAAGTAAGTCATGAATTTTTGGTTTCCTAGTGCATATAAGGAGTTACATTTACACTATGCTATAGTCTATTAAGTGCACACAACAATGTATATATCTCAATTTAAAAATATTTTATCACTAAAAAGAATGCTATCATTTGACAATGCAGGGTTGCCATGAACCTTCAATTTGTAAAAAAACAAAAATGCAGTATCAGCAAGTGCAATAAAGACAACGTCTGCCTATACAATAAAAATGGCAAATTGCTATAAATATTCTGAACACTCTAGGGTTTGTCTGGTGGTCCAGTGGGTAAAGAGTCTGCCTTGCACTGCAAGGGGTGCCGGTTCGATTCCTGGCCCGGGAAGATCCCAGTTGCTGCGGAGTGGCTAGACTGGTGTATCCAATTCTGTGGATCAGTAACAAATAGTTCAGCACTTAAGCATGCAGTGGGGGCAGTAGCCTAGAGGCCTCTAATTTTAATTCCCATTGAGCAGTGAGTGGCATTTATAATTGCAAAATCAAAACTTGGAAAAGGAAGAAATGTATCAACTCTTCCTGTTAAAAAAATTTTTTTTTATTAGGCTTGGAAAACTGCACAGTAAGGTATTAACTGGTTATTTTTGGATGGTAAGGTTATGGGTTTTTTTTTTTTTTTTCATTTTCTTCCAGTGAAAATATTACTTTTTAAAAATAAAAATTTAAATGGTACATAAAGTTTTTCCTTGAAACACCAAGTTAAATGCAGTCAAAAGGTTATGGGTCTTTTTGTTTCTACTGTTATGAAAGTACTACATGTCTGTTACAAAACCCCAAATATAAAAGTGCATAAAGCAGAAAATAACACTGTCTCTCTCTGGATCTCAAAAACAAGATAGGACCACCGAGCAAAGCAGGATCAAGTTTCCCCACACTGCTAATATGTATATGTAAATAGAGAACGTTCTGTAACCTGCTTGTTCCTTCCACACTCCGTGATTATTACGGCTTCTCAATGGAGTGGACTGGCATTCAGAACTGCTGGTAAGGTATCCAGTTAAGGGACTGTGTGCTCACAAACTAAGAACGTCAACCCATCATGGAACAACGTTTTAAAACATCCAGGCACATCTCAGAGTTACTACGGGCTCAGTTCCACACTGCCGCAATAAAGCTAACATTGCAATAAAGTAAGTCATGAATTTTTGGTTTCCTAGTGCATATAAGGAGTTACATTTACACTATGCTATAGTCTATTAAGTGCACACAACAATGTATATATCTCAATTTAAAAATATTTTATCACTAAAAAGAATGCTATCATTTGACAATGCAGGGTTGCCATGAACCTTCAATTTGTAAAAAAACAAAAATGCAGTATCAGCAAGTGCAATAAAGACAACGTCTGCCTATACAATAAAAATGGCAAATTGCTATAAATATTCTGAACACTCTAGGGTTTGTCTGGTGGTCCAGTGGGTAAAGAGTCTGCCTTGCACTGCAAGGGGTGCCGGTTCGATTCCTGGCCCGGGAAGATCCCAGTTGCTGCGGAGTGGCTAGACTGGTGTATCCAATTCTGTGGATCAGTAACAAATAGTTCAGCACTTAAGCATGCAGTGGGGGCAGTAGCCTAGAGGCCTCTAATTTTAATTCCCATTGAGCAGTGAGTGGCATTTATAATTGCAAAATCAAAACTTGGAAAAGGAAGAAATGTATCAACTCTTCCTGTTAAAAAAATTTTTTTTTATTAGGCTTGGAAAACTGCACAGTAAGGTATTAACTGGTTATTTTTGGATGGTAAGGTTATGGGTTTTTTTTTTTTTTTTTCATTTTCTTCCAGTGAAAATATTACTTTTTAAAAATAAAAATTTAAATGGTACATAAAGTTTTTCCTTGGAAACACCAATATCATTGTTAAATGATCAGTCAAGCAAACAATCCTTTTGTAATCATTCCTACAAGCCCCTCTGAACACTAAGGATGTGTTACCAGCATGCTGGTTTGACTATGATAGAACAAAGCTACCTTTTTTATATGAATTTAGCTTATGGTACAGTGAGTTCTTTTATGTAATCACTGTATATCCTTATGCACGTTTACAGGACTTACTTGGAGTATCAATTTAAAACAGAGTTAGAAATAGTGATTTTTTTCCACCGGGCTCAAGAATCATTTATTTCACTGATTCTTACTCCTGGCTTTGTCCCCCAGCCTCTGAATGGTGGGGGCTGGGCTGGGAATAGCTTTAACAAGAGACCAGGTGACTGCAATACGATGGTAGGGTTAAGACCCACTGGTTCATTCAAACGGCAACTCTCTGGGTCGCCCTTCTACCAGAGTTACCAAGCACACATCCCGCCTCCTCAACATGCAGATCTGACCTTGAGAAGTCTTCCCTCAACACCCAGGACTCTGCTGGATGTGTGATCCCCATCTGTAAAGTGGACATCATGACAGCCCTATCTCCGGAGAACGCTGTGAGGAACTGGCCAGGTGAAGCAGTTACACCTCAGGCCCAGCAGAGAACAAGGGCTCTACCAATGGTAGCTGTTCTTACTGGCGGAAAGGGCTGGCTTGAGAGATGGGGAAGACCAAGAACAGAAACAGCTCATCCCATAAACTTCACCTGTTGACCTTAACTTTCCTAATGTGTGTGATAGAACACAGTTATCTTTTTTTGTACAAATTTTAGCTTATGGCACAATGAGTTCTTTTATGTAATCGCTGTATATCCTTATGCACATTTATAGGACTTACTTGGAATATCAATGTTTTGCTTGACTTTGGGTTGTACTGTGCAGTGTATGGGATCTTAGTTGCCTGACCAGGGACTGAATTCATGCCCCGCAGCAATGGAAGTGCAGAGTCTTACCCACTGGACCACCAGGGGTGTCCCAGAGACGGTATATGTGAATTAACTACTCACAGAAGAAAGTACAATCAATTTACAACTAACACTAATGTTTCAAGAAAAATATCTGAAAAGTGCTTCTTCCCAGGAAGAAGGTACTTTCCATAATGTGAAGGGTCAGCAAAGGTGTTTATCATCACGCTCAAGGGAATTCTCCAGAGGGCCGAGGGGCCCCGCACGTACACACCATATTCGGTCAGTTGCGGGAGGTGGAATGTTGACCGCCAAGGTTCCTCTGCATTCTTGTACTTCTACAGTTAGCAGCAGGGGTGTATTGGAGACTTCTTCAATCTTCTTTTTAATGAACTCTGTCTCCGTTGCTTTTTGGAAATATTTTGACTTGGTAATTTTATCAACAAATCTCATAATCTTACTTGTTCGATGACCTCCAACATACCTTTAAATGAGAGACACAGACAGGTGTTAGGGCCGACTTTGTTCCTTCACAAACAGAACTTTGGTGGCTCAGAGTTCACCTCATTTTAGACCAGTTTCTCAACCGCAGTGCCACAGACGCTGTGGACTGGGCAATTCTTTGTTGTGCACACTGTCCTGTGCAAGATTTTTCTTTTTGTATGTTTATCACCATCTCTGGCGTTGGCTGACTGGACGTCAACAGCACGTCCCCCAGAAGTTAAGACAATAAGGTGTCTCTGGCCATTGCTAAATGTCCCCTGGCAGGGGAAGGGACACAGTAACCCCAGGTGGGAATTACTACTTCAGATAAGGTGTAGACATCAGACGGAACCTAGACTAGACAACATGGAGTCAGGCCACAGTGCAGGCAGGAAAGACATCACACCTGATCTCCTTTAGAACCTGCAAATTCTGAATATAAATCGTGTGCCCTCTTAAATCTCACCATCTCTGTATAGCAAATAAGACAGCAGGCTGCATTAACAGGGCCACAAAGCACAGTAAAACATCTGCCTTTCAGATGTCACACCAACCTTGAGCAGCCACACTTGTCAAAGGACTCAGGAGCTTCTAGAGAGAGAAGCTACATCAAGCTGACGTGCCAGCAGGCTAGAAAAACAGGCTTCTGTAACAGGCCGTATCTACCTACGACTGCCCTAAGAAGAGAGGGTATTCTTAAAATTCTCCTCAGTCCCAGAGTTCAGGAATAGTATGTGTCTGGCTGGGGGTGGGGGGCATTACTCTAAAGAAGGTCAGCTGGGGAGTTTGAAAAGTGCACACAAACTCTAATGCCAACTCCTCAAACATCTAGACTGTTCGTATCTTCTGTCGCATTTAAAAAGTGAATAGGCTGCCATTTTCTTACAGATGAAGCACTTGGTTTCTTTATCATTTCGGGTTCTTCACTCACTGTTGAAGAACGAAAAGATCCTTACAGAGGCAACCTAAGCGCTTTGATCATTCTACAGTCCAAGTAACAAGCAAGGGGAGCCCCGAAAATGAAGTTCATGATCCAAAAGGTTAGCTAAGTGATCCATGTTTTCAGAATTCACCAAAGAAATCCTCTGAACGTTTCAACTCTGTAGGAACTATTAAAAGCTTAGAAGCACTGTGTGACCAGTCAGAAGGGATGTAATGCTCCCAACCGACACCAGGGGGAGGTGTTGTGCAATTTGTGCTCGTGATAAATACCCCTTCAGTTCTCTGTTATTTACGCCAATGGCCTGACAAAACCATTTTCGTCTGGACTCCCTAACCCGCACACCATAGCCCTTGATATTTTAACTGGAGGATAACTGTTTTACAATGTTGCACTGGTTTATGCTGTGCAGCAACGTAAATCAGCTATAAAATATACATATATCCCCTCCCTCTTGAGACTCCCGCCTGCCCGCTCTGGTCTGGACTCTCTTAATTACGGGAAACTAGCGGGTCGTTTTTGGTTCAGGCCCTGGAATTTTAAGACAATGGCTTCAAGTTATTAATGCAAAAACCATTTACGCAAAGTGAAGGAGGAAAGAAGATCAGAGAGAAAAAGGTGATGCAAGCTCACGGCCAACATGCAGCCCTGACCCCTCGGGGGACCCCACTCACCCCTCAGCCCCTGGGAGGAGCGGCTTGTCTCCTGCGCTGGGCTCTGGTGCGTCGTCTTCGTCGGAGGAGCCAGCACTGGAGGACTCCTCGTCGCTGTCGGCCAGACAGAAGGCCCTGGGCCTGCAACTGATCGGGGCAGAGTTACCATGCTGCCGGCGCAGCGCAGGCTCTGCTTAGGAAGAGCACGCATCCACCGCCACTGCTAAGGCGGCAGCACTTGCTCCCCTTCAATCCACCGGGACAGAAAAGGCCCAATCCCAGGGTCCTCGGATTGGCCTGGTTCCCCAGGAGGCCCTTCGAGCGCCAACTCCCGGGCAGGACCGCGAAGGCTTGCGCTAGAAGGGTTGGATTCTGCGCATGCGTCGAAGACAGGTGGTAAGAGCGTGAGGCGGTCCACAGAAAATGCAGTGATGTAGTCGACTGTGCAGCGCAGGCAATGGGAGGGTGAATGGAAAGAATGAAGACTGCGTGGGTGACGGGACGACTCATGTGGGTGACATGACCACCTCACGGAGGACGGAGATGTGCAGGCAAGGCCTCTGGCTCTGAATGTGTTCAAGGACTCTGCTTTCTGGCTTAGTCACCTCCAAGGTAGTTTGGGGTCAAGACTCCTTCCCTGAGAAATTACATATCCCACACCTGCTCCAGCTCCTGAAGGTCACAGGAAAAGCCAACAACCAGAGGTACATGCTCAAGAAATACCGGGAAGCAAATGACATGAGAAGCCAGGGACGTTTCAGAAGTACTAGTTTAAAACTGTCTTTAATGAAGTAATAAAAAGCTTCACCAGACAGCAATGACCCTCATGAATCTTTTCAGGGCGGATTCTCAGTTTCCAGAGGCCTGGGGGGTGGGAGGTCTGGATCACCAGCAGTGGGGAGTGATCAAGCTTCCCCACTGAGGGCACCGGGGCTCCTGGCCGAGCTCTGGCCCCACAAAAGGCAGCGTCCTCCCTGGATGGGGGCTTTGCTTCAGAGAGGCGGAGAGGCAGACGGCAGAGCCCATCTCTGAGGCTCAGAGACTTGATGGGGACGGGGACAAAATGAACGAGGGACAGAATGGTCTCTGCATACTGTTTCGCTACCAGGGGTCGCTAAGCAGAGAGGGTGGGTCTTGCAGCTCCGGTCCCATCTCCTGCAGGCGTAACCCTCTGGGGCTTTCCTCAGATGGCAGCTGTCCTTGGACTACCAGACACCCACGGGGGCAGTCATTGCCTGGCCAACAAGGGCCCAGGGCACCCAAGGGCAGAGCACACCCGCCGGTGTGGCCCTGAAGGCCCATCTGAGTCCCCGCGGGGAGGAGGGCACTGACCCCTCCGCCCTGCAACAGGAGCCCGGCTATAAGAGGCCTGCACAGCATGTCCGCCCTGGCAGGACACCCGGGTCCTCCTCAACCCCGGCTCTGAAACATTACAGCCAGTGCTCTAGCCAACAGGCGTGAGTGCAGTGGTGAAAAGAAACTCCCTCTGCAGACACGAAGGCCTCCTGTCCCTGGCCATGGGGCCAGCACCTCCTCCTCCCATCAGAGGCCTGGCCAGTCCAGGAAGTGCTCCCAGGTGCCCGCTGGTCACAAAACCACTTCAGCACTTGCAAGGGTTGGGCGGCCCTCAGAGACCTCTTCTTTGACATAAAATGCAAAAGACGATTCCCCAGAAAGCTCACTGTGCGTCTCAGGATGACGAAGTCAGGGAAGTAAATCCCCAGAGAGAACACGACCTGCTCAGAAACCTATCTCACTTCTCCATCAGTGACACGGTTGTGGGCCCCCTGGTTCAGACCTTGTGCTGCCAGGCAAGGACTTGACACAGCACCAAAGGCTGCCTTGGTATCCTGGACTGCAGGTGAACCTGCAGAGCCACTGTCCCCTCCTGTCCCCACTGGTAGTTGTCATCTGGCAGCCTCCTGACCTGCGGCAGAAGATGCCAAAAGCTGAACACTGCGGTGAGTGCTTGGGCTCCTGAATTAATCCTCCACAGGACAGAGAACAGGACAAATTTTGTGACTTGAAGTTTTAGACCGTGGTACATCAGTTAAAAACAGATTCGATGACATGAAATTCTGATTGTGGCCAAATAGTACCTCTCCTCTCTGCAGAGGGAGCTGTATTATGCAGCACCCACCACTGACTAATTAAGAACGGACCTACATGTTTGGCTAATGCTCAAGTTTTATAACTGAACATGTATCTTGTGATCTCAGCCTTATGATGAATTTCAGTATGAATTTCAGAGAAAGACACCCTGCACATTCTTACATAAGATGTGCTAAAGTACGATCAGCCGATTTTATAAAACACAACTTAGAATTCCAGATGAGTGTGGAAGCCTTTCAACATTCACCTTAGAGGGCTTATTCCAGATTCACTGCATCTGCTAAAAATCTTTTTTTGGAAATGTGCTTGGAGCCGGACACGTCAGAAAAGCAATTTTTTTTTTTTTCTTTTTTTCACTGATACTCTGTCTTGAACCAAGTGTTTCTTAGCCTCAAAGATCCAATCCATTTAGAAAGTGGGGTGACTTGCGCCACTCAGAATACCTAAAGAACGCACAGACTCTGGCGGCAGCTCTGAAAAGGAGTGACTCCAGTGCAGCTCACTCCCAGGGGGATACCTTTTTTTAAAGAACGTCCACAGACACTCCCAGGTGCCCGCTGGTCACAAAACCACTTCAGCACTTGCAAGGGTTGGGCGGCCCTCAGAGACCTCTTCTTTGACATAAAATGCAAAAGACGATTCCCCAGAAAGCTCACTGTGCGTCTCAGGATGACGAAGTCAGGGAAGTAAATCCCCAGAGAGAACACGACCTGCTCAGAAACCTATCTCACTTCTCCATCAGTGACACGGTTGTGGGCCCCCTGGTTCAGACCTTGTGCTGCCAGGCAAGGACTTGACACAGCACCAAAGGCTGCCTTGGTATCCTGGACTGCAGGTGAACCTGCAGAGCCACTGTCCCCTCCTGTCCCCACTGGTAGTTGTCATCTGGCAGCCTCCTGACCTGCGGCAGAAGATGCCAAAAGCTGAACACTGCGGTGAGTGCTTGGGCTCCTGAATTAATCCTCCACAGGACAGAGAACAGGACAAATTTTGTGACTTGAAGTTTTAGACCGTGGTACATCAGTTAAAAACAGATTCGATGACATGAAATTCTGATTGTGGCCAAATAGTACCTCTCCTCTCTGCAGAGGGAGCTGTATTATGCAGCACCCACCACTGACTAATTAAGAACGGACCTACATGTTTGGCTAATGCTCAAGTTTTATAACTGAACATGTATCTTGTGATCTCAGCCTTATGATGAATTTCAGTATGAATTTCAGAGAAAGACACCCTGCACATTCTTACATAAGATGTGCTAAAGTACGATCAGCCGATTTTATAAAACACAACTTAGAATTCCAGATGAGTGTGGAAGCCTTTCAACATTCACCTTAGAGGGCTTATTCCAGATTCACTGCATCTGCTAAAAATCTTTTTTTGGAAATGTGCTTGGAGCCGGACACGTCAGAAATGCAATTTTTTTTTTTTTCTTTTTTTCACTGATACTCTGTCTTGAACCAAGTGTTTCTTAGCCTCAAAGATCCAATCCATTTAGAAAGTGGGGTGACTTGCGCTCACTCAGAATACCTAAAAGAACGTCACAGACTCTGGCGGCAGCTCTGAAAAGGAGCTCCAGAAAAGACTTCCAGTGCAGCGTGCATCATAAACAGCCCAGTGAGGTGACTGCTCGGAGGGGCTCCAAGCTCACGAGAGTGTGTTCATTTTCTTCAACAGAAATCAGGCCCATACATCTACCACAGACACACGTGTGTGGACACCCACAGAGCTAGATTGGGTCACAGTGTGGGTGATAAGCACTCGGCCCCTGGAACATCAGAGCCTTGGGGCGGGACCTGGGCGTGCTGAGGACGAGTGTCTGAACGTGGCTTTCAGGGGGCCCCAGAAGGGACTGGCACACCGGCCCAGTGTGGTGGCAGAGCACAGACAAGACAGGCCAAGTACCTGCAGGGAACACCTGCCCACCTCTTCATTTAAAGAGCAGCCAACGTGCAGAACATGCCCCCTTCCTGACTCACTTAGGTCCCCTTTAGGCCAATTTCTAAAGTTCAGACCACCCAGCTCACCACTTGAATTCCATTCTAACTGCCTTATTGCCTGAAGTTACCATAGCTACAGTACAGAGCAAGAAGAGTATTTGGGCAATGAAAAGACTAAAGGAAAAAGGTCTGCAAAGCGGACCCATATTTTAAAGGGAAAGGCCTTCACTAGAGTGATGCGACACAGATTTATAATTTCTCACCACCAGCCTCAGGGTGACGACGTGAGGAGGGGAACAGACTTTCTACAAAAGGCAGGACTTGTCCAGGGCTGAGCAGCGTCTCCCCGAGGACTCTCCAGGGCGCAGTCGCTTGACCTTTTCAAGTGTGGGGAGGACACAAGCAGCCAGACCAAGCAGAGGCCCTGCCTGAGCTGGACGGCAGGGGACGCGCCCCTGGCCGGAAGTGAGGCCCTGGACAGGCAGCCAGGGGCTAAAGGGGGGCCCGGGTTGATGCTGGCCCACTCTTCACACTCGCGACTCCAGGTTTCCCCGAGGAAACCGAGGACCACAGGCTCCGGGCCAGCTGCAGGTGCAGGGGCTCTACCTCGCCTCTGGTGATCAGCCTCAGGGTGCCTCCACAGCCCGTGGCTGAGGGGAAATGACTGAGGGGAAGTGAGGCGAGAATCGCTTCCGGGATTAGGCTCTCTGCTATGGGTGGGCTTTTCAGAGGCTCTTGAAGCACCTGGAAACTATGAGCCAAATGGTCTGTGTGCCGGCATTTTTCGGGGGGAAAGGATCCAGAGCTCTCAGATTCCCATGGGATTCCTTTTGACAAGAAAAGGGTTAAGGGTTCATTTTTCCCCAGGCCTTTTCCTCCCAAGATGAAATGCTTTGGGATTACATTTGTCCTTGCTTTTAAAATTAAATGACAGCCAACTAGGCATCCACATAAAATATCCTCACAGGAAGAAGGAAAATATTTTATATCAGACTCTACCGGGGCGGGGGTGGGGGTGGGAAAGGTACTTTAGATATATATTGGGCTTTCCTGGTGGCTCAGACTAACACTTTAGAGATATACTAAACATTATATATAATGCCATTATATTCTTAAAGCAGAGGATTTTTTTCATGCAGCCTGGAGAAGCACAGCTTGCTCAGAAACGTGTCCCTCCTCTGAGATCAGTCAAGTTTATGAACCTGAAATTGTGGCAGGAGAGCCGTGTGAACGTCGGTGCACATGGAATGCCTGGGCAGCAAGGATCTCAGGGTCCCGGCCGTGATGGGGTCCCACCTCCCGCTTTCCAGTGGAGCCCCTGCAGCTCTGGGCACAGGCCTGCTTCTAGAATGGGCTGGCTAGGAAAGGCTCCTGACTGAAGATTGCTCAGTCCTCTTGGAGACTTTCTACAAAAGGCAGGACTTGTCCAGGGCTGAGCAGCGTCTCCCGAGGACTCTCCAGGCGCAGTCGCTTGACCTTTTCAAGTGTGGGGAGGACACAAGCAGCCAGACCAAGCAGAGGCCCTGCCTGAGCTGGACGGCAGGGGACGCGCCCCTGGCCGGAAGTGAGGCCCTGGACAGGCAGCCAGGGGCTAAAGGGGGGCCCGGGTTGATGCTGGCCCACTCTTCACACTCGCGACTCCAGGTTTCCCCGAGGAAACCGAGGACCACAGGCTCCGGGCCAGCTGCAGGTGCAGGGGCTCTACCTCGCCTCTGGTGATCAGCCTCAGGGTGCCTCCACAGCCCGTGGCTGAGGGGAAATGACTGAGGGGAAGTGAGGCGAGAATCGCTTCCGGGATTAGGCTCTCTGCTATGGGTGGGCTTTTCAGAGGCTCTTGAAGCACCTGGAAACTATGAGCCAAATGGTCTGTGTGCCGGCATTTTTCGGGGGGAAAGGATCCAGAGCTCTCAGATTCCCATGGGATTCCTTTTGACAAGAAAAGGGTTAAGGGTTCATTTTTCCCCAGGCCTTTTCCTCCCAAGATGAAATGCTTTGGGATTACATTTGTCCTTGCTTTTAAAATTAAATGACAGCCAACTAGGCATCCACATAAAATATCCTCACAGGAAGAAGGAAAATATTTTATATCAGACTCTACCGGGGCGGGGGTGGGGGTGGGAAAGGTACTTTAGATATATATTGGGCTTTCCTGGTGGCTCAGACTAACACTTTAGAGATATACTAAACATTATATATAATGCCATTATATTCTTAAAGCAGAGGATTTTTTTCATGCAGCCTGGAGAAGCACAGCTTGCTCAGAAACGTGTCCCTCCTCTGAGATCAGTCAAGTTTATGAACCTGAAATTGTGGCAGGAGAGCCGTGTGAACGTCGGTGCACATGGAATGCCTGGGCAGCAAGGATCTCAGGGTCCCGGCCGTGATGGGGTCCCACCTCCCGCTTTCCAGTGGAGCCCCTGCAGCTCTGGGCGGCACAGGCCTGCTTCTAGAATGGGCTGGCTAGGGAAAGGCTCCTGACTGAAGATTGCTCAGTCCTCTTGGTTAGTTAAGAGATCATTTTCAAGACTGCTTCTGCCTGGTGAGCTCGGTTTTACTGGCTGCTGTCTTGGCTGCTCTGCTGTCCTGAGGCTGGCCTGATGGCACTCGGCGGGCATGGGGTTGGGGAGGGGGCAGCCGGGGACAGAGGCGGGGTCAGGACCCCAGCGATCCCAATCAGGGAAAGCCTCTTAATGCTCCTGATCTCCGTCCTCTCGGGTCTACAAACGGGGCCTTTATGTTGGGGCAGGGCGGGGGGGACATGATGAAAGGACAAGTGTGCTCGTGGTGTCACGTGGGGTCCACACGAGACGCAGCACTGGTGGGGGCGGGGGGGGGGATGAAACGCTACACGGAGGGCTGATCAAGAGCACTCACCGGAAAAACACAATCCACAGATTGCCGAATCCAAACACATTTTAACAAACAGTAGAAAAGGTGAAAGGGAAACAGCACAGATACAGGTTAGATTGCAAACAGCAGGTGAGAGTCTCCAGTCATTAAAACAGACACGTTTTTCATTAAGTCTCCTGGATCAATCAGAACCATCTCAGGGAAAGAACAGTTCTGGAATGTGGGATCCAAGTCCCTCCCCCCCACCTACCCTGCTTCCACCACAAGTGTGCATTACCAGCACCGTCTTCTGTGTATATTCAGAGGCTAAGAAGCTGGCTCCTGGGGCATTTCCTATCATTTAACTGCGCATTCCATGGAAGCAGGTTAAGAATGTGGAACTAAGACTCTAATCAGCAGTTTTCAGTCTGATAACAATAATATAATTTAAACCTGTTGTCTGAAGCCCTCATTTTTAAGGGGCGTGGGAATGTAAAAGTCCCCAGCTTATTCATTCTAGGCATCTAAGGGGGAAAAAAATCATGAACTATCTCACAAATTGGAAATATTTACAAAATCGCACTGGAGAAGGAAATGGCCCACTGGAGAAGAACACTTCAGTATTCTGCCTGGAGAATCCCATGGACAGAGGAGCCTGGAGGGCTACCATCCATGGGGACACAAGAGTCAGACACAACTTAGGGACTAAACCACCACCACCACAAAATCCCACAATTTGGGGCAGATGCAGTATCTTCTATAAAGAGAGGAAAGTACTAAGAAAATCAATAGTGTATTATTTAGGGAGAATGTGTCTCAAGACACTTTAGAAGCACCCTCTTGACTGCAAAATCAATCACCTAATTATAAAGAATCCTGACTCTGTGATTAAAGCAGATAGACCCCGACGGACCCCAGACTGCTGTTCGTGGCTGCGAGCTGGAGCAGGAGCTTTCCGGATGGCGAGTCTTTTCACAGAGCACTTGACTGTGCAGCCTGCCCTGCTCATCTGAATCAGGGACGCTTCCCGGGTAACCCATACTCTGTGCCCCAAAAGTCGATGGCACTGAGCAGAGGTGGGGATTCACTGTCTTTGAGGTATGAAACCAAGAAACATTCCCTGAAATCCTCCGTGGCCAGGAACCACTTACACAGATGCTTGCTCAGGGCTACTATGCATCAAAACTGCTTCTCAAGGGCTGGAGGGAGAAGGAGGTTCCCCCCGGGTTGGGTTAATAGATTCATATAGCCCCTTACCCTTCTTTGCCAATCTCTCCAACCTTCAGGGCTTCAACAAGAGGCTCTTTACCTAGTTTGGTCAAATTCATTTTGGTCTCGAGAGTCATCAGAAAGGACCCGTTGTAGGACATTTCCAAATCAATCCAAAGTCCTAGAGAAAAGGGGAGAAAAAAAACATAAAGGTTTCTTTTCCCCCGGAAAAACATGACTATGAATAGTAGTATAAAAAACTTACATTTTAAAGTATCTAAGTAGGTATCACTTTGCAAGTCTATAGATGTTTCCTGTACTACTAAGACATGCAAGAGGAGACTGTGAAAAGAGAAGCTTCTAGAAATAGTTCAAGCATCTGGCAAATGGCCTTCATTTTAACACCCATTACAACGATCCCAGGGACCTCAGCACACGTGTTAGTGCTGAAAGGGTCTGGTCCTCTGGGTTTTTCTGGCACTTAGTAAGAAACACACTCCCAGCAGGAGATGGCTTGTCCCGGGACAAAGCCAGGAGAAGGTCTGCAGTCTCAGTGGGTTAGAGGCTGAAGAGAGGTGCAGGGATTTCCCAGCAGGCTGGGCTCTTTCAAGACACAAGTGAGAACCACCATCTTTCTTAAAATAATCTTGGGGGGGCAAGAGTCTTCTATAAAGAGAGGAAAGTACTAAGAAAATCAATAGTGTATTATTTAGGGAGAATGTGTCTCAAGACACTTTAGAAGCACCCTCTTGACTGCAAAATCAATCACCTAATTATAAAGAATCCTGACTCTGTGATTAAAGCAGATAGACCCCGACGGACCCCAGACTGCTGTTCGTGGCTGCGAGCTGGAGCAGGAGCTTTCCGGATGGCGAGTCTTTTCACAGAGCACTTGACTGTGCAGCCTGCCCTGCTCATCTGAATCAGGGACGCTTCCCGGGTAACCCATACTCTGTGCCCCAAAAGTCGATGGCACTGAGCAGAGGTGGGGATTCACTGTCTTTGAGGTATGAAACCAAGAAACATTCCCTGAAATCCTCCGTGGCCAGGAACCACTTACACAGATGCTTGCTCAGGGCTACTATGCATCAAAACTGCTTCTCAAGGGCTGGAGGGAGAAGGAGGTTCCCCCCGGGTTGGGTTAATAGATTCATATAGCCCCTTACCCTTCTTTGCCAATCTCTCCAACCTTCAGGGCTTCAACAAGAGGCTCTTTACCTAGTTTGGTCAAATTCATTTTGGTCTCGAGAGTCATCAGAAAGGACCCGTTGTAGGACATTTCCAAATCAATCCAAAGTCCTAGAGAAAAGGGGAGAAAAAAAACATAAAGGTTTCTTTTCCCCCGGAAAAACATGACTATGAATAGTAGTATAAAAAACTTACATTTTAAAGTATCTAAGTAGGTATCACTTTGCAAGTCTATAGATGTTTCCTGTACTACTAAGACATGCAAGAGGAGACTGTGAAAAGAGAAGCTTCTAGAAATAGTTCAAGCATCTGGCAAATGGCCTTCATTTTAACACCCATTACAACGATCCCAGGGACCTCAGCACACGTGTTAGTGCTGAAAGGGTCTGGTCCTCTGGGTTTTTCTGGCACTTAGTAAGAAACACACTCCCAGCAGGAGATGGCTTGTCCCGGGACAAAGCCAGGAGAAGGTCTGCAGTCTCAGTGGGTTAGAGGCTGAAGAGAGGTGCAGGGATTTCCCAGCAGGCTGGGCTCTTTCAAGACACAAGTGAGAACCACCATCTTTCTTAAAATAATCTCCTGTTGGCGAGTAGGGGTGGGGAGGGGCAGAGAAAACAGTTCAGGTTTAGTTTGGTATGATAAGGATGGTAACCAAACCTCTTAGAACCCTTTTCTTTACGGAAATGGCACAGTAATGGAAACAGAAGGATTTCTGTTCCAGCCCCAGGATTATCCAGATTAAGCTGGGTAACCACTTTGTACCTTAGTTTTAATACCTATTCCTTAGAAAAGACACTCGTGTCGACAACAGGGTATCTTAGAGGCTTTTGGGGTTTTGTGGAACTTTACAGGGCATTCCCACAAGCGGAAGTGGCCACCAACCAGACGTCTAAAATGCAAACAGGGGTCATGTCATGACCTTCTACCCAGGGTCCTAGGATTCAGCAGGAAGGATGGACTATGCTGTGATTTTTAGACTCTTGAGTGCCTACCACCTCCCGCACTTCCCATCAAAACGTGGTCCTTCAAGTAGGTGTTTAAATGTTAATAAACATCTATAGATCATTGTAAGACAAATGACAATCTCTAAAAGGAAGCAGGAAATTAATCGAAAACCATGTTCACACACCTCCACATTTTCAAGCAATTACAGTAAATAACCTATTCCCTGTTTGGCCACCACGTCAGATTAAAAGCTTTCTTAACCTCAGTAAGCACTAATGGTGTAATTCCACACTAAAGGCAGAATAATTTCCATTTTGCTCTCACTAAATTCTTTTTATCATAATTGAAGGTGATTATTTTCAGTGACCTGGCTTAATTAAGGGATATGCAGATCAGCTGTGAACATCTTTGCAGCCGCTCACACAACTGCTCTATTTCTTGCTTACGTTAAACACTTAAAAATCATTAATTAGCTTTCTCTTCAAAGACACTGTTACTGGATATAAAGGGCACACCTGCTCCATTAAGACATTTAGTCATGAATCACTTCCAATAGAAAGGGAGTTAGGACACAAGGCTTGATTTGATATTAATAGATTTTTAAATTCAAAATAAACAGAACATCAATAAAGAAGATATTTCTTGTTGTTTATCTCCAGCTTTATTTAACTTGAGAATCAATAGATTCAAACTACCTGCTTGCTGTCCGTATTCAGACAGGATCATTTCCTTTGAAAACCCTAGTCAGGTTTCCAGTAATTATTACTAGCATGGATTCCCTTTGAAGGCTGTCATATATATGGGTGTGCACGTGGTCGGCCCTGGGCAGCTGCTCTCCCGAGGAGGGTGCAGCGGGAGGGCTGGGCGGCTCACAGGCAGACAGGCTGCACTCAGTCCCAGCACTGAATAAAGACACCAGGCACCACACAGCGAGGCCCGGATGACAGTATAGGTGGTGGACCTGCCCAGTCACGACTAGGAGCATTTCTGGAGACAGATCAGCCTCCCCTTCCTGTAGGATGTGGTCATCTCTCTAGAGACTCCGAACACTTTGGTGGAAACCTGAGATGTTGGCTGAGTATCTTGAAACAGGGCAAAATGATGTCACACGCATTCTATCCAGGTGGACGCTCAGTGACCATCTATCTGCAGAGTGAAGTCTGCGTAGCAGACATCGCAAGACCAAATGGGCTAGTCTGAGCCTGAAGGGTCATGGTCCACCCTGGCACTGCGGATGCCCCCGCAGGCACGGCCCTGAGACCTCTGGCCCAGATGTGGAAGGTGACAGCCTGGCCGACAGCTGAGGGCCCCACCGTGCCTCTTCAGGAAGACGTCATTGATCCAGCTTTGTGGCTGTGAACACTGACAGCTTCCTGTGTGTCACGTGTACTCTCCGAGGGTTACATGAGCATTTAGTCTCCACTATGACGAACAGGGAGACGCTCCTGCCCTCAGTGCTCTGTGGATGAGGAAACCGAGGTGCTGGGTGCTTAGTTCCCTCCCTGAGGCCTCACTGTGGGATCAGGAAGGAGCAGGGCCTGAAGGCGGGTGGCCTGGCCCAGAGCCGGTACGCACGCGAGCTTCAGCCTCTGCCCTGGACACTGTGAAGCAGGATGAAGGCGAAGCTGCTGAGTGACCTCTGGCACGGCACGCCCTCTCTGAGCTTTGGCTTGTGCCTCTGAACCTGCCGGGGGTCCTGCTAGGGGACCTCCGATTGCCTTCTCAAGTCTAAACAATCTGCCTAGTTCTTTAAGGACTGGAAAAAGGAGCTACACATTTTCAATTCTTTTTTTTTTAATTTAACCTTTTTATTTTCTATTGAGTATAGCTGGTCAACAATGTGGCGATAGTTTCTGGTGAAGAGCGGCAAAGGGACAGCCCTGCAGACCCATATACCCATTCCCCTCCAAACTCCTCTCCGTCCAGGCCGCCACGGGACACTGAGCAGAGGCCCCCGTGCTATACAGTAGGTCCTTGTTGGTTACTGATCATTTTAAATTAACTTTCATTCATAAGAAAAGACCAGGGGAGAATGGACCAAAAATGCACCTAATGTAGCACAACAGTCACCTGGCTGTCTCTGAATGAAGGGGTGAAGGGTTATACTCTCCTTTCTAAATATTCCAGTTTTCCCCGCAATGACTGAAGGCACTGGATGAATGAAGGTGCAAACATTACCCCAGAGAGTTAGTAAAACAACTGAAAAGAGCCTGGCCTGGTAGCCCTCCAAGGACAGGCCCTGAGGATAGGCCCTGGGGTGGGGACGAGGGTGGGAGGCCGTGTGGCCTGCAGGGAGGGAAGGGGGGAAGGAGACTAGCCTCTGGCTCACGCTGAGGTGTGTGGGGGGCAGGCAGGGGGCGGAGACAGGAGGTGCACAGCCAGCTTCTAAGGGACAGCCCCTCTCCACCTTCCCGCCACCCGCCACCGGTGGGACGTGAAGGCACCCTGGGAACCCTGGTCCTTCCCCCTTATTTGCTGCATGAGAACCGGGCTGTGCGTCCTGGAACCAGACCAGGCCAGGCCAGTGGTGGCAGACAGTTGTGATATTCCTTTCAGTGGCCAGGCCACAACAGCTGAGAACGGCCCCTTTCCTTCCATTTGTTCTGGGAGGCTCTGCCGGCCTCACGCTGCGGGATGGGTCAACCAAACACCTCAGCCACTCACATACAAACTTTCCAAGAGCAGCTGCCGCGATGGCGGCAGTAACAACGGTGAAAACAACTGAGAGCTGGCCTGGCACCTGGTGCCTTTCACCTGTTCCCCCATTTAAGCTACTGAGAAGGGACATCGGTCTCCCCAGGGAGAGAGGAATGAGCAAGGTCAGGACACCCCGAGGCCAAGGGGCCGTGAGCCCAGTGGTGCGTTCCCAGACCCCGAGCTCAGAACCACCGCTCTGCGCTGCCTTAAGAGCGTCCTGAGCACGCAGTGATCCAGCGCCAGTCTCCTGCAGACAGCAAGCGCTACCCACCAGAGGGGTGTGAGGGGAGTCCCCCGGAAGGTGTCCCCCTTGAGAACAGCCGAAGTTGTCTTCGCCCTGGGTGGCAGTTCCCTGAAAGGTGAACGTTGCTTTTTCGACTCGGGTGGGTGGGTGGGTGGGTGTGTGTTGTGTGTGTGTGTGTCTGTGTGTGTGTGTGTCTGTGTATGTGTGTGTGTGTTTAACTTTTATTTTACTTTTTAGGTGTGTGTGTTTTTAATATTTATTTATTTGGCCACACCAAGTCTTAGCCGTAGCACACTGGATCTTTGATCTTCGTTGTGGCCTGTGAACTCTGTTGGGGCCTGTAGGGTCTAGTTGCCCGATCGAACCCAGACCCCTGCACTGGGAGCATTTGCAGTTTTAACTGAAAAGAGCCTGGCCTGGTAGCCCTCCAAGGACAGGCCCTGAGGATAGGCCCTGGGGTGGGGACGAGGGTGGGAGGCCGTGTGGCCTGCAGGGAGGGAAGGGGGGAAGGAGACTAGCCTCTGGCTCACGCTGAGGTGTGTGGGGGGCAGGCAGGGGGCGGAGACAGGAGGTGCACAGCCAGCTTCTAAGGGACAGCCCCTCTCCACCTTCCCGCCACCCGCCACCGGTGGGACGTGAAGGCACCCTGGGAACCCTGGTCCTTCCCCCTTATTTGCTGCATGAGAACCGGGCTGTGCGTCCTGGAACCAGACCAGGCCAGGCCAGTGGTGGCAGACAGTTGTGATATTCCTTTCAGTGGCCAGGCCACAACAGCTGAGAACGGCCCCTTTCCTTCCATTTGTTCTGGGAGGCTCTGCCGGCCTCACGCTGCGGGATGGGTCAACCAAACACCTCAGCCACTCACATACAAACTTTCCAAGAGCAGCTGCCGCGATGGCGGCAGTAACAACGGTGAAAACAACTGAGAGCTGGCCTGGCACCTGGTGCCTTTCACCTGTTCCCCCATTTAAGCTACTGAGAAGGGACATCGGTCTCCCAGGGAGAGAGGAATGAGCAAGGTCAGGACACCCCGAGGCCAAGGGGCCGTGAGCCCAGTGGTGCGTTCCCAGACCCCGAGCTCAGAACCACCGCTCTGCGCTGCCTTAAGAGCGTCCTGAGCACGCAGTGATCCAGCGCCAGTCTCCTGCAGACAGCAAGCGCTACCCACCAGAGGGGTGTGAGGGGAGTCCCCCGGAAGGTGTCCCCCTTGAGAACAGCCGAAGTTGTCTTCGCCCTGGGTGGCAGTTCCCTGAAAGGTGAACGTTGCTTTTTCGACTCGGGTGGGTGGGTGGGTGGGTGTGTGTCTGTGTGTGTGTGTGTCTGTGTGTGTGTGTGTCTGTGTATGTGTGTGTGTGTTTAACTTTTATTTTACTTTTTAGGTGTGTGTGTTTTTAATATTTATTTATTTGGCCACACCAAGTCTTAGCCGTAGCACACTGGATCTTTGATCTTCGTTGTGGCCTGTGAACTCTGTTGGGGCCTGTAGGGTCTAGTTGCCCGATCGAACCCAGACCCCTGCACTGGGAGCATGGACTTTTAGCCACCGGACCACCAGGGAAGACCCTAGAGTCAGTTTTAACAAGCCACTCCTGATTATAATTCTCCCAGAGGGAAAGGTTTCTCTTAGAGCACTGGAATCCGAAATGCACTGTTGCTTCATGTTCATTTCTGTTTTACCATCACATGTACCATTTGCAGACTTAGAAAAATCTAATTTGATCAAATTTTTAAACCCCACAGGCTTTATGTCTTTATTATTCCTTTCTTTAGCAACATTTCTTCCCTTGTTACATAAGCAGGCAGATCTCTAAAACTTGCCCTGAAAGGAGTTAAGTAAGCCTCAGATGGATTAAAAACTGGCAAAGCTTTGATCTGTATAATAAAATGCCTCGCTGCAGCTCTGGCTCCAGTGGAACAGGAAAGAGACTTGAGACAGAGGCATTTAGTGAATTTCACTCAAAGCCTCACCGAGCTGCCCTTGCGAAGCTGCAGAGTTCACAGTCATGGGACACTTCTTAAATGCCGCCAGACCCAGCTGTGGCTCTACCTGTCTCTCGTTGGAAATTTGTACTAATTCAACAAAGGACAGTCCTGAGATTAGAGACTGCTAATGCGTTAAAAACAGCATGCACTCGTATTATTATATTTACTTTCTTTAAGCCCAGTTCTCAGGAGGTTTATGTTAGCTGATCATTTACCAGCTCGTTACCAGCCAATTCCTAAAGAGGCAAAGGGCAACCCAGAGCCTGCTAGAGCCAGAGGAAGGCCAGCTGCCCTGGAATGTGGATGGGAGCCAAGATCCGAGCTCCATACCTGATACGTGGATACTGCAGCTTTTAAAATTTCACTCGTGGTTGAAAGAACTCTAGTGAGGCCATTTGTAAAGGGAAAATCCTTTTCGGCTTTACTGTTAGTGAACCAGAAATTAACTAAACCTAGGAACACTCAGCTTCATCAAAGGGGAGATATGATTAAGTGGTCACTGATGATCTCACTGTGCTATTAGATGGACCTCTGGATTTGCAAATTATTTCTCTGGTCTATCTTTCTCTGAAATCGATGGGATGCTAAGGACCAGGAAACATGGGCCTCATTGTTAGCTGAACTACTTGTTAGAGCTGCTAACTGTAGTGCTGGGGAAAAAAAATCTCTTTGTAGTTGCATCAAATGTATACAACACAGAACCTGATTTCACTAAATATGTTCAGGAGCCATCCGATACAGCCAAACAGAGAGACAAAAGTAGACAAAAGCAGATGCCAGAGTCTACAATGTTTATGTGTTGTGGTGGCAACACATAAACATTCATATGATCACTCAGTTCCCTCTAGTAGTGTTGTTGGTAGGCTAGATTTTGATCAAATTTAAACCCCACAGGCTTTATGTCTTTATTATTCCTTTCTTTAGCAACATTTCTTCCCTTGTTACATAAGCAGGCAGATCTCTAAAACTTGCCCTGAAAGGAGTTAAGTAAGCCTCAGATGGATTAAAAACTGGCAAAGCTTTGATCTGTATAATAAAATGCCTCGCTGCAGCTCTGGCTCCAGTGGAACAGGAAAGAGACTTGAGACAGAGGCATTTAGTGAATTTCACTCAAAGCCTCACCGAGCTGCCCTTGCGAAGCTGCAGAGTTCACAGTCATGGGACACTTCTTAAATGCCGCCAGACCCAGCTGTGGCTCTACCTGTCTCTCGTTGGAAATTTGTACTAATTCAACAAAGGACAGTCCTGAGATTAGAGACTGCTAATGCGTTAAAAACAGCATGCACTCGTATTATTATATTTACTTTCTTTAAGCCCAGTTCTCAGGAGGTTTATGTTAGCTGATCATTTACCAGCTCGTTACCAGCCAATTCCTAAAGAGGCAAAGGGCAACCCAGAGCCTGCTAGAGCCAGAGGAAGGCCAGCTGCCCTGGAATGTGGATGGGAGCCAAGATCCGAGCTCCATACCTGATACGTGGATACTGCAGCTTTTAAAATTTCACTCGTGGTTGAAAGAACTCTAGTGAGGCCATTTGTAAAGGGAAAATCCTTTTCGGCTTTACTGTTAGTGAACCAGAAATTAACTAAACCTAGGAACACTCAGCTTCATCAAAGGGGAGATATGATTAAGTGGTCACTGATGATCTCACTGTGCTATTAGATGGACCTCTGGATTTGCAAATTATTTCTCTGGTCTATCTTTCTCTGAAATCGATGGGATGCTAAGGACCAGGAAACATGGGCCTCATTGTTAGCTGAACTACTTGTTAGAGCTGCTAACTGTAGTGCTGGGGAAAAAAAATCTCTTTGTAGTTGCATCAAATGTATACAACACAGAACCTGATTTCACTAAATATGTTCAGGAGCCATCCGATACAGCCAAACAGAGAGACAAAAGTAGACAAAAGCAGATGCCAGAGTCTACAATGTTTATGTGTTGTGGTGGCAACACATAAACATTCATATGATCACTCAGTTCCCCTCTAGAGTCAGTGAAAAGTTACCTTGGTGGTCAACGTAGGGCTTGAAGGCCTGAAGGATTTTGGGCACAGCTACGCCCATGTCCAGCTCCGTCAGCGTTAGCTCGTTCATGAAGTAGGGGAGCTGGAGGAGAGAAGGGAACAACGAAGGAGGCACGTCAGCAGCCAGTCAGTGTTAGACGTCTGCACACTCTCAGAGGGAACGACGGCCAAGCCTGGGGACCCGCACTCATTTAAGCAAAACGCTCTGAGCATACATCACGTGCGGGCACCCATCGCAAGACAGACAGGGCTGCCGATGAGTCAGGAAAGGTCCCTGCTCTCCTGGGGTTTATGTTGAGAAGGCAGGAACAGATAAGCAGACAAATAACCTAACTTCAGAGACTGACTGGGCTCGAGAAAATGAGGGGGGTGGCGAGGTGGAGGGAGGCTGCGGTGTTTTGGGATAAGATCAGCAAAGGCTTCTCTGAGGGTGTCGAGGGGCCAGAGGCGACCGTGGAGAAGGAGCCAGCCATGCTGGTCAGGGTAATCATGCCCAGAGTTGGCTGAAGTCTGGGGAGATGGACCTCTCTGAGAGTGGAGGAGGAGGGACAGGAGGTCACTAGAACATTTTCTGTAGGTCAACTCCAACATTGTTAACATTCTTGAAAAAAAAAAAAAAGAAAAAAAAAAGGTCCTTTGGCGCCCGTGTTGGATTTTCCCCCTTTGCCCTTCCTGGATCTGACGTCCTCACTACAGCCCGGGATGCTGGTCTGCAGGAACATGGAGGCCTCTCTTGCCCCCTGGCTCTGGTCAGGCTTGGCCCGTGGGACACACCAGCGGGCCCGGGGCAGGAGGGACCTGGAGAGAAGGACTGTCAGGCACGTGTCCCCTGCCTCTGCTCAAAGCCACAGCCCCAGTCAGACAGGCAGCCCCCTCTGCACAGCCGCCCTGCCTGAGTGTGGGGGACCACGCCCCACCCCTGCCAGCCCTGGGTTGCTGCACGAGGCCTTTCAGGGTCTCTGCACTGACCACACCTTCATAAATCCTCCCTTGATTAAACTCTGCCCCCAATCTTGCTCCGTTTGAATGTGCCATCTGTTTCCCCGCTGGGACCCTGCCTAAGACAGCTGTCAGTAGGAATTTACTCTAATAGAGAACGAACGTCAGAGTGCTGGTATCCAGTTCAGAAATGCCTACTTCACCTCAGGAACGCAAAATTAATTCATCTATGTTTCCTTCACCTGGATTTATGCATGTGTATGTATATTTTTAAAAACTGTTAGTCTGCTCCTAATTTTAGTGTGAGACATAAATTAGGAATCTACCTTAATTTTTTCCCCAAAGGCTAGTTGGGTGTCTTCACCTGTTTTCTTGAACGATCCAATTTTTCCCCACTGACCTGCAAAGCCCCCTTTCAAACACGAGATTCCCACCGCACTGCAGTCTGTGCTGAGCGCTGCTTCCTCCCAGTAGCAAAGATCTTTTATCACTGTAGCTTTAAAATATATTTTTAAATCTGGCAAGTTCCTCTCTTTTCGTTTCCCTCAGAATTTTCTTATTCTCTTAAGTACTGCTCCAGTTAAACATGAGACTGATTTTGTAAAATTTAGAATATAATTAAGTGTTTTTAAAAAATTGAACATATGCTGAACATTTCCCATAAAGTGAGGAGCATCCAGCCAGGCATGGGTTTCATGTCTGCTTGGGCTGGACCTCTTCAGCTGTCTCTCTGCAGAGAAACTTAGACACTTTCAGGCTTCGCTGGTCAGAGAATGTAATCTCTGGCTTTTAGTGGGGATGGAGGTGTTAAATAGGGTTATGAAGTCTGAGATGGACAAAACCTGCCTACACAGAGGATTCAAATGTGCATTCTGAATTGGTGGTTCTTTATTTGAAAGACCTTTTTCCAGAGCATCAATGTTATGGGGCGGCTGGCCTTCCGATCAGCCTACAGGATGCTCCTTGGCCAAGGATGGAGCCAGAATCCGGCACCCCTGCCCCAGTCCTTTGTGTCTACTGTTGCCATCCTAACAGCCAGTGTTTCTGGAGCATGCCGGGTTTCTATGGGAACGGCAGTCGACACTGAGCCAGAGAGGGAATGCACACCCCGTCCAGCCTCCCACCCACCGTTGCTCCTGGAGTCCTAAGGGAATGCCTGCACGAGGCCTTTCAGGGTCTCTGCACTGACCACACCTTCATAAATCCTCCCTTGATTAAACTCTGCCCCAATCTTGCTCCGTTTGAATGTGCCATCTGTTTCCCCGCTGGGACCCTGCCTAAGACAGCTGTCAGTAGGAATTTACTCTAATAGAGAACGAACGTCAGAGTGCTGGTATCCAGTTCAGAAATGCCTACTTCACCTCAGGAACGCAAAATTAATTCATCTATGTTTCCTTCACCTGGATTTATGCATGTGTATGTATATTTTTAAAAACTGTTAGTCTGCTCCTAATTTTAGTGTGAGACATAAATTAGGAATCTACCTTAATTTTTTCCCCAAAGGCTAGTTGGGTGTCTTCACCTGTTTTCTTGAACGATCCAATTTTTCCCCACTGACCTGCAAAGCCCCCTTTCAAACACGAGATTCCCACCGCACTGCAGTCTGTGCTGAGCGCTGCTTCCTCCCAGTAGCAAAGATCTTTTATCACTGTAGCTTTAAAATATATTTTTAAATCTGGCAAGTTCCTCTCTTTTCGTTTCCCTCAGAATTTTCTTATTCTCTTAAGTACTGCTCCAGTTAAACATGAGACTGATTTTGTAAAATTTAGAATATAATTAAGTGTTTTTAAAAAATTGAACATATGCTGAACATTTCCCATAAAGTGAGGAGCATCCAGCCAGGCATGGGTTTCATGTCTGCTTGGGCTGGACCTCTTCAGCTGTCTCTCTGCAGAGAAACTTAGACACTTTCAGGCTTCGCTGGTCAGAGAATGTAATCTCTGGCTTTTAGTGGGGATGGAGGTGTTAAATAGGGTTATGAAGTCTGAGATGGACAAAACCTGCCTACACAGAGGATTCAAATGTGCATTCTGAATTGGTGGTTCTTTATTTGAAAGACCTTTTTCCAGAGCATCAATGTTATGGGGCGGCTGGCCTTCCGATCAGCCTACAGGATGCTCCTTGGCCAAGGATGGAGCCAGAATCCGGCACCCCTGCCCCAGTCCTTTGTGTCTACTGTTGCCATCCTAACAGCCAGTGTTTCTGGAGCATGCCGGGTTTCTATGGGAACGGCAGTCGACACTGAGCCAGAGAGGGAATGCACACCCCGTCCAGCCTCCCACCCACCGCATCCTGCTCCCTGGAGTCCTGCCAGGGCAGAGGAAGGGCCTGAGGCAGGACCTGAGATGAAAGCAGGAACTGAAGACTGAGCTAGACTTGGCAGGGGTGGTGGTGCTAATTACCGGTGAGCAGGACAGGGAGGGAGGGTCACCTGAGGCCCCGACTCCAAGATCCCGCAACATTTCTAACCAACCCTTCTATCCCCTCCTTGCTTTGATCTGAATCAAAACTCTCAGGACCAGGCTTGAGAGCAGCTTCCATGCTGCCCTGCGGGGGGCAGGCAAGGCAAGGTCACTCCCCCAACAGAGGCTCTCCTCTTCCCACCCAGGGGCCACGGCAGTGAGACGGGAACCCACGGCGTGCTCATTATCTTCCAACGTAAACCCAGCTGGGGACGGGGCACTCTCCAGGTTGGTGGGAGGGGGTGAGTCAGAAACCGCTGCCGTTACTGAGCAGTTTTGCTGAACTGGGCACAGAGGCCCTAACTATCAAAGGCTCCAAGATGGTGCCAGAGCAGCTGGCGAAGCCCGGGGGTACTTGCTGCTGGGGCAGAAACTCGGCTTGTGTTGAACCCATCACTGGGCACCAGCTAAACACACTGGGCTGCTCTTCCAGGACCTGAGTCGTTATCACGGGTGAGGGTGACGACCTGGGGCTGAGCCAGCTAAGGGCTGTCCGCGTGTCAGGCTCCCGGGGTGACCAGGAGACAAGGGGAGATCTCTGCCATGGGGCAGCTGGGGCTCCTCCAGGCATCCTGGCTCCTGACGGCCCGCTCACCAGCACTCACCGCTGGGTTTCAGGACCAGCCCTGCCCAGGCAGACTTGGCTATCTGTGGACAGTACGCATTCCCGTGGCAGGGGAGGTGGCCCGTTCAGGAAGGGGGGATCTCCTGCCGCGGTCTGGTTTATGCCACTGCCAGCATCCCCCGTGGTCTGCAGGGCACTTGCACGGCCCACAGCTCAGCTCGGGGTGGAGGGTGGGAGTCGCCGAGGTGCGCACGGGGAGACCCCTCCTCCAAACTGCCAGTACTGCTGGATCGAGGCCACTCTCTCCACCTTAACGTCCTAGCACTCTGACCTCAAACAGCGAAAGGGAGTTCAAGTTTGTGCCCTGCAAAAGTCCACATGGCCAGCCGGCAAAGGGAGACGGTAAACGAGAGACTTTCCTTAGCCTCCTTTGGGTTGGGGAGCCCACGGTTCTCCCCAGTGCCAGAGAGAAGCCCTCTGAGACCCTCTTCCAGGCCATTCTGGAAGGTATGTAACGGCGAGAGCAGGTGTCCCTCACCACCACGACCTGCAGCCCTCCTGCTTGGGGAAGCGCCCACGACAGTCTCTGGGAGAAGAGCAGTACCAACCCTGTGCTGTGCCTCCACCCGGAACTCAAGCCTTCCGTGGTTTTCCAGAAAGGGGAGGAGGCTGAGCGAGCTCCAGTGTGGCTGTGGCCTGTCCACTCCAAACACCACCTCCTGCTCCCTCATGGACCTGGCCAACAGAGCAGGCAAGCCTCCACTTGCCTGGAGAACACAAACGGGCTGACCCCTGTCCACACAGCCCTCCCAGCCCCCTGCCCCGAACTCTGTCTCGAAACCTGCTCTTCCAGCTGAGGGGGCACCCCCCCCCCCGCTTCCTCAGGGCCCCAGGGAGGGGATGACAGTGGCCAGTGGGCCAGAGAGAGCCCACCTGAGCCAGGAAGGGCTCTGTTCATGACCCAAAGGCACGACAGGAATCAAACCGAAGCTCCCTGACGTCCACATTTTCTTCTAACATCATTTTACCTTAGCTCACCATCTCCTAACCTGGAGTCCCTGAGCTCTCTGAAATCATGGGCAGATTTCACAGCATCTGTGGCACATATGGGAAAGGACCCATCTATTTCTGCTTCTCCGAGGTATCTATAGCCCAGAAGATCCACTGACCTAAGCTGCTGCCCGTGCCAGCTCTCCGTGTGTTATCTGGGGACCAACGCGATTCGTCCTTGGGGACGCCTCCCATGGAGCAAAAACTTAAGTCTGAGCCACCTAACTCAGGTCTCCGGATTGGCAAAGGTGGCGCTAAATGAGCCACTGAGTGTCAGGCGTGGAGCACACTCACGCAAGCTTCGCCTTGCTTCCCAGTGCACCCACGCCAGCACCAGGGCTGTTCCTTCAGCAGAGAGAGAGGGAGCGCCCCAAATAGAACACCATCTGGCCAGAAGCAAGGGTCAAGTGCAGACACGCCGAGAGTGCAAGAGAGGCCTTCCCAGCTTGGAGAGGAGTTGGGAAAGAGGCCGTGCGCAGTCTGGCATTCTCCTCAGAGCACATGCTGTGTGGCCAAGACTGTGTGGCCAGGCCAGCTCTCCCACCATACAATTCAAGTTCGTTATTTTTTTCTTAAAATTTTGATCTCTTTTATTGGTCTTTCATTAATTTATTTGCATCAATCTTTTTATTCTTTGGCTTGTGTGAGCCTCCCATTGCAGTGGCCTCTCTGCAGAGCACTGGCTCGTAACTGGACACACCGGTCCAGCGGCTCTGCGGCATGTGGGATCTTCCCAGGCCAGGGATCAAACCAGCGCTCTTTGCACAGCAAGGTGGACTCTTTACCCACTGGACCGCCAGGGAAGCCCTCAAGTTCATTATTAACTTAAAGCTAACAGAATTCCATACAGCCAAAACAGCTACAAGAAGTCACATTTTCTCCCAACAAATTCTGGATGTGTTAATTCTAGAGTGGACAACGATGAAGGCACTGGAAGAAAAAAAATGACCAGGAACTATCACTAAATCCCCGGACACAGTCAGATGGTCAAGGCCACAGCCCAGGTGCGTTACTTGATAAGAACTCACTACTCCCATTTATTCTATGATTTTAACCCAATTTTTTTTTTTTTTTTCACTTAGGATATAAGACACAAAACCTCCAGAAATTAAGATGTGATGGGCTAGAAGGCTCTTGAGTGGAAAACAATACCTTTATTTTGCTGAGTTTCATTTGGATTTTCTTAGACACCAGATCGGACCAGTACTTCTCTCCTAAGAAGTCCCAGAACATTCTTCCAAGCAAGGCGTTCACCCAGGCTTCCTGTTCTTCCTCCTCAGAGGGTGGAGCCTCTGGCAACTGGCAAAGAAAAGGGCCCCGAATTAGCTAGAAAGCAATTGGAGACCAAGACAGGTGCTGATTTTTATAGAGTCACTGAGGGTTCCTCTCTCTTGAGGTGGGGGAACCACGTGAGTCACATGCATTCTCTACAAATTACACGCTCACAATTTGTCAGTGCACAGATGAAGCACTCCTCTTTGTGACCATCTGGCCAGAAGCAAGGGTCTCGAGCAGTGCAAGAGGCCTTCCCAGCTTGAGAGGAGTTGGGAAAGAGGCCGTGCGCAGTCTGGCATTCTCCTCAGAGCACATGCTGTGTGGCCAAGACTGTGTGGCCAGGCCAGCTCTCCCACCATACAATTCAAGTTCGTTATTTTTTTCTTAAAATTTTGATCTCTTTTATTGGTCTTTCATTAATTTATTTGCATCAATCTTTTTATTCTTTGGCTTGTGTGAGCCTCCCATTGCAGTGGCCTCTCTGCAGAGCACTGGCTCGTAACTGGACACACCGGTCCAGCGGCTCTGCGGCATGTGGGATCTTCCCAGGCCAGGGATCAAACCAGCGCTCTTTGCACAGCAAGGTGGACTCTTTACCCACTGGACCGCCAGGGAAGCCCTCAAGTTCATTATTAACTTAAAGCTAACAGAATTCCATACAGCCAAAACAGCTACAAGAAGTCACATTTTCTCCCAACAAATTCTGGATGTGTTAATTCTAGAGTGGACAACGATGAAGGCACTGGAAGAAAAAAAATGACCAGGAACTATCACTAAATCCCCGGACACAGTCAGATGGTCAAGGCCACAGCCCAGGTGCGTTACTTGATAAGAACTCACTACTCCCATTTATTCTATGATTTTAACCCAATTTTTTTTTTTTTTTTCACTTAGGATATAAGACACAAAACCTCCAGAAATTAAGATGTGATGGGCTAGAAGGCTCTTGAGTGGAAAACAATACCTTTATTTTGCTGAGTTTCATTTGGATTTTCTTAGACACCAGATCGGACCAGTACTTCTCTCCTAAGAAGTCCCAGAACATTCTTCCAAGCAAGGCGTTCACCCAGGCTTCCTGTTCTTCCTCCTCAGAGGGTGGAGCCTCTGGCAACTGGCAAAAGAAAAGGGCCCCGAATTAGCTAGAAAGCAATTGGAGACCAAGACAGGTGCTGATTTTTATAGAGTCACTGAGGGTTCCTCTCTCTTGAGGTGGGGGAACCACGTGAGTCACATGCATTCTCTACAAATTACACGTCTCACAATTTGTCAGTGCACAGAAAAGGGGAAACAAAAGCCACTATCCCAGATGAGCACTCCTCTTTGTCTATTTTCTTTGGCTACCAGTCTTCTTGTGAACCAGCTAATATTTCATACAATTAACTCAGCCGTATTACCCTACTGCTGCCTCCCCCCACTCCCAAATTAGCTTGGTACCAACATTCTGACTCAATGACACATCTGATCAAATGTCGGCCTCTCTTCCAGCTGAGACTCCTAGGACATGTAACTGTCGAGCTGCTGGTCTCCCCTAGGCAGCCCCAGGACTCTCCCATTTAGCCTGACCCTGATGAGGTCGGGATTCTCTGGGGCACGGGGTAAGGGGATGCTTAGAAATACTGCTGTCGGGGTCCTATATCTGGAGATGCTAATTTAAGTGGGTAAGAGGAGTTTTAGAAGCTCTTTCATGGATGTCATGAGCAGGTAAGGTGGAGACCCTGGATTAGAAAGGAATTCTGTGAAACTCCTACAGTTGTGCTCACCCATCCCAGCCCCGGCCTCTCCTCCACTGGACACACTCCATCCAAAACATCTGTCATGGCCAGCGTGGGAGGAGGTGGTGGTTTAGTCACTCAGTCATGTCCGACTCTTGTGACTCCATGGACTGCAGCCCACCAGGCTCCTCTGTCCATGGAATTTCTCAAGCTAGAATACTGGAATGGGTTTCCATTCCCTTCGCCAGGGGATCTTCCAGACCCAGGGATTGAACCCAGGTCTCCTGTATTGCAGGCAGATTCTTTCTTGTTTGAACCACCAGAGAAGCCCAATGTGTGAGGTGGGGAAGGAGCAAACCCCGTTGGCCTCTAATTTTCAAGGCTCAACACTAGACTCTAAACTCTTGCTGGGAGAGGGCCAGGGATGGGGACAAGCAGAGGGAGAAGTGGCGCATGTGGCAGTGTGGGTGATGCCTGGTGGCATCCACTGACCCCATGTCCAGCCCTAGGCTCAGACTCCTTCTGAGGCTCCCTCCTTTACATCTCACAATACCCCAAGGAAGCCAGAACTTTTACTTCTATTTTAGGGACAAGAAAAGAGACTCAGTGCCCTGCCGGAGCCCCCTAATTCATCAGCAGTCTGACTCACAGCTCCTCCCTGCCCTGCAGTGCTCTGTCCTGTGGGAGGAAGGGGGAGTGACTGGCCCTGTGTAACAGCCATGTCCTGTGCCAAGGGCTCTGAACAGCTGACAGCCTTATAGAAACAATCAACTTCGGAAAGCAAAAGTCAAAAGCCATAGAAAGGAGGAATCTGTGGATTCTGTTCACCCGTTCTCTTCCCTCTGTGGTTTACACAAGTCCATCTGCGCTGCCCTCACGGCTGCCTGCAGCCTCCACGCACACCAGGTGCCGCACTGCCTCTGTGCTCCACACGGTGACGTCTGTCCTGGGCACCCCCACTGCTGTGCCCTAGGCTGGCAGCAGAGCACACGGGTGGCTTGGTGCTTGTGGATTTGACGCGTAGTGATCTGGCGACTGTGAGTGTCCTAAGGGCTTACAGCAGGTCTCTACGTGTGGTTTTTCTGAAGTCTGGAGCCCTCGGGGTCTGACCCAGTTGAACTGGTCACTGTGGGTGTGCGGAGCTTGGCAGACCTCCCAGTGCTCCCCGTCCTCTACTCCTATCAGAGCATGTGGCGTCTCTCATTCTGCGGACCTGGTGTTCACCTGCACTTCTCCATCTAATGCTACTGCACGTAAGCAGGGGTGTTCTATGTTTGAGGAGCCGTTCAAGTTGGCATGCTTTCAAAGTTCTCCCTTATGAATGTTGGTGAGTTTCACTGAAAAAAAATTAAACTCTAGTTTTAGAAATAATACATGTTGGTTCCCTGAATTTCAGAAGACACAGCTCAAGCTGTCTCGTGGGATTAGCCGTGGGGTACTCTCTCCATGTTCTTCTTGCGCTATGAGGCTTCTGATATTAACGAAGGCATCTCGACCACCAGGTTCTGGACAGATGAGTGGAGGTCCGTGCCCAGCAACTATCCTCATGTCAAAAGCTATATGCGGTTTTTGGAATCGCTTTTCTCTCTGCTCGACCATTTGCACCCCACCCCAAGGGGATCTGGTCTAGCTTTTCTGAGGTTACTTACATTAGATCATCCCACACAGACTCCTGAGTAAACACTCGTCCAGAGACAATGCCTTCCTCCCCTGGGGATCCAGGCAGTGCCAAGACGCTACCCACACAGGGCACTGCATGTCACATGGAGATTTACAGGCTGCTCGGACAAGAGGTCACTCTTTCCCTTCTCATGTGGGAGGGCTGACCCTTCACTAATCTGTCCTTACAACCGGAGTTATTTACAGGAAACCGGTTTAACACAAAATAGCGTGAAACAAAGGCTATTTCACAACTTCTGTCCAAGCCAAAGGCATATGATGTGGAAACCAATTTCCAAAATAACTGACAAGCAGGTCGGTTTTTCTTTTCAACTGTTCCTTTTTCTAATGCAGGCTTCTCTTACACAAGACTTGTCGGGGAACAAAGAAAAATCCATGAGCAGCAGAACACTGACAGTGAATCTAAGCAGCTTTATGAACAAAATCTGGATTCAAAAGGTAGCTAGGAAGAACTCGCTTTCGATGAAAGTCATAACAATGTAAGACCTTAAACAATAAATGTGCATATATTTCTCAAGGCTGCTATTTGGCGACAGGGAGGAATGTGAGATGCATATCCATTTCACCATTTTGACTGAAGACATATATTTAGAAAGGGTAAGTTTCTAAAAACGGCTTCCAAAATAAAGTTTGGCCAGCTCAATGGCCTGAAGCTGAAGCAAGTCCATCAGAACTGTCTGAGTAGCTCTTGGGGAGGTATTTTATTAAAAACTAACTGGGGCTTCCCCTGGTGGTCCAGTGGGTAAGGACACCACCTTGCAGTGCAAGGGCTGCCGGTTTGATCCCTGGCCTGGGAAGATCCCACGTGACGCGGAGCGGCTGGACCCATGTGTCCAATCACAGAGCCGGAGCTCTGGAGCGCATGCGCCCAGAACCAGTGCTCTGTGACAACAGACGCCACCGCGATGGGAGGCCCACAGGAGCCACAGGACGAAGACGAATGAAAATAGAGAAATGAAAGACCAATAGAAGTGATCCACCCACCCCCTCCCTCCCCACCCCACCCCCCAAAAAAATAAATAAATAAAATAAATGTTTAAAAAAAAAAAAAAAAACTAACCTGTAAGAAGAAAATGGTACAGATTTATTTTTTGTGGTGTAACTTCTCCTATTATAAATAGTCAGGAGATCAGCCCCACTTTTTTAGGGACAAACAGAGCTTAGTGGCTTTGCTGCTAAGGTTTGGTCACACACGGTCCGAGGCCATGAAGGTTTTATGAAGGGCTGCCTGGTCCAGATGATGGAAGACCCTCCCACATCAGCTGTTGACCCAACTGTAAAGCCAACCGTATTTACTGTAGAAAATACCCATAATCCCACAATCCAGACACAATTATTTAAAACACCTTAACTATATTTTCTTTCGGTCTGTTTTCAATGTATGTATACTTTTAAGAATACACAACTTTTAAAAAGATATAAATAACATGGTTTTGTATCCTTTTATAAAAACAGATTTATTGAAATATAATCCATATACCATACAATTTACCCATTTAAAGAGCACAGTCAGTGTTTTTTAATATATTCAGAGTCGTGAAGCCATGAGTGCAGTCAATTTTAGAACATCTTCATTACCTCCCAAAGAAACCCTGTATCCACTCCTCCCAACTCACCAGCCCAAAGCAACCAGCAGTGAATCGGTAAAGCTAGGAAGAACTCGCTTTCGATGAAAGTCATAACAATGTAAGACCTTAAACAATAAATGTGCATATATTTCTCAAGGCTGCTATTTGGCGACAGGGAGGAATGTGAGATGCATATCCATTTCACCATTTTGACTGAAGACATATATTTAGAAAGGGTAAGTTTCTAAAAACGGCTTCCAAAATAAAGTTTGGCCAGCTCAATGGCCTGAAGCTGAAGCAAGTCCATCAGAACTGTCTGAGTAGCTCTTGGGGAGGTATTTTATTAAAAACTAACTGGGGCTTCCCCTGGTGGTCCAGTGGGTAAGGACACCGCCTTGCAATGCAAGGGGCGCCGGTTCGATCCCTGGCCTGGGAAGATCCCACGTGCCGCGGAGCGGCTGGACCCATGTGTCCAATCACAGAGCCGGAGCTCTGGAGCGCATGCACCGAGAGCCAGTGCTCTGCGACAACAGATGCCACCGCAATGGGAGGCCTACAGGAGCCAAAGAACAAAGACCGATGAAAACAGAGAAACGAAAGACCAACAGAAGTGATCCACCCACTCCCTCCCTCCCCACCCCACCCCCCTAAAAGATAAATAAATAAAATAAATGTTTAAAAAAAAAAAAAAAAACTAACCTGTAAGAAGAAAATGGTACAGATTTATTTTTTGTGGTGTAACTTCTCCTATTATAAATAGTCAGGAGATCAGCCCCACTTTTTTAGGGACAAACAGAGCTTAGTGGCTTTGCTGCTAAGGTTTGGTCACACACGGTCCGAGGCCATGAAGGTTTTATGAAGGGCTGCCTGGTCCAGATGATGGAAGACCCTCCCACATCAGCTGTTGACCCAACTGTAAAGCCAACCGTATTTACTGTAGAAAATACCCATAATCCCACAATCCAGACACAATTATTTAAAACACCTTAACTATATTTTCTTTCGGTCTGTTTTCAATGTATGTATACTTTTAAGAATACACAACTTTTAAAAAGATATAAATAACATGGTTTTGTATCCTTTTATAAAAACAGATTTATTGAAATATAATCCATATACCATACAATTTACCCATTTAAAGAGCACAGTCAGTGTTTTTTAATATATTCAGAGTCGTGAAGCCATGAGTGCAGTCAATTTTAGAACATCTTCATTACCTCCCAAAGAAACCCTGTATCCACTCCTCCCAACTCACCAGCCCAAAGCAACCAGCAGTGAATCTACCTGTTCTGGACATTTCATAAAATGGAATCATACACTGTGTGTTCTGTTGTGACTAATTTATTGCACTTTCCTTGGAGCTCAGCTGGTAAAGAGGAGGAGACCCCAGTTCAATTCCTGGGTCAGAAAGACCCCTTAGAGAAGGGACATGCTACCCAATCCAGTATTCTTGGGCTTCCTTGGTGGCTCAGTTGGTAAAGAGTCTGCCTGCAACGTGGGAGAGCTGAGTTTGATCCCTGGGTTGGGAGGATCCACTGAAGAAGGGAGAGGCTACCCTCTCCAGTATTCCTGAATAGAGAATTCCATGGGTCGCAAAGAATAGGACATGACTGAGCAACCTGACTTTCTTGCAGTAAGCGTAGTGTTTTCAAGATCATCTGTGTCATAGTGTGTATCAATATATCCATCGTTCCTTTTTATTGAGGAATAATATTCTACTTTGTGCCTATGCCACACTTTAACCATTCTTCAGTTGATGGATATTTCAGTTGTTTTCCACTTCTTGCTACTTTGAATAACACTGCTAGGAAGTTGTGCACAAGTTTTGGTGTGGACCCAGATTTTCATTTCTCTTGGATATATACATAGGAGTGGAACTCCTGGCTGATATACACCTACATATAACATTCCAAGGAACCACCTAACTGCTTTCTGCAGCAGCTGTGTCATTTTACATTCCCACTGTATAAGGGTTCCAGTTTCTCCAATTCTAATTGTTATTATCTGTCTTTTTCATTCTAGCCATCCTAACGGTTTGGAAGTAGCACTGCATTATGGTTTTACTTTGCATTTCCCTGATGACTAATGACTTTGAGTATCTTTTCATACACTTATTAGCCATCTGTCTATCCTCTTTGGAGGAATGTCTGTCCAGACTCTCTGCCCATATATTTTATTTTTTTCTAATTTTTGGCCTCTTTTATTGTTTTATTTATTTTCATCCGTCTTAATTCTTTGGCCTGTGTGGGCCTCCCATCGCAGTGGCCTCCCTCATTGCAGAGCACTGGCTCTGGGTGCATGCGCTCCAGAGCTCTGGCTTGTCGCTGGACACACCCGTCCAGCTGCTCCATGGCATGTGGGGTCTTCCCGAGCCAGAGATCAAACCAGCACCCCTTGCACTGCAAGGTGAACTCTTTATCCACTGGACCACCAGGAAAGCCCTCTCTGCTCATTTCTTAATGAGGGTATTTACCTTTTATTATTAAGTTGTAAGAGTCCTTTATACCAGGAGTTCCCAACTTTTTTTGGCACCAGGGACCAGTTTCATAGAAAACAGCTTTTCCACAGACTGGAGTAGGGAATGGGGAATGACATCCTTTCTAAAAGATGGTTCGGGGATGTTTGAGCGCATTACAGTTATCACGCACTTTATTTCTATTATTATTCCATCAGTTCCATCTCAGATCATCAGGTATTAGATCCTGGAGGCTGGGAACTGCTGACTTACATATTCTGGGTACAAGACCTTTAGACATGCGATTTGCAAACTCTGGGTTGTCTTTTTTACTTTCTTGGTGGTACTGCTTGTAGAACAAAAGCTTCTAATTTTGATGAAGTTCAATTCATTTATTTTTCCTTTGGTTGTATGCACTTTTGAATAACACTGCTAGGAAGTTGTGCACAAGTTTTGGTGTGGACCCAGATTTTCATTTCTCTTGGATATATACATAGGAGTGGAACTCCTGGCTGATATACACCTACATATAACATTCCAAGGAACCACCTAACTGCTTTCTGCAGCAGCTGTGTCATTTTACATTCCCACTGTATAAGGGTTCCAGTTTCTCCAATTCTAATTGTTATTATCTGTCTTTTTCATTCTAGCCATCCTAACGGTTTGGAAGTAGCACTGCATTATGGTTTTACTTTGCATTTCCCTGATGACTAATGACTTTGAGTATCTTTTCATACACTTATTAGCCATCTGTCTATCCTCTTTGGAGGAATGTCTGTCCAGACTCTCTGCCCATATATTTTATTTTTTTCTAATTTTTGGCCTCTTTTATTGTTTTATTTATTTTCATCCGTCTTAATTCTTTGGCCTGTGTGGGCCTCCCATCGCAGTGGCCTCCCTCATTGCAGAGCACTGGCTCTGGGTGCATGCGCTCCAGAGCTCTGGCTTGTCGCTGGACACACCCGTCCAGCTGCTCCATGGCATGTGGGGTTTTCCCCGAGCCAGAGATCAAACCAGCACCCCTTGCACTGCAAGGTGAACTCTTTATCCACTGGACCACCAGGAAAGCCCTCTCTGCTCATTTCTTAATGAGGGTATTTACCTTTTATTATTAAGTTGTAAGAGTCCTTTATACCAGGAGTTCCCAACTTTTTTTGGCACCAGGGACCAGTTTCATAGAAAACAGCTTTTCCACAGACTGGAGTAGGGAATGGGGAATGACATCCTTTCTAAAAGATGGTTCGGGGATGTTTGAGCGCATTACAGTTATCACGCACTTTATTTCTATTATTATTCCATCAGTTCCATCTCAGATCATCAGGTATTAGATCCTGGAGGCTGGGAACTGCTGACTTACATATTCTGGGTACAAGACCTTTAGACATGCGATTTGCAAACTCTGGGTTGTCTTTTTTACTTTCTTGGTGGTACTGCTTGTAGAACAAAAGCTTCTAATTTTGATGAAGTTCAATTCATTTATTTTTCCTTTGGTTGTATGCACTTTTGATATCTTACCTAAGAAGTCTTCACCTAGTTCCAAATCACAGAGACTTACTCCTATATTTTCTTTTAAGAGTTTCATGGTTTTCCTTCTTCTAGGATCTACTTTGAGTTAACCTTTGTATGCAGTATGGGGGAGGGATCTGACCTCACTCTCTGGCACGTGGATGTCCACTGTTGGTTGAAAAGACTTCACTTTCCCCCACTGAACTGTCTTGGCACTCTGATCTGTAGCCTTTCTAAAATATACTTTTAAATTGGATATATGGCTTTATATTCCTTTACTTATCCTATGATAAGCACTTTGCAATTCCACCTTTGAATGTTTAAAAAACCAACTTGGAGGAGGGAAAGGGGAAACTCTGGAAAGCCACTCTGCCTATTAAGATTTCCTGGTTTCTGTTTGGTTCCTATTTGCTGTGCAGAGTTCTCAACTCCTGATAACCCCAAAGGAAGTAGTACCTATGATCCAGTTTATAGGTTAACAAGATAATTAGTGGGGCTAGTAATAATGAAGACAGGGCTCTCCAGACCTGGGGCAGCCAACATGAGCTCTCAATGGTTCTTAAAACCTTCCAGTGAAAAGCCGCAGGGCGCTGCCTGATGTGATCTCAACACCAGAGCCTCATGCTTGGAGGAGCTGCACAGCATGGCCTCACCAACGGTCCCCTACCAGGCAGGCCGCTTCGGGGCACACAGAGCTGGCAGCATTCCTGGACTCACACCCTTCAGCAAACCCACAGGCTGCCCATGGGGTCTCTCTTCCTGAAGTACCCACTCTAGGTAATACGACTCCACTGGTACGCGATTTCTTAAGTGCTCCCTTCAAATTTTTGCTTAATTTATTTTTATTTTCCATCAGTTCCATCTCAGATCATCAGGTATTAGATCCTGGAGGCTGGGAACTGCTGACTTACATATTCTGGGTACAAGACCTTTAGACATGCGATTTGCAAACTCTGGGTTGTCTTTTTTACTTTCTTGGTGGTACTGCTTGTAGAACAAAAGCTTCTAATTTTGATGAAGTTCAATTCATTTATTTTTCCTTTGGTTGTATGCACTTTTGATATCTTACCTAAGAAGTCTTCACCTAGTTCCAAATCACAGAGACTTACTCCTATATTTTCTTTTAAGAGTTTCATGGTTTTCCTTCTTCTAGGATCTACTTTGAGTTAACCTTTGTATGCAGTATGGGGGAGGGATCTGACCTCACTCTCTGGCACGTGGATGTCCACTGTTGGTTGAAAAGACTTCACTTTCCCCCACTGAACTGTCTTGGCACTCTGATCTGTAGCCTTTCTAAAATATACTTTTAAATTGGATATATGGCTTTATATTCCTTTACTTATCCTATGATAAGCACTTTGCAATTCCACCTTTGAATGTTTAAAAAACCAACTTGGAGGAGGGAAAGGGGAAACTCTGGAAAGCCACTCTGCCTATTAAGATTTCCTGGTTTCTGTTTGGTTCCTATTTGCTGTGCAGAGTTCTCAACTCCTGATAACCCCCAAAAGGAAGTAGTACCTATGATCCAGTTTATAGGTTAACAAGATAATTAGTGGGGCTAGTAATAATGAAGACAGGGCTCTCCAGACCTGGGGCAGCCAACATGAGCTCTCAATGGTTCTTAAAACCTTCCAGTGAAAAGCCGCAGGGCGCTGCCTGATGTGATCTCAACACCAGAGCCTCATGCTTGGAGGAGCTGCACAGCATGGCCTCACCAACGGTCCCCTACCAGGCAGGCCGCTTCGGGGCACACAGAGCTGGCAGCATTCCTGGACTCACACCCTTCAGCAAACCCACAGGCTGCCCATGGGGTCTCTCTTCCTGAAGTACCCACTCTAGGTAATACGACTCCACTGGTACGCGATTTCTTAAGTGCTCCCTCATTTGCTTAATTTATATCTTCTCCTCGAACCATGCAGACTACCTCGACTACCTCCACAGGATGATCAAGCTCTGCTCTGGGTCTCTCTCTTCAGACAGCCTCTGGTCTCACTGTTCTAGAGGTTAAACCGCCTCGGAAGAGAGAAAAACGGCACCAAGATCACAGGGGCTTGGTGGCTTCAGAGGCTGGTCCAGCCTGTGCTTGGGAGATGACACAGAGCCACCAGGCCGAGTCAGGGCTCGGCCATGGACGGCTAACCACTACATATCTGGAGAAGCAGGCCTTGCCTCCAAAAATAGTGGGTTTTTCTTTTTTTTTACTTTTTGCTTTTACAGACTTTTATTGTTTACAGATATATATAATCCCAGATTAGTTATATGGATAGCCCTGGCCTCCTCCCTCCTTCACCCCTCTCCCCGTCCCCCCGATCCCATCCCTCCAGGCTGCTGTACAACGTCCTTGTAGGATCCCATATACCCACAGTGCAATGACAATATCTTTTTCACATATGACAGTATAGGTTTCCATAATTCAAGTTTTGAGCTCCTTCAGAAACCCCTGAACTTGTTTTTAATCATTCTGAGTAAGAATAACTAACCAGAGTGTTCAGTATTGTTTAATCCAAATCTAATCTATATTTACTAATTATCACTGTGTGTGGTGTTCTTTTTTTTTCACTGTGTGTTTTTAACACTGTCCTGAGCACCAGTGGCCTCATCCACCTCCTGACCCAATTTAGCACTGGGCGACGTGCGAGAAAGGAGGCCGAGTGTGTGGAAGCTGCCATTGGACCGGGAGCCCTCAGGGGGAGAGCGGCTTCGCACGTGGCCTGTAAGCAGCAGCAGCGGTAGCAGCAGGGCGGGGCAAAGGCTGGAGCTGTGTTCCAAGCCTCCTGTACAGAAGAGGAGGGGCGTGCGAGCCTGGGTAAACTGGTGGGGGGTGGCCACAGTGACAGACAGACAGTGGACATCAAGAGATGTCCAAGGTCTCCCTTGTGTCTCAGAGGTCTTTCAGTTGCTTTTGGACTCCTGCTAGCAGAGGCAACACAAGCCAAAGAAGTAACCTGCTCATCTATAGAAGGAAAGTGAAATCCAGTCACTCAGTCGTGTCCAACTCTGCATCCCATGGATAAGCCATGGAATTCTCCAGGCGAGAATGCTGGAGTGGGTAGCCTGTCCCTTCTCCAGGGGATCTTCCCAACCCAGGGATGGAACTGGGGTCTCCTGCAGTGCAGACGGATGCTTTACCAGCTAAGCCACCAGGGAAGTCCAAGGATGTGCACAAATGACCACCCCTAAGAAGTCCATCATTGGTGAAACTGTGAGGAAATGGGTGTTCTTGTTACCAGTGGAATGAACACCGTGCAACCCTTACAGAGGGAATTTGGCAATAGGTTACAAAACTACATGTGTGTTTACATTTTGACATCCTGGTAAGATCTCTCCTTGATGATGCTCCCAAACAAATGCTACAAATTAGTGGGTTTTTCTTTTTTTACTTTTTGCTTTTACAGACTTTTATTGTTTACCCCAGATTAGTTATATGGATAGCCCTGGCCTCCTCTCCTTCACCCCTCTCCGTCCCCGATCCCATCCCTCCAGGCTGCTGTACAACGTCCTTGTAGGATCCCATATACCCACAGTGCAATGACAATATCTTTTTCACATATGACAGTATAGGTTTCCATAATTCAAGTTTTGAGCTCCTTCAGAAACCCCTGAACTTGTTTTTAATCATTCTGAGTAAGAATAACTAACCAGAGTGTTCAGTATTGTTTAATCCAAATCTAATCTATATTTACTAATTATCACTGTGTGTGGTGTTCTTTTTTTTTCACTGTGTGTTTTTAACACTGTCCTGAGCACCAGTGGCCTCATCCACCTCCTGACCCAATTTAGCACTGGGCGACGTGCGAGAAAGGAGGCCGAGTGTGTGGAAGCTGCCATTGGACCGGGAGCCCTCAGGGGGAGAGCGGCTTCGCACGTGGCCTGTAAGCAGCAGCAGCGGTAGCAGCAGGGCGGGGCAAAGGCTGGAGCTGTGTTCCAAGCCTCCTGTACAGAAGAGGAGGGGCGTGCGAGCCTGGGTAAACTGGTGGGGGGTGGCCACAGTGACAGACAGACAGTGGACATCAAGAGATGTCCAAGGTCTCCCTTGTGTCTCAGAGGTCTTTCAGTTGCTTTTGGACTCCTGCTAGCAGAGGCAACACAAGCCAAAGAAGTAACCTGCTCATCTATAGAAGGAAAGTGAAATCCAGTCACTCAGTCGTGTCCAACTCTGCATCCCATGGATAAGCCATGGAATTCTCCAGGCGAGAATGCTGGAGTGGGTAGCCTGTCCCTTCTCCAGGGGATCTTCCCAACCCAGGGATGGAACTGGGGTCTCCTGCAGTGCAGACGGATGCTTTACCAGCTAAGCCACCAGGGAAGTCCAAGGATGTGCACAAATGACCACCCCTAAGAAGTCCATCATTGGTGAAACTGTGAGGAAATGGGTGTTCTTGTTACCAGTGGGAATGAACACCGGTGCAACCCTTACAGAGGGGAATTTGGCAATAGGTTACAAAACTACATGTGTGTTTACATTTTGACATCCTGGTAAGATCTCTCCTTGATGATGCTCCCAACAACACAAAAATATGCCTACATAAAGTTGTTTACAGCAGCACTGTTTGTCACTGCAAAATATTATAAATCATGTACATGCCCATATGAGACTGAATAGACTACAGAACATTCACACCATGCAGTCTTTGCAGTTTAAAAACAAGAGGAAAAAGGGAGATATCCAAGAACGGATGTGGAGTGATTTTGAGAGTAAGTGAAAAAAGAGTGCATAAGAGTAACCGTAGCATGCTGCCCTTTGAGTAAGAAAGGAAGGGAAATGAACCCAGAGAGGACGAGCCAGAGGCTAAGGAGATGGGTTCACTGTTGGGGTGAGGGCAGGGGTAGGGAAGCCGGCACGAATGAATAGGATGGGGGAGAGGGCACTTTTCTGATTATGTCATTTATAGCTTTGGTTTGGGGAACCATGTTAATGATTCTCAGGCACAGAAAAGAAAAGAATATCAAAGATGGGGATGGGGGAAGGTCTTCCTTTGCTCAAATTGCAAAATCAAAGAGAAATGATGGGGGGAGGGTCAAGGGATATGCATCTGATTGATCTGGGAACATACATGTACAAAAATAAATACATAAATAAAAAATTAAAAAAAAAAAAAAAAAGAGAAATGAAACTAGAAAAGAACTATCTCCACTGAAAAGGAAAGCCTGAAAAATAATAAAAGGAGAACAGGAGTAAATACTGTCACAGATCTTATTTCCCCAAAATGGTGCCATCTACTAAGAATCTGCTGCTCCCTCAGCAAGAGGTGGAATCTATACGCCCCTCTGGGCTTTCTGACTATTTTGACTAATAGCAAGGAAGGAAGTGACATTATTTTACTTCCAAGATTAGGTATAAAAGGCAGTACAGTGTCCACCTAGCTCTTTCCCTAGGGATATTTGTGCTTAGAATCCAGAAACCCCAATGAAGGAAGCCCAGGACACACGGGAGAAGAACCGAGGCCCTTTGCCTGAGCTCCCAGCCATGACCCAGCATCCACGAGCAAGCCAGGCGAGCAGGTCCTCCAGCCCCGAGGGCAGCCCCCGCCCCACCCCGCTGATACTGTGTGGAGCAGACAGAAGGCTTCACTCGTAGGCCCAGAGAAATTATGTGGGGAAATAAGCCCAAGGAGGTTTTCGCAGCGTTGGCCAAGCCATGAGAAAAACATCTCAGAATGAGAATAAACAACTATGAGAAACATAACAGAAAGAACGAAGACAACAACAAGTCGATTCGATTCACATGGGCTCATTAGCTGGGGTCATACTAATCGCAAAACAGGTGGGAGATCTGCTGTGGACTCAGGAACGCCAGGTCAGTGCACGTGAGAACGCTGCGTGCGCACACAGAACAGACTCCGTATCTTCCCACAGGTCTAGCTGCCCCCCAGCTATAATGAGCCCTTTCCATTAAGGAGATAAGGTAAGCAACTTAGAGTCAAGAGGGTAATTATCGGCCAGGGCTCTGACGGAGTCCCAGCCTGGGCTGATCTTATCATTTCCTGCCAACATCTGGATGCTTAAGCGCTCAATAAAAGTGGACTCCGTGAACATGTTCGGGGCTCTCAATCCAAGAGGTCTTGAGCCCCACATTCCCATCCTTTCTCTCTGTCTGTGCGTGTTTGTGTGTATTTCCTAATGTCTCGCTGCAACTGCTATTCTCTATGCACCCAGCTGACATGCTGTGGCAAAATTACAGATTTGTGAGCAAAATAAATCACTGTAACTGTTTTAAACCACCCCATCTGGGACTGTTTGTTATGCAGCAGTACACAAATGAAACACACATCTACCCCTTATTCACAACTGTCTCTACTACCAGACCACCCCTGAGAGCCAGGATGTGGCCCACACGTCTTCATGCCGGCCAAGCAGATGTGGGAGCCCAGAACTAAGGCTCATGCACTTTCTTCAAAAGTGTTTCTTTTAGACAGTTATCTCTGTTTACACAATTCTGGCTGACTTCCTAGCTTGTGCAGATTGGAATCATTAAACTAAGGGCAGGGGTGAGAGAGGACTTCTCTGATATCTCAGATGATAAAGAATCTGCCTGCAATGCAGGAGATAAGTGCTGGGTACGGAGAAGAACCGAGGCCCTTTGCCTGAGCTCCCAGCCAGCCCAAAAGCCAGGCGAGCAGGTCCTAGAGGCCCCCCACCCGCTGATACTGTGTGGAGCAGACAGAAGGCTTCACTCGTAGGCCCAGAGAAATTATGTGGGGAAATAAGCCCAAGGAGGTTTTCGCAGCGTTGGCCAAGCCATGAGAAAAACATCTCAGAATGAGAATAAACAACTATGAGAAACATAACAGAAAGAACGAAGACAACAACAAGTCGATTCGATTCACATGGGCTCATTAGCTGGGGTCATACTAATCGCAAAACAGGTGGGAGATCTGCTGTGGACTCAGGAACGCCAGGTCAGTGCACGTGAGAACGCTGCGTGCGCACACAGAACAGACTCCGTATCTTCCCACAGGTCTAGCTGCCCCCCAGCTATAATGAGCCCTTTCCATTAAGGAGATAAGGTAAGCAACTTAGAGTCAAGAGGGTAATTATCGGCCAGGGCTCTGACGGAGTCCCAGCCTGGGCTGATCTTATCATTTCCTGCCAACATCTGGATGCTTAAGCGCTCAATAAAAGTGGACTCCGTGAACATGTTCGGGGCTCTCAATCCAAGAGGTCTTGAGCCCCACATTCCCATCCTTTCTCTCTGTCTGTGCGTGTTTGTGTGTATTTCCTAATGTCTCGCTGCAACTGCTATTCTCTATGCACCCAGCTGACATGCTGTGGCAAAATTACAGATTTGTGAGCAAAATAAATCACTGTAACTGTTTTAAACCACCCCATCTGGGACTGTTTGTTATGCAGCAGTACACAAATGAAACACACATCTACCCCTTATTCACAACTGTCTCTACTACCAGACCACCCCTGAGAGCCAGGATGTGGCCCACACGTCTTCATGCCGGCCAAGCAGATGTGGGAGCCCAGAACTAAGGCTCATGCACTTTCTTCAAAAGTGTTTCTTTTAGACAGTTATCTCTGTTTACACAATTCTGGCTGACTTCCTAGCTTGTGCAGATTGGAATCATTAAACTAAGGGCAGGGGTGAGAGAGGACTTCTCTGATATCTCAGATGATAAAGAATCTGCCTGCAATGCAGGAGATAAGTGCTGGGTAGGGAAGATCCCCTGGAGAAAGAAAAAGCAACCCACTCCAGTATTCTTGCCTGGGAAGTCCCATGGACAGAGGACCCTGCGGGCTACAGTGCATGGGGTCCCAAAGAGTTGGACATAGTTTAGCTACTAAACAACAACAACAGGGCTGAGAGAAAAGGATAAATGCTTGAGGAAAGGCAGTTAGGACACATATTAACACCAGCTAACAGACAACTGATAGAAAATGCAGCAGTCTGCGGTCTGGAATGGCTCAGACACAGTGAAAGGCCTGACCTCAGTAGCCCCACCAGACCACAGGCCTGAATTTCCATGTGTTGCACTGAGTCCTTAGATCAAGAAAAGATGAAATCATCCCTCCCTTCTCTGCCTAAGGGGGCCAGGAAGTGCAATGTGGTTTTTCAGGATTTTCATCGGGCTTAGAAGACGGAAGAAAAGGCTCTGGTGCTGAAAGGGGCAGTGCTAAGTACCTGGACGAAAGGTTAGTGACAACAACGCTGGGTCGGGGGCTGGGCTGTGTGCCAGCAGAGCTTCCCACAAACCCCAGAGGTCACGTGATACAACAAGCACATGTCCCACATGCTGAGGAAGCCATGTTCTAAAACATTTAACTTTAATTTGAACTTTTTTTTTTTAAGTAAGCATTTATTTGATCATTTTCTTGTATCACACAGTTCTCCTGATCTTCCCGAGTCTGATGAGAGTTCAGACAGCTGACAACCCAGGGAGAAAGGGAACTGGGGAGTCACTGGTGGCAAACAAGGTGTTTCTAGAACAGCTGTATATCCCATCCTAGCTTAGCAGGAGGCCTATTTCCCACTTGAGCTGGTACATTAGCTCAGAGGTGAAGGCGGTGGGTCAGAGGCCAGCAAAGGCAGATGGTATGTTCTGGCCCTGACAGAGCAGGGAAGGCTCTGGGGCCTCTTCCACACTGAAGAAGGTCCAGAGAAGGAACAGAGTCTCAGGAACAATGAGGAAGACACCCAATGGTTCCAGTTAGCAGAAACACAGTCATTATCAGAGGTCAAACAATTTAGTAACGAACCACAGGAAAATCAGGCTTCATCGTGTTCCACAGGCGGAGGCGGTGCTCGGAACCTGAGTGGGCACAGTGGCCAGATGCTGCGGTCAAGCACAAGACTGAGAATGACCCACCAAGATGGCAGTTCCTGGCAGCCAACGGGCCTTGGAGCTTCAGATCAGGTTTGGAGCATGCCATCCCTTAGCAACTGTGAAATTAAGCTATTTAACACCTCTATGAAGTTCAGCCTCTCCGTCTACAAAACAGAGAGAACACTAGCTGGTTTGCAAGGCTGTTCAGGCGATCAGAGTAATTCTATTAAAGGATCTAACAGAGTCTGGCAGATGGTAGCTTATATTATTTATCACAAATGCTCTCAAGCCAATATTTAGCTTGTTATACTAATACTCTACAAATAATGCTGATGGTAAACCTTTAAACGCCCTGGACACAGCTGAGGAGTCTGAGAAGTTGAGACTACAACGGTTACTGAAGAATTAGACCTCTACTGCTCATGATTCTATGAATTTCCCTCCTGATCACCCAGCTGCTCGGGTCAAAAGTTAGGGGTAACCTCTGACTGTCTCTGGTTCTCTTGACCCTGCGTGGAATTCATCCGCAAATCCAGCCAGCTCCCTCCAACAGTCTCCCAAAGGCAGCCTTCTCACTCCCTGCTGTGAGCACCTCAGCCCCAGTCCTGTTCTTGTTCTTGGCCGCCACCATCACCTCCCACCCACCATCTTCCCCTCTGCCCCTTCTCCATTCTCCCTGACAGCCACGTATCTTTACAGACTCAAATCACATCAGCATTACCCCCGCTCAAAACCCTCCCTGGGCCTCCCATGATCCGACTGGATGAGGAACTGACCTGAGGAGGCCCTGCCTCTGTCTGTCGCTCACTGTCACCCACGCCAACCTCACTGCGGTTCCCTGAACACCCTAGCCACATCCCTGCTTTGGGACCTCTGAATTTTCAGGTCCCTGCACCTGGAATGCTCCTCCCACAGATCAGAGGGCTCACTTCCTCGCTCCGGCCAAGCCTCTGCCCTCCTCGACCACCAATCTAAAACAGCAGTTCCAGCCACTTGCCACCCTCCCTCGTTTGGTTCTATTTTAATTCCGATCGGCACCTGATGTTTGTCGCTCACTGTCTTCTGGGCTAGAGTTCAAGCTCCCTAAGAACACGCCCCTCATCTGTCTGGTTCATCACTGTGTCCCCAGTGTCTGCAGCAGGGCCTGGTATGGAAGGGGCACTCACAGGGCTGAGGTATGAAGACCTGAGCTTAACGAGCGGAACAGCCGGGCTACAGATCAGGTTTGGAGCAGGGGGGCCATCCCTTAGCAACTGTGAAATTAAGCTATTTAACACCTCTATGAAGTTCAGCCTCTCCGTCTACAAAACAGAGAGAACACTAGCTGGTTTGCAAGGCTGTTCAGGCGATCAGAGTAATTCTATTAAAGGATCTAACAGAGTCTGGCAGATGGTAGCTTATATTATTTATCACAAATGCTCTCAAGCCAATATTTAGCTTGTTATACTAATACTCTACAAATAATGCTGATGGTAAACCTTTAAACGCCCTGGACACAGCTGAGGAGTCTGAGAAGTTGAGACTACAACGGTTACTGAAGAATTAGACCTCTACTGCTCATGATTCTATGAATTTCCCTCCTGATCACCCAGCTGCTCGGGTCAAAAGTTAGGGGTAACCTCTGACTGTCTCTGGTTCTCTTGACCCTGCGTGGAATTCATCCGCAAATCCAGCCAGCTCCCTCCAACAGTCTCCCAAAGGCAGCCTTCTCACTCCCTGCTGTGAGCACCTCAGCCCCAGTCCTGTTCTTGTTCTTGGCCGCCACCATCACCTCCCACCCACCATCTTCTCCTCTGCCCCTTCTCCATTCTCCCTGACAGCCACGTATCTTTACAGACTCAAATCACATCAGCATTACCCCCGCTCAAAACCCTCCCTGGGCCTCCCATGATCCGACTGGATGAGGAACTGACCTGAGGAGGCCCTGCCTCTGTCTGTCGCTCACTGTCACCCACGCCAACCTCACTGCGGTTCCCTGAACACCCTAGCCACATCCCTGCTTTGGGACCTCTGAATTTTCAGGTCCCTGCACCTGGAATGCTCCTCCCACAGATCAGAGGGCTCACTTCCTCGCTCCGGCCAAGCCTCTGCCCTCCTCGACCACCAATCTAAAACAGCAGTTCCAGCCACTTGCCACCCTCCCTCGTTTGGTTCTATTTTAATTCCGATCGGCACCTGATGTTTGTCGCTCACTGTCTTCTGGGCTAGAGTTCAAGCTCCCTAAGAACACGCCCCTCATCTGTCTGGTTCATCACTGTGTCCCCAGTGTCTGCAGCAGGGCCTGGTATGGAAGGGGCACTCACAGGGCTGAGGTATGAAGACCTGAGCTTAACGAGCGGAACAGCCGGGCCCAGGCAGCCAGCTTTTACCTTTTTCCCCGCGGTGGGGCTGCTCTCCGCGCTCTGCACAGGGCTCCTCTGGGGGCTCCGGCCGTCCTGGGGGACACACCTGGCCATGTACACGCTGTAGTCCAGAAGCATCTTTTGCCGCACGCCGCCCACGAGCTCCTTCTGCTTCGGCTGGGACACGAGCTCGTCCATGCTGCCTTTGCTGCTGCTGCGGCTGTGGGACAGGTGACCCGAGGGGCTGCTGTGTCTGCTGTGTGACGGCAAAACCCCTGAGGGAAGAAGAGATGGCTGTTAACGCAGACGAAGTAGGGGAACGGCCACAGAAACAGAATACAGAGCGAACGCCACTGGGCTCCGCTGAAAGTGCCTACAATCAGTCAGTGTTCAAAAAAAAGAAAGTTATTTCCCACCCTGAAAGACACCTTCCATTGTAATGAGAGATTTTTCTTGACGTTCTGTATTTCTTATATATATATATATATATATATATATCATTACTTTTATTTTGCTTTTACAGAGTTTTGTTGTTTACAGCTATACATAAATCCAAATGAGTCTCAGGTACACCCTTGACCCCTCCCACCCGAAACCCCCTTCCCAGTCCCTCCCCAATAGATAATTCTTTAGAACAGTTTTTATTTTCCTTCAAGATGATTCAGAGTAATGGGAGCCATGATACGTATTTGGTAGGTACCCTTCTCTTTTTTCTTGGTGATCTCTTAGGGTCAAATGACAGACTGACACCGCGCCTCCCCCCGCAGGGGCACATGGAAAGGATGCAGAAAGCTAACTGGGGCTGCCATAAGCCTATGGACAGTCACACACACCATCTTTCACTCATTCAGCATAGTTTTTATCAAGCACTTTCTCTGGGTCAACTCCACATAAAGAAAACGAATAAGATGTACACAATCCCTGCCCCTGAACTTGGGCACCCGGACAAATAAATCACAAATTTCTCTACTAAACACTGTAACTGAAGCACGACTGGAGGACCTTCAGGACAGAAAGCACCGGATGAGGACCTCTGCCCAGGAGAGCCGAGGGGCGCGTCCCCCAGCACTGAGCCCTCAGGCAGTGACCTCCGGACGGCCCCCTGAAGAAACAGTTGGCATTTTCCTGTCCCAGGTCGGAGAAGAGCACTCCAGGTAGCGGGAACAGCATACGCGAGAAAGCAAAGACAGGGCACAGTGTATCTGAAGGACAGTGAGAGATTCAATGACATTCCAAGCAAAGTGCAGTGGACAGAGGGGCAGGAAATGAGCAGAGGTGCCTGGCGATTGAGGCAAACACAGCGAGTCAGGAGACCTTGGGCAGCATCTCGGGTGGGGGCGCCGGGCAGACAGCCAGGAGCTTGAGAGCATGAGCCGCCTTCCCACCGGCCTTCTTATCAGAACTAGGACTCTCCTGCTGCTGCTTCTCTCAGAGGAGCCTCAATATGTAAAAATAAATATAAACCTTAAGGAACAAGGACAAAAGAGAAAAAATAACTTCTAAACATACCCCTGTAAATGGTTCCATTACCGGTTAAATGATTCAGTACAGAGTGCTGCAGTGACCAGCTTAGAAGGTAAAAGACCCCAGAACACAGCTGGGATGTGGCAGGGGGCAGGCAGTCATCAATTCAGGGTGGGCTTCCTGCCTGCCTGCCTACCTGCCTGCCCGGGAATCCCTCTCAATTCTCCCACAGGCCCTTTAAGAATACATAAGCTTTTAGCATACGTGTCATTACCTGGTTTACTTCCAGAGACACCAGGTGGCTTCTTGGTTTCTGACTTCAGTTTAGATGCTAGGATGAATCTCCTGAACCATTCCTCTTTTTCTCGGCCAGTTCTCCCAAAGAGATACAGTATCTGATCTCGCTGGCCAGGTCGCATCCCCTCCTGAGGCTTCTTAGGGTCCTCGCCTCCCAGTTCCCTCTCAGCTGGTGGCTTGTCTTCAGAAGTCTCTTTGTCAGTCTGGGCCTTAGACATAAAGTCATCTTGTCGACCAAGCTCAATACAAATGGGGTACTTTTTATTCCAGATTCGTTTTCGAGCCAGACTTTTAGGCACAAGATAAACCTGAAGAGAAAGGGAAATGATTTACACGCTAAGAATTGGCTATGATGAGCATTACGACTGTGCAGAGCACAAATGCAGACGTCACAGTAATTTTTGACTAAAATGATGAACATAAAAGAATCATTATGTCTATAACATGACTAGAGAAACTAGAAGATTCTTTTTAAGAAATGTTTAAAAATAGTTATTATTTATTTGGCTTTATCAGGTCTTAGTTACAGCATGTAGGATCTTAAGTTTTGCCCTGCGAACCCTTGAAACTAGAATTTTTACAAATGACTCATTCTTCAAAACAAGTCCAGAGGGCTTCCCTGGTGGCCCAGTGGGTAAGGACACCGCCTTGCAGTGCAAGGGACGCCGGTTCGATCCCTGGCCTGGCAATATTCCATGTGCAGTGAAGCGGCTGGACCGATGTGTCCAATTACCAAGCTGGAGCTCTGGAGCGCATGCGCCCAGAGCCGGCGCTCTGCGACAACAGAGGCCACTGCGATGGGAGGCTCACATAGGCCAAAGAACAAAGATGGATGAAAATAGATAAACGAAAGACCAACAGAAGTGGCCCGCCCGCCCCCTCCCCTCCCCACCGCGCCCCCCCCAAAAAATTTTTTTAAAATTAAAAAAAAAAGAAAAAGCAAGTCCAGAAAGTAGATGTTCAAGAATTTCACTAGAGTTACAAATATCTATGATTTTCGGGCAATAGCAGCACAATAATTATTTAGTGGATTATCATCAACTAAGTCTAGGAATCAATTGAGTTTGATGACCCTGGGCCAAACTTAAATGGTGGGGGTGGAGGGTTGGGGAGGAGTTATCAAACTAGATCTTGACGAGAAGCTCAAATTAATCAACCTTAAGTTAAGAAGGAATTTATAAAAAAGAAAAACTATTTTAAATACTATTGGAATTTGGGGGAAACGCAAAGATTACTCTCAAGTTTTAAGAAGAACAGAGAGCCTATAGCTTTTTGGAATAATAAATAATTTACATTTCTCAAAAATAGAAGTATGTAATACTTCTATCAAAATGTGGTTATTTTGCATATATATCCATAATTTCCAGATTTGTAGGGCCTCCATTAGTTATCACTCAGTGCTGCCACATGTGGCTTTTTTGTTTGGCTGAAAAAAATTAACCCTCAGAGTCCCAGGTGCATAGGATGCCTTTGCTTCTCAAAGGGTGGTCCTGGGCTCAGCAGCCTGGGTGCCACTGGGGAGCTCACACAGGCCCCTCAGGGTTGCAGTGTCAGACTCAGCATTTTCAAAGGTGCTCAGGGGATTCATACGCGTATTAATGTCTGAGAGGTACTGCTCTAAATTAGACTAGTACTTCCAACACACACGCAACCTTTTTAGGGAAAAAAGAAACCCAGTAAAGCATCCACAATTCCAAATGCTTTTCATTCACCTAAGCTTCCAATATCAGACAGGCTCACCTTGCTGTCCGAGAGGTCGTAGATCTTCTGGCTGATGTAGGTGACCTCCGGTTTTGTTTCATTGTAGCTTGCCCTCCTGGATATATTTTTATTGGGCTTCGAAAGTCTCAAGATCCCACCCTCCAGTCGAACAAAGACTGAATGTGTCAAGGTCGCATGGTAAGTTTCTGGATCATAGTTGTAAATCTCATTCATCCATCCCTGATGGAGAAAAACTTCCATTAGTAAAATGAGGACAGACATCTGATTCAATGTGAAAATCATGTTCACTTTGATATTCAGACTCTAAAGACAAACCTGACAATGATGCATGCATGAACTTATTGATGACAAGAGGCTGTTGAGACAAGCTGCTTCGCTTGAAGGATAACCAACACTGAGGAGTAATTTGCTATGTTTTTGATAACTAAAAACCTGGATTCAGAGGAAGAATGACAATGTCCATTTTCCAATAAGACCCTGGGAATTAAAGGGGGGGGGGAGGAGTTATCAAACTAGATCTTGACGAGAAGCTCAAATTAATCAACCTTAAGTTAAGAAGGAATTTATAAAAAGAAAAACTATTTTAAATACTATTGGAATTTGGGAAACGCAAAGATTACTCTCAAGTTTTAAGAAGAACAGAGAGCCTATAGCTTTTTGGAATAATAAATAATTTACATTTCTCAAAAATAGAAGTATGTAATACTTCTATCAAAATGTGGTTATTTTGCATATATATCCATAATTTCCAGATTTGTAGGGCCTCCATTAGTTATCACTCAGTGCTGCCACATGTGGCTTTTTTGTTTGGCTGAAAAAAATTAACCCTCAGAGTCCCAGGTGCATAGGATGCCTTTGCTTCTCAAAGGGTGGTCCTGGGCTCAGCAGCCTGGGTGCCACTGGGGAGCTCACACAGGCCCCTCAGGGTTGCAGTGTCAGACTCAGCATTTTCAAAGGTGCTCAGGGGATTCATACGCGTATTAATGTCTGAGAGGTACTGCTCTAAATTAGACTAGTACTTCCAACACACACGCAACCTTTTTAGGGAAAAAAGAAACCCAGTAAAGCATCCACAATTCCAAATGCTTTTCATTCACCTAAGCTTCCAATATCAGACAGGCTCACCTTGCTGTCCGAGAGGTCGTAGATCTTCTGGCTGATGTAGGTGACCTCCGGTTTTGTTTCATTGTAGCTTGCCCTCCTGGATATATTTTTATTGGGCTTCGAAAGTCTCAAGATCCCACCCTCCAGTCGAACAAAGACTGAATGTGTCAAGGTCGCATGGTAAGTTTCTGGATCATAGTTGTAAATCTCATTCATCCATCCCTGATGGAGAAAAACTTCCATTAGTAAAATGAGGACAGACATCTGATTCAATGTGAAAATCATGTTCACTTTGATATTCAGACTCTAAAGACAAACCTGACAATGATGCATGCATGAACTTATTGATGACAAGAGGCTGTTGAGACAAGCTGCTTCGCTTGAAGGATAACCAACACTGAGGAGTAATTTGCTATGTTTTTGATAACTAAAAACCTGGATTCAGAGGAAGAATGACAATGTCCATTTTCCTAAATAATTAAAGGTTCTTTTCTCTCTTCTTCTCCTTTTTTTTTTTTTTTTTTCGAAGCAGATAAGCAAATCAGGAAGCTCAAAAAAAAATTTTTTTTTGATGTAAACAGAAGTCTCTCAGCCAGACCTCCTCTAGGGAGGAATAACCCCAGTCAGTCTGTTCTTCTTCATTAATCAGACATGTCCACTTCCCAGCCCGCCTGCAAGCAATCTTTGAGATTTCACAGACCATATTAACTCATGCGCCATACCACTCCCCATTTCTATCTCAGTGAAATCACATAGTAAAGCAGATGATCAAGAGTTAGGCATCAAATAGGACTTCCCTGGTGGCACAGTGGATAAGATTCCACCTGCCAATGTAGGGGACACAGGTTCGATCCCTGGTCTGGAAAGACTCCACATGCCTTGTAGCAACTAAGTCTGTGTGCCACAACCACTGAAGCCCTTGCTATAGAGGCTGTGCAACAAGAGAGGCCCCTGCTCCCCACAACTAGAGAAAGCTCACGTGCAGCAATGAAGACCCAGTGTGAGGGCTTCCCCTGGTGGTCCAGTGGGTAAGGACACCGCCTTGCAGTGCAGGGGGCGCCGGTTCGAGCCCTGGCCTGGGAAGATCCCACGTGCCGCGGAGCGGCTGGACTGATGTGTCCAATCACCGAGCCGGAGCTCTGGAGCGCGTGCGCCCAGAGCCGGCGCTCTGCAACGACAGACACCGCCGCGATGGGAGGCGCACAGGAGCCAAAGAACAAAGACGGATGAAAATAGAGAAATGAAAGACCAATAGAAGTGGCCCGCCTGCTCCCCTCCCTCCCCAACCCGACCCCCGCCCAAAAAAAAATTAAAAAAAAAAAAAAAACCCAGTGTGATCAAAAATAAATAAAATACAAACAATAATAAATTGTACTTACAAATATGCTATTTTTAAAAAAGGCATTAAATCACAGATATGATCAACAATATGCCAAATTCAAAGATATATGATAACTTATAAAGTTGTGTTCCAGGTTCCCCCTACTTGTCAATATAAGTTTAAAAATCTATGTATGAATACAAAGATATATATATATCTGTGCTGGGTCTTTGTTGCGGTACTTGGGCTTCTCTTGTTGAGGAGCATGACCTTTAGAGCGCAGGCTCAGTAGCTGCGGTGAGGACTTAGCTGCCCTGTGGTATGTGGGACCTTAGTTCCCTGACCAGGATCAAGCCCATGTCCCCTGCACTGGAAGGCAGACTGAACCAAATCAGGAAGCTCAAAAAATTTTTTTGATGTAAACAGAAGTCTCTCAGCCAGACCTCCTCTAGGGAGGAATAACCCCAGTCAGTCTGTTCTTCTTCATTAATCAGACATGTCCACTTCCCAGCCCGCCTGCAAGCAATCTTTGAGATTTCACAGACCATATTAACTCATGCGCCATACCACTCCCCATTTCTATCTCAGTGAAATCACATAGTAAAGCAGATGATCAAGAGTTAGGCATCAAATAGGACTTCCCTGGTGGCACAGTGGATAAGATTCCACCTGCCAATGTAGGGGACACAGGTTCGATCCCTGGTCTGGAAAGACTCCACATGCCTTGTAGCAACTAAGTCTGTGTGCCACAACCACTGAAGCCCTTGCTATAGAGGCTGTGCAACAAGAGAGGCCCCTGCTCCCCACAACTAGAGAAAGCTCACGTGCAGCAATGAAGACCCAGTGTGAGGGCTTCCCCTGGTGGTCCAGTGGGTAAGGACACCGCCTTGCAGTGCAGGGGGCGCCGGTTCGAGCCCTGGCCTGGGAAGATCCCACGTGCCGCGGAGCGGCTGGACTGATGTGTCCAATCACCGAGCCGGAGCTCTGGAGCGCGTGCGCCCAGAGCCGGCGCTCTGCAACGACAGACACCGCCGCGATGGGAGGCGCACAGGAGCCAAAGAACAAAGACGGATGAAAATAGAGAAATGAAAGACCAATAGAAGTGGCCCGCCTGCTCCCCTCCCTCCCCAACCCGACCCCCGCCCAAAAATAAATTAAAAAAAAAAAAAAAGACCCAGTGTGATCAAAAATAAATAAAATACAAACAATAATAAATTGTACTTACAAATATGCTATTTTTAAAAAAGGCATTAAATCACAGATATGATCAACAATATGCCAAATTCAAAGATATATGATAACTTATAAAGTTGTGTTCCAGGTTCCCCCTACTTGTCAATATAAGTTTAAAAATCTATGTATGAATACAAAGATATATATATATCTGTGCTGGGTCTTTGTTGCGGTACTTGGGCTTCTCTTGTTGAGGAGCATGACCTTTAGAGCGCAGGCTCAGTAGCTGCGGTGAGGACTTAGCTGCCCTGTGGTATGTGGGACCTTAGTTCCCTGACCAGGGATCAAGCCCATGTCCCCTGCACTGGAAGGCAGATCTTAACCACTGGACCACCAAAGAAGTCCCAAGAGCAAATACAGTGAACTGTACAGACAATACACAAAACTGTCATGCATAGTAAAATTGTGCTAAAGCTAGTTTCAGCTGTAGTCAGTATTCATCATCTTAACACCCTGCCCACCTCACAGTACGTTTTCAGATGATATAGCTGGCCCAGATTGCTTTAAAAGAAGTTCTCTAAGGAATCGTCCCTGGTGGCTCAGATGGTAAAGAATCAATGTGGGAGACCTGGGTTCGATCCCTGAGCTGGGAAGATCCCCTGGAGATGGGAACAATTACCCACACCAGTATTTCTGCCTAGAAAATTCCATGGACAGAGAAGTCTAGCAGGCTATAGCACCCTGTGGGGTCACAGAGTCGGACACGACTGAGCGACTTTCACAGGGGATCTTAATCTTACTATGTTCCCACTGTCCTCATCTCCTAAATGTCTTTGAAATAAGCAGAAAAATGCCGAAGATCACTATGAGGGCATTGGGGTTGTCATTCTTTTCAAGGTACAGCCATTTCCATGGGGAGTAGCTGAGTGCCCCACTAAAATCTTCAATTTAAATTCTTGGCAAGTGAGGGATTCTCAAAATTCTGTTTTATTCATTCATCCATTCATCCAAACATGCACTGAAGGGCTTCCCTGGTAGTCCAGTGGGTAAAGAGTCCGCCTTGCAGTGCAAAGGGCACCAATTTGATCCCTGGCCCAGGAAGATCCCCTATGCCAGGAACAGCTGAACCGATGTGTCCATTTATGAGCCAGCGTTCTGGAGCACATGCGCCCAGAGTCGGTGTTCTGCAGCAAGAGAGGCCACTACAATGGGAGGCCCACACATGCCAAAGAGCAAAGATGGATGAAAAATAAAAAACAATGACTTAGAGGTAAAAAGAAAAAAAATTTTTAAAGAAAAAAAAAAAAAAAACATGCACTGAATATACATGCCAAGCAGAGTGTCAGGAGTGGATACAAAGACTTTAAAAAAAAAAAATCTTTGGCTATTCTGGGTTTTCACTGCTGCTGCAGGCTCTTCTCTAGTTGCAGGGGGTAGGGGCTACTCTCTAGTTGAGGTGAGCAGGCTTCTTGTTGTGGTGACTTCTCTTGTTGTGGAACTCGGGCTCTAGGGCACACGGGCTCAATAGTTGAGGCTCCAAGGTTCTAGAGCACAGGCTCCATAGTTGTGGCTCACATGCTTATTTGCTCTGCAGCATGTGGGATCTTCCTGGATCAGGGATAGAACCTGTGTCTCCTGCATTGACAGGTAAACTCTTCACCACTGAGCTACCAGGGAAGCCCGATATAAAGACTTTTAAAAGGACAAAAGATTCGTGACCTAAAGGGTACTCCCAAAACAGCAGAGAAGAATGGTCTTTACTTCACCATCCTATGACTCCACTAGAGTAACCGTAAAAAAAAAGTCCTCACAAAACGTGTCCCAAGCATGGGATTGAAAATAAACACAGACAAACAGGGGCTTCCCTGGTGGTCCAGTGGTTAAGAATCTGCCTTCCAATACTAGGGACGTGGGTTCAATCTCTGGTCGAGGAGCTAAGATCCCACATGCTGCAGGGCAACTAGGCCTCTTGGGAACAATGGACAGTCCACGTATAGCAATTAAGACCCAATGCAGCCAAATAAATAGTTTAAAAAAAAAAACAAAAACAGACAAACATACTTCTTGGCATTTGGGTGTGTGCGTATGAAATATATGAGCCAATTATATAGACTTACACACTTCAGATCTTTCCTAGCATGAGCTAGGAATATCTCTCCATCCTCCCAATGAGTCATTGCATCTATTTTTAAAAATGTGGGATGAGCAAGCAGTGGCCGTGGGAAGAGGGTGTAATCTAGGTGTTTGTAAAGAAAGGGCAATGATTGAAGCAATGATGCAAAAACGAGGGGATGAGAGGCACACAGCACCGGGAGGCCCGGAGCGGCGTGGACTCTCACAGTGTCAGCCTGGGCGGGCTTATTTTGCTTCATGTAGAACTGAGTACAATTTTTGGTTCACACCTTTTTGTCTATTTCTTCAGTCTGTTATTATGGTGAAGGCCATTCGCTGGCTTTTGAATGTTGAACAGCTTGCATTCCTGGGGAAATTATGCATGGGTCATGATGTGCAGCAGTTTGGATTATACCAGCTCACGAGAGCTGATTCCACACATCTCTTCCCAACTCCACATTCAGAGACCGTATGGGGGTGACCTGCAATTGGCCATGGTGGAAGATTTACACCACGGAAATCTGTACAAAGAGGGTTCCCCCTACCAACTGGGGAGCCAGTTTACCAGCACAACACTACTATTATGTTGTTTATACACTGTTGAGTTTGGTTTGTTCATTTGTCCAAGTACATGAGGCAAGTTAGTTGGGGTTTTTTTGCAATGTCTTTTGGCATTATTTAGCCTCAGAAAATGAATTGGGAAGTGCTCCTTTTACTTCATGAAAGAAATTGTATAGAATTACTATTTCTTCCTTAAAGGTTTGGTTAATTTGCCATCACAGACATGTGAATATGGAGTTTTCTTCATAGATAGGGTTTGAACTATCAATTCAATTTCTTTAGTTACTATTAGACTATTTAGGTTATCTATTCTTGAGTGAGCTCTGGCAGTTTATTTTTGATTTGCTGTATTTTCAATGTCATTCAGTGGAAAATAATTTCTACTTTTCCTTGTGACTATCTTTGGGTCCACTGCTATCAGAAGCATGTTGTTTAATTTCCGAATATCTGGAAATTTTCCAGATGTTTTTCTGTTATTGATTTCCAGTTTGCTTCCATTACAGTCAGAGAATGTGCTTTGTATAATTTTAGTTCTTTCAAACTTGTTAAGGTTTGTTTTATGGCCCAGAGTATCTTCTCTCTGGGCAATGTTCCATGTACATTATTAAAAATATGCATTCTGCTGCTGTTGGGTCAGATGAACTAGGTGTTTGTAAAGAAAGGGCAATGATTGAAGCAATGATGCAAAAACGAGGGGATGAGAGGCACACAGCACCGGGAGGCCCGGAGCGGCGTGGACTCTCACAGTGTCAGCCTGGGCGGGCTTATTTTGCTTCATGTAGAACTGAGTACAATTTTTGGTTCACACCTTTTTGTCTATTTCTTCAGTCTGTTATTATGGTGAAGGCCATTCGCTGGCTTTTGAATGTTGAACAGCTTGCATTCCTGGGGAAATTATGCATGGGTCATGATGTGCAGCAGTTTGGATTATACCAGCTCACGAGAGCTGATTCCACACATCTCTTCCCAACTCCACATTCAGAGACCGTATGGGGGTGACCTGCAATTGGCCATGGTGGAAGATTTACACCACGGAAATCTGTACAAAGAGGGTTCCCCCTACCAACTGGGGAGCCAGTTTACCAGCACAACACTACTATTATGTTGTTTATACACTGTTGAGTTTGGTTTGTTCATTTGTCCAAGTACATGAGGCAAGTTAGTTGGGGTTTTTTTGCAATGTCTTTTGGCATTATTTAGCCTCAGAAAATGAATTGGGAAGTGCTCCTTTTACTTCATGAAAGAAATTGTATAGAATTACTATTTCTTCCTTAAAGGTTTGGTTAATTTGCCATCACAGACATGTGAATATGGAGTTTTCTTCATAGATAGGGTTTGAACTATCAATTCAATTTCTTTAGTTACTATTAGACTATTTAGGTTATCTATTCTTGAGTGAGCTCTGGCAGTTTATTTTTGATTTGCTGTATTTTCAATGTCATTCAGTGGAAAATAATTTCTACTTTTCCTTGTGACTATCTTTGGGTCCACTGCTATCAGAAGCATGTTGTTTAATTTCCGAATATCTGGAAATTTTCCAGATGTTTTTCTGTTATTGATTTCCAGTTTGCTTCCATTACAGTCAGAGAATGTGCTTTGTATAATTTTAGTTCTTTCAAACTTGTTAAGGTTTGTTTTATGGCCCAGAGTATCTTCTCTCTGGGCAATGTTCCATGTACATTATTAAAAATATGCATTCTGCTGCTGTTGGGTAGAGTTATAACACATATATGTATACATATAATACATATAACATACAATACATATAAATGTATTTATTTGCCTTTTTAAACAAATACATTTCTTGCTAAAGATCTCCTGACATGTAATCCATAGAGTTCTGTTTCATCCAATTTTGTTTCAGAAAATACTTACAGATAACAAGTTTACTATGCTTAAAATCCTAAAGGCAACTAGATTAATTGAGGAGTTGAAGTAAATCTGATTTTTCTGGGCTGCTGCAGAGCGATGCTCAAGGCCAGGTCATGTTTATATGCATTGTTATTAAACCTGAGAAGAATCCAGGATTGATGCCTAAGAAGTTCTAATGATCAAGGAACAACTCTGACGTCAAAATAGCAACCTGCTATCAGTGTCACTTCGGAGCCATTTGGCCATGCCATAGGTCCCCACCCCAGAATGCTCTTTTTTTCAAGTCTTTACTGAATTTGTTACAATATTGCTTCTGTTTTATGTTTTGTTTTCTGGGGCCATAAGGCCTGTGAGAATCTAAGCTCCCAGACCAGAGACTGAACCTGCACCCCCTGCATTGGAAGGCGAAGTCTTAACCACTGGACCACCAGGGAAGTTCAGTGGTGGACTTCATAGTTTGATATGACAAACATTTTTGCAAAAATATCTCCATACTGAAGTTATTAGTTTCCAATTACGTAAGGTTATAATAGACATAGAGAACTTTTCCTTTGCAAAACTCCTGAGACTGAACAGATTGATTTATGAGTAAGAGAAATTTAAGAATAAAAGATTGTTTCTCTCCAATTGCTTTAATTTCTTCTTTTCTAAGTCAAAAAGTGTGGAATTATCCAGGGAAGCACTCGGTATCCAATGGAAATATAACATGAGCCATAAATGCTCATCATGAAAATAAACAACAGAACTCTGTAAAAGTAAAAAGTAAATTAAAAAAAAGATAAAAAAATAAAATATTTAGTAGTCACACTTTAAAAAAAGCAGGTGAAATTAATTTAACAATGTATTTTATTTAGCCCAACATAACCAATTATTATTATTTCTTAAATTTATTTTTTTTACTGAAGGATATAACTGCTTTACAGAATTGTGTTGGTTTCATTTTTTTAAAAAATATTTATTTATTTAGCTGCACCAGGGTCTCAGCTGGGGCACATGAGATCTTTCTTGTGGCATGTGGAATCTAGTTCCCTCACCAGGTATTGAACTGGGGCCCCTGGCACTGGGTGCATGGACTCTCCAGGCACTCGATCATCAGGGAAGTCCCCAAATGATCATTTCAACATGTAATAAATATCAAAGATTATTTAAAAGCCTTTATATTCTTTGTTTTGTACTAAGTCTTCAAAATTCAATGTGTATTTTACACTTAGAGCATATCTCAATTCAAACAAAGCTACAGGCTGGTGCTCAGTGGTCACACGTGGCTGGTGGCTATGCTATCAGACAGCCCAGGCCCAATTCTGGGACTCCAGCTTTTCAGACCTAGGGGCTGGGCTCTACCAGAATGGCCACAACCCTTCTCTCTCCTCTTATAGACACTTCCCTACATGCAGGTTTATGCTGTACTAGTAGGTGTGTGTTACATCATTACATGAGACGATACTCTAAGCTGTCTCCAGGTGATCTGTTTTAGAAATTTACGACCCCTTCAAAAAGCTAATATCAAATACTAAAAACTGAGGAGTAAGAACAAAAGCAATCTAGGTAAAAGGCTAAAGGTTTTAAAAGTCTGAAAGTTCTATAAGACTATTGAAAGATACTCAACTTGTGAACAAACTTATATAACAGTTTTAACTTATTCCTTCGATTTTTAGTAGAAAAAGACGGTAAGACTCGGGTACGCGTGTTGGGTCACGCTTAGAGGCTCGCTAGGGTAAAAAGCCATCACTCTGTACTCCTCTAACACATGGCAGCTCAGTTTTTGTTCCTTGTTAAATTCTTACATCTGGATAATAAGAGCAACTGTCTCCAGGTGCTCCGGGGACTGGTTTTAGCCACAAAGCCAGGCTCTCAACGCAGCAGCCCGAGCTACCCCCCCAGCCTGCTATACAGTTACCCCTGGGCCACAGCCTGTGTCCCCCCACATGGCCTCAGCTCTGACACGAGACGTGGCTGTCCTCCTCTGCTGACAGCTCTCACAGGGGCAGGCCATCCTCCACCAATGGCCAAGCTTCAGGGACACCAGAACAGCCAGATTCCAAGGAATAAGAAGCAGGGTTTCAAGTCCTCAAAACCATAGGGCTCTGCCCGCCCCACTAGGGGACATTGGCGGGGAGAGGCAAGGAGGGGCCCGGGGAGAGAGCCAGAGGGGCTGCCAACTCCCTCTTCCAGTTAGGACTGGGGCGGTTCGACCCTCCTTCTCCCAACCCCCATCCTTTCACAGTCCCCCTCTGCCTGCACTCTGTGTACAAAGGCACCTGTGGTTTCTCCTCTTTTATCTTCACATTTCCTCCTCTGGCACTACCATTTTATTTGTGTTAAAAATCTATCAGAGGCTAACGTCCACAGCTGCCAAAACCCAATAAATAGAACCCACAAATCAAGATTTGAATGCCACGACTACTGTGAACAATCACTTGTTAGCTTCAGTGAATCTGGGTCCTTGATCTTCCTTGACGACAGGAAAGGCTACCGGTCCAAAGACAGCCATGGAAACCAACCCACATCCACTGGCAGAACCGCCAAGAGCCTGACACCACTGGGTTCTGAACCTGGCTTGACCACGGACTGCTTGGCTGAAGGATGCTTAGCTTCAGACCCTCAGCTTCTCAACTGTAAAAGGGTCTCAGATGGTAAAGAATCTGCCTGTAATATGGGAGACCCCAGTGAGATCCCTGGGTCAGGAAGATCCACTGGAGAAGGGAATGGCTACCCACTCCACTACTCTTGCCTGAAGAATTCCATGGACAGAGGAGTCCATGGGGTCACAGTCAGACATGAGTGAGCAACTAACACGCATGCTTTACTCCCCAACTTCATGTCTCCTTGGTCTTCACCTCCCACTCTGCTCAAGCTGTAGTGACATTTTCCACACTAACAGTATTTTTTAAAATATATTTCGTATTTAAATATTTAATTATTTAGCTGTGCCATGTCTTAGTTGTGGCATGTGGGATCTAGTTCCCTGACCAGGAATTGAACCCAGGCCTCCTGTCTTGGGCGTTTGGAGTCTTAGCCACTGGACCACCAGGGAACTCCCAACAGTACTTTACTGAGGTACAGTGTGCATATAGAAAAGGAAAGACTCTTAGGCATATAATGTTTAACATACTAGTATTAGCATTCGTTGTAATGACTGGCTTTTCCGCTCGCATTATGATCCTGGCCCCCACATGCTATCCTTTCCTTCTGCCAGTTCCCTAAGAATTTGCAAGTGAGGAAAGTGGTGAGAGAGGTTAAGTGATTTCCTCAAACGGGTAAAAAAAAAAAATAAAGTGGTCTGTGGAGCGGCCAATCTGGGACTTAAACCAAGTCAGCCTGCCTATGCGGTCTCGGCTCCTACCCCATCTCCAGGGCTCAGACCCACCTTCATTCAGTCTGGCTAACACCTGCTCACCGCTCAGGTCACGGGAAAGATGACGCTTCTGCTAGGAGGCTTACTGGATTCCCTGACGACAGGAAACGACTACTGTGAACAATCACTTGTTAGCTTCAGTGAATCTGGGTCCTTGATCTTCCTTGACGACAGGAAAGGCTACCGTCCAAAGACAGCCATGGAAACCAACCCACATCCACTGGCAGAACCGCCAAGAGCCTGACACCACTGGGTTCTGAACCTGGCTTGACCACGGACTGCTTGGCTGAAGGATGCTTAGCTTCAGACCCTCAGCTTCTCAACTGTAAAAGGGTCTCAGATGGTAAAGAATCTGCCTGTAATATGGGAGACCCCAGTGAGATCCCTGGGTCAGGAAGATCCACTGGAGAAGGGAATGGCTACCCACTCCACTACTCTTGCCTGAAGAATTCCATGGACAGAGGAGTCCATGGGGTCACAGTCAGACATGAGTGAGCAACTAACACGCATGCTTTACTCCCCAACTTCATGTCTCCTTGGTCTTCACCTCCCACTCTGCTCAAGCTGTAGTGACATTTTCCACACTAACAGTATTTTTTAAAATATATTTCGTATTTAAATATTTAATTATTTAGCTGTGCCATGTCTTAGTTGTGGCATGTGGGATCTAGTTCCCTGACCAGGAATTGAACCCAGGCCTCCTGTCTTGGGCGTTTGGAGTCTTAGCCACTGGACCACCAGGGAACTCCCAACAGTACTTTACTGAGGTACAGTGTGCATATAGAAAAGGAAAGACTCTTAGGCATATAATGTTTAACATACTAGTATTAGCATTCGTTGTAATGACTGGCTTTTCCGCTCGCATTATGATCCTGGCCCTCACATGCTATCCTTTCCTTCTGCCAGTTCCCTAAGAATTTGCAAGTGAGGAAAGTGGTGAGAGAGGTTAAGTGATTTCCTCAAACGGGTAAAAAAAAAAAATAAAGTGGTCTGTGGAGCGGCCAATCTGGGACTTAAACCAAGTCAGCCTGCCTATGCGGTCTCGGCTCCTACCCCATCTCCAGGGCTCAGACCCACCTTCATTCAGTCTGGCTAACACCTGCTCACCGCTCAGGTCACGGGAAAGATGACGCTTCTGCTAGGAGGCTTACTGGATTCCCTGAACTCAGTCTTTGTTGCCTTCATCTCATCACTGTATTCATTAACTGGCTGGTTTACTTAACTACAAACCCACAAGACAATTACAATGGTGACAGATGTTCGTGTACTGAATACATAAACGCAGCCTCATCCAGAGGGTGGCTGTGAGGACCGAACAGCATCTGTTAGGCACACCGGTGTGCCCATCACAGCCTGTGGACACAGTCAAGGCTGCACAGGTGGACAGCAGCAAAAGAATGAGCTGAGGTCCTACTAAGTGCAGGAGCTGCAGGGTCTGCTTTGAAGGAGAAGACTTGATCACTATTCCCAAAGTGGAAAGCCAAATCATGATGGCACCAAAGAGCACAGAACGGGAGAAGAAATAACCTCAGAAAGACACCCAAGAGTGAAAAATGCGCACACCTTTCAGGTTGGAAACTGAATTAGTCACTTCTTCTCTATATCAGAGAGAGGACAGTGTTGTGACTGGAACCCAGGTATCCTGCATCCCACGCAGGGCTCCTTCTAGAACATCACAAACTTTGAGAGGAAACCCCAAGAGAATCACAAGAGCTGCTACTTGACTCACACGGTCAGGCATCCAGCGTGCAGTCTGGACATAGGGAGACTCAGGTCAACAGGTGGCCAGACACGGCTGCTCTCTGAGTTCCCTGTTCTGCCCCCTAATCACACTTACTGATATGAATCAGGGTTTCCCTTCTAGAAAGCAATTACCCAGTGCAAACCCTGATGGCGTGCATGCGTGTGTGTGTGTGACTGCATCGTGTGCCCTGTGGGATCTTAGTTCCCTAACTAGGGATCGAACCTGCAGAGATCGAGGATCGAACCTCTGTAGTTGCAGCACAGAGTCTTAACCACTGGACCACCAGGGAAGTCCCCTGAGTGCCTTCTGATACTAGCAATCAGCTAACTTTTTTTTGGGGGGGGGCACTTTTATTGGTCTTTCATTTATTTATTTTCATCCATCTTTGTTCTTTGGCCTGTGTGGGCCTCCCATTGCAGTGGCCTCTCTCGTTGCAGAGCAACGTGTGCTCCAGAGCGCTAATTTGGTACTTGGACACACCGGTCCAGCAGCTCCGCGGCACGTGGGATCTTCCCAGGCCAGGGATTGAACCGGCGCCCTTGCACTGCAAGGCAGACTCTTTACCCACTGGACCACCAGGGAAGCCCTCAGCTAACTTCTTCCTGAGACTTGACCTACTCCCTGGATAAAACTGCACATGGAATTTCCAGATCTAAGTGGCCAAATATCCACTCTCGTGAGCAGAGAAGCAACTCCCAGGCCTTCCTCATGTTCCCCAGATAATGAGCAACTGTCCACTGCTCGGCTGTTCTCAAGTTCTCAACCCTGAATTCCTCACCAAGTAAGATCTTTCTCCAACTTCGGTTTGTTATGGGACACAGGGCTGGGGATTAAAGCACACAGATTACAACTGCAACTCATTCCATTTCATCAGCTCAACTAAAGAACTCAGAGACACTCCCAGCCCACACAAGAGTGTCTCAGACAAGCCCCGTTTCTTTCTGACACTGGAACTGTCAAAATGGAGACGCAGGGCCCGCCGCTGGGGACAATGACCACAGTCAGCTGGGCTGCAGCTGTCAGGCCCACAGACTGGTCCTGTGATCCCAGCTGTAAAAGGTCAGGGGTTTCTCTTCAATTCTCTGCTGGATTTAGAAGCTGTGTCTGGCTGAAAGTACAAACCACAATCTATAATCATTTAAAACTTGGAAAGATTAAAAGCTACAATTAACCTTTTGCAAAATAATAAAGTCTACTCTTCTGCTCAGCAACAGTGCCAAACAGGAGGTTGAGGCCAGAGCTCTCTTCATTAGCCTGATGTTGAGCTGACCAGAGAAACGCACCAGCCCTTTGGCCTGGGGAAGCAGTGGGGACTTCTCTATCTTCCGCACGTGGGGTGCCCCAGCTGACACTGTGCTGTCACACGGCTGTGCTGGCCTCAAGGCTGCCTGTCACTCAGATCCTTTGCATCATTCTTTCATCTTGTCCGTCAGAGAAGGAACAAATCCTCAACCTAAGAACAGAGCTAGGACCTGAGGTCTCCTGCTGCCGAAAATCATCTCTGAACCACATACATGTGATTATCTTCCTTTCATCCCCAGATGAAAACACAGGCAGGATTTTCACTTTGCCAGGCTCAAACCTTTTTTGATGTATTATTGGTTCAGAACCGGAGTCATCTGTTAAAACATAAGATCACAGAACACGGAGAAAATGGCAGGAACAGTCCACTAAACTTTAGATGCTAATTTGATTTTACCCATGAAAGACAGACAGACCAACAGACACACATTCAAAAACAAATGCTGCCTGAAGACACTGTCTTAAAATAAAAAGAAGAAAGTCTATTAAGGGAGGAAAGCGCCAGCATCAATACTATCCACATCCTCCGACTGCCTGCTTCAAGGTCACCTTCACGGCAGTGTCACCAGACACACTGGAGTCAAGGCTAAAGCCACAGTCTCAGCCTGGGAGAATGGCTTTCATCCTAGTTTTTCCTGTCCTTTAGGGCAGCAGCTTGCAAATTCAGGTATCTACACTGGCAGACAGTAATGAAGGTAGGAGATAACAAGCATGTAAATTAAAACAATAACATTGTATCAGATGAACCAATGAAATAATCAAGGTCTGATTTATGTTAATACACAATAAACATTAAATTCTATTAACAAGTGCTGAAATTATGAAACAGCTTAGCAAGTAAATTAGTAGGTCAGCTTTAGCTCATACCTTATCAGCTAAAAATTTTGAGTATAAATTCACAATATATACATTTACTCATCAACTATCAATATATATGTGTTCTAATATAGCTTTTATAAAATTTAAAAATAGAAATGAAGAGCAAAAAATGAAATAGTTAATAATTAGCCTTTTCACTAACTTAGTTATTCCTTTCTAACAGCTTTGTACTATCTTCAGCTGACACATCAAGGCTCAATATGTATACTTAGGGTGAGGCTCACTGTTAATGATAATGGATGTAAATCCATATTTCAAACAGTCTTCTCGATAATTTCCAAGGATTCTGACCAAAGGTCAACACATGGTCATTTGCACGTTAAACATTAGCAAAGTTTATTTACTTTCTTACAGATAAAGAGTAAAAATACATCTGGAAATAGAAACATTAATATTTCTTTCTTGGATCATGTCAACCTAAGAACAGAGCTAGGACCTGAGGTCTCCTGCTGCGAAAATCATCTCTGAACCACATACATGTGATTATCTTCCTTTCATCCCCAGATGAAAACACAGGCAGGATTTTCACTTTGCCAGGCTCAAACCTTTTTTGATGTATTATTGGTTCAGAACCGGAGTCATCTGTTAAAACATAAGATCACAGAACACGGAGAAAATGGCAGGAACAGTCCACTAAACTTTAGATGCTAATTTGATTTTACCCATGAAAGACAGACAGACCAACAGACACACATTAAAAAACAAATGCTGCCTGAAGACACTGTCTTAAAATAAAAAGAAGAAAGTCTATTAAGGGAGGAAAGCGCCAGCATCAATACTATCCACATCCTCCGACTGCCTGCTTCAAGGTCACCTTCACGGCAGTGTCACCAGACACACTGGAGTCAAGGCTAAAGCCACAGTCTCAGCCTGGGAGAATGGCTTTCATCCTAGTTTTTCCTGTCCTTTAGGGCAGCAGCTTGCAAATTCAGGTATCTACACTGGCAGACAGTAATGAAGGTAGGAGATAACAAGCATGTAAATTAAAACAATAACATTGTATCAGATGAACCAATGAAATAATCAAGGTCTGATTTATGTTAATACACAATAAACATTAAATTCTATTAACAAGTGCTGAAATTATGAAACAGCTTAGCAAGTAAATTAGTAGGTCAGCTTTAGCTCATACCTTATCAGCTAAAAATTTTGAGTATAAATTCACAATATATACATTTACTCATCAACTATCAATATATATGTGTTCTAATATAGCTTTTATAAAATTTAAAAATAGAAATGAAGAGCAAAAAATGAAATAGTTAATAATTAGCCTTTTCACTAACTTAGTTATTCCTTTCTAACAGCTTTGTACTATCTTCAGCTGACACATCAAGGCTCAATATGTATACTTAGGGTGAGGCTCACTGTTAATGATAATGGATGTAAATCCATATTTCAAACAGTCTTCTCGATAATTTCCAAGGATTCTGACCAAAGGTCAACACATGGTCATTTGCACGTTAAACATTAGCAAAGTTTATTTACTTTCTTACAGATAAAGAGTAAAAATACATATGGAAATAGAAACATTAATATTTCTTTCTTGGATCATGTCTTCAGAGGCCCATTCTGGAGACGACTGAAAGGAGAGGCAGAGTGAAACAGTTCACAGGAGCCACTGGGGCACTAACAAGCCAACAAGTTCATTCCCTGGGACCATCTATCTTGCTTACAATCTCGTCTTTGGGGGGAATGGCAAACTTTCTAAAGGCTGATTATTGCATAATAAGAACAGTCTTCGATGGAATTTGTATTTTCTTTTACATTACACCTAAAATTTAGAAGTGAAAAGATACCTGGCATTGATATTTTTTCCTGGTTAATAGCTTACTCTTCCAAAAAAACATGATTTGAGAAACCTCAGACCATATAATGCCCAGGCCTCTCTTCTCACTCCATAGATGCCACCTGGAACAAAACCAAGAAGGATGGTCCTCCAATACCTAGCTAGAATTCGGGATGCATTTTCCCTTGGAAATGATGCTACAAACTGCAGTTATATGTCAGTGGACCGGAAGTCAATAGGTTAAGAGGAAAACTGGCAAAAGGTTGATGAGTATTGAAGCCGGGTGATGGATACATGGAAATTCATTATGCTTTTCTCTCTACCTTTGTGTATATTTGAAATTTCCTACAACAAGAGATGAAAAAAAAAATCATTGTGGGGTTGCCTGACATCCTTACCATTGTTCCTATGTAACCAAGATGCATTTTCCACACAGTTCCTTCTCCAACCAACTCAAAACAGGGGGCACCTTCCTGTAAGTGAGCCTGTCTGCCCCGAAACACCTCACCTGACAAACTCCCCTAGTAACAAGGGGCACTCGGAAATGGCCATGATTAGAAAAGTCAGACAGAAACACTTATGTGACCCATTTCAGGGGCAGGGTATTTTCAGTTAAGTACAAAGCGGGGGAGAAAAAACAACAACACTTTTTTGTTTCTTGTACTCATTGTCCTGTGGATTCTAAAAGTTCAACCAAGGGCAACCTTTTCTGACTGTATGCAACGAGACCTTTGGCTGTATGTAATAAGGCTGTTTTTGCCTTAAGGTTTGTTCACTCTAATTTCTTAAAAGAAAAGATTGCATGAATTGAGATTAAATGTGCACATTAGAACTTCTTCTAACTAAAATTGACAATGTTCTCCCTACAAAAGTACTCTTTAATATGTCAAAACCACAGCCTCTATTTAGGGAACACAATTATAAAACCCTACCCCTCCAATTATTAAATATCTAAATATGACATGGCTTAAGAAGAAAAGTTCTCCACAATTAATGTGGGAGTTTTGGAATGGCATAAACGTGGACACTTTTGGGTATTTTCTTGTTAGCAAACTTTCTAAAGGCTGATTATTGCATAATAAGAACAGTCTTGATGGAATTTGTATTTTCTTTTACATTACACCTAAAATTTAGAAGTGAAAAGATACCTGGCATTGATATTTTTTCCTGGTTAATAGCTTACTCTTCCAAAAAAACATGATTTGAGAAACCTCAGACCATATAATGCCCAGGCCTCTCTTCTCACTCCATAGATGCCACCTGGAACAAAACCAAGAAGGATGGTCCTCCAATACCTAGCTAGAATTCGGGATGCATTTTCCCTTGGAAATGATGCTACAAACTGCAGTTATATGTCAGTGGACCGGAAGTCAATAGGTTAAGAGGAAAACTGGCAAAAGGTTGATGAGTATTGAAGCCGGGTGATGGATACATGGAAATTCATTATGCTTTTCTCTCTACCTTTGTGTATATTTGAAATTTCCTACAACAAGAGATGAAAAAAAAAATCATTGTGGGGTTGCCTGACATCCTTACCATTGTTCCTATGTAACCAAGATGCATTTTCCACACAGTTCCTTCTCCAACCAACTCAAAACAGGGGGCACCTTCCTGTAAGTGAGCCTGTCTGCCCCGAAACACCTCACCTGACAAACTCCCCTAGTAACAAGGGGCACTCGGAAATGGCCATGATTAGAAAAGTCAGACAGAAACACTTATGTGACCCATTTCAGGGGCAGGGTATTTTCAGTTAAGTACAAAGCGGGGGAGAAAAAACAACAACACTTTTTTGTTTCTTGTACTCATTGTCCTGTGGATTCTAAAAGTTCAACCAAGGGCAACCTTTTCTGACTGTATGCAACGAGACCTTTGGCTGTATGTAATAAGGCTGTTTTTGCCTTAAGGTTTGTTCACTCTAATTTCTTAAAAGAAAAGATTGCATGAATTGAGATTAAATGTGCACATTAGAACTTCTTCTAACTAAAATTGACAATGTTCTCCCTACAAAAGTACTCTTTAATATGTCAAAACCACAGCCTCTATTTAGGGAACACAATTATAAAACCCTACCCCTCCAATTATTAAATATCTAAATATGACATGGCTTAAGAAGAAAAGTTCTCCACAATTAATGTGGGAGTTTTGGAATGGCATAAACGTAGTATTCATCAACCTTCTCGGCCACATCTTTCTAGAAGAGATCATCACTGTGGAAAGCAGCCCCTGCTGCTTTCTGCAGCTGGCTCATCAGTCTGAGGCAAAGACTTTACTCATGAATATAATTTACAATTACATGAGTCATACAGTCAGACATGAACCCAAGAACCTTTTAGAATCTTCAGGAAGCTTCTCATTATGGACATGCAGAAACTCAGTGTGCAAGAACGTCACCAAATTAAATACAATCATGCCTAAGCATCCTACGGGTGGTTCCAAGACCCCCATAGATAACGAAATCCATAGATGCTCAAGTCCCATTATATAAAATGGTGCAGTATTTGTGTATAACCTATGCACATCCTCCCCATTCACTTTATTTGTTTTAATATTAATGTATTTGGCCGTGCCACGTCTTAGTTGCAGCATGACAGATCTTTTTCTTTCATTTTTTTTTTTTTAAGTTGCAGTAGGTGGGATCTAGTTCCCTGACCGGGGGTCAAACCTGGAGTCTCCTGTTTCGGGAGCATGGACTCCCAGCCACTGGACCACCAGGGAAGTCCCCCACATGTCACTTGATTAGGAATGCAGCTAGTAACTTTTTCCTCCTATGTTGCTTCATATCAGCTATGATTTCCCATCATTAAGAACAAGCAGGCTTTGGAGAAGGTTCTGAAAGCTATCCTGTGGCCTTTGTGACAGCTCTTTCTCCTCACAGAGGCTCTGATTGCTTCTGTTCCAGATAGGAGAGCTGCGGATGGATGGGAGGGGTTTGGGGTGGGAGGTGGCAGAGTACCATGAGGTCTAACCAACCCCACACCTGTCTCTGAGAACAGCTACAGCCTGGCTGCAAAGCAGTCCTCTTGGCTCACCATCCCACATACTCATCACTGCTGCGCGTCATTCTTAACTATGAATGTCTGCAGTGTGGCTGGAATAATAAAACCACCTGGATAAAGTACAGAGAAGCTTTTCTTTTCTTCTCCCTTCCCTTGTCATGTGAAGACACATCAAAGAAAAGCCACAGTGTTCCCTGAATTGTTTATGAAGCCAATAAAGGAACCAGGCTTTCAGTCCAGGCTGCAAGGACTTCCTGGGCTGATCAGTGAGAAATCACATAGTTCAGAGGTGTAAAACCACATGGTCTCCTAAAAACAGTCCCAGGCACCAAGGTCCCCGCCCAATATGTTCAGGAGCTTTCAGATGTACGGTAGGCAGTCTGCAGATCGAGGGGTGGGGCCTCTGTACTAGAACATTCTATCACAGAGTGAGGTTTTATAGCCTCTTCTCATTTTTGGACATGCAGAAACTCAGTGTGCAAGAACGTCACCAAATTAAATACAATCATGCCTAAGCATCCTACGGGTGGTTCCAAGACCCCATAGATAACGAAATCCATAGATGCTCAAGTCCCATTATATAAAATGGTGCAGTATTTGTGTATAACCTATGCACATCCTCCCCATTCACTTTATTTGTTTTAATATTAATGTATTTGGCCGTGCCACGTCTTAGTTGCAGCATGACAGATCTTTTTCTTTCATTTTTTTTTTTTTAAGTTGCAGTAGGTGGGATCTAGTTCCCTGACCGGGGATCAAACCTGGAGTCTCCTGTTTCGGGAGCATGGACTCCCAGCCACTGGACCACCAGGGAAGTCCCCCACATGTCACTTGATTAGGAATGCAGCTAGTAACTTTTTCCTCCTATGTTGCTTCATATCAGCTATGATTTCCCATCATTAAGAACAAGCAGGCTTTGGAGAAGGTTCTGAAAGCTATCCTGTGGCCTTTGTGACAGCTCTTTCTCCTCACAGAGGCTCTGATTGCTTCTGTTCCAGATAGGAGAGCTGCGGATGGATGGGAGGGGTTTGGGGTGGGAGGTGGCAGAGTACCATGAGGTCTAACCAACCCCACACCTGTCTCTGAGAACAGCTACAGCCTGGCTGCAAAGCAGTCCTCTTGGCTCACCATCCCACATACTCATCACTGCTGCGGCGTCATTCTTAACTATGAATGTCTGCAGTGTGGCTGGAATAATAAAACCACCTGGATAAAGTACAGAGAAGCTTTTCTTTTCTTCTCCCTTCCCTTGTCATGTGAAGACACATCAAAGAAAAGCCACAGTGTTCCCTGAATTGTTTATGAAGCCAATAAAGGAACCAGGCTTTCAGTCCAGGCTGCAAGGACTTCCTGGGCTGATCAGTGAGAAATCACATAGTTCAGAGGTGTAAAACCACATGGTCTCCTAAAAACAGTCCCAGGCACCAAGGTCCCCGCCCAATATGTTCAGGAGCTTTCAGATGTACGGTAGGCAGTCTGCAGATCGAGGGGTGGGGCCTCTGTACTAGAACATTCTATCACAGAGTGAGGTTTTATAGCCTCTTGTATCAGTGAATGTTTAAAAAATTGTCCATACCTGCCCTCAAGAATTGCATCATCTCCTTTATAAAAACCAACTAAATAGCATCAGATGCACAGAAAATAACTCAAACCAGCTGATGAATCCCCTAAATGAAGTCATTTTTAAGACCTGACTCAACTCCGCCTAGAAACAGATTCACAGACCTGTTTTATAAAGAAACCAAGGCCCGTCTCCTGCACTGCCTTGAAGTCACACATCTGGAGGCGGAGTGGAGATGGAGAACATGCCAGCACCCCCATGTCTCCACTGCTCTACTTGGCATGCACTCCTCATTTCTGACTCCCTCTGAACTCTCTGTATGAGCACCGGTCAGAGACGAGCAGACTTGCTGCCGGGCAATTTCTAAGCAGTAAGCATCAGGTTTTCAATCCTGTCAAAGACGGACCATCTTGGCTCTCCACTGCTGTGGAAAAAGAAAAAACTCTCCATAAGCTGGACTGCTTATTGTATGTAATTATTTCTTATCTTCTTAAAATATCAGTCCTTTTTTTTTTTTTTTTTGATATTTATTTGGCTGTGCCAGGTCTTCATTGCTGCCTGTGGGATCTAGTTCCCTGACCAGGGATTGAACCTGGACCCCCTGCATCAGAAGCATGGAGTCTCAGCCACTGGGCCATCAGGGAAGTCCCTCAAATCTTTTTTTTTTTCAATTGGAGCATAACAGCTTTACAATATTGTGTTGGTTTCTCTGCCATCCATCAGCACGAATCAGCCCCTTCAAAATCTTAACTGAACTTTTTATCCCTCAAAATGCAAGTATCGGGGGTTGCTTTAAAAAACCGACTTCAGGACTTCCCTGGTGGTCCAATGGATAAAGACACCGCCTTGCAGTGCAAGGGGCGTTGGTTCGATCCCTGGCCTGGGAAGATCCCATGTGCCGCAGAGCGGCTGGACCGATGTGTCCAACTACGGAGCCAGCGCTCTAGAGCACACGCGCCCGGAGCTGGTGCTCTGCAACAAGAGAGGCCACTGTGATGGGAGGCCCACAGGCCATCTCCTAAAAACAGTCCCAGGCAAAGGTCGAGTATTTCAGATGTACGGTAGGCAGTCTGCAGATCGAGGGGTGGGGCCTCTGTACTAGAACATTCTATCACAGAGTGAGGTTTTATAGCCTCTTGTATCAGTGAATGTTTAAAAAATTGTCCATACCTGCCCTCAAGAATTGCATCATCTCCTTTATAAAAACCAACTAAATAGCATCAGATGCACAGAAAATAACTCAAACCAGCTGATGAATCCCCTAAATGAAGTCATTTTTAAGACCTGACTCAACTCCGCCTAGAAACAGATTCACAGACCTGTTTTATAAAGAAACCAAGGCCCGTCTCCTGCACTGCCTTGAAGTCACACATCTGGAGGCGGAGTGGAGATGGAGAACATGCCAGCACCCCCATGTCTCCACTGCTCTACTTGGCATGCACTCCTCATTTCTGACTCCCTCTGAACTCTCTGTATGAGCACCGGTCAGAGACGAGCAGACTTGCTGCCGGGCAATTTCTAAGCAGTAAGCATCAGGTTTTCAATCCTGTCAAAGACGGACCATCTTGGCTCTCCACTGCTGTGGAAAAAGAAAAAACTCTCCATAAGCTGGACTGCTTATTGTATGTAATTATTTCTTATCTTCTTAAAATATCAGTCCTTTTTTTTTTTTTTTTTGATATTTATTTGGCTGTGCCAGGTCTTCATTGCTGCCTGTGGGATCTAGTTCCCTGACCAGGGATTGAACCTGGACCCCCTGCATCAGAAGCATGGAGTCTCAGCCACTGGGCCATCAGGGAAGTCCCTCAAATCTTTTTTTTTTTCAATTGGAGCATAACAGCTTTACAATATTGTGTTGGTTTCTCTGCCATCCATCAGCACGAATCAGCCCCTTCAAAATCTTAACTGAACTTTTTATCCCTCAAAATGCAAGTATCGGGGGTTGCTTTAAAAAACCGACTTCAGGACTTCCCTGGTGGTCCAATGGATAAAGACACCGCCTTGCAGTGCAAGGGGCGTTGGTTCGATCCCTGGCCTGGGAAGATCCCATGTGCCGCAGAGCGGCTGGACCGATGTGTCCAACTACGGAGCCAGCGCTCTGGAGCACATGCACCCAGAGCTGGTGCTCTGCAACAAGAGAGGCCACTGTGATGGGAGGCCCACACAGGCCAAAGAACAAAGATGGATGATAAATTGAAAGACCAATAGAAGTGGCCTAAAAAAAAAAAAGACTGTCAAAAAACCGACTTCATAGAGAGAGGACAGGGTCAATATTAATTGCCTAAATTTTCAGATAAAACCTCATCCAGGGCTTCCCTGGTAGCTCAGTGGTGAAGAGTTCGCCTGCCAATTCAGGAGACATGGGTTCGATCCCTGATCTGATAAGATCCCACAGGCTGCAGAGCAACTGAGCCCGTGAGCCACAACTATGGAGCATGTGCTCTAGAGCCTCGGAGCCGCAACTATGGAGCCCATGTGCTGCAGCTACTGAAGTTCGTGTGCCCTAGAGCCCGACTTCCACACCAAGAGAAGGTATCGCAGCAAGAAGTCTGCTCACCTCAACGAGAGAGTAGGCCCCACTCCTTGCAACTAGAGAGGAGCCTGAGGCAGCAGTGAAAACCCAGAATAGCCAATAAATAAATAAATAAAATTGAAAAACAAAAATCTAACTTCCCCTAAAAAAAAAAAAAAGAAAAAACACCTCATCCATCCATCCATTCAGCAATTACTTAGCTTGTGACTAATACATGTCCGGGGCTGAGGACACAGTGATGAAGGAGAGAGCCATGGCCTGTGCATTCCTGAAACTTACGGTGTGCTGGGTGGAGACAAGACAGTAAACACACAGCTCCGCCTCTGATGAGTTCTATGGAAGGGGGGCTGAGAGGGCTGGCTGTGCCTCCCAAGTGTGGGTGTCCCTTTCCTAGTGTACAGCCGTTCCAGAGAAGAACCCCTTTTATGGAGCATAACAGCTTTACAATATTGTGTTGGTTTCTCTGCCATCCATCAGCACGAATCAGCCCTTCAAAATCTTAACTGAACTTTTTATCCCTCAAAATGCAAGTATCGGGGGTTGCTTTAAAAAACCGACTTCAGGACTTCCCTGGTGGTCCAATGGATAAAGACACCGCCTTGCAGTGCAAGGGGCGTTGGTTCGATCCCTGGCCTGGGAAGATCCCATGTGCCGCAGAGCGGCTGGACCGATGTGTCCAACTACGGAGCCAGCGCTCTGGAGCACATGCACCCAGAGCTGGTGCTCTGCAACAAGAGAGGCCACTGTGATGGGAGGCCCACACAGGCCAAAGAACAAAGATGGATGATAAATTGAAAGACCAATAGAAGTGGCCTAAAAAAAAAAAAGACTGTCAAAAAACCGACTTCATAGAGAGAGGACAGGGTCAATATTAATTGCCTAAATTTTCAGATAAAACCTCATCCAGGGCTTCCTGGTAGCTCAGTGGTGAAGAGTTCGCCTGCCAATTCAGGAGACATGGGTTCGATCCCTGATCTGATAAGATCCCACAGGCTGCAGAGCAACTGAGCCCGTGAGCCACAACTATGGAGCATGTGCTCTAGAGCCTCGGAGCCGCAACTATGGAGCCCATGTGCTGCAGCTACTGAAGTTCGTGTGCCCTAGAGCCCGACTTCCACACCAAGAGAAGGTATCGCAGCAAGAAGTCTGCTCACCTCAACGAGAGAGTAGGCCCCACTCCTTGCAACTAGAGAGGAGCCTGAGGCAGCAGTGAAAACCCAGAATAGCCAATAAATAAATAAATAAAATTGAAAAACAAAAATCTAACTTCCCCTAAAAAAAAAAAAAAAGAAAAAACACCTCATCCATCCATCCATTCAGCAATTACTTAGCTTGTGACTAATACATGTCCGGGGCTGAGGACACAGTGATGAAGGAGAGAGCCATGGCCTGTGCATTCCTGAAACTTACGGTGTGCTGGGTGGAGACAAGACAGTAAACACACAGCTCCGCCTCTGATGAGTTCTATGGAAGGGGGGCTGAGAGGGCTGGCTGTGCCTCCCAAGTGTGGGTGTCCCTTTCCTAGTGTACAGCCGTTCCAGAGAAGTTGCCCACCGAGTCTTAGATTTCCCAGGGGCTCTGGCGCTTTGGAGGGCCTGTAGGACTACCTCTCCTCAGCGGATGGTGGATGGAAGTGATGTGTGTCATTTCCAGGTCCAGGCATTTAGGGAGGTACATCTTCCATTTGCTTTCTCTTTCCCCTACCGCCAGCTGGATGCAAGGAACTCTGATGACTCGGGGCAGGGGTCAGCCATCTGGGCCCAGGGTTTGTTTTCTATAAAGTTTTATTAGGACACAGGGTCCAGGGTTTGTTTTCTATAAAGTTTTATTAGAACACAGCCACACCCATTCCTTTACAGAGGATCTACAGCTCCTTTTCTGCTACAGTGAGGAGCTGAGTGGGCTGCAACAGAAACAGAGCCACAAGTCTAAAATATTTACAACCTAGCCCTTTAAGAAAACGTTCGCTGAGCCACAAGATGGAAGGAACTTGGGCTCCTGATCAATGTGGCCCCCTACCCATCCACTACCAGGAACAACCATTCTGGACTGTTATGGAGGCAAGAACAGACTTACAATTTGTTACAACAGCAAGCGTTATCCTACCTCATATAGAAAGCACACAGTGAGAAAATGGGACAGAAGATAGATGCTCAAAGTGAGACTCTGTTACACTTCCCTTTTCTTATCACAACTTTGTGTCTTAAATTTAACGTCAAACTGCTAAATGTTTTAAAGTGTCCCTGCCACCCCATTTGGCTGCTTCAGGTCTTAGCTGAAGATCTTCCTTCAAGCGGGATCTTTCATTGCAGCCCTCGGTATGTTAGTTCTCAGACCAGGGCTTGAACCCTTGTTCCCGGCATTGCAAGATGGATTCTTAACCACTGGACCACCAGGGAAGTCCCTAAAGCGTCATCTTTTTAAAATGCTTCCCCAGCGTGTGATCTCCTCCCTAGTAAAATTAATTAAGCCCAAACAACAGTTGCATTTGAAATCTTTGGCTTGCGACACACATGCTAACCTTCTAATTCATAGTAATGGCCCCTTTTAAAATAAAGAATGCACATAGCCAGGTTTCTAGGAACAGCCCTGGACACCAAACAAAAGACCTCAGGCTAAAATTTAAAGGTCCAATTATCTTGAATTACGCCGTGACAGCACTTAAGTATTTGTTCTCTACCAAAAAAAAAAAAAATCCAAATAGATCTATCCCAGGCACCAAGGGTAAAACACCTTTTTAAAAAATAAACGAAACAAAAAAGTCAGCCCTTTGTGGCTCCTCTATGTGACCCTGGGCAGGTAACTTAGCCTCTCTGTGCCTTCATAGCCCGTGAGCACATTCCCTAACTCAAAAGGTTTGTGGTGAGGATTAAATGGGACTCTACACGCAACACTCAGCCAGGTCTCTGTGGGCGCTCAGCTTCTCAGAGCTGCTTTTACAGTTTTCAACGACCAGATCAAAGGAACCAAGGTGTGCCATTACTTTGGCATCCTCTGTGTAGTTAGTAAGTTCTTTACTAATTTGTAGACTACTTAGTAAACTGGACTCAGTGGTAAAGACAGGTGGATTAGAATTAAAGTCTTGCCAAGACAGGAGTCTGAATCAGTTTAAACAAGGAGTCATTAGGCCGAGACTGAAACAACCATTCTGGACTGTTAAAAAACCTTACAATTTGTTACAACAGCAAGCGTTATCCTACCTCATATAGAAAGCACACAGTGAGAAAATGGGACAGAAGATAGATGCTCAAAGTGAGACTCTGTTACACTTCCCTTTTCTTATCACAACTTTGTGTCTTAAATTTAACGTCAAACTGCTAAATGTTTTAAAGTGTCCCTGCCACCCCATTTGGCTGCTTCAGGTCTTAGCTGAAGATCTTCCTTCAAGCGGGATCTTTCATTGCAGCCCTCGGTATGTTAGTTCTCAGACCAGGGCTTGAACCCTTGTTCCCGGCATTGCAAGATGGATTCTTAACCACTGGACCACCAGGGAAGTCCCTAAAGCGTCATCTTTTTAAAATGCTTCCCCAGCGTGTGATCTCCTCCCTAGTAAAATTAATTAAGCCCAAACAACAGTTGCATTTGAAATCTTTGGCTTGCGACACACATGCTAACCTTCTAATTCATAGTAATGGCCCCTTTTAAAATAAAGAATGCACATAGCCAGGTTTCTAGGAACAGCCCTGGACACCAAACAAAAGACCTCAGGCTAAAATTTAAAGGTCCAATTATCTTGAATTACGCCGTGACAGCACTTAAGTATTTGTTCTCTACCAAAAAAAAAATCCAAATAGATCTATCCCAGGCACCAAGGGTAAAACACCTTTTTAAAAAATAAACGAAACAAAAAAGTCAGCCCTTTGTGGCTCCTCTATGTGACCCTGGGCAGGTAACTTAGCCTCTCTGTGCCTTCATAGCCCGTGAGCACATTCCCTAACTCAAAAGGTTTGTGGTGAGGATTAAATGGGACTCTACACGCAACACTCAGCCAGGTCTCTGTGGGCGCTCAGCTTCTCAGAGCTGCTTTTACAGTTTTCAACGACCAGATCAAAGGAACCAAGGTGTGCCATTACTTTGGCATCCTCTGTGTAGTTAGTAAGTTCTTTACTAATTTGTAGACTACTTAGTAAACTGGACTCAGTGGTAAAGACAGGTGGATTAGAATTAAAGTCTTGCCAAGACAGGAGTCTGAATCAGTTTAAACAGAACGCTGCAGTCATTAGGCACCAGAGTTACTGAAAGCACGATTTTTCTTCACTAAAGGTAGCACTAACTTACTTCGAGGCCATGTAATCCAGGTAGTCACAGCACCTCCCTTATCGAAACAGCTTGGCAACCATACCTAAGGATCACTTTGGCTCCACTTTTTTTTTCTTAACTAACTTTGTAAAAAGAGAATTCTGTCAAGGTAATACAATGAAAAATGCATTTCCACTCCACCACATTTTCTTTATCCACTCACTCACTGATGGACATTTAGGTACTTTGACTGCTCCCATATCTTGGCTGCAGTAAATATGCTACAATTAACACATGGGTGCATGAGTCTTTTCTCTTTTTATATTTTTAAACTGAAGTATATTTGATGTACAATATTATGTACGTTTCAGGTGTCCAACACAGTGATTCACAATTTTTAAAAGTTATACTGCATTTATAGTTTTATAAAACACTGGCTTTCCCTGTGCATCTTTGTAGCTTATTTATTTTACATGCAGTAGTTTGTACCTCTTAATCCTCTACCTCTATCATGCCTTTTCCTGGCTTCTCTCTCCCCACTGGCAATCACTAATTTGTTCTATTTGTGAGTCTGTTTCTTTTCATTATTCTCAAGGTTTTTTTTTTTTTTCCTTATATTAATGCTAAGCTTAAGAGTGTTACAGCCATGAGATTCAGCACCAGCTTCTCTTAAAAAGAAACAGTCTCTTCACATATTGCCACATGAAAGGGGAAAAAGGTTGAACTGCAAAATACAGGCATTCCTCCTTTAAAAAATAAACGAAACAAAAAAGTCAGCCCTTTGTGGCTCCTCTATGTGACCCTGGGCAGGTAACTTAGCCTCTCTGTGCCTTCATAGCCCGTGAGCACATTCCCTAACTCAAAAGGTTTGTGGTGAGGATTAAATGGGACTCTACACGCAACACTCAGCCAGGTCTCTGTGGGCGCTCAGCTTCTCAGAGCTGCTTTTACAGTTTTCAACGACCAGATCAAAGGAACCAAGGTGTGCCATTACTTTGGCATCCTCTGTGTAGTTAGTAAGTTCTTTACTAATTTGTAGACTACTTAGTAAACTGGACTCAGTGGTAAAGACAGGTGGATTAGAATTAAAGTCTTGCCAAGACAGGAGTCTGAATCAGTTTAAACAGAACGCTGCAGTCATTAGGCACCAGAGTTACTGAAAGCACGATTTTTCTTCACTAAAGGTAGCACTAACTTACTTCGAGGCCATGTAATCCAGGTAGTCACAGCACCTCCCTTATCGAAACAGCTTGGCAACCATACCTAAGGATCACTTTGGCTCCACTTTTTTTTTCTTAACTAACTTTGTAAAAAGAGAATTCTGTCAAGGTAATACAATGAAAAATGCATTTCCACTCCACCACATTTTCTTTATCCACTCACTCACTGATGGACATTTAGGTACTTTGACTGCTCCCATATCTTGGCTGCAGTAAATATGCTACAATTAACACATGGGTGCATGAGTCTTTTCTCTTTTTATATTTTTAAACTGAAGTATATTTGATGTACAATATTATGTACGTTTCAGGTGTCCAACACAGTGATTCACAATTTTTAAAAGTTATACTGCATTTATAGTTTTATAAAACACTGGCTTTCCCTGTGCATCTTTGTAGCTTATTTATTTTACATGCAGTAGTTTGTACCTCTTAATCCTCTACCTCTATCATGCCTTTTCCTGGCTTCTCTCTCCCCACTGGCAATCACTAATTTGTTCTATTTGTGAGTCTGTTTCTTTTCATTATTCTCAAGGTTTTTTTTTTTTTTCCTTATATTAATGCTAAGCTTAAGAGTGTTACAGCCATGAGATTCAGCACCAGCTTCTCTTAAAAAAGAAACAGTCTCTTCACATATTGCCACATGAAAGGGGAAAAAAGGTTGAACTGCAAAATACAGGCATTCCTCCTTTCACCAGGCTTTGCTTTATTGAGCTTCACGGATATTGTGTTTTTTGACAAATGAATGGTTTGTGGCAACCCTGTCAGCTCATGGCTGACATTTTTTAGTAGTAACTTAAAAAATATATATTTTATTGAAGTATAATAGATTTACAATGCTGGGTAGCAATGAAATATTTTTATGTCTTTCATTCTTTGTGCAGGGTCTTGGTTACATGGGATCTTTGATCTTTGTTGCAGCATGGGGGATCTTTAGTTCTGGCACACTAGATCTTCTTTGTTGTGGCATGCCAACTCTTAGTTGCAGTGAGGAAGATTTTATTACCTGACTAGGGGCTGAATCTGGGCCCTCTGCACTGGGAAAGTGGAGTCTTAGCCACTGGACTATCAGGGAAGTCTCCTGAAGTATGTTTAAATTAAGATGCATACACTGGGCTTCCCTGGTGGTCCAGTGGGTAAGGACACCACCTTGCAGTACAAGGGGTGCCGGTTCGATCCCTGGCCTGGGAAGATCCCATGTGCTGCGGAGTGGCTGGACCCACGTGTCCAACTACTGAGCTGGAGCTCTGGAGTGCATGTGCCCAAAGCCGGTGCTCTGCAGCGAGGGAAGCCACTGCGATGGGAGGCCCACACAGGCCAAAGAACAAAGATAAATGAATGAAAGATCAACAGAAGGAGACAAAAAAAAAAAAAGATGTATACACTGTTTTTTTAGATAGAATGCTATTATACACTTCATAGATGACAGCACAGTATAAACATAACTTTTATATGCAGTGGGAAACCAAAAATTAGACTGTCTGACTCCTTTATTACAATATTTTGCTTTATTGTGGTGGTCTATAACCAAATTTATAATATCTCTGCAATGTTAGCATATGATCCTATTAAATCAGAACAAAAGGAGTTCATGAGTGTGATACTCACACGTGCAGAAATGTAGGAAGAAAAACAAGGACATATACCAAATATATATATATATATTACATATAATATTATATAATATATATATATATATTATATTAACTATAATACCTTCCCACTAGTGTGTAAAGAATATTTTCTTCCTCTGGCCTTTCTGTATTTTTTTTAAACATTATGCATTTTTTTAAATAAGGGGGAAAGGTTATGAAATTAAAAAACAAAGCAAAACAACCAACATTTTGCACTCTGAGAGTTCTTCCCCTTGTTTCGTGGGGCTTGTGTTTTATAGTAAATAGAGATCATGGTGCCATGTTTTTGAGCATTCTTAAACAGAGAATAAACCCGTTAACAGAGAAACCAAACAAGTTTAAAACTATCAGAAAATCAGAAAATAACAAGTGTCAGCAAGGAGACACTTGTGGAGAACTTGGACTCAGCTACAACGAATCCTCAGCAGGCAGCAAATCCCTGGCAAATTTAGAGCAAGAGGTATCTCAGATGGCAAAGAATCTGCCTGCAATGCAGGAGACTGGGGTTCGATCCCTGGGTTGGGAAGATTCTCTAGAGAGGAAATGGCAACCCACTCCAGCATTCTCACCTGGAAAATTCACTGGACAGAGGAGCCTGGCCTACGGTTCAAGGTGTCTCAAAGAGTTGAACATGACTGAGTAACTAACACTTTCACTTTTGAAATGGAAACTGGATGGAAATGCTACTCTTCAGAGTCATGCAGATCTTTGCAAAGCTACCTGATGAACTGGCAAAACATGCACTAGAATGAGGTTTCCCAAACAAAGTTTCTTGGGTGCCTGGAGAATGAATAGATCTCAAAGTCTTGCTTGGGCAAAAACCTTGTGGTGACAATGAACTGAAAAGGTTTCCCACTGCGATAGAAGAAAAATGAACGAAAGATCAACAGAAGGAGACAAAAAAAAAAAAAGATGTATACACTGTTTTTTTAGATAGAATGCTATTATACACTTCATAGATGACAGCACAGTATAAACATAACTTTTATATGCAGTGGGAAACCAAAAATTAGACTGTCTGACTCCTTTATTACAATATTTTGCTTTATTGTGGTGGTCTATAACCAAATTTATAATATCTCTGCAATGTTAGCATATGATCCTATTAAATCAGAACAAAAGGAGTTCATGAGTGTGATACTCACACGTGCAGAAATGTAGGAAGAAAAACAAGGACATATACCAAATATATATATATATATTACATATAATATTATATAATATATATATATATATTATATTAACTATAATACCTTCCCACTAGTGTGTAAAGAATATTTTCTTCCTCTGGCCTTTCTGTATTTTTTTTAAACATTATGCATTTTTTTAAATAAGGGGGAAAGGTTATGAAATTAAAAAACAAAGCAAAACAACCAACATTTTGCACTCTGAGAGTTCTTCCCCTTGTTTCGTGGGGCTTGTGTTTTATAGTAAATAGAGATCATGGTGCCATGTTTTTGAGCATTCTTAAACAGAGAATAAACCCGTTAACAGAGAAACCAAACAAGTTTAAAACTATCAGAAAATCAGAAAATAACAAGTGTCAGCAAGGAGACACTTGTGGAGAACTTGGACTCAGCTACAACGAATCCTCAGCAGGCAGCAAATCCCTGGCAAATTTAGAGCAAGAGGTATCTCAGATGGCAAAGAATCTGCCTGCAATGCAGGAGACTGGGGTTCGATCCCTGGGTTGGGAAGATTCTCTAGAGAGGAAATGGCAACCCACTCCAGCATTCTCACCTGGAAAATTCACTGGACAGAGGAGCCTGGCCTACGGTTCAAGGTGTCTCAAAGAGTTGAACATGACTGAGTAACTAACACTTTCACTTTTGAAATGGAAACTGGATGGAAATGCTACTCTTCAGAGTCATGCAGATCTTTGCAAAGCTACCTGATGAACTGGCAAAACATGCACTAGAATGAGGTTTCCCAAACAAAGTTTCTTGGGTGCCTGGAGAATGAATAGATCTCAAAGTCTTGCTTGGGCAAAAACCTTGTGGTGACAATGAACTAAAAGAAAAAGATCAGATCTACAATGAGGTCGGATGCCAGCCAGTTGCTATGGAGAGGCTTACCTTTAGTATCTCGGGTTCTTTGATATCCAGAGACCTTGGGGGCCAGTATTGTAGATGTTTATGTAATCTGTCATGTTTATGAGCACTTGGTGGTGTAAAAAACCAAATCATGCAAACTGCAGTCATGAATCCAAGGCCGATGCCCAGAAAGAGCCCACTGACGTAGTGGGGGAGGGGGAGGATGAGGTACGCATAGACGCACAGAACAAAGCAGCCCAGTGTCTTGATGGGTAATTGAAGCTGCTGCGCGGCCAAGTCTGCCTCGTGGTCACTGTCCAGAGCCAGGCCATCGTCCGCTAGCCCCTCCGGCTTGAGAGGGACTTCTGGGAGCTTCTCGACGTTACTCTCCCCGTCCATTTCCAGGTCAAAGTCCTCGGTGTACAGTTCACAGAACTCTTCATCTTCTTTGCTCACCAAGGCAGACAGGGAGCATTTCTCAAGAACCAGAGAGCTGGTCTTCAGGCCAGCCTCTTTCAGGCTGCTCCCCTGAGAGCTCTTCGGTTCCGCCTCTCTGGCGGGCTCCTCCGAGGGCTGTGGGGGGTCGCTCGTGGGGCCGCCAGGTTCGCCCCCCAGGCCCTCCTCCCCGCCCTCGGAGTCACACTCCTCCTCCTTGATGCTGTAGTTGTTATTGCTTTCCAAGTGACCGTTCAGGCTGGACAGATTTGAGAGTTCAGAAGCACTTGAAGATAAGGCTTTGGGCCTGTGGCTGCCACTTTCTTCTCCTATAATTTTACTAAAAAGCTGAAAAGGTTCATATATGACCTCTCAGATGGCCTATGCGGGAGGGTCGATCCCTGGGTTGGGAAGATTCTCTAGAGAGGAAATGGCAACCCACTCCAGCATTCTCACCTGGAAAATTCACTGGACAGAGGAGCCTGGCCTACGGTTCAAGGTGTCTCAAAGAGTTGAACATGACTGAGTAACTAACACTTTCACTTTTGAAATGGAAACTGGATGGAAATGCTACTCTTCAGAGTCATGCAGATCTTTGCAAAGCTACCTGATGAACTGGCAAAACATGCACTAGAATGAGGTTTCCCAAACAAAGTTTCTTGGGTGCCTGGAGAATGAATAGATCTCAAAGTCTTGCTTGGGCAAAAACCTTGTGGTGACAATGAACTAAAAGAAAAAGATCAGATCTACAATGAGGTCGGATGCCAGCCAGTTGCTATGGAGAGGCTTACCTTTAGTATCTCGGGTTCTTTGATATCCAGAGACCTTGGGGGCCAGTATTGTAGATGTTTATGTAATCTGTCATGTTTATGAGCACTTGGTGGTGTAAAAAACCAAATCATGCAAACTGCAGTCATGAATCCAAGGCCGATGCCCAGAAAGAGCCCACTGACGTAGTGGGGGAGGGGGAGGATGAGGTACGCATAGACGCACAGAACAAAGCAGCCCAGTGTCTTGATGGGTAATTGAAGCTGCTGCGCGGCCAAGTCTGCCTCGTGGTCACTGTCCAGAGCCAGGCCATCGTCCGCTAGCCCCTCCGGCTTGAGAGGGACTTCTGGGAGCTTCTCGACGTTACTCTCCCCGTCCATTTCCAGGTCAAAGTCCTCGGTGTACAGTTCACAGAACTCTTCATCTTCTTTGCTCACCAAGGCAGACAGGGAGCATTTCTCAAGAACCAGAGAGCTGGTCTTCAGGCCAGCCTCTTTCAGGCTGCTCCCCTGAGAGCTCTTCGGTTCCGCCTCTCTGGCGGGCTCCTCCGAGGGCTGTGGGGGGTCGCTCGTGGGGCCGCCAGGTTCGCCCCCCAGGCCCTCCTCCCCGCCCTCGGAGTCACACTCCTCCTCCTTGATGCTGTAGTTGTTATTGCTTTCCAAGTGACCGTTCAGGCTGGACAGATTTGAGAGTTCAGAAGCACTTGAAGATAAGGCTTTGGGCCTGTGGCTGCCACTTTCTTCTCCTATAATTTTACTAAAAAGCTGAAAAGGTTCATATATGACCTCTGAAAGGCGGCGCTTTGTGTCTTCGATCTTAGCCTCCATTTCGGGCACTTTGAAAAAGGAGCGCGCGTCGGAAGGCGAGCTCAGAGGGGACGAGGGCGCGGTCTTGGAATCCCCACCTGTGTTCCGGGGCTGCGTGAACTGCTTGAACAGGTGTAGATTCAGCTTGGAGTCGGGGGGCCTGTAGGACACGGTATCAGACTCCTGCCTGGAGGTGTCGGTGGACAGAGACTTGACCAATGTCTTCATCAAGTGCCTGTGCCGCGGCGGGTGCGGGGATTCTTTTGGCTCCACCTCGGTCGACAGGGACTTCACGAGGCTCATGAAGGGTTTCGCGCTGGAAAGGGTGGAGGCCGAGGCACTGGATGAGAGGATGGGGGACCTGGAAGGCGAGGACAGCGGGGAGGAAGAACTGGTTTTCTGCTCGGACAGGGAGGACACGCTGGGAGAGCTCGCTAGGGGCCCCGAGGAGGACGACCCCGGGGTCAGGGCCAGTGGCACTGTACCGAACACGTGTGCGGCCGGAGGCGGCGGCTCCAGCAGCTTCACAGTGTTCTCGGAGACGGGCAAGATGGCGGCGGACGTGGACACGCCATCTGCCAGGATGAGCTGGGCGCCGGGGCCGGCGGGCTCATGGCCATCCTCGGGTTCAAGGCAGAGGTCCTCCTTGGCTTCGAGCCCGGTTACAATGCTCTGGTCGTCCAGCCCCTCCTCCAAGGGCTCCCGGAACTCCTCCTCCTCTTCCTCCTCCTCCTCCCCGGCCGCCGAGAAGTGGATGGCGATCGTGTCTCGGGACACGGACCTCTGCACGTGCACTCTGGGGGCTGATGGTTTTGGCATGTCAAGGGTTTTCTCGGCATGGCGACCATTCAGGCTTGTCATCGCCAGCTTCACAAGGGCTCAGGCTCTGTGAAAACAGCGAGAAAACCACAAGTCAGAAAGCGGTTTCTCCGTGGGAGACGCTGTCGTGCGTGGACGGGAGAGCGGATGAAGCTCACTTCTAAACCGGGATTAGGCTTTTACTTGGCAGATGGCCACCCTTTCTCACTTGAGCAGGTTTAATGGTTTAATTTTTGTCAGATAAATTCCAGTGAGGCATTCACTTTTACCAACCCATGTTATAAACGCCACACAAACTGTCTTCCTTCACAACATCTAAGTCATCCTTTCCTCCCTGTTAACTGGCCCTTTCCTATCCGTAATTCTACACCGTGAGGCTTGAAAGACCTACACAACAGTGTTGCCAGCATTACTTCAGAAGGCCCACCAGATAAAACACAGCATCCTGGCGCTTTTGAGGCTCCTGGAACAAAAATGTCACCGGGGGTTTGCTAGCTATAAAAAGCCAATCCTGGAGGGTTCCTGCTTTCATTGCAATTTTCACAGCAATCCTAACAATTACTTGGCTTGTGTCTCCCACTGACGCTCACACAGCCTGCCACTGTAATAGGCAGCAGAAGGACCAAGGGTGGTAAGGGAGATCTGTAAATTAAGGACAGCGGGAGGAAGAACTGGTTTTCTGCTCGGACAGGGAGGACACGCTGGGAGAGCTCGCTAGGGGCCCCGAGGAGGACGACCCGGGTCAGGGCCAGTGGCACTGTACCGAACACGTGCGGCCGGAGGCGGCGGCTCCAGCAGCTTCACAGTGTTCTCGGAGACGGGCAAGATGGCGGCGGACGTGGACACGCCATCTGCCAGGATGAGCTGGGCGCCGGGGCCGGCGGGCTCATGGCCATCCTCGGGTTCAAGGCAGAGGTCCTCCTTGGCTTCGAGCCCGGTTACAATGCTCTGGTCGTCCAGCCCCTCCTCCAAGGGCTCCCGGAACTCCTCCTCCTCTTCCTCCTCCTCCTCCCGGCCGCCGAGAAGTGGATGGCGATCGTGTCTCGGGACACGGACCTCTGCACGTGCACTCTGGGGGCTGATGGTTTTGGCATGTCAAGGGTTTTCTCGGCATGGCGACCATTCAGGCTTGTCATCGCCAGCTTCACAAGGGCTCAGGCTCTGTGAAAACAGCGAGAAAACCACAAGTCAGAAAGCGGTTTCTCCGTGGGAGACGCTGTCGTGCGTGGACGGGAGAGCGGATGAAGCTCACTTCTAAACCGGGATTAGGCTTTTACTTGGCAGATGGCCACCCTTTCTCACTTGAGCAGGTTTAATGGTTTAATTTTTGTCAGATAAATTCCAGTGAGGCATTCACTTTTACCAACCCATGTTATAAACGCCACACAAACTGTCTTCCTTCACAACATCTAAGTCATCCTTTCCTCCCTGTTAACTGGCCCTTTCCTATCCGTAATTCTACACCGTGAGGCTTGAAAGACCTACACAACAGTGTTGCCAGCATTACTTCAGAAGGCCCACCAGATAAAACACAGCATCCTGGCGCTTTTGAGGCTCCTGGAACAAAAATGTCACCGGGGGTTTGCTAGCTATAAAAAGCCAATCCTGGAGGGTTCCTGCTTTCATTGCAATTTTCACAGCAATCCTAACAATTACTTGGCTTGTGTCTCCCACTGACGCTCACACAGCCTGCCACTGTAATAGGCAGCAGAAGGACCAAGGGTGGTAAGGGAGATCTGTAAATTAAGTGGTGTGACTGGTTGGCTTCTCCATCTCCCACATGGTAGGTGCCCCGAGGCCAGTGATGAAGCCATGGCCATTTAAAGCAACGGTATATTTCCAGATGAATCCAAGAATCAAAGGGCAGGAAAATGAAGTCTTAATACAGCCACCCACCACCAACTGAGAGCTCTGCTAAGGGTCGGGGTGAGAGATGTGGAGGCAATGCTTTCTGCCCTTTGGGAGCTTAGCTGCTGTACAGACAACAGACACCTGAAAAGCTGGGCAGAAAAACAAAAGAAGCAAAGCCCAACCCAGTGCATTACGCCCCCCACCCCTATTCACTTCAGGCCCATTCACAGGGAACCAGGTGCCGTGACGGGCTCCCCTGGTGGCACAGATGGCCAAGAATCCCCCTGCAGTGCAGGAGACCCAGGTCTGACCCCTGGGTTGGATAGGTCTCCCAGAGAAGGCAATGGCCACCCACTCCGGTATTCTTGCCTGGGAAATCCCATGGACAGAGGAGCCTGGGGGGCTACAGTTCATGGGGTCACAAACAGTTGGACACAACTGAGCGACTAACACTTCCACTTTTGCAGGCATCATGATAGGTCCTACCAGAGGGAAATGAACACCAGTCTGGAAAGAACCTATCAAAGGATCTAAAATGCCCGGGAGGAGTGACCTTCAGGCCTTCTGAGGGGAGAGCAGTGTGGGAGATAGGACACTTGCTCACTTTTTTAAACGCATGGTAACCTGGAGCAGAACAAGCCTGATGAGGAAGAAGGGACCAAGGCAGGACGATCAGCCTGGGCGTGGCGTGTCCTGACACATGGGTCTGTTCTCCACATCTGGGACAGAGGGTGGGTGGCCGGGTGGATATACCACCAGCATGGGACAGACGTCATGGGAGAGAGGAGAGGGCAGCCTTGGGGTCAGGAAATAAGGGCCTCTGATCCTTGCTCCTCCTCCAGCTGCCTCGGGGGGGCCTTGAACAAGTCAAGTCCTCTCTAGGTCTCAGAATCTTCAACTGTCAAATGAGGGACTGATGACCTTGAGACTTTCCAAATCCCAAACACTATGTTGACGTTTATAGATGATAGTATTCAACCCAATCGGATACGCTTACACAGGTCACCTGCCATAGACGATCAACATTATGCAGCTTGCTTATTTCTGTAATTTGATGTATTCCTAATGAAATCTTCTACCAAATATTCAGGTTCAAAATGGTAGCAACTGATACTATCAACAAGAGAAGAGGTAAGCCTGTGTTGTGTTGAGGTGATGGGGGAGAAAATCTGGGGGCAGGCAGAGGGCAGGAAAAACTATTCCCTAGAAACAGGAAGTAACCCAGTGATGACAAGAAGTACAGTTCAAGAGCCCAGTCACAACAAGGACACATCTGAAACTACACATTTTCACAGTATCAACACTTGAGAGAAATTACTTTCCTAAAAACTTTTCAACAGAGTTTTTTCCAAACTCCTTCATGACCCTCAGGCTCTCCTATCTCCACCGGATCCAAGAAAAAGGAACAATTTCTATTGATCAGACAAAGCAACCTAAATCCAGGAGCTGGCAGCAAGCTAGAGAGACACAGCCGCAGGTCCAGGACGATCCTCCCCTGTTATCTCAAAGCCAACAGCATGGTTGACTTAGGAAGAAGAAAAATACGAAGTGCAACACACATTTTTCATTTAACTGTCACCTACTTTTACAAGGGTAAGAAAATTATAGAAGTAATTTAAAAAGAAAGTTTGGTACTTGATAATTCTCAACAGGCTGAAAAATAATCTTTATTTCAATTGCTTTGATAACATAAAGGATGATCTGAGAGGCTCTGCTCCTCTGAGGTTGCTGCACGGACAGTGAAAGTAGCCGCGGGCACAGGTGCAAACAGAGAAGCGTGCCCCAGGGGCTGAGCAGTGTGAACGGGCCTCTGGGGAGCAAGGCCCGAGTGGAGAGGCTCTTCTGGAGTTGAGGTGGGATGGTCTAGAAATCCACAGGCCGAGTCAGGCCCAGTCCAGTAGAGCCAAAGAGCAGTGCATCCAGGAGCCTGTGGTCTCAGCAGCCAGACAGGGCCCTGGGGAACAGTGAGCTGGCACCTGCCCAGGAAAGGCCACCAGGGGCCAACCTGCCCAACCCTCCAACACACAGTCGGGCTTCTTGACTTTTAAGGAACCCCTACTGATCTCTGACTAGACTGTCTTAAGGTCTGTTGGGCTGCACCCTGTAGGCCTACAAGCCCTATGCTTGCCCAGCTTCAAGACTGAAGAAAGAGCCCAGACTCAGCAATGAAGACATCGATGGTATAATGGATGGGGGAGCTTACACATCTGAACCAAGGTTCTGGAGCAACAACCACCGTGGGCAGCGGATGGTGGACAAGACATGGCAGCAGTCTTTGCTTCCTAGGGGAACGGGAGATTGCTAGTTATAGGGGAACTGACGTCAGGTTTGCTCATTGGTTAGCAGGGAAGCTAGCATTGCGGCACGCCTCCTTACCACCCTTTTGATAAGAACAGTCACTAGCTGGGGCTTGGGACAAATGTGCAGGTGGGTCAGTCATGTGAGCAGGTGCCAGTGAAGCAGGCAGTGGCTGAGCAGGGGGTTTACAGAGAGCAGGAGATCAGCCATCTTGAACGGCCTGACCATCGTGGTCTGTGTCAGCCAACTGGGCCTGGGCTGGGCCCCAACAAGAGCTGGGTGCTGGTGGGGCTCACCGTAGCTGACGTCTTTCTCCAGGGCTCAGGCAGCAGTGCCAGTGGTTTGGAGTAAATGCCTCCAAATCAGTTTTCACTAAAACAAACCCCATGAGGCTGGAGCAGAACCACTGCTGTTTAGTCGCTTCAGTCGTGTCTGACTCTGTGTGACGCCATGGAGTGCAGCCCGTCAGTCTCCTCCGTCCGTGCAGTTCTCCAGGCAAGAACACTGGGGTGGGCTGCCATGCCCTGCTCCAGGGACAGAACCCAGGTGTCCCACACTGCAGGCAGATTCCTTACCACTGAGCCATTAGGGAAGGTGGGTATGGGTGGGTGGATGGGTGTGTGTGTGTCTCTCTCTCTAGACTACTGGAGTGGGTTGCTATTTCCTTCTCTGGAGCAGCACTACTGCTTTTGAAATATGAGAAAATCTTAGGGCCCCATCTGCTTGTCTGCAAATGGAGGGCTAGACCAGATACACGAAGACTGCTTCAAGGACCCAAACCGCTGGCTGTGTCCTGGAACCGCAGTCCGTGGACTGGGTTCTAGACAAACCTGATCAAGTGGCCACGCCCTCCCCCGGGGGAGTCCTCCAAGGCCCCTCCTCTCCATCCTTCCCTGGCTGGTGGCTGGAGCCAGTAAAACGAACCCTCTCCCCATCACAGCACTGTCAGACAGCCAAGGTCAAGAGAAAAGGCACCTGACTGCTGTCCAGGAACTGTATGTGCTTGCTCCAAGGACACAGCACTGCACGAGGAGGGGGCGGGGAGACGCTCAGACATGGGCTTTCAACACGCATGTCCTGATTCGCCACCACAGCAATCTGCCTCCTCTAGCGTGTCATGCCCGCCGGTTGTTCCTGCTTGTCCCGGCCTGGGCACCGCCTTCCTCACTCCAGCATGAACTGCTCTCTCAGGAGCCGAGAGCACGGCTCTCAACAGCTCGCATGGGACCAGTGGGATTGGGAAATAAAGATTCGTTATCCATCTGATAATCTAGCATCATAAAAAAGCAGCTTCCTGCCCTCTACTATCTCAATTCAATTACAACCAGACTCAAAATATATAAATGAGGACAACCTTTTCTCAAGCTCTCATGAACTGAAATGTCAGTAAAAGTCATCTCTCTCCCAACAGGTCTCCTTCTTCCAAAGCCACCACCATAAGACCTGGGGTCTTAACACTGATTTTGAGCCTTGTGAGGGGAGGACCCATAGCTTACACTGTCATATAGGATGACTTCCTGTCAGAGGTATGTATAAACCAAATGTCTGATTTGTTCACGAGTGAAGTGTTAACCCTATTCAGTCCCAGAATGGATGGGGGCTGAGGTCAGAGGTCTGGTGTCCGGGAAAACAATCTTCACTATCAGGTCCACCATTCTGCTGCAAACAGCTAACAATGAAATCAATATTAAAAAAAAATCTGAAGAGCACTGAAGCTTCAACAAGTAAGGAATCACGAAGCTAGAAGGCAAGAGCCCCAGAGGGATGTGCCCTGCAGAAGCTGTTCTGGTCCTTGAAACAGCTGATTCTGCGAGAAAATCTTAGGGCCCCATCTGCTTGTCTGCAAATGGAGGGCTAGACCAGATACCGAAGACTGCTTCAAGGACCCAAACCGCTGGCTGTGTCCTGGAACCGCAGTCCGTGGACTGGGTTCTAGACAAACCTGATCAAGTGGCCACGCCCTCCCCCGGGGGAGTCCTCCAAGGCCCCTCCTCTCCATCCTTCCCTGGCTGGTGGCTGGAGCCAGTAAAACGAACCCTCTCCCCATCACAGCACTGTCAGACAGCCAAGGTCAAGAGAAAAGGCACCTGACTGCTGTCCAGGAACTGTATGTGCTTGCTCCAAGGACACAGCACTGCACGAGGAGGGGGCGGGGAGACGCTCAGACATGGGCTTTCAACACGCATGTCCTGATTCGCCACCACAGCAATCTGCCTCCTCTAGCGTGTCATGCCCGCCGGTTGTTCCTGCTTGTCCCGGCCTGGGCACCGCCTTCCTCACTCCAGCATGAACTGCTCTCTCAGGAGCCGAGAGCACGGCTCTCAACAGCTCGCATGGGACCAGTGGGATTGGGAAATAAAGATTCGTTATCCATCTGATAATCTAGCATCATAAAAAAGCAGCTTCCTGCCCTCTACTATCTCAATTCAATTACAACCAGACTCAAAATATATAAATGAGGACAACCTTTTCTCAAGCTCTCATGAACTGAAATGTCAGTAAAAGTCATCTCTCTCCCAACAGGTCTCCTTCTTCCAAAGCCACCACCATAAGACCTGGGGTCTTAACACTGATTTTGAGCCTTGTGAGGGGAGGACCCATAGCTTACACTGTCATATAGGATGACTTCCTGTCAGAGGTATGTATAAACCAAATGTCTGATTTGTTCACGAGTGAAGTGTTAACCCTATTCAGTCCCAGAATGGATGGGGGCTGAGGTCAGAGGTCTGGTGTCCGGGAAAACAATCTTCACTATCAGGTCCACCATTCTGCTGCAAACAGCTAACAATGAAATCAATATTAAAAAAAAATCTGAAGAGCACTGAAGCTTCAACAAGTAAGGAATCACGAAGCTAGAAGGCAAGAGCCCCAGAGGGATGTGCCCTGCAGAAGCTGTTCTTGTCCTTGAAACACTGGCTGATTCTGAAAAATTGGAACCTTCATCTTTACTGATCTTCTGAGCAGAAATCAAAGTTCAGGGCTGGCTGAGGTGGAGCCCTAGTTGAAGGTCGTTCCCCAATGAGCTGGAATATCAAAGGGCTTCATCTACCTGGCAGGAGAAGCAAACAGCCCTCACTTAGACCTGAGAGCTTTGAGGCCATTAAGCTAAGTGGAGGAAGTCAGTCACAGAAAGAAAAAGACTGATTCCATTTGTATGAGCCAACTAAAGCAGTCTAACTCAAACAAACAGAAGATACATGGCAGTTCCAAGGGGCTGGGGGAGGAGGAAATAGGGAGTTGGAGTTGTTTTTGTAATGGATATAGAGTTTTGTAGGATGAAAAAAGTCTATAGATCAGTTATACAACAATGTGAATATACAACAATGTGAGCTGCACACTTAAGAACAAAATGGCAAATTTTATGTTCTATATACTTTACCACGATTAAAAATAATTTTTAAAATTTCACCAGTCACAGCTTTAGAGTGAAAGGATATAATACTCTGAACCAATGATGCTGACTAAAACAATTCAAAAAGCTCATTATGTTCTTTAATGTTTATATCACCATGTGGTTATGTTCTAAGATAGTAAGTGCAAATATATTCATTTATACTCCTGTACTTTTGTGGGGTGGGGGGAAGCTATTTAGAGCCACATGGTCTCTGAACCTTAGCCTTAATTAGGCGTGTTTCAAAGAAGCAGCATATCTCGAACTGTTCAGGGGATGGGTCTTGATTAAAGTTTCCAAAGGGGCAGAACCTGGACCTGGTCATATAGGATGACTTCCTGTCAGAGGTATGTATAAACCAAATGTCTGATTTGTTCACGAGTGAAGTGTTAACCCTATTCAGTCCCAGAATGGATGGGGGCTGAGGTCAGAGGTCTGGTGTCCGGGAAAACAATCTTCACTATCAGGTCCACCATTCTGCTGCAAACAGCTAACAATGAAATCAATATTAAAAAAAAATCTGAAGAGCACTGAAGCTTCAACAAGTAAGGAATCACGAAGCTAGAAGGCAAGAGCCCCAGAGGGATGTGCCCTGCAGAAGCTGTTCTTGTCCTTGAAACACTGGCTGATTCTGAAAAATTGGAACCTTCATCTTTACTGATCTTCTGAGCAGAAATCAAAGTTCAGGGCTGGCTGAGGTGGAGCCCTAGTTGAAGGTCGTTCCCCAATGAGCTGGAATATCAAAGGGCTTCATCTACCTGGCAGGAGAAGCAAACAGCCCTCACTTAGACCTGAGAGCTTTGAGGCCATTAAGCTAAGTGGAGGAAGTCAGTCACAGAAAGAAAAAGACTGATTCCATTTGTATGAGCCAACTAAAGCAGTCTAACTCAAACAAACAGAAGATACATGGCAGTTCCAAGGGGCTGGGGGAGGAGGAAATAGGGAGTTGGAGTTGTTTTTGTAATGGATATAGAGTTTTGTAGGATGAAAAAAGTCTATAGATCAGTTATACAACAATGTGAATATACAACAATGTGAGCTGCACACTTAAGAACAAAATGGCAAATTTTATGTTCTATATACTTTACCACGATTAAAAATAATTTTTAAAATTTCACCAGTCACAGCTTTAGAGTGAAAGGATATAATACTCTGAACCAATGATGCTGACTAAAACAATTCAAAAAGCTCATTATGTTCTTTAATGTTTATATCACCATGTGGTTATGTTCTAAGATAGTAAGTGCAAATATATTCATTTATACTCCTGTACTTTTGTGGGGTGGGGGGAAGCTATTTAGAGCCACATGGTCTCTGAACCTTAGCCTTAATTAGGCGTGTTTCAAAGAAGCAGCATATCTCGAACTGTTCAGGGGATGGGTCTTGATTAAAGTCTTCACTATAATTCTCCACTGAAGTTACTATGCCTTATAAAGATATTCATAGCTCTCAGTAAGACTGAGAAAACCTCTAATAAGGTTTTCTTTCCCTAGCACTGATGCAGGATCATGGTCTATCCAGTCTGAAAATAAGGAACAAATCAATGGGTTCCATTCAACTTGAACTCATAAAAAACAAAGGCCTCAAAAGGAAGCTGGTAGCCAACTCTGCCCTCCGTATCGTGAACTCCACGATATCAACTCCAGTGAAGTCACAGTTAGAATAGCAAACGTCCATGAAATTTATTTCTAGTCACACAAAAAGGTTATTGTCATTAATTAGTCCATGAAAACCAATCAACAATAAATCACATCATCCAATGAAAAATGAAAAATTCTTTCAAGGCTCAGTGATGGCATTTATTAATTCAGATATAACAACTTCTCTGAATCTGACAGGTTTGTGTTTTGAGAGTTCTTTTGGACTAGTTTGCTAATAACTGACCTTCCTACCTCTAGCGTGTTTGAAACAATTCAATCTTGGGATCCTAAGAGATACAGAGAACAGAGTTCCTTCCAGACCACTCACTTACTAGCGACTCATCTTTTTGGCCCTTCCATATTAGAACAGCCAAACAGTAATGTGACTGTTATTATTATCAACCTCAACATTATTAATTTCTCACTCATATACTAGGTTAGAAGTGCTGGAGGAAGGAAAGAAGAGAGAAAGCAAGCAATTTTGATTGAAAAACTTGCCTGCAGAGGTGGAGAGCACAGTAAGACAGTGTCTTAAGAAGAAGTCTGGTTTGGACCATGCCTCATTTCTCACGAGCATCCCTAATTCTTCAAGATCATTGTGAAAAAAATCCTTCCTCCCTGTAAAACTTGGCCTGTTAGATATTTGCTGTCTCTGAACAAGCTTGCACTTGGACATGTGATGTATGGGTACCATCTGCCAGCATGGGTTGTGTCATTCAATAGTCTTAATTCAAAAACATCTCTTGGCAGAGGAAGAGTCAAGCTGCATTGTACTGCGGAGGATGTCTTAACATTCTTATCTGTGCAAAGTTTTATTAGGATTTGCTTTTATGAAAAGTAGAGAAGGGCCTCAAGATTTGTTTTTGTTTTTGTTTTTTTCACCTTGATGCTGCAGAGGAAATGGTGAATCCGGTCAAAAACAACCAGAGGCGGGCAGGTCTGCTTTTGCCTAAAAAAATCTCAAGTACATCTTAATAGCCATCCTTTGATTCATTTAAATTCAGTGGAGCAGCTAAGAACTGCCAGCAGCCATTCTAATCTGTTAATACTCCACCTCACAAACAAAAATCAATATTGACATTGTAGATAATGAACTAGTGCTAGCCTTAGCTTCATTAAAAAAAGAAAAAGAGAGTGCTCTACTACCAGCACAATCCTCCCAAGGCACTCAGACCTTGACTGGCAGAAACCTGGAACTCCTTTCCCATGGGTTATTAGGTTCCCAGACCCCAACTCAAACTCTCTTCAGACCCACTAATGCATAGCAGCTTCACTCTTGGCAGCGACTGCACGGACTTCATCACCCACCACGGGAAGGTCTATCTGGGAAGAGGGTCACATCCCTAAAGGAGAAAGGTGTTCAGAAACATCAATGTGTTTAGAATTTCATTTTATAGATTGTTAGATGGTTCTGGTTGTGAAATCCAAATGCAGTTCCCAGTAACTCATTCAAAACGAGGTCACACCTTCAGCACAACCACAGGAGGCCGACAGGTTTAGAAAAGATCGGGCTGATGCCACCCAGGGGACTGGGAGTGGGGGGATCTCAAGGAGACAACAGATGGATGTCATCTGATGGCCACTATAGGAAAGTTCAATACAAAACAATCCTGAAGGAATGGAAACTCGGGATAGGTATGCCCAAACCAGTTGGTGCTAATAACGAAGTTTGGGATTTTTTTTTTTTAATTTTTTATTACTCATTAAACTTTTTTAGGGGGAGGGGGGAAGGTCTATTGGTCTTTCATTTATTCATTTTCATCCATCTTTGTTCTTTGGCCCATGTGGACCTCCCATCGCAGTGGCCTCTCTTGCTGCAGAGCACCGGCTCTGGGTGCATGCGCCAGAGCTCTGGCTCGGTAGTTGGACACATTGGTCCAGCTGGCTGCCAAGGCAGCAGGCGGGGGTTTTGTCTTTTTCACCTTGAATTTTGGTTTTTTGGGGCCAGAGGAAAAATGGTGAATCCGGTCAAAAACAACCAGAGGCGGGCAGGTCTGCTTTTGCCTAAAAAAATCTCAAGTACATCTTAATAGCCATCCTTTGATTCATTTAAATTCAGTGGAGCAGCTAAGAACTGCCAGCAGCCATTCTAATCTGTTAATACTCCACCTCACAAACAAAAATCAATATTGACATTGTAGATAATGAACTAGTGCTAGCCTTAGCTTCATTAAAAAAGAAAAGAGAGTGCTCTACTACCAGCACAATCCTCCCAAGGCACTCAGACCTTGACTGGCAGAAACCTGGAACTCCTTTCCCATGGGTTATTAGGTTCCCAGACCCCAACTCAAACTCTCTTCAGACCCACTAATGCATAGCAGCTTCACTCTTGGCAGCGACTGCACGGACTTCATCACCCACCACGGGAAGGTCTATCTGGGAAGGGGGTCACATCCCTAAAGGAGAAAGGTGTTCAGAAACATCAATGTGTTTAGAATTTCATTTTATAGATTGTTAGATGGTTCTGGTTGTGAAATCCAAATGCAGTTCCCAGTAACTCATTCAAAACGAGGTCACACCTTCAGCACAACCACAGGAGGCCGACAGGTTTAGAAAAGATCGGGCTGATGCCACCCAGGGGACTGGGAGTGGGGGGATCTCAAGGAGACAACAGATGGATGTCATCTGATGGCCACTATAGGAAAGTTCAATACAAAACAATCCTGAAGGAATGGAAACTCGGGATAGGTATGCCCAAACCAGTTGGTGCTAATAACGAAGTTTGGGATTTTTTTTTTTTAATTTTTTATTACTCATTAAACTTTTTTTGGGGGAGGGGGGAAGGTTGGGGAGGGAGGAGGGCGGGCGGGCCACTTCTATTGGTCCTTCATTTATCTGTTTTCATCCATCTTTGTTCTTTTGGCCCGTGTGGGCCTCCCATCGCAGTGGCCTCTCTTGCTGCAGAGCACCGGCTCTGGGTGCATGCGCTCCAGAGCTCTGGCTCGGTAGTTGGACACATTGGTCCAGCTGCTCCACAGCACGTGGGATCTTCCCAGGCCAGGGATGGAACCGGCGCCCCTTGCACTGCAAGGCGGTGTCCTTACCCACTGGACCACCAGGGAAGCCCCTGGGATTTTTTTTTTAAGCAGTAAAGTTATGTGTGTGACCTAGGAGGAAGAAATATGATCAGAAAAATATGGCGGATGTGAAACATGAGTGTGTGGAAAGGCACAGACAGAACAGGACAGTTGCTAAACGACTGGGTCGGCTACACTGAAGGGCTGTACAGGGGACTTCAGGGGAAGATGGATATTTGATTTTAGAGGCAGGTAGTCAATCACTTGTCAAACCTTCTGAAGGCTAACTGTTTGGATTTATATTTAAATCTTGGAAAGAGAACCGCTGTATGTTCTTGAAAAGTTTGCAACCTGGATGCAAACAGTTTTGTTCAGGTGAAGGAGTGCCTGGAACCCGAGAGACTGTGGTGCTGAAAATCCAGAAGGAGGATGCACAGTGGATAGTGGCTGTGGTCACTAAACAGCACATTTCACACCCTCAGGGGGTCAAAGGTGGATAAGGGGTATGTGTGACAAAGAGTAAGTGGTGTTTCTATGTACAGTTTTCACCTTTGCAACCATTTATTTGTTTGTTTACTTATGGCCACGCCACATGGCCTGTAGGATCTTAGTTCCCTAACCAGGGATTGAATTCAGGCCCTCAGCAGTGAAAGCATGGAATCATAACCTCTGGACAGCCAGGGAGTTCTCACAATTTTAAAGTCTGAGATTTCCGAATGAGAAACAACAATATGGGCGGGCGGTGGAGGAGGGAGGGGGCCAGGGATATACGTATGACTAATCTGGGAATATACATATCTGTAAACAACAAAACTTTGTAAAAATTAAAAAGAAAAAACAATGAAAAAGAACAATAAAAAAGCAGTTCTCTAACCACTGTCTGGTTTTTTTTTTTTTAAAGATACATTTTTTTTTTTAAGATTTATTTATTTATTTATTTTGGGTGGGGGTCGGGTTGGGGAGGGAGGGGAGTGGGCGAGCCACTTCTTTTGGTCTTTCATTTCTCTATGTTCATCCGTCTTTGTTCTTTGGCTCCTGTGGGCCTCCCATCGCGGTGGCGTCTGTCGCTGCAGAGCGCCGGCTCTGGGCACATGCGCTCCAGAGCTCCGGCTCAGTGATTGGACACATCGGTCCAGCCGCTCCGCGGCACGTGGGATCTTCCCAGGCCAGGGATCGAACCGGTGCCCCTTGCACTGCAAGGCGGTGTCCTTACCCACTGGGCCACCAGGGGAAGCCCCACTGTCTGGTTTTGACTTGTTGTTATATATTGCTCTTTCTCTCCTCAAATAGGCTCTTTCAGTCAGTTACCAAGCTCAGTTACAGGAAGCAGCCAAAGTTTTACTACTCCTTCAGTTTTTTAAACTTCATTTTGAAATAATCATAGACGTTCAGGAAACTGCATTAAGAGAAGTCCTGTGTACATTTCACCAGTCATTCCTTAAATTCTAAAGTCAAACTTGTTTTTTTAATGAGTTTTTGGCGGTGCTGAGAGGTATGTGGGATCTGGGTTCCCTAACCAGGGATTGAACCCTTGCCCCATGCAGTAGAAGTCCAGAGTCTTAACCACTGAGCCACCAGGGAGGTCCCTTAAAGTCAAACCTTAAAAAAAATTTCCAAATGGTTAGAAGGTCAAATTTTAACCACAGATCACTAATTCATCCCTGTAAGAAAAACGTATTCCAACAGGCAGAGTGGCACTTCTGCTAATAATGACTTTGTAATAGTCGTGCTTAAGGTCTTCAACAGCCAACTTTAGGAAGACAGCAGCAGCAGCCACACTTCCCAGGTACAGGGACAGGCAATTCACCCACAGGTTCAAATGGCCAATAACAAACGAAGAAGCTCAACTGACTAAATACACCAAAGAATTAGGAAACAAATCAATGAAATAATTTTGGTCATCACATTTCTATCATGAAAATATAACATGGGATGCTGTCAAGGGCATGTTGAGACAAACCCTCTATTACGCTGGCACATAATCAGCAAAAATGTTTCTGAAACCCAATTCTGCAGTAACAATTAAGTAGCTCAATAATATTCACACCTATACACACACAAAGTAAAAAAAAAAAAAAAAAAAAGGACTAAGGAAGCATTAATACTAGTTTTCTCCACGTAACAGGTTTATCAGTAACTTTTAGTTTCTATTTTTAAGGTATTTCCAAATCCCACTAATTAAGTATTTCCAAATACTTTTGTAATCTGGCGGGGAGGAGATAACATAATTACAGGTATGTCAATTTTAAAGATAAAACATTATCTTCAGAATATCACATTGTATTAATACCAGCCCATCCCCCACATCTTGCCCATGAGAAAACTAAGAGCCAGAAAAATTCATTTTTATAAAATGAGTCACACCCTGTTTGTATGTAATCTGTTTTTATACTCAAGGTAACCCAGCAAAGTCATGTAGCATCTGGGAATCAGCAAAGCCCATGGCTTCTGTTCTGCCAACCCAGTAGGAGTCTGACCCTCAAGGAAATTATTTACCCTAACAAAGCCTCCATTTCTCCATCTGCAAAAGGGAATGGTAAAAGACCACTGAGAAGGTTAAATAAAACAAGTTATGTAAAGCACTAAACGTGGTCCCTAGAACAGACCAAGCATTTTCCTAAATGTTAACTGTGCTTGTCTAAGTATTTCCTCAAGTCAATAAAGATTCTTTCACACCTGACTTTAAGAAGCTTTATAAAATGAGTACTCCATAATGGAGTTATTCCATAAGTGATGGAGTATTCCACCACTTTAGCACAGGCTGCTACAAATTCTTTGCTTTAAACACAATGCTGTAATACATTATGATACTATACATAACCGTTTGACTGTCTCTCTGATTATCTTCTTGTGTGTCTGTGCGCTCGGTCGTGTCTGACTCTTCATGATGGTGGCCCACCAAGCCCCTCTGTCCATAGGATCTCCCAGGCAAGAATACTGGAGCAGGTGCCATTTCCTTCTCCAGGGGATCTTCCCAACCCAGGGACTGAACCCAAGTCTCCTGCGTCTTCTGCATGGGCAGTGAGATTCTTGAACAACGCACCACCTGGGAAGCCCAATGATCTCCTTAGTAAATATTTTTAGAAGTGGAATTACAGGGTTGAAAAGCGTATATAAATTTTCACTTCAATTTTAAAAAACCACACAATTTCAAGCTCACTCAAAAATTTCAAAAAACAGATGTATGGAGAATGAAAGTAAAATTTCTCCTGCTCGTCCCAAAATCAATTGTTTAGAATGAGCTCTCTGTCCTTTTGTGTATATTTATAAACACATGCAAACACACAAAGCTGGTTTTGTTTTTAGTCTTAAATGGAATCATACTGTAACTATTGCTTTACATTTTGTTTCTCATTTAGTATTTCCTGGACCCCTTTGTAAGACCTATCCATACAAATGAACAGGTACACATGCTTTTTCTACATAGTACAGATATACCAGAAATTTTAGTTGGTTTTCTTTTTTTTTCAGTTTTCACACTAAAAACAACGCTGCTTTGAAAAACTTTCTCTATAAATCATACGCACAGAGTAAGTCTATCATAAAGTTTCTAACTTGAACCACTGTCAAGACTGAACATTATTTTTAATTATTACCCATTTGATGGATGGGGAAAAGGCATCTTGATGCTTTGAGCATCATTTCATATTTTCCCCCATCTGTTGGTCTTTTGTTAACTGGCCATTCACGTTCCTTGCTCAAGGGTGTTTCCTGATCACTTTATGTATTATGGATAATTAACACTTTGTCTACTGTAGGTGATGGAAATATTTTTCCACATCTCTGCCTTTTTACCATTTCTGTTTTTTTTTTATCTTTAAAAATAACATACAAAGTTTATATATATATATATTGTTTTGGTTTTTTCCTGGCCACTTCTATTATTCTTTCATCTATTTATATTAATCCACCTTTGTTCTTTGGCCTGTGTGGGCCTCCCATTGCAGTGGCCTCTCTCGTCACAGAGCACCAGCTCTGGGCACATGTGCTCCAGAGCTCCGGCTCGGTAGTTGGACACATCGGTCTAGGTGCTCCGCGGCACATGGGATCTTCCCAGGCCAGGGATTGAACCAGTGCCCCTTGCACTGCAAGGTGATGTCCTTACCCACTGGACCACCAGGGAAACCCCAAAGTTTTATATTTTTAGGTGGTGAACTTCTCAATCTTTTTCTTTATAGTTTGTTGGTTTTTACTTCCTTAGTAAATATTTTTAGAAGTGGAATTACAGGGTTGAAAAGCGTATATAAATTTTCACTTCAATTTTAAAAAACCACACAATTTCAAGCTCACTCAAAAATTTCAAAAAACAGATGTATGGAGAATGAAAGTAAAATTTCTCCTGCTCGTCCCAAAATCAATTGTTTAGAATGAGCTCTCTGCCCTTTTTGTGTATATTTATAAACACATGCAAACACACAAAGCTGGTTTTGTTTTTAGTCTTAAATGGAATCATACTGTAACTATTGCTTTACATTTTGTTTCTCATTTAGTATTTCCTGGACCCCTTTGTAAGACCTATCCATACAAATGAACAGGTACACATGCTTTTTCTACATAGTACAGATATACCAGAAATTTTAGTTGGTTTTCTTTTTTTTTCAGTTTTCACACTAAAAACAACGCTGCTTTGAAAAACTTTCTCTATAAATCATACGCACAGAGTAAGTCTATCATAAAGTTTCTAACTTGAACCACTGTCAAGACTGAACATTATTTTTAATTATTACCCATTTGATGGATGGGGAAAAGGCATCTTGATGCTTTGAGCATCATTTCATATTTTCCCCCATCTGTTGGTCTTTTGTTAACTGGCCATTCACGTTCCTTGCTCAAGGGTGTTTCCTGATCACTTTATGTATTATGGATAATTAACACTTTGTCTACTGTAGGTGATGGAAATATTTTTCCACATCTCTGCCTTTTTACCATTTCTGTTTTTTTTTTATCTTTAAAAATAACATACAAAGTTTATATATATATATATTGTTTTGGTTTTTTCCTGGCCACTTCTATTATTCTTTCATCTATTTATATTAATCCACCTTTGTTCTTTGGCCTGTGTGGGCCTCCCATTGCAGTGGCCTCTCTCGTCACAGAGCACCAGCTCTGGGCACATGTGCTCCAGAGCTCCGGCTCGGTAGTTGGACACATCGGTCTAGGTGCTCCGCGGCACATGGGATCTTCCCAGGCCAGGGATTGAACCAGTGTCCCTTGCACTGCAAGGTGATGTCCTTACCCACTGGACCACCAGGGAAACCCCAAAGTTTTATATTTTTAGGTGGTGAACTTCTCAATCTTTTTCTTTATAGTTTGTTGGTTTTTACTTCCTGATGAAGGCTTTCTCATTCCATCAGCATGAAAGTACTACTCTTCGAAATCATTCTCTGCTCCCTATATAAGAATTAAATTTTAACTTTGGAAAACCTGACTCATATGGAAAATCACATTTTCCAGCTATAATAAGCAGTAAAGGGCTTCCCTGGTGGTCCAGTGGGTAAAGAGTCTGCCTTGCAGTGCAAGGGACTCTGGTTTGATCCCTGGCCTGGGAAGATCCCACATGCCACAGACCAGCTGGACCAGTGTGCCCAATTACAAGCCAGCGCTCTGAAGCACATGTGCCCAGAGCCGGTGCTCTGCAGGGAGAGAGAGGCCACTGCAATGGGAGGCCCACACAGGCCAAAGAACTAAGATGAAAATAAATAAAGATGAAAATAAATAAATGAAAGACCAATAAAAGAGGCCAAAATTAAAAAAAAAAAAATTTGAATTCTTCCCTTCCAAATCATACTAGTCAACTAGAAAACCTAGTTTGCGTATCTGAATCCACTCATATCTACTGACCATTTAGCTTCACGTGCAAGAAGTATTTTTGATTAATTCTTCAGTTGAAGTTGAGAAAAGTCTCTGAGAACTTAAAGAAATGAGCCTTTCTTTTTCAGTGAGAAACAATACTTCCCATTCACGCATCAGTAGGCTTAATCTTGATACAGGACAGTCAAATCTGCTGAAGTATATCCTTACATCAGAATTTTCTGAGCCCTAAAGAAGACAATTTTTAACAAATCATGGTTGAGAAGCCTGTGTGAGTGTGTATATGTTGTGGGGGGGGCAGTAGGAGTGAGAGAAAGGAAGTGCAGGGGAGGAGGTGAGAGAAGTGGCAGGAAGGAGGGCTTCCCAGAGGAGGTATGTGCTGGCCTTAGATGTCTGACAAACTGACCACAGAGACCCAGGTGGAGAGTATCTTCCAAGTGAAGGGCAGAGTGGGGGTAAAGGGAAGGAGGCAAGACACTCACGGCCAAGTTCAACACCTACAAGAAGGCCTGGAGATACGGGGTTCCTGGCAGAGGTCCTGGATGGCCATCTGTCCACACTGGTGCCCTCTGAAGTGAGCCACTTGCCCACAGGCCCCTGAGATTTTCCCCCATTCCACTCCACCACCGCTGAGGATTGTGACAGGGAAGGACTGTAACTGAGAGCAGGCCTGTGATATGAGCCAGCCCCAAATTGCCCACCACCCCAATCTGAGTGTGAAGTTTGGACAACTGCTCAGCTGGTGGTGGAATCAGCCACTGAAAACGCAGACCAAGCGAAGCCATGAGGCAGCAAGACGGGAGCCCTGAGGAGGACCAAGACCATCAAAAGACAGTGACGGGGCTCACCCCTTCACCTTCCCAGACCCTGGGTTCTTTCATGGTAAATGGCAGGGGAGGCGGAGTTCCCTCCATTGTCTTCAAGGAATTTTCCAGAAAGCTCTAAAATTTTATCAGTCTATAAATCTGTAATTCCATTTCCATGGGAAAGAACCTACTTAGAGTCCATTTTGTACCAGAGAAATTCTTGGCCAGTGCTCAAGGTAAGTTAAGTACACTTGGACTAATGCACCTAAGGCAATTCAGTCCAAATATTTTTCTAATAATATTGCAACAGTTCATCTCACATTAACAAACACGTCTAGATCTTCCGGACTTGTCTTGCGGGGCCCAGCTATAGAAACATCCCTTATCTCTGGTTACAGGTGGAGAGTGGGCTGAGCCTGCTAAGAATGAGATGCGGATTCTCAGTACCTGGGTGTGCCGGGGCAACAGATGTCATGCACCTGTCTGGCGTCCTCAGGCATCCCTTATTCCTCACTCCCCTCCCCCGCCTCCCCAGGGCTGCTGCTCCGGCTGTGATGAGGACAGAGCTCCCACCAGGCCCTCTACCCCAGTGCTTTCTTTGCTCATACTCTGCACGTCCCTCCAAGCACAACCTCTTGGCCCTCCCACTCCTGTGGCTTCACCATGTTCCCAGTAGCCTCACTTCTACAGTGCTCCGAGCCCCCAGGGTCACAGCTTCCTACCCTCTCATGAAACACCATCTGTCTCCTACTCTACATGGTTTTTTGTTGTTGTTGTTAATGGAGAGGAAACCAAGGTTAAGAGAAGAGCTGGCCTCATTTGAAAGACCAAACCACCACCTGCAACCACCCTCTCCAAGTCATCAGCTCTGCTCTCAACTGCCTGCGAGACATCTGCACCTGGGCCTGAGTCACTCCCGCGGCCAGGAGCTTCACCCCAGTCAGGGAGGGTTGGTGTGTGTGTGTGGATTGGGGGGGGGGTGGATGCAGCAGACCTGGTCCATGTCCTTGCTGTTTCCAGAAAATTCCTGAATCAGCTCACTGATTTCCTAGTCAGATCCCCAACAGGTGTGATTCCAAGTCTTGTCTCTCATCCAGGCCTCCAGTTTTGTGCTCCTCCTTTCTCCCTCTGAGCACATAGCCTTGCCCCAAACTCACCAGGAACACGGTATGTCTCCCATATCTACCTACCGATACCAATCACTATTCCTATTACTTGGCGAGAGATTCTTCTACCCGTTCTTATCTATTTGCCACCCCCACACAGACCAAAGAGGTCCAATTCTAAACCCAAAAGACCCACCTCATTCCTGCCCACTCCATCCTGACGCCCCTAAGTCCCTCTCATCCATCAAGGGACCACTGCTCCTCCAATCACCAGGGTCCAATCAAGAGGGTCTTCTGATATACTCGTCTTTACCTCCCAAGCCTCTTTAGTTCTCCAAGTCCTGCTGACTCTCACCTCACACTGCAGCATTTCTTTCTGACTTCAACCCTTATCGAGTCTCCAGCCTACATGGCATCTGCTGCCAGATTAGCTTCTTTCAATACTGCTCTCCTCATGTCACCATTTTGCTCAAAATCCCATCAGGCTCCTGTGTCTCATCTGAGTTCCTTGACCTTCAGGACCAATATGACTGAGCCCCTCTCTCTACTCAACCTTATTTCCAGCTACTGTAGAATGTTCCCAGTATTCTGGTTGGGTGTAGGAGGTACTGGCTCATGCAAAACCCACCGTCCTTCCACTCCCATTTCTGTAGCTCCCTGTACTGGACACGCCTTCTCCTTTCTCCTCTGTCTTGTCAAATCCAAGCATCCTCCATGAAGGCAGTGATGGCTGAACTGAACCCCAAGCCTTCTTTCTGGACGGCTCCAGTCCCTCTGGTGACCTCCTACAACATATCCATAGACTGATAAAGCCTCCAAAAGTTTATCAGTAAGTCAACTGCCTGAAATCCCAAATTCATTTACCCTGAAGGAAAATACATGGGGAATAGGTTTCTAGGCCCACAAAACTTTTGCAGTCCACAATATAATAACTATGGTACAAGTTTTCCAACTGCATAGAACCACTATTTATAACACTCAAAAGACTGAAGACAAAAGGAGAAAGGGCAACAGAGGATGAGATGGTTAGACAGCATCACCAGCTCCACAGACATGAATCTGAGCAAACTCCAGGAGACAGTGGAGGACAGAAGAGCCTGATGAGCTGCCATCCATGGATTTGCAGAGTTGGACACAACTTTTGAACAAAAGAAAAGCACATTCTGAGTTTTAGATGTCGGGACCCTAGGATGAGGGCCACACTCCAGAAAACGGCAATTCTAGAGATTAGGAACCCAAAGGCTCAGAGGGTAAATTCAGGCACTTTTCACCCCTATGCCCCAAGAGGACTTCTAGAGTCTGAGCTCCAATTTCCAATCCAGCCAAAGCACATGAGTCTGCTTTAATTCATGTGTGGAATTTTCTCACTCGACAGAAGAAATCTCCTGGAAAAGCGCAGAGGAACTGGGTCTGCGGCCCCCAGACACACAGGAGTCCAGGTGGCAGTCGGAGGAACGCTTCCTCCGGGGACGGCTCCAGGCAGTGGAGGGACTGCTGCAAGGACTTCTAAGCATCACCATAGGAAACGGTTTTGGGGAGAACATGGGAAACTTGTTACTGTGTCTGAAGAATGGAGCAGGGCACACAGACAATGTCTAATTTTAGCATACGTAGGAATTTGGTAGCCTCTCCCAGGCGGGACTAGGTTCTAGGGGCAGGGAAGAAAGCTATTTATAGCCAAAATCGCCCCAAGAGCAAATCTCCAACTTGGATGGGAATGTCTCGGGGCTCCTGCTTGCCTGCAGTGTTTACTCCATCCTGTTTTAATATTAAGGGACTCAAATGTATTTGTTACCATTTTGACTGAATGGCTGAACTGAACCCCAAGCCTTCTTTCTGGGCGGCTCCAGTCCCTCTGGTGACCTCCTACAACATATCCATAGACTGATAAAGCCTCCAAAAGTTTATCAGTAAGTCAACTGCCTGAAATCCCAAATTCATTTACCCTGAAGGAAAATACATGGGGAATAGGTTTCTAGGCCCACAAAACTTTTGCAGTCCACAATATAATAACTATGGTACAAGTTTTCCAACTGCATAGAACCACTATTTATAACACTCAAAAGACTGAAGACAAAAGGAGAAAGGGCAACAGAGGATGAGATGGTTAGACAGCATCACCAGCTCCACAGACATGAATCTGAGCAAACTCCAGGAGACAGTGGAGGACAGAAGAGCCTGATGAGCTGCCATCCATGGATTTGCAGAGTTGGACACAACTTTTGAACAAAAGAAAAGCACATTCTGAGTTTTAGATGTCGGGACCCTAGGATGAGGGCCACACTCCAGAAAACGGCAATTCTAGAGATTAGGAACCCAAAGGCTCAGAGGGTAAATTCAGGCACTTTTCACCCCTATGCCCCAAGAGGACTTCTAGAGTCTGAGCTCCAATTTCCAATCCAGCCAAAGCACATGAGTCTGCTTTAATTCATGTGTGGAATTTTCTCACTCGACAGAAGAAATCTCCTGGAAAAGCGCAGAGGAACTGGGTCTGCGGCCCCCAGACACACAGGAGTCCAGGTGGCAGTCGGAGGAACGCTTCCTCCGGGGACGGCTCCAGGCAGTGGAGGGACTGCTGCAAGGACTTCTAAGCATCACCATAGGAAACGGTTTTGGGGAGAACATGGGAAACTTGTTACTGTGTCTGAAGAATGGAGCAGGGCACACAGACAATGTCTAATTTTAGCATACGTAGGAATTTGGTAGCCTCTCCCAGGCGGGACTAGGTTCTAGGGGCAGGGAAGAAAGCTATTTATAGCCAAAATCGCCCCAAGAGCAAATCTCCAACTTGGATGGGAATGTCTCGGGGCTCCTGCTTGCCTGCAGTGTTTACTCCATCCTGTTTTAATATTAAGCCTCTGTGACTCTTGTACACATTAACAAATGTATTTGTTACCAGGATTAAGATGGAAAGTGGCTAGTTTTCTGAAGTGAGCTGAGAACTGGATAAGCCCCATAGCACACAGAAAAACCTGGTTGAGACCTCTGCCATTGCAGAGACCCAGCATCGAGTCTCAGGTCCACTGCTTTTTACTGGCACGTGAGTACGGACAAATCACTGCAAAAAACCCCAAATGAAGTGGAGATAACAGTGCCTACCTCCCAGGAGCTGCCAGGAAAATTAAGGAATAACATTGAAAGGACTTCCCTGGTGGTTCAGTGATTAAGACTCTGCTTACAATACAAGGGATGTGGGTTCGATCCCTGGTTAGGAAACTAAGATCCCACATGCCACACAGTGCTACCAAAAAATTAAAAAAAAAAACCAAAGAGCAGAAAAAGAAAATAACATTCAGCATATGTAAGCTACTTTTCTCAGCACCCTAGTAAGCATGAGCACATCTTTTTTACCCACCCAGACTGGAGATGACCCCACCAGCCATGTTACCAAGATCAAAGAACCTTCTCAATCACTTGAACTGGACTGTCCGGTCCGACCTCAGGTTTAGTTCAGGCAGCTGTGACCATTAAAAATGACAAACATAGGAGCAAAGCAGAAAACTGGGAAGGGCTATACATTATAAAACAAAAAGAAAAAGCAGAATTTGGTCTGATGTATATACATCAAACACAATTACACAAGACGTATATACAGCCAAAAAGATCCCAGGAGGCTACAGACTATTAATAGTTGGTGCTTCACTGTAAATTATCTTAGCTTCTAGTGCAAAGCTGGTTAAAAGGCTCATTTTTTAAAATGAGGGCACTAAATGAGATCTCCTGTTTTACTAACCTTTTCTTCTGTCTCTTCCCCTGGCTGGCCGCAAGATACTAACAAATGATGTTTAACAGTAATTGACTGATTCTGTGTACTATTGTTCCGTTTTGACGCTGATCCAAATTTTACCCAACAATCCACATTTTCAAAGGGCTATTTATAGCCAAAATCGCCCCAAGAGCAAATCTCCAACTTGGATGGGAATGTCTCGGGGCTCCTGCTTGCCTGCAGTGTTTACTCCATCCTGTTTTAATATTAAGCCTCTGTGACTCTTGTACACATTAACAAATGTATTTGTTACCAGGATTAAGATGGAAAGTGGCTAGTTTTCTGAAGTGAGCTGAGAACTGGATAAGCCCCATAGCACACAGAAAAACCTGGTTGAGACCTCTGCCATTGCAGAGACCCAGCATCGAGTCTCAGGTCCACTGCTTTTTACTGGCACGTGAGTACGGACAAATCACTGCAAAAAACCCCAAATGAAGTGGAGATAACAGTGCCTACCTCCCAGGAGCTGCCAGGAAAATTAAGGAATAACATTGAAAGGACTTCCCTGGTGGTTCAGTGATTAAGACTCTGCTTACAATACAAGGGATGTGGGTTCGATCCCTGGTTAGGAAACTAAGATCCCACATGCCACACAGTGCTACCAAAAAATTAAAAAAAAAAACCAAAGAGCAGAAAAAGAAAATAACATTCAGCATATGTAAGCTACTTTTCTCAGCACCCTAGTAAGCATGAGCACATCTTTTTTACCCACCCAGACTGGAGATGACCCCACCAGCCATGTTACCAAGATCAAAGAACCTTCTCAATCACTTGAACTGGACTGTCCGGTCCGACCTCAGGTTTAGTTCAGGCAGCTGTGACCATTAAAAATGACAAACATAGGAGCAAAGCAGAAAACTGGGAAGGGCTATACATTATAAAACAAAAAGAAAAAGCAGAATTTGGTCTGATGTATATACATCAAACACAATTACACAAGACGTATATACAGCCAAAAAGATCCCAGGAGGCTACAGACTATTAATAGTTGGTGCTTCACTGTAAATTATCTTAGCTTCTAGTGCAAAGCTGGTTAAAAGGCTCATTTTTAAAATGAGGGCACTAAATGAGATCTCCTGTTTTACTAACCTTTTCTTCTGTCTCTTCCCCTGGCTGGCCGCAAGATACTAACAAATGATGTTTAACAGTAATTGACTGATTCTGTGTACTATTGTTCCGTTTTGACGCTGATCCAAATTTTACCCAACAATCCACATTTTCAAAGGGCTCATAATAACATTATGAAATCAAATCCTTGCCACAGGTGTGACAATGATACACACAGCTAAGTAAACAAGAAACAATTAGTTGCTGAATTTGGAGAGTCAAGGGCACTCGTGTTCAAGGTCAATCTCAATCTAAAGGTAGGGAGCCCGTTCAGTTTGGTGAGGGAGACCTGATACCAGCTTTAGTAACAACGCCTAGAGTCAGACCAATCCTGTCTCAGAAATTCCTATTATGTCATCTACAGCCAGTCAGAACTTGGAATCAGCATGAAACCTTACAGACTTGCAATTCCCAACCGAAGCAAGTAAACTTGATGTTTTGAGTAGTTTTTGTACCCTTCTCCTGGGTAAAAGTATAGTTTTGGGGAAGCCTTTTAAAACGCTAAACACAGACCCCTGACTTCTTTACGTTCCTCTGCAGATCCAGGTTGGAATCACTAGCCTTGGTCAAGTCAGCTCCAAGCAGCAGGCAGGACAACCAGGCAGCCAGCCCTAAGCATCTTCTTAATCCCAGCTCTCACAGGGCAGATGCAGCTTGGGATCAGGCAGAGGGGAGCTGTACCAGAGAACCCTAGGGGACATCGGCAGACAGGTGACTCAGCCACCCTTCCCCATCTTGGAGTCTATCGTAATGGAGGAGGAGGGACTGGGAAACATAATTTGAAAAAAAAAAATCCCCTAAGTATGTATGCACCCACCATCCCAATATCTACGATGGAACTGAGACTCACTTACTTAAATACACAAACAGGCACACACACACACACAGAAAAAAAAAGGTGATGGATTCACCAAGCAACTCAGTTGGAGACACAGTACCAGCCAATCCTGGACAGCAGTAACTACTTCAGTCTACACAGAACACATCACCCTAGGGGCAAGCTGCTTTGTAAGAGATTACTGCTCTGTATCTATTTGAGGGGAAAAGGCCAAGCTCCATCAAGGCGAATCAATCAATGACTTCAGATATTTTCAATGAGGACTCACAGGTGGGCCACTGCTCTGTATCTATTTGAGGGGAAAATACCTGTTTAACAGTAATTGCACTACATTGTTCCGTTTGACGCTGATCCAAATTTTACCCAACAATCCACATTTTCAAAGGGCTCATAATAACATTATGAAATCAAATCCTTGCCACAGGTGTGACAATGATACACACAGCTAAGTAAACAAGAAACAATTAGTTGCTGAATTTGGAGAGTCAAGGGCACTCGTGTTCAAGGTCAATCTCAATCTAAAGGTAGGGAGCCCGTTCAGTTTGGTGAGGGAGACCTGATACCAGCTTTAGTAACAACGCCTAGAGTCAGACCAATCCTGTCTCAGAAATTCCTATTATGTCATCTACAGCCAGTCAGAACTTGGAATCAGCATGAAACCTTACAGACTTGCAATTCCCAACCGAAGCAAGTAAACTTGATGTTTTGAGTAGTTTTTGTACCCTTCTCCTGGGTAAAAGTATAGTTTTGGGGAAGCCTTTTAAAACGCTAAACACAGACCCCTGACTTCTTTACGTTCCTCTGCAGATCCAGGTTGGAATCACTAGCCTTGGTCAAGTCAGCTCCAAGCAGCAGGCAGGACAACCAGGCAGCCAGCCCTAAGCATCTTCTTAATCCCAGCTCTCACAGGGCAGATGCAGCTTGGGATCAGGCAGAGGGGAGCTGTACCAGAGAACCCTAGGGGACATCGGCAGACAGGTGACTCAGCCACCCTTCCCCATCTTGGAGTCTATCGTAATGGAGGAGGAGGGACTGGGAAACATAATTTGAAAAAAAAAAATCCCCTAAGTATGTATGCACCCACCATCCCAATATCTACGATGGAACTGAGACTCACTTACTTAAATACACAAACAGGCACACACACACACACAGAAAAAAAAAGGTGATGGATTCACCAAGCAACTCAGTTGGAGACACAGTACCAGCCAATCCTGGACAGCAGTAACTACTTCAGTCTACACAGAACACATCACCCTAGGGGCAAGCTGCTTTGTAAGAGATTACTGCTCTGTATCTATTTGAGGGGGAAAAAGGCCAAGCTCCATCAAGGCGAATCAATCAATGACTTCAGATATTTTCAATGAGGACTCACAGGTGGGCCACTGCTTCTGCAGGCACAGGACACGATCTGATCGAGTAATTCACCTGCCTTGACTGTTTACCCCAAGAGTTATGACAGCCTACTCTTCTGGGGCTGGTCGCACCCTCCCCACCCCACCCCCATTCTCACCCTATCCCAGACCCTGCAGTCAGGGCCTCCAGAGCTGCCCATTCCTGAAAATCTGTTTTGTTGCTGTCTCAAAGCCTGAAACAGGACAGAAGACAATAGATAAAGAGTATGAAAAAGAACTGGATGCACCAAGTAACAAGAGAAGACTGTTTCTCAGCCAATCAAGGAAAGTAAGCGCAAGCAGCATTTCATAACCAGAAATACGAGCACACAGCATGGACTCACACCAACACTGGAAGCACTTTAAACCTGACGGCTGTACTGGGGCTCCATTTGACGTTTCAAAGAATTGAATGCTGTAAACTTGTGATCTTGGTATTTTCCTCTACACAGGTCCAATAATTGCCTAACAGCAGTGTCCTGCCCTTTCCCAGATGATCAGTGCTGAGTTCGTTGTTGGTTTTTTTTTCCCTTCCGGCTTATGTAGGTCCTCAGAGAGTACTCTCAGTCAAAGCAAAACACTGAAACAAGAGCAGAACTTTCTGGCCGTCTGCGTGTCATTAGGATCCCATAAAATTCCACTCAGATAACTCAACACCTAAAAGGGCACTGCCTGGGCCAGCTTAGGCTACCTGGAAAGCAACTCCATTCAGAAGAAGCCGCGCTGGGTCTGGATTTTCTGATTCGTCAAGGGAGGGTCATGATGGTGAAACCCCAGCCCTCAGATTGTTGGGAGAAAGAATAAAGAGGCTGGCATTCCATAAACTGGAAAGTTTGGGCACTGGACAGCATAGCAATATTATAATTAACCACACTCCTCTCTCCCCCTGGGCACAATGGAGTCTGGTATACCAAGGTAATATCACCACTTGTTCTCAAAATAACCTGTTTGGCTGATATTCTATTTAAATACAGATGTATCATGGTTATTCTTCTCTTGAGAAAATATAGGGGTTTTTTCCTCCGAAAGCTTTATGTACAGAACATTATGTAACCCAGTCAACTAAAAGAGGCAGAGTTATTTCTGGGAGGACAGAAGGGCCAAGGGCCACAGAGATCCAAGAGTGCCATGGTCCTGAGTCAGTAACAACAGCTTACTTTTACGTGGCTCTAAGTGCAGTACCAATAACACCTCATTTAAGCCTGAGAACCCTTTCAGGTAGGTACAATTACTATTTCCACAATTTGCAGGTGAAGGAAATGACCAGAAGTGGTTTAGGCAATTTCCCAAGGTAACAAAGCTACTCAAAGGCAGAGCTTGGACTCTAGGCCATGCTCTTCGCCACTGCGCTACACTGCCTCGCTCAGCCATTTCCAGAGTCCAAGGTCTCTAGGGTCAGCAAAAGCTTTTCAGAAGTGCTCCACGCTTCAAGAAAGAGTTCCATCCATTCAACATTCACAGCATCACTGGAGGAAGCATTGCTGTTTAGTTGCTCATTCATGACCGACTCTTTGTGACCCCATGGCCTGCCAAGCTCCTCTGTCCATGGGATTTTCTAGGCAAGAATACTGGATGGGGTTGCCATTTCCTTCTCCAGAGGATCCTCCTGATTTAGGGATTGAACCGATGTCTCCTGCATTACAGGCAGATTCTTTTATCACTGAGCCACCTGGGAAGCCCTGGCAGAAGTATACAGCTTCCTAAATGACTGTTTAATACTTCGTGCTTAAAAATGAAGTTCAGGAAAAAACAGCCCAAGGCCAACAGCTGCAACCTTCCACCCTATCACCAGGCCCCCTGTGTCTGGGACCCTGCTCGGGTCAAACAGCCTCTGGCTGTGATGAACATTCCAAGGAAAGCATCCAGGTGGTTGGACCTCCTGAAGAGACTGGTGAAAGGTCAGGTCATACGTTTTATTTTTACTTTTTATTTTTTTAATTTCCTGATTTTTATTTTTTAATTTGATATAGTTGACATACAGTACTATGTTAGTTCCAGGTGTACAGTAGTGATTAGATATTTAAACACATCATGAAATGCCTGTCATGATAAGTCTAATAATGTTTTGTCACCATAAAAAATTATTACAATATTATTGGCCATATCCTCATGCTGTATATTACATCCTCCTGACTTATAACTGAAAGTCTGTACCACTTAACCCTCTGCACCTATTTTGCCCAGCTCATACTTCTTTCCCCTCTGGCAGCCACTGGTTTATTCTCTGTAACTATTTCTGTTTTGTTTGCTTTGTTAGATTCCACATAAAAGTGAGATCATACAGTATTTGTCTTTCTGACTCATTTCACTGAGCATAAAACCCTCCAGGTCCACTTATGTTGCTGCAAATTTCCACAATTTGCAGGTGAAGGAAATGACCAGAAGTGGTTTAGGCAATTTCCCAAGGTAACAAAGCTACTCAAAGGCAGAGCTTGGACTCTAGGCCATGCTCTTCGCCACTGCGCTACACTGCCTCGCTCAGCCATTTCCAGAGTCCAAGGTCTCTAGGGTCAGCAAAAGCTTTTCAGAAGTGCTCCACGCTTCAAGAAAGAGTTCCATCCATTCAACATTCACAGCATCACTGGAGGAAGCATTGCTGTTTAGTTGCTCATTCATGACCGACTCTTTGTGACCCCATGGCCTGCCAAGCTCCTCTGTCCATGGGATTTTCTAGGCAAGAATACTGGATGGGGTTGCCATTTCCTTCTCCAGAGGATCCTCCTGATTTAGGGATTGAACCGATGTCTCCTGCATTACAGGCAGATTCTTTTATCACTGAGCCACCTGGGAAGCCCTGGCAGAAGTATACAGCTTCCTAAATGACTGTTTAATACTTCGTGCTTAAAAATGAAGTTCAGGAAAAAACAGCCCAAGGCCAACAGCTGCAACCTTCCACCCTATCACCAGGCCCCCTGTGTCTGGGACCCTGCTCGGGTCAAACAGCCTCTGGCTGTGATGAACATTCCAAGGAAAGCATCCAGGTGGTTGGACCTCCTGAAGAGACTGGTGAAAGGTCAGGTCATACGTTTTATTTTTACTTTTTATTTTTTTAATTTCCTGATTTTTATTTTTTAATTTGATATAGTTGACATACAGTACTATGTTAGTTCCAGGTGTACAGTAGTGATTAGATATTTAAACACATCATGAAATGCCTGTCATGATAAGTCTAATAATGTTTTGTCACCATAAAAAATTATTACAATATTATTGGCCATATCCTCATGCTGTATATTACATCCTCCTGACTTATAACTGAAAGTCTGTACCACTTAACCCTCTGCACCTATTTTGCCCAGCTCATACTTCTTTCCCCTCTGGCAGCCACTGGTTTATTCTCTGTAACTATTTCTGTTTTGTTTGCTTTGTTAGATTCCACATAAAAGTGAGATCATACAGTATTTGTCTTTCTGACTCATTTCACTGAGCATAAAACCCTCCAGGTCCACTTATGTTGCTGCAAATGGCAAGATTTCGTGCTCTTTTATGGTTGAGTAATATTCCTGTGTGTGTGTGTGTGTGTGTGTGTGTAAAACACATCTTCATCCATTCATCCGTCAATGGATGCTTAGGTTGTTTTTATACCTTGACTATTTCAAATAATGCTGCAATGAACACAGAGATGCATATTATCTTTTGAATCCAGAAGTGGAATTGCTGCATCATGTAGTAGTTATACTTGTAATTTTTTGAAGAAATGCCATACTGTTTTCCATGGTTAGTGCACCAACTTACATTCCAACCAACAGGGGCACAAGGTTTCCTTTTCTCCAGATCCCTGCCAACACTTGTTATTTGTTGTCTTTTTGATGATAAGTCATTCTGACAGGTGTGAGCTGATATTTCATTATGGCTTTGATTTGCATTTCCTTGATGACTGGTGATGATGAACATCTTTTCACATGTCTGTTGGCCATTTGTAAGGTCATCTTGGGAGAAATGTCTACTCAGGTCCTCTGCTCACTTTTTCATCAGATTTTTTTTAGTATTAATTATTATTTGGATATTAATCCCTTATCAGATATACCACTTACAAATATCCTCTCCCATTAAGTAGGCTGTCTTTTCATTTTGTTGATGGTTTCTTTTGCTGTGCAAAATCTATAGATTTCATTCAATCCCATCAAAATACGGATGGCATTTTTCACAGAACTAGAATAAAAAGTCCTAAAATTCATATGAAAGCATAAAAGACCTCATGAAATGCCTGTCATGATAAGTCTAATAATGTTTTGTCACCATAAAAAATTATTACAATATTATTGGCCATATCCTCATGCTGTATATTACATCCTCCTGACTTATAACTGAAAGTCTGTACCACTTAACCCTCTGCACCTATTTTGCCCAGCTCATACTTCTTTCCCCTCTGGCAGCCACTGGTTTATTCTCTGTAACTATTTCTGTTTTGTTTGCTTTGTTAGATTCCACATAAAAGTGAGATCATACAGTATTTGTCTTTCTGACTCATTTCACTGAGCATAAAACCCTCCAGGTCCACTTATGTTGCTGCAAATGGCAAGATTTCGTGCTCTTTTATGGTTGAGTAATATTCCTGTGTGTGTGTGTGTGTGTGTGTGTGTGTGTGTGTGTGTGTGTGTGTAAAACACATCTTCATCCATTCATCCGTCAATGGATGCTTAGGTTGTTTTTATACCTTGACTATTTCAAATAATGCTGCAATGAACACAGAGATGCATATTATCTTTTGAATCCAGAAGTGGAATTGCTGCATCATGTAGTAGTTATACTTGTAATTTTTTGAAGAAATGCCATACTGTTTTCCATGGTTAGTGCACCAACTTACATTCCAACCAACAGGGGCACAAGGTTTCCTTTTCTCCAGATCCCTGCCAACACTTGTTATTTGTTGTCTTTTTGATGATAAGTCATTCTGACAGGTGTGAGCTGATATTTCATTATGGCTTTGATTTGCATTTCCTTGATGACTGGTGATGATGAACATCTTTTCACATGTCTGTTGGCCATTTGTAAGGTCATCTTGGGAGAAATGTCTACTCAGGTCCTCTGCTCACTTTTTCATCAGATTTTTTTTAGTATTAATTATTATTTGGATATTAATCCCTTATCAGATATACCACTTACAAATATCCTCTCCCATTAAGTAGGCTGTCTTTTCATTTTGTTGATGGTTTCTTTTGCTGTGCAAAATCTATAGATTTCATTCAATCCCATCAAAATACGGATGGCATTTTTCACAGAACTAGAATAAAAAAGTCCTAAAATTCATATGAAAGCATAAAAGACCTCAAATAGCTAAAGCAATCTTGAGAAAGTAGAACAAGGCTGGAATTATCACATTCCCTAATTTCAAACTGTACTACAAAACTGTAATCATCAAACCAGTATGGGACTGACACAAAAACAGACATGAGCTAACTCTTTTATTGTTAATTAATCAACAACAAAGAAGACAAGAATAGACAAAGGGGAAAAGACAGCCTATTCAATAAATGGTGTTGGGAAATCTGAACAGTTACATGCAGAAGAATTAAACTGGACCATTTTCTTATACCATATATAAAAAACAAGCTTCAACTGGATTAAAGACTTAAATTTAAGACCTAAAACCGGGCCTCCCTGGTGGGTAGGGACACCGCCTTGCAGTGCAGGGGGCGCCAGTTCAATCCCTGGCCTGGGAAGATCCCACGTGCCGCGGAGCGGCTGGACCGATGTGTCCAGTGACCGAGCCGGAGCTCTGGAGTGCATGCGCCCAGAGCCACTGCTCTGTAACAACAGAGGCCACCGCGATGGGAGGCCCACATGGGCCAAAGAGCAGAGATGGATGAAAATGGACAAATGAAAGACCAATAGAAGTAGCCCGCCTGCTCCCCTCCCTCCCCACCCCATCCCCCCCATAAATAAATAAATAAATCTTAAAAAAAAGACCTAAAACCATAAAACTTCCAGACGAAAACACAGGCAACACACTCTTTGATATTACTCTTTTAGATTCGTCTCCTTAGGCAAAGGCAACAAAAGTAAAAATAAACAAATGGGTTTATGCATTTTAAAGACTGCCGGGCACATATAGCATCAGAAAGCCAGGTTCAGCAGCAAAGCTCAAAGCCAACTGGAGAGCAAGCAGGAAGATGTCCAGTCTGCTTTGAACCTCAGCCAAGAGGCCAGCAGCAACTTCATCTCTCCTGCGGTTCTTGCCACAAGAAAACTGACAGTAAGAAAAAAGAGGGCATTAAACCAGATAAGGCCAGATCATTCTCTCAAAAGGTCACTGACACCAAAGTCCTGACTCTTCGAAAGGTCCTTCAAATTAATCACAGTCTCAAGAAGCCTCACCGAATTCCACGGCCTCAAAGACAATGGTTATTCCCCCAAATCTGTTGTAGTAAAAATAACAGCAGGACTCATCTCAAATTCTTCCTCCTGAGAAACACCTTTTTGACTTCCTTCTCCAAGAACAGTCTCCCCACCCCCTTATTCTCTTAATTTTTACAATACTGTGTTATATGGCTGTTTCTTTGACCCACAGTATACATATCTAAGTGGGCAGGAACAGAGCTTATTTGCTGCTGTGGCCCCAGTTTGGTACAGAGCAGACACTTAAAATATTTACTGGTTGAATGAATGAACGAAAATTGCATACAATGCCTAAGAACTGTTTTGTCCTTTTCAGAAAATTCTGTACAGCAGAGAAGACAAATCTATCATTTGCAGTGGAGCATATTTTTAGAAACAGGCCATCAGGTTTTCTGAATGTAACATATTATAACTGTTGCTATGAACAAGGGAGATCTAGCTTAAAACCCAGATCATCTTTACTCAGTAGCACCTGTCTCAGGAACACAGGCCTTCCTGAGGACTGGGGGCACAGTTCCTCTCCTCTCACGGGACTACTCTGTATGTTGTTTCTGCTCAGAAAATGCATCTTTCAGGAAACTGAAACTCTTTTCTTTCAGGAAACTCAACTCTGGTTGTCACACCTGTTGTTCAGTAACTAAGCCATGTCCAATTCTCTGCAGCCCCATAGACTGCAGAATGCCAAGCTCCTCTGTGCTTCACTATTTCCCAGAGTTCGCTCCATTTCCATTGAGTTGATGATGCTATCTAACCATCTCATCCTCTGCTGCCCCCATCTCCTCCTGCTCTCAATCTTTCCCAGCATCAGCGTCTTTTCCAGTGAGTCGGCTCTTTGCAACAGGTGCCAAAGTACTGGAGCTTCAGCATCAGTCTGTCCAAGGTAAATTCAAAGTTGATTTCCTTCAGGATTGACTGGTTTGATCTTCAGCAGTCCAAAGGATTCTCAAGAGTCTTCTCCCACACCACAGTTTGAAAGCAGTAATTCTTTGGTGCTCAACCTTCTTTAAGGTCCAACTCTCACATCCACACATGACCATTGGAAAAACCATAGCTTTGACTACATGGACCTGGATGCTGTGTCAAAGATAAGGCTCCTTCAGGACAAGGGGGAGTATTCCTGAAAGGTGCTGAATTCTTAGACCTCGACGTCTAAGCATGAATAAAAACTCCTCTGTAAGTCACCATCCACTGGGGAGTCAGAAGTGGAAATCCAAGAACTGCTACCAGCAGGACTCCAGACCTGCGGCTCCGGGGCTGCTCTTGTGTCAGAATTGCCCCACTCACAGCCTGTCTCATACACAGGAGGGAAGTGGAAAGTGCAGCAGAGGATCTGAAAGCAGGACACAAATTCAAAATATGCAGTTTTCTCAAGGTACTTTCTTAAAAACATGTATTCTCAAGTAGGAGAATTCTAAAGTCATGTTATGCCATAATACAGCAGGCAATGCCTCCTTTAAAACTAATGTGATAAGTGACTTACCCAACAAAATTAACTTCAGGCTCTAAAAATCCACTGGGTCAAAGGCTGTATCAGTCTTTCTGCTCTAAGGGAAAACCCATATAAATAACTAGGGAAATAAATGCAGAGTTGATACTGCTTTTCCACATAATAAAAATTCCTTTAGACAAAAGGAACCTTCTCTTGAAAGTCTCTAATGGGAAATACTGGGCCCAGTTCTGCAGGGAAGAAGGCATCTGCCCCTTCCAGAAACACTACTCTCAGGTCACATGACTTTCTCAGACTGTGAAAGAATGTGCAGGCTCCAGCCCCGCTCATACTTATTGTCCAACAACCCACAAGGTACATTTTCAAGCCAGAGCCTAAACCCTCCAAAGAAAAATGGTATAACAGTAGCAAACTCTCTTCAAAAGTTCTCTCCAAAAAATAAAATTTTTCTCCAAAACCTTGCAGCTTACTGTAAATCAAGGGTTTTTATGTCTCCATGCAAAATCGATCTGTGTATATATGTTGGTTTTCTAGAGAGACCTCATAGTGTTCAGAGGCTCAAAGGCTTGTATGGCCCCAAAGCAGTTAAAACATTACTCTTTCAAAGGGTGGCAGAACTTCTCCCTTTGTGTTGTTTTGGGAAACCAAAGTTTTCCCAATGGGTCAGCAGGAAAGAATCCACTTGCAATGCAGGAGACGCAGGTTCAGTTCCTGGGTTGGGATGATCCCCTGCAGAAAGGAATGGCAACTTGCTCCATTATTTTTGCCTGGAAAATCCCATGGACAGAGGAACCTGGTGGGCTACAATCCACGGGGTCGCCAAGAGTAAGACACGACTTAGAAACCACACCAAAGTCACTGTTCCCACTGGTCTCTGGCTCCCTCAGCACGCTGTATCCTACCATTAAAAAATATTTTTTTTCTTTTGAACAAACTTGCTCTCTGTAAGGTACGAGGGAAGTGGAAAGTGCAGCAGAGGATCTGAAAGCAGGACACAAATTCAAAATATGCAGTTTTCTCAAGGTACTTTCTTAAAAACATGTATTCTCAAGTAGGAGAATTCTAAAGTCATGTTATGCCATAATACAGCAGGCAATGCCTCCTTTAAAACTAATGTGATAAGTGACTTACCCAACAAAATTAACTTCAGGCTCTAAAAATCCACTGGGTCAAAGGCTGTATCAGTCTTTCTGCTCTAAGGGAAAACCCATATAAATAACTAGGGAAATAAATGCAGAGTTGATACTGCTTTTCCACATAATAAAAATTCCTTTAGACAAAAGGAACCTTCTCTTGAAAGTCTCTAATGGGAAATACTGGGCCCAGTTCTGCAGGGAAGAAGGCATCTGCCCCTTCCAGAAACACTACTCTCAGGTCACATGACTTTCTCAGACTGTGAAAGAATGTGCAGGCTCCAGCCCCGCTCATACTTATTGTCCAACAACCCACAAGGTACATTTTCAAGCCAGAGCCTAAACCCTCCAAAGAAAAATGGTATAACAGTAGCAAACTCTCTTCAAAAGTTCTCTCCAAAAAAATAAAATTTTTCTCCAAAACCTTGCAGCTTACTGTAAATCAAGGGTTTTTATGTCTCCATGCAAAATCGATCTGTGTATATATGTTGGTTTTCTAGAGAGACCTCATAGTGTTCAGAGGCTCAAAGGCTTGTATGGCCCCAAAGCAGTTAAAACATTACTCTTTCAAAGGGTGGCAGAACTTCTCCCTTTGTGTTGTTTTGGGAAACCAAAGTTTTCCCAATGGGTCAGCAGGAAAGAATCCACTTGCAATGCAGGAGACGCAGGTTCAGTTCCTGGGTTGGGATGATCCCCTGCAGAAAGGAATGGCAACTTGCTCCATTATTTTTGCCTGGAAAATCCCATGGACAGAGGAACCTGGTGGGCTACAATCCACGGGGTCGCCAAGAGTAAGACACGACTTAGAAACCACACCAAAGTCACTGTTCCCACTGGTCTCTGGCTCCCTCAGCACGCTGTATCCTACCATTAAAAAATATTTTTTTTCTTTTGAACAAACTTGCTCTCTGTGAGAGTATCCTAACAGGGAGATTTAAATATCATATAGATTTAACTATCCTACACAAACTCTCCACTTCCAGCAGCCCTGGCTGCTGAACCCACTGTTCACCACACATCCTTTGCTTCTATAAGTCATGCAAGAAAGTGACCTTGTTACCCTAAAATCTCACCCTCATTTCATATCTGCATGGTTACCAGTGTTCTTTCACACATATGACAATTTGGGGTCTTTCTTTCAAAATGTGGCCGGAGGTACAATGAAAGAAAGGCTGAAAATGACTGTTTTCTGCTTGCTCTCCTAGACTACAATCCCCCTGTACCATTTCTTCTAAACCAGAAGGCACCATTGTATTTGGAAAATAATGAGTTTTATAAAAAGGCACCTTCACGCTATTATTTCCAGAATGACTAGATGCACAGAAGGCGAAATTACAATCTGCTGAGAAAATTGCAAAATAATTTCTAATTCTGTTTGCTATAATTTGACAAATTCTATCTTAACAGTCTAGAGAATGTCCCATTGTGTGATGTCTCAAAGTCATTATCCCAATTTAAATCTATTTAAATGGAAGAGTCCGTTCCTTTTCAGGTCGCATAAAAGCACATACAGACCAGAGATCCTGCCTATTAAATCAAGGGGATGGTATGCCTGAAAGTACAGGTCACCAGAGGAGGAGAGATTTTAGCCTCAAAACACCTCGGCCATCTACCACGGCCTTATGCAAGCACTGATCAGTTAAAACATTACTCTTTCAAAGGGTGGCAGAACTTCTCCCTTTGTGTTGTTTTGGGAAACCAAAGTTTTCCCAATGGGTCAGCAGGAAAGAATCCACTTGCAATGCAGGAGACGCAGGTTCAGTTCCTGGGTTGGGATGATCCCCTGCAGAAAGGAATGGCAACTTGCTCCATTATTTTTGCCTGGAAAATCCCATGGACAGAGGAACCTGGTGGGCTACAATCCACGGGGTCGCCAAGAGTAAGACACGACTTAGAAACCACACCAAAGTCACTGTTCCCACTGGTCTCTGGCTCCCTCAGCACGCTGTATCCTACCATTAAAAAATATTTTTTTTCTTTTGAACAAACTTGCTCTCTGTGAGAGTATCCTAACAGGGAGATTTAAATATCATATAGATTTAACTATCCTACACAAACTCTCCACTTCCAGCAGCCCTGGCTGCTGAACCCACTGTTCACCACACATCCTTTGCTTCTATAAGTCATGCAAGAAAGTGACCTTGTTACCCTAAAATCTCACCCTCATTTCATATCTGCATGGTTACCAGTGTTCTTTCACACATATGACAATTTGGGGTCTTTCTTTCAAAATGTGGCCGGAGGTACAATGAAAGAAAGGCTGAAAATGACTGTTTTCTGCTTGCTCTCCTAGACTACAATCCCCCTGTACCATTTCTTCTAAACCAGAAGGCACCATTGTATTTGGAAAATAATGAGTTTTATAAAAAGGCACCTTCACGCTATTATTTCCAGAATGACTAGATGCACAGAAGGCGAAATTACAATCTGCTGAGAAAATTGCAAAATAATTTCTAATTCTGTTTGCTATAATTTGACAAATTCTATCTTAACAGTCTAGAGAATGTCCCATTGTGTGATGTCTCAAAGTCATTATCCCAATTTAAATCTATTTAAATGGAAGAGTCCGTTCCTTTTCAGGTCGCATAAAAGCACATACAGACCAGAGATCCTGCCTATTAAATCAAGGGGGGATGGTATGCCTGAAAGTACAGGTCACCAGAGGAGGAGAGATTTTAGCCTCAAAACACCTCGGCCATCTACCACGGCCTTATGCAAGCACTGATCTAGAGAGTTTCACATGTTGGCATACGTACGAAATGAAGTATTGAACAGTGCTCCCTTTTAAAAAATTGAACTCAGGAAAAACAGACATTTTCTACCCATCAGGCTGGCTTTCACTCCCAAGTTTTTGTTTTCCACACTTTACTGTTTTCTTTAAATACGCTAGATCTTTCATTTCTCTGTGTTCATAGAAATGTGGAATGAATAATCCCTAACAGCTGACTGGGGAATGCACTGCCTTTTTTGGTAGCTTTCCATTAAAATGGGTCAGAGCGGGAGGGAGGTAAACCCACTGGGGTCGCAGGTACATGGGGGAGAAGAAAAGGTGAGAGACCAATGAGAAATAATCCACCCTCGGGACACGGAAAGCCAGGGCCATAACTTCCTCTGTATTTACAATCCAGAGTGCTGGCTCTTCATTAATTTTAGATGAGTTTCACGGTAGGTTTTTTGTAATTACCAACAGCTAGCATTACTAGCTCAGGAGCTGGCTCCATCAATTAAGAGATCGGGTTTCCTTAGCAGAGGCTCCAGGATCACATGCCCACCGTCCCATGAAGGTGTGTGCTACAGGGGGCTACTGAATCCTCAGAGGGAGCAAGAGAAGAAGACCTTCCTCTAAGACCCCTTTCAGGGCCAGATCCCTGACCCCCAAGAATGCTGGGGGAGAAATTCAGAGAGAGGAAGAAATTCAAACCACCAAAGGTAGATGATCATCTCTAATTTAAATTTGTAATAATGCACATTTGTCACCTGTCCTGTCTTATATACTGGTCTGCCACTGGTTGGTCTTTTTTTTTTTTCTGCTGCACCACACGGCGGCTCTTAGTTGCCCAACCAGGGATTGAACCCAGCCCCTGGCAGTGGAAGTACAGAGTTTCAACTGCTGGACCACCAAGGAAGTCCCAAGAACAGTCCTTCTGAAAGCCATTAGCCATACTTTCATGAGCAGAGCTCACATCATAGGACAATACAGGAGGTCCACAGGAAAGAAGGGAGCCAGAGACTGTGACAGCAAACGTGGGTTCCTGACCAGTTAGAGGTTGCAAGAGTAGAGCCCTGGATCTGTAGGCTAGAAACGGTGAGCTGAGACCCCAAGAGGCAGAGTTGAACAGGGCTGCAGGGCTCAGACTCCCAATCCTCTTTCTTCTTCAGGGACCCCTTTCTGGCTGCGGGCAAGAATATCAGACCTAACAGAAAAACTCGTAAGAGGGAAAAGATTAGCAGAGAATACATTAGGGGAAAAAAAGGGGGAGAGGAGGAAGAGGAAGTGATGGTGGTCTAGACAAGATTAAAGATTAAACCCAAGAAAGGAGAGGCCCTGTTAAGAACTTGGGGTGAGTGGGGGGAGACTGGGGCACTAATCAAAAGAAACTAAGGAGAAGATACCATGGTATAAGACACCAGGTTCAGAGGATACATTTACCCAATGCTCTTCCACAAAAGATGTCTTAAGGATTTGCAGAGGCCAAAGAGGCCAGGAGTGGGGAAAGAGGATCTCAGGGGGCCAGAGCTAGCCTGGCACAACTGGTGAGGAGAAGCTAGCCTTGCACGCATGGACTCCCTCCCCCTGGGACCCTGTAGCCTTTGTTCCAGGTTCTTCCTCTACTGTGAATTGGTCCCTCTATGCTCAAAAGTTGGCTTCAGAGCTTTTTAGACTAGACATAAAAAAACTATAGAGCTGGAGTTCTTCCTTAACTTCACCTGAGGCACATCAAACACCCCACCCCACCCTACCCATCACTACCAACACAACCACACGCACAGACACAAACACCCAAGAGAGTTCACATCCTATTCGTGAACTCAAAGAAGACAAAGATTTCTCCCTTGCCCCGCCCAGAGTTAAAAACCGGGACTGAAAGAACTCAGGGCATTGTTTTTAATAAGAGGGGTGGTGTCTTGATCCACACCCCTTTGGATGGATGGTGGGTGCGTGCTCTGTGGACAGTCCAAGCAGGGTCAGGTCCTGGTCCAGGAAGATGACAGTTACCTTGTGCCTCCTGAAGCGTCACCAGGACATTTTACTCCTGGTACCAAGACCCTATTGGGAAAATAGCTGGTTCCTTTCTAGACATTCCACAATAGCCCCCAAATTGAAAAACAAATGAAAATTCCAAAACATACTTAAGTTTAAAAATAAAGAAAAAGAAAAACTGGCATATTGACTTACAAACTATTAACCTGAGAAAAAAAAGAATCTAATCACTTTATAATTAAGAATTTATCAGGGCTTCCCTGGTGGTCCACTGGGTAAGGACACTGCCTTGCACTGCAAGGGGTGCCCAGGAAGATCCCATGTGCCACAGAGCAGCTGGACTGATATGTCCAATTACCGAGCTAGAGCTCTGGCACGCATGCGCCCAGAGCTGGTGCTCTGCGACAACAGAGGCCACTGCGATGGGAGGCCCACACGGGCCAAAGAATAAAGATGGATGAAAAATAAACGATGACTTGGAGGCAAAAAAAAAAAAAAAAATCATTAAACAAACAAGCAAACAGAAAGAAGTAGCAAACTGGGTAAGGATTTCCTTTAAGAGATTCACGGAAGACTGATTCTCACTGGAAGAGTCCAGACCCGCCCAGCGACAGTCCCCAAGCACAGCCATTGTCTCCTGAGCAATGTCATCTGCTGAATGAATGCTCAAGGGATTGCTGGAGAATCAGCCCATATTAACTCAATATGGGGATATGCTATTTGACAAGATCCATCTCGAGCCTCAAAGAATCTGGTTTGAAATCATCACAGTGGTTGGAGGATGGGTTCCTAAGAGTTTACAGGCTTCCCCTGAGGCACATCAAACACCCCACCCCACCCTACCCATCACTACCAACGCAACCACACGCACAGACACAACACCCAAGAGAGTTCACATCCTATTCGTGAACTCAAAGAAGACAAAGATTTCTCCTTGCCCGCCCAGAGTTAAAACCGGGACTGAAAGAACTCAGGGCATTGTTTTTAATAAGAGGGGTGGTGTCTTGATCCACACCCCTTTGGATGGATGGTGGGTGCGTGCTCTGTGGACAGTCCAAGCAGGGTCAGGTCCTGGTCCAGGAAGATGACAGTTACCTTGTGCCTCCTGAAGCGTCACCAGGACATTTTACTCCTGGTACCAAGACCCTATTGGGAAAATAGCTGGTTCCTTTCTAGACATTCCACAATAGCCCCCAAATTGAAAAACAAATGAAAATTCCAAAACATACTTAAGTTTAAAAATAAAGAAAAAGAAAAACTGGCATATTGACTTACAAACTATTAACCTGAGAAAAAAAAGAATCTAATCACTTTATAATTAAGAATTTATCAGGGCTTCCCTGGTGGTCCACTGGGTAAGGACACTGCCTTGCACTGCAAGGGGTGCCCAGGAAGATCCCATGTGCCACAGAGCAGCTGGACTGATATGTCCAATTACCGAGCTAGAGCTCTGGCACGCATGCGCCCAGAGCTGGTGCTCTGCGACAACAGAGGCCACTGCGATGGGAGGCCCACACGGGCCAAAGAATAAAGATGGATGAAAAATAAACGATGACTTGGAGGCAAAAAAAAAAAAAAAAATCATTAAACAAACAAGCAAACAGAAAGAAGTAGCAAACTGGGTAAGGATTTCCTTTAAGAGATTCACGGAAGACTGATTCTCACTGGAAGAGTCCAGACCCGCCCAGCGACAGTCCCCAAGCACAGCCATTGTCTCCTGAGCAATGTCATCTGCTGAATGAATGCTCAAGGGATTGCTGGAGAATCAGCCCATATTAACTCAATATGGGGATATGCTATTTGACAAGATCCATCTCGAGCCTCAAAGAATCTGGTTTGAAATCATCACAGTGGTTGGAGGATGGGTTCCTAAGAGTTTACAGGCTTCCCGCTTGTCTGGCAGGACCACTCAGTCCCTTAGCAACAGCATCACACCAGTGAGAGACACTGACGCAACCCCTACAACCTGAGGCAGGAAAAGACAGTCAGGGCTGAACCACGTACCTGTCCCTACCTCACTGCTGCAATAACAAGCTGGACTCATAAAGAAGGCTGAGTGTTCAAGAATGGATGCTTTTGAATTGCGGTGCTGGAGAAGACTCCTGAGATTCCTTGGACTGCAAGGAGATCAAACCAGTCAGTCCTAAAGGAAATCAACCCTGAAGATTCATTGGAAGGACTGATGCTGAAGCTGAAACTCCAATACTTTGGTCACCTGATACAAAGAGCTGATTTATTGAAAAAGACTCTGGTGCTGGTAGGAGCAGAAGGGGGCGGCAGAGGATGAGATGGTTGGATGGCTTCATCAATTCAATGGACATGAGTTGATGATGAGCAAGCTCTGGGAGATGGTAAAGGACAGGGAAGCCTGGTGTGCAGTCGCAAAGAGTCGGGCATGGCGTAGCAACTGAACAACAACCTCTCATTCCTGCTTTTGGTACCAATCTTCTCACCTGCATAAAGAACTCCTAAAACAGAAAAAGATGTGGCCAGAAAAAAAGAAAAAAATGCTTTCTCCTTGTGCTGACCACCCATCTCACTCAACACTAACCAGTTACCAGGGCCCACCTGCTCTGTGCTCACTCATCACAGAGGTGGGAAAGAGGCCAGAAGACCCCACTGCAGCGCTTGGGAGGAGCCCAGGGGGAGCAGGACAGCATTTCCTGGAAGCGCAATTGAAGTTAACAGGTCAACAACTCTGATGGATAACAGAGAATGGTTAAAATTCTTATCAGGCCCCAGTAGAGGGAGGTTTTTGAAAGCAGTTAAGTTTGCAATTTCTGGAAGATTTCTTCTTAGCTGTGGGTCAAAAATGTATATACTTGAAACATGTCTTACATTTTAATTTCTGAGATTAATACTTTGGCATTATAAATTCAAGTAGCTGAAAGAACCTCTTGACCATCCACCCCAGAAAAGCCTGGGCCCTGTACTTGTTCCCCTGCTGCCAGAACAACTCCTGTCATCTAATTCAGAAACTCACATTTCTGTTTGGTTCCTGCCATGAGATTTTCAAACCACAAATCAGACCTCATGAAATAAAATTCACTGCAGGCTATTAAGCCTCTGACAACATGCCTCTCAATCACAGTCAAGCCTGAAGACAAAAGCTCAAATGACCAAATGAGTTTAGTCTGGGGCTCAGAGCGTGATCAATAGTTATTCCTGTTGGGAGTTTTAGCCTTATAAAAAAAATAATAATGTTCCTGCTTTACTATTAACCTACTCATCGAGATCGAATACCACTCACCACCTCCCCACAGACATCAGGCTACCCTAGGAAATTAAAACAAAAGCAGTTCCTTCCCCCTGGGCTTTCTACTACTCTTGACTTACTTTCCACTTCAATCTTGCCTGTGAACTTAGCCAGAGCCCGCAGCTCTACCTTCCCTGGGGATAGCTCACCTCTGGCTTTCTAGCCCAGGTACTAGAGTTGCTGTTCTGGATCTGGGCAGGAGGGGATAAAAAAAAAAAACAAACAGGGACCACAAGTCACTGCCCTGGGCTAATGTTCCAGAGGTCAATTCTAACAGATATCTGAACACTGAGGATACAGGATGGCTTCCCTTCCAGCTCAGATGAGCAGCAAGTCCCTCAATTTGATCAAAAGCAACAAAATAAGGTAGGAGATGCTTAGCCTGGTGACTGCCAGCAGGGTGGAGCCGGCTGCCCCTTCCCCAAACTCTCTGCCTACTGCTGGCTGCAGTCACAGGTCTCCTTGCCCTCTGCATGGTTCACCCTGTCCTCGCCGTCAACCAGCTCTTCCTCATTCGCCATGGCCAGGTCCAGTCAGGCGCCGCCCCCCCACCCCCCTCCCCGCTTCCCTCTGCCTGCTCTCAGAGGTAAAACTATCAGCCAGATAGGGTTAGAATCTACCACATGGTCCACCATGGAACTCACCTTATACAAACACCTGCGGGGTCCACTACACCTGCCAGGGGGCCTGCTCTAAAATCTATCTATGGAAAAAACAATCACCGCCCCCTCCGTCTGGCAGGCCGAGCCCTACGGTGGCACGACCCGCCCTCTGCTCTGTCATCACTGAACCGCTGCCAGCCGGGCTTCCACGGTCAGGGCACAGAGTGACTCTCGCACAGGGTTCCCGTACAGTTCCCACACTGCTTTGCTCTATCCTAATCCTCCCACACCAGGTCCCAGTTACCTGGCTGTGCTGTTCCAGTCTCCGGAGCCTGCAGGCATCGCCTGCTCCCCTCCACCAGCGGCGCTCTCAGCCAGCTGACACCAGTTCCCACTGGAGTCCTGAGCGCCACTCCGGTGCGCACACCGCTGCCGGGTCACACAGGTCTCTGTAGTCTCTGGTTCTGCCATTTTCCTGGACACATTTCTGTCCCCTTAATATTTAGCTTAAAGCTTTCTTGACCAGACTTGAAAAACTCCCAGAAAACACATCACTCTGGTCTTCATGAAATACCTTCTCTCTGGTTGTCAGAGGCTCTGGTTCAGGGAACCAGTCTCTTCCTTTCAAAAATAAAAACAAAACTATACATTACCGAGGAAATTAGCTAGTGGCATGCCATATCAGTGTTCTCTCTCAGAATCACAAAAGTTGTGGAAGAAATTTAGCCACCATCTCCACCAAGTCATTTCAATTCCTAGTTGGAAATTGAGAGTTTCTGGTGAAGATCCAGGTTTCTCCCGCGAGTCCCGCCCACATGACAGGTGGATCTGATGAGCTGGCAAGCTCCTCCCCTCAGTGAGAAGGAGGCTCAGGAAGAGGGCAAGTCATCTTAACCGCAGGGTCAGGTCTGAACACAGCTACCTCCATTCTTCCCAGGGGCTGAAAGTCTCTTCCCCAATTAGGCACAATTAGAATCCCTTCCCACCACCGCCAAGAGCGCTTCCCAGGTGGCGTGGGTGGCACCTGCCCATAAAGGAAACACAGGTTCAGTCTCCAGGTCGAGAAGATCCCCTGGAGGAGGAAACAGCCACCCACTCCGGTATGACTGTCTGAGAAATCCCATGGATGGAGGAGCCTGGCGGGCTACAGTCCACGGGGTGGCAAAGCATCTGACGCGCCCGAGCACAGCACTGCCAAGGGCTATTTTCAGGACCCCGTGGTCTGCCTTTGGAGTAGCACCAGGGGCTGTTAACCAACACCTGTGGAACACAGCCCAGGAGTGCTGATGGGAGTAAAAGCCGTGGTTGAAAGGGCAGACGCACATGAATCCTGACTCTAGAAGAGAGGAAGACGACTACATCCCTGTGGGCTGCACATGGAAGATTCCAACTGCAGGCCTGTGCCACTAAGCATGTACTCAAGAGTGATGGATGCCTCCTGAGGACAGGGACAGGAAGTCAGACGAGAGGGCCACCCTCAACTCGGCAGGCCAACGTCTTTCAAGTCTGGGTCAAGACATACCTCTCCTAAGACAGCCCCAGCCACGGATTCCCATGGACTCTCCCTCCAACCTCAGCCCCAACCCCGGCCACCTCCCTTCTAGGTTATCCTGCTCTAAAAACTATCCAGTCCTTCCAATAAATCCAAGTTTTAAAGAGCATTTTTCAAGTCCCCCTCACCCCCGTTCCTAATACAGTTGCATTCATTCATTCACTCACCCAACAAATACGTAAGAAGCTCTTGCAGTGGGTCAGATACTGAGTCAGGCACCGGGCATATAACAGCACAATGGATGGGGTCCCTGCCCTCCAGGAAGGAGGGAGAAAGCAGATGTCTCCTAAAGAGTATGTCACAACAACAGTGAGAAGTGGCGTAAAGGACAAGAGGGAAAGGGGAGCGAGGTGAGGGGGCGGGGCTGCTTCCTGAAGAGGGAGCCTCAAGGTGGCTCAGTTCCTGAAAGGCTGAGCTCCTTTCCAGCTGGGAACAGAAGGATGTGTGAACTGCAGTTAGTTGAGAGGAGAGGGGCCTGGGCCGAGCCTGCAGTAGAGGCAGGAGGGGCTGGACCACACAGGACTTTGCAGACCAAGTTCAGAATGTGGCTCTTAACCCTGGGAGCAACAAGAAGGGTTTTGAGCAAGAATGTGGCGTGATCGGATCAGGAGCTTTGAAGACACCACTGTAGCTGCAGAGGGGTGAAGACATGAGAACACAGGGAAAGTAGCTCTGGGAAGGGCAGGGGGGCGGCTGCTGCAGTCTTCAAAAGCCAAAAGAGGGTCTGTCTGCACTAGAGTGGTGGCCGTGAAGCTGAAGAGAAGCACCCTTCAAGAGATGCTTAAGAGATGAAAATGACAGCACCTGGTAACGGTCAACTTGGATTTGCAGTGAGGCGAAATGTAAATTACTAACTCAAGCAGCAAACACTGGCTGTGGATACTCACTAGTATTATTCTTACTTCTTTAGGCACCTATTTTTCAAAATTTTAGACAAATTTAAAGCTCTTCTCCTTATTTGCTCTTAAATCTATTCTTAAAAACTGTCATCCATATTTGAAAAATATTTATTGAGCATGTACTATGTGCTGGGAAGAGAAAGGTAGCCAAGACAACCGAGGCCCTTGGCACGTCTCCCCTGAACCTCTAAACACCCCCAGGAGTGAACACAGCTACCCAGGGTGAAGGGTGAGTCACCCTACCTCCTGAGACCTTCATTCGAGCCACTCAGCTGACTCCCGTCTGCCTCTCAGAGACCTTCTGCGATGCAAGAGCAACGTGAGCACTTTGTACTTGGGAGACTTCACTCTTTACTCTGTAAGATCTGAGCCCCGGGAGCCAGCCCACATCAAATCTAACCTCTCAGATCTCCGAGCTGCCAAAACCGTGGTCTTGAAGGAAGACCATGATCCCCAAGAGGCAGTTAGTTCTTCCTCCTACATGATTATACTCCTTTTCTCTAAAATTACTGAGTTGGGGACTTGCATGTGAACTGTGTTCTCTCTTTGTTGCCCAAATTAATTTCTGCTGGATTTTATCCTCTCAGAGGTCAAACCATGTTGCTACAGGGTTTACAAAACCATCATCGTGCCCATGTGGAGCTGTTTAACCGAAAATTAAGATTAAAACTGCAGTTCCTCAGTTGCACTAGCCACCGTGCAAGTGTTTGACAGTCACAGGCAGCTGGAGGCCACCACACCGACAGCCACGATACAGCATACCCTCAGCACCATAGCAGCATCTGTCAGAAAGCATTCCACAGGGGTACTACTGGAGGGTTCTTTGTATGTTTGATTTGAATCTCCCCTTAAAAAACACACAGAAGTTTAACATATAGAGACTTTTAACATATAGCTCTGCCCTCCTCGATTTTATAAGTGAATGCTATAATTGAACTTAAATTAATATACAGCAAAAAAATACTGCTTTTTACTTAATTTCATAGTTCGGGCTTTGTGTACATTTTATTTGCCAGGAATACTGAAAATAACCATGTGATTCCTTGTGAGGAAGAAAGGGACTATGACTTCACAAGCCACCGTGAAGACTGTCTTATTCTTTTCACGTGTGTGTGTGCTCAGTCGCTCAGTCATTTCTGGCTCTTTTGCGACCCCATGGACCGTAGTCTGCAAGGTTCCTCTGTCCGTGAGATTTTCCAGGCAAGACTACTCGAGTGGGTTTCCGTGGGGATCTTGGCGACCCAGGATCAAACCCTCATCTCTTATGTCTCCTGCAATGGCAGGCAGATTCTTTACCACTGCGCCACTTGGGAAGCTCTCATATATATGCTATACATATTCTCAGTAAATACATAGATTAATTGGTCATCTAATTTTGTGCCTACTTTTCATAAGCAAGCTGTAAGGGGCTTGCAAGAAATGTTCATTTCAGATTTGAAATTTCAACCACTAACACCAGTCCTGTAATGATGTCCTATAATGATGCAGTATGCAGGAATTTTTTTCTCTAGGATCGAATCTACCCTGTGATTTTTATATCCCAAAGACACATTTATACTGTGACAGAAAATCCACCAACAATGCCTCAAATGTGAAACTGTCTTGGAACAAGACTGGAAAATGTTCTCCCAAATAGTTCTTCCTCCTACATGATTATACTCCTTTTCTCTAAAATTACTGAGTTGGGGACTTGCATGTGAACTGTGTTCTCTCTTGTTGCCCAAATTAATTTCTGCTGGATTTTATCCTCTCAGAGGTCAAACCATGTTGCTACAGGGTTTACAAAACCATCATCGTGCCCATGTGGAGCTGTTTAACCGAAAATTAAGATTAAAACTGCAGTTCCTCAGTTGCACTAGCCACCGTGCAAGTGTTTGACAGTCACAGGCAGCTGGAGGCCACCACACCGACAGCCACGATACAGCATACCCTCAGCACCATAGCAGCATCTGTCAGAAAGCATTCCACAGGGGTACTACTGGAGGGTTCTTTGTATGTTTGATTTGAATCTCCCCTTAAAAAACACACAGAAGTTTAACATATAGAGACTTTTAACATATAGCTCTGCCCTCCTCGATTTTATAAGTGAATGCTATAATTGAACTTAAATTAATATACAGCAAAAAAATACTGCTTTTTACTTAATTTCATAGTTCGGGCTTTGTGTACATTTTATTTGCCAGGAATACTGAAAATAACCATGTGATTCCTTGTGAGGAAGAAAGGGACTATGACTTCACAAGCCACCGTGAAGACTGTCTTATTCTTTTCACGTGTGTGTGTGCTCAGTCGCTCAGTCATTTCTGGCTCTTTTGCGACCCCATGGACCGTAGTCTGCAAGGTTCCTCTGTCCGTGAGATTTTCCAGGCAAGACTACTCGAGTGGGTTTCCGTGGGGATCTTGGCGACCCAGGATCAAACCCTCATCTCTTATGTCTCCTGCAATGGCAGGCAGATTCTTTACCACTGCGCCACTTGGGAAGCTCTCATATATATGCTATACATATTCTCAGTAAATACATAGATTAATTGGTCATCTAATTTTGTGCCTACTTTTCATAAGCAAGCTGTAAGGGGCTTGCAAGAAATGTTCATTTCAGATTTGAAATTTCAACCACTAACACCAGTCCTGTAATGATGTCCTATAATGATGCAGTATGCAGGAATTTTTTTCTCTAGGATCGAATCTACCCTGTGATTTTTATATCCCAAAGACACATTTATACTGTGACAGAAAATCCACCAACAATGCCTCAAATGTGAAACTGTCTTGGAACAAGACTGGAAAATGTTGGTAATTACTCAAACTGAGGGACAGATACAGGAGGCTCATTTTCATTCTTCACTTTTGTGTATTTAAAATTTCTTTCTAGAGTAATAGATTTTTTTTAAAAAAAAGGAACTAATGTAATGACATACAAATTCAGTCTTTCTAACAAATATTCTGTAGGGTAATCATAAACGTGGATATGGCTGAATGCAGAGCATTGTGCCAAATCTCCCAAACCAGGCCAAGAACCCACACAGCCAGTGACCTGTTTGAAGAAGTTCTCGTGTGTGACCCTGGGGCGTGGTGGGCACGAGGAAGAACCTCACCAAGCGTCTTCAGAGCCAGGATCCAGGCGGGTACTGATGCCCACAGCTCGGAGTCATTGCAGCTTGCTACCCGACACTACAGCCTCTGCCTCCTCTCACCAGAAGAAAAGGCTAATCATCCACTTCCCACCCTCACACCAACACTAAAGCAGACGCCAGCAGGCGAAGGAGCAACGCTTCCGGTGCACTCTGGCTTCGAGGTGAGCGCTGTGCCCACTGCAGAGGTTCCACGTCAAGCGCTGCCCAGGTGCCAGGCTGTGGTGAGCATGTGGCCATCACACACCGTGGCATGGCAGGATGCCTCCAGCGGCCGTGCACGGGAGCCGTTTCAGTCCTACCTACCGCCCTCTGGCTACTTTATACCCTGGGAGATGAACATGTGAACCTAGACAGAAGCTCATTCCCTTCGAGGCCAAGGAAGTTCCCCAAGGCCTGTGAGACAGCAAACCCATGGAAGAAATCCCCACGGTGTTTCAAGTAGGGATGGGCTGAGTCCCAGCCCTTGCCCTCTGCTCTCCATGCACCTGCCTCTCCCACCTTTGTCCCCTCCTCACCGCAGCCACACTGGCCACACGCGGCGCCCTCCCTTGAGGTGCCTTCCCAACACGGCTGCTGGCTCCCTCCTTTTATTTTTACTCAGGGCCTGTTTTTGCTTTGTCTCTTCAGAGGAAGGAGATTTCGCACTTTTCACAATTAAATGTATACAGTGGGGCTACCCTGGTGGTCCAGTGGGTAAGGAGTTCGCCTTGCACTGCAAGGGGCACCGGTTCGATCCCTGGCCCTGGAAGATCCCACATGCTGAGGAGTGGCTGGGCCAGTGTGTCCAATTATGAGCTAGTGCTCTGAGCACATGCACCCAGAGCCAGTGCTCTGTGGCGAGGGAGGCCACTGCAATGGGAGGCCCACACAGGCCAAAGAATAAAAAGATGGATGAAAAATAAAAATGATGACTTAGAGGCAAAAAAAAAAGTCAAAAAAAAATTATATGATACACATGTCTGTTGGCTTGTTTATTGTCGAGACTACATAATGTGCTATGTGCTGGAAGTGAACACATCTGCTTTGCTCCCCATCAGATTTCCAATGCCAAGCACCATGCTTGGCTCTGGATGATGCTCAGATAGTTGTTTAATGAGTAACCATCACTGTCAGTCTGTCGTTTCATAGTAAGATTTTATTTATTTTTATTTAATTTTTCTTTTTATGTTTACAGAGTTTTGTTGTTTATAGATATGTATAATCCCAGATTGGTCATATGTATATCCCTGGCAGATTTTTAAATTTTGCATTTCAATTCCCAAATGATACATAGAACCACTGTGAGGAACACTGCTTAAAAGACAAATGTAAGGTGTAAGAAAGGACTTATAATTAAGAAAGTGAACAAGCCAGCTTCTGTCTGCTTTAAGTAACAAATGTGAAATTAAAGTTATGAAATGCACGTGATTCTCAACGGTTATTTGCAGGAACAACCCTGCAGGGATTGGAGAAGGGGTGGTTTTAATCTCAAATCCTAAATAAGCTAAAGAGTGTGCCTCTCATTCCCTGGGCTCCCATCCAGGGCCCACGGTGTTTCAAGTAGGGATGGGCTGAGTCCCAGCCCTTGCCCTCTGCTCTCCATGCACCTGCCTCTCCCACCTTTGTCCCCTCCTCACCGCAGCCACACTGGCCACACGCGGCGCCCTCCCTTGAGGTGCCTTCCCAACACGGCTGCTGGCTCCCTCCTTTTATTTTTACTCAGGGCCTGTTTTTGCTTTGTCTCTTCAGAGGAAGGAGATTTCGCACTTTTCACAATTAAATGTATACAGTGGGGCTACCCTGGTGGTCCAGTGGGTAAGGAGTTCGCCTTGCACTGCAAGGGGCACCGGTTCGATCCCTGGCCCTGGAAGATCCCACATGCTGAGGAGTGGCTGGGCCAGTGTGTCCAATTATGAGCTAGTGCTCTGAGCACATGCACCCAGAGCCAGTGCTCTGTGGCGAGGGAGGCCACTGCAATGGGAGGCCCACACAGGCCAAAGAATAAAAAGATGGATGAAAAATAAAAATGATGACTTAGAGGCAAAAAAAAAAGTCAAAAAAAAATTATATGATACACATGTCTGTTGGCTTGTTTATTGTCGAGACTACATAATGTGCTATGTGCTGGAAGTGAACACATCTGCTTTGCTCCCCATCAGATTTCCAATGCCAAGCACCATGCTTGGCTCTGGATGATGCTCAGATAGTTGTTTAATGAGTAACCATCACTGTCAGTCTGTCGTTTCATAGTAAGATTTTATTTATTTTTATTTAATTTTTCTTTTTATGTTTACAGAGTTTTGTTGTTTATAGATATGTATAATCCCAGATTGGTCATATGTATATCCCTGGCAGATTTTTAAATTTTGCATTTCAATTCCCAAATGATACATAGAACCACTGTGAGGAACACTGCTTAAAAGACAAATGTAAGGTGTAAGAAAGGACTTATAATTAAGAAAGTGAACAAGCCAGCTTCTGTCTGCTTTAAGTAACAAATGTGAAATTAAAGTTATGAAATGCACGTGATTCTCAACGGTTATTTGCAGGAACAACCCTGCAGGGATTGGAGAAGGGGTGGTTTTAATCTCAAATCCTAAATAAGCTAAAGAGGGCTCTTCTCGGGCTTCCCTGGTGATCTGGTGGGTAAAGAGTCCACCTTGCACTGCAAGGGGCACTGGTTCGACCCCTGGCCCTGGAAGATCCCACGTGCCTCAGAACAGCTGGACTAGTGTATCCAATGATGAGCCAGTGCTCTGGAGTGCATGCACCCAGAGCTGGGCCTCTGCAACAAGAGAGGCCACTGCAATGGGAGGCTCACATAAGCCAAAGAATAAATATGGATGAAAATAAATAAATAAAACCCAGTAAGAGGCCAAAAATCAAAAAAAAAAAAAAAAAAAAAGACAGCACCTCTCACCCTATTCCCATCTCAACTGGTAGGATAAGCTAGGGGAGGGGCTCAGTGCATTAGCTCCAATCATCTCTGGGTGGGGAGAGGGGGGAGCCCTACGAACCAATTTGCCAAGCAAATCCAACAGACAAAAGTCACCTGTTTGTTTCAAAGCCCACCCCCTTCCCCACCCTTCCAGTTTTTTCAGAGAAAGGCCAGATTCTTCTCTTGGCATTCCCCTCTATGCTCACAGTGACCTGGCCTATGACTTTTGTTCACCAAAGAAAAAAAGCCAAAGAGGACTTAAGTCTTCTGCAACTCCCATCCTCAGGTTTAATAAAGTTCTCCCAATACACAGCTGATGTTCTGAAGGAGAACTCAGAATTTAAACTTGGGTCAGGACAGAGTCAAAGACTAGGAATGTATGACCCCAAAGCAAAAGGAAATCTCTCTTTTTAAACTGAGAAAACTTCCAGGGCACATGGCTTAGAAGATTCCAAAATGAGGCAGGGTACACCTGAAACAAGCACCACCGAACTCACACTGGGGAACTAGCCTGAGTGCTAGTTCCAGTAATAAGCCCTTGTCGTTGCTGTGTAATCCTGAACAAGTTACTTAACTCGGAACCGCAGTTCCCTCATCTTAGAATAAGACTGATACTAGTACCTACTATTCGTAAGGACGATTCATTCAGGGCTTTCCAGGTGGCGCTGGAGTAAAGACTCCACCTGCCACTAGAGATGAAGGAGACTGGGTATGATCTCTGGGTCAGGAAGATCCCCAGGAGAAGGAAACGGAAACCCACTTCAGTATTTTTGGCTAGAAAAGTCCATGGACAGATAAGCCTGGCAGGCTGCAGTCCATGGGGTCACAAAGAGTCAGACATGATTGAGCATAAGCATTCACAGGATGATGTGAGCTTTAAAAGTGGGAACAGTGCCTGGCACACAGCAACTCTCCATAAATAATGGTTAGCGTTATTGTTCTCACCTACCCATGTCATCTCTTTACAAAGGTACCAGCACAAACGTCCACCTGAGACTTCAGGAGTCATTATCTTTCAACCATTTAATTTCTCAGCTCTGCAGATTCACGCACTCACATCATCTACGACACTGTATTGGAAGGAGTCAGGGGAGGAGACTAAGAAATCAAGTCCTCATTTTGGAAAAGAGACCCTCAAGGTCCACAACAGGGAAATGATGTGCCCAAGAAACATAACAGGATAACCCCCCAGGACGGTAAACGGGTCTCTTAACACCAACTCAGTGCTCGCTCCACCTCACTCAGAAACTCAGGGTTTCTGCACTTGCATGACCTTCTCGCACCCCTCTGATGAACAGGGCCTCACAGACACTTCACACAGTGCAAAGCATTACGAGGCGTCTGGCAAGGGGCAACACAGAAGCCTGCACAGAATCCCAAGGTGCTTGAAAATTCACACGTAAGAGCATTCATGTCAGCCCAGGTTTCCAAAACTTCTCATAACGATAGTTATTTTCAACTTGGGATTTGAAGTTGACAAAGAACTTAATGAATAAGCAGGATGAAGGGAGCGGTCTGTCCACGGCTGGTTAGCTCCTGAAGTTAATGCTTCTCACAGGGACGAGAGTCAGCCAAAGGACAGGGCTCCACGCAAACTGGAAAACGCTCCTGCAGTCCACAGACCACGGACTACGGCCCGGGCTCCGAGTGGCAAATCTTAGGAGATGCTCTCTAGCTTTTACCCACAGCAGCCTACCAGTTAACCATACATCCTGCCATTCGACAGCATCACCCGTTCCTGGGTGCTCACGGCGTGCCGGGCACACCAGCGACTTCATGTAATCTTCCCAACAACCAACAAAGAATGTACTAGTATGGTTCATCTGACCTAGGACCCACTGACTCTAGGTACAAATAAAGGAAACGGAAACCCACTTCAGTATTTTTGGCTAGAAAAGTCCATGGACAGATAAGCCTGGCAGGCTGCAGTCCATGGGGTCACAAAGAGTCAGACATGATTGAGCATAAGCATTCACAGGATGATGTGAGCTTTAAAAGTGGGAACAGTGCCTGGCACACAGCAACTCTCCATAAATAATGGTTAGCGTTATTGTTCTCACCTACCCATGTCATCTCTTTACAAAGGTACCAGCACAAACGTCCACCTGAGACTTCAGGAGTCATTATCTTTCAACCATTTAATTTCTCAGCTCTGCAGATTCACGCACTCACATCATCTACGACACTGTATTGGAAGGAGTCAGGGGAGGAGACTAAGAAATCAAGTCCTCATTTTGGAAAAGAGACCCTCAAGGTCCACAACAGGGAAATGATGTGCCCAAGAAACATAACAGGATAACCCCCCAGGACGGTAAACGGGTCTCTTAACACCAACTCAGTGCTCGCTCCACCTCACTCAGAAACTCAGGGTTTCTGCACTTGCATGACCTTCTCGCACCCCTCTGATGAACAGGGCCTCACAGACACTTCACACAGTGCAAAGCATTACGAGGCGTCTGGCAAGGGGCAACACAGAAGCCTGCACAGAATCCCAAGGTGCTTGAAAATTCACACGTAAGAGCATTCATGTCAGCCCAGGTTTCCAAAACTTCTCATAACGATAGTTATTTTCAACTTGGGATTTGAAGTTGACAAAGAACTTAATGAATAAGCAGGATGAAGGGAGCGGTCTGTCCACGGCTGGTTAGCTCCTGAAGTTAATGCTTCTCACAGGGACGAGAGTCAGCCAAAGGACAGGGCTCCACGCAAACTGGAAAACGCTCCTGCAGTCCACAGACCACGGACTACGGCCCGGGCTCCGAGTGGCAAATCTTAGGAGATGCTCTCTAGCTTTTACCCACAGCAGCCTACCAGTTAACCATACATCCTGCCATTCGACAGCATCACCCGTTCCTGGGTGCTCACGGCGTGCCGGGCACACCAGCGACTTCATGTAATCTTCCCAACAACCAACAAAGAATGTACTAGTATGGTTCATCTGACCTAGGACCCACTGACTCTAGGACATCATTATTTCATGTACAAATAAAGGAAGTCCTGCCAACTACAACAGTCAGACCTCACAGATTATAAGATACTTGTCAGAAATGTTACAATGAGATACAGTGTACTGTCTCAGGTTTGTGGAAATGTGAGTATTGTCCCATTTCACAGATAAAGAAACTGAGGGACAGAGAGAAAATAGTTTGGCCAAGGTCACAGAGCTGGGAAATGAAAGCATTGCAATACAGACATGTCTGATCACCTTTTCATGGCAGTAAACTCAAATTTCCTGAGTCATGTGAATTACCCAAAACCACAGCTAGACAAGAGGCAGGACACTGGGTGCTAACACTTGGTCCACTGTGAGCTCATGAACTGTGGTTCTCTGACCATCTCTGAACCTGATCTTTCAACGTGTCCAAGAAGGCAGTGTGCTAAATGATGATAAAGTAGCTTTCTCCTGCTGGGAAAAGCAGAGTGGTATACAATGGAAAAAGTACATTTGGAATCAGAAAGCCCTAGACTTAAGTTCTTGTTCCAGGGAATTTCCTGGTGGTCCAGTGGTTAGGACCCTGTACTTTCACTGTCGAAGGTCTGGGTTTAATCCCTGGTCAGAGAACTAAGATCTCATTTCACCATCTAACCAGTTTATCGCTCTGGACAAGTTACTGTTCTGAGTCTCAGTTTTTTTCCTCTCCTGTAAAAAGAGGCTGTGTGTGTATGCACTCAGTCACTCAGTCATGTCTGACTCTTTGCGATCCCATGGACTGTAGTACATGTTCTGAGTCTCAGTTTTTAATGAATAAGCAGGATGAAGGGAGCGGTCTGTCCACGGCTGGTTAGCTCCTGAAGTTAATGCTTCTCACAGGGACGAGAGTCAGCCAAAGGACAGGGCTCCACGCAAACTGGAAAACGCTCCTGCAGTCCACAGACCACGGACTACGGCCCGGGCTCCGAGTGGCAAATCTTAGGAGATGCTCTCTAGCTTTTACCCACAGCAGCCTACCAGTTAACCATACATCCTGCCATTCGACAGCATCACCCGTTCCTGGGTGCTCACGGCGTGCCGGGCACACCAGCGACTTCATGTAATCTTCCCAACAACCAACAAAGAATGTACTAGTATGGTTCATCTGACCTAGGACCCACTGACTCTAGGACATCATTATTTCATGTACAAATAAAGGAAGTCCTGCCAACTACAACAGTCAGACCTCACAGATTATAAGATACTTGTCAGAAATGTTACAATGAGATACAGTGTACTGTCTCAGGTTTGTGGAAATGTGAGTATTGTCCCATTTCACAGATAAAGAAACTGAGGGACAGAGAGAAAATAGTTTGGCCAAGGTCACAGAGCTGGGAAATGAAAGCATTGCAATACAGACATGTCTGATCACCTTTTCATGGCAGTAAACTCAAATTTCCTGAGTCATGTGAATTACCCAAAACCACAGCTAGACAAGAGGCAGGACACTGGGTGCTAACACTTGGTCCACTGTGAGCTCATGAACTGTGGTTCTCTGACCATCTCTGAACCTGATCTTTCAACGTGTCCAAGAAGGCAGTGTGCTAAATGATGATAAAGTAGCTTTCTCCTGCTGGGAAAAGCAGAGTGGTATACAATGGAAAAAGTACATTTGGAATCAGAAAGCCCTAGACTTAAGTTCTTGTTCCAGGGAATTTCCTGGTGGTCCAGTGGTTAGGACCCTGTACTTTCACTGTCGAAGGTCTGGGTTTAATCCCTGGTCAGAGAACTAAGATCTCATTTCACCATCTAACCAGTTTATCGCTCTGGACAAGTTACTGTTCTGAGTCTCAGTTTTTTTCCTCTCCTGTAAAAAGAGGCTGTGTGTGTATGCACTCAGTCACTCAGTCATGTCTGACTCTTTGCGATCCCATGGACTGTAGCCTGCCAGGGTCCTCTGTCCATGGAATTTTCCAGGCAAGAATACTGGCGTGAATTGCCATTTCCTACTCCAAGGGATCTTCCCAGCCCAGGGATTGAACCTGCATCTTTTGTGTCTCCTATATTGGCAGGTGGATTCTTTACTGCTGCATCACCTAAGAAGCCCAAAATTGAGGCTACCAACATCTATATCCCTTAGGGGGCTGCTCAAGGACAGGAGAAGATATACTAGGTTGGCCAAAAAGTGTGTTCAGATTTCTCCATAAGACAGTACGAGAAAACATGAATGAACTTTATGGTCGAACCAATACACTAACAGAGAAAGCAGCAATGGCTGAGCTGGAATTCAATGAATCTCTTTTCTCTACAGGCCACCTTCTGCTTTGGGACAGAATTCGCCAGTGGGACACCTGAGCGAGAATAAGGATTAGACAGAACAAAGGTGACTCTGAAAAAAAGCAACTGGAAACACCTAGAGGGCAGGGGCAGCTGACCAACTTCCAAACTTTTGAGGAAACTCACTGACAGAGGAATGGGGAAAAAAAGAACACCACCAAAAAAGGCTGGTCAACAAACATGAGACTAGGTACCACATATGACCCAGAAAACCAGTCCTGGAGGATCCAGTTTGATACCAAAGTGCCCTACAGCGGGAAGGATTTCCCTATTGTTCTGTTTTGCTCTTAGGATAAGTAATGTTGTGTGCATTTCACCTCTTTCCTTCTTCAAATGTTAAGTAATGTTCTGTGCATTTCACCTCTTTGCTTCTTCAAGAGCTTCAGAAAATCCTTAGAAGAGCTTCAACTTGGAAAGCAGGTGAATTGTATGGATATAGAAACAAACTCTGGACCTGTCTTTTTTTCTCCATCCTACCCAGAATGCCTCAAAGTCTCTGGCACGTGACCAACCCTCAACAAAAATTAGTGGATTAGTGAAGTTGAGTGAATGTTTTTTGACTACATGCCATTTCATTTTGACCAAAACTCCCAAGCATCCTAAATATTTATCCTACCAAAAAGACTACTAATCTTTCCTGCTTCTTTTCCAGAAGCATTCCAAAACTGTAATCTCTCATAATCACCAATCTCTTGGTGAATGCTGTTTCTCCTGCCCTCTCACGTGATGACTTTCTACTCACTCTTCAAACATCCAACAAGGCCCAACAAGGTCCAGCCCCCTTACCCCACCAAGACCCCTGCACTCTCTCCTTCCCTCCTCTGCCCAGCCCTTGGGTTCCTCGGAAGCTGTCTCAACTACCACCATCATCTCATCTCAGTCAGCTGGTCAGTCTCCTTCCTCTCAGGCACAGCACCTTTCCTGGAAATAAACGGGCAGGCAAGTCCAGTTCACCCACAGCTCTCCACCCAAGTTTAGACCAATCACCAACTTTCAGAAGAATCTAAAAGAATGCTGAAATGATTTAGGATTGGATAAGAGCTGACAGGGCTTCCCCGGGGGCTCATCGGTAAAGGAGCCACCTGCTAACGCAGGAGACTCAGGTGGTTTGATCCCTGGAACAGCTTTCCACTCCAGTATTCTTGCCTGGGAAATCCCATGGACGGAGGAGCCTGGCGGACTACAGCCCAGGGGTCTCAAAAGAGTGGGACAGGATGTAGCAGCTAACAGTAACAACCAGGGCTGACAGAAATGGCCCGTTTGCTCTTTCAGTACCTCCCTGGAGATGAGCTGCAGGGTGTCACCCAGCTCCAAATCCACCCACCTAGACTTTCAGAAGTTCCCAGGCGGTGCAGTGGTTAGGTCTCTGTGTGTTCACTGCCCAGGATATTAGTATGAGCCCTGGTCCAGGAACTAAGATCCCATACACCGTGTGGTCAAAAACAAAAAAAATCGAAACTCTGCAAACACTATCCCAGAGGTCAAGGGCCATTTGCTCCTCCGTCTTTCTTTATTGGCTTCCATATAAAAGTTACTCATTCTTTCCGTTCCAGCTTACATGAGGCTCCTGAAAGGACTCCTTTTAAGTCCTTTGATGAAAACCATCAAAACATGCAAAGGCTGGTTGTGCAGCGCAGCCAAGTTTCGACCTAGAACTTCAAACATGAATATGGCACCACCCCTGCCTTCATGGAGCCCACGCTTTTCCTCCAACTCTGAAAAAAGTACGCCCTCCCTGGGCAGCGTCTCTTAAGACGTAGTGACAAAGTACTTCGTGGCTTTGGAGGCAGAGCGAGGGTGGAGACAGACTTTGCCCTTACATTGGATGCCCTGTAACCATAACAACCGATGGATTCAGTGACCATCAACCCACCGTGGGGCTAAGTTTTCCAAAAAGCATTGTCAGGAAAACTCCCTGCACCAACTCCCGCGTCAGCTGAGCGGTCTGGGCAGCGTGCGTGGTGCAGCCGAAGCCGGCGGTTCAGCCCACCTCCGGTCCCACCGTTTCCTTCCCGTGCTCGCCAGCAGCAGTGCCTCCGCCGTCACACCCCGCGCTCCGGGCAGGGCACCCGGCGTTAGGCCTCAGCCCAATGTCACTTGTTAACCTTCCAAACCCCGGGGCTCATCGGTAAGGAGCCACCTGCTAACGCAGGAGACTCAGGTGGTTTGATCCCTGGAACAGCTTTCCACTCCAGTATTCTTGCCTGGGAAATCCCATGGACGGAGGAGCCTGGCGGACTACAGCCCAGGGGTCTCAAAAGAGTGGGACAGGATGTAGCAGCTAACAGTAACAACCAGGGCTGACAGAAATGGCCCGTTTGCTCTTTCAGTACCTCCCTGGAGATGAGCTGCAGGGTGTCACCCAGCTCCAAATCCACCCACCTAGACTTTCAGAAGTTCCCAGGCGGTGCAGTGGTTAGGTCTCTGTGTGTTCACTGCCCAGGATATTAGTATGAGCCCTGGTCCAGGAACTAAGATCCCATACACCGTGTGGTCAAAAACAAAAAAAATCGAAACTCTGCAAACACTATCCCAGAGGTCAAGGGCCATTTGCTCCTCCGTCTTTCTTTATTGGCTTCCATATAAAAGTTACTCATTCTTTCCGTTCCAGCTTACATGAGGCTCCTGAAAGGACTCCTTTTAAGTCCTTTGATGAAAACCATCAAAACATGCAAAAGGCTGGTTGTGCAGCGCAGCCAAGTTTCGACCTAGAACTTCAAACATGAATATGGCACCACCCCTGCCTTCATGGAGCCCACGCTTTTCCTCCAACTCTGAAAAAAGTACGCCCTCCCTGGGCAGCGTCTCTTAAGACGTAGTGACAAAGTACTTCGTGGCTTTGGAGGCAGAGCGAGGGTGGAGACAGACTTTGCCCTTACATTGGATGCCCTGTAACCATAACAACCGATGGATTCAGTGACCATCAACCCACCGTGGGGCTAAGTTTTCCAAAAAGCATTGTCAAAGGGGGAAAACTCCCCTGCACCAACTCCCGCGTCAGCTGAGCGGTCTGGGCAGCGTGCGTGGTGCAGCCGAAGCCGGCGGTTCAGCCCACCTCCGGTCCCACCGTTTCCTTCCCGTGCTCGCCAGCAGCAGTGCCTCCGCCGTCACACCCCGCGCTCCGGGCAGGGCACCCGGCGTTAGGCCTCAGCCCAATGTCACTTGTTAACCTTCCAAACCCCCGGCTTTCGGAACGCCGCCGCCTCGGGTCTAAGGCACGCAAGCCACCCACAGCCACCCGCGATTTCCAGGAGGTGGAGAAAAACAAGGGCAGAGAGCCTCTGAAAGATCCGCGTAAAAGTAACGGCGGGTCTCGACTTCCAGGCGTTTCGCGACGTGAGTGCGGGGGGCGACCATACCCCGGGGCCCCGTTCATACAATTACAAGCTGCTTTCCCTTAGTTTGCGTGCGGACGGTCCTGCCCGGCCGGGGCCGAGCCCGGAGCCGTGGACAGCAGGCTCGGGGGGCACTGGCCGGCGGGCACCTCCGGCGGGGTCAAGCCCAGACCGCCCTACACCACCCCAAAGCGAAGAAGGGTGCGCCCGGGGGCCTCGCGGGGAGGCGTCCCAGTTGACTTGACCCGGACCGTGACAGCGGGGCGGGGCCCTAGAGGGCCCGACCCCCGCGACCAGCCGCGCCAACGGCCGCCAGCCGCGGTCGTACCCCAGAACCTGCGGGGCCGGAGCAGCCCCCAGCCCCGGCCTTCTCGGGGGGCTCTGCCTCCACCGCTCCTCCCGGCCCCGGACGCGCTCACCCCGGATCCACTGGCTGCCTCATTGTACTGCGTCGGCGTCCGTGCTCCGGCCGCCGCGGCTGCCGGTCCGTTTCGGGCTCGGGCCGCCGTCCAGCCGCCCGCCCGCCCTAGGGGCACCGGCCGTCCCGCCGCCGGCGGACCCCCCCCGCCGCCGCCTTCATGGAGCCCACGCTTTTCCTCCAACTCTGAAAAAGTACGCCCTCCTGGGCAGCGTCTCTTAAGACGTAGTGACAAAGTACTTCGTGGCTTTGGAGGCAGAGCGAGGGTGGAGACAGACTTTGCCCTTACATTGGATGCCCTGTAACCATAACAACCGATGGATTCAGTGACCATCAACCCACCGTGGGGCTAAGTTTTCCAAAAAGCATTGTCAAAGGGGGAAAACTCCCCTGCACCAACTCCCGCGTCAGCTGAGCGGTCTGGGCAGCGTGCGTGGTGCAGCCGAAGCCGGCGGTTCAGCCCACCTCCGGTCCCACCGTTTCCTTCCCGTGCTCGCCAGCAGCAGTGCCTCCGCCGTCACACCCCGCGCTCCGGGCAGGGCACCCGGCGTTAGGCCTCAGCCCAATGTCACTTGTTAACCTTCCAAACCCCCGGCTTTCGGAACGCCGCCGCCTCGGGTCTAAGGCACGCAAGCCACCCACAGCCACCCGCGATTTCCAGGAGGTGGAGAAAAACAAGGGCAGAGAGCCTCTGAAAGATCCGCGTAAAAGTAACGGCGGGTCTCGACTTCCAGGCGTTTCGCGACGTGAGTGCGGGGGGCGACCATACCCCGGGGCCCCGTTCATACAATTACAAGCTGCTTTCCCTTAGTTTGCGTGCGGACGGTCCTGCCCGGCCGGGGCCGAGCCCGGAGCCGTGGACAGCAGGCTCGGGGGGCACTGGCCGGCGGGCACCTCCGGCGGGGTCAAGCCCAGACCGCCCTACACCACCCCAAAGCGAAGAAGGGTGCGCCCGGGGGCCTCGCGGGGAGGCGTCCCAGTTGACTTGACCCGGACCGTGACAGCGGGGCGGGGCCCTAGAGGGCCCGACCCCCGCGACCAGCCGCGCCAACGGCCGCCAGCCGCGGTCGTACCCCAGAACCTGCGGGGCCGGAGCAGCCCCCAGCCCCGGCCTTCTCGGGGGGCTCTGCCTCCACCGCTCCTCCCGGCCCCGGACGCGCTCACCCCGGATCCACTGGCTGCCTCATTGTACTGCGTCGGCGTCCGTGCTCCGGCCGCCGCAGCTCCCGCTCCGTTTCGGGCTCGGGCCGCCGTCCAGCCGCCCGCCCGCCCTAGGGGCACCGGCCGTCCCGCCCCGCCGGCGGACCCGCCCCGCGCCCGCGGCCGCCGCCGCCAACCAGAGGGCGGCGGGGGCGGAGCAGGCCTCGCACCAGGCCCGGCCAATCCAGCTCCTACCAGCGCGCCGGGGAGCGGCCGCGGAAATGGGCGTGCGATTGGTCAGGCCTGTTAAAGGGGCCGCCGCCTGCGGGACTGGGGAGAGGGGAGGCGGCGGCCGGGTTACCTGGGAGACCCTGAGGTGGGAGGGGTTAGAGCGTCTCTTCTCTCCCAGCCCTGCAGCCGCGTTCCCCGCAGCACTTTGCATTTATTAATTTCCTCTTCCTGGAGCCCAGCTACAGGTGGAGACAAACTCTGCCTTTGTCAGTAAGAGAAACTGAGTCTCCGAGGGTCTACCCGCTTGGCAAATCGACTCAAATTTCGATTTTAGAGGGCCGTCAGACACACCTGTTCCCGTTCGATCCCAGAAATCGACTTACAAATTCTCCGCGGCGCCCTGGAGAAATTTCTTAAAACATATTTAACAGACATGTGTCTAGAACGGGACTGGGGAAAGTATGCAGTGTTCAACCCCCGTCCCCCGAGGTGATTTTGACGAGAGTGGTTGGTACGAGAGCTACATATAGACAGGCACGTATTTCGAGTTTCTCATTGCAATGAAGTTCAACAGCTTAGAATTTGATAAAAACAAAGATAAGCTCTCTCTCTCTCTCTCTCTTTTTTATCCTCAAAAAGAGTAATATGGTTAGGAGATTTGCTAGTTTGGCTTGATGGGCACCTACTAAGAAACTGAGGCCAATTCCCTCAGTGGGTCATGCTGAGAACAGAGTTGAAAGGCACTGGGCTGGGCTGAAGCAACAAGCCAGTCTTGTTCTCTGACTTGTGAGACAATGACTAAATACTTTAAATGGCAAAACACACCCTTCCTTGTTGCTATCACCAGGCCCAGTCATAACCCCAGGAAGATGCCTAGGTTCTGACTGCCCTCAAGCCCTGCCCACTCTCCCAAACACAGTCCTCTCCCGTCCTCCTGTCTCAGAAATCACTGCCTGAAAGTCAACCCATTCAGCCTAGATCCCTCCTATGAGGAGCCTCCAAAAAACAATCATATCATTGGTGGTGGTGTTTTTGTTGGGATTTTTTTGTTTGTTTGGGTTTTTGCTGTGATATCTGATGAGTGCTGTGTTTGCCAGGAACAGCTCAACACACACATTCATCTACCTCATCAGGATGAAGTCTCTGGATGCCAGACATCACTGGAATTGCTTCCCTGGCCTTCCCAAAGGAAAAGAAATTCTTGTCTTAAATACAGAGGGTTCCAGTTGCTGAGATCTGGAAATGTGCACCAAAGGCAATTATCACTAGAGAAATAGCCCCAAAGTGCATCGTGGCCACCACTACCCTTGGGGGGAGCCCAGCTACAGGTGGAGACAAACTCTGCCTTTGTCAGTAAGAGAAACTGAGTCTCCGAGGGTCTACCCGCTTGGCAAATCGACTCAAATTTCGATTTTAGAGGGCCGTCAGACACACCTGTTCCCGTTCGATCCCAGAAATCGACTTACAAATTCTCCGCGGCGCCCTGGAGAAATTTCTTAAAACATATTTAACAGACATGTGTCTAGAACGGGACTGGGGAAAGTATGCAGTGTTCAACCCCCGTCCCCCGAGGTGATTTTGACGAGAGTGGTTGGTACGAGAGCTACATATAGACAGGCACGTATTTCGAGTTTCTCATTGCAATGAAGTTCAACAGCTTAGAATTTGATAAAAACAAAGATAAGCTCTCTCTCTCTCTCTCTCTTTTTTATCCTCAAAAAGAGTAATATGGTTAGGAGATTTGCTAGTTTGGCTTGATGGGCACCTACTAAGAAACTGAGGCCAATTCCCTCAGTGGGTCATGCTGAGAACAGAGTTGAAAGGCACTGGGCTGGGCTGAAGCAACAAGCCAGTCTTGTTCTCTGACTTGTGAGACAATGACTAAATACTTTAAATGGCAAAACACACCCTTCCTTGTTGCTATCACCAGGCCCAGTCATAACCCCAGGAAGATGCCTAGGTTCTGACTGCCCTCAAGCCCTGCCCACTCTCCCAAACACAGTCCTCTCCCGTCCTCCTGTCTCAGAAATCACTGCCTGAAAGTCAACCCATTCAGCCTAGATCCCTCCTATGAGGAGCCTCCAAAAAACAATCATATCATTGGTGGTGGTGTTTTTGTTGGGATTTTTTTGTTTGTTTGGGTTTTTGCTGTGATATCTGATGAGTGCTGTGTTTGCCAGGAACAGCTCAACACACACATTCATCTACCTCATCAGGATGAAGTCTCTGGATGCCAGACATCACTGGAATTGCTTCCCTGGCCTTCCCAAAGGAAAAGAAATTCTTGTCTTAAATACAGAGGGTTCCAGTTGCTGAGATCTGGAAATGTGCACCAAAGGCAATTATCACTAGAGAAATAGCCCCAAAGTGCATCGTGGCCACCACACCTTACACCGTCCACCTGTGGTGGAGGGAGGCAGGTAAGGGGTAGTGGAGGCAGGAGCTGCGCCACTGCAAGGGGCCCCGGAAACTGGCAGTGTGTATCTCAGAGTGCCCCCCATCCTCCTTGTCCGGACCAAGCCTACATAAATACTAGGTTAATTGATATAGTGGCAACCTGACCTCAAACTGGAGGCCAATAAGACCTAGCGTGAGCACTAAGAAGGAGCCCTTCTTTTTGAAAAGTGAGGAATTTGGATGCTTTGAAAAATAAGTATGTAATAACATAATAATATTAACATATGCTCCTGCCTTTAAGCGGTTACTCTGGGCCAGACACTATGTCAAGGTCTTTGCACATTGTAAGTCATTAAACCCTGGGTGGTAGGCGTGGTTGTTATTTTCTCCATTTTACAGATGCAGAAACTGAAGCTCACAGAGGTTTGGTAATGTGACCGAGATCACAAGACTAGCTCAAGAAAGCCAGCCTTGATGACCTCCTAACTTCCTGCTCCAGTGCCTGCCAAAGTGCCCTTCCTTGTTGCCAAAAACAGGATAGCTAGCTTCAAAAAAAGCAAAAGAAGCAAATATCACTGAGCTTCACCAAAAGACAGGGTAATTAATATAGCAGTACTGCCTTGGAGTGTAAGTTCCATTGCTCTAACTTACCATCTGACCTTGAACAAGACATATCATTAAATCCCTTTGAGCCTCTAATTGCTCATCTATAAAAGGGGATGATACCAAATGCTGCCTCCTTGGGCTGGCATGAAAACCAAATCAGTAAAGAATATATGTGAATATAAATGTACTTTGAACTTACAAATGAAAAGACTGATTTTAGAGCTTGGCATCTGTGACTCAGTCTAGTGACCAGTGACAAAGGCCAGGGATTGTGATGCTAAATTCAAATATCAAATAAGATTCCTCACTCTCTCCACCAAGTAGCCAATCTGTAGGTACAATATGTACAAAGGGAAGTAGAGATAGAAGTCACAGACATGCAAACCCAAGTTATTACACTGCCAGGTTTTTTAAAAAAATTTTAAACAGAGGGTTCCAGTTGCTGAGATCTGGAAATGTGCACCAAAGGCAATTATCACTAGAGAAATAGCCCCAAAGTGCATCGTGGCCACCACACCTTACACCGTCCACCTGTGGTGGAGGGAGGCAGGTAAGGGGTAGTGGAGGCAGGAGCTGCGCCACTGCAAGGGGCCCCGGAAACTGGCAGTGTGTATCTCAGAGTGCCCCCCATCCTCCTTGTCCGGACCAAGCCTACATAAATACTAGGTTAATTGATATAGTGGCAACCTGACCTCAAACTGGAGGCCAATAAGACCTAGCGTGAGCACTAAGAAGGAGCCCTTCTTTTTGAAAAGTGAGGAATTTGGATGCTTTGAAAAATAAGTATGTAATAACATAATAATATTAACATATGCTCCTGCCTTTAAGCGGTTACTCTGGGCCAGACACTATGTCAAGGTCTTTGCACATTGTAAGTCATTAAACCCTGGGTGGTAGGCGTGGTTGTTATTTTCTCCATTTTACAGATGCAGAAACTGAAGCTCACAGAGGTTTGGTAATGTGACCGAGATCACAAGACTAGCTCAAGAAAGCCAGCCTTGATGACCTCCTAACTTCCTGCTCCAGTGCCTGCCAAAGTGCCCTTCCTTGTTGCCAAAAACAGGATAGCTAGCTTCAAAAAAAGCAAAAGAAGCAAATATCACTGAGCTTCACCAAAAGACAGGGTAATTAATATAGCAGTACTGCCTTGGAGTGTAAGTTCCATTGCTCTAACTTACCATCTGACCTTGAACAAGACATATCATTAAATCCCTTTGAGCCTCTAATTGCTCATCTATAAAAGGGGATGATACCAAATGCTGCCTCCTTGGGCTGGCATGAAAACCAAATCAGTAAAGAATATATGTGAATATAAATGTACTTTGAACTTACAAATGAAAAGACTGATTTTAGAGCTTGGCATCTGTGACTCAGTCTAGTGACCAGTGACAAAGGCCAGGGATTGTGATGCTAAATTCAAATATCAAATAAGATTCCTCACTCTCTCCACCAAGTAGCCAATCTGTAGGTACAATATGTACAAAGGGAAGTAGAGATAGAAGTCACAGACATGCAAACCCAAGTTATTACACTGCCATCTGCCTCCCTTCCCCCAATCATCACCCAAGTCTCCCTCACAGCCCAGGCTACGGCATAAGTCTACAGGTTCTAGGATACTTGAATTAGTCCCAATTACAATATTTCAGAATGTATTGTTTCTCATGTTACTGAAACAAACAAACAAAATGCTCTAAGACTTTTACTGCAATTTTTTGACACAGCATTGCTCTCTTGGCAGTAGACATGGTTCTGAAGTATACAAAAACAAAAAGTCAATCTGCTTAAACAACTGAAAAAAAAAAAAAAAAAGGTTAGGGACCCACTGTGCCACAATCTACACCATCATTGAGAGTTCTGTAAGTAGCCGGTGGTGTGCGCAGCACTCAGGAGGAAGGTGAAGACAGTACTTTTTTTAAGTGAAAAAATGGTGGACTTGGGGCTTCCCTGGTGGTCCAGTGGGTAAGGACACCACCTTGCAGTGCAAGGGGCGCCGGTTCGAGCCCTGGCCTGGGAAGATCCCATGTGGGACTGATGTGTCCAATTACCGAGCCGGAGCTCTGCAGCGCATGCGCCCAGAGCCGGTGCTCTGCGACAACAGAGGCCACTGCGATGGGAGGCCCACAGGGGCCAAAGAACAAAGATGGATGAACAAATGTATAAATGAAAGACCAATAGAAGTGGCCCACCCACCCCCCTCCCTCCCCACCCCTTCCCCTCAAAATAAATAAATAATTTTTTTTTTTTTTAAATGGTGGACTTTTGGCACTAGATCAGCAGAGAAAGACTGATATACTGATAGACTATTATTGGCCTCCACAAAGTTAAGCTCAAAGATATGGATCACAGAATAGGCATATATAACCTCTGGGAACCCCAAATCAGTAAAGAATATATGTGAATATAAATGTACTTTGAACTTACAAATGAAAAGACTGATTTTAGAGCTTGGCATCTGTGACTCAGTCTAGTGACCAGTGACAAAGGCCAGGGATTGTGATGCTAAATTCAAATATCAAATAAGATTCCTCACTCTCTCCACCAAGTAGCCAATCTGTAGGTACAATATGTACAAAGGGAAGTAGAGATAGAAGTCACAGACATGCAAACCCAAGTTATTACACTGCCATCTGCCTCCCTTCCCCCAATCATCACCCAAGTCTCCCTCACAGCCCAGGCTACGGCATAAGTCTACAGGTTCTAGGATACTTGAATTAGTCCCAATTACAATATTTCAGAATGTATTGTTTCTCATGTTACTGAAACAAACAAACAAAATGCTCTAAGACTTTTACTGCAATTTTTTGACACAGCATTGCTCTCTTGGCAGTAGACATGGTTCTGAAGTATACAAAAACAAAAAGTCAATCTGCTTAAACAACTGAAAAAAAAAAAAAAAAAAGGTTAGGGACCCACTGTGCCACAATCTACACCATCATTGAGAGTTCTGTAAGTAGCCGGTGGTGTGCGCAGCACTCAGGAGGAAGGTGAAGACAGTACTTTTTTTAAGTGAAAAAATGGTGGACTTGGGGCTTCCCTGGTGGTCCAGTGGGTAAGGACACCACCTTGCAGTGCAAGGGGCGCCGGTTCGAGCCCTGGCCTGGGAAGATCCCATGTGGGACTGATGTGTCCAATTACCGAGCCGGAGCTCTGCAGCGCATGCGCCCAGAGCCGGTGCTCTGCGACAACAGAGGCCACTGCGATGGGAGGCCCACAGGGGCCAAAGAACAAAGATGGATGAACAAATGTATAAATGAAAGACCAATAGAAGTGGCCCACCCACCCCTCCTCCCCACCCCTTCCCCTCAAAATAAATAAATAATTTTTTTTTTTTTTAAATGGTGGACTTTTGGCACTAGATCAGCAGAGAAAGACTGATATACTGATAGACTATTATTGGCCTCCACAAAGTTAAGCTCAAAGATATGGATCACAGAATAGGCATATATAACCTCTGGGGAACCCCAATAATGTTTTTTTTAAGTTCACTGTTGCTCATTATTTATTTATTTTTGTGACTTTGCTGCAGGACACGTGGCATCTCAGTTTCCTGGTCAGGTATTGAACTGGCACCCCCGGCAATGGGAGTGCAGAGTCAACCAGGAAAGTCCCTGATAATGTTTGATGGATGGCCAGATGGAGGCTATTGAGAAACGAAAGAGGTAATGAAAATGCAAGTAAGAGTGTTGTCACTAAGGGTTAAGTTGGGAGAGATCTGAACAGAATACCTTGGGATTTGGCTAGGCTCAGATGCTCAGTTGTGTCCGCCTCTTTGCAACCCCAAGGACTGTCGCCTGCCAGGCTCCTCTGTCTATGGGATTCCCCCAGCAAGAATAGTGAAGCGGGTGGCCACTTCCTCCTCTAGGGGATCGTCCCGACCCAGGGATTGAACCCACATCTCTCGCGTCTCCTGCTTTGGCTGGTGGATTCTTTACCACAAGTGCCACCATCCCAAGCCCAGGAATTACAGATTCAGAAGGTTCGTGAGGCCATTGACAAAAGTAGTGTGGTCAGGGCTGGCAATGTAGCATCTCACCAGAGCTAGGCTGAGAAGAAGAGCTAAGAGAAGAGAATGAAGAGGCCAAGCAGGACAGGACCGAGGGGACAGGGTCCCAGGAAGCCCACGGGAACGGGGGAGCAGCCCCTGGGGAGGAAGAGGCTCTGCTCTTCCGCTTAAGCTGGGTGCAGTTAAGAATGGATGTGGGTGCAGATTCATTCATAGGTGGAGGGCAGGAAGTGGAGGAAATTCCTGCCTGCTGGCTTCTATTATTTTCCCTCTGAAGTGAGAAGCCAAGTCGTCTCTAAGAGTGGGTGGGAGGTGGTAACCAGGGCCTTGAAGCAAACAGTGAAGAGCTGGAAAAGCCACTGAGAGGAATGAAAAAGGGAGCAGATTGAGATGGAGCATTTCTTGGTAGCCCTGAGGGTGCATCCATTTGAGGCACGCCCATGACCAGAGTGGGATGGATGGTTATGTGGGGGTTCGGCCTGGCTGGGGAGAATTCAGAGTGAAGAATTTACAGGGTCAAGAACAGGAGAAATACAAAGCAGTGCAGGCTATAGACAACAGATGGGTCAAAGTGATGGATCATGGGTTCTAAATTGGATGGGATAGAAGGAACCCCTCCAAGGTTGGGAGGGTGGCACAGGACCAGAGGAAACATTGGGGGCAGGAGAGATGGAGAGAACCAGACTTGGTGTCGATTTGGAGTGGGATGGGTTAGGCAACATTTTCACAACAGAGCAATTCTGAGCGATGACAAGGTCAGGTGCGGCCATGGAGCTGGAGTTTCTAAGTACACTCAACTCCTGGAGTTTCCCTCCCCTGGCTCCTTCTGGAGAGCGGTCTGAGACTGTGTGGCCTCCAGTGCTTTGTGTTCACTCTGCGCCGCTCTCTGAGGTGATGAGAGTGGGAAACCATCCTTCTCTCTTGTCTGCTTTTCCTTCTAAAATAAAAACCTGTTAATGACCAGAAGGACTCTCACCATCAACATGGAGACAGGAGCATTTGTGGGAAGGGATACTGCGGGGAAGTCTTCCAGGGGTTTCGAAGTGCCTCACCTGGTGGGTTGATGCCCTTGGGAATAATTCCTAGCCATCAAGGAGCAGCCCACCGCCAGCTGATGTCGATTATTTACTTTGCTAATTAGCATGTGAGACCCAAGGTTATTAAATATGAACGTCTCAAAGCTCTGTCATTCCGAGGGAGGGCCAATGGAGGCCTGGTGACTTCTAATTGATGTGAAACAGAGCCAGAGTAGACTTCTTGGGAGAAAGACTGACAGCGCCCTCCACTGCCCTGCTGACTCTCTGCCTTGCCTCCCAGGGGCCCTCCCGCTGCTCCACAGAGGAGCAGTCCATCGTGCGGCAGTCCCTCCCTCACCTTCCCTCTAACATCCCTCTAACACGCCCTCGCTTTCCCTTGACATCATTCTCCACCCTGTAGCCTTCCAACCACTGGGCCTACTTCTCCACTCAAACACAGGATATTCAGTCTCTGGCTTGCACAGAAGCCCCCTGGAGCACAATTTTAACTCCAGGAATGGAGGGTCAGTGGTGCAGCCCATAGATGCTGACTCCCATTTCTGCATCTCTTATCCCCTTAAGTAGCAGAAGCGGGAGGACTCAGCTGGTGGTTTTTCTTCGGGGGTGTGGGTGGGGGGTGATGTGGGATGCCTGGCTCATGACTCAGGCCACGGGAGTGAAAGGCCAGAATCCAACCACTAGACCACCAGCTGGCCTTTTAATGACATGCGTGCATGTGTGTGTGAGAGTGTGCTAAGTCATGTCCGACTCTTTGTGACCGTATGGACTGTAGCCCGCCAGGCTCCTCTGTCCATGGGACTCTTTAGACAAGAATACTGGACTGGGGGCCATGCCCTCCTCCAGGGAATCTTCCTGACCTGTGTCTCTTATGTCTCTTGCATTGGCAAGTGGGTTTTTTCCCACCAGCGCCTCCTGGGAAGCCCTCAATGACATAGAGGAAGGTTGTTTTCATCTTGAAAATGTGATTTACATACCTTGATAGAGAATAGCTAGAAGTCAGTGGGAAATAGCCCCTCCCAATCAGGCTAAACAGAATTAGAAATGGTAGAACTGCTAGTCTTTGGTATGCCCATGTGGCTACCCTACTCAGCACCTATGTGATTCAGAAGACAAAGATGGTCTATATTTGGGTAAGCGCTTAGGCAAAGAAAATGCTTCCATGGGCTTCCCCTGGTGGTCCAGTGGGTAAGGACACTGCCTTGCAGTGCAAGGGGCGCCGGTTCGATCCCTGGCCTGGGAAGATCCCACGTGCTGCGGAGCGGCTGGACCGATGTGTCCAATCACCGAGCCGGAATTCTGGAGCGCATGCGCCCAGAGCCGGCACTCTGCAACAATAGACGCCACCGCGATGGGAGGCCCACAGGAGCCAAAGAACAAAGACAGATGAAAATAGAGAAATGAAAGACCAATGGAAGTGGCCCGCCTGCTCCCCTCCTTCCCCAACCCGACCCCCGCCCCAAATAAATAAATCTTTAAAAAAAAAGAAAAAAAGAAAAGAAAATGTTTCCATCTGTTTTGGCCAAAGTTCCCCCAAAGCAGAACTCACAACACAAAACTCCTCGTGAGTACATTGCTGGAGAGCATGAGCCTAGGCAGCATACCCAAAAGACCTAAAGAAAGAATATTCAGAATTTATAATACAATTTATATTTCTAATTACTCATATAGTAAAAGCTGAAGACACCTGACATTCAATAAGCACCTATTTCATTCTTTTTTTCTTGCCTTATTTAAAATTGAGATACAATTGACATATAACATGATTGTTATGTGTACAACATAATGATTCTATATTGGGTGGCTTTGGGGTCATCTGGACATGCGTGTTTTAAGTGTGCTCAGTCGTGTCCGACCCTTTGTGACCGTATGGACTGTAGCCCGCCAGGCTCCTCTGTCCATGGGACTCTTTAGACAAGAATACTGGACTGGGGGCCATGCCCTCCTCCAGGGAATCTTCCTGACCTGTGTCTCTTATGTCTCTTGCATTGGCAAGTGGGTTTTTTCCCACCAGCGCCTCCTGGGAAGCCCTCAATGACATAGAGGAAGGTTGTTTTCATCTTGAAAATGTGATTTACATACCTTGATAGAGAATAGCTAGAAGTCAGTGGGAAATAGCCCCTCCCAATCAGGCTAAACAGAATTAGAAATGGTAGAACTGCTAGTCTTTGGTATGCCCATGTGGCTACCCTACTCAGCACCTATGTGATTCAGAAGACAAAGATGGTCTATATTTGGGTAAGCGCTTAGGCAAAGAAAATGCTTCCATGGGCTTCCCCTGGTGGTCCAGTGGGTAAGGACACTGCCTTGCAGTGCAAGGGGCGCCGGTTCGATCCCTGGCCTGGGAAGATCCCACGTGCTGCGGAGCGGCTGGACCGATGTGTCCAATCACCGAGCCGGAATTCTGGAGCGCATGCGCCCAGAGCCGGCACTCTGCAACAATAGACGCCACCGCGATGGGAGGCCCACAGGAGCCAAAGAACAAAGACAGATGAAAATAGAGAAATGAAAGACCAATGGAAGTGGCCCGCCTGCTCCCCTCCTTCCCCAACCCGACCCCCGCCCCAAATAAATAAATCTTTAAAAAAAAAGAAAAAAAGAAAAGAAAATGTTTCCATCTGTTTTGGCCAAAGTTCCCCCAAAGCAGAACTCACAACACAAAACTCCTGCGTGAGTACATTGCTGGAGAGCATGAGCCTAGGCAGCATACCCAAAAGACCTAAAGAAAGAATATTCAGAATTTATAATACAATTTATATTTCTAATTACTCATATAGTAAAAGCTGAAGACACCTGACATTCAATAAGCACCTATTTCATTCTTTTTTTCTTGCCTTATTTAAAATTGAGATACAATTGACATATAACATGATGTTAGTTTCATGTGTACAACATAATGATTCTATATTGGGTGGCTTTGGGGTCATCTGGACATGGCTTCAGGTTTTGCCTCTGTTATTTCTGAGCCATGTGACTTCAGAGAAGATATTGAACTTACTTGAACTCCTTGAACTTCCTTCAGTGGTTTCCTCATAGATAAATTGGAGATATGCACATTATGTGTGATTGTAAAGATGAAATATATGCAAAAATCCTTAGTGTAGCATCTTTACATAATAAGTGCACAAGTAATGGAAGCGATTGTTTTTTCACTCTAGGGCAAATTCCCAGCCATGGAGTGTAATGTGTCCAAGAAGATAATGGGGCAATATGCTTAAGCCTCAAAAATAGAAGTGAAAGAAGATATCACATGGATGCAGGCAACCAAAAATGTCTGATACTTTTAACACAACCAAATAGCTTTTTATCTACAGTGGCTAAATAGCTTGGAGTTTCCAGGAAAGCTCAATTTCGAATGTTCTCTTGTGTCGCCCCAGTACAAAAACTCCTATTTGAGAGGCAGTCACCTTGACCTTGGACCAGAAAATAGCATTATAGGTCTAACCCATTAGGAAACGGGAATGAACACCAGTCCTCCAGGCTCCTTTGCTCTGCCAATCCCTGGAGTGTGGCAAACACAGCTCTCTTCTCTTCCTTTTTTAAAGTTTTTATTTATTTCTTTGGGGCATCTTCCCAAATCAGGGATTGAACCCATTCTCTTCCATTGGCAGGCAGGTTCCTGACCACTGAGCAACCTGGGAAGCCCTCCCTTTTCTCTCGTAAGAAGACTCCAGTGTCTATGGCGTCTCCATCCCTCACCCCACACCAGCTTCTTCCTCTTTCCTTCTGTGGCAAACACCACCTCCCAGGCTCTCACACTGCTCTCCTGGTGATCTCAATCATAAGGCATTGTAAGTTGCCAAGAAGAGATTAGCAGAGGTGCGGGCTCAGTTCAGCCAGAGGAAACTGGAAACACTCCCGTCAAGTCTCTGGGGCACATGGGCCAAGAATGGAGTAAACACAGACGGAGCTCTCTACCCACCCCATCAGCGTCTTTGGGCTAGAAAATGACCGGCCTCTTTCACAGAATCCATTCTTTAGCATCTGTCTTCTGAAAAATCTCCTCTGTCTTGTCCATGAATTCCTCCTGCTGTCCTTTTACAGCACAGTTTCTCAAAAGAGTTCTCTTCCTCTCCCATCAGCCTCTTTAAGGTACTCCTCCAGCGGCTTCTACCTCCACTGCTCCCTGGAAACGACTCTTGTCACAGCAGTGATGGCCTCCACTCTGCCAAACCCAGGAGTCACTCCTCTAACCTACCCAACACTTACTTTAGTCTTTTCAAAACATCCAGCAGTTTTTTAATGGCCTTCACACTTTCTCCAGTCACACATTTCCGGTGACCTGTTGCTTGTCCAACAGATCAGACTTTAGGCAGGACCTCGATCACATGGATGCAGGCAACCAAAATGTCTGATACTTTTAACACAACCAAATAGCTTTTTATCTACAGTGGCTAAATAGCTTGGAGTTTCCAGGAAAGCTCAATTTGAATGTTCTCTTGTCGCCCCAGTACAAAAACTCCTATTTGAGAGGCAGTCACCTTGACCTTGGACCAGAAAATAGCATTATAGGTCTAACCCATTAGGAAACGGGAATGAACACCAGTCCTCCAGGCTCCTTTGCTCTGCCAATCCCTGGAGTGTGGCAAACACAGCTCTCTTCTCTTCCTTTTTTAAAGTTTTTATTTATTTCTTTGGGGCATCTTCCCAAATCAGGGATTGAACCCATTCTCTTCCATTGGCAGGCAGGTTCCTGACCACTGAGCAACCTGGGAAGCCCTCCCTTTTCTCTCGTAAGAAGACTCCAGTGTCTATGGCGTCTCCATCCCTCACCCCACACCAGCTTCTTCCTCTTTCCTTCTGTGGCAAACACCACCTCCCAGGCTCTCACACTGCTCTCCTGGTGATCTCAATCATAAGGCATTGTAAGTTGCCAAGAAGAGATTAGCAGAGGTGCGGGCTCAGTTCAGCCAGAGGAAACTGGAAACACTCCCGTCAAGTCTCTGGGGCACATGGGCCAAGAATGGAGTAAACACAGACGGAGCTCTCTACCCACCCCATCAGCGTCTTTGGGCTAGAAAATGACCGGCCTCTTTCACAGAATCCATTCTTTAGCATCTGTCTTCTGAAAAATCTCCTCTGTCTTGTCCATGAATTCCTCCTGCTGTCCTTTTACAGCACAGTTTCTCAAAAGAGTTCTCTTCCTCTCCCATCAGCCTCTTTAAGGTACTCCTCCAGCGGCTTCTACCTCCACTGCTCCCTGGAAACGACTCTTGTCACAGCAGTGATGGCCTCCACTCTGCCAAACCCAGGAGTCACTCCTCTAACCTACCCAACACTTACTTTAGTCTTTTCAAAACATCCACTGGCCACCTCCCTACACCTCCAGTCCTCATTCCCTTAGTCCATCTCCCATATTCCCTGCAAGCCATGGTTAGATGGAGACAGCAAGCTTAATCATCCAGGTCACACATTTCCGGTGACCTGTTGCTTGTCCAACAGATCAGACTTTAGGCAGGACCTCGATCTGTTTGTGGGTGCCAGGAAATGTCATAGTAGGGGGTTGGTCAGGGCAATGTCCCCACAAGCCTGTTCTCTTCAACTTTTACACAGAGCTGGAAATGGAAAACTTAACATGTTGACACTGGAGAGTGACAGCATTGCTTTGTGTTTTTTGCCTCATCTCATTTCCCATTACTGCTGTTACAATGGTGTTTGCACAACAGAGGAACATTGGGTGCCCAAAAATAAAACGCCTGATAAGGAGATCTGGCGCTCATATGTGGATGGAGCTCTGGGTGGAGGTGCCAACAGCGGGCAGTAATTGTGGATGTGACAGCCAGGGGTCTGGCTGGCATTGCTCAAGGCTCTCCTGAAGCCAGGATGGTATCTCAGTGACCTTTTCAAGAGTTTGGATGTAGCATTCATGTGTCTGCTGTAATTCTCGTTCATGTTTATGCTGACAGAGTGCCCAGGGAACAGCCTGGAAAGTTCCTTGCCTTTCTTCCCTTTCTGGAGATCAGTCCATATCGAATTCTCAACTTTTTCATCAACATCACCTCCACCTTCTTCTTCTCAAACCTCTTCAGTTTTACCAGACTCTTGCTTTTCTTTTTCTTTCTTTCTTTTTTTCAACATCACCCAGCTTGCAGGATCTTAGTTCCCTGACCAGGAACTGAACCTGCATCCTTGGCAGTGATAACATGGAATCTGCCAGGGAATTCCCCACACTCTTCCTTCTCTGAAGATGACATTGTGCCCTGTTACCCTGGCAACCCATTTCCCTTGGCCTTGGGTTGTAAATCAGAGTGGCCTAGATCTTTCTGCTCCTAAGTACTTCCTTGGTGACCCATATCCCAAGAATGACTCAAGAATTAGTAGCATCTCTGTCCCTGGATGGTGAGCTCTAGGGTGAGCTAGGATGAGAGCTTGACTCTCCCCTCTTCTGCAAGACCAGGCCCATCACAGGCCCTCAGTAACACTCGTTTCTGAAGGAGTAATGTCCAGTAAGAGCCAGTGAAGGGCCCTCCTTGGGCCTGCTGGACCCAGGGAAACACCTCTCAGTTCTCTTCACTTGGCTCTTACAGACAAGTGCTCTATCAGCTAGAGTTCAGAAAGATTCCAGTTACCTCTGGCTTGGTCCACCAGAAAGAAAGAAGGAAGAAAGTTCCTGCCTGCTGAGTTGGGAATTTTTTTTTTTTTTGGTACTTAATTTATTTGGCTGTGCCAGGTCTCAGTTGTGGCATGCACGTTTGACCCCTGGTCAGGGAACTAGATCCTGAATGTTATAACTAACAACCCACAAGCCACAACTAATTTCCAGTGCAGCCAAAAGAAATTGAAAAAAAAAGAAAAGAAAAGAGATAATAATTTAAAAAGAGAGATAATAGAGCAGGGACTTCCCTGGTAGTCCAGTGGTTAAGACTCTTGTGTCTCTATGGCAGGGGGCACAGGTTTGATTTTTGGTTGGGAAACTAAGATCTCATTTGCCAGTGGCCAATAAAAGAAGAAAAAATGGCCCAAAACCAGGGAAAAAAAAAGGAGGTGGGGTGGGGTGGGCGGAAACCTTCTATTCTGAATTCTTAGGTTGGAGTTTCCAAAGCCTGGGGTAAAGTACAAAAGTCCTCCCTGTATGTGGTGAGGGCAAGATGGGGGCTCCAATAACTGCATTTAACATCCACGGAACTTAAAACCCTGCAGTTGTGTTATTTGTTTAAGGGAGTGGAGTCTCTCTGCCTTAAAAGATTTCATTTCTTAAATCACACGCACTATGCAAGGGTAGCTAGAAATTTCCACTTTAATGGCCAGGTTTGGGGGGTGAAAGGGAGAGGCCATCCTAAATTTTACTAAATTGCTTTTTCTTAAAGACATAAAAAAAAAAGAATATCTATGGTTTATAATAAAATTTATATTTGTAATTACTCAGATAGTAAAATCTGAAGACATCTGACATTTAATAAGCACCTATTTCATTCTTATTTTTCTTGCCTTATTTAAAAATTGAGATATAATTGACATATAACATAATATTAGTTTCAGGTATACCACACAATGATTCTATATTTGTATATATTGCAAAACTATCCCACAAATCTAGTTGAGATTCATCACCCTACATGGTTACAAGGTTTTTTCCTTCTTGTGATGAGAATTTTTTAAATCTATTCTCTTAGTAACTTCCAAATGTACAATACCATATTATGAACTCCAGCACAATACAGTAGAATAATTCTGTACACTACATTCTAAGGACTTAGGTATTTTTATAGCTGGAATTGTGGACCTTGACCTCTTTCACCCATGGTTGATTGCAGCCTTGAAATTAAAAGATGATTGCTTCTTGGAAGAAAAGCTATGACAAACCTCGACAGCGGGCTTCCCTGGTATTCTAATGGGTAAAGAGTCCACCTTGCAGTGCAAGGGGCACCGGTTCGATCCCTGGCCCGGGAAGATCCCACATGCCAAGGAACAACTGGACGAGTGTGTCCAATTATACGCCGGTGCTCTGAAGCGCATGCACCCAGAGTCGGTGCTCTGCAACGAGAGAGGCCACTGCAATGGAAGGCCCACACAGGCCAAAGAATAAAGATGAATGAAAATAAATACATTTAAAAAATCAATAAAAAGAGACCAAAATTAAAAGAAAAAAAACAACCTACACAGCGTATTCAAAAGCAGAGACATTGCGGACAGACTTTGTATATTCAAAGCTATGTCGTCATGTATGGATGTGAGAGCTGGACCATAAAGGAGGCTGTGTACAAAATTGACACCTTTGTACCCATAAATCAGCTTTATCAACCATCGACACACACCTAATCATTTTTTAAATCAATCCCCACTCCTTCCTTACTTATTTTAATGTAAATTCTATACACTTATTTCATTTGGAAATACTTTCCTATGGATCACTAGGAAAGGCTCTTTAAAAATACATAACTATGGACTTCCCTGGTGGTCCAGTGGCTAAGACACCATGCTCCTAATGCAGGGGGCCTGGGTTCGACCCCTGGTTGGGGAACTAGATCCCACATGCTGCAACTAAAGATTCCAAGTCCCACAACTAAGACCCAGCACAGCCAAATAAATAAATATTAAAAAAATACATAACCACATCTGGCAGGTATAGAGTCCGCCTTGCAGTGCAACAGGCACCAGTTTGGGGTCCCTGGCTTCAGGTATACCACACAATGATTCTATATTTGTATATATTGCAAAACTATCCCACAAATCTAGTTGAGATTCATCACCCTACATGGTTACAAGGTTTTTTCCTTCTTGTGATGAGAATTTTTTAAATCTATTCTCTTAGTAACTTCCAAATGTACAATACCATATTATGAACTCCAGCACAATACAGTAGAATAATTCTGTACACTACATTCTAAGGACTTAGGTATTTTTATAGCTGGAATTGTGGACCTTGACCTCTTTCACCCATGGTTGATTGCAGCCTTGAAATTAAAAGATGATTGCTTCTTGGAAGAAAAGCTATGACAAACCTCGACAGCGGGCTTCCCTGGTATTCTAATGGGTAAAGAGTCCACCTTGCAGTGCAAGGGGCACCGGTTCGATCCCTGGCCCGGGAAGATCCCACATGCCAAGGAACAACTGGACGAGTGTGTCCAATTATACGCCGGTGCTCTGAAGCGCATGCACCCAGAGTCGGTGCTCTGCAACGAGAGAGGCCACTGCAATGGAAGGCCCACACAGGCCAAAGAATAAAGATGAATGAAAATAAATACATTTAAAAAATCAATAAAAAGAGACCAAAATTAAAAGAAAAAAAACAACCTACACAGCGTATTCAAAAGCAGAGACATTGCGGACAGACTTTGTATATTCAAAGCTATGTCGTCATGTATGGATGTGAGAGCTGGACCATAAAGGAGGCTGTGTACAAAATTGACACCTTTGTACCCATAAATCAGCTTTATCAACCATCGACACACACCTAATCATTTTTTAAATCAATCCCCACTCCTTCCTTACTTATTTTAATGTAAATTCTATACACTTATTTCATTTGGAAATACTTTCCTATGGATCACTAGGAAAGGCTCTTTAAAAATACATAACTATGGACTTCCCTGGTGGTCCAGTGGCTAAGACACCATGCTCCTAATGCAGGGGGCCTGGGTTCGACCCCTGGTTGGGGAACTAGATCCCACATGCTGCAACTAAAGATTCCAAGTCCCACAACTAAGACCCAGCACAGCCAAATAAATAAATATTAAAAAAATACATAACCACATCTGGCAGGTATAGAGTCCGCCTTGCAGTGCAACAGGCACCAGTTTGATCCCTGGCTTGGGAAGATCGCATATGCCGGGGAGTGGCTGGACTGGTGTGTCCAATTACCGAGCCGGAGCTCTGGAGCGCATGTGCCCAGAGCCGGCGCTCTGCAACTAGAGAGGCCACTGCAATGGGAGGCCCACACAGGCCAAAAAAGAATAAAGATGGATGAAAATAAATAAATTAAATAAATAAATAAAAGAGGCCCAAAAAATTTTTTTAAAGGCTTTCATTAAAAAAAAGTAATAATAACCACAGTACCATTAGCACACCGAGAAAAATCAGCAATAGTTCCTTAGTATCTTAAAATATACAGCCAGCAGCCTAGACCGGGGAGGTAGTTAGGGAGAGAATGAATACATGGGTATGTATGGCTAAGCCCCTTTGCCAGTCACCTGAAATGATCACATCGTTAACTGACTATATCAATATAAGATTAAAAGTTAAAAAAAAAAATCCAGTCAGAGTTCAAGTTTTCCTGAAATTAAAAAAACAAAAAAACCCCATGTAACTGGGGCCTCCCTCCCTTTGGGTCCAGTGATTAAAAATCCATCTTGTAATTCAGGGTATGCCAGTTGGATCCCTGTTCTGGGAAGATCCCACATGCCTCGGGGCAACTGAGGCCATGCACCACAACGACTGAAGCTAGGGCTCTGGAACCCACAAGCCGCAATTACTGACCCATGCACCACAAGGACTGAAGCCCAAGCACTGCAGAACCGGTGCTGTGCCACCAGAAGCCACTGCAGTGAGAAACCCTTTCACTGCAACTAGAGAGTAGCCCCTTCTCACCCCAGTGAGAGAAAACCTGTGTGCAGTCACGAAAACCCTGCATTGCCAAAAATAAAGTAATACATAAATATTAAAAACAAAAAATTATTTGGTGCTGTGTGTTTATCAAGAGCCTTAAAAATATTTAGATTGGTGCTTCCCTGGTGGTCCAGTGGGTAATGACACCGCCTTGCAGTGCAAGGGGCGCCTGTTCGATCCCTGGCCTGGGAAGATCCCACGTGCCGCGGAGCGGCTGGACCAATGTGTCCAATTACCTCCAATTACCGAGCCGGAGCTCTGGAGCGCATGCGCCCGGAGCCGGCGCTCTGCGACAACAGAGGCCACTGCGATGGGAGGCCCACACGGGCCAAAGAACAAAGATGGATGAACAAATGGATAAATGAAAGACCAATAGAAGTGGCCCGCCCACCCCCCTCCTTCCCCAACCCAACCCCGCCAAAAAATTTAGATTGGGTAAGTTCACTTCTAGAAATACTTCCTGAATCCAGAAAAAGCTTTATACATAAAATATGTTTCCTGCAGCTTTTTTTTTTTTTTTGCAGCTTCATTTATACTAATGAAAGTTGGAAAAAGTTAAGTGGACACCCAAGGTGAATGACTGAGTTTTAGTAATACCCAATGAACTAGCATTGTGATTAGAGAAAGACAGTTATGTTAGACATAGCTCATTTCACCCCACCATTTACTATCAAGTCTTCTTGAAGCATTGCTTTATTCAAAGCTAAAGTATGTGTAATAATTAGTCTCTACCTCATGGAATGAGGATGAAGTAAAAATACACATAAAACACACTCAGTAAAATGTTTTCCTGGTTCCAAGTGAGCCCTCAATATATGATCACTGTAATGTACAGCAATAAACGTGTTTTTGAAGAACTTGTAGTAACACAGAAAATTATTATAGCATCAAATTTAAAAGTAAGTAAGCAATTTTGCCGCCATATAACCATAACCCTGTAAGGAAAGTATCCAAAGGTAGTAAACCAAAATAACAGGTTTATCAGAGTGGAAATTCTCACCCCCCATCATTCTACTTGCATAGAGGCAAAGTAAGCGCATTGCCAAAAATAAAGTAATACATAAATATTAAAAACAAAAAATTATTTGGTGCTGTGTGTTTATCAAGAGCCTTAAAAATATTTAGATTGGTGCTTCCCTGGTGGTCCAGTGGGTAATGACACCGCCTTGCAGTGCAAGGGGCGCCTGTTCGATCCCTGGCCTGGGAAGATCCCACGTGCCGCGGAGCGGCTGGACCAATGTGTCCAATTACCTCCAATTACCGAGCCGGAGCTCTGGAGCGCATGCGCCCGGAGCCGGCGCTCTGCGACAACAGAGGCCACTGCGATGGGAGGCCCACACGGGCCAAAGAACAAAGATGGATGAACAAATGGATAAATGAAAGACCAATAGAAGTGGCCCGCCCACCCCCCTCCTTCCCCAACCCAACCCCCGCCAAAAAAATTTAGATTGGGTAAGTTCACTTCTAGAAATACTTCCTGAATCCAGAAAAAGCTTTATACATAAAATATGTTTCCTGCAGCTTTTTTTTTTTTTTGCAGCTTCATTTATACTAATGAAAGTTGGAAAAAGTTAAGTGGACACCCAAGGTGAATGACTGAGTTTTAGTAATACCCAATGAACTAGCATTGTGATTAGAGAAAGACAGTTATGTTAGACATAGCTCATTTCACCCCACCATTTACTATCAAGTCTTCTTGAAGCATTGCTTTATTCAAAGCTAAAGTATGTGTAATAATTAGTCTCTACCTCATGGAATGAGGATGAAGTAAAAATACACATAAAACACACTCAGTAAAATGTTTTCCTGGTTCCAAGTGAGCCCTCAATATATGATCACTGTAATGTACAGCAATAAACGTGTTTTTGAAGAACTTGTAGTAACACAGAAAATTATTATAGCATCAAATTTAAAAGTAAGTAAGCAATTTTGCCGCCATATAACCATAACCCTGTAAGGAAAGTATCCAAAGGTAGTAAACCAAAATAACAGGTTTATCAGAGTGGAAATTCTCACCCCCCATCATTCTACTTGCATAGAGGCAAAGTAAGCGCATTGCAGAAAAACTGTAAAGTATAAAATAGGAGAAAGAAAAAAACAGCAACAACAGTTTTTGGACTTCCCTGGTAGTCCAGTGGGTAAAGGGTCCGCCTTGCAGTGCAGGGGGCACCGGTTCGATCGATCCCTGGCCCGGGAAGATGCCACGTGCTGCGGAGCGGCTGGACAGGTGTGTCCAGTTAGGAGCCAGCGCTCTGGAGCGCATGGGCCCAGAGCCAGTGCTCTGCAACGAGAGAGGCCACCGGAATGGAAGACCACACAGGCAAAAAAAGAATAAAGATGGATGAAAATAAACAAATAAAAAACCAATAAAAGAGGCCAAAAAAAATTTTAAAAATAAATAAATAAAAAGCTTTGATGATTTCAGGAGGAAGCAATCTTGAAATTTTCTTTTTGAAGTCCTCAATGTCTACCACGCCCCAGCCAGTGGCCACCAAGCCCATTAGCACTACCTTGTGGCCACACTAAGCAACTGCGTGCTTGCGTGCTCAGTTGCTTCAGTCGCGTCTGACTCTTTGTGACTCTATGGATTGTAGCTCACCAAGCTCTCCTGTCCATGGAATTCTCCAGGCAAGAATACTGGAGTGGGTTGCCATGTCCTCCTCCAGGGGATGTTCCCAACCCAGGGATCGAACTCAGCTCTCCTGTACTGCGGGTGGATTCTTTACCATCTGAGCCTCCAGGGAAGCTCCAATGAACAATTAAACTAAAGATGGCATACCTCCACAGGCAGCATGTCACGCTGGCTCTTGTGCCACGGGACTTCCAACCCAAGCTCCATCTCAATCATGGGGTCGGAGGTTAGCCTGGGGATATTGTGTAATTGTCCTCAGGTGAGAAATACGGCTCAAGGATTTCATATGACTCACGAACCCATTATACTTGCCCCTTGAATCTAGCTCACCCATCTCAGAACTATTGTATGAACCTTTCAGAAAACTTGTCTCCATTGGGTCCAACCTTCTGAGAGGAGACCCCCTGGCCTAGGGCTTCCAGCCTATGCAGAGAAAACCTAGTCAGCATCTGCCAACCAGAAAATCACCTGACAAGAAACCCCAAGAGCCATTGGGCTCCACCTTCTAGAGGCAAAGTAAGCGCATTGCAGAAAAACTGTAAAGTATAAAATAGGAGAAAGAAAAAAACAGCAACAACAGTTTTTGGACTTCCCTGGTAGTCCAGTGGGTAAAGGGTCCGCCTTGCAGTGCAGGGGGCACCGGTTCGATCGATCCCTGGCCCGGGAAGATGCCACGTGCTGCGGAGCGGCTGGACAGGTGTGTCCAGTTAGGAGCCAGCGCTCTGGAGCGCATGGGCCCAGAGCCAGTGCTCTGCAACGAGAGAGGCCACCGGAATGGAAGACCACACAGGCAAAAAAAGAATAAAGATGGATGAAAATAAACAAATAAAAAACCAATAAAAGAGGCCAAAAAAAATTTTAAAAATAAATAAATAAAAAGCTTTGATGATTTCAGGAGGAAGCAATCTTGAAATTTTCTTTTTGAAGTCCTCAATGTCTACCACGCCCCAGCCAGTGGCCACCAAGCCCATTAGCACTACCTTGTGGCCACACTAAGCAACTGCGTGCTTGCGTGCTCAGTTGCTTCAGTCGCGTCTGACTCTTTGTGACTCTATGGATTGTAGCTCACCAAGCTCTCCTGTCCATGGAATTCTCCAGGCAAGAATACTGGAGTGGGTTGCCATGTCCTCCTCCAGGGGATGTTCCCAACCCAGGGATCGAACTCAGCTCTCCTGTACTGCGGGTGGATTCTTTACCATCTGAGCCTCCAGGGAAGCTCCAATGAACAATTAAACTAAAGATGGCATACCTCCACAGGCAGCATGTCACGCTGGCTCTTGTGCCACGGGACTTCCAACCCAAGCTCCATCTCAATCATGGGGTCGGAGGTTAGCCTGGGGATATTGTGTAATTGTCCTCAGGTGAGAAATACGGCTCAAGGATTTCATATGACTCACGAACCCATTATACTTGCCCCTTGAATCTAGCTCACCCATCTCAGAACTATTGTATGAACCTTTCAGAAAACTTGTCTCCATTGGGTCCAACCTTCTGAGAGGAGACCCCCTGGCCTAGGGCTTCCAGCCTATGCAGAGAAAACCTAGTCAGCATCTGCCAACCAGAAAATCACCTGACAAGAAACCCCAAGAGCCACTCCTGGGTTGGCTATAGCTCCACGCACATCAGATCCTCCCTGGGTCAGCCCTGTTGGGCAAGGAGCTAAACCAGCTGAAGGATCTTGTTAATGTCATTCCACGCCACCAAACCTGTTTCCCTTCCTGTAAAGTATGAGGAGCAGCCCCAGGGGTCCCAGTTGCAGGCGCCTGGATCAGCAGCATCAGAACCGCTGGGGGGACTTTGACATAATGAGTGTCAATGCTTCTAACCGGAAATTCTGATGCAGGTGGTCTGTGGGGGCTGGGGGGCTGGGATCTGTAACTGACAAAAGCCCAGCAGGTGTGGGGACCCGGGAATCTCTAGATGCTCTTCCTTTCAGAACTGCCAGACTCTGTCTTCTTCCTGCGGAGTCTGGAAAACTTCCTCCTGCCTGTGGCATCGCTTCAAGAACATTCAAAAGGGACACGTATGTCCTTGTGGATAAGAGCAGAGGACTGGAGGTGGAGTCACTCCTGCATCTGCCCTTTCACCTTGCCAAGTTGTAGTTTCTTCCTAAGAGGAAGATGATCATGTTAGTACCTACCTTACAGGATTGTTGCGCAGTGAAGATTAAATGATTGACTATAATGATTTAATTATAATTATATTTACATTCATTATAATTATTTTATATATGCAGAGCCCAAAGCTCTTAAAACTCTTAAAACACAAGGGCTATTATTAGCAGTGATTACATAAAGTATTATTAGTGTTCCATACAGATGGGTATCTTTTTTCACAATTTTTCAAGTTTGTACTCCATTTACAGTTATTGTAAAATATTGGCTCTATTTCCTGTGTTGTACAATATATCCTTGGAGTTAATTTTGTATCTAATAGTTTGTACCTCTTAATCCCCTATCCTATCTTGTCCTTCCTTTTTTCCTTTCCTCACTGGTAACCAATAGCTTATTCTCTGTATCTGTGAGCCTGTTTTATTTTTATTTTTTTTCACAGATGGGTATCTTTCAACAATAAGACTTTTTAAAAGATACAACCCCTGGGGGGGTGGGATGAATGGGGAGCTTGAGATTGACATATATACGCTATTGATGCTATGTATAAAATAAATAACTAATGAGAAATTACTGCATGGCTTAGAGAACTCTATTCAGTGCTCTGGGGTGACCTAAATGGGAAGGGAAATCCAAAAAAGAGTGGATATTTGTATACACAAAGTTAATTCCCTTGGCTGTACAGAAGAAACTAACACATGAAGCAACTCTTCTCTAATAAAAATTAATTAAAAAGTAAAAGATACAATCCTTAAACCTTGAAAAAGAACCTATGAGATCCAAAATACTGGGTTCAGATCACGCCTTTATCCCCTTCTAGAGTCGAACCCATGTGAACACCCAGGCCAAGGCTGAGCTGTACCATCCACAGAAATGATACTTGCTGGGGAAGATGCATAGAGGGGTTGAGGGGTTTGGGGAAAAGGCCAGGCCAATTGTGGTGACAAGGGTCATGTCTCAAAGCCTCAGACCAGTGTATGATGATATAGAATAGGGTTTTCTGAAGTGGGCACCACTGCAGACACTCGAGAAGTTTATGGTGGTCCAGGGGCCAAAATCGGTCCATGGTGGTCCACACCACTGCTTTACCTCTATCCATGATGGGTCAGTGGATATGGGCACTCAATGTTCTGCTGACCCCTCCCCCCAAGGGCATCCAGTGAGAATCCTGACTGCTCATTTAGCACCCCTAAAACTCAGAGGGGCTGCCCACCCCAGACCTCAGCTCCATTCCCTTATTTCTTCATTGTTTTCTCTATCTGCCAGGACACTCTGGTCCCAGCTCTCAATCCCCAGGGCCTTGGAGGATAGTTAGCAGATAAATGAGTTTATTTAGCCAGTGGGGTAAGCTGAGAAATGATCCCCCAGAAGATATTTTCCCTGGACTTGTGATGTTCCTTTTATGCAAAAAGTATCTTTGTAGACATGAAGAAATTAAGGCTCGGGGCTTCCCTGGTGGTTCAGTGGGTAAGGACACAGTCTTGCAGTGCAAGGAGCGCCGGTTCCATCCCTGGCCTGGGACGATCCCACGTGCCGCGGAGAGGTTGGACTGATGTGTCCAATTACCGAGCCAGAGCTCTGGAGCGCATGCGCCCAGAGCCGGTGCTCTGCGACAACAGAGGCCACTGCGATGGCAGGCCCACACAGGCCAAAGAACAAAGATGGAAATAAATGAAAGACTCAAAGAAGTGGCCAAAAACAGAAGTTAAGGCTCTTGAGCTGGGGAGGCCATCCTGGTTTATCTGGGTGGGTTCTCAGTACCTCAGAAATGTATTTATACAATAGAAGAAAAGGGAAATTTGACCTGCAGAGACGAAGGTGTTACAAAGACAGATTAGAGAGAGGCTTGAAGACACCAGTCCTGGAGTGATGTACCCACAAGCGAGGGAACGCTCGGGAGTCAGGAGATCTGAGTTCAGGCCCCATCTCCTTACTGGGGGATCCCAGGCAAGTTCCAATCTTTGGTTCCTTTGCCTGTAAAAGTCCCACAATGATGTAGAGGAGGAAGGTTCCCTCCTGCTGCAAATAAGTTTAAGGGAAATGGCGGTGAGAAGATTCTGCACAAACATGGTCTACTATTACCTTTGGGGCTGGAAGACCTCACAGTAGCTCTCAGATTCTGCCAGTGGCAGTCCCCCTGCTCTGAGTTTTAGGAAGAACAGTTACAACAATAGAAGCAGCTAGCCTTGACAGCGTGCCCACTGTGTGCCAGGTGCCGTGCCAAGCATCTTATTTGCATCCTCCAGAGACACGTAGAAATGGGATGGTGGAGTTTGTACTGTGGTTTTGGGGTTTTTTTTTGCACTTTGGAAGCAGAAAGACCTGAGCTGGAATCTCAGATGTGCTCTATTTAGCTATGTGACCTCAGGCAGGCAACTTCACCTCCTTAAACCTTATCTACAAATTGGTGCTTTAAAAAAAAAATTGTTTGCCCATGCCGCACGGCATGTGGGATCTTAGTTGCCTGAGCAGGGATTGAACCCGTGCCCCCATCAATTAGAAGCACAGAGTCTTAACCACTGGACAACCAGGGAAGTTCTCAAAATGGTACTTGCCTTGACCTGTCTTCCTGGGAGGTCACCAGGATCAGATTGACCCTAAGCAAAATGTCTGGCGGGGTCCTCTTGTTACCATTTGTTCCCTATAATCAGAGGAGGCTTCATGGTGAACACACAGGTTCACGAGGGGGTGTGCTGCCGTCTCCCAGTGTGGAAGCATCTATGTGCCTCTGGCATCCACTCAAAAGGCCGCGTTTCCACTCCCATCCCCGCCCCAAGCCTGTGGAACCACAGAATCTTTCTTCCATGACAGCACCTAGACACATGCATACATGGTAATTTTCAGGCGAGAGCTGAGCAACTAATTTTCCCAGCTAAAATTTATTCTCCTTCGTTTGTTATTACAGGCTGGGGGAAAGACATAATAAAAATCATCTGAGTCTGACAAAGAAAAGCAACGTGAAATGCAATTCGAAACCAGGAGTAATCATTGTGTCTACAATTCTAAAAAAATAAATAAATCAAGGAGCAGCTGTTAGAGCCAGTTTTAAATCATGCAGAAGAGTCAGAGGTGGAAACAAGTCATTATTTTCCTCCCTAAAATGCTGCTCCACCTGAACGTTCTGTCCTGGTTCAAAGCCCCCCTAACCCTCAGACTGACTGCCCCTAAACCCCGGAATGCCTTCAATATCCCCCTTCTCGCTCCATCTAGCCACCCAGTCCTATTTTCTGCCTCTTGCAGCCACAGGGCATGTTCACTAGTCCACCGCCTCCAGGCTTCAACTTGGCTGGGCACCCTCTGAGCCAGCCACCAAGGGATCTTCCTAAAACACAGATGAGAAGATTGTTCGCGATGACCATCAATGACTCAGAAACATCTGGGGCATCAACCACATGGCTGGTATTCATTCACTAACCTCCCAAAGCCTCCAAGGCAGTTTTTATTAGTTCCACTTCACTCGTGAGGCCATTTGCTTGTGTGACTGGCTCGAGATCCCTGAGCTGGTAAACAGTGGAACTGGGACTCGAGTGCAGGTCTGGGGATGAGTTCATGCTCATCCCAGGTCACTGCTTTGGCTCCTGGGCTTCCTACTGACCACAGCCGAGTTTCCCAAACTGTGCCCTGGGGACATCACTGTTATAAGATAGAATAAATTTTCTTTAAAACAACAACAGGGCTTCCCCTGGTGGTCCAGTGGGTAAGGACACTGCCTTGCAGTGCAGGGAGCACCGGTTCGATCCCTGGCCTGGGAAGATCCCACGTGCTGCGGAGCGGCTGGACCCATGTGTCCAATTACTGAGCTGGAGCTCTGGAGCGCATGCGCCCAGAGCCGGTGCTCTGCGACAACAGATGCCACTGCGATGGGAGGCCCACAGGGGCCAAAGAACAAAGATGGATGAAAACTAGACAAATGAAAGACCAGTGGAAGTGGCCCGCCCACTCCCCTCCCTCCCCACCCCTGCCAAAATAAATAAATAAATAAATGTTTAAAAAAAAAAAAAAAAACAGCCCTGGAGGGGTGGGGGGGTGAGGGGGGATATACATATGACTAATCTGGGATCATACATGTCTATAAACAACAAAACTCTGTAAAAGTAAAAAGCAAAATAAAAATTAAAAAAATAAATATTTGAAAAAGTGGAAAAAAAAAAAAGAACCAAGCAATCAAGTGTGTGTGGAGGGGAGAAGGGACCAGTGCGCCTTGAATAAATTTTGGGCATGCTTCCTAGGCTGCTCAGTCTCAGAGAATCCCTGGCATGTTGGTTTATTAAAGACTTTGGCATACAATTAAACACAAACACACACACACACACACACACACACACACACATACACAGAACACAAAAAAAGGAAAAAGGAACTCTACTTTAACCTGGAGTTTTCCAAAGTTGTTTTGCCATGAACCCCTTTGCGCTGAGCATCCCTCACAGTCTGAAAGAGGACTGGTATTCCTTGGCACACGGTCTGGGAACCACCCACATTCCAGCTCAGGTCCCATAAGCCCCTGGGCTGGGCTCGTCTGCCTCCCCAGTTTCACCTCCTCTTATGCCCTGTGTCAGCCTTCTGCTTTAGCCCCTCCTCGATGCTCACATTTCCTCAAACGTGCCAGGGTATCCATGCCTCTGTGCCTTTACACAAGCTGTTCCTTGCTATCCTTCCCTGAGCTACAACGCTGTCTCCCTCCTTCCCTCCTCCTCAGGGTGGAGTGACTGACAGGTCTCCAGTTCCAAAAGTGGTTTCCTAAGGCTTCTAACCAGAGCTAACTATTCCTCGTACCTCAGTACCTCGCACTTACCTCTAGTACCACATGTCTCTCCAAAGAACGTTTGTCTCCCCAAGGCTGTCTCCTGCAGTGAGTGAGCTGTGAGCTTCTAAAAGGGCAGAACTTGCTTTATTTTAGAATTACCAGGTGCAAAGCCTGGTACACGTCAAGGGTTTGCCAGCTGAACTACCTTAACTGTCTTCTAGTCTATTTTCTTAATATATTTTTCTGATTATAAAAGTAATTCAGGGCTTCCCTGGTGGTCCAGTGGGTAAAGAGTCCGCTTTGCAGTGCAAGGGGTGCTGGTACAATCCTTGGCACAGGAAGATCCCATATGCCGCGAAACCAATGGACTGGTGTGTCCAATTACAAACCAGCGCTCTGGAGCGCATGTGCCCAGAGCCGGTGCTCTGCAACGAGACGCCACTGAGATGGGAGACCCACACAGGCCAAAGAATCAAGATGGAAGAAAATGAAGGACCAATAAAAGAGGACAAAAATTAAAAAAAAAAAAAAAGTAATTCATGCCCACTGTGAGGTCAGAAAAAATTCACATGATATAGATTTAAAGAAGAAATCCTAGAGGGATTAAGACGAAGGATTCTCAAACTTGTATTAGCATAAGAAGGACCCCTGTGAGCTTGTTAAAAACAGAGACGCTCAAACCACAGCTGGGCTGTCTGATTTCTGCCCCAGTATATGTATGCAACATGAATGTGTATGTTCACGTGTGTTTAATAAACTTCCAATTGATTCTAAAACACGTCCCTCAGGAAATTTCTGGCAGTCTGGTGGTTCACTCTCCTGCCAATGCAGGAGATGTAAGAGACGTAGATCGGGGGATCTGCAGGAGAAGGGAATGGCTCTCCACTCCAGTATCCTTGCCTGGAGAATCCCACGGACAGAGGAGCCTGGTGGGCTACAGTCCATGGGGTCGCAAAGAGTCAGACACGACGGAAGCAACTTAGCATGGGCACGCACACACACCAGTGGCTAAGACTCCTCGCCTCCAACGGAGGGGCTGTGGTTTCTATCCTTGGTCAGGGAACTGAGATCCCACACGCGGTGTGGCGCAGCTGAATTAAAAAATAAATGTATTACTTCTAAAAGCAAAATAAAATAAAAAATAATAAATACATGTATGACTTCTAATTTATTAATATTAAATTTATAATTCCCTGGCAGTCCACTGGGTAGGACTCTGCACTTTCACTGCTAGGGCCCAGGGTCCATCTGTGTCTCAAAAGCCTGGAGCGCTGTCAAAAAAAGAAAAAAACAAACCAAAAAAGAATCCCTCATCCAGTGTCACTGCCTACGTGATTTCCAATATGTTTGTCCTATGAACATGGCTGTGCTGAACACCTTTGTATGTAAATCTTCGTCTGTGAGTGTGTTGATTGTCTTAGGAAAGATTCCTGGAAACAGCATGATGGAGTCAAAGGCAGGGAGATTTCTCAAGCTCCCAGAGGAGTTACTCTTTGGGGAGATTCTGCTGCTCCCCGCTCCTGCCGGCAGCTAGTAAGGATGCTTGTCTCGCCACGCCCCCATTATTATGACCATTTTGGACAAGAAAGAATACAAGAATAGTTGCTATTAAATGAGAAAGAAAAATTGCCTAGCTGGGTGGTTTTTTAAGAGGGACATTTAGCAAGCTTTTGAAACATAATTACTGTTTAATCAAGCCTGGGAACGCACAGTCATTAGTTTCTTTTTGTGCACACTTGGTAATTTTGCCAACGAATGCTGTGAGCACCCAATCACTTCATCTATTTTGCAGGGCTTATGCTGCTTGTGTGTCTTCCTAGAAGAGCTTCAATCTCTCTCCCTCTCTCTGTGTCTTTGTGTCTCTGTCTCTCTTTTGCTGAGGTCTGTAGATGTGGGGTTTAATTTCCTCTTTCCCAGACTGTCAGGTAATGGACAGATTCCCTCACCTGAAATAATCATACCCACAGGGTGGGCAAGGGGCTGCTGGCTGCCTATCACCTAGAATGGTGCTCAAAGCTCTTGACGAATCCATGGGGTCGCAAAGAGTCAGACACGACGGAAGCAACTTAGCATGGGCACGCACACACACCAGTGGCTAAGACTCCTCGCCTCCAACGGAGGGGCTGTGGTTTCTATCCTTGGTCAGGGAACTGAGATCCCACACGCGGTGTGGCGCAGCTGAATTAAAAAATAAATGTATTACTTCTAAAAGCAAAATAAAATAAAAAATAATAAATACATGTATGACTTCTAATTTATTAATATTAAATTTATAATTCCCTGGCAGTCCACTGGGTAGGACTCTGCACTTTCACTGCTAGGGCCCAGGGTCCATCTGTGTCTCAAAAGCCTGGAGCGCTGTCAAAAAAAGAAAAAAACAAACCAAAAAAGAATCCCTCATCCAGTGTCACTGCCTACGTGATTTCCAATATGTTTGTCCTATGAACATGGCTGTGCTGAACACCTTTGTATGTAAATCTTCGTCTGTGAGTGTGTTGATTGTCTTAGGAAAGATTCCTGGAAACAGCATGATGGAGTCAAAGGCAGGGAGATTTCTCAAGCTCCCAGAGGAGTTACTCTTTGGGGAGATTCTGCTGCTCCCCGCTCCTGCCGGCAGCTAGTAAGGATGCTTGTCTCGCCACGCCCCCATTATTATGACCATTTTGGACAAGAAAGAATACAAGAATAGTTGCTATTAAATGAGAAAGAAAAATTGCCTAGCTGGGTGGTTTTTTAAGAGGGACATTTAGCAAGCTTTTGAAACATAATTACTGTTTAATCAAGCCTGGGAACGCACAGTCATTAGTTTCTTTTTGTGCACACTTGGTAATTTTGCCAACGAATGCTGTGAGCACCCAATCACTTCATCTATTTTGCAGGGCTTATGCTGCTTGTGTGTCTTCCTAGAAGAGCTTCAATCTCTCTCCCTCTCTCTGTGTCTTTGTGTCTCTGTCTCTCTTTTGCTGAGGTCTGTAGATGTGGGGTTTAATTTCCTCTTTCCCAGACTGTCAGGTAATGGACAGATTCCCTCACCTGAAATAATCATACCCACAGGGTGGGCAAGGGGCTGCTGGCTGCCTATCACCTAGAATGGTGCTCAAAGCTCTTGACTTTTAGACTTTCCTGGAGGCGCAGAGTATAAGGATCTGCCTGACAGTGCAGGGGACATGGGTTCAAACTCAGGTCTGGGAAGATTCCACATGCCCCAGCGCAACGAAGCCTGTGTATCACAACTACTGAACCAGCGCTCTCGAGCCCTCAAGTCGCAGCTACTGAGCCCGAGTGCTGCCACTACTGAGGTCTGCGTGCCCTGGAGCCCGTGTTCTGCAACAAGAGAAGCCACTGCAATGAGATTATGAGCCGCGACGAACAGTTGCCCCTGCTGGCTGTAACTAGAGAAAGCCTGAGCACAGCAATTAAGACCCAACACAACCAAAAAATAAAATAAATAAACCTTTAAAAAAAAGAAAAAAAGAAGCAAAAACAGACAAACCTGTACAAATGGCGGAAAGTGTTGACTGTTAAATGAAACAGTAGGAAGAAGAAAATTATGTTTGGAGTGATCTCATTTCTGTGAAAGGAAGCCGTTTATTCAATCAACATTTCATAAAGACCTATTATACGCCAGGTGCTGTGGATAAATAGGCAAAACCACACAAGCCTTGTCCACATGGGACATGCATAACCAGGGTTTATCACTCAACAGAAAGGAGCCAGGAAGGATATGTTCACCTTGGCTATTTCCAGGCAGGGTGCACGGGAGCAGGGAAGTGGTTTTAAGAAGTGTTTTCATATTTTACTTTCTAGCCTTCTATAGTGTTTGGATTTTTTTCCCACAATAAGTATGAACCACGTTTGTATTTAAAATAATACAAAATGAAGAAATAATATAGTGTGGAAATGGAGCCCATGATACAGCCAAGCTGGGAGCTGCCGGCCTGAGCGGATTCCTTACCTCTGCTCCTGGGGACTCCTTCCCTTTGCTTTCCATCCACCCAAAGGTTTGGTCTTCAGGCTGCAGGGAAACCAGCAGAAACAGATTACCATTGTGGGACAGAGTTCAAGATTTCCCCAGCTGTTTCCACTTGGTCCACTGGTCCCAGGTCTCCTGAAGTCCATGCATGATAGCGCTTCCCCCCGCACCCCACTTTTTTTGTTTTAATTCTGAAAGATCTTCGGCCTTCAGGAAAGTTACAAGAAGTAATACAATGAATGTTAGTATATTCTTCACCTGGATTCACTAGTTAACATTTTACACATTTTTTGTTATGTCTTTTTCTATGTATTGATTGTAATTTTTGCTGAATTGCTTGAAATTTAGGTATGGACTGCATGACTCTTTTTCCTAACACTAAGAAAATACCCTGCATCACCATGGTGTATTATCACACTTGGAAATTGAACATTAACACTCTGCTGTTATCTTGTATATATTTTATATTCAGCTATCCCCAATTGGCCCAATATTGTTCTTCCTTTTTTTTTTTTTTGGCCACTTCTATTTATCTCTCATTTATTTATTTTTGGTTCTCTGGCCTTTGTGGGCCTTCCATCGCAATGGCCTCTGTTGTCGCAGAGCACCGGCTCTGGGCATATGTGCTCCAGAGCTCCGGCTCGGTGATTGGACACATCGGTCCAGCTGCTCCGCGGCACGTGGGATCTTCCCAGGCCAGGGATCGAACCGGCGCCCCTTGCACTGCAAGGCGGTGTCCTTACCCACTGGACCACCAGGGAATACCCCAATATTGTTCCTGAATAGCTTCTTTAAAAAAAAACAAAGTCTGAGCTTCAACTCAAGATCACGCGCTGCATTTAGTTGTCCAGGCTTTTTAAGTATTCTTTAATCTAGAGAAGTTCCTCGGCCCATTTTGGTCTTTTCTGATATGGAGGTACTTAAAAGTCCAAGCCAATTGTGTTAAAACTACCTTTACCTTAAATATAATACCTGAATTCTATGAGAGATGTGAATTTTCTTATAACACCACCAGGTGACGCTCTCAGCAGCTCTTGCCCTTCAACAGTCCTTGTGAAAGGATCCTTGTTCGCAGGATTTATTGTCTCAACCAAGTATGGTGCTTACTAGGTAAAGCATACGCTGTTTCTAATGCCTATATATTGGGAGGAGGGATAAATTAAGAGCTTGGCAACTCAGACAACTCGGCACTAGGAAAACGAACAACCCAATCAAAAAATGGGAAAAGGACCTAAACAGACACCTCTCCAACGACGACATACAGATGGCCCAAAAGCACATGAAACGATGCTCAACTTCACTTATAATTAGAGAAATGCAAATCAAAACTACAATGAGATATCACCTCACACACGTCAGAATGGCCATCATCCACAAATCGACAGACAATGCTGGAGAGGGTGTGGAGAAAAGGGAACACTCCTGCATTGCTGGTGGGAACGTAAATTGATACAGCTTCTACGAAGACAGTCTGGAGATTCCTTAAAAAACTAAAAATAGAAGCACCATACGACCCAGCAATCCCACTCTTAGGCTTATACCCTGATGAAATCAAATCTGAAAGAAGTACCTGTACCCAAATGTTCACTGCAGCTCTCTATACAATAGCCAGAACATGAAAGTAACCTAGATGCCCATTGATGAACGAATGGGTCCAAAAGCTCTGGTACATATATACAATGGAATACTACACAGCTGTCAAAAGAAATGCAGAAGAATCAGCCCTAATGAGGTGGCTGGATCTAGAACGTATATAAACAGTGAAGTCAGTCAGAAAGAGAAGGACAAATACACTATATTAACACATATATATGGAATCTAGTAGAATGGTGATGATGGCACAGACAGTGAAGTGACGGAAAGACAGACATGGACAGTGGACATATGGACATTGTGGGGAAGGAACAGAGGGTGGGAGGCATAAAGGAAGTAGCATGAAGGCCTGTACTATCATAAGTGAAGAAAATAGCTATAGTCATTGCTCAGTGAGAAAAGGGGATCCTTCAGGGGTGCTGTGTGATGGTTGGGAGGGGTGGGAAGGGGGAGATATACATATGACTAATCTGGGAACATACATATCTGTAAACAACAAAGCTCTGTAAAAGTTAAAATAAAATAAAGGTTTTTAAAAAAAAAAATTAAGAGCTTGGGGTTAAAATAGACACACTATTATATATGTAATAGATAACCAACAAAGACCTACTGTATAGCACAGGGAAACGCTCAATATCTTGCAAAAACCTATAATGAAAATAATCTGAAAACAAAACAAAAAGATACACATATATACAATTTAATCATTTTGCAGTACACCTGAAACTCACATATTGTAACCTTAACTTTCTTTTTTAAGATTTTTTTTTTTTTGAAGTGGACCATTTTTTAAAGTCTTCACTGAAGTTGTTACAATATTGCTTCTGTTTAATGTCTAGGGTTTTGGGCCACTAAGATCCATGGGGAACCTTAGTTGCTGGACCAGGGATCGAAACCAAACCCTTTACATTGGAACATGAAATCTTAACCACTGGATTATCAGGGAAGTCTCAATCCAATTATATTTCAATGAACAATAAAATTAAATGTCTGTATATTTATAAATGTGGTATCTTTTTAAGATACCTTGATGCTTTCGAACTGTAGTGCTTCAGATGACACTTGAGAGTCCCTTGGACAGCAAGGAGACCAAACCAATCAATCTTAAAGAAAATCAACCCTGGATAGTCACTGGAAGGACTGATGCTGATGCTGAAGTGCCAATCCTTTGGTCACTTGATGTGAAGAGTCAACTCATTGGAAAAGGCCCTGATGTTGGGAAAGCTTGAGGGCAGGAGAAGGGGTTGACAGCGGATGAGATGGTTGGATGGCTTCACTCACTCAATGGACATGAACCTGAGCAAACTCCAGGGGGGAGTGGTGGACAGGGAAGCCTGTTGTGCTGCAGTCCATAGAGTCGACTTGACTTAGCAATTAACCAATAACTTCCTTTTAAGAATGTCCTCGCATATATCACATGGATATTGTTCATCAGGATTCTGACTCACTGGAGCTGGGGAGGGCCTAAGAGTGTGCATTTCCAACAAGCTTTGGGGTGATGGATATGCTGCCGGCTTGGGGAGGAGCAGGGTTAGAAGAAGCCGATGAAGAATCATATCTATTTACAGTTAGGAAACTTATATTTTTCTGTCAGAGTCAGCAATGAAGCTGGTCTTACCTCCTTTTTTCCCCTCCCTCCCTTGCTCTCCCTCCTTCCCTCCTTCTCAGCCCTTCGAGCTTGGTGCTTCTCTACCACAGTGCCTTTGCTCTAGTTGTCCTCGCCTGTTACTTAAGATACCTATTTTAAAAATAATCTGAAAAGAAAACAAAAAGATACACATATATACAATTTAATCATTTTGCAGTACACCTGAAACTCACATATTGTAACCTTAACTTTCTTTTTTAAGATTTTTTTTTTTTTGAAGTGGACCATTTTTTAAAGTCTTCACTGAAGTTGTTACAATATTGCTTCTGTTTAATGTCTAGGGTTTTGGGCCACTAAGATCCATGGGGAACCTTAGTTGCTGGACCAGGGATCGAAACCAAACCCTTTACATTGGAACATGAAATCTTAACCACTGGATTATCAGGGAAGTCTCAATCCAATTATATTTCAATGAACAATAAAATTAAATGTCTGTATATTTATAAATGTGGTATCTTTTTAAGATACCTTGATGCTTTCGAACTGTAGTGCTTCAGATGACACTTGAGAGTCCCTTGGACAGCAAGGAGACCAAACCAATCAATCTTAAAGAAAATCAACCCTGGATAGTCACTGGAAGGACTGATGCTGATGCTGAAGTGCCAATCCTTTGGTCACTTGATGTGAAGAGTCAACTCATTGGAAAAGGCCCTGATGTTGGGAAAGCTTGAGGGCAGGAGAAGGGGTTGACAGCGGATGAGATGGTTGGATGGCTTCACTCACTCAATGGACATGAACCTGAGCAAACTCCAGGGGGGAGTGGTGGACAGGGAAGCCTGTTGTGCTGCAGTCCATAGAGTCGACTTGACTTAGCAATTAACCAATAACTTCCTTTTAAGAATGTCCTCGCATATATCACATGGATATTGTTCATCAGGATTCTGACTCACTGGAGCTGGGGAGGGCCTAAGAGTGTGCATTTCCAACAAGCTTTGGGGTGATGGATATGCTGCCGGCTTGGGGAGGAGCAGGGTTAGAAGAAGCCGATGAAGAATCATATCTATTTACAGTTAGGAAACTTATATTTTTCTGTCAGAGTCAGCAATGAAGCTGGTCTTACCTCCTTTTTTCCCCTCCCTCCCTTGCTCTCCCTCCTTCCCTCCTTCTCAGCCCTTCGAGCTTGGTGCTTCTCTACCACAGTGCCTTTGCTCTAGTTGTCCTCCTCGCCTGTACTTGATTTCCCCAAGTGTCCTTCTGCTTGACCCACTCCCTCAGCTTCCTCAAGCCTTTCTCCAAATCTTACTTCTTATTAAAAAAAAAAAAATTCATACTATTTTCCATTATAGCTTATCACTGAATATTGAATATAGTTCCCTGTGCTATACATAGAACCTTGTTATTTATCCATTCTATACATAATAATTGACATCCATTAATCCCGAACTAGTCCTTCTTTTCCCCATTCCTCCCCCTTGAACCATGAGTTTTTTCTCTGAATATAGGTTCATTTGTCTCATATTTTACCCAAATCTCACTTCTTTTTTTTTTTTTGGCCACTTCTATTGGTCTTTCATCTACTTATTTTTGTTCTTTGGCCTGTGTGGGCCTCCCATCGCAGTGGCCTCTCTTGCTGCAGAGCACTGGCTCTGGGCGCATGCGCCCCAGAGCTCCGGCTCAGTCGTTGGACACATCAGTCCGGGTGCTCCGTGGCACGTGGGATCTTCCCAGGCCAGGGATCGAACCAGCGCCCCTTGCCGTGCAAGGCGGTGTCCTTACCCACTGGACCACCAGGGAAGCCCCAAATCTCACTTCTTAATGAGGCCTGTCCAGCTACCCTATTGAACACTGCTCTCTTCCCTGTCTGATGTCCTCTCTCCTTCTGCTTGACTCTTTTCTGGCAGCCCTCACCGTCTTTCTTCACACCATGTGATGTGCTTATTATATTAATTGCTTATTTCTGTCTCTGCTAGAATCTAACTTGCACAGGGGCAGGTATCTTTATTTTCTTCATTGATACCCCAAGTACCTAGAACAGTGTCTGGCACATAGTAGGTTCACAAGAAAATATTTGTGCACCTTAATGACAACTTCAAGATGGCAGCACCCAATCCCCTCATTCAGTTGATGATGAAAGGAACTCCAGATCTCTGGACGAAATAAAGATGTGCCCAAGATGACACAGACCGAAGGGAGATTGTCCTATTCATCTAAATGAATGTAATTGAAAGGCAGGACTTGTTTGTATCCGTTAAATTTTTCTTTTCTTTTTTTTTGTTTGTTGTTGTTGTGTTTTTCTATCAGTTAACCTTTAAGCTACAATCTTGATTGTTATTATTTGTGTTAGGCCTTTTCCAAAAAGGCTCTGAAGCTGCCAATGAGATGAAATGCCATATAAAATAGAACAGTTAGGAATCAAGATGGAAGCGATAGCATCTAAAGGAAGAGGGAGTTGACTTTAACAGGCCCTTGGCGGTAGTTAATTACCCTAATGGGGTACAGAAGTTGGCTCTGACTGCTTTGGCAGCCGAGGTAAACGGGAAGCACGTGGGGCTGCAGAGTGTTCGTTGTCTGTGCTAAGAAGGGCCGAGTGCTCAGCCGGGACGCACTTCCAGGAGGAATTGGGTACAAACCCAGAGAACTCTGTGTGACATCCAGGGGGCCCCCAGTGGGCTCCTGTTTACGAAAAAACCCCGTGTCCTCGTTGAAGAGGATGATCCTTTCATCCGGGAACCCTAAGAGCGTGACATTAAATCACATGATAGCCCTTACGGTTCCAGTGAGTTCTTCTCTGATACTCTCCCTGAAAATAAACATGAAAACCAAAGAATCTAGAAGACATGGACAAACCTGACCAGAAATGTCTTTTACACATATCTGCTATCTCAGATCTTAGATAAACAATGAACCGTGGGCACTTCGTGGACTGAATTTTCATATGTTCATGGGCCAGGGGATATTTACCCTATTGAACACTGCTCTCTTCCCTGTCTGATGTCCTCTCCTTCTGCACTCTTTTCTGGCAGCCCTCACCGTCTTTCTTCACACCATGTGATGTGCTTATTATATTAATTGCTTATTTCTGTCTCTGCTAGAATCTAACTTGCACAGGGGCAGGTATCTTTATTTTCTTCATTGATACCCCAAGTACCTAGAACAGTGTCTGGCACATAGTAGGTTCACAAGAAAATATTTGTGCACCTTAATGACAACTTCAAGATGGCAGCACCCAATCCCCTCATTCAGTTGATGATGAAAGGAACTCCAGATCTCTGGACGAAATAAAGATGTGCCCAAGATGACACAGACCGAAGGGAGATTGTCCTATTCATCTAAATGAATGTAATTGAAAGGCAGGACTTGTTTGTATCCGTTAAATTTTTCTTTTCTTTTTTTTTGTTTGTTGTTGTTGTGTTTTTCTATCAGTTAACCTTTAAGCTACAATCTTGATTGTTATTATTTGTGTTAGGCCTTTTCCAAAAAGGCTCTGAAGCTGCCAATGAGATGAAATGCCATATAAAATAGAACAGTTAGGAATCAAGATGGAAGCGATAGCATCTAAAGGAAGAGGGAGTTGACTTTAACAGGCCCTTGGCGGTAGTTAATTACCCTAATGGGGTACAGAAGTTGGCTCTGACTGCTTTGGCAGCCGAGGTAAACGGGAAGCACGTGGGGCTGCAGAGTGTTCGTTGTCTGTGCTAAGAAGGGCCGAGTGCTCAGCCGGGACGCACTTCCAGGAGGAATTGGGTACAAACCCAGAGAACTCTGTGTGACATCCAGGGGGCCCCCAGTGGGCTCCTGTTTACGAAAAAACCCCGTGTCCTCGTTGAAGAGGATGATCCTTTCATCCGGGAACCCTAAGAGCGTGACATTAAATCACATGATAGCCCTTACGGTTCCAGTGAGTTCTTCTCTGATACTCTCCCTGAAAATAAACATGAAAACCAAAGAATCTAGAAGACATGGACAAACCTGACCAGAAATGTCTTTTACACATATCTGCTATCTCAGATCTTAGATAAACAATGAACCGTGGGCACTTCGTGGACTGAATTTTCATATGTTCATGGGCCAGGGGGATATTTCTTGAATTTCTACTGGTGTCACCGAGGTGAAGAATCTACCTGCCAATGCAGGAGATGTAGGAGACTCAGGTTCGATCCCTGGGTTGGGAAGATCCCCTAGAATAGGAAATGGCCACCCACTCCAGCATTCTTGCCTGGAAAATTCCATGGACAGGGGAGTCTGGCGGGCTACGGTGCAGGGGATCACAGAGCTGGACACGACTGAGCGACAAAGCACAGAAGCCGGGGAACACACAGGAGCTCTAGAAACAGAATCCTCTCTTTCCTCCAGAGGGCATCCCCCAGGCATAGCAGCTCAAGGACAGAGAGAACAGGAGGGGAAGCCACTGCCGTTTATTTAAGCTGTGTAAAGTAGTTGCTAGGGTGTATTCTGTATCTAAAAGAAGCGTCCAGCAAATTCGCCTCTCTGGCCACCAGGCAAGTATCCATCATCAAGGAAGGACAACTGCTCTGTTTTCTGTCAATGCTTTTTCAAAACCCACTTCTTTATCAAGCTTCTGAATATCCTGTGAGTGAATACTAGCCAACGTATTTTAATAATAAACGATAACGCATTTTTTCTCATAGATGCCTTGTCTTAAAAAATTATTTAAAGGTTTCTCTTTTAAAATAATTCACCGTCTAATGACAGAAATAGGTGCTTAAACAAATAACTACAAGAAATGTGATGAATGTCATACTGTACATGGGTAAGAGTGGCGGGACCATTTCCTTTTACAACAAAGTACTTCCTCTTTTAACATTTGTACATCATTACACTGTGGACATTAAAATCACATGAATAAAGCTCTGTGTGACATCCAGGGGGCCCCCAGTGGGCTCCTGTTTACGAAAAAACCCCGTGTCCTCGTTGAAGAGGATGATCCTTTCATCCGGGAACCCTAAGAGCGTGACATTAAATCACATGATAGCCCTTACGGTTCCAGTGAGTTCTTCTCTGATACTCTCCCTGAAAATAAACATGAAAACCAAAGAATCTAGAAGACATGGACAAACCTGACCAGAAATGTCTTTTACACATATCTGCTATCTCAGATCTTAGATAAACAATGAACCGTGGGCACTTCGTGGACTGAATTTTCATATGTTCATGGGCCAGGGGGATATTTCTTGAATTTCTACTGGTGTCACCGAGGTGAAGAATCTACCTGCCAATGCAGGAGATGTAGGAGACTCAGGTTCGATCCCTGGGTTGGGAAGATCCCCTAGAATAGGAAATGGCCACCCACTCCAGCATTCTTGCCTGGAAAATTCCATGGACGGGGGAGTCTGGCGGGCTACGGTGCAGGGGATCACAGAGCTGGACACGACTGAGCGACAAAGCACAGAAGCCGGGGAACACACAGGAGCTCTAGAAACAGAATCCTCTCTTTCCTCCAGAGGGCATCCCCCAGGCATAGCAGCTCAAGGACAGAGAGAACAGGAGGGGAAGCCACTGCCGTTTATTTAAGCTGTGTAAAGTAGTTGCTAGGGTGTATTCTGTATCTAAAAGAAGCGTCCAGCAAATTCGCCTCTCTGGCCACCAGGCAAGTATCCATCATCAAGGAAGGACAACTGCTCTGTTTTCTGTCAATGCTTTTTCAAAACCCACTTCTTTATCAAGCTTCTGAATATCCTGTGAGTGAATACTAGCCAACGTATTTTAATAATAAACGATAACGCATTTTTTCTCATAGATGCCTTGTCTTAAAAAATTATTTAAAGGTTTCTCTTTTAAAATAATTCACCGTCTAATGACAGAAATAGGTGCTTAAACAAATAACTACAAGAAATGTGATGAATGTCATACTGTACATGGGTAAGAGTGGCGGGACCATTTCCTTTTACAACAAAGTACTTCCTCTTTTAACATTTGTACATCATTACACTGTGGATTGTTCCACTGGGATCAGGTATTTTTTTAATTTTTAAAAAATATTTATCTACTTATCAAATAAATAGCGATGCCAAGTGTTCGTGGAAGCCCATGGGATCTCTAGTTGCAACATGCAAACTCTAGTTGTGGCATGTGGGATCTAGTTCCCTGGCCAGGGATTGAACCCAGGTCCCCTGCATTGGACGTGCAGAGTCTTAGCCACTGAACCACCAGGGAAGGTTCTGGTAACTTTAAAATAGAAATCACGGGACTTCCCAAGGTCCAGTGGTTAAGAATCTGCCTGCTGGGCTTCCCTGGTGGTCCGGTGGGTAAGGACACCGCCTTGCACTGCAAGGGGTGCCGGTTCGATCCCTGGCCTGGGAAGATCCCACGTGCCATGGAGCACCCGGACTGATGTGCCCAATTACCGAGCCAGAGCTCTGGAGTGCATGCGCCCAGAGCCAGTGCTCTGTGACAACAGAGGCCACCGCGATGGGAGGCCCACATGGGCCAAAGAACAAAGATGGATGAAAACTAGATAAATGAAAGACCAAAAAAAGTGGCCCGCCCTCCCCAACCCGTCCCCTCCAATAAAGAAAGAAAGAAAGAAAGAATCTGCCTGCTGATGCAGACACCATAGGTTTAATTCCTGGTCCAGGAAGATTCCACATGCTGTGGGGCAGCTAAGCCGGTGTACCATGACCCATGCACCCAAGAGCCTGTGCTTTGAAACAAGAGCATAGCCCACTCTCTGAAACTAGGGTAACTCCTATCAGAACAAAGACCCACTTCTTTATCAAGCTTCTGAATATCCTGTGAGTGAATACTAGCCAACGTATTTTAATAATAAACGATAACGCATTTTTTCTCATAGATGCCTTGTCTTAAAAAATTATTTAAAGGTTTCTCTTTTAAAATAATTCACCGTCTAATGACAGAAATAGGTGCTTAAACAAATAACTACAAGAAATGTGATGAATGTCATACTGTACATGGGTAAGAGTGGCGGGACCATTTCCTTTTACAACAAAGTACTTCCTCTTTTAACATTTGTACATCATTACACTGTGGATTGTTCCACTGGGATCAGGTATTTTTTTAATTTTTAAAAAATATTTATCTACTTATCAAATAAATAGCGATGCCAAGTGTTCGTGGAAGCCCATGGGATCTCTAGTTGCAACATGCAAACTCTAGTTGTGGCATGTGGGATCTAGTTCCCTGGCCAGGGATTGAACCCAGGTCCCCTGCATTGGACGTGCAGAGTCTTAGCCACTGAACCACCAGGGAAGGTTCTGGTAACTTTAAAATAGAAATCACGGGACTTCCCAAGGTCCAGTGGTTAAGAATCTGCCTGCTGGGCTTCCCTGGTGGTCCGGTGGGTAAGGACACCGCCTTGCACTGCAAGGGGTGCCGGTTCGATCCCTGGCCTGGGAAGATCCCACGTGCCATGGAGCACCCGGACTGATGTGCCCAATTACCGAGCCAGAGCTCTGGAGTGCATGCGCCCAGAGCCAGTGCTCTGTGACAACAGAGGCCACCGCGATGGGAGGCCCACATGGGCCAAAGAACAAAGATGGATGAAAACTAGATAAATGAAAGACCAAAAGAAGTGGCCCGCCCTCCCCAACCCGTCCCCTCCAATAAAGAAAGAAAGAAAGAAAGAATCTGCCTGCTGATGCAGACACCATAGGTTTAATTCCTGGTCCAGGAAGATTCCACATGCTGTGGGGCAGCTAAGCCGGTGTACCATGACCCATGCACCCAAGAGCCTGTGCTTTGAAACAAGAGCATAGCCCCCACTCTCTGAAACTAGGGTAACTCCTATCAGCAACAAAGACCCAGGGCTGCCCAAAGTAAAATAATTAATTCAATTAAAAAAAAAAAGAAAGGACTTCCCTGGTGGTCCAGTGGTTAAGACTCTGTGTTCCCAATGCAGGGGGCCCAGGTTCGATCCCTGGTCAGGGATCTCCAGCACAGCCAAATAAATAAATAATTAAAAAAAAGAAAGAAAAGAAAAGAAAAATCACAGTGGCCATGTCTTCAGCTGAGCCCCACCATCTTAGCTGTGCCATACACACGGAATGTTCTTGGCATTGCTTCTGCCACACTGATATATCTGGGCTGCGATCTATCCAGTGGTGGGGCCACCTACGACTGGATTCGACTCCAATCCAACCCTTGGCTTTTGCCTGAATGGCCTGGAATCCTCTGCTTCAACTACATGGATCAGTCGCTTCCATCCTGAAAGAAGAGACCAGATTGCGTTTGCCCATCAGCCAGCTGTGTGCAAACCAGTGTCGGGGAGGGCCACCATCTTTGAGGGCTGGGTCCGTGCTGGTTATTTGTGGGCTCCAGATTCTTCGAGGTTTCTGCTTATCTTGGCATCTTCCACACAGCTGTGGAACCAGGCAGGGCCTTGCACAGACTGGGAGCATTGTTTATTGAATAAACCCTGACAAGCAAAGGTGATACGTTGGGCCATTTGGAGTCACATTGCCTTGATTTTCACTTTTTGACTTAACGAGCACACCCCCATATGCCAGTACCTCCCGCAAAACAGAGAGAAGCACCTGTGTTGGTCTTGGCACATGATCTGTTCAAGGGCAGGGCTGGGCCATCTTCGTTCTCTGTGGCGCTGGACACCCATGCGTGTGCATACGGGTGAGCCCAGGCTCGTGTGTGTATTCATGTCTACTTCTGTTTCTTTGTTGTCTTTTCAAAAACTCGTCTGTGCAGGGTCTTAGTTGCAACATGGGGGACCTTTCCATTGTGGCATATGGGATCTAGCTCCCTGACCAGGGATCAGACCCCAGCTCTCTACATTAGGAGCCTGGAGTCTTAGCCACTCTACCCCCAGGGAAGCTCCTGCCTATGTATGTTTGCTCGTGGACCAAGGCCTGGTCAGTCATGTCTGCTCAAGACAGCAAGTGGAACTCGGACAAATTCAGAGATGAATACAGTTAAACCAATGGGGTCCCGACCTGTTCAAATTTAAGGACTCTTCTTTAACATAAAAAAATTGCAAAGACTCTCACATGAACTTGTCATTTGCAAACTGATTTTTTTTAAAAAAGTCCCCTGACATTCCAGCAACTTTCCCTCTAAACAAGCATGATCAAAAGCATGAGCAAAGTACCACACACCCCAGAGACCATGTCCATCTGGTTTTCTGGTGCATCCTCTGAATCTAGCACAGGATCTGCATCTTATTAACAGGTGCTGAAAAAATCCTTCTTGCAAACATCCAAGAAGGTGAGGGCATGGAGTGGCCTATTGGCCCCCAAAACATCCAACTAGAGTTCTGGAGTGGACGTTCCTGGTGGTCAGTCGCTTCCATCCTGAAAGAAGAGACCAGATTGCGTTTGCCCATCAGCCAGCTGTGTGCAAACCAGTGTCGGGGAGGGCCACCATCTTTGAGGGCTGGGTCCGTGCTGGTTATTTGTGGGCTCCAGATTCTTCGAGGTTTCTGCTTATCTTGGCATCTTCCACACAGCTGTGGAACCAGGCAGGGCCTTGCACAGACTGGGAGCATTGTTTATTGAATAAACCCTGACAAGCAAAGGTGATACGTTGGGCCATTTGGAGTCACATTGCCTTGATTTTCACTTTTTGACTTAACGAGCACACCCCCATATGCCAGTACCTCCCGCAAAACAGAGAGAAGCACCTGTGTTGGTCTTGGCACATGATCTGTTCAAGGGCAGGGCTGGGCCATCTTCGTTCTCTGTGGCGCTGGACACCCATGCGTGTGCATACGGGTGAGCCCAGGCTCGTGTGTGTATTCATGTCTACTTCTGTTTCTTTGTTGTCTTTTCAAAAACTCGTCTGTGCAGGGTCTTAGTTGCAACATGGGGGACCTTTCCATTGTGGCATATGGGATCTAGCTCCCTGACCAGGGATCAGACCCCAGCTCTCTACATTAGGAGCCTGGAGTCTTAGCCACTCTACCCCCAGGGAAGCTCCTGCCTATGTATGTTTGCTCGTGGACCAAGGCCTGGTCAGTCATGTCTGCTCAAGACAGCAAGTGGAACTCGGACAAATTCAGAGATGAATACAGTTAAACCAATGGGGTCCCGACCTGTTCAAATTTAAGGACTCTTCTTTAACATAAAAAAATTGCAAAGACTCTCACATGAACTTGTCATTTGCAAACTGATTTTTTTTAAAAAAGTCCCCTGACATTCCAGCAACTTTCCCTCTAAACAAGCATGATCAAAAGCATGAGCAAAGTACCACACACCCCAGAGACCATGTCCATCTGGTTTTCTGGTGCATCCTCTGAATCTAGCACAGGATCTGCATCTTATTAACAGGTGCTGAAAAAGTCCTTCTTGCAAAAACATCCAAGAAGGTGAGGGCATGGAGTGGCCTATTAGGCCCACTCACCAGCTAGCCTCTGTGGTTCTGCACACCAGCCTTAAGTAGCCAACTCAGAGTTCTGTGTAGTGGACGTTCCTGGTGGTCCAGAGGCTAAGACTCCACGCTCCCAATGTAGCGGGCCTGGGTTCAGTCCTTGGTCAGGGAACTAGATCCCCCCATGCCTAGATGAAGATCAGAGATCCTGAGTGCCACAACTAAGACTCAGCACAGCCTAATATATATATAAGTTTCTGTGTAGAAGACCTGAATCATCCGCCTCAAACTTCACTGTGCAACAAACATCACGTCCCTTTATTGTTGTTGGGCTTCCCTGGTAGCCCAGATGGTAAATAATCTACTATTGTTAAATGAAAGAAGATCTGTTCCTGGGCCTCTGTTCTACCAGCCTGTTGGAAATTTAACATTGGCTTCAATGAGCACATCCCTTCTCTCTCTGGAGTTGCATAAGAATCTGGAAGGGTCGTGTGGTTCCTGGAAAACGGGAAGGGAAAGGATTCTGGTTGTGGTCACTGCTTGTGATTAGGGCTCCCAGGGTCCCCAAAAGACAGGTGGCTCCCCAGGTTCCCTGTTACACGAGGCATAAGGAGATCTTGGCAGAGGCTTCGAGTCCCAGGCCTGGTGTCCAGCCTCCCTGAACGCCCTGTGCCGTCAGACATTTCTCTGAGGGACCAGCCTCCTTCAGAGGGACAGCGTACCCTCCCTGGACTCTCCTTGACCTGCTGTTCCTCCTTTGCTCCTCCCAACTACAGCCTTCCCTGGACTGAGGGGCACACAGAGCCTCAGCTGGACCTCCTAGAGCTGCGCCAGGTGGCAGGGGCTGAAGGACCCCAGAGGGAACTAAAGACAAATTGCATCTCAGTGCCTGGCCCTGCCACAGGGGACCCTCAGAACGACCACCTGCCTGCCTCGTGTCTAACTCTTCTGGGTTGTTTCTTTTTTTTAAAAAATCATTCATTCATTCATTTCGTTTTGGCTGCACTGCATCTTCTTTGCTGTGTGAGGTCTTTCCCGAGCGGCAGCGAGCGGGAGATACAGTCTAGTTGCAGTGTGTGGGCGTCTCATCGCAGTGGCTTCTCTTGTGGAGCACAGGCTCTAGGACACTCAGGATTCAGTTGTTGAAGCGCGTAGGCTCAGTAGTTGCGGCTCCCAGGCTCTAGAGCACAGGCTCAGTAGGTGTGGCACACAGGTTTAGTTGCACCTCCTCTTTCCAGATCAGGGATGGAACCCATGTCCCCTGCCTTGGCAGGCAGATTCACAACCACTGGACCGCAGGGGGAAGTCCCAGTTTGTTTCTAAATAATCCAAACCCCAAAGAGCTTCTTCTGCCATCTTGGTCCCTGAAACTGATCTACCAGAGAAACGACCTGGAATCCGAACCTGTCTTGGCTCAGTACCTGTCTTTTCACTGAGCGACTGGGGGTGTGACAGAGCTTCGTGAGACACTGGCAGATCCTGGCTCGGGGTTCACCCTCACTTTGAAGGCACCAAAACCCATTCTTTTTCTTTTCCCTGGGACCTAGTCCTGGGCTCCTTCAAAGTCCCAACAGTGGGAGGTTTCCTAGCTTAGGGAGGGCAGTGTTGGTTGTACCAGACAACTAGTGGAATAGTTTCTGGCACAAAACCAGACCCTCTTGTGCCAAGAGGTTCCAGGAAAACCAGCACATCCCAGGACTGGGAGGAAGCAAGGCAGCAACTGGGGCGTTTTCCTAATGAATCCAATAAATCCTTGGAAAAATAATCCACCAAAGGTCAGATATAGATAGAAAACAACGCTGCAGGCTTTTGAGGCATTTTTTCCTCCAAAGAGAAAAAGAGAAAATATCCCATGCATTGGCTGTCAGAATAAAATACCTGAGAAGATGAAACTCACCTATTCATGTAAGAAATATGTAAACTTCAGTTCTGTATGATGCCCAGTTAATTGGGGCTAAAATTCTCATGTCCTAGAGCTGCGCCAGGTGGCAGGGGCTGAAGGACCCCAGAGGGAACTAAAGACAAATTGCATCTCAGTGCCTGGCCCTGCCACAGGGGACCCTCAGAACGACCACCTGCCTGCCTCGTGTCTAACTCTTCTGGGTTGTTTCTTTTTTTTAAAAAATCATTCATTCATTCATTTCGTTTTGGCTGCACTGCATCTTCTTTGCTGTGTGAGGTCTTTCCCGAGCGGCAGCGAGCGGGAGATACAGTCTAGTTGCAGTGTGTGGGCGTCTCATCGCAGTGGCTTCTCTTGTGGAGCACAGGCTCTAGGACACTCAGGATTCAGTTGTTGAAGCGCGTAGGCTCAGTAGTTGCGGCTCCCAGGCTCTAGAGCACAGGCTCAGTAGGTGTGGCACACAGGTTTAGTTGCACCTCCTCTTTCCAGATCAGGGATGGAACCCATGTCCCCTGCCTTGGCAGGCAGATTCACAACCACTGGACCGCAGGGGAAGTCCCAGTTTGTTTCTAAATAATCCAAACCCCAAAGAGCTTCTTCTGCCATCTTGGTCCCTGAAACTGATCTACCAGAGAAACGACCTGGAATCCGAACCTGTCTTGGCTCAGTACCTGTCTTTTCACTGAGCGACTGGGGGTGTGACAGAGCTTCGTGAGACACTGGCAGATCCTGGCTCGGGGTTCACCCTCACTTTGAAGGCACCAAAACCCATTCTTTTTCTTTTCCCTGGGACCTAGTCCTGGGCTCCTTCAAAGTCCCAACAGTGGGAGGTTTCCTAGCTTAGGGAGGGCAGTGTTGGTTGTACCAGACAACTAGTGGAATAGTTTCTGGCACAAAACCAGACCCTCTTGTGCCAAGAGGTTCCAGGAAAACCAGCACATCCCAGGACTGGGAGGAAGCAAGGCAGCAACTGGGGCGTTTTTCCTAATGAATCCAATAAATCCTTGGAAAAATAATCCACCAAAGGTCAGATATAGATAGAAAACAACGCTGCAGGCTTTTGGAGGCATTTTTTTCCTCCAAAGAGAAAAAAAGAGAAAATATCCCATGCATTGGCTGTCAGAATAAAATACCTGAGAAGATGAAACTCACCTATTCATGTAAGAAATATGTAAACTTCAGTTCTGTATGATGCCCAGTTAATTGGGGCTGAAAGTAGGGTGTTCATGGCTTCAGTCATGTCTGTGTCTGGCTCTTTGTGACCCTATGGACTGTAGCCCACCAGGCTCCTCGGTCCATGGAATTTTCCAGGCAAGAATACTGAAGTGGGTGGCCATGTCCTTCTCCAGAAGTGGGGGTGAGGGGAGAGAAAAGGAAAAGATGAATTGGGAGAAAAGGAAATAGAGGAAACAGAAAGGATGAGAGGTGATTGGGAGAACTTGGAGGAAGATCATATTTTCAGGGGCAGAGACATGAAACACAGGAAAATAGGGCACAGTGAGAGAACAGCACATGGAGAAGGCTCAGAAGATTACGTTACAAATAGAAAGAAGAGGACTTCCCTGGTGGTCCAGTGGGTAAGGACACCGCCTTGCACTGCAAGGGGCGCCAGTTTGATCCCTGGCCTGGGAAGATCCCACATGCCGCGGAGCGGCTGGACCGATGTGTCCAGCTACTGAGCTGGAGCTCTGGAGCCCATGTGCCCAGAGCTGGTGCTCTGCGACAACAGAGGCCACCATGATGGGAGGCCCACACAGGTCAAAGAACAAAGATGGATGAAAATAGATAAATGAAAGACCAATAGGAGTGGCCTGCCCGCCCCCCTCCCTCCCCACCCGCCCCCCAAAATAAATTAATTAATTAATTAAAAAAAAAAAGAGCAGCGTAGTGGTTTTCAAAGGGGGAGGGTGAAATGGGTAAAGGTGGTCAACTGTATGGTAATGGAGGATGAGGTCTGAATTTTTGGTGGTCCGCATGCTGTAGTGTTACAGAAGGCGAAATACATGGTACATATGACTAATCTGGGATTATACGTATCTGTAAACAACAAAACTCTATAAAAGCAAAAAAAAAAAAAAAAAAGGCACTAAAAAAGGAAGTATACAGGGCGTCCCCCCATGGCCCAGTGGGTGAAGAATCCGCCTTGCAGTGCAGTAGCACTGGTTCGATCCCTGGCCCCTGAGGATCCCATGTGCCGAGCAGCGGCTGGGCCAGTGTGTCCAATTGCGAGCCTGCACTCTTGGGCGCATGCTCCCAGAGCCAATGCTCTGCAAAGAGAGGGGCCACTGCGATGGGAGGCCTGCACGTGCCGGGGAATGAAGATCGATGAAAAGTAAAAATGATGACTTAGAGGCAAAAAGGAATTACACAGAAAAAAAAAAAAAAAAAGAAACACGTGGCACACATGAAACCTATTATAAACCAATGTTTACCTTGTGAAATGAAATATTTTCTGCTCTACGTTCTACCAGTAAATGAGCTTTTTCCAAAGGCAGATTTCAGAGCCCATGTGAAACTGAGCCAGCTATTTGGAAGTCATCAGCTGCCTCCTCCGCTGAGAAGCTGTGGGGATGTGAGAAGCGGCCATCCACCATATTGGCCATCTTATGGTAAACAAGGAATTCGTATGTGAATAATACACAAAGCAGGATTGGCCCCAGGTAGCTAGATACATACAAAAGAAATGGTTTCAGCAAGCCCAGATGCTTGCATCACCCCATATGTAGAGGATCACTAAATCTCTGCATGTGAGAGATTGTGTTTTCTCTTAATTAACAGTAACCTTTTAATTCTCAGATTACCTGCCCCTTGCTGCAAACTTGTACATAGCCTGGCTCTTACCATACCTCCTTGGAGTCAGCTCTCTCTGGGTCACCTGAGAGACTGTCTCCCTGGCTGGAGTTCTAACATTCCCACTGAACAAAACCTAACTCTCAACTTTTAGGTTGACTGTTTTTTTTATTATTATTATTGACAAACTTAATTTAAAAAAAAAAGTTTGGGGGGAACTTTTCTGGCGATCAAGTGGTTAAGACTTTGCCTTCCAATGCATGGAGTTTGGGTTCAATCAAAAAAAACTTTTTACCAAAGGTTATTTGAAAGTAAATCCTTGTCGTTATACTTTTTTCTATTTACATGAGCATCTTAGACACATGGAAAGTCAGAACTGTGAAAACAGGAGGTCATCTTGACCAATTCCCTCTGGATTGCATTGGTGTCCCCCTCTTCCACCAAAATTCATGTCTACCTGAAACCTCAGAACATGAGCTCCTTTAGAAACAGGGTCTGGGGCTTCCCTGTTGGCTCAGTGCAGTAGCACTGGTTCGATCCTGGCCCCTGAGGATCCCATGTGCCGAGCAGCGGCTGGGCCAGTGTGTCCAATTGCGAGCCTGCACTCTTGGGCGCATGCTCCCAGAGCCAATGCTCTGCAAAGAGAGGGGCCACTGCGATGGGAGGCCTGCACGTGCCGGGGAATGAAGATCGATGAAAAGTAAAAATGATGACTTAGAGGCAAAAAGGAATTACACAGAAAAAAAAAAAAAAAAAGAAACACGTGGCACACATGAAACCTATTATAAACCAATGTTTACCTTGTGAAATGAAATATTTTCTGCTCTACGTTCTACCAGTAAATGAGCTTTTTCCAAAGGCAGATTTCAGAGCCCATGTGAAACTGAGCCAGCTATTTGGAAGTCATCAGCTGCCTCCTCCGCTGAGAAGCTGTGGGGATGTGAGAAGCGGCCATCCACCATATTGGCCATCTTATGGTAAACAAGGAATTCGTATGTGAATAATACACAAAGCAGGATTGGCCCCAGGTAGCTAGATACATACAAAGAAATGGTTTCAGCAAGCCCAGATGCTTGCATCACCCCATATGTAGAGGATCACTAAATCTCTGCATGTGAGAGATTGTGTTTTCTCTTAATTAACAGTAACCTTTTAATTCTCAGATTACCTGCCCCTTGCTGCAAACTTGTACATAGCCTGGCTCTTACCATACCTCCTTGGAGTCAGCTCTCTCTGGGTCACCTGAGAGACTGTCTCCCTGGCTGGAGTTCTAACATTCCCACTGAACAAAACCTAACTCTCAACTTTTAGGTTGACTGTTTTTTTTATTATTATTATTGACAAACTTAATTTAAAAAAAAAAGTTTGGGGGGAACTTTTCTGGCGATCAAGTGGTTAAGACTTTGCCTTCCAATGCATGGAGTTTGGGTTCAATCAAAAAAAACTTTTTACCAAAGGTTATTTGAAAGTAAATCCTTGTCGTTATACTTTTTTCTATTTACATGAGCATCTTAGACACATGGAAAGTCAGAACTGTGAAAACAGGAGGTCATCTTGACCAATTCCCTCTGGATTGCATTGGTGTCCCCCTCTTCCACCAAAATTCATGTCTACCTGAAACCTCAGAACATGAGCTCCTTTAGAAACAGGGTCTGGGGCTTCCCTGTTGGCTCAGTGGTGAAGAACTCACCTGCCAGTGCAGGGGACATAGGTTCAGTCCCCGATCCAGGAAGATCCCACACACCGCAGAGCAACTAAGTCCGTGCACCACAACTATTGAGCCTGTGCTCTAGAGCCTGGGGGCTGCAACTAGAAAAAGGCTCATGCAGCAATGAAGACCCATTCCAACCAAAAATAAAATAAATAAAATAATTTGTAAAAATCACATTAAAACGTATTTTTAAAAAGAAAAGAAACAGGGTCTGTGCAGAAGTAAATAGTTAAGATGAGGTTATACGGGACCAGGGTTGGCCCTAACTTCAATGGCAGGTGTCTTTTATGAGAAGACACAGAGTCCTAAGTTCTGTCAAGGGACTCGTCTGTTCTCTGCAGAGACATGAGGCAAGACACGCAGGCATCTGGAAGAAGGCCATGTCACAACAGAGGCAGGGATTAGAGTGGAGCAGCAGCCGTGGGACCCCAAGGGTCACTGCGACCACCAGAGACGAGAGGAAGCAAGGAAGCAACCTTCCTGGAGACCTCAAGGGCTCCTGGCCTGCCTGACAGCTTTGTGGACCTCTCCCCTCCAGAAACTTGGAAGGGTAAATTTCTTTTACCATTTTAAAATTTGTTTTAAGTCACAGTGTGTGGTGATCTACTATGGCAGCCCTAAGAAACTAGTACATGATTTTCTTCTTAAAAAATCTTTAAGTTTATTCATTTAATTATTTTTGGCTGTGCTGGGTTTATTGCTGCATGGGCTTTCTCTGCTCTTTCTTAAAAATTTTTTTAAAAAGTTTGGGGGGAACTTTTCTGGCGATCAAGTGGTTAAGACTTTGCCTTCCAATGCATGGAGTTTGGGTTCAATCAAAAAAAACTTTTTACCAAAGGTTATTTGAAAGTAAATCCTTGTCGTTATACTTTTTTCTATTTACATGAGCATCTTAGACACATGGAAAGTCAGAACTGTGAAAACAGGAGGTCATCTTGACCAATTCCCTCTGGATTGCATTGGTGTCCCCCTCTTCCACCAAAATTCATGTCTACCTGAAACCTCAGAACATGAGCTCCTTTAGAAACAGGGTCTGGGGCTTCCCTGTTGGCTCAGTGGTGAAGAACTCACCTGCCAGTGCAGGGGACATAGGTTCAGTCCCCGATCCAGGAAGATCCCACACACCGCAGAGCAACTAAGTCCGTGCACCACAACTATTGAGCCTGTGCTCTAGAGCCTGGGGGCTGCAACTAGAAAAAGGCTCATGCAGCAATGAAGACCCATTCCAACCAAAAATAAAATAAATAAAATAATTTGTAAAAATCACATTAAAACGTATTTTTAAAAAGAAAAGAAACAGGGTCTGTGCAGAAGTAAATAGTTAAGATGAGGTTATACGGGACCAGGGTTGGCCCTAACTTCAATGGCAGGTGTCTTTTATGAGAAGACACAGAGTCCTAAGTTCTGTCAAGGGACTCGTCTGTTCTCTGCAGAGACATGAGGCAAGACACGCAGGCATCTGGAAGAAGGCCATGTCACAACAGAGGCAGGGATTAGAGTGGAGCAGCAGCCGTGGGACCCCAAGGGTCACTGCGACCACCAGAGACGAGAGGAAGCAAGGAAGCAACCTTCCCTGGAGACCTCAAGGGGCTCCTGGCCTGCCTGACAGCTTTGTGGACCTCTCCCCTCCAGAAACTTGGAAGGGTAAATTTCTTTTACCATTTTAAAATTTGTTTTAAGTCACAGTGTGTGGTGATCTACTATGGCAGCCCTAAGAAACTAGTACATGATTTTCTTCTTAAAAAATCTTTAAGTTTATTCATTTAATTATTTTTGGCTGTGCTGGGTCTTCATTGCTGCATGGGCTTTCTCTGCTCAACATGAGTGGGGGTTACTCTCTAGTTGAGGTGTGCGGGCATCCCATTGTGATGGCTTCTCTCGTTTCACAGTGTGGGCTCTAGGGCACATGAGCTCAGTAGTTTAGGCCTATGGGCTTAGTCACTCTGAGGCATTTGGGATCCTCCTGGACCAGGGATTGAATCTGTGTCTCCTGCGTTAACAGGGAGATTCTTCACCACTGAGCCACCAGGAAAATCCAATATACCATTTTCTTGTTTTCTTTCTTTCTTCTTTTTTGGTTGCATCAAGTCTTAGTGGCAGCACTCGGGATCTTTGATCTTTGTTGCAGTATGCCGGACATTTAATTGTGGCATTTGAACTCTTAGCTGCAGCATGAGGGATCTGGTTCCCTAATCAGGGATCAAACCTGCACCTCCTGCAATGGGAGTGTAGAGTCTCAGCTGCAGGGAAGTCATTTTCTTTTGCAGGAGAACGGCAGGATGTGTGACATCTCCAAGGTCATGGAGTCAACTGGTAGTCAGTCTCCCACTACAACTTGCCTTTTACGTTTCCTTAAGAATTCCTTATTTCCAGCATCTTTCATCCTCTCTGAATATGGAAATAATATTTCTCTTGTCAAAGTTCATGTTGAAATAAAGAGTCATTTCCCATTGAATTAGGAAATGTGTGTGAAGGGATCATTCAGGCTCTAGAAACACTTGGAAGTTTTCAAAATATTTACTGCTTATTCCGTTGGCATTCCAATACAGTCTAATAGCTTACTTTTTGAGAGATGAGGCTGCTTTTGAACATTGAAATCACCATTATTATTATTTTTGCACCCATTCCTATGCTGCCCCATGCCCTGCACCCCTGACATCACCATTATTTTTATTTTTAAAATTTAAAATTTATTTTTAAATTGAAGGATAATTGCATTACAGTACTGTGTTGGTTTCTGCCAAACATCAGCATGAGTCAGCCATAGGTGTACATATGTCTTCTCCCCCTTGAACCTCCCCCCATCTCCCTCCCCATCCCAACCCTCAAGGTTGCAAAACCACCATTTCTTTCTTCATTCTGAGCATTTTTTTTAAAGGGGAGCTAAGTCTCTCTTGGGACATTGGACTTAAAACTGTCCAAGAAGTAGAACCTTTGATAAGAAATGGGTGGACCCTTTTCTGGGTCTTCTTTTTTCAAGGTTTTTTTGATTTAAAATATTCTTTATTAAATTTGTTATAACATTGCCTCTGTTTCATTTTGGGTTTTTGACCCCACTGCATGTGGGATCTTAGCTCCCAGAACAGGGATGGGACCCAGACCCCCTACATTGGAATTCAAAGTCCTAACCACTTGCTCGCCAGAGAAGTCCCACCTTCTGGGTTTTTCACTGAGATCCAATCATATGAAGAACACATGAGTTTTTTAATGGTTTCATCGTTAACCCTTTTTTGGATCAGCTTTTATCACAGCTGATGAAAGCTACGTACTCTCTGTCCCAGAGTACTGCATACTCTCACAGCTCTTTGCACCCATTCTGGGGGAGGGGGTTCACAGACACCATGCCTACCCCACTCCTCGCCCCGCCCATAGACCCTTACTGTGAAGACGGCCCTGCTGGGCACCCATTTCCCTCCAGTTCACCTTCTCAACTTAAGCCTCATGGTGAGCAAGGGTCAAATCCAACCTCTGGCAGAAGTTTTCTCTCCAACATGCGAATGACACTGGGGTGTGTGTGTGTCTGTTAGTCACTCATGCATGCATGCTAAGTCGCTTCAGGTGTGTCTGACTCTGAGTTCTGGCTGAGCAACTTGTGGGGACCTTCTCCAGACTCTCAAAGATTAGGTCAGGCTAATGGGATGCCCAGCAGAAATTCCTAGGGAAAATGGTAGCTTTTTCGAGGAGGACTAACTGGGTCACAGGGCAAACAGGCTGTTTCCCTGGTATTCCTTGGGGACACTGTCCTGTCCCTTACCTTGGGGCCTTAACATGCTTCTCCCCACCCCGTTGTTGAATCTGCCTCTTGCTCCTCACCCCACCTTTTCCACATGCTACCCTCTACCTGCTCTCGGTTAGACCCTTCCTCTTGGAAGCTTTCCTCTGATACCCCCTCAAATCTGTTAGGAGCCCCCCTGGCCTGTGCCCCCATTTCTTGGACCCTCTGCATCACCACCTTTGTCCCACTGCTGTAACTGGCTCTCTATTCACCTCTCTGCTGGACTGTGTAAGAGATCAGGTGCCATGTGATTCCTATCATCTTCCTACCAGGAAAACAGATGGATGGATACGAGCTTGCTGAGTGAAAACATGACTAACTGCAGGACTTCTCAATCCCGGCACTGTTGACATTTTGGACTTGATATTTCTCCATCACGGGGGCTGCCCTATGCGTTGCCAGATATTTAATCGAATCCTTGGCTTCTACCCACCACATGCCAGTAAGCACCCCAACTGTGATCACTAAAAATGTGCCCAGAAGCTGCCCAGTGCCCCTGGGAAGTAAAGTCATCCTGGTAGAAAACCACTGGGTGCATGAATAAATGTATGTGGACTGCCAAGGTCACTTCCCCCATTTTGAGTCTATATTTGAGTGTGAGCGTTTGGTTAGTCACTTCACCCATTTCACGAGCTCAGTATGTGCTCGTGAAATGGGTAGTTTAATGTTGCGCCCGCCCAAGCCCTTACTGTGAGACGGCCTGCTGGGCACCCATTTCCCTCAGTTCACCTTCTCAACTTAAGCCTCATGGTGAGCAAGGGTCAAATCCAACCTCTGGCAGAAGTTTTCTCCAACATGCGAATGACACTGGGGTGTGTGTTCCGTTTCACTTAGCATCATGCATCAAGCTAATCCACTCGAGAGTTTCTCTCAACATGCGAATGACACTGGGGTGTGTGTGTCTGTTAGTCACTCATGCATGCATGCTAAGTCGCTTCAGGTGTGGCTGACTCCGAGTTCTGGCTGAGCAACTTGGGGACCTTCTCCAGACTCTCAAAGATTAGGTCAGGCTAATGGGATGCCCAGCAGAAATTCCTAGGGAAAATGGTAGCTTTTTCGAGGAGGACTAACTGGGTCACAGGGCAAACAGGCTGTTTCCCTGGTATTCCTTGGGGACACTGTCCTGTCCCTTACCTTGGGGCCTTAACATGCTTCTCCCCCCCCCGTTGTTGAATCTGCCTCTTGCTCCTCACCCCACCTTTTCCACATGCTACCCTCTACCTGCTCTCGGTTAGACCCTTCCTCTTGGAAGCTTTCCTCTGATACCCCCTCAAATCTGTTAGGAGCCCCCCTGGCCTGTGCCCCCATTTCTTGGACCCTCTGCATCACCACCTTTGTCCCACTGCTGTAACTGGCTCTCTATTCACCTCTCTGCTGGACTGTGTAAGAGATCAGGTGCCATGTGATTCCTATCATCTTCCTACCAGGAAAACAGATGGATGGATACGAGCTTGCTGAGTGAAAACATGACTAACTGCAGGACTTCTCAATCCCGGCACTGTTGACATTTTGGACTTGATATTTCTCCATCACGGGGGCTGCCCTATGCGTTGCCAGATATTTAATCGAATCCTTGGCTTCTACCCACCACATGCCAGTAAGCACCCCAACTGTGATCACTAAAAATGTGCCCAGAAGCTGCCCAGTGCCCCTGGGAAGTAAAGTCATCCTGGTAGAAAACCACTGGGTGCATGAATAAATGTATGTGGACTGCCAAGGTCACTTCCCCCATTTTGAGTCTATATTTGAGTGTGAGCGTTTGGTTAGTCACTTCACCCATTTCACGAGCTCAGTATGTGCTCGTGAAATGGGTAGTTTAATGTTGTATGGGTTCTCAGAAGAGGGGAAAAAATTCCACTAAGCCTTTTCTGAATGCATGCTTAGTCGCTTCAGCTGTGTCCGACTCTGTGCGACCCCATGGACTGTAGCCCACCAGGCTTCTCTGTCCATGGGATTCTCCAGGCAATACTGGAGTGGGTTGCCGTTTCCTTCTCCATTTTCTGGGTGGTCTCTCTTTTAATGATCTATGACAATGTGAGGACACGAGAGGGAGCTCTAACGAACAACTTCCAGAGCAGAGAAAATGTCCTTTCTCTCCTGGAAAGGGTGACTGGACCCTCCCTCTAAGTGATAAGCTCAGGCTTAGGTGCCTGGTTATGGCATCCGGTTACGACAGTGGAACCTGGCTGCTGGGTTTAGAGAGATGTTAGCCATTCAATATCCTGAAAGAAAGATGTCTGTGTGTGGTGTCCTCCTCAGACACACAGACTGAGGGGAAGAATAATTAAAGACTCAATCATGCTCCTTAAGTAAGTCATAAGGCGTATGAACAGGGTCTTTCCAGCTTCCATAGAAATGGCCTTGCCCTGGTGGCGGCAAGGGACCAAGGGGTGGACACGGAGGCTTGGGGCACTCCCCAAGTCAGCATCACATCAACTACCAGGCTTGAAGGCTGTTAGAGGTTGTCTCATCCGGTGGTCCCCCAACCTTCTTGGCACCAGGGACCAATTTCGTGGAAGACAATTTTCCCGTGAACTGGGGGTGGAGGGATGGTTTGGGGATGATCCGAGGGCATTACATCTATTGTGCCCTTACTAATCTCATGCTGCTGCTGATCGGACAGGAGGAGCCCGGTACGCAGCCCAGAGGTTAGGGAAGCCCTGGTCTAACCTTTTGTCTCTACCCTGAGTCCATGGCCTAATAACTGGAAAACCGTGTAGTATCAGCTGCCCTCCTAATTTGAAAAGAATCCACACCCTCCAAATATTAAGAATCATGAGTCTGACCTCCTCACCGTCGAGATGAAGACTCTAAGAGGCTCCTTCGAGTTTCTGCAGCCGCAGGCTGGCAGGGCCAGGGGACACTCAGATCTCCTCCATCTTCAGGCCCAGCTCAGGGGTGCGGCTGGGCTGGCGCCCTGGCCTGTGGCCGAGGAGGCCTGGGCTGAGGCCACAGGGGAGGCTGGGTCCTGGAGGCTTAGACGAGTGAAAGGGGGCTTTGCCCGCAGGATCACCAGATAACGTGAGATGTCTAGTTAAACTTGAATTTCAGATAAATGAATACTTTTTATAGTGTAAGTATATCCCAAACATTACACGGGGCATACGTATGCTCAAAAATTGTTTGTTGCTTATCTGGAATTCTGATGTAACTGGGCATCTAGTGTTGGAGGCGGTGGGGGCGGGTGGTGTTACTGGTTTTGCTCCATCTGACAACAGCCTGGCTTCAACCAGCTTCAGCTGGGAGGTGAACACTGAAGCAGCAGCTGACGGCTATTAATGACCGAGTGTGCCCAACTCAGACGACCTCTGGTTTCAGGGAGGTCCGGGGAAGCCCTGGCCTGCTGGTAGGACCTGCCTGGCTTTCTCTCTGTGGTCTCCGAGGCTCTGAAGGAGGGAGGAGTTCTCCAGGCACAACGAGATATTCCGTATGTGTCTGACCTCTCCGAAGATGACATTCTCACAGGTCTGTGAAGAGTGAAGATGAAATTTATTTAATACAATGCCCCGCAGGGCCCCTGCACTGCGTCTCGGAGGTCGAGGGAGGTGGCTTGGGTGGGGGCGTGCTCACTAGGGTGGTCCCACCACAGAAGAGCCATAGCCTCTCGTCCACCCACTCGGGACATCATCAGACACGTCTGAGGGCCTCGGGAGACCATTCCTTTTAGCAAGGAATAAATAACAAAAAAATTAGTAAGAAAAATACGGATTTCATTTGTCTATTAAAAAGAAAAATTTGCTGGAGGCAGTCATCTTCCTGTCCTTTGGCCTTCAGTGTGGTAGAGGAAAAAGAAAGGAAGGGGATAGAAAACCCGCCTAAGAATATCTGTCCAAGTTCGTTTTCTGTTTGGTGCACTGCCCAGAATGAAGCTCGTCTTTAAGTTGGCATCTCAAAGGAGTCACTCCCAAGCAGCTCTGTCTTCCCAGCTGCGGCGGCAGAGGTGTCTGAGGGGACAGAGGGCCGCTGTCCAGTCCGTGCTGTGCACTTCCAAGGAACAAGGACTGTCCGGAACCACAGACCCTCAAAGGACCAAAGGCAAAGAGAAAAAACTACCCTCTAAACCAGGCCATTCGCTAGGAGGAAATGACTTTAAAAAAAGGAAAAAAAAACCACAGAAATCGGTTTTTGTGTATGAGGATACTTGGAAAAGTTCTTGATTTCTGTATAAGACAAAATATTCAAGTTTCAAAATATCCCAATGGCCAGTTTGCCCCTAGACCTCCGGCTGCTGCCCCTCCCCAAGGATGCTCCAACGTGGGAGGCAGGCCGTGTGGGGCACTAACCAGCCCCTCTGTGAGCTCTTGATACCCAACATAAATGGAGTGAAGATGGCTTTCAGAACTGGTGCCATGGCCTGAGGAATTGCGATGTTCGGTGGGAGCAGGGCAGGTTCATAAATTAAGTGCACAAAACTCTTGGAATACGGCAATCATCTCTTCTCCGAAGGTGGGTGTCCTCCCAGGGAGGCATGTGTGTTTCCAGAGTCCTAAGTTCCATCAAGGGACTCTTCCGTTTTCTGCAGGGACAAGAGGACAAGACACGCCATGGTCATACCCTTGGGGACGGAAGGCTGGCCTGGTGCAAAGGTAGGCAAAACTGCAGCGGGCATGTCTCCAAGGAGCAGCTCAGCAGTGCTGGCGGCCGCCGGCACCCTCCACCTGGTTGACCCGCCCTTCTCTCCATGCCTGCTCTGTGGGCCGCAGCTTCTCCTCACCCCCCACAGGCTGCACAGCAAACTCACTACCTGTTTCATCAAGCAGCCCCAGGGGAAGACTGGCAACGTTCAGAGGGGACATGGTGTCTTGCTCCTGCCCAACCTCTCAGTGATCCTCCTCTGGGTCTGGTTTTCATTTGTTGGTGTTGCCTCTCAGCTTATGGGATCTTAGTTCCCTGACCAGACCAGGGATTGAACCGGTGCCCTGAGTCTTAACCCCTGGACTGCCAAGGAGCTTCATAGGTCTACTTCTAAATTTCAACAACTAAAGCTCGAACCCAAATGGCCTGTCCAAGTTCGTTTTCTGCCCAGAATGAAGCTCGTCTTTAAGTTGGCATCTCAAAGGAGTCACTCCCAAGCAGCTCTGTCTTCCCAGCTGCGGCGGCAGAGGTGTCTGAGGGGACAGAGGGCCGCTGTCCAGTCCGTGCTGTGCACTTCCAAGGAACAAGGACTGTCCGGAACCACAGACCCTCAAAGGACCAAAGGCAAAGAGAAAAAACTACCCTCTAAACCAGGCCATTCGCTAGGAGGAAATGACTTTAAAAAAAGGAAAAAAAAACCACAGAAATCGGTTTTTGTGTATGAGGATACTTGGAAAAGTTCTTGATTTCTGTATAAGACAAAATATTCAAGTTTCAAAATATCCCAATGGCCAGTTTGCCCCTAGACCTCCGGCTGCTGCTCTCTCCCCCCAAGGATGCTCCAACGTGGGAGGCAGGCCGTGTGGGGCACTAACCAGCCCCTCTGTGAGCTCTTGATACCCAACATAAATGGAGTGAAGATGGCTTTCAGAACTGGTGCCATGGCCTGAGGAATTGCGATGTTCGGTGGGAGCAGGGCAGGTTCATAAATTAAGTGCACAAAACTCTTGGAATACGGCAATCATCTCTTCTCCGAAGGTGGGTGTCCTCCCAGGGAGGCATGTGTGTTTCCAGAGTCCTAAGTTCCATCAAGGGACTCTTCCGTTTTCTGCAGGGACAAGAGGACAAGACACGCCATGGTCATACCCTTGGGGACGGAAGGCTGGCCTGGTGCAAAGGTAGGCAAAACTGCAGCGGGCATGTCTCCAAGGAGCAGCTCAGCAGTGCTGGCGGCCGCCGGCACCCTCCACCTGGTTGACCCGCCCTTCTCTCCATGCCTGCTCTGTGGGCCGCAGCTTCTCCTCACCCCCCACAGGCTGCACAGCAAACTCACTACCTGTTTCATCAAGCAGCCCCAGGGGAAGACTGGCAACGTTCAGAGGGGACATGGTGTCTTGCTCCTGCCCAACCTCTCAGTGATCCTCCTCTGGGTCTGGTTTTCATTTGTTGGTGTTGCCTCTCAGCTTATGGGATCTTAGTTCCCTGACCAGACCAGGGATTGAACCGGTGCCCTGAGTCTTAACCCCTGGACTGCCAAGGAGCTTCATAGGTCTACTTCTAAATTTCAAAAACTAAAGATCGAACTCAAATGGCTAAACTTAAAAGGTTTTGGTTTTTTCTTTTTCTATTTTTTGGCCACTTTTATTGGTCTTTCATTTATTTATTTCATCCATCTTTGTTCTTTGGCCTGTGTGGGCCTCCCATCGCAGTGGCCTCCCTCGTTGCAGAGCACCGGCTCTGGGCACATGCTCTCCAGAGCTCCAGCTTGGTAGTCGGACACATTGGTCCAGCCGCCTGTGGCACGTGGAATCTTCCCAAGTCAGGGATTGAACCAGTGCCCCTTGAACTGCAAGGCAGAGTCTTTACCCACTGGACCACCAGGGAAGCCCAAAAGGTTTTTAAGTGACATGATTCTGACTTAAAAAAGAATGAAATTCTGGTTCATGTCAACCTGGATAAACCCTGAAAACATTACGCGAAGTGAAATAAGACAGACACAAAAGGAACAAATACTGTATGATTTCACTTAACTGGATGTACCCAGAAAAGCCAAGTCATAGACACAGAAAGTAGGGTGCTGGCTGCCCATCTGGGAGGAAGGGCAAGTAGGAAATTAGGGTTTAACGGGTGCAGACTTTTGGTTTGGGATGATGAAAAGTTCTGTGGAAGGATTTGGCAATGCTCGCACAACAGTGAGAAAGCACTTAATGCCACTGAGTCAACTGTATACTGAGAAATGGAAAATTTCATGTTGGGTATATTTTGCCACAAGTGACAAAAAAAATTTTTTTTCAATTTGAGATGCCGCCTTGCAGTGTTCCCTAACTACCTGCATGGTATTTGTGTCACGTACACACCCATCAGAGACGGGACCTCCGTCTGACCCAGGCACTGTGTTCTCTGCTGAGGATGCAAGAACCTGTCCCTGATAATTTTATATCCTATCAACTGTTGACAAATAACACTACCACAAAGTAGAAAGTGGGAGAGGTCCTAACAGCCTGCAGGAGGAGTTGAGAGGCAGTGAGGGAGAGGACCCTAGCTGGGCAGGTAGGTGGGATGGATTTTGATGAATGGCTGGAGCAGAAGGCACAAGAGTAGAGCATGCTGGGAAATTCCTGAGTAGAGGAGCCCCAGGTAACAGCACAGAGCGCTCACAGAGCAGGTGGAACCCAGGGAGGCTGGCGAAGTTGTGGGCATTGGCCTGGGTTTTGGGAACACCATGGCCCTGTCGTCTGTCTCCCTGCCGGTTGGCTGAGGTGGGTTCCCTGTTTTGTTCTGGTCCTGCCCCGGTCTGAGGAGCCTCTCGGAACAGGATGCAGGTCCGTGGGGCTCCAGCTGGAAGGCCAAGGCTCTGCCTCCTCCTTTGCCAAGAGAGACCCAGACAAGCAGGCCAAGAGAGTTGCGTTGGCCCCCGGGGGTTGGAGGCCCGCCAGCCCTGGCAGCCACCCTCACTCCACTTCCTCCGGTCAGCCCAGAGGAGTGACCCTGGTGTCCAGCCTTTCTGCAGGCCCGGCCCAAGTCCTCCCCCAGACACCTCCGCTGCCCTCTCCAGGGGAAGTGAGCTCAGGGAGCTGTTGCAGCACCAGCTCCAGAGATGGGAAGGGCCTGGACAGCCATCCAGGCCTTGTGGCTTTTGAAAATAAAGGCAAACACTCTCCCACCTAAGGCCGTGCCTGCCTCTGTTTAAATCAGAGCCCAGCTGTCAGGCACCTGAGAATAGCCAAGAAATTTCCCCGCTTCTGACCAGAACATGGAGTGGACACTCTCAAAGGTCATGTTGCTTCTAGCACACCTGGTATCTCTACTTCCTGCTTCCCGAAGGTGCCTCTTCTGAGCACTCCCAATAAACCGGATCCGTGCTGGGTGCCGGCTTAATCCTCACACCAACCAAGTGCTGCTGCTTAGTCACTTCAGTCATGTCCGACTCTGTGACCCCATGGACTGCAGCCTACCAGGCTCCTCTGTCCATGGAATTTTCCAGGCAAGAATACTGGAGTAGGTTTTCATTTCCTTCTCTAACAACCAAGTGAAAGGGTTCCATTTCCTCCAATTTACAGACGAAGCAACTCAGGCCCTAAGAGGTTAGGAAATCTGCCCAAAGTGACATGTCTAATAAGTAGCTATCAGAGAAGAGTCAAGTTTTAACGTGCGTCTGTGCTTCCTAATTCAAAGGCTGACTTGGGTTGAATCCTGGGAGTTGCGTAAGCAACTGCTACTTTCTCCTCATGTGACAGGGGGCATTTCAGGGCCAAGTGAAGTAAAATCCCCCCTCTGTACACTATGCTGTCAGAGTGTCTGATGACAAACACTTTGAAACAGATAACTAGCTTTTCTATGATAGTTTTCAAGCTGTGAGTACTTTGCACAAGTGTTTCTCATTTAACCCTTAAGAAGCTCCTTCTTGTTGTTTTAGTTGCTAGGTCGTCTGACTCTTTGAGACTCCATGGACTGTAGCCCGCCAGGTTCCTCTCTCCATGGGATTTCCCAGGCAAGAATACTGCAGTACGTTGCCATTTCCTCCTCCAGGGGATCTTTCCGACACAGGGATCAAACCTGTGTCTCCTGCCTTGGCAGGCAGATTCTTTACCATTGATCCACCGGGGAAGCCCTAAGAAGCTCCTTAACAGATGAATGTTACTGCTGTAGTTGTCATCATCATCTCCATTTTATAGATGGGGAAGCTTAGGCGTGGCTAGGGAGCTGGAACTCATGCTCCGGCCTCTTGATCCTAACTCCAGGGCCGTTCCCATCGCATCCCAGCTATCTGCTGGCTCCCGGGAAGGATGGAGGTGAAGAATTGCCTTTATTTTTATTTTTTCTGTAAGAAGACAAGTTCTTTCCAAGATTCTGAGACCCATGCACGTCCAGATTCATCCTTTTAAGTACAGGGTGTTCTCTTTCATGTTATCTGTCTGCCTAGGCCACAAACACGATTTATAAACAAGGCAAAAATGGCAGAGGAAAAATGAAGTCAGAATGTGCCATTGAAGCAAGTCAAACAATACTAAATTAGTATTTGGCTAAGTGGCTATCTCATTGTTAAGATATTTCCTCCAATATGTTTTCAGACGCAATGGCCATTAAACAAGTGGGAATGATTGCCAGGTTTGATTTCAGGAAGGAAATCCCCTCCCATTTCCCTTCTGGGCATTTCAATTAATTTTCTCCTGACCCTCGCCAGCTGATTATTAGGGAAACTATACCTGCTTTTTTTTTTTTTTTAATAAACAAGACATGTTCAAGATTCAAAATCTCTTTCCCAACGGTTGAGAATCCCTGTGCTCCTGCCAGAATGAGTGAGATCTCAGAAGCAGATTCCAGGGCCCGTGGACCAGTTTCTGGGAAAATGGAAAGTTCTGTCTGTCCTATAGCTTGGAACCTCTGTCCAGGAGAGAGCTCTTGGATTGAAGACAGAGTAAATAAGTCAGTCCTGAGGTCCAGTGGACCTGCATTGGGTGGACACACCAGGATTATTGCAGCGGGAGGATGTCTCTTTATCTGGGTCCCACAAGGTCCATGGAGCAAAGTTCTCACTCTCCACGCTCTCCGGGCCACGACGGCTGAGGCAGTGACGTCACTCTGTGAGGGCGGCTTGTGGTGTGGGCTGGCTGGGGAGCCTAGAGACTAGATCTTCTAGCCTGGCTCTGCAATGAACAAGCTGGGTGACCGGGGTAAGCTGTTCTCATGCTCAGGCCTCTGTTTTCTCATCTATAGATTGCCCCCTCCCCCGCCCCGTTCGTCCAATGCAATCTTAGGAGTCTGAGTGGGGCTTCGGCTAGAAAAAGACGTTCATTTCATTCCTCTTTTCCTTAAATTGATAGCCTTCCTCCATAAAAAAAGAATCTCAGCGGCTTCCTGTCTGTTAAAGACATAACGAGTTCTCTGTTTTATAAGAATTCAGACTCTGGCAAAACAAAGGAAGCCCGCTGAAAGGCACTACCAGAAATCTTGCTAAAAAGTTCTTCTGAGACCTGAAAGAAGCAGTTTGAAAGACAAACTCCTTATTCCTTAAGATGCTAGCTGCTTAGTTAACTCTTGTACTGCTGGATAGCTCATAAAGAGGATGGGAGGAGGAAGACAGGGGGGAAATGGGTCTTTGCAAAATTTGAACTTGGACCTCTGCATCCTTTTAAAAAATGTTTTGGTGGCACCATGCAGGATCTTAGTTCCTCAACCAAGGACGGAGTTCCGACCGCTGGACCGCCAGGGAAGTCCCCTCTGCACTTCTTTTAAACGTTTCTATCTGCCAAGTGGCAGCTTCCTAAATCCTCTAGTAGCTACAGAATGACCTTATAATGAGGCATTCCAGCCTTTCCCAAGCAAGTTCTACCTTCCCTTTCGCCCATTCCCTGCCACAGGTACCCTCATCTGCTCCCGTCTTGAGCTGCCAGAGACCCTCCAGCCCTCGCACCTCAGCCCCTGCAGCTCTTTCTACCCGGATGCTGCTATAACTGGATCATTCCCCATGGCCTGTCCATAGGACCCCTCCATGGGGAAGAGATGGCTGATCCGGCAGCACCAAGCAGCTCTCTTCTGTGGTCTCTGCTACCTCAGTGGTTTTCTCTCCTGAGATAAGCATCTGACTTCCCTCACTGGGACACGCACCTCTCATGCCCCCACAGCGGAGGGCCTGGGGTGTGAGGGCATTGCCTTATCGGGTCCCACAAGGTCCATGGAGCAAAGTTCTCACTCTCCACGCTCTCCGGGCCACGACGGCTGAGGCAGTGACGTCACTCTGTGAGGGCGGCTTGTGGTGTGGGCTGGCTGGGGAGCCTAGAGACTAGATCTTCTAGCCTGGCTCTGCAATGAACAAGCTGGGTGACCGGGGTAAGCTGTTCTCATGCTCAGGCCTCTGTTTTCTCATCTATAGATTGCCCCCTCCCCCGCCCCGTTCGTCCAATGCAATCTTAGGAGTCTGAGTGGGGCTTCGGCTAGAAAAAGACGTTCATTTCATTCCTCTTTTCCTTAAATTGATAGCCTTCCTCCATAAAAAAAGAATCTCAGCGGCTTCCTGTCTGTTAAAGACATAACGAGTTCTCTGTTTTATAAGAATTCAGACTCTGGCAAAACAAAGGAAGCCCGCTGAAAGGCACTACCAGAAATCTTGCTAAAAAGTTCTTCTGAGACCTGAAAGAAGCAGTTTGAAAGACAAACTCCTTATTCCTTAAGATGCTAGCTGCTTAGTTAACTCTTGTACTGCTGGATAGCTCATAAAGAGGATGGGAGGAGGAAGACAGGGGGGAAATGGGTCTTTGCAAAATTTGAACTTGGACCTCTGCATCCTTTTAAAAAATGTTTTGGTGGCACCATGCAGGATCTTAGTTCCTCAACCAAGGACGGAGTTCCGACCGCTGGACCGCCGGGGAAGTCCCCTCTGCACTTCTTTTAAACGTTTCTATCTGCCAAGTGGCAGCTTCCTAAATCCTCTAGTAGCTACAGAATGACCTTATAATGAGGCATTCCAGCCTTTCCCAAGCAAGTTCTACCTTCCCTTTCGCCCATTCCCTGCCACAGGTACCCTCATCTGCTCCCGTCTTGAGCTGCCAGAGACCCTCCAGCCCTCGCACCTCAGCCCCTGCAGCTCTTTCTACCCGGATGCTGCTATAACTGGATCATTCCCCATGGCCTGTCCATAGGACCCCTCCATGGGGAAGAGATGGCTGATCCGGCAGCACCAAGCAGCTCTCTTCTGTGGTCTCTGCTACCTCAGTGGTTTTCTCTCCTGAGATAAGCATCTGACTTCCCTCACTGGGACACGCACCTCTCATGCCCCCCACAGCGGAGGGCCTGGGGTGTGAGGGTGACTCTCAGATGCTTCCCTTTCCCAAGTGCAGCCCTGAACCTGCCCCAGCTCCCAAGGACCTGGATTTGAAGGGACCATGGACTCTGCACATCTAGAGCGGGAGAAGGGGTGGGGGTGGGGTGGGGGCGTGGACGACTTCCGGCTTTCCTGTCGTTAGCAGGCTGCCATGGAGTGATGGAAACAGCAGGGGAGAATTTCAAAACCACAAGGGGCCTAGAATAAATACCCAGTAGCCTGAGGAGAACCAGGCTAGTTCGAGGAGCCGGGATCCTGGCCTAAGACAGACAAGGCTAGCTCAGGGGTGTCATTGCCAGCACTGTGGAATCTGCATAAGCCTCGTAGTATTTCACTGATCAGTGGACTATTTTAAAAAAGTAATGCATATGAAATGTGTACTTACAGAGTATCTGTTTTCCGCGAAATCTGCAAAACAAAGGATAAGGTGGAGGTGAGAGGTATAAAGAGCACCCTCAACTCAGCATCTCAGGGGCTGAGCAGGTAAAGAAAGAGAGACGGGAGCGGGTGGCCCTGCAGGAGACCCCAGGCTCTCATGACCACTGGGTGCCCAGGTTTCTGGCTCCTTTGCCCACTGGCTGCTTCTCCAGGGCCCTGTAGCTCCATGTGACAAGCATATAAAGCAGCTCATTTGACATTTTAAACAGTATTTTTTTTTTTTAATTTTTAAAACCACTCAACTGTTCATTTTTGGGCGGGGGTCGGGTGGGGAAGGAGAGGGGCAGGCGGGCCACTTCTATTGGGTCTTTCTCTATTTTCATCCATCTTTGTTCTTTGGCCCATGTGGGCCTCCCATCGCGGTGGCCTCTGTTGTCGCAGAGCACCGGCTCTGGGTGCATGCGCTCCAGAGCTCTGACTTGGTAATTAGACACAGCGGTCCAGCCACTCCGCGGCACATGGGATCTTCCCAGGCCAGGGATCGAACCGGCACCCCGTGCACTGCAAGGCGGTGTCCTTACCCATTGGACCGCCAGGGAAGCCCTAAACAGTATTTTAAAAACTTAATAGCACATGTTATTTTAGCGGAAAAAATAAACAACCCTGATAATTACAGAAAAGTAACAAAAACAGGTAAAAATTCTCTCTGGTTCCACTGTTGACTGAAATGGCTTCCAGTCATTTTTCATTAAGAATAGATTTGTTATTTGGTGGAGGCGGAGGAGTTATAATTGCCCAGTAGACCCTGATGCTGGGAAGAACAGAAGACAAAAGGAGAAGGGGCCAACGGAGAATGAGACGGTTGGACGGCATCACTGAGTCAATGGGCATGGGTTTGAGCAAGCTCTGGGAGATGGTGAAGGCCAGGGAAACCTGGCATGCTGCAGTCACGGGGTCACAAAGAGCCAGACACAACTGAGCGACTGAACTCAACTGATGCCATTTTAGAGTCTCTGTTTTTCATGTGTGATTCTATAAAATAATTATTAGCAGCTATATAGTCATCATGGCATGGATATGCAGTTGTTTATTAAACTAGTTCCTTACTTTTAAGAACTTAGGTTCTTTCCAAGTTTCTGCTGTTTTATATAATGCCGCCAGTATCCTCTTTGGGAATAAAGCTATTTCCACATCTCATATTAGTTTGTTTATTCCCAGGAATGAGATCCATGGAGCAGAAAGCATAAACAAGGCTAACGCCCTTGGCACATGGGGTTCAAGTGCTGTCTGAAGGGCAGGGCTGCCACATCCTCTTCCCTTGGGGAACATCATCCCAACTATGCAGAGACAACATGAGTTGGCATGGTTTTCTTGTCAGGAATCATGCTGGGACATGCCCAGACGAGAAGGAGGGTGAGAAAAGGCCCAAGGGAACAGGAGCCCCTGTGCCGAAGGTGAATGACCACCTATATTAGTTACAGATGGTTTTCACTGCAAGAGGCAAGAGAAGGCTATGATTAGCCCTTGGACAGGACCAGATTCTATGTCAGCAGAGTTCCTGAATGGGGAGAGGCCTACATGTTGGGGCTGATTCCCCAGATAGCCCACTATGGCCTTGGTTCTGAAGACATGGAAGTCTAGGGAAGGCCCAGGAGGGGACAAGAGCTCGGGAGGGTGGCTGCTATTCTTGAAGGTGATGGAGGCTCATACCCTCCTCCTCATCCCTAAATCCTCGCTCTCACTTTAGAGGCAATCCTAGGGACCTCCGTTTCTACTGAGCCTCCCCCAGGCTCAAGCCCCATCCCTTCTGCATCTTGGGCTGTCCCAGGACCCAACTGTCACAACGGGAGTCACAACCTTGTTTCTCTCTTGAATTTAAAAATATCCTGTTTCTACCAGTTCACTTCACCCTGCAAACTCTGTCTTATCACAGCTCCATTGTGTGTCTCCTCTAGAGGGAACAGGGCCAGGAGTTCTTAAGGGGCCCCCCCTTCTGCCCCGGCTGGGCCAGACGTGGGCGTCAAAGGCCAAATGGATGAATCAGTCCGAACGAACAAGTCGAGCCATTGTGTAAACTTCCACACATTGAGTGAGGCTGTGGGTGGCTCCCCACCCCCAGCCCAAACCTGACCTGGGAGGACCCAAAGGACCCTGTGCTTCCTGCTCCGCCAAAGTCCCAGGGGCTCTGGAATCAGACACATCAGGGCAAGAGCCTCAGGTTTCCTAAAGCAATACTGACCAGGAATACTGAAATTTGAATATAAAATATTTGTTTTTAATAATGATTCATGACACCCGTTATACACACTTGGATAAAGCTATTTCCACTTTTTAAGTTTGTTTATTCCCAGGAATGAGATCATGGAGCAGAAAGCATAAACAAGGCTAACGCCTTGGCACATGGGGTTCAAGTGCTGTCTGAAGGGCAGGGCTGCCACATCCTCTTCCCTTGGGAACATCATCCCAACTATGCAGAGACAACATGAGTTGGCATGGTTTTCTTGTCAGGAATCATGCTGGGACATGCCCAGACGAGAAGGAGGGTGAGAAAAGGCCCAAGGGAACAGGAGCCCCTGTGCCGAAGGTGAATGACCACCTATATTAGTTACAGATGGTTTTCACTGCAAGAGGCAAGAGAAGGCTATGATTAGCCCTTGGACAGGACCAGATTCTATGTCAGCAGAGTTCCTGAATGGGGAGAGGCCTACATGTTGGGGCTGATTCCCAGATAGCCCACTATGGCCTTGGTTCTGAAGACATGGAAGTCTAGGGAAGGCCCAGGAGGGGACAAGAGCTCGGGAGGGTGGCTGCTATTCTTGAAGGTGATGGAGGCTCATACCCTCCTCCTCATCCCTAAATCCTCGCTCTCACTTTAGAGGCAATCCTAGGGACCTCCGTTTCTACTGAGCCTCCCCCAGGCTCAAGCCCCATCCCTTCTGCATCTTGGGCTGTCCCAGGACCCAACTGTCACAACGGGAGTCACAACCTTGTTTCTCTCTTGAATTTAAAAATATCCTGTTTCTACCAGTTCACTTCACCCTGCAAACTCTGTCTTATCACAGCTCCATTGTGTGTCTCCTCTAGAGGGAACAGGGCCAGGAGTTCTTAAGGGGCCCCCCCTTCTGCCCCGGCTGGGCCAGACGTGGGCGTCAAAGGCCAAATGGATGAATCAGTCCGAACGAACAAGTCGAGCCATTGTGTAAACTTCCACACATTGAGTGAGGCTGTGGGTGGCTCCCCACCCCCAGCCCAAACCTGACCTGGGAGGACCCAAAGGACCCTGTGCTTCCTGCTCCGCCAAAGTCCCAGGGGCTCTGGAATCAGACACATCAGGGCAAGAGCCTCAGGTTTCCTAAAGCAATACTGACCAGGAATACTGAAATTTGAATATAAAATATTTGATAATATATTATAATAACACTGATTATACTGATGGAGCACCCAGTTATACACACTCATCTTGGTTTTGGTACTAGAATAGAATCCGGTGGGTGGTATCCCTTTTTTTTTTTAATGCAGCAAATTTTATCCCCTTGAGGTGGGAGAGGCCACCCTGGGGGCAAGTGGCAGTGCCCATGAGCCTAGTTTGTTCTAGGCTTCATAGGACCGGGTGGGGATGGGCACAGGCCCTCAAGCGCTCTTCTCTCCCTCCCAGAGAGGCCACAGCACAGGGGTCATCCTTTCTTTGATCCTTTCTCCATGATCAGCCCCTCTTGGTTTACTGGATTTCTGCTCCCTTAAGAAGTATCCTGGAAGTCTGAATTCCAGGCAAAGAGAAACAGAAGAAGGAGAATGAGGTGGGCTCTGCCTGATGCAAAAAACAGAGGTCTGGGGAGCAGGACTTGGCATCTCTCCCTGGAACCACAAGTGAATCAGGTGGGAGGTGCCCAGGACACCTCTAAGGCAGGCACACAGCTTCTAGAGAGGAAAACCAGCTCCCATCCTGGGGGAGACGCAGAAGACGAATTCCTTCAAACCAGAGTTTCTTAACACTGGCACAGCTGATATCCTGGGCTGGATAATTCTTTGTCACAGGGCTTGTCCTGTGTGTTCTAAGATGTTTAACAGTATCCCTGGCCTCCGCCCATTAGATACAGGAAAAACCCCCTTTCCCCCAACCCATGATCATCAAAAATGCCTCCAAATGCTGCTAAAGGTCTCCTGCATTGAGAACCACTGCTCTAAACTGTACAAATCTTTTCTGAGACCTGAGTTCTCTCATAGGGAAGAACTTAACTGTGTTGCTAATTAATTATAAGAAACCAGTCTATGCTCCTGTCTTAAAAACTAGGGTAAATATATGTTAAGAAGTTATGCTTCAGATGAATTTCAGGCCATTTCATAAAGTACTTTCAGGAAAAGCTGGGGCACTGTGAAGCCATCATGCCTGAATCAGAGTGAAGCCTGACCTGGGAGGACCCAAAGGACCCTGTGCTTCCTGCTCCGCCAAAGTCCCAGGGGCTCTGGAATCAGACACATCAGGGCAAGAGCCTCAGGTTTCCTAAAGCAATACTGACCAGGAATACTGAAATTTGAATATAAAATATTTGATAATATATTATAATAACACTGATTATACTGATGGAGCACCCAGTTATACACACTCATCTTGGTTTTGGTACTAGAATAGAATCCGGTGGGTGGTATCCCTTTTTTTTTTTAATGCAGCAAATTTTATCCCCTTGAGGTGGGAGAGGCCACCCTGGGGGCAAGTGGCAGTGCCCATGAGCCTAGTTTGTTCTAGGCTTCATAGGACCGGGTGGGGATGGGCACAGGCCCTCAAGCGCTCTTCTCTCCCTCCCAGAGAGGCCACAGCACAGGGGTCATCCTTTCTTTGATCCTTTCTCCATGATCAGCCCCTCTTGGTTTACTGGATTTCTGCTCCCTTAAGAAGTATCCTGGAAGTCTGAATTCCAGGCAAAGAGAAACAGAAGAAGGAGAATGAGGTGGGCTCTGCCTGATGCAAAAAACAGAGGTCTGGGGAGCAGGACTTGGCATCTCTCCCTGGAACCACAAGTGAATCAGGTGGGAGGTGCCCAGGACACCTCTAAGGCAGGCACACAGCTTCTAGAGAGGAAAACCAGCTCCCATCCTGGGGGAGACGCAGAAGACGAATTCCTTCAAACCAGAGTTTCTTAACACTGGCACAGCTGATATCCTGGGCTGGATAATTCTTTGTCACAGGGCTTGTCCTGTGTGTTCTAAGATGTTTAACAGTATCCCTGGCCTCCGCCCATTAGATACAGGAAAAACCCCCTTTCCCCCAACCCATGATCATCAAAAATGCCTCCAAATGCTGCTAAAGGTCTCCTGCATTGAGAACCACTGCTCTAAACTGTACAAATCTTTTCTGAGACCTGAGTTCTCTCATAGGGAAGAACTTAACTGTGTTGCTAATTAATTATAAGAAACCAGTCTATGCTCCTGTCTTAAAAACTAGGGTAAATATATGTTAAGAAGTTATGCTTCAGATGAATTTCAGGCCATTTCATAAAGTACTTTCAGGAAAAGCTGGGGCACTGTGAAGCCATCATGCCTGAATCAGAGTGAAGATACAGATTTCTGGGCTAGCCAGGAATTCCAGTTCACACAAGGCTCAACCAGGCTGAGTAGACCTGATGACCCTGACCAAGCCGCAGACAACCAGGAGTTTACAGAGTGGCTCTTTACCCTGCTACTATCTGTATCTTCAGTCATGTCACTAGGAGAACACAGAGAACAAGGGGGAGGAAAAGAGTCAAACTTTTCCTTAGATGAGTCAGCGCCAGTCAGAGGAGGGAGAGGTGGGGTGGGGGGTGCTTTGGAGGCCCCAGGTCGGCTCACAACCCAGAGCGCCAAGCTATGAACAAACCCTGTAAAGATGCCACCTCCATCTAAATCAGGAGAACTCAGCTGAGTGACAGATAATCCCACAGGAAGTTGGACACCAAGTAGGTGGGAGTAAATTGGTTCCGGTTAAGCACTGGGAGAGAAAGGTGTCACACTGTAACCTGGGCCTCTCTCCAGCAACCCTCACTTCTTAGGATCATCCACATGATGGCTGAACGAGGAATACTATAATAAAAACAGACGAATTTTCCCATTTCTGAGCCATATCATCAACCATAATTGGAGCTACTGTTGCTGACAAAGGCTTCCCAGGTGGCACTAGTGGTAAAGAACCCCGCTGTCAATGCAGGAGACACAAGAGACTCAGGTTCAATCCCTGGATCAGGAAGATCCCATGGAGGAAACCCCCTCTGATATCCTGGGCTGGATAATTCTTTGTCACAGGGCTTGTCCTGTGTGTTCTAAGATGTTTAACAGTATCCCTGGCCTCCGCCCATTAGATACAGGAAAACCCCTTTCCCCAACCCATGATCATCAAAAATGCCTCCAAATGCTGCTAAAGGTCTCCTGCATTGAGAACCACTGCTCTAAACTGTACAAATCTTTTCTGAGACCTGAGTTCTCTCATAGGGAAGAACTTAACTGTGTTGCTAATTAATTATAAGAAACCAGTCTATGCTCCTGTCTTAAAAACTAGGGTAAATATATGTTAAGAAGTTATGCTTCAGATGAATTTCAGGCCATTTCATAAAGTACTTTCAGGAAAAGCTGGGGCACTGTGAAGCCATCATGCCTGAATCAGAGTGAAGATACAGATTTCTGGGCTAGCCAGGAATTCCAGTTCACACAAGGCTCAACCAGGCTGAGTAGACCTGATGACCCTGACCAAGCCGCAGACAACCAGGAGTTTACAGAGTGGCTCTTTACCCTGCTACTATCTGTATCTTCAGTCATGTCACTAGGAGAACACAGAGAACAAGGGGGAGGAAAAGAGTCAAACTTTTCCTTAGATGAGTCAGCGCCAGTCAGAGGAGGGAGAGGTGGGGTGGGGGGTGCTTTGGAGGCCCCAGGTCGGCTCACAACCCAGAGCGCCAAGCTATGAACAAACCCTGTAAAGATGCCACCTCCATCTAAATCAGGAGAACTCAGCTGAGTGACAGATAATCCCACAGGAAGTTGGACACCAAGTAGGTGGGAGTAAATTGGTTCCGGTTAAGCACTGGGAGAGAAAGGTGTCACACTGTAACCTGGGCCTCTCTCCAGCAACCCTCACTTCTTAGGATCATCCACATGATGGCTGAACGAGGAATACTATAATAAAAACAGACGAATTTTCCCATTTCTGAGCCATATCATCAACCATAATTGGAGCTACTGTTGCTGACAAAGGCTTCCCAGGTGGCACTAGTGGTAAAGAACCCGCCTGACAATGCAGGAGACTGAAGAGATGCGGGTTCAATCCCTGGATCAGGAAGATCCCCTGGAGGAGGAAACAGCAACCCACTCTGGTGTTCTTGCCTGGAGAATCCCACGGACAGAGGAGCCTGGCGGGCTACAGTCCACGGGGTCACAGACTCGAACATGACTGAAGGGACTTAGCATGCATGGTTGACGAATCCTAATCTCGGGCAAAATAAGTGAAAAGGAAATATGAACTTGAAGACCTCAAGTGCTGCGCTTGCAGATCTAAATTATGAGGCAATTATCAGCGTTTTCTCCGTTCCCAAGAAAGCTGAAGTTTACTGAGGGGCAAGTTCTCCTCCACCCATTCATTCCTTCTGTGTCCTTGGGGTTTGTTCTCTTTTCTTCTGAGGCTGACTTTCATTTGGTCTCTGTCTTTCTAGTTCTGAGAACCCTTCTCTTCCCCTCTCTTACAGGCAGGGAACATATAGCAAAGAATGGTCTAATGCTGAAAAATGAAGCAGCTGAATGGTGGAGAGGTTTCCTTGCCTGAGACTAAGAGTTAATGGCTGGAACTGGAAGATGTTAGCTCAGCTGTAGGTCAGCCAGGTGGCCAAAAAGTGTGTTCGGGTTAGTTCATAAGCTGGTGTGGAAAACCCAAACGAACTTTTTGAACAACTCAATAGCACAGCCGCATAGGGAACTCTGCTCAATATTATGTAACAACCTAAATGGGAAAAGAGTTTGAAAAAGAACAGATATATGTATATGTACCAAAAGAAAGCCAAAGTAACTAGAAAATAAGCTTTAATATCAACCTTTTCTAGTTATGCCACTCTGTTAGTACTTTGCTATTGCTCAGTTGCCAAGTTGGACATGGACCGCAACACACCAGGCTTCCCTGCCCTTCACAATCTCCTAAAAATGACTGTTTCAGGTGTTGGAGTAGTTAACAATAGGATACACAATGGCATCTGTGCTTGAGTCTCTGTGACAACACATTAACAAGTGATTTGAATTTTTCAATAAATTTTACAACTCTGAAAAAAAAAAAAAACTAGAAGAGCAGACGTGTGTGACCATGGTCAAGACTCAACAGGAGGTACTGAGCTGGAAGAGCTGCCTCCCTCCTCCTCCTTTTATAGAACCCACCTGCCCACCACAGCCCTGATCCACTCAAGGGCCACGTGCATTCCTGAGGAACAGGAGGTGTTCACCCTGCAGCACCTGCGCTGAGGCCAAGGGCATTTTACTGAGAATTAATGAGGAAACTGGCCTTCCCCGGTGGCTTGGTGGTACAAAAAAATCTGCCCGCCAACTCAGGAGACGTAGGTTCCAACCAGGGAAGATCTGTTGGAGGAGGAAATGGCAGCCCATTCCAATATTCTTGCCTGGGACACCCCATGGACAGAGAAGCCGGGTGGGCTACAGTCCATGGGGCCATAAAAGAGTTGGACAAGACTTAGTGACTAAACAGTAACAACAACAACAGCAAGGAAACAAATGCATGACAAGAAGAGGGTGTGGGGCCAAGATCAAACTCCAGGTCTCCCACTGAGGATCTTTTCCATTTGGCTGCAGTACAAAAAGGCATCCAGGCTGACCAACATAAAAGCAGCAGAAACATGGTAAACCAGCTCCTGAGACTCAGGACTTTATTCAGATCTGAAGGGCAAACTTGGAGTCAAGGGTGGGAAAGGATGAGGATCAGCTCCAAGGGGCCGGGTGACTCAGCTGTAGGTCAGCCAGGTGGCCAAAAGTGTGCTCGGGAAAACCCAAACGAACTTTGAACAACTCAATAGCACAGCCGCACAGGGAACTCTGCTCAATATTATGTAACAACCTAAGTGGGAAAAGAGTTTGAAAAAGAACAGATATATGTATATGTACCAAAAGAAAGCCAAAGTAACTAGAAAATAAGCTTTAATATCAACCTTTTCTAGTTATGCCACTCTGTTAGTACTTTGCTATTGCTCAGTTGCCAAGTTGGACATGGACCGCAACACACCAGGCTTCCCTGCCCTTCACAATCTCCTAAAAATGACTGTTTCAGGTGTTGGAGTAGTTAACAATAGGATACACAATGGCATCTGTGCTTGAGTCTCTGTGACAACACATTAACAAGTGATTTGAATTTTTCAATAAATTTTACAACTCTGAAAAAAAAAAAAAACTAGAAGAGCAGACGTGTGTGACCATGGTCAAGACTCAACAGGAGGTACTGAGCTGGAAGAGCTGCCTCCCTCCTCCTCCTTTTATAGAACCCACCTGCCCACCACAGCCCTGATCCACTCAAGGGCCACGTGCATTCCTGAGGAACAGGAGGTGTTCACCCTGCAGCACCTGCGCTGAGGCCAAGGGCATTTTACTGAGAATTAATGAGGAAACTGGCCTTCCCCGGTGGCTTGGTGGTACAAAAAAATCTGCCCGCCAACTCAGGAGACGTAGGTTCCAACCAGGGAAGATCTGTTGGAGGAGGAAATGGCAGCCCATTCCAATATTCTTGCCTGGGACACCCCATGGACAGAGAAGCCGGGTGGGCTACAGTCCATGGGGCCATAAAAGAGTTGGACAAGACTTAGTGACTAAACAGTAACAACAACAACAGCAAGGAAACAAATGCATGACAAGAAGAGGGTGTGGGGCCAAGATCAAACTCCAGGTCTCCCACTGAGGATCTTTTCCATTTGGCTGCAGTACAAAAAGGCATCCAGGCTGACCAACATAAAAGCAGCAGAAACATGGTAAACCAGCTCCTGAGACTCAGGACTTTATTCAGATCTGAAGGGCAAACTTGGAGTCAAGGGTGGGGAAAGGATGAGGATCAGCTCCAAGGGGCCCGGGGGTGACTCTTAGAAGCAACTGAGCCCCCATACCTCAGCAACATGTTTCAGAGCATGGGTCTGGAGTGACCAAGGCATAGACAAACGAGCATCACAGGACACTGGGATGCTTTGAATGTTATGACTGGAAAGCCGCTTAAGATCATTCATTCAGTCTATTGATCTGACAGATCAGAACAGCTGAACAAAGTCAAATTCACAGAAATGCAAGGTAGAATGGCCATTGCCAGCGGGATCTGGAAGTTATTGTTTAGTGGGTGAGAAGTATCAGTTAGGAAAGATGAAAAAGTCCTGGAGATGGATGGTGTGACGGGTGTACAACAGCGTGATTGTACTTAGTGTGACTGAAGTGCACAGTGAAAAATGGTTACAGTGCAAAGTATTTTACAGCTGAAAAAAAAAAAAAAAAAAAAAGGCTGAGCTCAGAGCCCAAGGCCAAGATTACAAAGACCTGGTCCTCCCATAGTCTATCAGCTCCCCTCAGCCAGCAGGCCCCGACACCTTCTCCAGGGCCCTGGTCTTACGCAGAGGCCCGCCCTGGGCCTGCTCCTTAGGGGCAGGCCTGTCTGATGCCCTTTGCCTTATCTAGACGAACAGTTTTCCTTTGTATCACTCAGGGGAAAAAAGGAGTGTTAAGCACCAGAAGCTTGCTGTGTGAGCCATTTCCTAAAATAGCCAGCCCTGAAGTGCTGGGTGTTGGAAGACGCTGGGTAATTGAGAAACGAAGGTGGGGAGGAATGAAAACACCGAGAAGGAAAGGTCGGATAAGACCCGGCCCTGCACTCACTTGTTCACTGAGACTTACTTCCACTGGGGCCTTTTTTTTATATTGTGGGTCTCACCCTCCCCTCAACACACAGACACACACACACACACACACACCCGACACACAGAGTGTTTCTGTGTTATCTCTTCCAGCCAGTTCACAACAATCCCTCCAATTGCTGGGGAGTAAGAAAGGCTCTACTCCCTTCAAACGAGAACCATAATGAGAACCAAAACAGAACTCAGATCACCTAGAAAATGGTTCTAAAAGCCCGACAGCAGCAACACACAGGAATTCACTACAAATGCAAATTCTCAGCCTATTCCAGATCTACTGAATCGGGGGTGTTGCCAAACTACCAAAACTATTTTAAAAGCCCGATTCGAGCCCTGGCCCTCCTTCCACAAAGCTAAAAGCATCACAGGACACTGGGATGCTTTGAATGTTATGACTGGAAAGCCGCTTAAGATCATTCATTCAGTCTATTGATCTGACAGATCAGAACAGCTGAACAAAGTCAAATTCACAGAAATGCAAGGTAGAATGGCCATTGCCAGCGGGATCTGGAAGTTATTGTTTAGTGGGTGAGAAGTATCAGTTAGGAAAGATGAAAAAGTCCTGGAGATGGATGGTGTGACGGGTGTACAACAGCGTGATTGTACTTAGTGTGACTGAAGTGCACAGTGAAAAATGGTTACAGTGCAAAGTATTTTACAGCTGAAAAAAAAAAAAAAAAAAAGGCTGAGCTCAGAGCCCAAGGCCAAGATTACAAAGACCTGGTCCTCCCATAGTCTATCAGCTCCCCTCAGCCAGCAGGCCCCGACACCTTCTCCAGGGCCCTGGTCTTACGCAGAGGCCCGCCCTGGGCCTGCTCCTTAGGGGCAGGCCTGTCTGATGCCCTTTGCCTTATCTAGACGAACAGTTTTCCTTTGTATCACTCAGGGGAAAAAAGGAGTGTTAAGCACCAGAAGCTTGCTGTGTGAGCCATTTCCTAAAATAGCCAGCCCTGAAGTGCTGGGTGTTGGAAGACGCTGGGTAATTGAGAAACGAAGGTGGGGAGGAATGAAAACACCGAGAAGGAAAGGTCGGATAAGACCCGGCCCTGCACTCACTTGTTCACTGAGACTTACTTCCACTGGGGCCTTTTTTTTATATTGTGGGTCTCACCCTCCCCTCAACACACAGACACACACACACACACACACACCCGACACACAGAGTGTTTCTGTGTTATCTCTTCCAGCCAGTTCACAACAATCCCTCCAATTGCTGGGGAGTAAGAAAGGCTCTACTCCCTTCAAACGAGAACCATAATGAGAACCAAAACAGAACTCAGATCACCTAGAAAATGGTTCTAAAAGCCCGACAGCAGCAACACACAGGAATTCACTACAAATGCAAATTCTCAGCCTATTCCAGATCTACTGAATCGGGGGTGTTGCCAAACTACCAAAACTATTTTAACCCACCTGGAGAAGCCCTCATCTAGATTCGAGCCCATGGCCCTCCTTCCACAGAGAAGCTGACCGAGGTCCAGAGGGGCTCCAGGACGCACCTGGGGACAGCCAAACCACAGCAGGCTGCTACTCTCCTCTTCTAAAGCAGAGCTGAAAGCTCTGATCATTTATCTGACAGTGGAAACCAACAGCTTTGGCAACACAGAGAGGAAACATGATGCTTGTGAAGAGCCAGGCTCCCTGCATCCCATCCTTTCTCCACTGGCCTTGGGACCAGGACAAGCTTTGTCACCTCTGGGCCCGTCTCCCCATCAGTAGAGCAGGAACAGCAGAACCTCCATCGACCCAGAGGAAATGAAAGAGAGAAAAAGGGAAGAGGAATCAACCAAGATCTGCAGCTTCCTCCCCTTGGGCAGGACCTGAGTGGGAAACGCCTCCAAACAGGAAGTCCCTTGGCTTCAAAGACGCTGTCTGTTGCAGCAACGATGTGATTAGGGCTACAAGGCCCAGGCCTCCCTCTACCCACCTGGCAGGAGCCGGCTGCCAGGTTAGAGATCAGACAGTCGGGAGACCCGAGCCCCAGTCGACCCCTGATGGCCCGGAAAGCGCAGTGGGAGTGCCCTGGCCTGGGAGTCTGCAGCTGGCTCTTGTCTTGAGCCGGGCCAGGCACCGAGCCCTAGGGCTGAGTCCTCACGTGTTTTTTAGTTAAAATGGATTGAAGGCTCACCGTGGTAGGGATGACGCACGGACTGCGTGCCTGGAGTCACTGGCACCATCTCCCCTGGTGCTTTCTCCTCCCCTTTCCTCATTTAATCCCATCTCTGGTTAACAGTTGAAGAAACTGAGTCTCAGAGAGGTGGGCCACCTTGGTCAGAGTGGCATAGCTGGTAAGGCGGCGGCACCAGGACAGAAGCTCAGGTGTCTCCCAGCAAAACAGGGCCCTTCGCCACCTCAAGTCCCTACCGAGTTGGGTTCCACAGTGCCTCTGGTCTGCTCCAGCCAGAGGGAGCAGCCGGGTTTCAACAGCCGGGGACTGAGGACTCAGGCATCTAGAACCAGCCTGGGGACCCTGAGTAAACCTACGTGAACAGCTCCCTAAAGTAGAGCAGAAAACCAGAATGTCACCCCAAAATATGCCGCTTTGGCACAAGGGTTATTTTGAGCTGGAGGCAAAGGAGAATCCACAGATGCAGAGGGAAGACTTCCAGGAGCTTCCCTCATCCTTTTTCTTGTTAATCTGCCTTTTGTAGGCGTGGCCTTTACCAGCAGTATGAGGCTTCCCAGGGCAGCCTCAGGTGACAGCAGACCCCAGGCCTCCTCTAGCCTGGGTTCCCCACGGCCTCCACCCTTTACCAGCTACTCTGACTCAAAACCAAAGGCAGCTCAATTCAGTGATCAGGAGCGTGGAATCCAGCTCCGGGCTGGGCCAGTTCTTGGGAACTACTACTAACCTTGGGGAACTGTTTTAAGTTCTCTATGCCTCAGTATCCTCATCTAAAAAATGGGATTTATTGCGAAGACCCAAAGAGACAATGTCATATAGGCACTTAGCACCAACAGTAAGGGCTTACTCAACGCTGTGGTTTTGCATAACCAAAGCAACTGTAGGAAAGCAAACCCTCTCAGGGATCCTGAGGGAAAGCAAAGGACATTTTTATACAGTTGCCCAACGAGACCAACCTTGAACCCGCTCTGAGTTTCAGTTGTTACACTGGAAGCTCAGAGAAAGCCTGTTTCTAAATTTGTGTTTTGCTAGCACTGAATAATACTAAGAATGCAAAATGAGATACTGAAGCAAAAAATTCCCCAGGAAATGGTTTTCAAAAATTATTAAGGGGCGATTCCTAGTTGAGATAAAAACTAGACACTCAAGGTAAGATGCACAGCGTCAGTTGTTCAGTCGGGCCTGACTGTGCGCTCCCACAGACTGTAGCCTGCCAGGCGCCTCTGTGGGTGGAATTTGTCAGGACAGTTCTTCTCAAATACTGGCAGCGTCAGAAATACATGAGACCCTTGCTAGAGTTCAGATCCTGACTCTGTGGGTCTGGGTTGGGCGTGAGACCACTGCTGCCACCTGTCCATGGACCACCGTTGGGATAGCCAGGCTTTCCTGAAGTTTCCAGTAAAAAAGGCTGAGTGCCAAAGAATTGATGCTTTTGAACTGTGATGCTGGAGAAGACCTGAGAGTCCCTTGGACAGCAAGGAGATCAAACCAGTCAAACCTAAAGGAAATCAACCCTGAATATTCACTGGAAGGACTGATGCTGAAGCCAAAGCTCCAATACTTCGGCCACCTGATGTGAAGATCCGACTCACTAGAAAAGACCCTGTGGCTGGGGAAAATTGCGGGCAGGAGGAGAAGGGGGCGACAGGATGAGATGGTTGGATGGCATCACTGACTTAATGGACATGAGTTTGAGCAACCTCTGGGAGATGGGGAACGACAGGGAAGCTTGGCGTGCTGCAGTCCATGGAGTCTCCAAGAGTTAGACACAACTGAGAGACTGAAGAGCAATAAGAACCTACTGTATAGCACAGGGAACTCTATCCTAGATTCTGTAATAGTCTATATGGGAAAAGAATCTAAAACGAGTCGAGCAATTCATATAGGACCACTCCGGCTGGGCCAGTTCTTGGGACTCAACCATTTAAGGGCTTAAAAATGGGATTTATTGACCCAAAGAGACAATGTCATATAGGCACTTAGCACCAACAGTAAGGGCTTACTCAACGCTGTGGTTTTGCATAACCAAAGCAACTGTAGGAAAGCAAACCCTCTCAGGGATCCTGAGGGAAAGCAAAGGACATTTTTATACAGTTGCCCAACGAGACCAACCTTGAACCCGCTCTGAGTTTCAGTTGTTACACTGGAAGCTCAGAGAAAGCCTGTTTCTAAATTTGTGTTTTGCTAGCACTGAATAATACTAAGAATGCAAAATGAGATACTGAAGCAAAAAATTCCCCAGGAAATGGTTTTCAAAAATTATTAAGGGGCGATTCCTAGTTGAGATAAAAACTAGACACTCAAGGTAAGATGCACACGCGTCAGTTGTTCAGTCGGGCCTGACTGTGCGCTCCCACAGACTGTAGCCTGCCAGGCGCCTCTGTGGGTGGAATTTGTCAGGACAGTTCTTCTCAAATACTGGCAGCGTCAGAAATACATGAGACCCTTGCTAGAGTTCAGATCCTGACTCTGTGGGTCTGGGTTGGGCGTGAGACCACTGCTGCCACCTGTCCATGGACCACCGTTGGGATAGCCAGGCTTTCCTGAAGTTTCCAGTAAAAAAGGCTGAGTGCCAAAGAATTGATGCTTTTGAACTGTGATGCTGGAGAAGACCTGAGAGTCCCTTGGACAGCAAGGAGATCAAACCAGTCAAACCTAAAGGAAATCAACCCTGAATATTCACTGGAAGGACTGATGCTGAAGCCAAAGCTCCAATACTTCGGCCACCTGATGTGAAGATCCGACTCACTAGAAAAGACCCTGTGGCTGGGGAAAATTGCGGGCAGGAGGAGAAGGGGGCGACAGGATGAGATGGTTGGATGGCATCACTGACTTAATGGACATGAGTTTGAGCAACCTCTGGGAGATGGGGAACGACAGGGAAGCTTGGCGTGCTGCAGTCCATGGAGTCTCCAAGAGTTAGACACAACTGAGAGACTGAAGAGCAATAAGAACCTACTGTATAGCACAGGGAACTCTATCCTAGATTCTGTAATAGTCTATATGGGAAAAGAATCTAAAACGAGTCGAGGGCTTCCCCGGTGGCCCAGTGGGTAAAGAGTCTGCCTTGCACTGCAAGGAGCGCCGGTTCGATCCCTGGCACGGGAAGATCCCACATGCAGCGGGGTGTAGACTGGTGTGTCCAATTAGGAGCCAGCGCTCTGGAGCGCATGCGCCCAGAGCCGGTGCTCTGCAATGGGAGAGGCCACTGCAATGGGAGGCCCACACAGGCCAAAGAACAGAGATAGATGGAAAATCAAATAAATGAAAGTCCAATAAAAGTGGCCAAAAAAATCGAAAAAGAAAAAAAATAATAAATAAATAAAATGAGTCGACATATGTATATGTATGACTGATTGCTGTACACCTGAAGCTAACACAACATTGTACATCAACTCTACTCCAATAAAAAAAATTTTAAAAAATAAACAAAAGTGGTTCTTTATGCATTTCATTTCATGAGAATGGACTAGAGTAATCACACAAAAATGAAATTGTTGGATGCAGCCCCAGTTCTGTGTCTGCTCAGCTCCGGGGAAAACTCTCTGAGAGGAAGCAATGAAGGTGAGGAATGAGGTGGGTCTGGGCAGAAATCCCAGGGAGCGGAAGCAGATTCCCTCCCCCCACCCCCAGAGTCAGCGTGCTTACAGAAAGGATGAACCTACTGAACGTCTTCCAAGCAAAGCTCTGACTTGCCTGAGAACTTCAGGAGCCAGGACACCAGGGCCCGTGTGGGGAGCAGGCGAGGCTCCTGGCTGGCGCTTGAGAACAGGTAGGGTTGTGCTACTCTCCTGGTCAGAAGGGCGAAACTGCTGCACCTTGTGAGCACACAGTGGCATCACTGACCCTGTGCTGGGAAAATTGCGGGCAGGAGGAGAAGGGGGCGACAGGATGAGATGGTTGGATGGCATCACTGACTTAATGGACATGAGTTTGAGCAACCTCTGGGAGATGGGGAACGACAGGGAAGCTTGGCGTGCTGCAGTCCATGGAGTCTCCAAGAGTTAGACACAACTGAGAGACTGAAGAGCAATAAGAACCTACTGTATAGCACAGGGAACTCTATCCTAGATTCTGTAATAGTCTATATGGGAAAAGAATCTAAAACGAGTCGAGGGCTTCCCCGGTGGCCCAGTGGGTAAAGAGTCTGCCTTGCACTGCAAGGAGCGCCGGTTCGATCCCTGGCACGGGAAGATCCCACATGCAGCGGGGTGTAGACTGGTGTGTCCAATTAGGAGCCAGCGCTCTGGAGCGCATGCGCCCAGAGCCGGTGCTCTGCAATGGGAGAGGCCACTGCAATGGGAGGCCCACACAGGCCAAAGAACAGAGATAGATGGAAAATCAAATAAATGAAAGTCCAATAAAAGTGGCCAAAAAAATCGAAAAAGAAAAAAAATAATAAATAAATAAAATGAGTCGACATATGTATATGTATGACTGATTGCTGTACACCTGAAGCTAACACAACATTGTACATCAACTCTACTCCAATAAAAAAAATTTTAAAAAATAAACAAAAGTGGTTCTTTATGCATTTCATTTCATGAGAATGGACTAGAGTAATCACACAAAAATGAAATTGTTGGATGCAGCCCCAGTTCTGTGTCTGCTCAGCTCCGGGGAAAACTCTCTGAGAGGAAGCAATGAAGGTGAGGAATGAGGTGGGTCTGGGCAGAAATCCCAGGGAGCGGAAGCAGATTCCCTCCCCCCACCCCCAGAGTCAGCGTGCTTACAGAAAGGATGAACCTACTGAACGTCTTCCAAGCAAAGCTCTGACTTCGCCTGAGAACTTCAGGAGCCAGGACACCAGGGCCCGTGTGGGGAGCAGGCGAGGCTCCTGGCTGGCGCTTGAGAACAGGTAGGGTTGTGCTACTTCTCTCCTGGTCAGAAGGGCCCGGAAACTGCTGGGCACCTTGTGAGCACACAGTGGCATCAGCAAGGCTCCCGTCCATCTGGTTTTTGGTTGGGTGGGAATGTGCGTGGGTCTGTTTGCCTGCAGCCCACACTCAGTAAAGTGTTTATTGACTAGATCAACAGTACAAGTCACCTATGGCCACTTTTTCAGGGTGGTGGGGAGAGGCAGTCAACAACTGCAGTCCGGCTCTGAACCCTTTATGGCTGCCTTTTCACCATCTTTCCCTGCCCTACTCCTGAGACCCTGAGCCTGAAGTTACGGGGAATGCCCTCCCGCCAGCCCAGGCCGGGGCATGCGGGACCCTCACTCACCAGGCTTGGCTTTCCGGATTTCACTATACACCGTCTCCGTTCCCTTTGTCTCCAGACCTGGAAAAGGGCCAAGCACAGGTCAGCGGCCGCCTCTGGCACCAGGTCAGCCCACTGCTGATGTGGGAGAATTTCGGGGCACCCCAGGCAAGGCTGCACCCCACCACCCACCCCACGAGTGCCGTCTGCAGGGATCCCTGCGTCCTTGTCACCACTGAACTGGGGCCACTTCCCAGCTATGGAAGATCCCGGTCTCTCCGCCCAGAAGTACGAGGCTGACAGGCCACCGGTGGGAACCCTGGACCCAGGGGGAGCGGGTAGAGGCACCCCCTGGACAGACCTGGAGTTTTCAGCCCGGTGGCCCCATCCACGCTTCTCCGCCACTGTGGCCAGCGGCTCTGCCGGCCCTGTTCCGGGAGGCCGGGCTAGAGTCTCCCAATCACCCTTGGGAAGGTCTGGGCATCACCTGTGACTCTAAGGACTCTAAGCATTAGTGGAGACCACCTGACACCTCTGGACAGCTGGGCTGGTTGATTTCAAATGCCAACAACCTGGGTCTCAATGCAGATTCTGACGGAGGCGGTCCAGGGTGGGCCCTGGCATTGGCGTCTTATAGAGCTTCCTGTGCATGCGCAGTCGCTTCAGTCATGTCCAACTCTTTGTGACCCTGTGGACTCTTTGTGACCCTGTGGCCAGAGTCCTCTGCCCATGGAATTCTCCAGGCAAGAATGCTGGAGTGGGCAGCCATGCCCTCCTCCAGGGAAGCTTCCTGGTGGGGGTCTAATAAGCTTACAGGGTTGAGATTCTTTGGTCTGGACCTTTCCTGAACAGCAGACAAGAGAGCCAACTTAAGGTGTAGATTACGCCCCGAGGAGACTCAAGGGTTTGGGAGACAAAAAAGAGCTCCGGTCCGGCCATTTGTTTAAGCTGATGTTGATGCAGAAGCTGTGTATACACATGTCTACGCACACTCACCACGGGTCTGCACGCACCGTGCACTCAGTCACACCCTAAGGATGGAAGCCACCACTTCCCTTTCACCTGCACAAAGGCTCAGGAGGCCTTATTGTAGACGGGCGTCTGGTGCCGCGTGGCCAGCATTCTCCCTCTTACGGATCAAGGGGTGGAACCCTAGCCTGGGTTCCCGCCGCCATGGTCAGTGCCACACGGACATCGCCTTCCTCAGGGCCAGATGGCCGGGGCACGTATATGGATTCTAACTGCACTGAGATACCCTCAACTCACCAGGCTCCCCTCTCTTACGCCCCGCTCCTTCCCGCACTCCTCTGGTGCCTGCACGACCCTTTTGTTCCGGCCCATTCGTCCTCATCCTCCAAGCCCCAGGACAAGCTGTGCTCCTGCACTTGGGTGCACACGCCCTCGCCCACCTCCATCCTCCCTGACATCCTCCCCGCCTCCCCGGGCCCTGTGCAGTTACGTGGGCTCCCACAGTACATGGGGACACTTGCCCATGACACACTCACCCTACTTGTCTCCACAACCGTCTCCCCTGGTGGACCCTACACTCCTCTGGGGCAGCACCTTGGGTCTTGGGCTCCTCGGATCCCAGACCGTGCACACCCACCTGGAGGCCTTTGGAAGGTTTGACAGGACAGTGAAGACAACAGTCAGTGTCCTTGTCGGGGTCTGTCTCAGACCCCCTGACCTTCAGGAAGATCTTATCTGATCAGCTGGATCACTGAGGTGCTGGGTCTTAGGATGAAAACCATCGTCATTCATTAACACATGGGGTGGTTCCTAGGGCATGAGCTGAATGCCAGAACGCTTGGGTGGCAGTTCTGTTCAGCTGAACTTGGGGTGCTCGGGGTGGCAGGGCCTTGCAGAAGGCACCATAGGAACACGCCCAGGGCACTGCCACAGGAGAAGGGCTGAGCTACGAGACACCACCTGCGGAGGCCCCCGGCCTTTCTCCAAGACGACGGCAGAGATGCCTGCTCCACTCTCCCTCCGTGGCAGCAGACCTGGGGGTATAGAGGGAAGCCCCAGTGATCCCCATATCTGCCGGGGGGTCCACTGCATCCTGGAGGGACATTCCACTCAATGTCAGGCCAGGACAAGTCACTCATTCAACACGGTCCTAATACCCACTGTGTGCCGGGCACCGTGGAAGAAGAAAGGATGAACAGGGACCTGGTTTCAGCTTTCAGGAGCTCCAGGCTCTGGGGCAGGTGGGTATGCAAACAATACCGGGATAAACACCCTAGGACACTGCTCAGGTGCACTGGGACGCCCTGCCAGCTCCCCCTCCTCCACAGCAGAAGCTGGGGGTGGGGCAGGGAGAAATGGGACTGGGCAGCCAAGCCTGGGGGCCTGGACACCCCTGGGACCTCCAAGGCTCCCAGGTACACAGGGGTGGCTGGTGGACCTCTGGTCACCTTGGGGATGCTCTGACACCCTCTGGACCCAAGGAGCTGCACTTGACTCCCTTTTACCCCATAACTCTGAGCGTCAGCTAGAGCACGGGGAAGTTTCACTTCTTGGTTGAGTTGTCAGCTTTGCAGATGCCCCGGCAGTGTTTCTCCCCCACCGGCAACCCGGGCTCCGCCTAGCACGGGACGGGTTTGCCGCTCACAGAGGGCTCTCCTCCTCCTCCGACTGCACCGTGGCAGCAGCTGCTCGCGAATGACTAAACCAGGCCAACAGGCTGTTTGTTTCTGCCGTCAGGGATGGTTCCGGATGGGCTTTGTTTTGGCTTCTGTTTTTTTCTGTTGAACAGAGAAAGAGGTGGCTTCAACGTCATGGGGTTTTCCCAGCAGTTTGTCTAAGCAAACAGGCAGCAAACCAGGATTTAACGAGTTCCTTCCCACCCCTCCTCCACCCTCAAGTGACCACTTGGTCAGCTGCCAGTCACGGTCAAAGCTGGACGTCATGGTCCTCATTCCTTCCTCCAACCTATCTGTAGAGGCGGGAGGCCTTGAGGATAGGGAACTGGGTTGGCCAAGTCCAGGTCAAGTTTACCAGTGGCCTTGAACCCACGGTCTTTCTCCAAGACGACGGCAGAGATGCCTGCTCCACTCTCCTCCGTGGCAGCAGACCTGGGGTATAGAGGGAAGCCCCAGTGATCCCCATATCTGCCGGGGGGTCCACTGCATCCTGGAGGGACATTCCACTCAATGTCAGGCCAGGACAAGTCACTCATTCAACACGGTCCTAATACCCACTGTGTGCCGGGCACCGTGGAAGAAGAAAGGATGAACAGGGACCTGGTTTCAGCTTTCAGGAGCTCCAGGCTCTGGGGCAGGTGGGTATGCAAACAATACCGGGATAAACACCCTAGGACACTGCTCAGGTGCACTGGGACGCCCTGCCAGCTCCCCCTCCTCCACAGCAGAAGCTGGGGGTGGGGCAGGGAGAAATGGGACTGGGCAGCCAAGCCTGGGGGCCTGGACACCCCTGGGACCTCCAAGGCTCCCAGGTACACAGGGGTGGCTGGTGGACCTCTGGTCACCTTGGGGATGCTCTGACACCCTCTGGACCCAAGGAGCTGCACTTGACTCCCTTTTACCCCATAACTCTGAGCGTCAGCTAGAGCACGGGGAAGTTTCACTTCTTGGTTGAGTTGTCAGCTTTGCAGATGCCCCGGCAGTGTTTCTCCCCCACCGGCAACCCGGGCTCCGCCTAGCACGGGACGGGGTTTGCCGCTCACAGAGGGCTCTCCTCCTCCTCCCACTGCACCGTGGCAGCAGCTGCTCGCTAATGACTAAACCAGGCCAACAGGCTGTTTGTTTCTGCCGTCAGGGATGTTTCCGGATGGGCTTTGTTTTGGCTTCTGTTTTTCTCTGTTGAACAGAGAAAGAGGTGGCTTCAACGTCATGGGGTTTTCCCAGCAGTTTGTCTAAGCAAACAGGCAGCAAACCAGGATTTAACGAGTTCCTTCCCACCCCTCCTCCACCCTCAAGTGACCACTTGGTCAGCTGCCAGTCACGGTCAAAGCTGGACGTCATGGTCCTCATTCCTTCCTCCAACCTATCTGTAGAGGCGGGAGGCCTTGAGGATAGGGAACTGGGTTGGCCAAGTCCAGGTCAAGTTTACCAGTGGCCTTGAACCCACGGTCTTTTCCTCACCTAAGAATGCCCCACTCCCCACCTGCGAGAGAGAGCAGGGGGACACCATCCTGGGCTAGGCCGCTCTCCCCCCACTGTCCCTTAGCTGCCGAGGAGGCTGGTCCAGAAAACAACCCTATTTCCACTCAGCTCTGCTCAAGCCCCCTGCAACCAACTCAGTACCTTCATGCAAATTGGAGAAAGGTGCCCAAAGGGGTCTAACCCTGCAGCTGTGCAGCTGGGAAATGAAAATACTCCTACTTCACCGGGTCCCAGGGGTCCTCTTGTCTCTTCAACCCTTCTCTCCCCACCTTAAGCAAGAAAAACAGACACTGCTGCTAATGCGAAAGCATCCCCCAAGGAAGGGAAAACGGATGCTTTACTAAGGACAAAGGCCTGCTTCCTTCTTACTGCTTCAGCTGCCTTCAATCCAGAGCCTTCGAGGTCCCTCGTGCACAGGCCTCACAACGGCACCCTGCCCTGGCCCGGCTGGCACAGGGTAAGGGTGGGGTCTGGCCCTCTGGGACGGGTATCAGAACCATAAAGCCAGGGACTTCCTGGGTGATCCAGTGGCTAAGACTGTACTCCCAATGCAGGGGGCCCAGGTTTGATCTCTGGGTGGAGAACTAGATCCCACATACCACAACTAAATATCCTGCATGCTGTAACTAAGACCTGTCACAGCCAAATAAATAAATATTACACACACACACAAAAATCTTTGATGCCAGAGCCCAGGGCAATCACTGTTTGCTTGAGCGCTCTGTGGGCGTGGAGGATAGTGGGCTTTCCCACACACTTTCAGCCCTGACCTCTTATTGTGGTTTTGCTTTCCTGCCACGCCTGAGGCTCCCCAGAAGGTAGTGAGCTATCACCCGTGGGTGGAGCCCACAATGCACAGGGATGGAGGGGCTCAGGCAGGGGCCGGGAAGGCCAGGGAGGAGGTCCCTTAAGTCCCAGTGGTGACAACCCACCCAGACTCAGTTCTGAGCACCTGACCCCTGCACTGTCCCCTCTTGGGTTTCCACCTCTAACCCAGCCACACCAGGCTTTGCCTGAGCCTGTACTCCCAATCGCAGGCATCATGACCGAACATCCATGAGGCTGTGCAGTCAAGAAACAGGGAGAAGTTCTGTCTCCCTGATCCTGGTCATGAATTTCTCATCCAGGGTTGTGGTCTGTCTCTAACATAAATCCACTAACATACCCAGACTCTATTCACTGCCAGCACACTGGCTCCATCCCAAACTCTTCTCGCCTGACTTTCATTTTTGTTCCCTTTAATCTGTCCTCCACACCAGCCTGTCTAGAGGCCTCCAAAGGCCCCCAGAAGAGTCTCGGTGGACTAGAACAGAAAGAGAACCTCAGTGGCCCCGCCTGGTCCTTCCGGCTGCATCGACCTCGGCTCCCTCTCACTGTCTCTGGAGACATTTAAGAACCTGAAAGTGTCATTTAAGGATCCAACAAGGTCTCCTTTCAGATCTTTAAATGAGTCGAGCTCGGAGTCACCTCCCACTGCCCCGCACATCTCCTGGTCCTCCTAGCCCTTCCTCCTCTGGACAGGGCCACCTTTTCTGTGCCCTTTAGGCTCCAGCGCAGAGGCCACCCTCAGACAGGCCTTGGGACCACCCAAAAGGCACCACCTCTCAGGCCTTCTCACCTCTACCCTAGTGCCCTCTGCAGGGGCCCAGGTTTGATCTCTGGGTGGAGAACTAGATCCCACATACCACAACTAAATATCCTGCATGCTGTAACTAAGACCTGTCACAGCCAAATAAATAAATATTACACACACACACAAAAATCTTTGATGCCAGAGCCCAGGGCAATCACTGTTTGCTTGAGCTCTGTGGGCGTGGAGGATAGTGGGCTTTCCACACACTTTCAGCCCTGACCTCTTATTGTGGTTTTGCTTTCCTGCCACGCCTGAGGCTCCCCAGAAGGTAGTGAGCTATCACCCGTGGGTGGAGCCCACAATGCACAGGGATGGAGGGGCTCAGGCAGGGGCCGGGAAGGCCAGGGAGGAGGTCCCTTAAGTCCCAGTGGTGACAACCCACCCAGACTCAGTTCTGAGCACCTGACCCCTGCACTGTCCCCTCTTGGGTTTCCACCTCTAACCCAGCCACACCAGGCTTTGCCTGAGCCTGTACTCCCAATCGCAGGCATCATGACCGAACATCCATGAGGCTGTGCAGTCAAGAAACAGGGAGAAGTTCTGTCTCCCTGATCCTGGTCATGAATTTCTCATCCAGGGTTGTGGTCTGTCTCTAACATAAATCCACTAACATACCCAGACTCTATTCACTGCCAGCACACTGGCTCCATCCCAAACTCTTCTCGCCTGACTTTCATTTTTGTTCCCTTTAATCTGTCCTCCACACCAGCCTGTCTAGAGGCCTCCAAAGGCCCCCAGAAGAGTCTCGGTGGACTAGAACAGAAAGAGAACCTCAGTGGCCCCGCCTGGTCCTTCCGGCTGCATCGACCTCGGCTCCCTCTCACTGTCTCTGGAGACATTTAAGAACCTGAAAGTGTCATTTAAGGATCCAACAAGGTCTCCTTTCAGATCTTTAAATGAGTCGAGCTCGGAGTCACCTCCCACTGCCCCGCACATCTCCTGGTCCTCCTAGCCCTTCCTCCTCTGGACAGGGCCACCTTTTCTGTGCCCTTTAGGCTCCAGCCCAGAGGCCACCCTCAGACAGGCCTTCGGGGACCACCCACCAGAAGAGGCACCACCTCTCAGGCCTTCTCACCTCTCAGTTTGCCCGTGAGCTCTGACTCTAAGCCAATTCCATCTGCTCGCAGGTTCCTTGTTTCCCTGACTCCCTCAGAGGCTACACCTCCATGAGAAGGGGACCACATATGTTATCCTTGCTGCTTGCGCTGGGGCTGGTGCATCATGGGCCCTGAATTGGTTAACCCAAGAAGCAAATCGCTTTGCCATGAGATAATAAGAGGAAGAGAACTTCAGTCCAGCTGGGGCCCCCCCCTCTTCCCCTGTCCAGTCTAGACTTAGAACTGGGATGCCCTGTGTACGGTGCAGATGGGCAATACCAACGTCAGAGTCCATGCGGACTCAGACTGTGGGCATGGTGGCCCTGTGGGAGAGCATCCAGTCCCAGGGGCTGCAGGGGATGGCTCTGCCTGGAAGGTTCCACACGCACATCTGTGGACATGGCACTTGGAACTGAGCTAAGCAAAGGAAGAAGGAAGGAACCCCAAACTCCTTCCAGATCATGGAGCAAAAGGTGACAAGAGAATGCCAGCACCATGTGGCTCTGGCTGAGGCGACACAGGCGTGGTCTGCAAAGCAGTCCCAAGTCCACCAGGCTGAGTGGACCTGGTTTAGCCTCAGCCTCAGCAGGAAGCAGGGTGCATGGCAACAGCCCTAAGGCGCTTCCCAGCAGGAGAGTAAAGCCGGATGGCTGCTTCCTTTGTGGGGCGGCCTCTGGGGGAGCTGAGAAGGTTTAGGAGGATACGCATGTTTTTGTGGTGCCGGAAGCAACCGAGACTGATGTTCTAGCGCTTGCTGTGGACTGACCCACGCTGAGTCAGTCTCCTCAACACAAGACTGGAGCAAGGGGCCTCCCCAGGCCAGCCTGCCCGAGAGAACCACACACAGAAAAACAAAACCTGCAGCCCAGGCGGCTCAATGGTAAAGAATTCTCCTGCCAAAGCAGGAGATGCAAGTTCAGTCCCTGGAGTGGGAAGACCCCCTGGAGGAGGAAATGGCAACCCACTCCAGTATTCTTGCCTGGAGAATCCCATGGATGGAGGAGCCTAGTGGTCAATAGTCCACGAGGTCGCAGAGTTGGACACGACTAAGCAGGCACACCCGTGCCACTGTTCACATGAAGAGAGACTCTGCTTCCAAAAGACTTGACCTAGCCGTCCCTTTAAATATCCAAGCTTTTGCTTGCTCCTTCAAACATTCATTTCATTTATACAAGCTCAGTCTGTAAGCAACTGTTTAAGGAAGGTGCTGGACTGGGGCAAGGGGGCTACCTCTAGAAGAACGCCCAGGCTTGAGGCTGCCTGCAAACAGTCTTTCAACAAACCCATTTCTTAGCACTTAATAACTGCTCAATATAATGCACCCATCATTAGAAGTATGATAAGTAATAATGAAATTTTACACCTCCAAGTCTGGACGGGGGTCGTTGTTCCTGACTTGGGCGTGTCCAGCCAGTCTGTCTGCTGACCACCTTCTTTCTAAGGGACAAGGGTGACTGGACTTTTGTCCCTGGGCCACAGCATAGCCCACCCAGTGTCTGCACCCAGAGACTTAAAAATGTGGGGAATCCCTCTAGGGATAGTGTTACCTCGGTGAGGCTCAGGGGAGGCCACTTCCACCTCAGTGTACTCCACGTCCAAGGTCAGAGGCTCTGCTCAAAAGAACCCCAGAAGCCTGTGGTTAGACAGGGTCTCCTTGGGCTGGGTGTGGGGGGTGGGGGGACGTGCCTCAGGACACATTAGAGGTTTCTACACAAGTGATCAAATTAGTCTGTATTTTAATAGGGAAACCAAACAGAGGCTTAACTCCACCCCTAGTGAGCGAGAAAACTCTGGCTGGGAGAGGTAATAAGGAAGATTGCCTTCCTGGAATGTGGAAGGACTCTCCAGGTCAGGTCCCGTTGTTACTACAGTGGGAGGACTTGCAAAGCAGATACAGAACCCAGCCAGCACCGGCCACCCCAGTTACCTCTAGATGCGCTCGCCATGGCCACAGGCATGAAGGCTATCTCCAAGATGGAGAGGGTCTCAGGCAATGGGGAACAGGGTCCCCAGCCTTGACGTGCTGTGAGAGCTTGAGGCATACCCACCGGAAATCAAATTACACCCCAAACAGAACTTCCTGATTTCAAAATGGGCTACTAAATAAGTTGGGAGGCTCTCCCTTCTCTTGGATAACAGAGGCCCGGGTGATTTTTAAAAATATACAGTGACTGCAAATCGTCATGTTGTACACTTTAAGTTTACACCGTGTTATGTGTCAAGGATATCTCAGGAAAGCTGGCCAAAAAAATGTGTTTAGACGCTGGGGTGGGGAGAAATACACAGAGTGGAAATGTTCTTTTTTCTCTTTAAGGATGATGGGTGGGTATTTATTGAATTGTTATTGTTTATATTTTGTACATAAGTTATAAATATTATTTGGTATCTACTAAGTGGCTAATAAAAGGAAAAATACACTATAAAATATAAAACAAAACAGCACTGCTGCTTACTTTTTTGGGGGGGCCACTTCTATTGTTCTTTCATTTATCTATTTTTCATCCATCTTTGTTCTTTGGCCCATGTGGGCCTCCCATCGCGGTGGCCTCTCTCGCTGCAGAGCACCGGCTCTGAGTGCATGCACTCCAGAGCTCCAACTCGGTAGCTGGACACATCGGTCCAGGTGCTCCGCAGCACGTGGGATCTTCCCAGGCCAGGGATCAAACAGGCGCCCCTTGCAGTGCAAGGCGGTGTCCTTACCCACTGGACCACCAGGGAAGCCCTGCTGCTTACTTCTGAGACCAGTAACAACAAACACTAGATAGTGTCTTTGGAGAGAGCCAGTGCGTCTCCATTTAAGAGAGGTGAGAAAACAGCCACAGGTCTTAACAGCTCCAGTTCTTTTCCTAGGCATCTTTTACATAAAAGCAAAGGTTTGGAATTTTTTAAAAATTATAGACAGTTACCTTTATTTTCATCTAATGGCTTCATTGCATGGTTTCCAACATCTTCATCGTAACCTAGTTGAAAAATAACAATCAAGATGAGTGACAAGGAAGTTCCTAGTTTTCTATATAAATTGTAAACAACTCAGGGCCACTAACAAGATAAGTCCAGCCCAAATTCTTCAGTGAAGTTGGCAACCACAGTGTATCTAGGCTCATGAATACCCTCTTGGTGCCCCTGGGCCCCATGCAACCTACAGCCTGGTCTCTTTCCAAAACTGGTGTGATGTCCACCATCACATGGGAGGGACGTGTCTATTTATGAAGGGTTCAAAGTTCAGAATTGTTCACCAGAAGCAAGTTCAAAAGAAATGAAGCTTAATTTTAGAAGGAATGAGCCAGTGACCAAAAAACAGGAAAAACTGGCCAAAAATGTGTTTAGACGCTGGGGTGGGAGAAATACACAGAGTGGAAATGTTCTTTTTTCTCTTTAAGGATGATGGGTGGGTATTTATTGAATTGTTATTGTTTATATTTTGTACATAAGTTATAAATATTATTTGGTATCTACTAAGTGGCTAATAAAAGGAAAAATACACTATAAAATATAAAACAAAACAGCACTGCTGCTTACTTTTTTGGGGGGGCCACTTCTATTGTTCTTTCATTTATCTATTTTTCATCCATCTTTGTTCTTTGGCCCATGTGGGCCTCCCATCGCGGTGGCCTCTCTCGCTGCAGAGCACCGGCTCTGAGTGCATGCACTCCAGAGCTCCAACTCGGTAGCTGGACACATCGGTCCAGGTGCTCCGCAGCACGTGGGATCTTCCCAGGCCAGGGATCAAACAGGCGCCCCTTGCAGTGCAAGGCGGTGTCCTTACCCACTGGACCACCAGGGAAGCCCTGCTGCTTACTTCTGAGACCAGTAACAACAAACACTAGATAGTGTCTTTGGAGAGAGCCAGTGCGTCTCCATTTAAGAGAGGTGAGAAAACAGCCACAGGTCTTAACAGCTCCAGTTCTTTTCCTAGGCATCTTTTACATAAAAGCAAAGGTTTGGAATTTTTTAAAAATTATAGACAGTTACCTTTATTTTCATCTAATGGCTTCATTGCATGGTTTCCAACATCTTCATCGTAACCTAGTTGAAAAATAACAATCAAGATGAGTGACAAGGAAGTTCCTAGTTTTCTATATAAATTGTAAACAACTCAGGGCCACTAACAAGATAAGTCCAGCCCAAATTCTTCAGTGAAGTTGGCAACCACAGTGTATCTAGGCTCATGAATACCCTCTTGGTGCCCCTGGGCCCCATGCAACCTACAGCCTGGTCTCTTTCCAAAACTGGTGTGATGTCCACCATCACATGGGAGGGACGTGTCTATTTATGAAGGGTTCAAAGTTCAGAATTGTTCACCAGAAGCAAGTTCAAAAGAAATGAAGCTTAATTTTAGAAGGAATGAGCCAGTGACCACAAACATAAAACATACTGGTGAACTAACCCTTTCTAGCTGGAGAACTGGATCCATGAGAACATGTTTAAAGATACTGCAATGCCTTCAGGCTGCCCCTGGGCATGGGCGAGATTGATTTTAATTTTTATTTTTTATCAAATTGTTCTTTATTAGAAAGAATTCTTCCAAATGCTATGAATACTATTTCTGAAGAACATGTGGCTTTCCATTCAATTATGTATTTACTAGTGACTATTGTGATTACTGGGCTTTCCAGGTGGTGCAGAGGTAAAGCATCCACCTGCCAATGCAGGAGATGCAAGAGACGTGGGTTCAATCCCTGGGTCAGGAAGATCCCCTGGAGGAGGAAATGGCAACCCACACCAATGTTCTTGCCTGGAGAACCCCATGGATAGAGGATCCTGGCAAGATGCAGTCCATGGGTTTGCAAAGAGTCAGACACAACTGAGAGACTAAACATGTACGCACGTTGTGATTATTAACATACATTTATAAACTGAAATAATTTGTGTAGAGAAAAATATTAATAAGAATTGGAGTATTTCCTGCATTTTGGGAATTAGGGAAGAAATTCTATTTTTAAGTATCAGCATTTAAAGTATCATATCTTTGTACTTATGTATAAATAATAGAAATGAATAATAAAACCTGCTTAATACCACAAAGAGGTATTATTTTCTCTATAGCCTTGGATTACTTGTTGCTAAATATCCACCAAACTTTTCTGGAGTTTCTCAAATGACATATTTGCTCGTCTTTTCATTGCCATATTACTTTTATTATGACAAGTATTTTACTTTTTAAAAAGTTTATGATTCAGTATGATAAGAATCACTCCTTTCTCAAGAATTCCCTGTAAAATGTGTATTCTAAAATTTTCTTATTTTGTGGGACCCTGTTCCAGAATTAGAAAAGAACATCAGAATTCAATTCCCAAACGTGCTTCTGGGACAGAACTTTTGTTTCCTCCTCTGGGAAACAGCCAGCACCCCTGCTAAGGGCTCGAATAACTTTCTCAAAGACCTAATGGGATTAAGAACTCCTGGGACTGGCTCCCAACTGAGTTGACTCTCAAGCTTGTAATAAACCTCATAGCCAAGTACTCCTTGATTGTATCACTTCTGTTGTTTTTTTTTTTTTAATGCCTCTACTAACAGTGAACTCTTTAAATTCGTTTCCCATTGTGGCCTGTTTGAAACTTTTTTGTGCTTGCAATAAATAATCCCATCTGAGATATTTCACCAGCGCCTTCATTTGATAGTTGGTCTCTTATCTTACAAATGGAAAATGAATATACTCGGGCAGCATCCCATGTTTAAAAAGAACCCATGTGGGTGTCCACAGCATTATCATTATTCTCCCCCTTTCATTCCTTGAAATATTAAGAAGGTGGTGAAATTAGAACACTATGTTCTGCCTTTCTTTCGATGTTTTTGTTTTGCTTACTAGCCCACCACTCCAGGACTGATTAGATTAGGCACCCCAGCTTGAAGGCAGAGTTTCCCATCCAATCTTGCCCCACCACCCATGGATTCTGCTTCTCAAAGGGACAGGAGAATGGAGGGCAAGTTGGGAAAACCTTAACAACTGCACAAAACCAGAAGAATACCATAGTGTCTGCTGGCTTCAGTACCGGCATCCGACAACGTCTTCTCGTTGCTGGAGTTCAGAAGTGGTACTGCCGGCCTTAGGTTGAAATTTAAAAAGGAGAAAGAAATAACATTTTCCTTGGCTCTAACTCCAAACGAACAACATAGTCAAAGAGTCATGAGAAAAACCAGGAAGAGTTTTCTAAAGCAAGGAAAATTTTACTCTCTCAGTTGGAACGCATGCTTTCTTCACTTCTGTGATTACCGTACAAAACCTTTTTGCTGTTGAAATCAGTGTCCGGATGAAAAGGCACATAAACATGAGGGGCTCTTTGTCAGGTGAATCCCATGATGGGAGGGGATTCCTTATCCTGGCCTATTGTTTCTCTCGGGACAGAGAGATGATTTCCATATTTAGGGATTTTTAGATCTTGAGAATGGTAAAAAATAGTACAGCTATTTTTTTAAGGCAACTCTATTTTGCCAAGTAAGTTAAATATCTTTAAATTCCATCCACCATGATGATAATTTCATAAGGAAAAGGGTAGAAGGGAATGACCTCAGAATAAAGCCATTCCTTCTCCTGAAGGGCAGTTGGCAATCTTCCACTCACTCACACACACACTCACACACACACACACATCCCTCCACAGCTCACACCCAGGGTTCTAATTTTTCTGAGTTTGCCAAGAATCACTGGAGACTTCCTAATGACAGGAACCCTTCTCAGACAAGTCTACCCACACCCACAGATCAGCCTCCACTCTTTTCCAAAAGACACTGACCTGGACATCTCCACTGGCATTTGTTTGGCTTTAAAAGACAAAGAGAAGATCCAAAGTCAGAATAAAGAACCCACATCCACATCAGATAAGAATGCTCATTTCAAACATAATTGACTTTTTTTTTTAAGATGTTTTGAATGCCCATATAAAAAGAGAACAGAAAGACAAATATACTCACAGCATTTTTTTAAAAATGAAAACAAACAAATAAACAAAGCAGATCTCCTCTTGGTCTTACGTTGTGAGATTTCACATTATTTCCCCTGAAATGTGACATTTCAACTGTCTTAGCCAGGAGCAACTTCCCTTTGTGGAATATGCCAAAGAGGAAGACGACAGCATAGGAACTAGATGAGCTAGATAAATGGGCAACTATCTCATTGTGCCAAGACCGTCCCCCAAATAAACGCTAAATCCCCCAAGCAAAAGATAAATCAAGGCCTGACTGGCCCTTGGGAAGGAGTTTGTCCTGAAGACCATTTTCCCAAAGGGGCAGCCTGCTTCCTGTTCTAAGAAAAAACCCTCCTTGTCTCATCGGGCCCCTCCCGTCCCAGGCTGCAGCACCAGGAATTGCCAGCAGAACCTGCCTTATCTCCAAAAAAAATTTCTGCAGGGCTTCCCTGGTGGTCCAGTGTTAAAGAATCTGTCTGCAGATGCAGGAGACATGGGCTGGATCCCGGGTTTGTGAAGATTCCGCATGCCTCAGGCCAACTAAGCCCATGCGCCGCCACGACTGAGACTGTGCTCTAAGGCCCATAAGCTGCAATTACTGAACCCCTCGCACCCAAGAGCCTGTGCTGCACAAGGAGAGAAACGACTGAAGTGAGAATCCCATGCACTGCAATGAAGAGCAGTCCCCACTCCCTGCAACTAGAGAAAGCCTGTGTAGCAGCAAAGGGCCAATACAGCCAAAATAAATAAAATTTAAAATAAACATTTTTTTTTTCTTTTTCAGACTTTATTGCTGCTGTGCCCTTTGGCTTGAGTTTTGCTTAGCGGACTCTGATGCCTGAGTGTCAGTGGGTACTCTTGGCTTCCCCTCCATGTACGGCTAACTCCAAGCACAAGGTAGAAATTGTGGTACAACTAGCAGATGGACTGGGAGGCACTTAGTCTGTGTGTGGTGGGGGGTGTCTCCACTCATGCCCAGCTCTACCAACTGTAGGACAAGGTGTGCCCAAAGCCCCACAAAGGGCTTCTTCTGACCACCTGTGGATGCAGCATCTCCCCAAGAGTCATCTTTTCCAGGGAGCCGACCTAGGAAAGCAAAGGCTTTCACGTGTGCCCAGCTAAATCCAAGGGGCAGTAAGAGCTCCACACACACTAAAGCCAACAGCTTTGGTCATCGAGGTGACACCCCAGGAGGAAACAAGTGTCCTCTGACTCTCACGTGTCCTCAGCTCCCACTGGATCAGGGCACGAGCCTCCCATGAGGCTGAAGCCCCTCGCCTCCAAGGCGGGCAGGTTTCCTGGCAGGGTAGCCTGTCAGGATGGAATGAAAAGACTGTGCTCACCCTTGGTTTTCTTCAGAAAATAGCACCTGGCTCCAAGGACCAAGGTGGCAATGATCACACCGATGACCACCACGGCAATGAGTCCTTTCTTCCAGGGGGCAAGATAGACTGGAAATGCAAAACAAACAGACAAACAAATAAAAAAACCCGTTAAAATAGATCATGTTTTCCCTCTGCCACAAAGAGATAATATCAGCCTTAAGCAACAAATAAGACTGATTTTTATATCCTTGTCATTGGTGTCTTTCACTGAGCATCTGTCTCTGAGGGACTCTGTGTTTGCAGCAGGTGCAGAGATGGCTGTTTCTGCTATAGAGTCAGCGATGATCTGAAAGGCCCGCAGGACTGGAGGAGACTCTTTTAGGGGATCCACCTCTCTCCCCTCTCTATACATCACCCTCTGCCTACACAGGTGAGCTCCTCTCACCATGTCGGTTTGGCATGATCCACTCTTCTTGACCATAGGTGGTCCATGGGCAGACATTTGACCCAAGTTGGGGGTCTCTCCACCAAGAATTTGTAATTAGGACTGTGTGAAATACTTTTATTTATTTATTTTAAACTTTTATTTTACTTTTAACTTTTACAGAGTTTTGCTGTTTACAGATATGTATGTTCCCAGATTAGTCATATGTATATCCCCCCCTTCCCACCCCTCCCGACCATCACACAGCACCCCTGAAGGATCCCCTTTTTTCACAGAGCAATGACTAGAGCTATTTTATTCACATATGATAGTACAGGCCTTCATGCTACTTCCTTTATGCCTCTCACCCACTGTTCCTTCCCCACAATGTCCATATGTCCACTGTCCATGTCTGTCTTTCTGTCGCCTCACTGCGTGTGCCATCATCACCATCCTACTAGATTCCATAGATACGTATTAGTAGATTGTACTTTTCCTTCTCTTTCTGACTAACTTCACTTTTTATGATACGTTCTAGATCCAGCCACCTCATTAGGGCTGATTCTTCTGCATTTCTTTTGACAGCTGTGTAGTATTCCATTGTATATATGTACCAGAGCTTTTGGACCCATTCATTCATCGATGGGCGTCTAGGTTGCTTCCATGTTCTAGCTATTGTATAGAGAGCTGCAATGAACATTGGGCGTCTAGGTTGCTTTCCAAGGACCAAGGTGGCAATGATCACACCGATGACCACCACGGCAATGAGTCCTTTCTTCCAGGGGGCAAGATAGACTGGAAATGCAAAACAAACAGACAAACAAATAAAAAAACCCGTTAAAATAGATCATGTTTTCCCTCTGCCACAAAGAGATAATATCAGCCTTAAGCAACAAATAAGACTGATTTTTATATCCTTGTCATTGGTGTCTTTCACTGAGCATCTGTCTCTGAGGGACTCTGTGTTTGCAGCAGGTGCAGAGATGGCTGTTTCTGCTATAGAGTCAGCGATGATCTGAAAGGCCCGCAGGACTGGAGGAGACTCTTTTAGGGGATCCACCTCTCTCCCCTCTCTATACATCACCCTCTGCCTACACAGGTGAGCTCCTCTCACCATGTCGGTTTGGCATGATCCACTCTTCTTGACCATAGGTGGTCCATGGGCAGACATTTGACCCAATTTGGGGGGTCTCTCCACCAAGAATTTGTAATTAGGACTGTGTGAAATACTTTTATTTATTTATTTTAAACTTTTATTTTACTTTTAACTTTTACAGAGTTTTGCTGTTTACAGATATGTATGTTCCCAGATTAGTCATATGTATATCCCCCCCTTCCCACCCCTCCCGACCATCACACAGCACCCCTGAAGGATCCCCTTTTTTCACAGAGCAATGACTAGAGCTATTTTATTCACATATGATAGTACAGGCCTTCATGCTACTTCCTTTATGCCTCTCACCCACTGTTCCTTCCCCACAATGTCCATATGTCCACTGTCCATGTCTGTCTTTCTGTCGCCTCACTGCGTGTGCCATCATCACCATCCTACTAGATTCCATAGATACGTATTAGTAGATTGTACTTTTCCTTCTCTTTCTGACTAACTTCACTTTTTATGATACGTTCTAGATCCAGCCACCTCATTAGGGCTGATTCTTCTGCATTTCTTTTGACAGCTGTGTAGTATTCCATTGTATATATGTACCAGAGCTTTTGGACCCATTCATTCATCGATGGGCGTCTAGGTTGCTTCCATGTTCTAGCTATTGTATAGAGAGCTGCAATGAACATTGGGGTACAGGTGCTTCTTTTGGATTTAATTTCATCAGGGTATAAGCCTAAGAGTGGGATTGCTGGGTCGTATGGTGCTTCTATTTTTAGTTTTTTAAGAAATCTCCATACTGTCTTCCATAGAGGCTGTATCAATTGACATTCCCACCAGCAATGCAGGAGTGTTCCCTTTTCTCTGCACCCTCTCCAGCATTTATTGTTTATCGATTTGTGGATGATGGCCATGAAATACTTTTAATTCCTTATCATAATCATAATCAATTCCTCCTTCATACTTAACTTGAGTGCATTTTTATTATCTACCCAAGAAGCCAGCAGATGTCAGTCCCTTGACCCACGGCAAGATGCGCTAAGCTCCAACCTGTGCCCTCTTCCGCGTGCTTCCCAGCCTTGGGCTTGGAGCTCACGCTGCACTCTGCTCTTGAGACCTTGACTCACCTCTGACTGTCAGGGTGTTGCTTTGGAGGGCGCTTCTGGAGCGGCTGGCTCTGTTGGAGGCTGTGCAGTAATACTGTCCTTCGTGCTCCCTGCTGGCCGTTTCCTCGTGCCAAATGGCCTGGGTGGCATTCACGGTGACTTCGTGGAAGGGTTTGCCCTCCTTTTCTTTGTAAAACTTGTATGTGATGGGACTAGATCCTTCACTCACAGAGCAGCGAAGCACAACAGGCTTCCCAGACTCCACCTCCCCGTCCAACAGGATAGACAGCTTGGCTTCATCCACCGGGGCTGGAAGGCAGGGAAAGGATTTAATACCGAGAAGAGAAGCGGGGAAGAGGAGGACCATGACACGGCCATGGGTCAAGGCCAACCTTTGGGGACCATGACTCAGACTTGGACATTGCCCTTTACTCAGGTCTCTCGTGTTACCTCATGATCATTACAGTTGCTCCCCCAACAAGCCCAGAAGGGCAGGAATGGACATCTCCTGTCCTCACACATCAACTAGACCTAAAAGGCTAGGGACACCCCTTCTCACTTACTCAAGTATTGGGTAGAACATGAGATGTTATGAAAAAATCCAAAAAAACCATTTGGCCAACCCAATATTACAGACTACTCTGCTTAATTATACGATTAGCTTCTGTGCTCTGTTGGGGTCTGTTCTGGGTGAGTTTGTGTATGTGAGTGTGTGTGTGTGTGTGTGTGTGTGTGTATGTGATTTCTCTCCCTCTGCTTGCACAGATGTACAAGACCAGATCTTATGAGCAAACAACTTTGACACCCTGCCTTCTCTAGCTCTTGTCTTGTCTTTTTCTTCTCTAAACCAATGGTTTTCATGTCCTTATTTCTCACTTCCTTGCGAGTCCAGAAACCTAACTTCTGAAACCTAACTTCTGTCCCTCTGCTTCTGAAACTGCACTGCATTCTTGGTTTGAAAGAAACTCCGAGGACACCTGATTCCTGACTAACCCACCCCCAAGTTTCCTGCAGGTCAAATCCACTGTGGATGCTCTTCCTGACTTCCCGCTCTTGGCCGCCCTACAGCTCTCACCTGTCACCCAGCCCTTCCTTTGGAATTCAACTTCCTTTGGGCTTCTGTGAAACCTCACTCTGATTCTCTTCCCTCCTCACTTGCCACTACCTCTTTATTCATCAATTTTTCTTCCTTTTGCCCCTTAAATGCTTACTTTCTGCAAAATTCAGTCCTCAGTTTGCCATCTTCCCTCTCATCTTTGGTGACTGCACCTACATGATAGTTTCTATTTGCACATTTAACACAAACACACAGCATCTGATGGCTAGATGTATAGCTCTAGTTCAGGTTACTCTCCTGAATTCCAAGTCTTGACTTTTACCTGCACATTTCTGCTGAGAAGCCCTCTCATTCCCAAGCAGAACTCTTCTTTCTCTGATAGCCCCCTAACTCCATGTTCAGGCACCAAAATTCTGATCCTAAACTGTCTTCCAAAGTATGTTCCTACGTTGGCAGGTGGATTCTTAACCACTAGACCACAAGGTAAATCCAATATTGACCCACTTTAAGCCAAGAGTTTCACATAGGCTTCTGTGCTAGCTTCTTAAGGCACTATAAGGTCTGAAATCTCCACACCGTTTGGCCCATGGGACCAGCAGGTGAATCTTCAAGACCCAACTCTCAGCATGCCCTCCTTCCCTCTTCTGGCTCTTCATGGCACATAGGTCTGTGTGTGTGCTCAGTCGCTCGGTTGTGTCTGACTCTGCAACCGTATGGACTGTGGCCCACTAGGCTCCTCTGTCCATGGAATTTTTCAGGCAAGAATGCTAGAGTGGGTTGCCATTTCCTTCTTTAGGGGACCTTCCAGACCCAGGGATCAAAACTTGGTCTCTTGCACCTCCTGCATTGGCAGGCAGATTCTTTACCATTTGCACACCACCTGGGATGTCCACTGTACACAGAACAAATCTCTAGCTCCTCAGACTGGCGACTGATGCCTTTCACAATTAGGCTCAGTGAATCTACCAGTTTATACCCAATAACTTTCGATTCCCAACCTTTGTTTCCAGTCATCTGACCTAACCCCAGCCATTGGAGTTGCCCCATGGAGCCTTGTGATCACCTATTTCAGTAGGCTGGGGACCATCTTGCGTCCTCTCTGCCCACCCATCATGGAGCCCTGGCTCCTAACCCAGCTCTTCCCACTCAAGCTAGATGTTTCATGCTCTCAATTCCTACCATCATCATTGTTTGGAGAGTTTGTGGGACAGTTAATCATGTGTTGTCTGGTAACATTTTTTTCTGTATTTGTTTGCACTGTTATCAAATGTGTTACAATGTTTCATTATTTAATCAGGAGATAACACAAAATATGCCTCTTTGTTTGTATGTCCTATAGCATGAGATGATTAGAGATATTGATGTTAATTTGAAAAGTATTGTTACTCTTAGACTATATATACATTCATAGTAGGAGGAATCAGGGAGTCCCCCAGTAGCCTAGAGGTTAGGATTCTGGGCTTTTACTGCAGAGGACACAGGTTCAATCCCTGGTGAGGGAACTGAAGTCCTGAAAGCCAAATTAGAACACCACTTCCCTCAAAAAGAAAATTATAAGAGAAATCATTATCCAACTCAATATATTCACACAACACATGTAAATAAGCAGTTCTTAAACAAAAAGGAGCAAACGCTAAGGGAGCCCCAAAGCACAACTTTTGTGCTTCCTCGGGTTGGGACACTTTACATATATTTCAGCAGTTGGCTTGAAAATTTCTCAAAAGAGATGATACCAGCCACACTGACAACCCCCCAATATTTACTCAGACCTCTTCTGGCTCTTCATGGCACATAGGTCTGTGTGTGTGCTCAGTCGCTCGGTTGTGTCTGACTCTGCAACCGTATGGACTGTGGCCCACTAGGCTCCTCTGTCCATGGAATTTTTCAGGCAAGAATGCTAGAGTGGGTTGCCATTTCCTTCTTTAGGGGACCTTCCAGACCCAGGGATCAAAACTTGGTCTCTTGCACCTCCTGCATTGGCAGGCAGATTCTTTACCATTTGCACACCACCTGGGATGTCCACTGTACACAGAACAAATCTCTAGCTCCTCAGACTGGCGACTGATGCCTTTCACAATTAGGCTCAGTGAATCTACCAGTTTATACCCAATAACTTTCGATTCCCAACCTTTGTTTCCAGTCATCTGACCTAACCCCAGCCATTGGAGTTGCCCCATGGAGCCTTGTGATCACCTATTTCAGTAGGCTGGGGACCATCTTGCGTCCTCTCTGCCCACCCATCATGGAGCCCTGGCTCCTAACCCAGCTCTTCCCACTCAAGCTAGATGTTTCATGCTCTCAATTCCTACCATCATCATTGTTTGGAGAGTTTGTGGGACAGTTAATCATGTGTTGTCTGGTAACATTTTTTTCTGTATTTGTTTGCACTGTTATCAAATGTGTTACAATGTTTCATTATTTAATCAGGAGATAACACAAAATATGCCTCTTTGTTTGTATGTCCTATAGCATGAGATGATTAGAGATATTGATGTTAATTTGAAAAGTATTGTTACTCTTAGACTATATATACATTCATAGTAGGAGGAATCAGGGAGTCCCCCAGTAGCCTAGAGGTTAGGATTCTGGGCTTTTACTGCAGAGGACACAGGTTCAATCCCTGGTGAGGGAACTGAAGTCCTGAAAGCCAAATTAGAACACCACTTCCCTCAAAAAGAAAATTATAAGAGAAATCATTATCCAACTCAATATATTCACACAACACATGTAAATAAGCAGTTCTTAAACAAAAAGGAGCAAACGCTAAGGGAGCCCCAAAGCACAACTTTTGTGCTTCCTCGGGTTGGGACACTTTACATATATTTCAGCAGTTGGCTTGAAAATTTCTCAAAAGAGATGATACCAGCCACACTGACAACCCCCCAATATTTTCCGGCCCCTGTGACTTGGGTCTTGGTTCTGCTTTGCCACATGTCATGTTTCTGGACTTTGCATGAGTACCACTTACTTCTCTTTCAAAATGTGAACTAAACCCCCAGCCCCCCATGGAGCCTTCGCACACCACAGCAACTTACCTATCACCTTGACCCACAGAACTTCGCTGAACATCTTGCTGTAAGAATGGCAGTTGCTTGCGCTGCACCGATATCCGACGTCTTTGGTGGGGATATCTCTGAATATGGCCGGCTCATTTGAGCTCATGCTCTGATTCGCCCAAGGCTCACCGGCTTTTGAAAGCTGATAAAAAATGGGTGCGGTTCCGTTCGTAGATTGACAACTGACTTTGATGGCCTGTCCTTTTATTACCTCCGACCCGGAGTCATGAAAAATCCTGGGCTTGGAAAGCATCTCTAGAACAAGAGAGACAGAGAAACGATCTGAAACAGAACATCCAGCCCCAGGAACTCTTTCTGCAAATTCTGGGCTTGGCTTTCTCTGTCATTGCTCTCATTTCAAGGGTCTGCCTGAACCCAGAGATCTCCATATGGAGTGATGTAAGTCAGGTAAAGACAAATATTACATAATATCGCTTATAGGCGGAATCTAAACAAAAAAGCACTAAAGAGCCTATTTACAAAATAGAAAGAGATCACAGATGTGGCAGACAAACTTATGGTTACCAAAGGGGAAAGGTGAGAGGGCTAAATTAGGAGACTTGGATTAACATATACACACTACTATATATAAAATAGATAACTAATAGGGACCTACTGTGTGGCACAGGGGACCCTACTCAATACTCTGTAATGGCCTCTATGGGAACAGAATCTATAAAAGAGTGGATACACATCATGTATAACTGATCCACTGTGCTGTTTAGCAGAAACTAATACATTGTAAGTCAGATGTGTGCCAATAAAATTAATTTAAAAAATAAAGTAAAATAAAATGCCTGTTGCCATTTACAAAAAGGCCCAACAACTTTTGTGCTTCCTCGGGTTGGGACACTTTACATATATTTCAGCAGTTGGCTTGAAAATTTCTCAAAAGAGATGATACCAGCCACACTGACAACCCCCCAATATTTTCCGGCCCCTGTGACTTGGGTCTTGGTTCTGCTTTGCCACATGTCATGTTTCTGGACTTTGCATGAGTACCACTTACTTCTCTTTCAAAATGTGAACTAAACCCCCAGCCCCCCATGGAGCCTTCGCACACCACAGCAACTTACCTATCACCTTGACCCACAGAACTTCGCTGAACATCTTGCTGTAAGAATGGCAGTTGCTTGCGCTGCACCGATATCCGACGTCGTTGGTGGGGATATCTCTGAATATGGCCGGCTCATTTGAGCTCATGCTCTGATTCGCCCAAGGCTCACCGGCTTTTGAAAGCTGATAAAAAATGGGTGCGGTTCCGTTCAGATTGACAACTGACTTTGATGGCCTGTCCTTTTATTACCTCCGACCCGGAGTCATGAAAAATCCTGGGCTTGGAAAGCATCTCTAGAACAAGAGAGACAGAGAAACGATCTGAAACAGAACATCCAGCCCCAGGAACTCTTTCTGCAAATTCTGGGCTTGGCTTTCTCTGTCATTGCTCTCATTTCAAGGGTCTGCCTGAACCCAGAGATCTCCATATGGAGTGATGTAAGTCAGGTAAAGACAAATATTACATAATATCGCTTATAGGCGGAATCTAAACAAAAAAGCACTAAAGAGCCTATTTACAAAATAGAAAGAGATCACAGATGTGGCAGACAAACTTATGGTTACCAAAGGGGAAAGGTGAGAGGGCTAAATTAGGAGACTTGGATTAACATATACACACTACTATATATAAAATAGATAACTAATAGGGACCTACTGTGTGGCACAGGGGACCCTACTCAATACTCTGTAATGGCCTCTATGGGAACAGAATCTATAAAAGAGTGGATACACATCATGTATAACTGATCCACTGTGCTGTTTAGCAGAAACTAATACATTGTAAGTCAGATGTGTGCCAATAAAATTAATTTAAAAAATAAAGTAAAATAAAATGCCTGTTGCCTTATCTATCTTTAGGGGATGCCTGTAAGATGCTGGGGGAGAAAGAGGGAAGGAGAATATTATAAACAAGAAAGAATGACACACATTCAGGAAAAACATTACATCCTCCTAAACATACACTTATATTTCACACGTCTTATGCACACATACACAAACATTCCTATCTTTTTCTGTATTGAGAAAAAACACAAGAAAAATATTTAAAAATATAACAAGCATCCAAACAGAATATGTATATTGAGAAGAAAGACAAGAAAAATATTTAAAAATATAACAAGTATCCAAAAACTATATACATTTTTTTCCAACAGAATATATTTTAAAACAAACTCTCAGTGCTTAAGCCTCTCCTGATAGTAAGTTTCATGCCTCAGAAACAAGAATTACTCTAGGTCATTATTTAGAAATTAGCTTATTTGTAAAGCTAGTAAAATGAAATGACCTCCTCCCAAGAAGTGTAGTAACACAGAATTACAATGAAGTGACCCACATCTGTCTCAAACACTATTTCCTTGTCAGGTAGATGACCGCTAAAATCCTGCTTCGGTTGAGACTAAAATTTGGCTGGATATAAACTGAAGGACCATGACTGTTGAATAAGAATGGTGACCGAGACAGCTTGACTGGCATTCCGCATCCTGCTCCTCAAAGTGTGGTCTAGGTCCCAGCAGCGCCGGCGTCTCCAAGGTGCTGGTTGGAGACACAAAACCTGGTCCCATCCTGACCTGCACCGTAAGCATGTGTTTTGTGTACATTCTAGTCTGAGAAGGCCAGCTCTAAGTAGCCCAAATAATCTACTTATTGCCTACTGAGGGTCCTAGCCCTTCAAGTCGGCCAGGAGAGGGATAAAAAATTGGAACTTAGGGACTTCCTTAGCTGTCCAGTTGTTAAGGCTCTGAGCTTCCACAGCAGGGTTTGATCCCTGGTCAGGGAACTAAGATCCCACATACCATGTAGTACGGCAAAAGAGAAAAAAAAAGAAAAGATGGGCTTCCCTGGTGGTCCAGAGGGTAAAGAGTCTGCCTTGTGCTCCAGTGGGTAAAGAGTCTGCCTTGCAGTACAAGGGGCACCGGTTCAATCCCTGGCCCGGGAAGATCCCACATGCCACGGTGTGGCTGGGCCGATGTGTCCCATTACGAGCCAGCGCTCTGGAGTGCGTGCGCCCAGAGTCAGAGTCTACAACAAGAGAGGCCACTGCAATGGGAAGCCCATATGGGCCAGAGAGTAAAGATGGTTGCAAATAAATAAGAACCAATAAAAGAGGCCAAAATTAAAAAAAAAAAGAAAAAGAAAAAGAAAGAAAGAAAGGACCTTAGATCTTAAAGTTTAGTGTGGACAAGGCAGTGTTTCCTCTCTGAACCTTTGGGTGGGTGCCTGCTCAAGCAGCAGAACTCTGTGGGATCAGAAGCCATGCCACTAGCATACGGCCACAACAAAGTCAAGAACATGACTTTTGCCGACATCTTCTGTGATGCATCTCACCTGTACTCTGAGCAGAAATACCCACTTTCTGCTGTTCTGTCTCTTGTTTCCACTCCTCTTTCTTCCCTCCTAACCCCCACGACTTCTTACCCTGCCCCAGTCTGAACCATCTTCACACTGGAGAGGGTGGCAGCTGGAGATAAATTCCCTATCTCCCACTCTGTCCCAGGACTCTCAGAGCCAGCGAGGATGTACTCACCACACACAGCTATCTGGACTGTGTTGCTTCTCTTGACAACCTTGCCAATGCCTGCGACGCAGGTGTATGACCCGCTGTCCCACTCTGAGACAATCTTGGTGAAATTCTGAGTCTCTGACACAATCGTGCCTCCCTTCTGGATGGTGAAGTTGGCTGAGGCGCTCCTGGGATGGAGCACCACAGGCTCAGACCTTCACCCTTGTCCAGGCTTGGCTGAAGATTCCAGCTTAGGCTTGGAACTCTGGCCAGGAGAGGGATAAAAAATTGGAACTTAGGGACTTCCTTAGCTGTCCAGTTGTTAAGGCTCTGAGCTTCCACAGCAGGGTTTGATCCCTGGTCAGGGAACTAAGATCCCACATACCATGTAGTACGGCAAAAGAGAAAAAAAAAGAAAAGATGGGCTTCCCTGGTGGTCCAGAGGGTAAAGAGTCTGCCTTGTGCTCCAGTGGGTAAAGAGTCTGCCTTGCAGTACAAGGGGCACCGGTTCAATCCCTGGCCCGGGAAGATCCCACATGCCACGGTGTGGCTGGGCCGATGTGTCCCATTACGAGCCAGCGCTCTGGAGTGCGTGCGCCCAGAGTCAGAGTCTACAACAAGAGAGGCCACTGCAATGGGAAGCCCATATGGGCCAGAGAGTAAAGATGGTTGCAAATAAATAAGAACCAATAAAAGAGGCCAAAATTAAAAAAAAAAAGAAAAAGAAAAGAAAGAAAGAAAGGACCTTAGATCTTAAAGTTTAGTGTGGACAAGGCAGTGTTTCCTCTCTGAACCTTTGGGTGGGTGCCTGCTCAAGCAGCAGAACTCTGTGGGATCAGAAGCCATGCCACTAGCATACGGCCACAACAAAGTCAAGAACATGACTTTTGCCGACATCTTCTGTGATGCATCTCACCTGTACTCTGAGCAGAAATACCCACTTTCTGCTGTTCTGTCTCTTGTTTCCACTCCTCTTTCTTCCCTCCTAACCCCCACGACTTCTTACCCTGCCCCAGTCTGAACCATCTTCACACTGGAGAGGGTGGCAGCTGGAGATAAATTCCCTATCTCCCACTCTGTCCCAGGACTCTCAGAGCCAGCGAGGATGTACTCACCACACACAGCTATCTGGACTGTGTTGCTTCTCTTGACAACCTTGCCAATGCCTGCGACGCAGGTGTATGACCCGCTGTCCCACTCTGAGACAATCTTGGTGAAATTCTGAGTCTCTGACACAATCGTGCCTCCCTTCTGGATGGTGAAGTTGGCTGGAGGCGCTCCTGGGATGGAGCACCACAGGCTCAGACCTTCACCCTTGTCCAGGCGCTTGGCTGAAGATTCCAGCTTAGGCTTGGAAAACAGCTCTGAAAAGAACAGTTGAATTTGAATGGGGTGAGGTGTTTCTGGGTACCAGCCCCTCAATCCCCTGTAAGGAAAGGACTGAGGCCCAGGTGCTGCTGGCAGAAGCAATTCCCTGCTTCCCACACAAAGCTTCCCTTTGCTTCTCATGAATCTGATGATCGTGCAATGCACGGACCAGGCTTCATTCTTCGCCCAGGATTCCAATGGCAGTTTTGCCTCCCTTGTGAATCTGATTTATCTCACAGACATGGATTGGAAAAAACTGGTAACTTGTGGGGCAGTAAGTAATGATGGAGGCATTTGCTTGCTTATTCCTCCACTCACTCATTTCATTCCACAAGTCTTTGCCTCAGACCATCTCTGTGTTTAACATAGGAGGTAGCAGTGAAAAACAAACAGTCCTTGACTGTAAAGTGCTTGGGTCTCCTGGGTGATCCTTCAGATAGTGTTTGCTGCAGAGCCCGGAAAGGGGACACGGAACCTAGGCTTGAAGAATCAGGAGAGAACTCCTGGAGGAAGTTGTCCAGGCAAAGATGGGAAGTATCAGATGAAGAGAGACCATGCATGGAAGGTGCAGCAAGAGATTCAAGCACCTGAAAAGTTCAGGCAGTCTGGCACGTAGTGGGAGCAGAAAAAGGAGGCTTGGAGATCTTCTAGGAACTTGAGAATCACATTAAAAAAAAAAAAAAAGTGTGGATTATACTGTTGGGGTAATGGAAACCATGGAAAGTCTGGATCAGCAGATGTGCTTGGTAGGGAGATCTCTGGGAGGAGAATGAATGGGGATGGAGGGACCCAGACTGGAAGCAGGAGGGGGTATGTCATCCAGGCAACAAGCAGAGCAATGCTGTGGGGTTGGGGAGGAGCGGCAGCGTGGCCACTGTCCCTCCAGTACTTCCCCTAGAGAAGCATGAAGATGCTACCTGAAGCCTCCCAAGGTCAGTATCTTGTAAGCTTCCACATTCTATGCTACTGGAAAGAGCCGTTAGCACCATGACACAGGCTGGACGTCAAGAGGAGCACAGACTGGGGTTGATGTTCAAGAAGTTCTGTCATCTCTTCATTTAAATATTTTCTGAACTATATCAGTATTTTCTATTAATGGTGTATGTTTGGTTTTGGCTGCAGGAAAATGACCAATGCACTACTTAACCTTTGCAGAGACTTGGATCCTTGTAAGTAAATGCACACTGACTTCATTGGTGTGACCTTGAAGCATGGAAGAAGGAGCCAATAACACTTGAGACTCTTCACACTGAGAAAGACACCGAGACTCAAAAGTTTCTCTTAGGAAATCTTCTTAGGGTTTTGAGAATGCAACCAGGCCTCAGGGGTACAATTCTACCTTTGGCTCTAAATTTATTTATTTATTTATTTATTTTTAGAGGGGGAGCGGTTTGGGGAGGGAGGGTGACGGGCGGGCCACTTCTATTGGTCTTTCATTTCTCTATTTTCATCCATCTTTGTTCTTTGGCCCGTGTGGGCCTCCCATCACGGTGGCCTCTGCTGTCGCAGAGCACTGGCTCTGGGCACATGTGCTCCAGAGCTCCCGCTCGGTAATTGGGCACATCGGTCCAGCTGCTCCGCGGCACGTGGTATCTTCCCAGGCCAAGGATCAAACTGGTGCCCCTTGCACTGCAAGGCAGTGTCCTTACCACTGGACCACCAGGGAAACCCTGGCTCTAAATTTAGAATTTGATCTGCTGTGCAGGGTTGGAAGTAAAACCAACATCATCATTGTCATCCTTGATATTCCACAGATGGACACAGAAGTCATTTCCATCATAATCATAATCAGTGTACAGCTGTTGGGGTAATGGAAAGGTCTGGATCAGCAGATGTGCTTGGTAGGGAGATCTCTGGGAGGAGAATGAATGGGGATGGAGGGACCCAGACTGGAAGCAGGAGGGGGTATGTCATCCAGGCAACAAGCAGAGCAATGCTGTGGGGTTGGGGAGGAGCGGCAGCGTGGCCACTGTCCCTCCAGTACTTCCCCTAGAGAAGCATGAAGATGCTACCTGAAGCCTCCCAAGGTCAGTATCTTGTAAGCTTCCACATTCTATGCTACTGGAAAGAGCCGTTAGCACCATGACACAGGCTGGACGTCAAGAGGAGCACAGACTGGGGTTGATGTTCAAGAAGTTCTGTCATCTCTTCATTTAAATATTTTCTGAACTATATCAGTATTTTCTATTAATGGTGTATGTTTGGTTTTGGCTGCAGGAAAATGACCAATGCACTACTTAACCTTTGCAGAGACTTGGATCCTTGTAAGTAAATGCACACTGACTTCATTGGTGTGACCTTGAAGCATGGAAGAAGGAGCCAATAACACTTGAGACTCTTCACACTGAGAAAGACACCGAGACTCAAAAGTTTCTCTTAGGAAATCTTCTTAGGGTTTTGAGAATGCAACCAGGCCTCAGGGGTACAATTCTACCTTTGGCTCTAAATTTATTTATTTATTTATTTATTTTTAGAGGGGGAGCGGTTTGGGGAGGGAGGGTGACGGGCGGGCCACTTCTATTGGTCTTTCATTTCTCTATTTTCATCCATCTTTGTTCTTTGGCCCGTGTGGGCCTCCCATCACGGTGGCCTCTGCTGTCGCAGAGCACTGGCTCTGGGCACATGTGCTCCAGAGCTCCCGCTCGGTAATTGGGCACATCGGTCCAGCTGCTCCGCGGCACGTGGTATCTTCCCAGGCCAAGGATCAAACTGGTGCCCCTTGCACTGCAAGGCAGTGTCCTTACCCACTGGACCACCAGGGAAACCCTGGCTCTAAATTTAGAATTTGATCTGCTGTGCAGGGTTGGAAGTAAAACCAACATCATCATTGTCATCCTTGATATTCCACAGATGGACACAGAAGTCATTTCCATCATAATCATAATCAGTGTACAGTGTCTTAGTTTCCTTGATAGGGAATAAAATCAAACTATCAGCTCTTATCCTAATAATCAATTCATCGAGGCACATTCCATTTCTCCTTCCTTCCATTTAGGAAACATCAACTTGCCTCTTTTCAGATCACCATCCAAAGCTCTAGGTTGGGAGACTTCTCTGGGGGTCCAGTACCTAAGACTCCTGGCTCCCAATGCAGGGGGGCCTGGGTTTGATCCCAGGTCAGAGAACTAGATTCCATATGCCGCAACTAAGAGCTTGTATGGGGCAACTAGAATCCAGCACGCTGCAATTAAGGACCATGCACAGCCAGATGAAACAAAACAAAATGAAGTTCTAGGTTAGGCATGGGGAAAAAAACAACAAAGAAACTGACTTCCTTAAGGGCCTCATCAGACAAATTAAAAAAAATAATTTAAAAAAGCTATATAGTGGGCTTCCCCTGGTGGTCCAGTGGATAAGGACACCGCCTTGCAGTGCAAGGGGCGCTGGTTCGATCCCTGGCCTGGGAAGATCCCACGTGCCGTGGAGCGGCTGGACTGATGTGTCCAATCAACGAGCCAGAGCTCTGGAGCACATGCGGCCAGAGCTGGAGCTCTGCGACAACAGACGCCACCACGATGGGAGGCCCACAGGAGCCAAAGAACAAAGATGGATGAAAATGGAGAAATGAAAGACCAATAGAAGTGGCCCGCCCTCTCCCCTCCCTCCCCAACCCAACCCCCACCAAAAAAAATAAATTAAAAAAAAAAAAAAGCTATATAGTGATATATATATATATATATCTTTCAACACCACTCATATAGTGAGGCTTGAAGGGAGTGGAGAACAGGCTGCAGAAGTGGGCCTGGAGCCACGTCCAAGGGCTTGCAGCCTTTGAAGGTGGGGAGCTGCCTGCCAGCTCTGGCACGGCTGCAGCAGTTGTACTTGAAACAGGTGCACAGAGCACCGGGCTGAGGGGGTGGGAAGGGCAGGCCGAGCCTAACACGGTGCTTTCTTGGGCCGGGGAGCCTTGCCTTCTGACTGACCTGTGTACCTGGCGTGACTTGGACTCAGACTTCTGGATGGTCGGCTGGGAAGCAGGCAGGCCGTAGCGCCTAAACCCCCGTTCACATGGCACATCTTTTTGCCTACTTTTAAAAAAGATCCTAATAATCAATTCATCGAGGCACATTCCATTTCTCCTTCCTTCCAGGAAACATCAACTTGCCTCTTTTCAGATCACCATCCAAAGCTCTAGGTTGGGAGACTTCTCTGGGGGTCCAGTACCTAAGACTCCTGGCTCCCAATGCAGGGGGGCCTGGGTTTGATCCCAGGTCAGAGAACTAGATTCCATATGCCGCAACTAAGAGCTTGTATGGGGCAACTAGAATCCAGCACGCTGCAATTAAGGACCATGCACAGCCAGATGAAACAAAACAAAATGAAGTTCTAGGTTAGGCATGGGGAAAAAAACAACAAAGAAACTGACTTCCTTAAGGGCCTCATCAGACAAATTAAAAAAAATAATTTAAAAAAGCTATATAGTGGGCTTCCCCTGGTGGTCCAGTGGATAAGGACACCGCCTTGCAGTGCAAGGGGCGCTGGTTCGATCCCTGGCCTGGGAAGATCCCACGTGCCGTGGAGCGGCTGGACTGATGTGTCCAATCAACGAGCCAGAGCTCTGGAGCACATGCGGCCAGAGCTGGAGCTCTGCGACAACAGACGCCACCACGATGGGAGGCCCACAGGAGCCAAAGAACAAAGATGGATGAAAATGGAGAAATGAAAGACCAATAGAAGTGGCCCGCCCTCTCCCCTCCCTCCCCAACCCAACCCCCACCAAAAAAAATAAATAAAAAAAAAAAAAAAGCTATATAGTGATATATATATATATATATCTTTCAACACCACTCATATAGTGAGGCTTGAAGGGAGTGGAGAACAGGCTGCAGAAGTGGGCCTGGAGCCACGTCCAAGGGCTTGCAGCCTTTGAAGGTGGGGAGCTGCCTGCCAGCTCTGGCACGGCTGCAGCAGTTGTACTTGAAACAGGTGCACAGAGCACCGGGCTGAGGGGGTGGGAAGGGCAGGCCGAGCCTAACACGGTGCTTTCTTGGGCCGGGGAGCCTTGCCTTCTGACTGACCTGTGTACCTGGCGTGACTTGGACTCAGACTTCTGGATGTGTCGGCTACAACAAAAGCATCTTACGGTCCCAAGATGCTTCATGTTTCCCTAAAGCAGCCTGGTCCAAAGGGTCAGGGTGTTGCTCTAAAGCCTGAAACAGCCCGTGTGCTGACCATGGGGTCCCTGCTGTGCCCACAACCGTACACCCACCCTTTAGTGTTGTCCTGTCATCTGTTTACACCCGTGGATTCTGCAAAGGCAAAGCCTGGCCTTCGGCAGCTCCGTATCCCCCCAGAGTTGCTCACCATACAGAGGGTGCTCAATCTATGTTGAACCCAGAACTATTCTCTATTAAGACAATTATATTTTGTCTGAAAAATATGTACCATCAAAATATTTGTCATGATCAAATTTAGTTGATTTTTTAATAAACTAAATTGCTACCAGGAGCCAACCTAGTATAGACCAGCGGGGTCCAACACCTGCCAGTCACCTAGTTGCGCAGCTGGTAGCCTACCTATCCAGGTGCCCCATTACCTGCTAGGGATTCCCTTGTAGCTCAGCTGACAAAGAATCTTCCTGCAGTGCAGGAGACTCCAGCTCAATTCCTGAGTAGGGAAGATGCCCTGGAGAAGGGATAGGCTACTCACACCAGTATTCTTGGGCTTCCCTGCTGGCTCAGACAGTAAAGAATCCTCCCACAATGCGGGAGTCCCTGGGTTGGGAAGATCCCTTGGAGAAGGGAAAGGACACCCACTCCAGTATTCTTGCCTGGAGAATTCCATGGCTCGCCTATGGGTTGCAAAGAGTCGGACACATCTGAGCGACTGCACTTTCACAGCCACCTATACCACAGGGGACTGTCACTGTGACTACAGTGTATGCTGACCCAGAGGAGGCTTCCAGTAAATGAGCGAATGAATAATGAAGGAAGGAACACTTTTACTTGGGAACCCAAAAGTGCTGACTCTCTGCCTCTGCAATGCTGTCACCCTGAGCTCGTCTGTTCACCCAACAAATATGTATTGAATGCCCACTGTGTTCCAGGCACTGTTCTAGGTGTTAAGGGTACAGCACTGGATAAAACAGATAATATTCCTGTCCTCACCATGTTACATCCTAGTGCCTGAAGACATACAATACACAGGGAGAGAAGCAGAGAACATCTTTTTTGCTGGCAAGCGTCATTTTGAAAAGTAAAGTCAGGCAGAGACTTCCCTGGTGGTCCAGTGGTTAAGATTCTGAACTTCTGCTGTAGGGGCTACAGGTTTGATCCCCGACCAGGGAGCTAGATCTCACAGGCCGTGGGGCAATGAAGCCCATGCACTGCAACTTGAGAAGCCCGAGAGCCACAGGGAAGACTTGTGTGTCTGTGTGTGCTCAGTCATATCTGACTCTTTGCGACCCCAGGTACTGTAGTCCACCAGGCTCCTCTCTCCACGAGATTTTCCAGGCAAGAACTCTGGAGGGGATTGCCATTTCCTTCTCTGGTGAAGATTTTAGTATAGCCCCCAAATCAAAGTAAATAAAATAAATAAATAAAAAGTAAAGCCCAGGTAACAGAGTAAGGAGTCCAGGGGAACTTTCTAAGTACATGGGTTTGGAAATCTAACAGGCCCAGAGGTGACTCCCACTCTGCTACTCAGCAACCTTGTAATTGCTGGATGAGTGACCTGACTTCTCAGCTTGAGTTTCTACATCTGTAAAGCCAGAGCTAGAATTCCTACTTTGGGGCAGAGTTATGAGCTTGAGATGAAAATGCATGTAAACCAGGCATGAAGTATTCAACAAAGAGGAACTGTGACTCCCAACTGTTTTGAGTCTAGTACTTTGCTTCAGGACTTGCGAGAAGGGAAAGGACACCCACTCCAGTATTCTTGCCTGGAGAATTCCATGGCTCGCCTATGGGTTGCAAAGAGTCGGACACATCTGAGCGACTGCACTTTCACAGCCACCTATACCACAGGGGACTGTCACTGTGACTACAGTGTATGCTGACCCAGAGGAGGCTTCCAGTAAATGAGCGAATGAATAATGAAGGAAGGAACACTTTTACTTGGGAACCCAAAAGTGCTGACTCTCTGCCTCTGCAATGCTGTCACCCTGAGCTCGTCTGTTCACCCAACAAATATGTATTGAATGCCCACTGTGTTCCAGGCACTGTTCTAGGTGTTAAGGGTACAGCACTGGATAAAACAGATAATATTCCTGTCCTCACCATGTTACATCCTAGTGCCTGAAGACATACAATACACAGGGAGAGAAGCAGAGAACATCTTTTTTGCTGGCAAGCGTCATTTTGAAAAGTAAAGTCAGGCAGAGACTTCCCTGGTGGTCCAGTGGTTAAGATTCTGAACTTCTGCTGTAGGGGCTACAGGTTTGATCCCCGACCAGGGAGCTAGATCTCACAGGCCGTGGGGCAATGAAGCCCATGCACTGCAACTTGAGAAGCCCGAGAGCCACAGGGAAGACTTGTGTGTCTGTGTGTGCTCAGTCATATCTGACTCTTTGCGACCCCAGGTACTGTAGTCCACCAGGCTCCTCTCTCCACGAGATTTTCCAGGCAAGAACTCTGGAGGGGATTGCCATTTCCTTCTCTGGTGAAGATTTTAGTATAGCCCCCAAATCAAAGTAAATAAAATAAATAAATAAAAAGTAAAGCCCAGGTAACAGAGTAAGGAGTCCAGGGGAACTTTCTAAGTACATGGGTTTGGAAATCTAACAGGCCCAGAGGTGACTCCCACTCTGCTACTCAGCAACCTTGTAATTGCTGGATGAGTGACCTGACTTCTCAGCTTGAGTTTCTACATCTGTAAAGCCAGAGCTAGAATTCCTACTTTGGGGCAGAGTTATGAGCTTGAGATGAAAATGCATGTAAACCAGGCATGAAGTATTCAACAAAGAGGAACTGTGACTCCCAACTGTTTTGAGTCTAGTAATGCTTTCTTGCTCCTGACCCTGTCACAGGACTTGCAGAGGAAGACAGGGATGTAGGACAGTACTTACCTGGCACAGAGGGAAGGGAAATGTAATGTATTAACACTAACAGAGAGGTCAGCTAACGGTCACCATATGCTTACTCTGTACGCGGTTCTTTATGGCAAGACGATGTCATTTAGTCCTTGTATCTGTGCTACAGAGCTACCCTTACCCCATGTTGGAGAGAAGTGGCAAGACGAAGGTGGTCAGTGACTCACTCAAGGTCACAGATGTACCGAGTCGCCGGTCTGGGATCGGATGCCACCATCCACACCCTCAAGCACTGTGGTGAACGGCGGATGCTCTGCACTGGCCTTTCCCCACGAGCACCAGCGGCCCTGTCAGAGCACACCCATTCAGGCCAGTGGGGGCAGAAGGATCAGCTCTCACGACCCACCCCGGATTCCAGCACAGCGGCCTCTGGAGCCCACCACGGGCTGGTGCCTCCAGCCACAGCCCTACCTGTGATGTTGACCACGACACTGCTGACTTTGGATATGCGGCTGGCTTCCACTTTGCACGTGTAGTTGCCGCTGTGCTCCTCCGTGGCCATCACGGAGTACACGGCCTCAGTGCCGCGATTGTGCGTGACAATCTCCTTGTCCTTTTGGATGATGATTTCCGGGAACGACTGGGCCTGGTGCGTCACCTGGATGGTGCACGTGATGTACAGGTCACTTCCTTCAATGATCACTCCATTGGGGCGGATGCGGAACCTGGGATTAGTGAAGGATTCTACAAGAAGAGGATAAAGCTGGTTGAACTCAGGCTCGAACTTGGGTGATGGGGAAAAAAGCCACTTCCTCCTCATTTCTATTCTTTTTGATGCCAACCAATTTTTCCATATTCACTAAAAGAAAAAAAAAAATCCAAACTTTCCTCTCAAAAACCTTTGCCCAGGCTGCCCTGATGCCCCTCTCTGCTCGCTCACTCTTGCATCTCCACCTTTCTTCTTAACTTCAGTTCTCTAACTTTGAGCTTCCCAAAGGTCAAACCATCTTCTCTACATCTCATCTACAGAAGGGTCTTCAAATGATCTCAGAAATAATCATAGCAGTGAGAAACAGATCCTTCCCCCACCCATCAAGGATTTTCTAGGTAATTCTCACACCATTTCATGAACCTCTGGCATCTCAGTCTAGATATTCCCTTGCTTTTCAAAATGCAGTTTCTTAGAAAATGCATTTTAAAATAACCATATGCTCCCCCTAACACACATTTTTAGTCTATCCTGTCTCTTCTTTGAAAATGCTGGCTATGACAGACCAAATTGATGTCATGACTCACACAGTTTGAAAAACACCATATTAATAATATATGAGTCAGACATCAGGGTGTTGAATCTTCAGGAGATAGTGATGGAAGGAGGGTCAGGCCTTTGCTCCCACCAAAAAAAAAGGGAGTGTATAGACTGATATACAACCACGTAAAATACAGATAAGGACATTTGAAAAATGCCAAAACTAAATTTAAAGTGATATGCTACTTTAACATTTGTGTTTTTTTTAAACTGTAAAGTCAACTTAAATTCACAATAAAAAAAGTTATCATTGAAAAAAAAAAGCATTTTTCCGAGTACAAGTCAAAAGAAAGGGAGGGCATCTTTTAGGACACTCAACAATTCCTCTGGGGTAGCTTGGTAATATCTAAAGGGCTTTTCCTGACACCCAAACTAACTCCAGATGCACAGAGATCTAAATGCAGAAGAAAAAAAATTAAACCACAGAAACAGTAAAAGAAAACAGAGGTACATTTTTTGTTTAATAATCTTGGAGAATGGATACTGTACATGTATGGCTGAGTTCCTTCATTGTTCACCTGAAATTATCACAACATTGTTAATCTGCTATACCCCAATACAAAATGGTTTTGGTATTAAATAAATAAAAATAAAAAAATTTTAAATGAAAAGAAAATCCTAGATTAAAAAAAAAAATCTTGGACTATGGAGAAACCTTTAGGTGTGAATTACAAAACTGGATGCCATAAAGAAAAAAGATGCATAAATGGATACCATAAGGAAAAAGATCCATAAATTTGATTTAACTAAGAACTGAAGGCTTTTTCATGGAAGTAAAAAATAAAGACAAATGACAAACTAGGTAAAGTTTTGCATAGTACCTGACAAAAGAACTCATCCCTTTGATTTATAAAGGGCTCAAATAAATCACAACTGGTAGGTAAATATGAGCCAGGTGTGTATTAACAGGTAGGTATGGGAGGGGAGTGTAAATAATAGACCAGTAAACATAAAAAGCATATTCAACCTCACTAAAGACTGAAGAAATACCAGTCACAATAATGATGCACCATTGTGTCTCAATTATACTAGATGGTCAAAAATAGCAAAACATGGGCATTTCCTTCCTTCTAGTGGTTAAGATTCAGTGCTTTCACTACTATTCCTGATAGCAGAACTGAGATCCCACCAGCTGTGCACGGGGTAGCCAAAAAATAAAAAAGAGAAAACATCAATAATATACTGTGTTGATGAGGATGTGGGAAAATGGACCCTTTTGATGGAAATGTTCATCCTTCTGGAGGAGCACTTTGGCAATATTTTTGAATACTAGAAGTGCACAAGACATTTGAATCAAGAATTTGATGTGGATCATACATATTTGCAAACAGCAAAACTCTGTAAAAGTAAAAAGCAAAATAGAAATTAAAAAAAAAGAATTTGATGTGGGCTTCCTTTGTGGTCCAGTGGGTAAGGACACCACCTTGCAGCGCAAGGGGCACTGGTTCGATTCCTGGCCTGGGAAGATGCCACGTGCTGCAGACAGAGTACCTGGACCAATGTGTCCAACTACCGAGCCAGAGCTCTGGAGTGCATGCACCCAGAGCTGGTGCTCTCCAACGAGAGAGGCCACTGTGATGGGAGGCACACACAGGCCAAAGAACAAAAAAATAAGTGAATGAAAGATCAATAAAAGTGGCCAAAAAAGAAAAAAGTTAAAAAAAAAAAAGAATTTGATGCATAAATCATAATAAAACGTCCTCACAATACAGAAGTTATAAGGATGTTCACTCTAAGACTGTCTTAAGAGCCAAAAAAGTTGAGGGGAAATGTCTAAATGTCCATCGATATAAAATGAGGCAGGCCACTGTCACCTTCGGAGATGACCGACACTGTATATGGTGTGTGTTTCTTCCCTGAATAAACCTTCTTTTACTTTTAAAAAATAAATTAATTAAAAAAAAAAAAAGTAAAGTGAGGCAAATATATTATGGCACATCCTCTGAACAGGATTATGAGTTGTCACTAAAATGATAGAGATCTGTATTTCTTGATATGGACAAAAGTACATATATGTTATGGCTGTCAAGAACAATAAAGAGTGTTTGACAGGTCATTTTTTTGAGGAGGGGTTAAAAACAAGGAAAATAAGTCAAAACTGTGTGTGTGTATGATGAATGGGCAGAAAAATTCTAGATCACCCTAGGGACTTTCTCTAAGTGTTGGTACTTCAAATGAAGAACTGTCTGTCACTTTGTACAGTACCATATCTCCTGAAAAGTTAACCCATGCCATGAATTATAATGAATGGATCAAGACGCTCTGGTACATATATACAACGGAACACTACTCAGTTGTAAAAAGAAATGCAGAAGTATCAGTCCTATGAAGTGGTTGGATCTAGAACCTATCATAAAAAGTGAAGTAAGTCAAAAAGAAAAAGACAAGTACAGTATACTAACACATAAATATGGAATCTAGTAAAAGCGTAATGGTAACACACGCAGTGAAGCGATGGAAAACCAGACATAGAGAACAGATATATGGACGTGGTGGGGCATGAACAGTGCATGGGAGGCATAAAAGGAATAACATGGAAACCTATACTATCATATGTGAAAAAGATAGCTATATAGGGTCATTGCCCTGTGGGAATAGGAGATCCTGCAGGGGCGGGGTACGAAGGCCTGGGTGGGGGGCCGCACTGGGAGTGGAGAGGGGGCCAGGGATATGCATATGACTGATGTGGGAACATACATATCTGTGAACAACAAAACTCTGCAAAAATTTTTAAAAAATCAAATAAAATTTTAAAAAACTTGAAAAGATACTGTATATACATAACACTATATTGTATTACATACTGCTATACAGGAAATATATATACTTAAAATACAGTATTATGTATACATAATGGGAAAAGGTTAGGTGCCAAAAGCAGTTCATTTTTTTTCTTAATTGTTGTTTTATTTTATTTTACGTTGGGGACGCTGCACCACGTGGCATACGGGATCTTAGTTCCCTGACCAGGGATTAAACCCCTGCCCCCTGCAGGGGAAGCACAGATTGCCAACACTGGATTGCCAGGGAAATTCCCTGAGGGTCACGTAGGATAAGCTCTGGGCTCCTATCCTGAGTACACTCGAGGCTCTCGGAAGGAGACGGTGCCTTCCCCTGCATCCTCCCTGCTTCAAACGCACTCCCCGCCCAGCTCACTGGAAGCTGCCGCGTGTCTGGCCTGGAGCTCTGTGCTCTGCGTCCTGGACACGCATGTCCAGGCTCCCCTCTGCTGTAGCCTTTCTCTCCTGAGAGCATTTCGCAGGCTACCTCATGTTTCCTATTTGTCCAACATCTCAGTGATGGAAGGATGGGTAGAAGAGGGGAGTCCCTCGTCATATGTGGGACGTGAAGGACCTGGGCCCTCTTCCCTCTGGATGCCTTTCAGACGCCATTTCCTGTTGTCTCATCCTCATGGCTTAAAAGCACGGTTCCCAAACTTCAGGTCATCCAAGGCATCATGTCGGTGAGCCTCAGCCCATACTTTAAGACATGAAAATAGAAAGACAAGTACAGTATACTAACACATATATATAGAATCTAGTAAAAGGGTAACGACAACACACGCAGTGAAGCGATGAAAACAGTAGAACAGATATATGGACGTGGTGGGGCATGAACAGTGCATGGGAGGCATAAAAGGAATAACATGGAAACCTATACTATCATATGTGAAAAAGATAGCTATATAGGGTCATTGCCCTGTGGGAATAGGAGATCCTGCAGGGGCGGGGTACGAAGGCCTGGGTGGGGGGCCGCACTGGGAGTGGAGAGGGGGCCAGGGATATGCATATGACTGATGTGGGAACATACATATCTGTGAACAACAAAACTCTGCAAAAATTTTTAAAAAATCAAATAAAATTTTAAAAAACTTGAAAAGATACTGTATATACATAACACTATATTGTATTACATACTGCTATACAGGAAATATATATACTTAAAATACAGTATTATGTATACATAATGGGAAAAGGTTAGGTGCCAAAAGCAGTTCATTTTTTTTCTTAATTGTTGTTTTATTTTATTTTACGTTGGGGACGCTGCACCACGTGGCATACGGGATCTTAGTTCCCTGACCAGGGATTAAACCCCTGCCCCCTGCAGGGGAAGCACAGATTGCCAACACTGGATTGCCAGGGAAATTCCCCTGAGGGTCACGTAGGATAAGCTCTGGGCTCCTATCCTGAGTACACTCGAGGCTCTCGGAAGGAGACGGTGCCTTCCCCTGCATCCTCCCTGCTTCAAACGCACTCCCCGCCCAGCTCACTGGAAGCTGCCGCGTGTCTGGCCTGGAGCTCTGTGCTCTGCGTCCTGGACACGCATGTCCAGGCTCCCCTCTGCTGTAGCCTTTCTCTCCTGAGAGCATTTCGCAGGCTACCTCATGTTTCCTATTTGTCCAACATCTCAGTGATGGAAGGATGGGTAGAAGAGGGGAGTCCCTCGTCATATGTGGGACGTGAAGGACCTGGCCCCTCTTCCCTCTGGATGCCTTTCAGACCCCATTTCCTGTTGTCTCATCCTCATGGCTTAAAATCACGGTTCCCAAACTTCAGGTCATCCAAGGCATCATGTCGGTGAGCCTCAGCCCATACTTTAAGACATGAAAATAGAAAGACGAAGAGCAAAATGCATCATATATGAAGGTTAAGTATTGTTGGGAACTATATATGTATATATAGTTAAACTGCGTCACAGTCAAAAAGCTTGAAAAATATAAAGTGATGAAGAACAGTTGCAACAGAGGAGAAATACCAGGTGACATCTCTTATATGAAATGACACAGATGAACTTACAAAACAGAAACAGATTCACAGACTTAGGAAATGTTTCTAGAGGGTAGAGAAGGATGAGAGGAAGGGATAGTTAGGGAGTTGGGGATGGACATGTACACACAGTTATATTTATAACGGATAACCAACAAGGACCTACTATATGGCACAGGGAACTCTGCTTAATGTTATGTGGACCAGAGGGTGCTTTGGAGAGAACGGATGCATGTGTATGTGTGGCTAAGTCCTCTGCTATTTCCCTGACATTATCACAGCATTATTAATCAGCTATCCCCCAAAACAAAATAAAAAATTAAAAACAAAAAAAGAATAGTCTCGGTCGGTTCTCTTTAAGCTGACCCGCTGTTCTGATAGCGTCGGGTCTCCTTTGAGCTGACCCTCTGTTCTAGCAGCGTCTTCCATGTTGATTCTCCCTTAAACCAGCCCACTGTACTGGCAGCGACTCTCCGTTTCCCCACTCTAATAAACTTTACTTTCCCCTCAAAAAAGAAAAAAAGAATAGTCTCAAGACAGCAGCCCAGCCACAAAGCCCAAGCCCCTTTCCAGTTCTAGGCTCTTTCTCCCCAGACTAAACCAGCAAACTAAGCACGGTAAAAAGGAGAGCAGAACTCTGACCCCGCACGGTGACCAGCTCACTCCTGACGACTTTAGAGACCTCCACGCTGTCCTCGGAAACGATCTTAGCTTGGCATTGGAACCATATGGCACGAGAGCATTTCGCAGGCTACCTCATGTTTCCTATTTGTCCAACATCTCAGTGATGGAAGGATGGGTAGAAGAGGAGTCCCTCGTCATATGTGGGACGTGAAGGACCTGGCCCTCTTCCCTCTGGATGCCTTTCAGACCCCATTTCCTGTTGTCTCATCCTCATGGCTTAAAATCACGGTTCCCAAACTTCAGGTCATCCAAGGCATCATGTCGGTGAGCCTCAGCCCATACTTTAAGACATGAAAATAGAAAGACGAAGAGCAAAATGCATCATATATGAAGGTTAAGTATTGTTGGGAACTATATATGTATATATAGTTAAACTGCGTCACAGTCAAAAAGCTTGAAAAATATAAAGTGATGAAGAACAGTTGCAACAGAGGAGAAATACCAGGTGACATCTCTTATATGAAATGACACAGATGAACTTACAAAACAGAAACAGATTCACAGACTTAGGAAATGTTTCTAGAGGGTAGAGAAGGATGAGAGGAAGGGATAGTTAGGGAGTTGGGGATGGACATGTACACACAGTTATATTTATAACGGATAACCAACAAGGACCTACTATATGGCACAGGGAACTCTGCTTAATGTTATGTGGACCAGAGGGTGCTTTGGAGAGAACGGATGCATGTGTATGTGTGGCTAAGTCCCTCTGCTATTTCCCTGACATTATCACAGCATTATTAATCAGCTATCCCCCAAAACAAAATAAAAAATTAAAAACAAAAAAAGAATAGTCTCGGTCGGTTCTCTTTAAGCTGACCCGCTGTTCTGATAGCGTCGGGTCTCCTTTGAGCTGACCCTCTGTTCTAGCAGCGTCTTCCATGTTGATTCTCCCTTAAACCAGCCCACTGTACTGGCAGCGACTCTCCGTTTCCCCACTCTAATAAACTTTACTTTCCCCTCAAAAAAGAAAAAAAGAATAGTCTCAAGACAGCAGCCCAGCCACAAAGCCCAAGCCCCTTTCCAGTTCTAGGCTCTTTCTCCCCAGACTAAACCAGCAAACTAAGCACGGTAAAAAGGAGAGCAGAACTCTGACCCCGCACGGTGACCAGCTCACTCCTGACGACTTTAGAGACCTCCACGCTGTCCTCGGAAACGATCTTAGCTTGGCATTGGAACCATATGGCACGGTCTTGCTCCTCAACTGTGAATTTCATCGTCACAAAATTCTGGTTCTGAGATGTTTTTTTTCTCATTTGCCTGGCACCTCTTCTATCAAGTTCAAATTTTTCAACTGTGAAATGTATGGGAGGCTTTTCCTCTGGAACAGAACAGTTGACTAGCACGACTCCACCTTCTATCACCTCCTTCTTGTCCAGAGTCACCCTGGGATCGGACACTCCTTTAGGGGAAGAGAAAGTCCATTAGTATGTTTGCTCCAGTGCCCAAGCCTCCCTAAGCCAAGTCACTGGGGCTGACCCATCTGATGGCTCTTTTGTTCCCAGAACCTCAGTGCTATGTACAAGGCAATTATGAATACGCATGTGCTGAGCACCATACTAGGTACTCTGGACTGTGTGTAAGCTGTGGTTGGTGCTTTCAATGTTTGTATATTCCATCAGGAAGTCGAGTCATCCCAAGTGACATAGTTAAGAACAAAACAAAGGCTCCCAGTATTCATCAGTAGGACTGTGGTTGTTGCCACAATGTATTGAGTCCCAACAAGCTAGGATTAACTCTATATCCACAACTCCATTTTGTAATTCTCATAATAAATCTCTAGGGAAGAGAGGAAACAGAAAATTATGTCTATTTTTCAGAGAAGGTTACACTCAGAGAGGTTCGAGGCTCACCCAGAAGCTCACAGTCGTGTAGCCCCAGAGCTGAGACTCCCCAGCCAGAAGCTGGGGTGGGTGTGGGAGGAGAGGAGGGGGGGTGGCCTCTCAGTTCAAAAAGCAAAGCTGAAATAACCAAGCATTAGAACCAAGCATCGCCAAGACAGTGACAAGGGAGCAGTCAGGAAAAGAGGAAGCTCTCTCCCTTGGGGGTGGTCAGAGAAGATCAAAGAAAAGAACAGGAATCTTGGAGGAAGGAGGTTATTTGGACAGATGAGGTGGGAGGTTAAGGACTGGCGCTTCAGGGCACGTAAGTACATGGGGATCTGCTTGTGCCAAGGGATATGGGTTGCTTTGCAGGAGGGCTGTCTAGAGCAGAGGAAGGGCTGAAGGGGAAAATTCAGCAGGTGGTGAGCCCAGGGTCCGATTAGGAGGAGCTGGGAGAGGCTGGCTGAGATGTGCTGTCTGGTCCAGGCCCTGTGGTCTAGGGGCCATGAACTCCCTCTTGGAGTCAGATGGCTTTGCTAGTGTCCTAAACCTGCCTCTTGCTCAATGGGCCACCTGGCCCTGTCACTTATGGCTTTTTTGTTGTTGATCCACCCAGGTCAGAGATGGAGGGCTGTGGTGGGGAATGGGCACATGTATGTGTACGGCTGAGTCCCTCTGTTGTTCACCTGAACCTATCACAACCTTGTTAATTGGCTATGAAAGTGAAAGCTGCTCAGGCACGTCCGACTCTGTGACCCACAGACAAACCATGGAATTCTCCAGTATTCTCCAAGCAAGAATACTACAATGGGTAGCCTTTCCCTTCCCAGGGGATCTTTCCAACCCTGGGATTGAACCCAGGTCTCCCACACTGCAGGCAAATTCTTCACTGTCTGACCCACCAAGGGAAGCCCTAATCGGCTATACCTCATACAGAATGCTCCTCCTCACTACTGTGAGCACGCGGACCTGTCGGCTTCTCCTCTGTCCCCAGTGACAATGCTGAAGCGATGCTCTGGCTCCCTATGGCCGGCCCCTAGTGACACACGGGGGTGTCCAGCCAGCCATGCCGTGATTGTCCACGGGATGCCTAGGATGTCCACAGGATGAATCAGCCTGGAGCATAACGCAGTCATGTTCTCCTGTGTGAGCCTCAAAGCCTGGCGGGCAGGTGGTCAGAGATAGTATGCTTTTAAGAGGAAAACACTCTCAGACACTTGCCCACCGGCTCTTCCTGTTTCCTGCTTGATGAAAAGGTTATTTCTTTCCAAGGATGGTCTGGCCGAGCACCTCGCACAGGGCGGGCCATTCGTTCATCCAATACTGAATCCCTAAGAAGGCTTTATCTGCTCTTAATTTAATCCTCAAAACAACATTCAAGGGTATGCAGATATACCCAGTGATCTCAATTTCAGAGGCAGGGAATGAAGAACTATCTTCAGAAATCAGGGAATTTGACCGAGGGGCAAAGAAGAGTAGTTTCTTTCTCAGGCTCTGCACTTTCACTCTTTTGCTATATCCTTTTTCGCTGTCCTGGGCGTCACTTCGCCGTCAAGCAAATCCCCACACCACGTTCTGTATCTGAACCCAGGGTCCATTGTCCGGGAAGACACCCTACCATCTCTAAGCAGAACTGTTTCTTCTCACTGCTGTGCTCCTGAAGCATTCAGATCAGGTGACTGTGGGAGAGCAACGATTTTTTAAAATGGATCTCTTCCCTCCAGGACTGTAACTGCATCCAGAGCCAGGATCTGCCTGATACATTTTCGTGTCTAGCACCTATTTTTTTTTTCCTGACTTGCATACATGGTTCTTGAGGGAGTAAATCAAACAATGAATGGGTGGATGGAACTCTATGACCCAGATTTCTCCCAATGATATATTTCTCTTGTTTCTCCATGTCCACTTCTACTTGCTCTTTTCAACTGTTTGTTCCACAGTCATTGATGGAGTGCCTACTATGAACCAGAATTTTTTGAGATTAAAAAAAACAACAATAACAAAACTGACCAAATACTACCTCTTTTCTTAGGATCTTACAGTTGAGAGACCAACTGATGTGTGAGAAAGTTGCATTTTCAAGAGAAATAGGAATTGCAACTTCCTGGAAACTCCTTATGTGCTGGAAATTGCACTCAACTCTTTACCAACATAGTATCTTTTAGTCTTCTCAATAACTCCCTGAGCTGGGTAGTATTATTTTCTCCATTTCATGGATGAGAATTTTAAAGTCTAGAGAGGTGACGGGAGTTGTCCAGAATAGAATCTGAGCAGAACAACAGCAGAATCCAGTATCGACACCAGTGCCGTGACCTTTAGACCACTACTACTGAACACAGAGAGAAACAAGAGCTGGAAGGAGCGGGACCCTGGGGGAGAGGAATTTTGTTTGGGAAAAATGTCATAGAAGAGATCACTGAGTTGAGGGTTGAAGGAGAGAGAGCTCACGAGGAAATGAGATGAAGAGGGAGTTTCAGGGAGAGCAAATAACATGGGCAAAGGCAGGGAGGTAAGGAAAGGCCTGGTTTATCAGGAACAGGCCTACTGCTTGCATTTTCAGATCAGGAAGACATCAGGCACGCAAGCCAGAAGGATGGTGGACAAGCAGGTAGGTCCAGTGTCATGACTGTTTCATTCTTCTAGCTATAGCACGTGTTCAGGCTTCACCTGCCCAAACCTGGTTCCTTTCCAGGGCCTCACCTTTCACCCCCACCTGGTACTCGCTGGTCGTTTTCTCCTTGTTGTTCAGGATCACAGTGCATTTGTAGGTCCCTGTGTTATAGACACGGACGTGGGGAATCAAATAACTCTCGGTGCTCTTCATGGAGGAGACGTTGTGAAACAGCACGTCATCCTTGTAGAAGAGCATCTGGTGCTGAGGCTTGACCTGCGAGGTGGTGCTGATATCCACGATGCACAGCAGGGTCAGGTTGTCCCCGTTCTGCACTTGCAGGTCTGGCTGGATCTGCATGTCGACGCTGTTGATGGTGAAAGCTACAGGCCGAGGGGGAGGAGAGCAAAACCCACCTGTTATCTCAGGGATGACATCGTCCTCACGAGATTGCTATCATCACGGCCTGTGCCATAGAGTGCCCAGGGGTCCCACGCGGGTGAGGATGGTGCACGGTGGGTCACGCAAGAGGTGGTGGGTCCTAGGCTACTCATATTCCCTTCATAAGGTGGCAGGCTTCAGAGCGTGACAGCTGACATTCTGCCCACAAGACGCTTCCCTTTTTCACTTGGGCTGCTAAGAAGTGTAAGGCCCAAGTTTTGCCTCCAGCAACCTTTGGGATACATTCTTTCTGTGCTAAAAGAGTCCTAGTTTTGTTTGACTGCTTTATTTTTCTCTCACTCTGATTTCCATATTTTATCCTATTGAATAATAATATGTATAATTTTCATAAGTGGTCCCAAATCATTTTACAAAGAGAAAAAGGTATAGTCAAGTAGTTGGCCAGATAATGGCCAAAAAAAAAAAAAACTTTTTTAATAACATTATATTTTTTTGAAAAACTTAGAATTTAACTTTAATATGTCTCAGGTTTTGAACTGAACAGAACAGTCCATCCTTGTGCCTTCTTCTCTGAGCAAGTAATTTAACAAAAAATGGCACTCTTATTAGTCATGAGATGAAACAAGATGATTGTTTAAGTGTATTTCTTATATCTTTAGAACTCCCTTTTTTCTTTTTCAGGTCCTGGTCTGAGGAGCCCTCTGGGTGAGCTCTCAGAACAGAAGTTTCTTTTAACCGTGTTTAGTTTCCCATTGATTCATACATTCCCTTCCCAGGTAAGGATAGACAGTCTCTACTCCTTCAGAGTATTTTCTTTTTAACCGTGTTTAGTCGCCTTCCCCCTCCCGGGAGGATCACAGTGCATTTGTAGGTCCCTGTGTTATAGACACGGACGGGGAATCAAATAACTCTCGGTGCTCTTCATGGAGGAGACGTTGTGAAACAGCACGTCATCCTTGTAGAAGAGCATCTGGTGCTGAGGCTTGACCTGCGGTGGTGCTGATATCCACGATGCACAGCAGGGTCAGGTTGTCCCCGTTCTGCACTTGCAGGTCTGGCTGGATCTGCATGTCGACGCTGTTGATGGTGAAAGCTACAGGCCGAGGGGGAGGAGAGCAAAACCCACCTGTTATCTCAGGGATGACATCGTCCTCACGAGATTGCTATCATCACGGCCTGTGCCATAGAGTGCCCAGGGGTCCCACGCGGTGAGGATGGTGCACGGTGGGTCACGCAAGAGGTGGTGGGTCCTAGGCTACTCATATTCCCTTCATAAGGTGGCAGGCTTCAGAGCGTGACAGCTGACATTCTGCCCACAAGACGCTTCCCTTTTTCACTTGGGCTGCTAAGAAGTGTAAGGCCCAAGTTTTGCCTCCAGCAACCTTTGGGATACATTCTTTCTGTGCTAAAAGAGTCCTAGTTTTGTTTGACTGCTTTATTTTTCTCTCACTCTGATTTCCATATTTTATCCTATTGAATAATAATATGTATAATTTTCATAAGTGGTCCCAAATCATTTAACAAAGAGAAAAAGGTATAGTCAAGTAGTTGGCCAGATAAGGGCCAAAAAAAAAAAAAAACTTTTTTAATAACATTATATTTTTTTGAAAAACTTAGAATTTAACTTTAATATGTCTCAGGTTTTGAACTGAACAGAACAGTCCATCCTTGTGCCTTCTTCTCTGAGCAAGTAATTTAACAAAAAATGGCACTCTTATTAGTCATGAGATGAAACAAGATGATTGTTTAAGTGTATTTCTTATATCTTTAGAACTCCCTTTTTTCTTTTTCAGGTCCTGGTCTGAGGAGCCCTCTGGGTGAGCTCTCAGAACAGAAGTTTCTTTTAACCGTGTTTAGTTTCCCATTGATTCATACATTCCCTTCCCAGGTAAGGATAGACAAGTCTCCCTACTCCTTCAGTACCGCCCCCTCCATTTTAAGCCTTGCTGTTTAGGAGAATGATTCTATCAGGAGACAGCAGAGAGCAGGAGATGAGTGTAGAGTCAGGGTTCCTGGGCCAAATTTCACCTCTGCTTATAAACTGTGTGACTTCGGGTAAGCTACTGAGCTTCTCTGAGCCTCCGTAATACAGTGGACTCATGATAATAGTACGTGTAAAGGAGAATCTTGAGTTTGAGTCCTCAGAGCACAGCTCCTGGTCCAAAATGCCTGTAAAATGTTAGCTAGATTCTGTCAGTCACAGAGAGAAAACCAGTTCTTGAGTTTTGAGGTCTTTAAAGCTCTTTCTTGAAGTCGTATCTCTAGTAAATGGGTTTTTTCAGGGAAAAACAAAATAAAACAATGCAACAGGGCTTCCCTCATGGCTCAGTGGGTAAAGAATTCCCCTGACAAGACAGGAGACACCGGTCCAATCCCTGATCTGGATCTGGGAAGATCTCATATGTGATGGAATAACTAAGCCCATGTGCCACAACTACTGAGCCTGAGCTTCAGAGCCTGGGAGCCACAACTATGCAAGTTCATGTGCCCTAGGGCCCATGTGCCACAACAAGAGAAGCCACTGCAACTAGAGAATAACCCCTGCTTGCCACAACTAGAGAAAAGTTCATGCAGCAACAAAGATCCGGCATAGCCAAACAAATAATTTTTAAAAAAAGAAAAACAAGGGGCTTCCCTGGTGGTCCAGTGGGTAAAGAGTCCGCCTTGCAAGTGCGAGGGGCACTGGTTCGATCCCTGGCCTGGGAGGACCCCATGTGTCGTGGAGCAGCTGGAAGAGGATGCCCAACTATGAGCCAGTGCTCTGGAGCGCATGAGCGCAGAGCTGGTGCTCTGCAACAAGAGAGGTCACTGCAATGGGAGGCCCACACAGGCCAAAGAATAAAGATGGATGAAAAATAAATAAATAAAAAATCAATGAAAAAGAGGACAAAACTGGAGAAAAAAAAAAGAAGAAGAAGAAAGAAAAACAAAAAAATTTAAAAATTTCTAAGGTGAACTATAGCAACTTTTCCAGACTCCTGGTGTTAGTTACCCCACGGACTTGGACTACTTTACTGTAGTCCCCTGAAAGAAATGCACAGCCGTGGCTGATACACCCCAGACTGGGACACAGAACTGGGTTCAGGAAGAAAGCAAAGTCAGGCACACCTGGTCTACACTCCTGGTCCCACTGCCATTAGCTGGTGTCACTGGGAGCTATCTAACCCCTCCAGGATCCCACCTCTCCTCCTATAAAGAAGGAACACTAATACTTGGCTTCCTTGGCATTTTAATCTCAAACAATGAATGACCGAGGTGGCTGAGAGCACACAGAGGCAGGTCTGTACTCCCCAGTGCCTGGCCGGACTGACATCTCTTTCCCACTTCTTTAGCATCACTCACTCAGCAGACATTGAAGGGGGTGTCTCTGGGCCAGGCACTGTATCCTCCAATACTGGGGTTCACAGGAGGGGGAGACTGGCACAGTGTATGCCCACCTGGAGCTCACAGTCTGAGCTTGGTCTTCCAGCCTCAGCCGGGCCTCAGGGTCTCCTACGGACCAGCCCTAGGGAGCTCTACCACGGTATAACCATTTTACAGCAAGCCTGGCCAAAGCATCGGGTACAACAGTGGGTTTTACGAGAGCAGGATATGCCCTAACACAAGGCGCTTTCACCACCTTGCTTTTCTAAGCAATTCTAACACACAACTGCTTAATAAATTGACTCAGCCGACTCACTGGTGGGGACCTCACGCTTCCACAGCCAGCGGAGCAGACAAGGAAGAAGAAAGGAAGGCAGGACAGAAGAAGGAAAAGCATTTATAAAATGTATCCAGATGCGAATCCAGCTTATTGACTTGATGCAGCAGAACGGCAAGCCTTGGTTTTGTCACCACGACCACCGCCTCCACCACTTCCACCACCACCGGTGTATTCAGTCTCCAAGAGGCCCAATGAGCCTCGCCTTCTGCTCTCACACCTTTGTGTGGTCCCCTCCCACATCAGACCAGGGTCTCCTGCATCGGCCTCAGGAACAACAATACTGCAGAAGTGCTAGTAGGTCACTTTTGAGATTCGTTTGCAATCGCAACTTATGTCTTGGGTACTCTCTCCTCTTCTGGGATCACCAGCTCTGGGCAAAGAAAGCTGCCAGAGATCCACACCGGGAGGAACAACCTCACGAGTTGACTTATAAGCAGATTCCCCAGCATTAGACAAGCCCCCAGGTAAACTGTAACTCTGACCAATACTTTACCTGCAACCTCATCCTTTAATAGCTGGTGTCACTGGGAGCTATCTAACCCCTCCAGGATCCCACCTCTCCTCCTATAAAGAAGGAACACTAATACTTGGCTTCCTTGGCATTTTAATCTCAAACAATGAATGACCGAGGTGGCTGAGAGCACACAGAGGCAGGTCTGTACTCCCCAGTGCCTGGCCGGACTGACATCTCTTTCCCACTTCTTTAGCATCACTCACTCAGCAGACATTGAAGGGGGTGTCTCTGGGCCAGGCACTGTATCCTCCAATACTGGGGTTCACAGGAGGGGGAGACTGGCACAGTGTATGCCCACCTGGAGCTCACAGTCTGAGCTTGGTCTTCCAGCCTCAGCCGGGCCTCAGGGTCTCCTACGGACCAGCCCTAGGGAGCTCTACCACGGTATAACCATTTTACAGCAAGCCTGGCCAAAGCATCGGGTACAACAGTGGGTTTTACGAGAGCAGGATATGCCCTAACACAAGGCGCTTTCACCACCTTGCTTTTCTAAGCAATTCTAACACACAACTGCTTAATAAATTGACTCAGCCGACTCACTGGTGGGGACCTCACGCTTCCACAGCCCGCGGGAGCAGACAAGGAAGAAGAAAGGAAGGCAGGACAGAAGAAGGAAAAGCATTTATAAAATGTATCCAGATGCGAATCCAGCTTATTGACTTGATGCAGCAGAACGGCAAGCCTTGGTTTTGTCACCACGACCACCGCCTCCACCACTTCCACCACCACCGGTGTATTCAGTCTCCAAGAGGCCCAATGAGCCTCGCCTTCTGCTCTCACACCTTTGTGTGGTCCCCTCCCACATCAGACCAGGGTCTCCTGCATCGGCCTCAGGAACAACAATACTGCAGAAGTGCTAGTAGGTCACTTTTGAGATTCGTTTGCAATCGCAACTTATGTCTTGGGTACTCTCTCCTCTTCTGGGATCACCAGCTCTGGGCAAAGAAAGCTGCCAGAGATCCACACCGGGAGGAACAACCTCACGAGTTGACTTATAAGCAGATTCCCCAGCATTAGACAAGCCCCCAGGTAAACTGTAACTCTGACCAATACTTTACCTGCAACCTCCTGACAAACCTTGAGTCAGAACCACCCCCTAAGCCATCCCCAGATCCCCACCCCTCCGAAACTGTGTGAGATGATAAGTTATCTTAAACCACTGACTTTTGGGATAATTCATTAAGGAGCAATATAACAAATACCTATCTGATGATTAAGATGCATGTGTGCTCAGTTGTGTCTGACTCTTTTTGACTCTTTGGATTGTAGTTCCTCTGTCCATGGGATTTCCCAGGCAAGCATACTGGAGTGGGCTGCTGTTTCCTCCACTGGGGTATCTTCCCAACCCAGGGAACGAACCTGCATCTCTTGCGTCTCCTGCATCGGCAGGCAGATTCTTTAGATAATATGGAAACTATTATCCTCTCTGTGAATAAACTTTCCAGAAGCAGCCAAACTGGATCACTGTGTGTGCAGGGCTCATTATTTCCACAACAGAGTGATTGCTACAACCCCGGGCCTCCAGGAGATTCACAGGTGGGCGTTAGGCGGCCCATGACCCACCTCTGTCTATATGCAAGAATGTGTGTTTCTGGAGAGAGGATCCAAAAGGTTCAGAACTGTAACGGAAGGACAGGGTTGTGAAATGAAATGTCAGTTGCTCACTCAGTTGTGTCTGACTCCCGCCAGGCTTCTCTGTCCATGGGACTCCCCAGGCAAGAATACTGGAGGGGGTTGCCATTTCCTCTCCAGGGGATCTTGCAGGGATCTCAGATCAAGCCAGAGTTCCCTGCACTGCAGGCATGATCTTTACCATCTGAACCACCAGAGAAACTCAGCGGGGTCAGATCTTTTCAACCTGGAGAGCTGAAGGCAGATGGAGAAGAGTCACAGGGACAGAGTCACCCCGGCATAGCTGAAGCACCCTGGGGCCACAGCCCCAAATCCCCAACGCTTAGAACAAAGGACTCTGCTTCCGGCCACCTCAGGCCACCAGTCAGCGGATGCTGATGCTCCAAGGAAGATGAGGCATCTTGACTCAGCCAGTCCTTCTGCCCTGCATCTGGAGATGACTTAGAAAGAAGGGGAAGAGGTGGGTAGAGGAAGGGGGGCCACCCACCATGGTCAGGAAAATACAGGGAGGCTCGAAGCACAGAAGCCCTGGTGAACGGTGGTGCTCAGCGTGGACTCTGCTGACCCAGCTCCCCTGAGTCTCAGGCACCGCCAAGTTCACGTCAAGTCCCCGTCAGGGAGACATTTCCCGGGCGTCTGGTGCCAGGTACTGGGATCACAAGGTGAATGAGAAAGCAGCCCTGTTGTCCTAGACCGTGCAGGCTGGGGAGCAGCAGACAACTGGAGGAGAATGATGAAAGCGCCAGGAAGAAAGGGTGCCCAGGAAAGGCCAAGGCAAGCCTGAAGGCAGTGACCCCTGCATTGAGCCTTGGACCAGGAAGGGAAGGGGCGGCGGTGCTCGGGGCGGGAAAACAACATGTGCCAGAGCACAGGGGCCGGAGGAGTCAACGCATTCAGGGCACAGGTGGTTCCAGGAGCCAGAGGGTGGGGCCGGGTGGGAAGGGCCAGAACAGAGGGCCCTGCCCACTGTGCTGACCAGCTGGGCCCTGTCCTCAGGGTCTTGGTTCGGGCGCGGGGTGTGGGGTGGTAACAGAATGTCACTGGAGCTTCAGAAAGATCACTGTGGATGAGAGGCGGAGCCTATAACTACCTGCATGAAGATTCAGGCAGATGCAGTGGGCTGAGTGGCAGGGATGGGCAAAAATTGAGTTTGGGACTGGGGTTGGGGATGAAGAAAATGCTCTGGAACTAGACAGTGGTGTCTGACTCCGCCAGGCTTCTCTGTCTATGGGACTCCCCAGGCAAGAATACTGGAGGGGGTTGCCATTTCTCCAGGGGATCTTGCAGGATCTCAGATCAAGCCAGAGTTCCCTGCACTGCAGGCATGATCTTTACCATCTGAACCACCAGAGAAACTCAGCGGGGTCAGATCTTTTCAACCTGGAGAGCTGAAGGCAGATGGAGAAGAGTCACAGGGACAGAGTCACCCCGGCATAGCTGAAGCACCCTGGGGCCACAGCCCCAAATCCCCAACGCTTAGAACAAAGGACTCTGCTTCCGGCCACCTCAGGCCACCAGTCAGCGGATGCTGATGCTCCAAGGAAGATGAGGCATCTTGACTCAGCCAGTCCTTCTGCCCTGCATCTGGAGATGACTTAGAAAGAAGGGGAAGAGGTGGGTAGAGGAAGGGGGGCCACCCACCATGGTCAGGAAAATACAGGGAGGCTCGAAGCACAGAAGCCCTGGTGAACGGTGGTGCTCAGCGTGGACTCTGCTGACCCAGCTCCCCTGAGTCTCAGGCACCGCCAAGTTCACGTCAAGTCCCGTCAGGAGACATTTCCCGGGCGTCTGGTGCCAGGTACTGGGATCACAAGGTGAATGAGAAAGCAGCCCTGTTGTCCTAGACCGTGCAGGCTGGGGAGCAGCAGACAACTGGAGGAGAATGATGAAAGCGCCAGGAAGAAAGGGTGCCCAGGAAAGGCCAAGGCAAGCCTGAAGGCAGTGACCCCTGCATTGAGCCTTGGACCAGGAAGGGAAGGGGCGGCGGTGCTCGGGGCGGGAAAACAACATGTGCCAGAGCACAGGGGCCGGAGGAGTCAACGCATTCAGGGCACAGGTGGTTCCAGGAGCCAGAGGGTGGGGCCGGGTGGGAAGGGCCAGAACAGAGGGCCCTGCCCACTGTGCTGACCAGCTGGGCCCTGTCCTCAGGGTCTTGGTTCGGGCGCGGGGTGTGGGGTGGTAACAGAATGTCACTGGAGCTTCAGAAAGATCACTGTGGATGAGAGGCGGAGCCTATAACTACCTGCATGAAGATTCAGGCAGATGCAGTGGGCTGAGTGGCAGGGATGGGCATTGAGTGGCATTGAAAAATGTTTAGTGGATGTCAAAGGACTTGTTTTTTGGGAGACTGGGGTTGGGGATGAAGAAAATGCTCTGGAACTAGACAGTGGTGACATCTGCACAGTCTTATGAACATACTACAAGGGGATGGGTTTCATCCCTGGTCGGGACACTAAGATTCCATGTGCTGTGCAGTACGGCCAAACAAGTATAAATAATAATAATAATGATGATATTTGTTATATGCATTTTACTTGTTTGATTGGCCACGGGGACTGAGGTAAAGAGTGGAAGGTAAGGTTCCTGGATTAGGTACCCCAGGGGAATAGAGGTGCAGTGGACTGAAGGAGACGAGCCCAGAGAAAGATAAGGGCAGGACAAAGTCCCTGTGATGCAGCGGGTTTGAGGGCCCTGCGGGATGACAAGAAGGACATGTCAACTGCAGCCCTGAAAGTAGCCTGATGGTCAGGGGAGCAGCCATGGCTGGAGTGGACTGGGAGGTGGGAATGTGGGGGTACGGGTTGGGAGAGGGGATGAGCATCAGAGAGTATGCTGAAAAAGTCCAAAAAGAGGATGCTGATCCTGGAAAAGTCCAACTCTGCCTGGGAAAAAGTCCAAGTCTCCCTGTCAAAAAGGTGGAAGAACACCAGGGAAGCGGGTCTACAAGGCCAAGTCCTGAAGGCTAAGGGCTGGATGTGTTCACAGCATTTGGCATCACCTCTTAGGATTCGGGAGGCAGTGGGGGCCAAAGTCAGACCTGTCCTATAGGGGCGACTGTTTCCTCTGGTGAGGAAACAGAAAAGTGATTAAAAACCAAGGTTCAAGGGATTTCCCTGGCGGTCCAGTGGTTAAGACTCTGTGCTTCCACTGCAGGGGGTATGGGTTCAATTCCTGGTCAGGGAACTAAGATCCTGCATTCCGCGCAGCCAAAAAAAAAAAAATCTTAAAAAGAGGGCTTCCCTGGTGGTCCAGTGGGTAGAGTCTGCCTTGCAGTTCAAGGGGCGCCGGTTTGGTCCCTGGCACGGGAAGATCCCATATGCCGTGGAGCGGTTGGACCAGTGTGTCCAATTATGAGCCAGTGCTCTGCAACGAGAGAGGCCACTGCAATGGGAGGCCCACAAGCCAAAGAATTAAGATGGATGAAAATAAATAAATGAAGGACCAATAAAAGAGCCCCCCCCACCAAAAAAAAATCTTACAAAGAAAGTAACAAACAAGGCTTCAGAGAAGTTAGACTGAAGAATGGAGTGGATGGAGGGACATAAGATAAATGGTGCAGGGAAGGGTAGATAAAGGTTTGTCATTTTTCTCTTTCCTAAAAAATCAAGAGCTACCAATCATGTCTGTAAACAGAAAGAATCACAAAGGCAGGGGTAGAATACTCAAAGTACGGGGAGGGGGGGGGGTGGGGGGGATTCAGTCAATGGCCGCGTGAGATTCTGGCTGGGTGGTGGGGGCGGGGGGGTGGGGGAGCTGATGCCAGGGATGGGCTGGGAGCCCAGGTGGACACGTTGGCCTTGCACAGCTGCGGGGTAGACACGGCCTCTGAAGCCAGGAGGGAAGCCGGGAGGATGGGTGGGGAGGCAGATAAGCCTGAAGCCAAGGCGGGCAAGGCGGGAAGCAGAGGGAGTTACCTCCAGACAGCCCTGTGTTCTAGGTGAAGAGGGAGCTGAGGTCACCTCCTGAGACTGGCCGGCTGGGGCTGGGTGTGGGTCTGAGCTAAAACGCAGGGAGGACGGACCAGGGCTGACCAATCACCTCAACCATGGAGCAGATGGGCAGGTCACACACGTGGCCCCAGGCGGTCTAAGCAATGGTAGACCCTGGCCCCGCTCTGCTCACACCCAGCCTTGACCTTGCACAGGGATATGTAAAATAGGGCAGAGGCTGAGGAGGCAGTTAGAAAGCCTGGGGGCTTCCCCAAAGGTACAAAGACCGTGTTTCAGGAAACCCGGCCAGGGAGTGATTGACTTCCCCCAGAGGTAGGGGAACAGTGGAGCTTTATCCTGAGGTCACAGGTATGGAGCCCTGTACCAAGGTCATAGGATAAAAATCTCTGAAATTGACTAAGTCCCATAGCCACTGTTGTCACGGGCCCCTGAATCTAAACCAGCCAGTTCGCAGACCCCAAATTAGGTAAAATACCCACCCTATTACTCTTCCTATAGCATCCTAACCAATCATTTAATCCTACCATTCCAGCAGAAATTTTCTATCTTGGAGTTCTAAACATTGGCTACTAGCCTGCAAAAAGCGTTCTGCTCTCCCTTGGGCTGGCCCACTGTTCTAACATTGTCTCCCACTCAATAAACTTTATTCTTCTCTCATTCTGCCTCACGTTTGGAAATTCTTTTCCAACCCGCACATGGACCGTGACATTTTGGCACGGGGCTTGGTCATTCCAGAGATTTTTATCTGGTGACCCTGGTATAGGACTCCATACCTCTGACCACACAGGGATGAAGACAGGAGATTGGAACAAGAGCCGGAGAAGCCCAGAGGCACGTGGGTTGGCAGGGTGTGGTCTGGACCAGACCTGAGGCACAAGGGCTGCAGTGGACAGAGAGAGGGCACTGCAGGAGCCGAGGGTGACGGTGAGCTGGGATCACTGTTGCTGTTGAGTTGTTGAGACCCCATGGACTATAGCCTGCCAGGCTCCTCTGCCCATGGGATTTTCCAGGCAAGACTACTGGAGTGGGCTGTCCTGTGCTTCTCCAGGGGATCTTCCCAACCCAGGAACCGAACCCGTATCTCGTGCATGACAGGAGGCGCCACTGGGGGAAGCCCTGAGCCAGAACCATGGTAAACCAATATCTCACTGACCACTACATGCTGGGCGGATGAGTCACTTCTTTTACTTCATCTCATCTCATATTGACTCATCACCCTCATTTTTACAGATTGAGAAAAAGGCTCAAAGAGGGACTTCCCTGGTGGCCCAGTGGTTGGGAAGCAGTGGGTTTGATCTCGGGTCCAGGAAGATGAAGGCAACTAAGCCTGTGACCACAACTACTGAAGCCTGCTTGCTCGAAAGCCCACATGCACTAAAGACCATGCTCCTGCAACAAATAAGCCACCACAATGAGAAGCCTGGGCACTCCAACTACGGAGTAGCCCCCGCTCCCTGCAATTGGACAAAGCCCCCATATAGCAGCAAGGACTCAGCGCAGCTAAAAATAAATAAATAAACAACATTTTAAACAAAAATACAGAGATAACGCAAAAAAAAAAAAAAAGGTTTAAAGAGACAGAGCAACGGTAGCTTTAAAGATACGGATTCCCCAGGCAAAAAACTCAAGTGGGGTTGCCATTTTTATCTCCAGAGCATCTTCCCAACCTAGGAACTGAACTCAGGTCTCCTGTATTGCAGGTGGCCGCCTTCACTGCAGGCAGATTCTTTACCGACTGAACCATTTTACAGAGAGTCTGCAGACATTTTAAACATCATCGCCTCACAGGTAGATGGGAAATTATACCAAATATGTTTTACAACATTTAGGAGAAAAGTCATAAACAAACGAACATAAACTAACAAGCTGATTTTTATCTGGTGACCCTGGTATAGGACTCCATACCTCTGCCCCGGATGAGAGGGATTGGAACAAGAGCCGAGAAGCCCAGAGGCACGTGGGTTGGCAGGGTGTGGTCTGGACCAGACCTGAGGCACAAGGGCTGCAGTGGACAGAGAGAGGGCACTGCAGGAGCCGAGGGTGACGGTGAGCTGGGATCACTGTTGCTGTTGAGTTGTTGAGACCCCATGGACTATAGCCTGCCAGGCTCCTCTGCCCATGGGATTTTCCAGGCAAGACTACTGGAGTGGGCTGTCCTGTGCTTCTCCAGGGGATCTTCCCAACCCAGGAACCGAACCCGTATCTCGTGCATGACAGGAGGCGCCACTGGGGGAAGCCCTGAGCCAGAACCATGGTAAACCAATATCTCACTGACCACTACATGCTGGGCGGATGAGTCACTTCTTTACTTCATCTCATCTCATATTGACTCATCACCCTCATTTTTACAGATTGAGAAAAAGGCTCAAAGAGGGACTTCCCTGGTGGCCCAGTGGTTGGGAAGCAGTGGGTTTGATCTCGGGTCCAGGAAGATGAAGGCAACTAAGCCTGTGACCACAACTACTGAAGCCTGCTTGCTCGAAAGCCCACATGCACTAAAGACCATGCTCCTGCAACAAATAAGCCACCACAATGAGAAGCCTGGGCACTCCAACTACGGAGTAGCCCCCGCTCCCTGCAATTGGACAAAGCCCCCATATAGCAGCAAGGACTCAGCGCAGCTAAAAATAAATAAATAAACAACATTTTAAACAAAAATACAGAGATAACGCAAAAAAAAAAAAAAAGGTTTAAAGAGACAGAGCAACGGTAGCTTTAAAGATACGGATTCCCCAGGCAAAAAACTCAAGTGGGGTTGCCATTTTTATCTCCAGAGCATCTTCCCAACCTAGGAACTGAACTCAGGTCTCCTGTATTGCAGGTGGCCGCCTTCACTGCAGGCAGATTCTTTACCGACTGAACCATTTTACAGAGAGTCTGCAGACATTTTAAACATCATCGCCTCACAGGTAGATGGGAAATTATACCAAATATGTTTTACAACATTTAGGAGAAAAGTCATAACAACCAATTAAACTATGTTATGACTTCATGAATCTAACAAGCTGATTCTCATTTTTTAATGAAAACAATTGGGGATATGAAAAAAGAAATTTATGGTAGAGGGTTTCCCTGTGCTCTAGTAGTTAAGAATCCGTCTTGCAATGCAAGGGATATCGGTTCGATTCCTAGTGTGGGAAGACCCCACATGCTGAGGACCACCTAAGCCCGTGGGCCACAACTACTGTGGTTGGTCCACAACAAGAGAAGCCCATGTAACAAGAAGCCCATGTAACAAGAAGCCCTCACACCACCTCTACTTGCGGCAGCTAGCAAACAGTCCAAGTGCAGCAACAAGACCCCCGATAGCCAAAATAAGTATAAGTAGTAAATAAGAATAAATAAGTAAATCTTTAAAAAAGAGAGAGAGAGAAAGAAATTTATGGTAGAACAACACAAAGCAAATTATGGAATCACTCACTTTCTAATCACCCCGTTCCCCACTCACTGGCCCATCCTAACAAGTGGCAGTTCTCCAGGCTCTAGACGATGTATGCCACTTCTCGGACATGCGGATTGGCTTTGAGTGAGTGTTTTGTTCTAAAACCTTCTAAAGATGCAGAAAGGAATAAACTTGAGCAGACAGGTCGGCTCTGTTTCTGAATTGTCATGAGCATTAAACCCAAGCACTCTGACATGAAACTGAAGACTCACAGCAAGCCCTAATGAAGCTAGATGGGAACATCCCGACTTACAGTTTTCTTGACCTTCAAGGCTGGAGCCTGGAAGAGACAGGAGAAATACATTGGTTTCAGGAGCTTTGCTTGTCAGGAAGTTTAGGGACGAGGGAGAGGAGGAAAACTCCAAAGGTCAGCAGCTTTGAGCTTTAAAGATACGGATTCCCCAGGCAAAAAACTCAAGTGGGGTTGCCATTTTTATCTCCAGAGCATCTTCCCAACCTAGGAACTGAACTCAGGTCTCCTGTATTGCAGGTGGCCGCCTTCACTGCAGGCAGATTCTTTACCGACTGAACCATTTTACAGAGAGTCTGCAGACATTTTAAACATCATCGCCTCACAGGTAGATGGGAAATTATACCAAATATGTTTTACAACATTTAGGAGAAAAGTCATAACAACCAATTAAACTATGTTATGACTTCATGAATCTAACAAGCTGATTCTCATTTTTTAATGAAAACAATTGGGGATATGAAAAAAGAAATTTATGGTAGAGGGTTTCCCTGTGCTCTAGTAGTTAAGAATCCGTCTTGCAATGCAAGGGATATCGGTTCGATTCCTAGTGTGGGAAGACCCCACATGCTGAGGACCACCTAAGCCCGTGGGCCACAACTACTGTGGTTGGTCCACAACAAGAGAAGCCCATGTAACAAGAAGCCCATGTAACAAGAAGCCCTCACACCACCTCTACTTGCGGCAGCTAGCAAACAGTCCAAGTGCAGCAACAAGACCCCCGATAGCCAAAATAAGTATAAGTAGTAAATAAGAATAAATAAGTAAATCTTTAAAAAAGAGAGAGAGAGAAAGAAATTTATGGTAGAACAACACAAAGCAAATTATGGAATCACTCACTTTCTAATCACCCCGTTCCCCACTCACTGGCCCATCCTAACAAGTGGCAGTTCTCCAGGCTCTAGACGATGTATGCCACTTCTCGGACATGCGGATTGGCTTTGAGTGAGTGTTTTGTTCTAAAACCTTCTAAAGATGCAGAAAGGAATAAACTTGAGCAGACAGGTCGGCTCTGTTTCTGAATTGTCATGAGCATTAAACCCAAGCACTCTGACATGAAACTGAAGACTCACAGCAAGCCCTAATGAAGCTAGATGGGAACATCCCGACTTACAGTTTTCTTGACCTTCAAGGCTGGAGCCTGGAAGAGACAGGAGAAATACATTGGTTTCAGGAGCTTTGCTTGTCAGGAAGTTTAGGGGACGAGGGGAGAGGAGGAAAACTCACAGAGCAGAAGGGTCAGCAGGACTCCGAGCCACATCGTGCCCCACGGGGTCCATCCCAGCTGCATCCTGAGAGAAACGAAGGCTTCCTTCGGCGGTTAGTTCTGCTTTGGGGCCACGCCCCGGGGGCAGGAGACACTTCCCAGGCGCCGCAGTGGAGAAACCTGCCGCGTGAAAAGCGGAGACCACGGTCGGGAGCGTCTCCAGGCCCCGCAGACACACCAGCTGTGGCGCTGGTCAGGTAATGGCGGCCATGCTGCAAGCCAGGAACAATGCCTGGGCGGCCTCGTATCTCCTCAGGAAATGACTGGCCTTCCTGAGGGGCCGCTGAGCAGGGGCTGCTTTGTTAGGTTTGTTCAGCGGGGGTGGGGGGAGAGGCACCAGTGACATCTGCCTCCACGCTCTGGACCCTCCTTGTATCTCGCCTGGGTTTGGGGGCCCCTTCTCATGGCAGCCCGTGAGGGTTCATCCCTCTCTCCAACCTCCCCCCAAAGAGCTCCACTCCCTGCACACTCAGCATCTCTGTCTGCTTCTCCTCTGGAGCCTCCAAGGAGATCCTTTCTCCAGAGCCCAAATCTGCACCTCCTGCCTGTCCTGACATGGGCGCTGAGAGGGCTGACTTTTTTTCAAGAAAACTGCAGGTCTGTTAAGGAGACCCTGTAACGGCCCTCCCACTGTCCCCCAGAGAAAGTCAGTTGCCCATCCTTCATTATCCAGCCCTTGCTTACCTCTCCAGCCGGGTCTCTCACTTCTTCCTTCCTTGCCCCTGCCTGCTGGTGGCTGGAATTTATAGTTCCCCAAACACATCACATGTCTGCGACTTTGCCAATGCCCTGGTACCCTGCCCCCCTCTCCTTTTCTGGCGAATTCCTACTCATTCATCACAACTCAGTTTAGGCATCAGTCCCCCCGCATCCTCTCCTGTCTTCCCCACACGGAGCTGCCCTTCCTCTGGGCCCCCTTCACCTCCTGCCCTTCCTTTATCAGACACTTCTGACCGTCTGCCATAACGGCTGCTCCTCCCTCAAGCGGACTGCTGGCTCCATGGCGGCAGAGACAGTGCCTGGAACCCAGCAGGTGATCAAAAAGACTGGAGAAGTGGATGATTGGCTGAAAGAAGGCAAGTCAACTGGATGGTCTGAATGGGATTATCATTGCCTTGGAGGCACAGTGCTACTTTCTGAAATGCAGCCCTTGAACACTGTCACATAGTAAATCTAAGATCTGAACTGGGACCAGAGGAACCAAAGGCTTCTTTGCTGCAGGGCAAGCACCAAGAAGTGCTGGCTTCCAGCTAGTGCACAATTCCTCTCTCTGACCTCTGGTTCAGCGAGGTTCTGATAAGAGCTGTTAGAGAGCAGTATCTGCATAAAGGGATTTTTTTTTCTATTGTGTGTGTGTGTGTTACTTTGTTTTGTTGTTTTGTAGTTTCCATTCTCCACTGTAAACTATCTTTTTTAGCAACCTACTGGAAATGAGCCCCACCCATCTACCAAACTTCAATTTATCAGGAAGAGAAAGGAAACACTATGAGTAATAAAATAAATGTGGGTGTCAAAGGTGACTTTTACCTACTGTCGAGTAAGCAACTTCTGCTTCTCAAAGTGACATTGAAGCGAGAGTGATAAACGTCCCACACCATGTCTGTAAGTTCCAAAGTACACCTCCCCCAAATTAGTCATTATTTCATACACAATGCTAGTACTTTTAGAACACCAGGAGAAAAGAAAGCTTTATTTCCAAAATGTGTTCATGTTTTTCAAAAAGTCGAAAACCTGTATCTTACAGTAGGCGCCAGAATAAATTCCAGAAGAAAACATAAAAAAATTCTCCAAGACCTTAGGCAAAGGCTGGCTTAGCTATGATTGAAGAAGACCTAATATGAAATGTTGGTAAGTTATACTCCACAAATTAAAGTTCTTCTTTGCCCGCCACTCCCCCAAAAAAGTTGAGTCAAGAGAAAAACTACAGACTAAATACAGACAAAGAGCTAACTTCTCTAGTATTTATATAAATGGACTCATATAGTATGTACTTTTAAAAATTTTTTTGGTCTATCTTCTTTCCATCAGCAAAATCCATACTTCACCTTTTTTATTGCTGAGTAACATTTCATTGCATGAAAACACTAGTTTGTTTATTCACCTACCTATGGACATTTGGGTTGTTTCCAATTTTGAGGTAACATAGATAAAGCTGCTATAAACAAGCCTTTGTCTGGACACATACTTTCATTTCTCTTGGGTTAAATACTTAAGAGTAGAACGCATTGGGCTTTACAGTAGGTATGTGTTTAGCATTTTAAGACACTGCCAAACTGTTTTCACAGATGATTACACCATCTGACATTCCCACCAGCGGCCTGTGATAGTCCTAGTTGCTCCACAGCCTCACCGACACCTGGCAGGTCAACCTGTTCGATTTTAGTCTTTCTAGTAGGGAGCACGTGTGTGAGCATGCTCAGTTGCGTCTGACTCTTTGGGACCCCATGGACTGTAACCCGCCAGGCTCCTCTGTCCATGGGGTTTCCCAGGCAAGACTACTGCAGTGGCTTGCCGTTTCCTCCTCCAGGGGATCCTCCTGACCCAAGGATTGAATGGGCGTGGCCCGCTTCTCCTGCACTGGCAGCCGGATTCTCTACCACTGAGCCACCTGAAGAGCATATCGCTTTCCTATTATGGTTTTAACTTTCATTTTCTTTACACAATTCAAAAAAAAATAAATGTGGGTGTCAAAGTGCTTCCACACTGTCTTTCCCCAAAGTACACCTTCCACAAATTAGTCATTATTTCATACACAATGCTAGTACTTTTAGAACACCAGGAGAAAAGAAAGCTTTATTTCCAAAATGTGTTCATGTTTTTCAAAAAGTCGAAAACCTGTATCTTACAGTAGGCGCCAGAATAAATTCCAGAAGAAAACATAAAAAAATTCTCCAAGACCTTAGGCAAAGGCTGGCTTAGCTATGATTGAAGAAGACCTAATATGAAATGTTGGTAAGTTATACTCCACAAATTAAAGTTCTTCTTTGCCCGCCACTCCCCCAAAAAAGTTGAGTCAAGAGAAAACTACAGACTAAATACAGACAAAGAGCTAACTTCTCTAGTATTTATATAAATGGACTCATATAGTATGTACTTTTAAAAATTTTTTTGGTCTATCTTCTTTCCATCAGCAAAATCCATACTTCACCTTTTTTATTGCTGAGTAACATTTCATTGCATGAAAACACTAGTTTGTTTATTCACCTACCTATGGACATTTGGGTTGTTTCCAATTTTGAGGTAACATAGATAAAGCTGCTATAAACAAGCCTTTGTCTGGACACATACTTTCATTTCTCTTGGGTTAAATACTTAAGAGTAGAACGCATTGGGCTTTACAGTAGGTATGTGTTTAGCATTTTAAGACACTGCCAAACTGTTTTCACAGATGATTACACCATCTGACATTCCCACCAGCGGCCTGTGATAGTCCTAGTTGCTCCACAGCCTCACCGACACCTGGCAGGTCAACCTGTTCGATTTTAGTCTTTCTAGTAGGGAGCACGTGTGTGAGCATGCTCAGTTGCGTCTGACTCTTTGGGACCCCATGGACTGTAACCCGCCAGGCTCCTCTGTCCATGGGGTTTCCCAGGCAAGACTACTGCAGTGGCTTGCCGTTTCCTCCTCCAGGGGATCCTCCTGACCCAAGGATTGAATGGGCGTGGCCCGCTTCTCCTGCACTGGCAGCCGGATTCTCTACCACTGAGCCACCTGAAGAGCATATCGCTTTCCTATTATGGTTTTAACTTTCATTTTCCTAATGATTAATGATATTGAACATATTTTTATGTGCTTATCTGCCACTTAATGGATCTATTAAAATCTTCTGCTCTATTACTAGTTGGTTTTCTTAATATTATTTTTAGAATTCTTTATATGTTCTGAATACAAGTCTTTCATCAATGATGTGATTTGCAAATATTTTCTCTTAGCTTTGGGCGAGTCTTTTTATCTTCTTCATGGTATCTTTTGGATAGCAGAAGCTTTACATTTTAAACAATCGAGTCCAATTTATTGGTTTTTCCTTTTATGGATCACATTTCCTTGTGGTGTCACATCTGAAAAATCTTTGCCTACGGAAGCCTCAATATGCTTCCCCTCTGTTTCGACATTTCAATCTATGATCCAATTTGAGTTAACTTCTGTACATGATACAAGGCGTGAATCAAAGTTCTTCTTTTTATTTGTTGGCATATGGATGGATGTCCAATTGTTCTTGCATCGTTTGTTGAAAAGACTACCTTTTCTCCAGTTAATTCTCTTTGCACTTTGCTGAAAATCAGCTGTGGATATGTGGGCACATATATTCTGGAATCTCTATTCTATTTCATTGATCTATTTGTTTAGCTTTAGGCAGTACTCACAGTTTTGATTTCTGTAGCCTTAAAATACATTCTGGGGACTTCCCTGGTGGTCCAGTGGTTAAGGATCCACCTTGCAATCCAGGGCACTTGGGTTTGATCCCTGGTTGGGGAACTGAGATCCCAAATGCTGCAGAGAGAGCGGCTAAGTCAGAGGGCTACAACTACTAAGCCCACAGGACACAACTTGAGGGTCTGTGCAATGCAAAGAAAGATCCGGAATGATGCAAAATCCTGCAGTTGCGTCTGACTCTTTACGACCCCATGGACTAACCCGCCAGGCTCCTCTGTCCATGGGGTTTCCCAGGCAAGACTACTGCAGTGGCTTGCCGTTTCCTCCTCCAGGGGATCCTCCTGACCCAAGGATTGAATGGGCGTGGCCCGCTTCTCCTGCACTGGCAGCCGGATTCTCTACCACTGAGCCACCTGAAGAGCATATCGCTTTCCTATTATGGTTTTAACTTTCATTTTCCTAATGATTAATGATATTGAACATATTTTTATGTGCTTATCTGCCACTTAATGGATCTATTAAAATCTTCTGCTCTATTACTAGTTGGTTTTCTTAATATTATTTTTAGAATTCTTTATATGTTCTGAATACAAGTCTTTCATCAATGATGTGATTTGCAAATATTTTCTCTTAGCTTTGGGCGAGTCTTTTTATCTTCTTCATGGTATCTTTTGGATAGCAGAAGCTTTACATTTTAAACAATCGAGTCCAATTTATTGGTTTTTCCTTTTATGGATCACATTTCCTTGTGGTGTCACATCTGAAAAATCTTTGCCTACGGAAGCCTCAATATGCTTCCCCTCTGTTTCGACATTTCAATCTATGATCCAATTTGAGTTAACTTCTGTACATGATACAAGGCGTGAATCAAAGTTCTTCTTTTTATTTGTTGGCATATGGATGGATGTCCAATTGTTCTTGCATCGTTTGTTGAAAAGACTACCTTTTCTCCAGTTAATTCTCTTTGCACTTTGCTGAAAATCAGCTGTGGATATGTGGGCACATATATTCTGGAATCTCTATTCTATTTCATTGATCTATTTGTTTAGCTTTAGGCAGTACTCACAGTTTTGATTTCTGTAGCCTTAAAATACATTCTGGGGACTTCCCTGGTGGTCCAGTGGTTAAGGATCCACCTTGCAATCCAGGGCACTTGGGTTTGATCCCTGGTTGGGGAACTGAGATCCCAAATGCTGCAGAGAGAGCGGCTAAGTCAGAGGGCTACAACTACTAAGCCCACAGGACACAACTTGAGGGTCTGTGCAATGCAAAGAAAGATCCGGAATGATGCAATGAAGATCCTGCATGGTACAACTAAGATCCAACACAATAAAATACATGCTGAAGTCAGGTAGAGTTAGTCATCAAACATTTTTCTTCCACTTCAAAGTTATTTGGACTTTTCTAAACCTTTCACTCTTTCATATGGTTTTACAATCAGCTTCTTAATATCAACCCCAAAAGAAGCCTTCTGAAAATTTTATTGGAATTTCATTGACTCTCATAAATCGACTTGGGGAGAACTGATGACTTAACAACACTGAGCAGCTGACCCATGAATATGGCAAATCTCTCCATTTATTTAAGTTGTCTTCACTTTCTCTCAGCAGTGTTTTATAGTTTTCAGTATATTTTTCATTATAAATCTTTGTGTTCTTTTTAGTTTTTAAATCATGTGAATGTATCCGGGTGTTGGAAGTCATTTTAAATGGCTGCTGTAGGGACTTCCCTGGTGGTCCAGTGGCTAAGGCTCTGCCTTCCCAGTGCACGGGGCCTCGGTTCATTCCCTGGTCAGGGAACTAGATCCCACATGCTGCGACTAAGAGCTCGCATGCCCACAGCTAAAGATTCCTTTCGCCACAACTAAAATTTAGGGTCTCATGTGCTGCCTGAGCCCTGCCACTCCTGAAGCCCACGACCCTAGAGAATCCATGAGCCAAAACGAAGATCCTGCATGCAGCAACTAAAACCCAATGCAGTCTCATTCATTAATCAAAATGTATAAAAGGAATTTTTTTCTATTTCACCTTTTTAAAAATAGGAAATCAAGTGGCTTTCTGTATGTGTGTGACCCCCACATACCTTCCCTTTCCATTCTCTGGTTCTTAGTGGATTCCTTGATCCAAAAACAAAGAGGGGATTTCCGAATCAAGAAACTGACGCCCACATTTCCAAGGATGGCGGCCCCAGAAGTGTCCACCAGACACGACAAACTCACCCAGGACCCTCTGCTCCCGCAACCCTGTTCTCCTCTCCCTCTTCTCAGCCAGACGAAAGCAGGACATGGTGCTTTCTACACGCTGTGCTTCTGTCTTCAAAAACCACAGATGTCAACAATAACGACAAAAAAAAAAAAAAAAACCCCAGGGATGTCACAAATCCAAATCTCTGCAATTCACCAGCTGCCTGAGAAAGCTGCCTAGTGGAATAAACCTCAGGAAGTGGTTTTTCTGAGAAGCTGGGGTGGGTAGGGTAGGTGCAAGGATGAGAGAGGCAGGCAGCAGGCATGTTAGAGGGCTATGGGCACCGAGGAGAACCAATCTCTTAACTACTTCATGGCTACAGTGATAGGAAGTAAGATACCGGCCATTTCCCCCAACCATGGCCTGTGACCGGCCTATAATGGGAGATCTGATTAATCAACCTTGGAGAGTTTATGAGTGGGACTAATGCCCCATTGGCCAGGTTTGAAAGTCACTTAACAGGAGAAGCCACGTGTACATTTAACACACAAATAAGAAGCCTAGGTTTCTAGTCCTTTCTCTTCAGCTCATTAGCATTAGTGTTTTGACGTTCACTTTCCACACTTATAAAATGGGACGAATGGATCTACTCTACTTGTTTCACAGGCTTGTTATGAAGAGAAAATGAGAGTTAGCATTTGAAAGCCCAATTAACCCGCAATAAGAAAGTAGTTAATGATACAAACAAGAGTGGGACTTCCCTGGTGGCCCAGTGGCTAAGACTCTGCACTCTCAAAGCAGGGGGACTGGGTTCGATCTCTGGTCAGGGAACTAGATCCCATATCCTGCAACTGAGAGCTCACATGCGACAGCTCAAGATCCTGCTAACCCCAACGAAGACCCGTCGCAGCACTGCCTAATGGCACCTCATCCTCTCTTTCAGGAAACTTACCAACAGGAACAGTGTCCTTGACCCTCACGTCATCTCATCAATACATTCAATACAGGTAGATTCCCACCTTAAAATCGATCAGTCATGCCTCCAAAAACAAAGAGGGGATTTCCGAATCAAGAAACTGACGCCCACATTTCCAAGGATGGCGGCCCCAGAAGTGTCCACCAGACACGACAAACTCACCCAGGACCCTCTGCTCCCGCAACCCTGTTCTCCTCTCCCTCTTCTCAGCCAGACGAAAGCAGGACATGGTGCTTTCTACACGCTGTGCTTCTGTCTTCAAAAACCACAGATGTCAACAATAACGACAAAAAAAGAAAACCCCAGGGATGTCACAAATCCAAATCTCTGCAATTCACCAGCTGCCTGAGAAAGCTGCCTAGTGGAATAAACCTCAGGAAGTGGTTTTTCTGAGAAGCTGGGGTGGGTAGGGTAGGTGCAAGGATGAGAGAGGCAGGCAGCAGGCATGTTAGAGGGCTATGGGCACCGAGGAGAACCAATCTCTTAACTACTTCATGGCTACAGTGATAGGAAGTAAGATACCGGCCATTTCCCCCAACCATGGCCTGTGACCGGCCTATAATGGGAGATCTGATTAATCAACCTTGGAGAGTTTATGAGTGGGACTAATGCCCCATTGGCCAGGTTTGAAAGTCACTTAACAGGAGAAGCCACGTGTACATTTAACACACAAATAAGAAGCCTAGGTTTCTAGTCCTTTCTCTTCAGCTCATTAGCATTAGTGTTTTGACGTTCACTTTCCACACTTATAAAATGGGACGAATGGATCTACTCTACTTGTTTCACAGGCTTGTTATGAAGAGAAAATGAGAGTTAGCATTTGAAAGCCCAATTAACCCGCAATAAGAAAGTAGTTAATGATACAAACAAGAGTGGGACTTCCCTGGTGGCCCAGTGGCTAAGACTCTGCACTCTCAAAGCAGGGGGACTGGGTTCGATCTCTGGTCAGGGAACTAGATCCCATATCCTGCAACTGAGAGCTCACATGCGACAGCTCAAGATCCTGCTAACCCCAACGAAGACCCGTCGCAGCACTGCCTAATGGCACCTCATCCTCTCTTTCAGGAAACTTACCAACAGGAACAGTGTCCTTGACCCTCACGTCATCTCATCAATACATTCAATACAGGTAGATTCCCACCTATATGAGCGCCAGGCCCCAGGGAAAGTGTCAGACACTCAGTCATGCCCAACTCTGCAACCCCAAGGGCTGTAGCCCACCAGGCTCCTCTGTCCATGAGACTCTCTAGGCAATAACACTGGAGCAGGTTGCCATTCCCTTCGCCAGGGGATCTTCTCAACCCAGGGAACAAACCCGGGTTTCCTGCATTGCAGGTAGATTCTTTACCATCTGACCCTTCAGGGAAGCCCTGGCCCAGGGAAAGTCACCTGCCATTTTTCCCATCTGCTCTCTTAAACTTAAAACTTTGGGCTTTAGAAATCCATTCTTCTCCTAATATTTTATTTATCATATATATATATATATATATATATATATATATATATATATACACATATATATATTGGCTGCACTGGGTCTTTGCTGCGGTGCACGAGCTTCTCTTCTTGCAGCAAACGGGCTCTCTAGTTCTGACGCATGGGTTAGGTGCCCTGTGGCATGCAGTATCTTAGTTCCCCAACCAAGGGTGGAACCCTCGTCCCTGCATTGGTAGGTGGATTGTTAACCACTGAACCACCAGGGAAGTCTCCATCCTTCTCCTAACATTTTAATAGTAACTTAGGGATTGAGGAGAAGTAACAGAAAACACAGAAGGCAGGAAATGGGAATGTTGGCTGCTGGCTGCTGTTCATATCACCTCTCTATGACCTGCTCACTTCTGCACAGAGACTCCAGGAGTTTAAGAAAGAAAAATGTTTTCAAGTATTTACAACATTGCCTACCGGAGCGGTTCTCAGTCAAGCGCGCGCGCGTGCGTGTGTGTGTGTGTGTGTGTGCATGCGTAGCTAGCCCACTCGGAAGTGTGTGTCCATTCTTATTGTAATTATCTATGTGCCACCTTGGTTTTAACAGGAAATCTGAGTGGGGCAGCTGCAGAGGAAGTAGAGGCCAGGGGCTGCGAGGGCTCTCTCGGTTCTCAGCAGATCCCTCCATTCCCTGCTTTGAAAGTAAACAATGGTTCCTGCCTAAGAGGCTTCACTTCCCCAGTGTTTTAGGCCAAGCAGGTTCGTCTTATTCCTGGGCTGAACCTCCAGGTGATAGAGCTGTGGGGAGCAAACTTGTCCCCTTCTCCTATGTAGCCTAAAAGTCAGAAAAATGCACTGAGTTTTAAAACAGGATGTCGTGTAGAGGTGGGGAATCCTAAAACCGCAGATCACAAGGGCCTTGATACCCAAACTGTACAAAACTCCAGCACGGACTATGGCCCGGGTGGTCCAGTGGTTAAGAATCTGTCTACCATCGCAGGAGACACGGGTTCAATCGCTGGTGCAGGAAGATCCCACGTGCCACAGGGCAACTGAGCCCGCGTACGGCAGCTACTGAAGCCCACAGTCTAAAGCCTGTGCTCTGCAGAAGCCACTACAGCAAGAAGCCACAACTAGAGAGCAACCTACCCTTGCCTCCACTAGAGAGAGGCCCATGAGCAACAACAAAGACCCAGTGCGGTCACAAGGAAATAAATAACTTCAGCACATCATTTATTAGGTATGTAAAAACTTTATGTTGCATCTAAGGGATCCTAAAATGTTCTCCGAGGCTCTCATTGGACGTAAAACTTCAATAAAGACTTCACCAAAGGTGTGGGTTGGGGGGAAATACACACACACACACACACACACACACACACATACACCCCAGACTTCTTTAGGGAAGGGTGGAGAACAGGGAGTCTAGGCCAGACCCAACAGGGTTGCGGATGATTCGCACCCAGGAGCAGTTCGGCTGTGCATTAAGGGCTAGGTGACTCCAGAATCATGAAGGTGGCAGCGGTGGGGTGGGAGGTGAGGGGGGCGGCAGGAGGAAAGGTGCTCAGTGAAGGGACTGAAATGGGGACCTAGCACCCAACAGACAGTACCAGTCAGAGCAGAACTCTTACAGAGCTGGCAGAGGGCACTGGCAGTGACCAGGCAGGAAGTAGAAATGACCAGAAACCAGCAAATTTCTTTGAAAAGTAAGTCAGGACACATTAACCTGGTTTCTTCTGTTGTCAGAGTTACTAGATTGTTGAATGAGTAAATCCTGCAGGTTTAGGGTCTCTGGATTTCAGCAAGATGTCTGACTGGGTATGTCCTGGAGTCTTCATAGAGAAGGGTATGCCTTCCATCAACTATAGGACAGTTACATCCAAAGAATTTTCTTTTTTTTGGTGGGGGTGGGGTGAGGAGAGGGGAGCAGGCAGGCCACTTCTATTGGTCTTTCATTTGTCCATTTTTTCATCCATCTTTGTTCTTTTGGCCCGTGTGGGCCTCCCATCGCGGTGGCCTCTGTTGTCGCAGAGCACCGGCTCTGGGCGCATGTGCTCCAGAGCCATGGCTCGGTAATTGGACACATCAGTCCAGCCGCTCCGCGGCACGTGGGATCTTCCCAGGCCAGGGGAGGCCAACAACTGAGCTCACAGACGGCAGCTACTGAAGCCCACAGTCTAAAGCCTGTGCTCTGCAGAAGCCACTACAGCAAGAAGCCACAACTAGAGAGCAACCTACCCTTGCCTCCACTAGAGAGAGGCCCATGAGCAACAACAAAGACCCAGTGCGGTCACAAGGAAATAAATAACTTCAGCACATCATTTATTAGGTATGTAAAAACTTTATGTTGCATCTAAGGGATCCTAAAATGTTCTCCGAGGCTCTCATTGGACGTAAAACTTCAATAAAGACTTCACCAAAGGTGTGGGTTGGGGGGAAATACACACACACACACACACACACACACACACACATACACCCCAGACTTCTTTAGGGAAGGGTGGAGAACAGGGAGTCTAGGCCAGACCCAACAGGGTTGCGGATGATTCGCACCCAGGAGCAGTTCGGCTGTGCATTAAGGGCTAGGTGACTCCAGAATCATGAAGGTGGCAGCGGGTGGGGTGGGAGGTGAGGGGGGCGGCAGGAGGAAAGGTGCTCAGTGAAGGGACTGAAATGGGGACCTAGCACCCAACAGACAGTACCAGTCAGAGCAGAACTCTTACAGAGCTGGCAGAGGGCACTGGCAGTGACCAGGCAGGAAGTAGAAATGACCAGAAACCAGCAAATTTCTTTGAAAAGTAAGTCAGGACACATTAACCTGGTTTCTTCTGTTGTCAGAGTTACTAGATTGTTGAATGAGTAAATCCTGCAGGTTTAGGGTCTCTGGATTTCAGCAAGATGTCTGACTGGGTATGTCCTGGAGTCTTCATAGAGAAGGGTATGCCTTCCATCAACTATAGGACAGTTACATCCAAAGAATTTTCTTTTTTTTGGTGGGGGTGGGGTGAGGAGAGGGGAGCAGGCAGGCCACTTCTATTGGTCTTTCATTTGTCCATTTTTTCATCCATCTTTGTTCTTTTGGCCCGTGTGGGCCTCCCATCGCGGTGGCCTCTGTTGTCGCAGAGCACCGGCTCTGGGCGCATGTGCTCCAGAGCCATGGCTCGGTAATTGGACACATCAGTCCAGCCGCTCCGCGGCACGTGGGATCTTCCCAGGCCAGGGATTGAACCGGCACCCCCTGCACTGCAAGGCAGTGTCCCTACCCACTGGACCACCAGGGAAGCCCATCCAAAGAATTTTGATCAAGGTCAATTCAAAAGACATCTGTAGGAACCTCCCTGGTAGTCCCGTGGTTAAGACTCTGAGCTTCCAATGCAGGCAGGGCAGGGTTCCATCCCTGGTCAGGGAATGAGGATCTCACATGCCACACAGCATGGCCAAAATATAACAATTAATAAGTGCGCAAGTAAATAAAAGTCCATAGAAGTGGTGCATCATCAATCCAAGATGACATTAAAAAACCAAAGATATCTCATAGTGGAGGGGCACATGGCTCTGTGCCACTTGTCCCCTCTCCTGGCTCCTAGGAGGGCTCAAGAGCATGCCAACTGGATTCCTGAATGACACAGCACTGGAAGGCACAGATTCGAAAGAGGCCAAGGGAAAGGATCAGTCACAAAAAGGGTGTTCCTAGGAGAGTGCAATGGGCTGAATGATGATGCACAAGAGAAAGTCAAAGTTCCTCAAAGCTGACCTTACAAATATAGGACGATGATGACAGACATGTTGCTTAACAGCAGGATGCATAGTGGAAAGACTGATGAAATTGCAAGGGGAGTGGCTGCCATCACAGATGACGGCATTAATGGAAGTAAGGTGTTCAGAAGAGTGGAGAGGACAGCTCCACTGTATTCTGTCACACACGCTCAGTTCAGGGGGTGACACCCCAAAGCATATGGAGGGGTGATGAAAATGCCAAAGCAAGGGACCTTCAAAAACCACATCATAGGCGGAGTGTTTGAAGGAAGTGGAAATATTTAGACCAAGAAGGAAGAGCTGATAACTTTCTTTAACTATTACATTGTTTTAGTTTATTTAAAATTGTATTTTTTTTACAGTAGGTCCTTGTTGGTCATCTATTTTAAATACAGCAGTATGCACATGTCAATCCCAAACTCTTAATCTATCCCCCTGCTTCCCCTCCACCTGCCGTAACCATAAGTTCAATTCTCTGTTTGAACAGAGTCTGTTTCTGTTTTGTAAGTAAGTTCATTTATATCATCTTTTTTAGAATCTTCATAGCGGTGACATCATATTACATTTGCCTTTCTCTGACTGACTGACTTAGTATGATAATCTCCAGGTCCATCCATGTTGCTGCAAATGGCATTATTTCATTCTTTTTTAAAAAAATTTCATTCTTTTTAATGGTCAAGTAATATTCCATTTTGTGGAATGGAATATATATACACATATAATACATGTACAGATAAATCTCACATCTTCTTTATTCATTCCTCTGTTGATGGTCATTTAAGTTACTTCCATGGCTTGGCTCTTGTAAACAATGCTGCAGTGAGCATTGGATCAGGGATCGAACCCGTGTCTCCTGCGTTGGCAGGCAAACTCTTCACCAGTGAGCTACCAGAGAAGGCCCCTGCAAGGAGCATTGGAGTACATGTATTCTTTTAACCATGTCTGGTATATGCTCATATATTTTTTGATATATGCTCAAACATGGGGTTTCTGGATCATACAGTAGCTCTTTTAGTTTTTTAACACCTCCACAGTGTCCTCCACAGTGGCCACACAAATATACATTCCCACCAACAGGGTAGGAGGGTCCTCTTTCTCCACACTTCTCCAGGATTTACTGTTTGTGGATTTTTTGCTGATGGCCAGTCTGACCAGTATGAAGTAATATCTCATTGTAGTTGTTGATTTGCATTTCTCAATTGCACTATTTTTATGTGAAAGAGGAATGGGACCTTTTTTTCTAGCCTTTCGGTAATAATTACAAGGAGATCTATTTTAGTTTCTCTGTAACACAGCAGGTGAGGGAAAGCTAGCTGAGAAAGGTTTCTAGGGGCCGCGTAAATCTCTAGGCGGAGTGTTTGAAGGAAGTGGAAATATTTAGACCAAGAAGGAAGAGCTGATAACTTTCTTTAACTATTACATTGTTTTAGTTTATTTAAAATTGTATTTTTTACAGTAGGTCCTTGTTGGTCATCTATTTTAAATACAGCAGTATGCACATGTCAATCCCAAACTCTTAATCTATCCCCCTGCTTCCCCTCCACCTGCCGTAACCATAAGTTCAATTCTCTGTTTGAACAGAGTCTGTTTCTGTTTTGTAAGTAAGTTCATTTATATCATCTTTTTTAGAATCTTCATAGCGGTGACATCATATTACATTTGCCTTTCTCTGACTGACTGACTTAGTATGATAATCTCCAGGTCCATCCATGTTGCTGCAAATGGCATTATTTCATTCTTTTTTAAAAAAATTTCATTCTTTTTAATGGTCAAGTAATATTCCATTTTGTGGAATGGAATATATATACACATATAATACATGTACAGATAAATCTCACATCTTCTTTATTCATTCCTCTGTTGATGGTCATTTAAGTTACTTCCATGGCTTGGCTCTTGTAAACAATGCTGCAGTGAGCATTGGATCAGGGATCGAACCCGTGTCTCCTGCGTTGGCAGGCAAACTCTTCACCAGTGAGCTACCAGAGAAGGCCCCTGCAAGGAGCATTGGAGTACATGTATTCTTTTAACCATGTCTGGTATATGCTCATATATTTTTTGATATATGCTCAAACATGGGGTTTCTGGATCATACAGTAGCTCTTTTAGTTTTTTAACACCTCCACAGTGTCCTCCACAGTGGCCACACAAATATACATTCCCACCAACAGGGTAGGAGGGTCCCTCTTTCTCCACACTTCTCCAGGATTTACTGTTTGTGGATTTTTTGCTGATGGCCAGTCTGACCAGTATGAAGTAATATCTCATTGTAGTTGTTGATTTGCATTTCTCAATTGCACTATTTTTATGTGAAAGAGGAATGGGACCTTTTTTTCTAGCCTTTCGGTAATAATTACAAGGAGATCTATTTTAGTTTCTCTGTAACACAGCAGGTGAGGGAAAGCTAGCTGAGAAAGGTTTCTAGGGGGCCGCGTAAATCTCTACTGGGCTGAACTCCAACAGCCACGCAGGCAGTCCTGTCTGTCCAGGGGAAAACTGGCTACTGTCCGTCTCTTCATCTTACTGACAAAGCTTCTCAGAGGCAAATATTTGTCAAAGCCAACGCCATGAGTCAGAGCCGTCTTCCTGCTGATTACCGGTGTTGAAGACAAAGGAAAGAAGACAGCTGTCGTCATCACAAGGGTCATTAAGTGGCCTCTGTTGCTTGGGGGCTGGGCTGGGACCACCGCTCTGGCTTGATGCTGTGAAGAGCCATGATGTCGTTCATGGAGCTCGGGCATTGTCCGCCAGATGCTGTGAAAAGGCATCTATGTCCCTGTTGTAGGAACCCGACTGGATCTATCTGACCAACCCAACAGCAAGCATGACAGGCAGTGAGAGAAAAAAACAAGAAGGAAAGCACAGTGCAGTCCAGGTGCTCAATCTTCATTTCGAGTGGATGGGGTCCAGCCAGGGGTCCAGCTGGGGTCCAGTCAGGGGTGGCAGAATGACCAGAGGTGCCGAGGAAACAGAGAATTCCAAACAGCGGCCGGAGGAAGAAAGGGGCCCATCTGGGAGTGAGGGCCACAGAGGGAGGCCGACTGATTGATCTGGCCGGGGTGGTGAAAACTAAAGGAGAAACTAGGTCCAGGAGACTGGCAGCAAGGTTTTCTCTGGTCAGTGAGACGTGACTCTCCCTCACAGCACTCTTCCGATGATCTTCAGTGAAGGCTTTTGAAGCACTGCTCTCAAGAGACCGGGAGAAGGCACTGAGCATTCAGTACTTCTCATTGATTGCTTCATTTAATCCTTTGGATTAGACACTGAAATTATCCTTATCGTACAGGAGAGAAACAAGAGTCTTGGAGAGGCTAGTACACCTGCTCACAATCCCACGGCTGGTGTAAGTCCCTTTGGAACGCTGACTGCCTGACTCGAGGCCTGCGCCCTGAACTCCACACCTGATGTCTCTGGGAGAAAAACATTTCAGGGCTTCTTGAAATGCCCCACCATAGGAAAATCCTTGGCTCAGAGCAAAGACTGAAGGGGTCAAAGTCTGCAACAGTTGAAATATACGGAATATGAAACATTTATTCACCCAGGTTATTTTAGGATGTTATCCTTCAATTTGTTCTCTATTACTGCCTTAAGGTTTCCTGTTTCTTTATAGCTTCATTACCTGATTAAACAAGATTAAAATAAATATATCCCAATAAAAAACAGGCAGCCAAGCTGCAGGATGAGAATATGCACAGGAAACCGAGCTCCTGGACAGACATGAGACTCACATGATATAAGACCTAGCCAGGAGCCTGTATAAACATTTCTAACTCTGAGAATGTGAGAACGCATATGCGTCTCAAATAGATCACTCGCAGACCTCAAGGATCTTCTTGAACTAGAGCTGCATTTTTTAAAATGGAAAAGTTGCCCAGAGAACATTTTAAAAGTAGGTTCACACAAAAGAAACTTGTATGTGAATGTTCACAGCAGCTCTATTTGTCATTTCAGCTTTCTGGAAAAACTGGGATCCGTCCAGATGTCCTTCAGTGAATGGTTAAATACAAGTTGGCTACGTGCACATCATGGAATATTCCTGGGCAACTGAAAAGGAGCAAACTATTGATACATGCAACAGCGTGGATTAATCTCCAGGGCCTTAGGCTGAGAGAGAGAGAGAGAAAAAAAAAAGAAAAGCCAGTCCCTTAAATATGACCCGCGTTGCATAACATTTTTGAAATAACAGAAGGTTAGAAACAGAGGACAAATGAGCACTTTCCAGAGGCTGGGTGTGGGGACCAGAGAGGGCATGGGTATAGCTGAGAAAGGCCAAGAGGAGAACGCTTGTGACTTGGGAACTGTGGGCTGACTGTGGCAACAGGGACCTGGACCTACACAGGCGATGATACACCTGCCTAGCACTTTGCACACACAGAAACACAGTGAGGACACTAACACCGGGAGGCGAAATACTCTCAGTGTCAGTGTCCTGTGACCTTATACTGCAGCAGTAAGATGTCACCACCGCAGAAATCTGGCTCAAGTGTACAAGGGCTCTCTCTATGATTTATTCCAAATGCACAAGAATCTCGTATCAACTCAGAAAGAATCACTATTAAAGGACTTCCCCAGGGGTCTTGGTTAAGAATCCGCCTACCAACTGGGGGGACATGGGTTCGATCCCTGGTTCGAGAAGATTCCACCTGCCGCTGGGCTACTCAGCCCACGCTCCTAGATTCCAGGCTCCGCAACAAGAGAACCCACTGCAAGAAGAAGCCCACGCATGGCAACGAGAGAGCAGCACCCGCTAGCCACGATCTAGAGAAAGCCCCTTGCAGCAACGAAGACCCAGCAGAGGCAAAAAATGAATGAACTTTTAAAAACTGCTATTTAAAAAAAAAAAAAGGAACCCCTGAAGGATTCCAGTGGTGGTGGGATGCTCCCTGACGAAGGCGTTGTTGGGAGGAAGGAGGACTCCTGCATTAGGCAGCCCCTCCAGTTCTCCTGAGGTCGTATGGAGAGCGAGGCCCTTCCAGGGCAGCGAGGAGGAAGCTGAGCATTACAAAGAAGTCCTCCACTTCTGGTGGCCCGTGAGCAGGCAGAGAGAATTAGAGAGAAGTATACTGACCTCCTCGCAAATGCTCACTCTCTTGTACCAAGAGCAAGGGGTGAGCTGAGTGGCTCTGAAGGTATTTGGCAGGGTACCTCTGTCACCATCTGCTATCCCTTAAAGGCTGGGACTCCCCCGAGGGCCTGGGGGTTCAGGCAGCTCCCCTGACAAAACCATGAAATTGCATGCTGCTAACCTAGAACTCGGGAGAACCCTGGAAATCCCTTCCCCAATAAAAGAGCCTTCTAGACAGAAGAGAACAGGAATATTGTGCCTAGGAAAGATATGGATGCTCAAGGAGGTAAAGGTTTTGAACATTATTCTAGTGATGTACTGAAATACACACCAGCTCCCCCTAAAGACGGTTTTCCAGATGGCACTAGGGGTAAAGAACCTACCTGCCAATGCAGGAGACCTAAGAAACATGGGTTCGATCCTAAAGGAGGTGTTTCCCTCCTGGATACTTTCAAGAGCAGCTTCGTGTAGACAGTTATTCTTGATGGACCGCTTCAACAGTGAAATGGATTAATGTGATGGGTCCTTAGTCCTCTCTTCCCCACATAGGTTGAGGCCAAGAGAGACATCCCTTAGGTGAACTTATGGAGAATGGCCCCTGAGGTTGGCCATTATCTGCCTGTGCAGCCCAAGTAAACCAGGCGCTGTCTCAGGACTTCCAGGCCAGGGAGCTTCTTTCATTGTCCCTGGGGTTTCCGTTCACCACATGCCCAGTGTCCTTACACCCAGGACCTAGACCAGTATGTGTGATGTGAGACCTTGAGTGCCAACCTTTTTTGGGGGCAGGGGCCACCACACTGTGTGGCATGTGGTATCTTACTTCCCCAACCAGGGATCAAACCTTTGCTTCCTACAATGGAAGAGCAGAGTCTTAACCACTGGACCATCAGGGAATCCTCCAGGGATCAGCCTTTAAGGAATGCAACCCAGCACAGCCAGCTCTCCCCAGGCCTCCAGCTGACAGCACCTGACACTCGTGTGGCCGTGGAAGTGACAGATGATGACCCAAGTGTGCAGTCTCCTCTGGATACCCTCTGCCCTGTGCCTGTATCTCCCTTCCCCTGTATCCACCTCTGCCCTCCAGCTGCCCTCAAAGAAAGCCTGGCCCCCACAAAGGCGCTTTGAGTTTACCGCCATCTAACACAATGCGGACTACCTGCGTCTGCCTGTAAATCCATTTTTAAAATGCGACCAGGAGAGCTGAAGGAAGGGGAAAAGCAGGGCCCCAGTTCAGCCCTGGAGGCTGCATTGTTCTCACACCAGCATTGTTCCCCCCAGCCGCTTACCCAGAAGGCCCCCGTGACCCCTGGGGAATCAAATGGGATTGTTTTTTCCCAAGACCCGAGCTCTTCAGGTGAGAGCCGCAGTTCCTGGACAACGGTGGTGACGGTGTCGTTTCTGCAACAGGAAAGAGGAAGGAACTGCTGATCTGCACCGCCAGGGCGCCAACAATGTGTGCCCCCCAGTCAGCCAGCAGCGAGAAGGAAGAGAGCTCTGTTTCCATAGTGATAAATCACTGGGAAGCCAGAGAGGGAGAGTCGGCAAGAGGATTTTTTTCCTTTCCTCCCGGTTTCCCTGCAAACACAGTCCCAGCTCCAGAGTCAGGTAGAGGCCCGGCGCCTCTCCAGGCGGAGAGCCCAGAACCACAGGCAGAGGAAGAAAGAGGGGGTCACTGCTAGATGGAAACTAGCACCAAACACCCTCCACTGCTGAGACCAGAGGAAAGGGGCTCAGGCTCCTCTTAAAGGTGAACATCGGGCCCAGCACGACCTCACACACGGGTGGCCACATGCCAACCGTAAAGCTCCCCCATATATGCCACCCACGTGAGTTCAGTCCATGGGCTTCCCAGGTGGCCCAATGCAGGAGATGCGGGTTCAATCCCTGGGTCGGGAAGATCCCCTGGAGGAGGAAATGGCAACCTGCTCCAGTGTTCTTGCCTAGGAAATCCCATGGACAGAGGAGCCTGGCGGGCTACAGTCCGTGGGGTCACAGAGAGCCAGACACAACTGAGCATGAGCGCCTATCTTACATTAAGCCCTGCACGGTCCTAGGTTTTACCCAAAGGCTTGAGTTTACCGCCATCTAACACAATCCCGGACTACTCGCTGCCATGACCTTTTAGACATCCCAAGTGTGCAGTCTCCTCTGGATACCCTCTGCCCTGTGCCTGTATCTCCCTTCCCTGTATCCACCTCTGCCCTCCAGCTGCCCTCAAAGAAAGCCTGGCCCCACAAAGGCGCTTTGAGTTTACCGCCATCTAACACAATGCGGACTACCTCGTCTGCCTGTAAATCCATTTTAAAATGCGACCAGGAGAGCTGAAGGAAGGGAAAAGCAGGGCCCCAGTTCAGCCCTGGAGGCTGCATTGTTCTCACACCAGCATTGTTCCCCCCAGCCGCTTACCCAGAAGGCCCCCGTGACCCCTGGGGAATCAAATGGGATTGTTTTTTCCCAAGACCCGAGCTCTTCAGGTGAGAGCCGCAGTTCCTGGACAACGGTGGTGACGGTGTCGTTTCTGCAACAGGAAAGAGGAAGGAACTGCTGATCTGCACCGCCAGGGCGCCAACAATGTGTGCCCCCCAGTCAGCCAGCAGCGAGAAGGAAGAGAGCTCTGTTTCCATAGTGATAAATCACTGGGAAGCCAGAGAGGGAGAGTCGGCAAGAGGATTTTTTTCCTTTCCTCCCGGTTTCCCTGCAAACACAGTCCCAGCTCCAGAGTCAGGTAGAGGCCCGGCGCCTCTCCAGGCGGAGAGCCCAGAACCACAGGCAGAGGAAGAAAGAGGGGGTCACTGCTAGATGGAAACTAGCACCAAACACCCTCCACTGCTGAGACCAGAGGAAAGGGGCTCAGGCTCCTCTTAAAGGTGAACATCGGGCCCAGCACGACCTCACACACGGGTGGCCACATGCCAACCGTAAAGCTCCCCCATATATGCCACCCACGTGAGTTCAGTCCATGGGCTTCCCAGGTGGCCCAATGCAGGAGATGCGGGTTCAATCCCTGGGTCGGGAAGATCCCCTGGAGGAGGAAATGGCAACCTGCTCCAGTGTTCTTGCCTAGGAAATCCCATGGACAGAGGAGCCTGGCGGGCTACAGTCCGTGGGGTCACAGAGAGCCAGACACAACTGAGCATGAGCGCCTATCTTACATTAAGCCCTGCACGGTCCTAGGTTTTATCATGTGAGCCACACACATACTGGTCTTACTGGTCTTTTTACAACAGAACAGGCCAGGTGAGGGCGGGAGACAGGCGGAGACAACCCATCAAGCTAACGCACTTGCTGCAAGTCGCCCCTGAAGGTCTTCCGGCCTCTCACATGACACTCTTTCCTTTGCTCAAAGTAGATTATTTTTCCCAAAAAAAATTCCTTTTTTTTTTTGCTTTGAAACCTGAAATACTCGTCCTGAGCCTTACTGGTTACACTTCCTTATGCCTCGTTCATTCTCTTGCCTCTATATCTTTTCATATGCCATTCTCTCTGCTTGGAATGCTGTTCCCTCCCTGTCTGGCCAGCCAGCCCCTCGGGGAGATGCCGGGAAAGGTTTCCCCAGGGTTCAAACATCTCACTTTACAAGCTCCCACAGAATTTACCCCCTCATTATGTGAGTCAACACAGAGTAATAGTAAGAAAATGCTCTTTCGAGGGCCAGACAAGCTGGGTGACCTCGGGGGACTTAATCTCTCTGAGTTTCCATTTCTCACAGGCAGGATGCGGAGAACGATAGTACAGCAAGTGCCCTGCATATGACCGTTCCGTTCCCAGAGTGCGTGTGTTAAGTCCAATTTGTTCGTTAAGTCCAAACAAGTTAGTCCAGGTACCCAACTAAGGCAATCGGCTACACAGTACGGCACTGTATTAGGTTTATAATACTTTTCACGCAAATAATATATATAAAAAAAAAAAAACAGAAAATAAGAAAAATCTTTTTACAGTAGTATCAGCTACATCATCACTGCTTTCACCCTTGCTTCTGGACATGCTGGGGTTGAAACAGGTCTTCCCAGGTGGCGCTAGTGGAAAAGAACCCACCTACCAATGCAGGAGATGGAAGACATGCGGGTTCGATCCCGGGGTCGGGAAGATCCCCTGAAGGGGGAAATGACAACCCACTCCAGTGTTCTCGCCGGGAGACTCCTGTGGACAGAGGAGGCCGGCAGGCTGCGGCTCGCAGGATTGCCAAGGGCTGGACACGACGGAAGCGACAGCATGCAGGGGGTTGAAATGAGACACCGGCCTGTGCACTCTGGGCAGGACTGTACGACAGAGCACCCACGAACACGATGACTCGTAGAGGATGCACGCGTGTGCCAGTGGATGCCAGACATACGACTGGACGTGCGAACACACGCACACGTGTGTGGACGCTCATGACTTACAGGTTCATACGGAGGGGGCCCACTGCGTCTGCCTGATAGTGCTGGTGAGGGGCAGACACGGACACTCAGCTAGCGCTCAGCAAACGCAGGCTGGAAGGACCGCCCATCTTAAAGTCGGGGGCCTTCTCTTGTGCAGACCCTCAGATGGAGCCGCTGCAGCCCTCGGCAGGTGTTGAGCACTCTGTCAGAAGAACTCTGCGTGTACGGAAGGCTGCCTTCAGCTACCACGTCCACACCATGCACACTGAAAGAGCATGACCTAGACATGAAATATCTCATTTAGTTAAGTCACTCCGAGACTGGGCCCAGGAAGCCAAGCATTGGCGTTCGTCCAGGGTGGTGTGTGGTGTCCTTGAACGGCTCCTCCGATCGCCTGAGAACCCCTCTGGTCCTCCTTGCCTGCCCGCTTGGCCGGGCTGGGAAAGGCTCCCCGCGCAGGGCCGGGCCAGGCCAGGAGGCTCTTGGTCTTCACCACAGCCAGGCTGCCCAGGTGGACTGCAAACAAGAGAGATTCAAATAATCCACGTGACCGCACCCCAGAGGCCTGCTTTCTGGGCCCCACGGAACTTACCACACAGTAACTATGAGCTGTGTGGGAAAACAAATCCAGATGCACACGAGGTGGCTGGTTTATAATACTTTTCACGCAAATAATATATATAAAAAAAAAAAAACAGAAAATAAGAAAAATCTTTTTACAGTAGTATCAGCTACATCATCACTGCTTTCACCCTTGCTTCTGGACATGCTGGGGTTGAAACAGGTCTTCCCAGGTGGCGCTAGTGGAAAAGAACCCACCTACCAATGCAGGAGATGGAAGACATGCGGGTTCGATCCCGGGGTCGGGAAGATCCCCTGAAGGGGGAAATGACAACCCACTCCAGTGTTCTCGCCGGGAGACTCCTGTGGACAGAGGAGGCCGGCAGGCTGCGGCTCGCAGGATTGCCAAGGGCTGGACACGACGGAAGCGACAGCATGCAGGGGGTTGAAATGAGACACCGGCCTGTGCACTCTGGGCAGGACTGTACGACAGAGCACCCACGAACACGATGACTCGTAGAGGATGCACGCGTGTGCCAGTGGATGCCAGACATACGACTGGACGTGCGAACACACGCACACGTGTGTGGACGCTCATGACTTACAGGTTCATACGGAGGGGGCCCACTGCGTCTGCCTGATAGTGCTGGTGAGGGGCAGACACGGACACTCAGCTAGCGCTCAGCAAACGCAGGCTGGAAGGACCGCCCATCTTAAAGTCGGGGGCCTTCTCTTGTGCAGACCCTCAGATGGAGCCGCTGCAGCCCTCGGCAGGTGTTGAGCACTCTGTCAGAAGAACTCTGCGTGTACGGAAGGCTGCCTTCAGCTACCACGTCCACACCATGCACACTGAAAGAGCATGACCTAGACATGAAATATCTCATTTAGTTAAGTCACTCCGAGACTGGGCCCAGGAAGCCAAGCATTGGCGTTCGTCCAGGGTGGTGTGTGGTGTCCTTGAACGGCTCCTCCGATCGCCTGAGAACCCCTCTGGTCCTCCTTGCCTGCCCGCTTGGCCGGGCTGGGAAAGGCTCCCCGCGCAGGGCCGGGCCAGGCCAGGAGGCTCTTGGTCTTCACCACAGCCAGGCTGCCCAGGTGGACTGCAAACAAGAGAGATTCAAATAATCCACGTGACCGCACCCCAGAGGCCTGCTTTCTGGGCCCCACGGAACTTACCACACAGTAACTATGAGCTGTGTGGGAAAACAAATCCAGATGCACACGAGGTGGCTGGTCCTCTGCGTGGTTTCACAAAAAATGAAACCAAACTCTTCATGCAAATACTTTAAGAGTTTAAACGAAATCGTCTAACAGCTGAAGCCTCTCTCTGCAGCAACTGGGCAGCTTTTTTCATCACTCTGGAGCCTCTCAGCAAGCGCTGGAGCAAATGGAAACAATAAAGCTTTGGGGGGCAAAACAAAACCACAAAAACAGCTCTCCACCCTTCCTCAAGGCTGTTCATCAGCCCAGGGGCGAACCCAGGCCAGCACTGTTCAACTGGCGTGATTGTTGTCCGTCTACCGATACGGCGGCACACGCTGAATTAAGATGCGGATGATAGGCACTGTTTATTCTGGTGCAACACGTGGCTCAGTCTCACAAGGCTGGCTCAGCTGCTGTAATTCGTCCATAGTTCCAGGCTGGCTGGGGGCGGCCCCAGGGTCCTTGCTCCTACTGCCTGGTTCAAGTTTCTCCAACTCCTGGTTGGAATTGTTCTCAACCCAGCAAGCGTGTCCCTTTTGTCTGTTAAGAACTTCAGCTGATCAGATACCTACATACAGACAGACCTTTAGCTACTTAGTACATGTTATTTACTGTATGAGCAAAATCTTCCCAATATGGAGAGTTAGGAAAGAGAAGTAATACAAGAATTGGTTTTGTTGTTGTTAATAATACAGGAATTGTTGATGGAAGAAAGGTAGGCATCTCAGCCTGCTCAGGAGTCTGGAAATTCCAAAGTAACAGCATTTTGCATTTCTGGTAATCAGGGTATCGGTGGTGAATTTTTACAGGATGGAGAGAAAACAACTTGTCCCTAAATGCCCGTTTTAAATGCATCTGACAGTATTTCTCATCTAATGACTAAATTCCTTTAATAAGTACTTCATTTAATTTATTCCTATTGACTTGAAATAATAGGGTTTTACTGAAGGGTGCTTTAACCTTTTATTTTCCCCCTTTCTCAAGTGACTTAAAAGAAAAGCAATCAAAAATAATATTAATAAGTCTTTACAGACAAAAAGAGTTAGTGGGTGTGTCTGTTCCTTCTGTGACCCATTTGAAATTCCAGAAATTTTTACAATGGCGCCATCTAATGGACTATCAGGTTAGACACAAAAAATCACGTCTTTTACCTTAAAATTTGTACCAATCACTTTGAACACTTACCAGCTTTGGACAGCCCATTGCCTATTTCACCCTTGGTTATTAGAATACTTCTAGTGGAAACACAGCATTGATGTAAAAATATTGTATAAACTATGCAGCATAAAAATTCTATGTAAAAGATACAGAAAATAAAGTTTCCCCATTCCTTTCTCCAGTGGACTCTGGTGGCTTAGTTGCTAAGTCATGTCCAACTCCTGGGACCCCATGGGCTCTAGCCCACCAGGCTCCTCTGTCCATGGGATCTCCCAGGCAAGGATACTGGAGCAGGTTGCCATTTCCTTCTCCAGGAGATCTTTCCAACCCAGGGATCAAACCCATATCTTCTGCACTACAGTCAGATTCTTTATTGACTGAACTACCAGGGAATCTGTATGTGCCAAGATGCCTAGGCACACCAAACTATGCAGACTGCAGAATGAATGAGTGGACAACCATATAAGCATGTGTAGACATACATAGATATATATTATAAACAGATGAAATATCATGTATTTTTTGCAATGTGTTTTTTTGAACCTTTTGCCCATCATGAATATATTTTCATTTAAATACATAAGACTCATGTTTTTAATGGCTCCAAAATATCTTATATGGGGTTATTTTTCAGGGTAATAAAAATGTTCTAAAATTAGAATGTGGTGATGTTTGCATCTCTTCGTGAATATACCAAAAAGCACTGAACTGTATATCTTAAATTTTATTGTATGTGAATTACATCACCAAAGGGAAAAAAAAAAAAAGCTGCTTACCGAAAGAATAGAATGTCAACAATATCCTATACTTCAAACAGCCTGTTCCCAATTGTGTTCAGAGTTTTTCATGATTACAAGCAAAATTGCATGGGTGCCCCTGGACACTTGTAGTTCTAGAAGGAAGTTTTCTAGATTTGCACAACACAGCTCTGAATGCGAATGCAGGAATTCTGATGCTGGCTGGTGTTACAGAAGCCATTTCAAATTTAGAGTTAGTGGGTGTGTCTGTTCCTTCTGTGACCCATTTGAAATTCCAGAAATTTTACAATGGCGCCATCTAATGGACTATCAGGTTAGACACAAAAATCACGTCTTTACCTTAAAATTTGTACCAATCACTTTGAACACTTACCAGCTTTGGACAGCCCATTGCCTATTTCACCCTTGGTTATTAGAATACTTCTAGTGGAAACACAGCATTGATGTAAAAATATTGTATAAACTATGCAGCATAAAAATTCTATGTAAAAGATACAGAAAATAAAGTTTCCCCATTCCTTTCTCCAGTGGACTCTGGTGGCTTAGTTGCTAAGTCATGTCCAACTCCTGGGACCCCATGGGCTCTAGCCCACCAGGCTCCTCTGTCCATGGGATCTCCCAGGCAAGGATACTGGAGCAGGTTGCCATTTCCTTCTCCAGGAGATCTTTCCAACCCAGGGATCAAACCCATATCTTCTGCACTACAGTCAGATTCTTTATTGACTGAACTACCAGGGAATCTGTATGTGCCAAGATGCCTAGGCACACCAAACTATGCAGACTGCAGAATGAATGAGTGGACAACCATATAAGCATGTGTAGACATACATAGATATATATTATAAACAGATGAAATATCATGTATTTTTTGCAATGTGTTTTTTTGAACCTTTTGCCCATCATGAATATATTTTCATTTAAATACATAAGACTCATGTTTTTAATGGCTCCAAAATATCTTATATGGGGTTATTTTTCAGGGTAATAAAAATGTTCTAAAATTAGAATGTGGTGATGTTTGCATCTCTTCGTGAATATACCAAAAAGCACTGAACTGTATATCTTAAATTTTATTGTATGTGAATTACATCACCAAAGAGAAAAAAAAGCTGCTTACCGAAAGAATAGAATGTCAACAATATCCTATACTTCAAACAGCCTGTTCCCAATTGTGTTCAGAGTTTTTCATGATTACAAGCAAAATTGCATGGGTGCCCCTGGACACTTGTAGTTCTAGAAGGAAGTTTTCTAGATTTGCACAACACAGCTCTGAATGCGAATGCAGGAATTCTGATGCTGGCTGGTGTTACAGAAGCCATTTCAAATTTCGTAAGAATATAAATGGAAGAAATTCGAACACAGGCTAAAGTGAAATTTCTGTGGCCTGTCCTTCCATCACCGATCATTCGGGGGAAAAGGGCAATGTGTTTAGTCTTCCAAGGACATGTGGCATACCTCGGTGTGCCTAGCCATCTTGGCTAACGTCCCAGAGCTGCCTCTATCAGCTAGAGACCTCATTCTGTTCCTGAACAATTTTTCCATCTGAGAAACAGAACAGCACACAGGATGAGGATGGAGTGAGCCGGCCCATCGGATGGGCTGACCCTTGGCCAGGAGATGTCCCCCACCTACATCCAGATCCTTCCTGTCAGTCCTTGAAACACTCTAGATGAGAGCAAGGCAAACCCCAGGAAGTAGGAAAGACCTTGGTGGATCCATTCACGTGGTGGTGTCCCTGAGTGGTAACCCCCACTGTTGGGAAGGCACTAGCCCAGTCCAGGCATGGACACCAAAGCTCACTATTCACAGCTGTGGGCAGGCGGAGCAAGCCCCAAGACGAATCCTGACAAGGAGGGTGAGTCTGGCAGCTGGGCAGTGAACTGGCTGGAGTCCTACAATCCTCAGCACCCCTTTCCCAGAGAAGGGATAGGGGAGGTCACCAGACATCACTCTGGGGTCCAGGTCCTGAGACCCGTCTCAGCAGCAGCCCAGTCTTCCTGATACAGGAGAACTGGAGAACAAGAGGGAATTATCAGAGTCCCTGCCAGCCCCAACCGCTACGAGGAATCACAAAGCTGCCTTCTTATGAGGATGCTGGTATGATTTCACCTGAACTAACTAAAGCTGCAAAGATCTCATTTTCAAATAAGCTCCCATTCTAAGGTGTTGGGTGGGTATGAAGTCTAGGGAGCTCCATTCAGTGAAGTACAGAATCTACGGGAACAAGTCAGAAATACATAGTGAATTGCGGCCCAGAAAATCCGCTCAAATCAGAACAGCCCAGAATGTCTTTTTACACTGTACAACAAGCAATACAAACTAAAGCAGACAATCTCTATTTCTGGAATGAAAACCAATTGGATTATTCTACCCCGAAAATATGCACAGGACTCGGAAGTTGTGCTGTGAACAAACGGGGCTCAGAAGTTATGACGTGTAAGATGGAAAATACCAAACATATTTCATCAGAATGGTAATCTTGTTCTGACAAAACTCTCTGCGCTAATAAATTCTACAATTCCAGTGAGCAAAATAATGAAAAGAATGTGGATGCCGGTGTGCTAGCCATCTTGGCTAACGTCCCAGAGCTGCCTCTATCAGCTAGAGACCTCATTCTGTTCCTGAACAATTTTTCCATCTGAGAAACAGAACAGCACACAGGATGAGGATGGAGTGAGCCGGCCCATCGGATGGGCTGACCCTTGGCCAGGAGATGTCCCCCACCTACATCCAGATCCTTCCTGTCAGTCCTTGAAACACTCTAGATGAGAGCAAGGCAAACCCCAGGAAGTAGGAAAGACCTTGGTGGATCCATTCACGTGGTGGTGTCCCTGAGTGGTAACCCCCACTGTTGGGAAGGCACTAGCCCAGTCCAGGCATGGACACCAAAGCTCACTATTCACAGCTGTGGGCAGGCGGAGCAAGCCCCAAGACGAATCCTGACAAGGAGGGTGAGTCTGGCAGCTGGGCAGTGAACTGGCTGGAGTCCTACAATCCTCAGCACCCCTTTCCCAGAGAAGGGATAGGGGAGGTCACCAGACATCACTCTGGGGTCCAGGTCCTGAGACCCGTCTCAGCAGCAGCCCAGTCTTCCTGATACAGGAGAACTGGAGAACAAGAGGGAATTATCAGAGTCCCTGCCAGCCCCAACCGCTACGAGGAATCACAAAGCTGCCTTCTTATGAGGATGCTGGTATGATTTCACCTGAACTAACTAAAGCTGCAAAGATCTCATTTTCAAATAAGCTCCCATTCTAAGGTGTTGGGTGGGTATGAAGTCTAGGGAGCTCCATTCAGTGAAGTACAGAATCTACGGGAACAAGTCAGAAATACATAGTGAATTGCGGCCCAGAAAATCCGCTCAAATCAGAACAGCCCAGAATGTCTTTTTACACTGTACAACAAGCAATACAAACTAAAGCAGACAATCTCTATTTCTGGAATGAAAACCAATTGGATTATTCTACCCCGAAAATATGCACAGGACTCGGAAGTTGTGCTGTGAACAAACGGGGCTCAGAAGTTATGACGTGTAAGATGGAAAATACCAAACATATTTCATCAGAATGGTAATCTTGTTCTGACAAAACTCTCTGCGCTAATAAATTCTACAATTCCAGTGAGCAAAATAATGAAAAGAATATCTTAATCTGTTTCACAAAGGTGTTTGAAATAAAATTCAAATTCTGGAAATTAAAAAATCAAAATGAGGGCTTCCCTGGTGGTCCATTGGGTAAGGACACCGCCTTGCAGTGCAGGGGGCGCCAGTTCGATCCCTGGCCTGGGAAGACCCCACGTGCCGCGGAGCGGCTGGACTGATGTGTCCAATTACCAAGCCGGAGCTCTGGAGCGCATGTGTCCAATTACCAAGCTGGAGCTCTGGAGCGCATTTATTACATAAATAATGTTGATTATATGTGAAGTACAAGTGACTTATTATATGAAGTACAAGTGACTTATTATATTATATGACTTATTATATTCCACAAGTGACATATTCCACTTAGCATAATACCCTCTAGGCCCATCCAGTTTGTCACAAATAGTAAGATTTCATTCTTTCTTATTGCTGAGTAATTTTTTCATTGTATATATATATGCCACACCTTCTTTATCCATTCATCTATCGATGGACACTGGGTTGTTTCCATAGCTTGGCTATTGTAAATAATGCTGCAGTGAATACAAGGGTGCTTATAATCTGCCTGCAATGCAGGAGACCCAGGCTCGACCCACTGGACCAGGTAAGCCCTGTTGTCTTTTTGATGACAGCCATTATGACAGGTGTGAGGTAATGTTTTACTGTGGTTCTGATTTGCATTTCCCTGATGATTAGTGACGTTGAGTATCTTTTCATGTGGAGATTTTTAAAATTATATACCTATAGTCTGATTATCATATGGAGATTTTAATACATTCAGATTTACAATATTATTCAATAAATGAACGAGAAGTGAAAGGTACTAAAAAAATGAAGAAACATGGCATGACTTCTTGTAACAAAACAAAATAAAGCATTAATTCCAAGAGAAAAATACAGTATCTTAAAACAAATTATTGTATAAAAATGTATTTGTTATTTGAGGGCAAAAGTGAAAATAAATAAATCCTAACATCATTTAAATTTGTAGAATTCTGACACTACCAAATGTCATTTTTGAAGTTCTATGGGAGCATAAATGAAGTTAAATGATTTTTTGTGTGATTTAGAAATATAAGATAATAGAAATATTGGATATAGGGATTCCCTGCTGGCTCAGTGGTAAAAAAAAGTTTGCCTCCCAGTATAGGAGATGCAGGTTTGATCCCCGATTTGGGAAGATTCCTCATGCCTCAGAGCAACTAAGCCCACATACCTCAACTACTGAGGCCTGTGCACCACAGCAAAAGAAGCCACGGCCATGAGAAATCTGCACACTGCAATGAGAGAATAGCCCCACCCTCCATGACCGGAGGAAAGCTCGTGCATAAACGAACACCCAGCACAGCCACAAATAAGTAAATACTGGATATAGAGAAATCTCAAATAGCATTAAGAGAGCCAGAATATTTAAAATGTTACCATTGCTATTGTTCATCAGGAGTTGAAGATTTAACACCAGAAACAACTGATGAGGTGACACATCCCATGACCACCAGTTTGAAGGAATTTATTGGAAGAGTTCAAGGCAGTTCCCCAGCTCAAATCAGCCCAGAATGTAAGCCATGTCTCAAAGGATCATACCCACCATTTCTAAACATCAATAAAATTTTGGAAATGATCAGAATAATTTTATTAAAGATTTGCTCAAAAACATATATGACTCGTTGAGGAGTTCTATGACATCACTTAGTTTATTTAGGGATGCACTAGGGGTAGCAGAATGTATTTTTAAATGTTTGATCCATGCATTGAGTTATATATGTATATTACCCTGCTGGTTGTGGCTTATTTTTTTTAAGCCATCTTTTTAAAAAAATTTGGTCTCTTTTATCGGTTTTTCATTTATTTTCATTCATCCCCATTCTTTGGCCAGAGTGGGTCTCCCATTATGGACACACCAGTCCGCACGTGGGATCTTCTCAGACCAGGGATGGAACCGGCACCCCCTGCACTGCAAGGCAGACTCTTTACCCACTGGACCACCAGGGAAGCCCTGCGGCTAAGTTTTAATAGTACTTCTGCATATGCCATAGAGGTTTTGTAGGGATTAAATGAAATTATCAGTGGAAAGCTCTTAGACAACAGAAAGCCTAACTTTACTGTTTGACTATATTTATTTATTGAGTACATTAATAAATACTCATTGATTAATGTTTACTTAATCAATAAGTACATTAAATAATTTATCAATGAGTACATTGTTCATTTATTTGGCTGATGCTCTTCATTGTGGTGCTTAGGCTCCTTTATTTACTTATTTATTTAATGAGTACACTCTTACTTATTCGTTAATTTGGCTGTGTTGGTTCTTCATTGCGGTGCTCAGGCTCTCTAAGTGTGGCATTCAGGCTCAGTAGTTGTGGTGCATCAGCTTAGTTGTTCTGTGGGATCTGGGATCTCAGTTGCCAATCAGAGATGGTACTCTCATCCCCTGCATTGCAAGGCCGATTCTTAACCACTGGACCACCAGGAAAGTCCCTGGACTATATTTATTGTTACCAAGTTTATCAACATGATGAATTCCAGTGGACCATGACACTGCAGATTTGTCATGATCCGGGCCCTTAGAAATGCGTCAGGTCTGTGGATGAACTTTTTTCTTTTTCCACTTGAGACTTCATATCTGATTTCTGTGTAATCCTGGATAAACTGTCGTCCTTTCTCAGCTCAGTAAGTTACTCCTAGCAATGTTTACTAACAGCTGTGAGAAGCACTTCCTCCCCATTTCTTTCGCTGTCTTTGTGTCCAAGCTGCGGTCTGCAGGCTTCCTGCCCCAGCTGAAAGTTCCACAGGCAAATATGCCCCAGACACATCAGCTTTTCTGAAGACTCCATCCTCCCGGGCATGGCAGTTCTCAGACCAGGATGGATAAGACACTGATGGGAAATGTCAAAACCGAAACCCCCGATTCCCTTTAGCATCAGGGTCATCCCACCAAAAATTAAGCCTGTGGGTTCTTTCCCTCCTCTCCTTTAGTGAGAGAAACTGCTACCAATATCACTGTATGAACTCACTGAGCGCTCTCACTGTTAGAAGAGTGGGTGCCTCAGAAGTAACTTTTACTGTCAGGAGGAAATAAATGCCTTTCACGAACTGAAGACTAAGATGATTTACGTCTAGACAGCGGCAGTGAGGGTGACAGCAGCAGGCCCTGGCTCTGCTCAGAGCCCCCACTGGTGGCCAGCTGTGGGGCTGGGCATGATTGATGACAACCACAGGCTGGAGACCCAGGGGAACCCAAGCCAGGAGCCCCCGGAGTGAGTTAATACTGGAGGTTAGATGATGTTCTAGCAGAACCTGCACCCAGGCAGGGATGTGCCTCTCTATGGAGAGGGCACCTGTCCACAGGAAAGCAAGAAACCTACAGGGCCAACACTGGGTGCCAACAAGAGCCAGTAACCCAGCATTCCCTGGCGGTCCAGTGGTTAGGACTCTGCACTTTCACCACAGAGGGTGTGGGTTCATTCCCTGGCCAGGGAACTAAGATCCCACAAGTCACACAGCTCAACCAAATAAATAAATAAACTTAAAAAGGAGAAAGAACCAGTAACCCAGTGACCCAGCCTGATCACAGCTCCCGCCACTTGGGAACCCCTCACCCCTTCACCTTCCCCAATTCATACTGCTGATGCAACCACTTCTTTCCCCACCCCCACCCCCACCACCGCAGCCTCTAAAGCCCGCAACCACTTCTTCATTCACTTGGCAGAGTCAGAATTTTGGATCGGGTAAAAGTGAATCTCAAACCACTTCAGACTGTAATTTAGAGACCCTGAGACTGCTGGGGCCCTTGAAAAAATTCAGAGTCCCAAGTTTCATCTCCAGTAAACCTGGAACAGGGCCTGGACACTAGCAATTAACACAATCAGGCATTTCTGCTGTCATGTTTCTCTGTGTCTCTCTCTCTAGCCAGTATTGCTTCCCAAGACTAAACCAAGCTTCCACTAAATTTCTTTTGACCCAGGTTGAATCCAGAAAGAGACGATCAGGTGGGTTCACATAAAGACAATGTTGTTTTTATGCAGTCCCTACGTTGTCTGTCCAACCCTTTTGTGATCCCGTGGAATACAGCCCTCCAGGCTCCTCTGTCCATGGAATTTCCCAGGCAAGGATACTGGAGTGAGTTGCCATTTCCTTCGCCAAGGGATCTTTCTGACCCAGGATTGAACCCGGGGCTCCTGCAGCAGCAAGTGGGTTTGTTACCACTGGGCTGCCAGGGAAACCCAGAGAGACAACACTTTTTCTTTCCCCATGGTCCAGCTTCCCTGCCAGCCTGAATTAGAAGCAACCTGCCAGATTCCTTTCTGCCTGCAGGAGCTCACAGACCCGGGTCTTCCATGCAAAATCAGGGCAACCACAGGCGGGGGAACCCAAGCCAGGAGCCCCCGGAGTGAGTTAATACTGGAGGTTAGATGATGTTCTAGCAGAACCTGCACCCAGGCAGGGATGTGCCTCTCTATGGAGAGGGCACCTGTCCACAGGAAAGCAAGAAACCTACAGGGCCAACACTGGGTGCCAACAAGAGCCAGTAACCCAGCATTCCCTGGCGGTCCAGTGGTTAGGACTCTGCACTTTCACCACAGAGGGTGTGGGTTCATTCCCTGGCCAGGGAACTAAGATCCCACAAGTCACACAGCTCAACCAAATAAATAAATAAACTTAAAAGGAGAAAGAACCAGTAACCCAGTGACCCAGCCTGATCACAGCTCCCGCCACTTGGGAACCCCTCACCCCTTCACCTTCCCCAATTCATACTGCTGATGCAACCACTTCTTTCCCCACCCCCACCCCCACCACCGCAGCCTCTAAAGCCCGCAACCACTTCTTCATTCACTTGGCAGAGTCAGAATTTTGGATCGGGTAAAAGTGAATCTCAAACCACTTCAGACTGTAATTTAGAGACCCTGAGACTGCTGGGGCCCTTGAAAAAATTCAGAGTCCCAAGTTTCATCTCCAGTAAACCTGGAACAGGGCCTGGACACTAGCAATTAACACAATCAGGCATTTCTGCTGTCATGTTTCTCTGTGTCTCTCTCTCTAGCCAGTATTGCTTCCCAAGACTAAACCAAGCTTCCACTAAATTTCTTTTGACCCAGGTTGAATCCAGAAAGAGACGATCAGGTGGGTTCACATAAAGACAATGTTGTTTTTATGCAGTCCCTACGTTGTCTGTCCAACCCTTTTGTGATCCCGTGGAATACAGCCCTCCAGGCTCCTCTGTCCATGGAATTTCCCAGGCAAGGATACTGGAGTGAGTTGCCATTTCCTTCGCCAAGGGATCTTTCTGACCCAGGGATTGAACCCGGGTCTCCTGCATCAGCAAGTGGGTTTGTTACCACTGGGCTGCCAGGGAAACCCAGAGAGACAACACTTTTTCTTTCCCCATGGTCCAGCTTCCCTGCCAGCCTGAATTAGAAGCAACCTGCCAGATTCCTTTCTGCCTGCAGGAGCTCACAGAGGGGCCCAAGGTCACACCAAACCCATCATCTCGTGTCAGGCTTGTCCATGCAATTTCGATTTCTTTAACTTGGTCAAAAAGGAGGAAGTGCTCTGAGTGACTCACTGATCAGGGATTGGGGGCCACCAAGCCTCCTTTGCCTTCCGCCATGATTTCATTCAGGAGAGTATGGGGCTATTTAAACAAGCTCTTCTTTAGGGACGCTTTTCCTTCTGTCATGGATGAGGCTTGCTTACCATTTTGAAGCTTGAATCTCCAAAACAAAACGTCATGTGGAAGAAGAGTTTTCTCCTGTTCCTTCTCTCCCTTTCAGTTCAAACGGCTGCCCTGGGTTGTGAAAGAATGAAAAAAGAAAACAGTAAGTTTCATTTACTTCTCTCTTTTACTAGAGCTGTTGGCACCGAAATGGTCAGTTCTAATCATGTGCTCTCATGAGCAGGTTTTTCTGTGCTTTTTGAAAAACAGCCAAAGAGGAGAGTCTTTTCCATTTTGTACTGTTTAAAATGAAATGATTTTAGGGAGGGAGCTGGAGACTCTTTCCTGAGACTAAGAAACAGAATGTTGAGTTTTCTTAAAAAAAAAAAAAAACCCGAGATGGTTCTTTCTCTGTTGTCTTGGGGTGGGGGTGGGGGGCACTTCTATTGATCTTTTATTTATTTATCTTTTTTGTTCTTTGGCCTGTGTGGGCCTCCCATTGCAGCGGCCTCTCTCACTGCAGAGCACAGGCTCTGGGCACATGTGCTCCAGAGCTCTGGCTCGGTAGTTGGACACATCAGTCCAGGGGCTCCGCGGCACGTAGGATCTTCCCAGGCCAGGGATCGAACCAGTGCCCCTCGCACTGCAAGGTGGTGTCCTTGCCCACTGGACCACCAGAAAAGCCCTCTCTGTTGTCTTTTAATTAGAAAATCAACACACAGTCGTTGTAAACTAATTCAAGCAACATTCAAAATGTATCCTTGGAGGCAGTTTATCATCATAGAGCCAGCCTGTTGCGGCCCTAACCTTAGTTCTACCATTTTCTGGCTGGAAGCCTGGACACGCGAGGAAAACCATGTTAATCATAAGTTCTATCCTCTGTAAAGTAAGCAAAATAGAGGCACCACCCTGGGATGGTTGCTGTGAGGACTGAGACAAGCCTTGTCCTTCAACACAGAGCTGAGTGGATGGGGAGCGATCAGTACACGCTAGCCCTGGCCGTTACTGTTACTATTCTATAAAGATGGACTATCAGTAGATCCCCTCAGCCCCTCTCCCATCTCTGTTTCCAGAAGCAACCACTATTAACAGTCATTTTCATTTCAACATCGTGGTAAACAAACTCTCCTGTGAACTGCTCTTTTTAAAATTAACACACATCCCAGACATGTTTCTAACCAGGATATGTGGATTCAACTCCCTTCTTTTCAACAGCAGCATGGCATTTCACAATAAGACTCAGTCATGGTTCACTGAACCATCATCCCTTTATTGGCTGTTCAATTCTTTTTCTTTGTCATAGAAACAGTACTGCAATAAACATCCTTTGTGGACACATGAGTGTGAGAGAACTCCTGTAGGATAAAATCCTAGAAGTGAAACAGCTGGGTCTAAGGCCACGTCCATTTGAACTATTACAGAAACGGCTATGTTGCCCTCCCAGCATGCTGAACCGGTGCATGGTCATCAACACTGACCACACACAGGGTTCACTGTGAGTTTCTCACCCTCCCTCAAACAGCGGATACAATCAGTTTTTCAAATCTGTGTCAATGTGATGAGTACAGAAATAATATCTCAGTGTTATTTTAGTTCAAGGTTGCCTCATCCCTCATAAAGTTGAGCATCTTTTACATGCCTGTTGACTATGAGAGCTCCATCTAACTAAAGGACACTTAGGGATGGAGATCTGGTTGAAAAGAGAAGTGAGGTCTTAACGCTGAGCTCACATAAGACTGAGAAAATATTAACTGTCCAGATCAAAGAGTAGGAGGGAGGTCACCGGCACTTTCAAAGGGTCTACACCCCTCCTCCACCCAAGTCATCCCTTGGCCCCAACATTGTTTCTTCTTCTGGGGATTAGCTGTTTATATTAGTTGCCCATTTATTTGATTGCCTTTTTCTTATTAATTTGCTGTTGGCTTATGTATATAAAAAGAACCCTACGCTTTCATTTATGTTTGAAGTATTTTCTTGGAGGCTTTCATTGTCTTAATTTTGCCATGTGCATGCATGCGTGTTGTTTCTGGTGTGTCTGACTCTATGAGACTCTATAGACTGTAGTCCGCCAGGCTCCTCTGTCCATGGGATTCTCCAGGCAAGGATACTGGAGTGGGTTGTCATGCCCTTTTCCAGGGGATCTTCCCAACTCAAGGCTCAAACCTGCATCTCTCCCATCCAAGTATTAATCAGGCCCGACCCTGCTTAGCTTCCAAGATCAGGTGAGATCAGGCGCAGGGTGGTATGGCTGTAGACTCAAACCTGCATTGCTTAGGTCTGCTGCACTGGCAGGTGGGTTCTTTCCCACGAGCACTACTTGGGAAGCCCCTGATTTTGCCATATAGGAGTTTAAAGTTTTAAGATAGTTATTTTTTTCAGTCTTTCCTTTATGGCTTCTATTTTGTGTATCTTATTTGGAAGACCTTTTCCAAGAGGTGATATGATATGAAAACACTTCCACATTTTTCTTTTATAATCTTCTTTAACATTAGATTTTCTGATGAGGGTTGTTTCTTCCTTTGGCATTTTAAAATAATAACATACAAATGTACAAGCTATCAGAGATTACTCATATTATGGCAAAAAGATTCATAAGGCAATTTGGAGATGTTTCCTATAGTCAAAAAAAAAAAAAAAGAGAGATACAGTAAGAATAAAATAAATGTAAAGAGGCTGAGACACACCAAATATGTTTAAATCTATGAGTTCATAATGATTCTGAAACAAATAATAAAAACAGAGAAAAATATCTCCCTGTTATAATATGCTAGGGAACCAACTCATTATTTTTAAAGTTGGTCAATAAAAGAAGAGAATCAAGCATTTATCCTCCCTTTTCTAAGCAAAAGTACCTCAGTGTAACCAAAGAGTTCGGGACCCGCAATTATGGGTAATAAATGAAGAAGAATTGGTATGCCACCATTTTGCAACCTGTAATGAATTCTCAGCCCCCCCCAAGTCATCCCTTGGCCCCAACATTGTTTCTTCTTCTGGGGATTAGCTGTTTATATTAGTTGCCCATTTATTTGATTGCCTTTTTCTTATTAATTTGCTGTTGGCTTATGTATATAAAAAGAACCCTACGCTTTCATTTATGTTTGAAGTATTTTCTTGGAGGCTTTCATTGTCTTAATTTTGCCATGTGCATGCATGCGTGTTGTTTCTGGTGTGTCTGACTCTATGAGACTCTATAGACTGTAGTCCGCCAGGCTCCTCTGTCCATGGGATTCTCCAGGCAAGGATACTGGAGTGGGTTGTCATGCCCTTTTCCAGGGGATCTTCCCAACTCAAGGCTCAAACCTGCATCTCTCCCATCCAAGTATTAATCAGGCCCGACCCTGCTTAGCTTCCAAGATCAGGTGAGATCAGGCGCAGGGTGGTATGGCTGTAGACTCAAACCTGCATTGCTTAGGTCTGCTGCACTGGCAGGTGGGTTCTTTCCCACGAGCACTACTTGGGAAGCCCCTGATTTTGCCATATAGGAGTTTAAAGTTTTAAGATAGTTATTTTTTTCAGTCTTTCCTTTATGGCTTCTATTTTGTGTATCTTATTTGGAAGACCTTTTCCAAGAGGTGATATGATATGAAAACACTTCCACATTTTTCTTTTATAATCTTCTTTAACATTAGATTTTCTGATGAGGGTTGTTTCTTCCTTTGGCATTTTAAAATAATAACATACAAATGTACAAGCTATCAGAGATTACTCATATTATGGCAAAAAGATTCATAAGGCAATTTGGAGATGTTTCCTATAGTCAAAAAAAAAAAAAAAGAGAGATACAGTAAGAATAAAATAAATGTAAAGAGGCTGAGACACACCAAATATGTTTAAATCTATGAGTTCATAATGATTCTGAAACAAATAATAAAAACAGAGAAAAATATCTCCCTGTTATAATATGCTAGGGAACCAACTCATTATTTTTAAAGTTGGTCAATAAAAGAAGAGAATCAAGCATTTATCCTCCCTTTTCTAAGCAAAAGTACCTCAGTGTAACCAAAGAGTTGACAAGGGTATTTCTCTTCAGACAATTATGGGTAATAAATGAAGAAGAATTGGTATGCCACCATTTTGCAACCTGTAATGAATTAGAGATTCAAAGAATGCTTCCCAGCTGTGGTGCTGGAGAAGTCCCTTGGACAGCAAGGAGACCAAACTAGTCAATCCTAAAGGAAATTAACCGTGAATATACACTGGAAGGACTGATGCTGAAGCTGAAGCTACAGTACTTTGGCCACCTGATGGGAAGATCGGACTCATTGGAAAAGATCATGCTGCTGGGAAAGATTGAGGGCAGGAGGAGAAGGGAGTGACAGAGAATGAGATGGTTGGATGGCATCACTGACTCAATGGAGATAAGTTGGAGCAAGCTCTGGGAGATGATGAAGGACAGGGAAGCCTGGCGTGCTGCAGTCCATGGGGTCACAAAGAGTCTGACACGACTGAGCAACTGAACAACAACAAGTGAAATAATGCTTTTGGATAATTATCATCAAAGGATGACAGTGAAGGTCACTTAGTCATGTCAGACTCTTTAAAACCCCCATGGATTCTCCAGGCAAGAATACTGCAGCCTTTCCCTTCTCCAGAGGCTCTTCTGCATTGAACCCAGGTCTCCTGCATTGCAGGCATATTCTTTACCATCTGAGCCACCAGGGAAGCCCATCATTAAAGCCTCCTAACAAACAAAAAGATAGATAATCAGATGCTACGTGCCTCCTGATGGAAGTGCACACTAACCCCTCTGTTACATCTTTGCTAAATAAAAGCAGACCATGGAAAACACTTAGGACCAAACAACTTGCTATCCTTTTTTTTTAAATTATTTCTTTTTTAATTTTAATTTTTACTTGTACAGAGTTTTGTTGTTTACAGTAAGAATAAAATAAATGTAAAGAGGCTGAGACACACCAAATATGTTTAAATCTATGAGTTCATAATGATTCTGAAACAAATAATAAAAACAGAGAAAAATATCTCCCTGTTGTAATATGCTAGGAACCAACTCATTATTTTTAAAGTGGGGCAATAAAAGAAGAGAATCAAGCATTTATCCTCCCTTTTCTAAGCAAAAGTACCTCAGTGTAACCAAAGAGTTGACAAGGGTATTTCTCTTCAGACAATTATGGGTAATAAATGAAGAAGAATTGGTATGCCACCATTTTGCAACCTGTAATGAATTAGAGATTCAAAGAATGCTTCCCAGCTGTGGTGCTGGAGAAGTCCCTTGGACAGCAAGGAGACCAAACTAGTCAATCCTAAAGGAAATTAACCGTGAATATACACTGGAAGGACTGATGCTGAAGCTGAAGCTACAGTACTTTGGCCACCTGATGGGAAGATCGGACTCATTGGAAAAGATCATGCTGCTGGGAAAGATTGAGGGCAGGAGGAGAAGGGAGTGACAGAGAATGAGATGGTTGGATGGCATCACTGACTCAATGGAGATAAGTTGGAGCAAGCTCTGGGAGATGATGAAGGACAGGGAAGCCTGGCGTGCTGCAGTCCATGGGGTCACAAAGAGTCTGACACGACTGAGCAACTGAACAACAACAAGTGAAATAATGCTTTTGGATAATTATCATCAAAGGATGACAGTGAAGGTCACTTAGTCATGTCAGACTCTTTAAAACCCCCATGGATTCTCCAGGCAAGAATACTGCAGCCTTTCCCTTCTCCAGAGGCTCTTCTGCATTGAACCCAGGTCTCCTGCATTGCAGGCATATTCTTTACCATCTGAGCCACCAGGGAAGCCCATCATTAAAGCCTCCTAACAAACAAAAAGATAGATAATCAGATGCTACGTGCCTCCTGATGGAAGTGCACACTAACCCCTCTGTTACATCTTTGCTAAATAAAAGCAGACCATGGAAAACACTTAGGACCAAACAACTTGCTATCCTTTTTTTTTAAATTATTTCTTTTTTAATTTTAATTTTTACTTGTACAGAGTTTTGTTGTTTACAGATATGTATGATCCCAGATTAGTCATATGTATATCCCCCGCATCCCACCTCTCCAGGCCGTCACACAGCACCCCTGCAGGATCCCCTTTTCTCACAGCACAATGACAATAGCTACTTTTTTTCACATATAATAGTACAGGTTTTCATGCTACTTCCTTTACACCTCCCATCCACTGTTCATTAGCCACAATGTCCATATGTCTACTGTCCATGTCTGGTTTTCCATCACTTCACTGCGTGTGCTATCATTACCATCCTACTAGATTCCATAGATACATGTTAGTATATTGTACTTGCCCTTCTCTTTTTGACTTACTTCACTTTTTACAGTAGGTTCTAGATCCAGCCACCTCATTAGGGCTGATTCTTCTGCATTTCTCTTTACAGCTGTGCAGTATTCCATTGTATATATATGTGCCAGAGCTTTTGTATCCATTTGTTTGTCGATGGGCATCTAGGTTGCTTCCATGTTCTAGCTATTGTATAGAGAGCTGCAATGAACACTGGGGTACGAGTGACTCTTTCAGTTTTGATTTCATCAGGGTATAAGCTAAAGAGTGGGATTGCTGGGTCATATGGTGCTTCTCTTTTTAGTTTTTAAAGGAATCTCCATACTGTCTTCCGTAGAGGCTGTATCAATTGACATTCCCACCAGCAATGCAAGAGTGTTCCCTCTTCTCTGCATCCACTCCAGCATTTATTGTCTGTTGATTTGTTGATGATGGCCATTCTAACGGGTGTGAGGTGATATCTTATTGTAGTTTTGATTTGCATTTGTCTAATTATAAGCGAGGTTGAGCATTGTTTCATGTGTTTTTGGTTTTTTTTTTTCATTTCATGTGTTCTTTGGCCATCTGTATGTCCTCTTTGGAGAGGTGTCTGTTTAGGTCCTTTTCCCATTTTTTGATTGGGTTGTTCATTTTTCCGAAGTTGAGTTGTCTGAGTTGCTTGTAGATTTTGGAGATTAATTCTTTATTTGCTATTATTTTCTCCCATTCTGTGGGTTGTCTGTTCAGCATTTTTGTAGTTTCTTTTGCTGTGCAAAAGCTTTTAAATTTCATTAGGTCCCACATGTTAATTTTTGCTTTTAGTTTTGCTATTCTAGTAGGTGGGTCAGAGAAGATCTTGCTTTGATTTATGTCCTTGAGTGTTTTGCCTATATTCTCCTCTAAGAGTTTTATGGTTTCTAGTCTTACATTTACATCTTTGATCCATTTTATCTTTGTGTATGGTGTCAGGTAATGTCCCAAGTTCATTTTTTTGCATGTAGCTGTTCAGTTTTCCCAGCACCATTTGTTGATGAGGCTGTCTTTGAACTTGCTATCTTTAACAGATATAATAGAGGTGGGAATAAATGAGATGAAAGATCTTTTGATGAAAAAAAGACACAAGAAATATACCAACTAACTACAAAAGACCATATTATGGATCCAAAAAGAAAAATCACACAATTGGGGAAATTTGAGCACTAACTAGATACCTTGTGATATTTAAAAAATATTTTTAGTTTTTAGGTGTGATAAGGTATTGTTGTTTTTAACCAAAGAGCCCTTGTCTTTTAGAGATACAATCCATTAGTGTCCTCCAGCCAAAGCTCTCTAGAGACCCACGTGTGGTGCCTGTAGCACAGGAGAGAGCAAGAGAGCATTTTAAAATAAGATTTGTGTTCTTTAACTTGGAGGAAAATCTGAGGCAGCAGGCTTTACTCTGAATTGGATTCTTTTTCCGTTTTTGTTGTTGTTATTTTTGTTTTTTTAATTTATCTAGTTTCCTGACCAGGGATCAAACCTGGGCTGCCTGCACTGGGAGCAGCATCTTAGCCACTGGATCACCAGGGAAGACCCTGAACTGGATTCTTTTAGGAAGTGGAAATAATGATATAGATGGGCATCTTAATGATTTTTATCTGAAAGTTAAGAAGAGCAATGCAAGGCAAACACTGACTGATAAAGAAGCAGCAATCAATCATATTAGCCAGTTTAGATGGATATTTGGATGATGTGCATGTCTTTATCTGCATTTAGACATGATTATCGAGTCACCTAGTCTTTTGTCTTGATCTAATATAGACATAGGGTAGCCTTGTCTGGTGCCAGTGACCAGTCAGTTCCTAGCCAGAAAAAGATCTGTTCAGCATTTTGTAGTTTCTTTGCTGTGCAAAAGCTTTTAAATTTCATTAGGTCCCACATGTTAATTTTTGCTTTTAGTTTTGCTATTCTAGTAGGTGGGTCAGAGAAGATCTTGCTTTGATTTATGTCCTTGAGTGTTTTGCCTATATTCTCCTCTAAGAGTTTTATGGTTTCTAGTCTTACATTTACATCTTTGATCCATTTTATCTTTGTGTATGGTGTCAGGTAATGTCCCAAGTTCATTTTTTTGCATGTAGCTGTTCAGTTTTCCCAGCACCATTTGTTGATGAGGCTGTCTTTGAACTTGCTATCTTTAACAGATATAATAGAGGTGGGAATAAATGAGATGAAAGATCTTTTGATGAAAAAAAGACACAAGAAATATACCAACTAACTACAAAAGACCATATTATGGATCCAAAAAGAAAAATCACACAATTGGGGAAATTTGAGCACTAACTAGATACCTTGTGATATTTAAAAAATATTTTTAGTTTTTAGGTGTGATAAGGTATTGTTTTTTTTAACCAAAGAGCCCTTGTCTTTTAGAGATACAATCCATTAGTGTCCTCCAGCCAAAGCTCTCTAGAGACCCACGTGTGGTGCCTGTAGCACAGGAGAGAGCAAGAGAGCATTTTAAAATAAGATTTGTGTTCTTTAACTTGGAGGAAAATCTGAGGCAGCAGGCTTTACTCTGAATTGGATTCTTTTTCCGTTTTTGTTGTTGTTATTTTTGTTTTTTTAATTTATCTAGTTTCCTGACCAGGGATCAAACCTGGGCTGCCTGCACTGGGAGCAGCATCTTAGCCACTGGATCACCAGGGAAGACCCTGAACTGGATTCTTTTAGGAAGTGGAAATAATGATATAGATGGGCATCTTAATGATTTTTATCTGAAAGTTAAGAAGAGCAATGCAAGGCAAACACTGACTGATAAAGAAGCAGCAATCAATCATATTAGCCAGTTTAGATGGATATTTGGATGATGTGCATGTCTTTATCTGCATTTAGACATGATTATCGAGTCACCTAGTCTTTTGTCTTGATCTAATATAGACATAGGGTAGCCTTGTCTGGTGCCAGTGACCAGTCAGTTCCTAGCCAGAAAAAAAGAGCTTGGTAAAGCCACCTGTTTCTCACTGGGAAGGGCCTCTGTAGGTGCTGAGGCTTCCTCACACACGGTCCAGCTTGGGTGTGCGGGCGAGAAACGTCCCCACCCCTGCCTCTAGAAAATTCACCAGGAAAAGAGGGTCTCTACCACCTTGACCCACAAAATGCAGCCAGACAGCCCCTGAGTTATTATAGATGGATGGTAACAAGGACTTTCTCTTGTGTTATTTTGTCTTCCAGAATGCCGTTCTCCAAATCTGCACTCACGAACGAATGCAGTCAAGAGGGGTCAGAACGTATCTCTATCTTGTTTCCAACAGAACAAATCAATACCGGTCAGTTATTTTTTGTTTCGGGGTGAGAAATGCCTGAAAACTCAGGATGGACAAGGTGAATCCATGACTTTCAACCTCACGATCTCAGAACTCCATGATCTGGGTCCCTACAAATGCAAAATCCAAGTCTGCAACTGTTTAACATATAGTCATTCATTCAACTTCATGTTCGTTGGTAAGTAGAGCACTTGTTATGCTGGGGCCCTGGGATTTCCTGCTCTAGGGTGGGCTCTCTGTTCTGCTTGGGAACACTCCCTCAAGTGAAGGGAAGTCTCTCAGTCAGGTCTGACTCTGATCCCATGGACGGATCATGGAATTCTCCATGCAAGAACACTGGAGTGGGTAGCCACTGCCTTCTCCAGGGCATCTTCCCCACCCAGGGATCAAACCCAGGTCTCCCACATTGCAGGCAAATTCTTTACCATCTGAGCCACCAGGAAAGCCCCACCAGGGAACACTCCCTCCAGAGCCTGGCAGGTATGTCACTGTGACCTTACTTCTTAGTAATTCCATTCCACTTGTCCAAAGACATTGAGCTATTTCAAATAATAATAGACTGACAGCCTAAGACCAAAAGTCTTACACCAACAATTTAGAAAGTTGTTGCCGGGCTCTTTTCTAGATGTCTTTATCTGCATTTAGACATGATTATCGAGTCACCTAGTCTTTTGTCTTGATCTAATATAGACATAGGGTAGCCTTGTCTGGTGCCAGTGACCAGTCAGTTCCTAGCCAGAAAAAAAGAGCTTGGTAAAGCCACCTGTTTCTCACTGGGAAGGGCCTCTGTAGGTGCTGAGGCTTCCTCACACACGGTCCAGCTTGGGTGTGCGGGCGAGAAACGTCCCCACCCCTGCCTCTAGAAAATTCACCAGGAAAAGAGGGTCTCTACCACCTTGACCCACAAAATGCAGCCAGACAGCCCCTGAGTTATTATAGATGGATGGTAACAAGGACTTTCTCTTGTGTTATTTTGTCTTCCAGAATGCCGTTCTCCAAATCTGCACTCACGAACGAATGCAGTCAAGAGGGGTCAGAACGTATCTCTATCTTGTTTCCAACAGAACAAATCAATACCGGTCAGTTATTTTTTGTTTCGGGGTGAGAAATGCCTGAAAACTCAGGATGGACAAGGTGAATCCATGACTTTCAACCTCACGATCTCAGAACTCCATGATCTGGGTCCCTACAAATGCAAAATCCAAGTCTGCAACTGTTTAACATATAGTCATTCATTCAACTTCATGTTCGTTGGTAAGTAGAGCACTTGTTATGCTGGGGCCCTGGGATTTCCTGCTCTAGGGTGGGCTCTCTGTTCTGCTTGGGAACACTCCCTCAAGTGAAGGGAAGTCTCTCAGTCAGGTCTGACTCTGATCCCATGGACGGATCATGGAATTCTCCATGCAAGAACACTGGAGTGGGTAGCCACTGCCTTCTCCAGGGCATCTTCCCCACCCAGGGATCAAACCCAGGTCTCCCACATTGCAGGCAAATTCTTTACCATCTGAGCCACCAGGAAAGCCCCACCAGGGAACACTCCCTCCAGAGCCTGGCAGGTATGTCACTGTGACCTTACTTCTTAGTAATTCCATTCCACTTGTCCAAAGACATTGAGCTATTTCAAATAATAATAGACTGACAGCCTAAGACCAAAAGTCTTACACCAACAATTTAGAAAGTTGTTGCCGGGCTCTTTTCTAGATGCTTTCCTCTATAATTCTTGTTGTGTAGGCCAAAACAAACAATACTTTTAAGATTCAAGTACGAAGTGTTAGAATCAATGTTGGACCCTGCAGTTAGGGTCTTCAGAGCCTCAGGCTTTTCCCAGGTTCTCTGCTTTGCGAGAGCCATTGGCCAGCGCTCTTCTTGGTCAACCAGCTCTTCACGCCCCCCTCCCCTGCACCACTCACGGCTTTCCATTTCTTAGTTCCCCAACCAGGGTTTGAACCTGGGGCCACAGCAGTGAAAACCCAGAATCCTAACCACTAGGCCACCAAGGGACTGCCCAAACACATTCTATCACTTTTATAATTTTCTCTCCCATGTTCCCACCCCAAGTCTCTCACAATCTGGCATTAATGGCCTCATCCATGATGGTGACCTTGGTAGTGGACTCCTGGGAGAGGGAGAGAGGGTTTCCAGTAATACGTGTACCTGATGTCCCCTGACTTAACTGATCAAGTCTTTGATTCTCTGGGTTTGTGATCTCAGTATGGTAGTCACTAGCCACATGTTGTTATTTAAGTTTAAATTCAAGCTAGTTAAAATTAGGTGAAATTTAAAAACTCAGTTTCTCCACCTCGTGAGTCCCATTTCAAGTGCCCAGAAGCTACAGGTGGGGGGTGGATGTTGTATTAGACAACACAGACACAGAACACATCCATCATCACAGAAAGTTCTACTGGATGCCTCTGCATCCAGGTTAACGGTTCTTAGCTTTTTAGGTTATAACCATTTTCAATAATGTAATGATAGTGATGGATAGCCTCCCCAAGACATGCTCATGAGATGACCCACACAAACTTCTGCAAAAGACTATAAGGGATGCCATGGGCTCTGGATTAGAGCTACCTCAGGGACCTCCCTGGCAGTCCAGTGGTTAAAACTATGAGCTTCCAGTGTAGGGCGCACAGGACCGATCCCTGATAAGGGACCTAAGAACCCACATGTGGTATGGCACAGCCAAAACCTTTAAAAAATTAAATTAAATTTAAAAAAGAACCAACTACCTTAAGACAAATTTGAACACAGACTCAATAGATGCATAACAATAAAAGAAATGTGAAAAGAAGACTATGCAAACATAGACTGGGATGTAGTAGATAATGTGAGGGCAGTGCTCCAGCTGATAATATTCTCTGGTGGTCAGATTCCTGCTGGACTGAGCGGCCTGGTTTTGCAGAAAGAGCAACGGAATGGGCATCAGGAAACCTGTGTACCACTAGCTTCCTGTGCAAGGCTGAAGCTTTCAATCGATGAATTAAAAAACCCCAAATCTTCATTTCCTGAGCTTCTGTCCCACAGATATGTGTACTGTCTTCCCACATCCTGCCTTCAGAGTAAAGACATAACTTTCCTGCAACGTGTTACAATAATTACACTGCCCGGTAGAACCTTTTAAAAATAGATTATTAACCTGTATCATCTCACTGAGGTCAGACTAATAAGTATCTGTTGAGCGCCTACCTCACATGAGTAACTGTATTGGATGCTGCCAGGGTTCCAACAGCGCCTAAATCATCGTCTTGTCCCCAACCCAGTAAGGGATGGGAGCCATGAACAGATTATCCTTTGCTGACTCACTCATCAAATATTTAATGATATCCCTGATGTGCCAAGCCCAGGATATACATTATTAGTTCCTGCCTTGGTGGAGGTTTTAGTCTAATTGGGGAAGCCTAAAAGCCAAATACCCAATCACGTAAATTCATAATCACAAACTGAACCGATTGCTATAAAGAAAAAAACAACTGGCACAGTGATGGAGAAAAGTCGAGGATGGGGGAGTGACTTCCTTAGATAGGATTGTTAGGGAAGGCCTTTCTAAGGTGACGGCACTTGAGGAGAGCCCTGAGGGATGACAAGGTGTAGCTACAAGAAGAGATAAGGAAAGAAGACTCTGGTCAAGAGACAATAACCTGTGCTGGCGGTTTCAACGGGGGGAGAACTGGGTTGCTGGGAAGGACCTAATAGGACACTGGTATGACCAAAGATCACACTGAGGGGGCCATGAGCTCAGATGAGACTGGAAAGGGACGGGGAGCCAAGTCAGGCCTGTGACCTAATTTTTCATTTTTGATGTTAATTCATGCTAGATGGGGTAGGGCGAGGGCAGAGGCTGAGAACTGGCTGGGAGACTTTTGCAGGAGACAAATGATGAGATAGGGAGGAGTGGATGGACTCAAAATAGATTTTGGAGGAAGAAACAACAGGACTTGCTGACTGATTAGATTTGGAATCATAGGTAGTAAGGGTAAGGAGAGAATCAAGAGTGACTCTCAGGTGGCTAGTGTGACCGACTGATGGACAAGGAGTCCATTTACTGAGATGGGTGAAAACAGAAGTCATACAAAGGGTATAAAATTTTGGTTATGCAAGATGAGTAAGTGATAGAGATCCTGCCATAAAATACTGAGACTACAGTTAACAATGCTGTACAGTGCTCTTAAAAATTTGTTATGAAGGCAGATCTCTACAAAAAACCCAATTTTGTTCTTTTTTATGGCTGAGTAATATGCCATTTATATAGGTATCACATCTTTTTAAATTTTTATTTTATTTTTTTAAAATTTTGGCCTCTTTTGTTGGTTTTTTATTGTTATTTTTTCATCCATCTTTATTCTTAGGCCTGTGTGGGCCTCCCACTGCAGTGGCCTCCCTGGTTGCAGAGCACTGGCTCTGGGTGCGTGTGCTCCAGAGTGCTGGCTCCTAATTGGACACACCAGCCCAGACACTCCACAGCATGTGGGATCTTCCTTGGCCAGGGATTGAACCGGTGCCCCATGCACTGCAACGCGGATTCTCCACACACTGGACTACCAGGGAAGCCCTAAAATTTTATTTTTAGTTGGTGGAAAATTGTTTTTAAATGTTGTGAGGGTTTCAGGTGTACAACAACAGGAATCGGTCATAATTATATATATATATATATATATATATATATATACATATATATATATATCCCTTCCCTCCTGACCCACCCTTCCCTCTCCTCATCCCTTCTCTAGGTCATCACAGTGCACCAGGCTGGGATCCCTGTGTTATTAAGCAACTTCTCATTAACTGTCTATTTTACACATGATGGTGTATATGTGTCAGTACTACCTTCTTAATTTGTCCCATCCTCATACAGTTTTCACAAGTCTTTTCTCTACTAGGTTCATCAGGTCCATTTTTCTAGATTATACATATATACATATATATATATATATATATATATATATATATATACATATACATTAATATATAATATTTATTTTTCTCTTTCTGACTTACTTTACTCTGTTTATGAGGCTCTCGGTTCATCCATTTCACTACAACTGATTCAAATTCGTTTTTTTTTTTGGAGGGAGGAGCTGATTGGGGAAGGAGGGGGGCGGGCGGGCCACTTCTATTGGTCTTTCATTTATCTATTTTCATCTATCTTTAGTTCTTTGGCTCATGTGGGCCTCCTATTGCGGTGGCCTCTGTTATCGCAGAGCGCCGGCTCTAGGCACATGTGCTCCAGAGCTCCGGCTCGGTAATTGGACACATCAGTCCAGCCGCTCCACGGCACGTGGGATCTTCCCAGGCCAGGGATTGAACCGGCGCCCCTTGCACTGCAAGGCGGTGTCCTTACCCACTGGACCACCAGGGAAGCCCCTAGATATCACCTCTTATTCTACTTTGAATCATCGTGTCTCAGAGAGAAGTCCATGCTCTCTGCTTCACCATGAGTACTTCAATTCCTCCTTCCTGAAAATTGCAGGAGGTAGATTACAGTTTCATAGGAAAAACAGCTACTGAGGCTCTTCCTAAAGCTGCTCTCTGAGGACCCCATGACTGAGTACCACTCCACTCTGGCAAGGATGCTGCCACCAGGATTCCTGCCGAGGGAGGGATGGAGCGAGAAGACTCTAAATTATTTTCTTTGACTTGATTTAATCAATGAAACATGCTTCACTGTTTCTGCACCCAGTTGTTAAATTGGGACACTGCTGTTAAAAAACAAAAGTATCTGCTTGGGAGTTGCCCTGGCTCTGCTATTTACTAGTTGTGTGGCCTCTGAATATCAGTGGGCTCATCTGTGGAATGGGCATGATGTGGTCCACCCTGTAGTACTGTTGTGAAGTAAACCAAGATAATGTGGGTAGTGACCTCAACATGCGAGGGATACTCAATGATTATCTTTCTTTCCCTATAATACTGTTTTATTAAAGAATATACAATAAGTTATATAGCTGAATTCTCCCATAAAGTAGGGCATGATCTGATAGAGCCTACCAGACTCACTCAATTCTGATCAAGAATTTCCTTTGACTCTATTTATCAGGGTTACTTCCTGTTTGGGAGAGGAAGTGGAACATAATGGCACAGCTGAATTCTATAAATGACAACACAGTGAGAAAAGATAATATTTTGAGATTTCCTTGATTAAAAAAGCATTGTAATCTTAACTGATTCAAATTCGTTTTTTTGGAGGGAGGAGCTGATTGGGGAAGGAGGGGCGGGCCACTTCTATTGGTCTTTCATTTATCTATTTTCATCTATCTTTAGTTCTTTGGCTCATGTGGGCCTCCTATTGCGGTGGCCTCTGTTATCGCAGAGCGCCGGCTCTAGGCACATGTGCTCCAGAGCTCCGGCTCGGTAATTGGACACATCAGTCCAGCCGCTCCACGGCACGTGGGATCTTCCCAGGCCAGGGATTGAACCGGCGCCCCTTGCACTGCAAGGCGGTGTCCTTACCCACTGGACCACCAGGGAAGCCCCTAGATATCACCTCTTATTCTACTTTGAATCATCGTGTCTCAGAGAGAAGTCCATGCTCTCTGCTTCACCATGAGTACTTCAATTCCTCCTTCCTGAAAATTGCAGGAGGTAGATTACAGTTTCATAGGAAAAACAGCTACTGAGGCTCTTCCTAAAGCTGCTCTCTGAGGACCCCATGACTGAGTACCACTCCACTCTGGCAAGGATGCTGCCACCAGGATTCCTGCCGAGGGAGGGATGGAGCGAGAAGACTCTAAATTATTTTCTTTGACTTGATTTAATCAATGAAACATGCTTCACTGTTTCTGCACCCAGTTGTTAAATTGGGACACTGCTGTTAAAAAACAAAAGTATCTGCTTGGGAGTTGCCCTGGCTCTGCTATTTACTAGTTGTGTGGCCTCTGAATATCAGTGGGCTCATCTGTGGAATGGGCATGATGTGGTCCACCCTGTAGTACTGTTGTGAAGTAAACCAAGATAATGTGGGTAGTGACCTCAACATGCGAGGGATACTCAATGATTATCTTTCTTTCCCTATAATACTGTTTTATTAAAGAATATACAATAAGTTATATAGCTGAATTCTCCCATAAAGTAGGGCATGATCTGATAGAGCCTACCAGACTCACTCAATTCTGATCAAGAATTTCCTTTGACTCTATTTATCAGGGTTACTTCCTGTTTGGGAGAGGAAGTGGAACATAATGGCACAGCTGAATTCTATAAATGACAACACAGTGAGAAAAGATAATATTTTGAGATTTCCTTGATTAAAAAAAAAGCATTGTAATCTTACAAAGATAGGGAATAAAAGCACCTCTCAACCACATACTTGACGCTGGATCTTTGACAAAATTATAAGATTAACCACAAATGGTGAATTCTGATGAAAGGCAAGTTTGCATTCCGACTCCTCAAAGCAGAGGAGTGCTTTCCACTCTCTGACTTTCTCAGAGCCTGGTTAATGCCACAATACATGGGGGTAACCACATACCCACTGAGCTTTCCCCATGGAGCTTCTTGTGAGCAGCTTGACTTCTCAAGTGGGGTGCTGTTCATCTTTGGGTGAACAGCTAGGATTAGAGTCGGGCTTCAATCCATGTTTGTGCACTAAGTGAGCGAGCCCAATCTGCTTATCCATTTAACGTGCACTTTCATTTTTCTAGACCCAGTGACTGCACCCGTGCTGAACATTAGTGTCATTCAAACAAAACCAGACCGATACATAATGCTAAGCTGCATCTCATTGAACGGCTCTCTGCCCATTAATTATACTTTCTTTGAAAAAAACATCACCATATCATCAACTATTTCCAAGAATGAAAAGAAGCCTGCTGAATTTAACGTAACTGAGACTAACACTGGAGAGAGGAAAGAGTACAGGTGTAAAGCTGAAAACATTTTGCCTGATCATGCAAAATACAGTGAACCTGCCATCATACCCTCTACAGGTATGTGAACTCTTTCAACAGGGTCTGGATTTACTTCCAGAAACTGCAGCCTCTCGTCTGTCCCATCCTCCATTTCCTACTTTGCTCACCTGCTTCCAAACGCTTTTCCTTCTGTAGGGTCCACATGCTCTGATGGGCTGCTTTCGGCTGTAAAGGAACCATAGAAAAGTCTAGAAAGTGGGACAGGAAGGGACCTTGTAGTAAGACTTCCTGACTTTACTTTGCTTCCTCGCTTGTGTATAAATAGTTTCTGAATTCTCCCATAAAGTAGGGCATGATCTGATAGAGCCTACCAGACTCACTCAATTCTGATCAAGAATTTCCTTTGACTCTATTTATCAGGGTTACTTCCTGTTTGGGAGAGGAAGTGGAACATAATGGCACAGCTGAATTCTATAAATGACAACACAGTGAGAAAAGATAATATTTTGAGATTTCCTTGATTAAAAAAAAAGCATTGTAATCTTACAAAGATAGGGAATAAAAGCACCTCTCAACCACATACTTGACGCTGGATCTTTGACAAAATTATAAGATTAACCACAAATGGTGAATTCTGATGAAAGGCAAGTTTGCATTCCGACTCCTCAAAGCAGAGGAGTGCTTTCCACTCTCTGACTTTCTCAGAGCCTGGTTAATGCCACAATACATGGGGGTAACCACATACCCACTGAGCTTTCCCCATGGAGCTTCTTGTGAGCAGCTTGACTTCTCAAGTGGGGTGCTGTTCATCTTTGGGTGAACAGCTAGGATTAGAGTCGGGCTTCAATCCATGTTTGTGCACTAAGTGAGCGAGCCCAATCTGCTTATCCATTTAACGTGCACTTTCATTTTTCTAGACCCAGTGACTGCACCCGTGCTGAACATTAGTGTCATTCAAACAAAACCAGACCGATACATAATGCTAAGCTGCATCTCATTGAACGGCTCTCTGCCCATTAATTATACTTTCTTTGAAAAAAACATCACCATATCATCAACTATTTCCAAGAATGAAAAGAAGCCTGCTGAATTTAACGTAACTGAGACTAACACTGGAGAGAGGAAAGAGTACAGGTGTAAAGCTGAAAACATTTTGCCTGATCATGCAAAATACAGTGAACCTGCCATCATACCCTCTACAGGTATGTGAACTCTTTCAACAGGGTCTGGATTTACTTCCAGAAACTGCAGCCTCTCGTCTGTCCCATCCTCCATTTCCTACTTTGCTCACCTGCTTCCAAACGCTTTTCCTTCTGTAGGGTCCACATGCTCTGATGGGCTGCTTTCGGCTGTAAAGGAACCATAGAAAAGTCTAGAAAGTGGGACAGGAAGGGACCTTGTAGTAAGACTTCCTGACTTGACTTTGCTTCCTGCTTTGACTTTCCATTGCTTGGGTTCTAAGCAACCACACTAGAATTTGCATCTCTGTTTTTACTTTCTTTTTTAAAGCAGTATTTTAATTAATTTATTTTTGACTGTGCTGGGTCTTTGTTGTTACGCGCAGACTTTCTCTAGTTACGGTGAGTGGGGGCTGCTCTTTGGTTGTAGTGCACAAGCTTCTCAATGCAGTGACTTCTCTTGTTGTGGAGCACAGGCTCCAGGCACGCGGGCTTCCACAGCTGCAGCACACAGACTCAGTGGTTGTGATGCACAGGCTTAGTTGCTCCATGGCATGTGGAATCTTCCCCGACCAGGGATCGAACCTGTGTCCCCTGCACTGACAGGCGGATTCTTATCCACTGCACCACCAGGGAAGCCCTGCATCTCTTGAATCTTCTAGGTGTCTTGATTTTCTTGTGCTTTTTAAAAATAATTTAAAAAATTCATTCTAACACTTATACCTACCCCCTTGGCTATTGAATGCCTGCTGCTAATGTGTGGTGAGTCTAGACTTTCAGTGTTACTCTCTCCTTGAGGCAAGAGTGGCCCCTGTTCCCAGCCTTGTATTTTGGAAGGCACTGCCGACATGCTTCTTAGCCACACACTTTCCCGTAAGCTTCCCATGAACCTTGGGGCTGCCTGGAGCCTGTATCTCCACCCAGGTTTCTAGACCGGGATCCCTTACCCCATCAGATCAGAACCCCCCCTTCCAGGGCCAGCGCAAGTCTCTTTCCCAGCTTGTCCTCCCAAAGGTGGACCACTGTGAGGATGTGAATACTCCTGGACTCAAGCCAAGGGAGCTGTTTGCAGTAGGTGAGGGATGATATTTGGCCAGGAGTGTACACATGCATGTCAGGCTCCTTAGGGTGTAGATCAGAGCCTGGGTAGGAAGGGGCCAGGTCCGGGCTGGCTCCCCCAACACTGTCATGTTACAGCAGAGAGCTCCAAAGAGTCTGAGAATTCTAGATTTAAACCTACCCTTAGGAACTTCTCTGGTGCTCTAATGGTTAAGACTCTGCATTTCCAATGCAGGCAGCACAGATTTGATCCCTGGTCAGGGGAACTGGGACCCTACGTGGTATATGGCCACAGAATTTACAAAACAAAAACATGGCCTTATGAAGGGGCATGGGTCAAGACAGGAAAACAAAAATTACGTTAGCAAGGGTACTAGGCACACAAGGGCATTGAACACCTCAGCTGGCCTCATTCTCAGATCAGAGTGTACACTGGGTGTTTGGTAAGTTCTAACAAGTGAGGCAGCCTGTTGGCATCAGGCCCCAGAGTCGGACTTTTACTTACAAATCATTGCCTTCCATTACATTAGCTGTGTGGCCTTAGAAAAGTCACTTACTCTACTTAATTGTAAAATGGTGACTTCACTTAACTGCGTCTTATTCTACTTACTTGTAAAATGGGAATAATGTTAATGCGATACATAAGGCAATCCATGTAAAGTGCTTAATACGATGTCTGCATACAGTCAAAACTAAGTGGTAGCTGACTGGGTGACGTACGCCATGCCAACATGACTGGAGGCTTTGCCCGATAAATGGCCAGGCTGTTCTCAGATTTATGACCCTAACAGTATAGCCAACAATCTGTCTGTTAAATGTTATGCTGCACTTTCTTCCTTGTAAATGACTCCTGGTGGAAGATGGACTTGGTATGACATTTAAAACTTCACTAACAAGTTAACTCTCAAGCGCTGCAGGTGTTGATGCAGGGCAGGGACCCAGGACTCATGGTGCCTTCTTGGTCAATGTTAGAAACAGTCATGATCGACCTTTCCAGAACATTTCACTATTTAGTATCATTGGAAAAGAGGGCTATGCAGTGACTGGTGAATGCGGTCTTCTTCTTCCAGGAGGAGATAGTTGTCCATTCTGCCCGTACCTCCTGCTTCTGGGGTTATTACTTGTGTTCATCGTAATCATCCTAATTCTGGCATTCTGGATGCTACCAAAGTACAAAGCAAGTAAGTTCCTTTGAAGCTTTGTTATTGTTTTCCCTGGTGGCTCAGACAGTAATAGGTTTGATCTCTGGGTTGGGAAGATCCCCTGGAGAAGGACATGGCAACCCACTGCAGTATTCCTGCCTGGAGAATCCCATGGGCAGAGGAGCCTCGTGGGTAATAAACTTGCCTCTTAGAATGCTTTTGTTCGGTCCCTTAGACTTTAGATGGTCGTGTTTCCATTTTCATTCGTCTCTGGTTATTTTTTTCTAATTTCTTCTTTAGTTTCTTCTTCAGTCATGGTTATTAAGTAGTATCTTGTTTATCCTCCTTGTGTTTGTGGGTTTTGTAGTTTTTTTCCTGTAGTTGACTTCTAGTCTCATACTGTTGTAGTCAGAAAAGACAGCTGACATGACTTCAGTCCTCATCAATTTATCACACCTCATGCATTTTTAAAACCTGTCTCCTCTTCCTACAAAAAACTCAGGGTCTTACGAAAGTGGAATTAATATTCTTGAGTACCAGTCATGGCTAAATGGAACTCAACTGGGGAATTTGGTATCTCTTACAGATATTACAAGGCTTTTTAAGGCTATTCTTTTCAGTGATGGAAAGAAACGATGTTTCTGGCCATCTCAAGCAAAATCTGATAGGTAAAGGATGCTATTTGCAGAGCTGAGAAATCATAAGGACCCCTGGCTTGGGGAAGCAAATGTTATGGTCTCCCTGCTGAGTCCATGATTTCCCTTTAAAAGACAACAGTTTAGGTCACTGGAGCAGGTCATTCTTTCAGAACCTTGGGGAATTCTGTTCCTTGGAGGAAATGAAGAATGAATTATGGCTGAACTGGTTTATTTGAATGATTCTGCACCCATTTGTGTAGGAAAAGCTATGAAAGAGAGCGCGTCCAGAGTCTATGGAAATACACAGAAGGAAGCTGGAATATATGCAAATATCTGTGAAAATCAACCAGGTAAGAGAACTTTGTTGGAGATTTTGGTTGGTTTGGGGTTTTGTCTTTAAAAACACTGTAGGGCTTCCCTGGTAGCTCAGTGGTGAAGAGTTTGCCTGCCAATGCAAGAGACACAGGTTTGATCCCGATCCAGGAAGATCCCACATGCTGCAGAGCAACTAAGCCCGTGAGCCACAACTATTGAGCCTGTGCTCTAGAGCCTCGGAGCTGCAACTGTTGAGTCCATGTGCCACATCCACGGAAGATCCCTAGAAGGACATGGCAACCCACTGCAGTATTCCTGCCTGGAGAATCCCATGGGCAGAGGAGCCTCGTGGGTAATAAACTTGCCTCTTAGAATGCTTTTGTTCGGTCCCTTAGACTTTAGATGGTCGTGTTTCCATTTTCATTCGTCTCTGGTTATTTTTTTCTAATTTCTTCTTTAGTTTCTTCTTCAGTCATGGTTATTAAGTAGTATCTTGTTTATCCTCCTTGTGTTTGTGGGTTTTGTAGTTTTTTTCCTGTAGTTGACTTCTAGTCTCATACTGTTGTAGTCAGAAAAGACAGCTGACATGACTTCAGTCCTCATCAATTTATCACACCTCATGCATTTTTAAAACCTGTCTCCTCTTCCTACAAAAAACTCAGGGTCTTACGAAAGTGGAATTAATATTCTTGAGTACCAGTCATGGCTAAATGGAACTCAACTGGGGAATTTGGTATCTCTTACAGATATTACAAGGCTTTTTAAGGCTATTCTTTTCAGTGATGGAAAGAAACGATGTTTCTGGCCATCTCAAGCAAAATCTGATAGGTAAAGGATGCTATTTGCAGAGCTGAGAAATCATAAGGACCCCTGGCTTGGGGAAGCAAATGTTATGGTCTCCCTGCTGAGTCCATGATTTCCCTTTAAAAGACAACAGTTTAGGTCACTGGAGCAGGTCATTCTTTCAGAACCTTGGGGAATTCTGTTCCTTGGAGGAAATGAAGAATGAATTATGGCTGAACTGGTTTATTTGAATGATTCTGCACCCATTTGTGTAGGAAAAGCTATGAAAGAGAGCGCGTCCAGAGTCTATGGAAATACACAGAAGGAAGCTGGAATATATGCAAATATCTGTGAAAATCAACCAGGTAAGAGAACTTTGTTGGAGATTTTGGTTGGTTTGGGGTTTTGTCTTTAAAAACACTGTAGGGCTTCCCTGGTAGCTCAGTGGTGAAGAGTTTGCCTGCCAATGCAAGAGACACAGGTTTGATCCCCGATCCAGGAAGATCCCACATGCTGCAGAGCAACTAAGCCCGTGAGCCACAACTATTGAGCCTGTGCTCTAGAGCCTCGGAGCTGCAACTGTTGAGTCCATGTGCCACATCCACTGAAGTCTGTGTGCCCTGGAGCCCAAGTTTCACAATAAGAGAAGTCACCTCAATAAGAAGCCTGCTCACCTCAACTAGAGAGTAGCCCCGCTCCCTGCAACTAGAGAAGAGCCTGTAGCAGCAATGAAAACCCAGAATAGCCAAAAATAAATACATTTTAAAAGAAGAAACTTTAAGGTCATATAGACACATGGGTAAAATATTGAATGAGTATACTGTCTCTCACCCAGCACTCAATCTCACTTTCCAGGGGCGATAGCCAGTGTTTTAAATCCTTCCACAGATAGTTTATCTGTGTTTTAGCATCCAAAGAAATGGTAGCAATGGTAGCATGTCATAGATATGCCATTCTACACCTTGATTTTTTTCACTTAACAACATATCTTGGAGACTTTTTTTTCTATCAGTTCAGAGTGACGCACACTGTGTTGCAATCTCTTTCACGATCACCTCTTAAAACTGGCATTATTTACTGCTTTAGGGTAAACAGACTCAGAGCCTTGGCCAATAGTGACAACAACCCCAGCCAATGCTGAGGTTGACTAAGGGCCAGCCATGTTCCAGGCACAGTGCTAAGCAACTTACCTACTCTGTCTGGTGCACATACCACTAACTCCCAAATTCTATCATTCCCATTTTACAGATGAGCAACCTGCGCCAGACTTAATACCAAGACAACGTGTTTCCAATGCCCAGGATGGTAAGTACTCTATGCAAAGTCCTTGGGGAATTCTGTTCCTTGGAGGAAATGAAGAATGAATTATGGCTGAACTGGTTTATTTGAATGATTCTGCACCCATTTGTGTAGGAAAAGCTATGAAAGAGAGCGCGTCCAGAGTCTATGGAAATACACAGAAGGAAGCTGGAATATATGCAAATATCTGTGAAAATCAACCAGGTAAGAGAACTTTGTTGGAGATTTTGGTTGGTTTGGGGTTTTGTCTTTAAAAACACTGTAGGGCTTCCCTGGTAGCTCAGTGGTGAAGAGTTTGCCTGCCAATGCAAGAGACACAGGTTTGATCCCCGATCCAGGAAGATCCCACATGCTGCAGAGCAACTAAGCCCGTGAGCCACAACTATTGAGCCTGTGCTCTAGAGCCTCGGAGCTGCAACTGTTGAGTCCATGTGCCACATCCACTGAAGTCTGTGTGCCCTGGAGCCCAAGTTTCACAATAAGAGAAGTCACCTCAATAAGAAGCCTGCTCACCTCAACTAGAGAGTAGCCCCGCTCCCTGCAACTAGAGAAGAGCCTGTAGCAGCAATGAAAACCCAGAATAGCCAAAAATAAATACATTTTAAAAGAAGAAACTTTAAGGTCATATAGACACATGGGTAAAATATTGAATGAGTATACTGTCTCTCACCCAGCACTCAATCTCACTTTCCAGGGGCGATAGCCAGTGTTTTAAATCCTTCCACAGATAGTTTATCTGTGTTTTAGCATCCAAAGAAATGGTAGCAATGGTAGCATGTCATAGATATGCCATTCTACACCTTGATTTTTTTCACTTAACAACATATCTTGGAGACTTTTTTTTCTATCAGTTCAGAGTGACGCACACTGTGTTGCAATCTCTTTCACGATCACCTCTTAAAACTGGCATTATTTACTGCTTTAGGGTAAACAGACTCAGAGCCTTGGCCAATAGTGACAACAACCCCAGCCAATGCTGAGGTTGACTAAGGGCCAGCCATGTTCCAGGCACAGTGCTAAGCAACTTACCTACTCTGTCTGGTGCACATACCACTAACTCCCAAATTCTATCATTCCCATTTTACAGATGAGCAACCTGCGCCAGACTTAATACCAAGACAACGTGTTTCCAATGCCCAGGATGGTAAGTACTCTATGCAAAGTCCAGAAGTGACATGGCATTGTCAGGGTAGCTGGCTAAGCCACTCCCCTCAAGAGGTCAGAGTTTGGACCACAGACCCAATAACTCCTGTTTCTTGTCTTTTACGCAGGGGCTGAATACTCCCAGGAGATACATTATGCTGCCCCTGTGTTCCAGCAGGGGGCACCAAGAGATCAGGGTGAGCCACAGTTCGGGATAGGAGATGCTACTGAGATGGTCAAAATTGGCTTTAGGAATCCAAGGACGGGAGGAACAGGGGCAACACGCACACCCTAGGAAACCAATGGTGACCAGCACCATGGTGCCTGATAAATTCCATGAGGACATGGGTGGACAGGGAGGAGGGAAGGACGTGGTGGGGAGAGTATCACATAGGAAGAAATCCAGAGAGAATGATGCAAACGCCCCTTTTAAAATGTTTTCAAGAATAAATTACTTAGTGTAGTCTGGGGCGGGGGGAAACGGTTAATACCTGGTTCCATCAGGCCCCTCAGCTACTAAAATAGAATTTTTAAAGAGCTTCTAAGGATATATATATATATCCAAGACTGAAAACAAAAGAAGAGGGCAGCAGAGGACGAGATGGTCAGATAGCATCACGGACTTAATGGACCTAAGTCTGAGCAAACTCCATGAGCAAACTCTAGGAGACAGTAAAGGACAGGGAAGCCTGGTGTGCTGCAGTCCATGGGGTCACAAGGAACTGGACACGACTTATCAACTGAACAACATCATCCTAAGTTTACTGAATTATTTTCCCTTTTATATTACAGAATCCTGTAATGCTTCTAAAACTATATATGTCTATTCTGAACTTGCCCTCTGAGATTTAAGGATGCAGGCTGGATCTCAGGGTAAGATGCTTTGTATAAAACTGATTTACATAAAGAAAAAGCAAACTTGGTGGATATTTAAGAAGGTTTCACCTGGTTATCTAATGCGGATCACTGGTTTTCATGCTGAAACACTATTCCTTTGGCTCTTCCAGGTATATCCAATCCTGTCATTAGACAACAGATGAGCAACCTGCGCCAGACTTAATACCAAGACAACGTGTTTCCAATGCCCAGGATGGTAAGTACTCTATGCAAAGTCCAGAAGTGACATGGCATTGTCAGGGTAGCTGGCTAAGCCACTCCCCTCAAGAGGTCAGAGTTTGGACCACAGACCCAATAACTCCTGTTTCTTGTCTTTTACGCAGGGGCTGAATACTCCCAGGAGATACATTATGCTGCCCCTGTGTTCCAGCAGGGGGCACCAAGAGATCAGGGTGAGCCACAGTTCGGGATAGGAGATGCTACTGAGATGGTCAAAATTGGCTTTAGGAATCCAAGGACGGGAGGAACAGGGGCAACACGCACACCCTAGGAAACCAATGGTGACCAGCACCATGGTGCCTGATAAATTCCATGAGGACATGGGTGGACAGGGAGGAGGGAAGGACGTGGTGGGGAGAGTATCACATAGGAAGAAATCCAGAGAGAATGATGCAAACGCCCTTCTAAAATGTTTTCAAGAATAAATTACTTAGTGTAGTCTGGGGCGGGGGGAAACGGTTAATACCTGGTTCCATCAGGCCCCTCAGCTACTAAAATAGAATTTTTAAAGAGCTTCTAAGGATATATATATATATCCAAGACTGAAAACAAAAGAAGAGGGCAGCAGAGGACGAGATGGTCAGATAGCATCACGGACTTAATGGACCTAAGTCTGAGCAAACTCCATGAGCAAACTCTAGGAGACAGTAAAGGACAGGGAAGCCTGGTGTGCTGCAGTCCATGGGGTCACAAGGAACTGGACACGACTTATCAACTGAACAACATCATCCTAAGTTTACTGAATTATTTTCCCTTTTATATTACAGAATCCTGTAATGCTTCTAAAACTATATATGTCTATTCTGAACTTGCCCTCTGAGATTTAAGGATGCAGGCTGGATCTCAGGGTAAGATGCTTTGTATAAAACTGATTTACATAAAGAAAAAGCAAACTTGGTGGATATTTAAGAAGGTTTCACCTGGTTATCTAATGCGGATCACTGGTTTTCATGCTGAAACACTATTCCTTTGGCTCTTCCAGGTATATCCAATCCTGTCATTAGACAACAGTTTTGTTAGGTGGGATCCTGACTGGTGACCGTGAATGTTTTCACCATTCTTCTGGCATGGACTATTTCCCCCATTGCTACATCATTAAATAAAGAAGTACTGTTTGACCACTGTGTTCTTCATCAGTGCAGCCTGGAAGCTTACAACAATCATCTCCCCGTCTCCATGTCCACCGAAGTTTCAGAAGCAAACACACACAGCAAAAAACCATGTCTAAATTCCAGAACAAAAACTGGTGACCTTGAAAAGGTGTCTGAAGAAAATGACATCTGCAGTCACCTCTGGAGAAAGGCAAGATCACTCAACACGTACACACTTATTATCCACTGCCGCTAACATTTGCTCTTAGCATCCCAAAACCTGCAAATTCATCTATATGGACATCCATGGACTCTCTCAGATTTAGCTCACGTCAGAGGTGTGCTTTTATGTGCTGCATTTCCCATCAGCTCTGTCAAGAGGACAGCCCAGAGTCAAGTTAGAGGAGACGAGAGAAATGGATTTGTTTCTCAGGACTGCTTTAACAAATCACCACAAACTGCTGGCTTAAAACAGCAGAAATGTATATTCTCATGGTCCCAGAGGTCAGAAATCCAACATCAAGATGTTAGCAGGGCGGCACTTCCTCCAAAGGCTGATGGGGGAGAAGTCTCACTTGCTACTCCTATTTTTTGGTGGTTCCTAGTGTTTCTTGGCTTGTGGCAGCCCCTCTCTCATCTCTGCTTCTTCCTCCCATGACCTATTCATAGTATGCTCATGCTTAGCCTGAGTCATCCTGATTGGTTGCTTCGCTTAGAAGTCTTTCAAGTCATAAACTTAGTGACCCTGACCACCATTAACTTTTCATTTATTTATTTGACTGTACTGGGTCTTCGTTGCAGCACGTGGGATCTAGTTCCTGTCCAGAGATTGAACCCAGGCCCCTTGCATTGGGAACCCAGTCTTAACCCCTAGACCACCAGGGCAGTCCCCACCATTAACTTCTTGAGGTCTTAACCTGAGCTCCTTCCTGAAGCAGAGCCTGAGGCAAGAACTTGGTGCAGGTTGTTTATGTGAGGGTCCAGGGAGAGAGAAATAGAGAAGAAGCCAACACAAGAGGTTGGGGTTGGGGAGGTTGGTGAGTTAATGAGCATCCCAGTAACTGGACTTGATCCTATTAAGACCACCCGAGGTCTCAAGGTCCAGAATGCTCCCTGGGTTTCACAATGTGCACGGAATCGACAGCCTCTTATTTTCTCTTTCCAAAGCTTCTAAAGCAGTTAGTAGAAGCCAACCAACCCATAATCCATATAATTACCACGGCTTCATGCCTTTCAAGTGCAAGAACTATTGCATAACCTCGTGTTTCATTATCTACCTCCTCCCCCTTCCCCACTGCAGGGGAAAGTCTTAGTAACTGTGAACCTACGGCATGTAAGGATTATCTCCACTCCCATACCACCACCAGCAGAGTCCTGTTGCTATTCATCTTGGGAGGAATTCTGTTCACCAGGGCTGCTTTCTACCGCCTTCTGATAGTCTAATAGCCCTGAAAGCAAAGCCTGAGAAAAGGTCTTCTGTGGAACAGAAGGGACACCAGTGAATAGGCGTGAGAGACTGCAGGAAAAGCCATAAGTAAGTGTTAAGGTTGAGTTGGGCACTGCTGTGGGCAACCGGAACTGGAACTGCCTGGGGAGTGAAAAAAAAAATGCCTCTCGGAATTGTCCCCTTGAGGACTGAGAGGGAGAAACATTTATCCACGGGCTCCCATCCACCAATGGCTGAGGGCTACCCCCAGGAGGTGACGCACGTGTGCAGTCCCAGGGGGCTTCCATTGGTGTCTCACCTGAGACGCCGCAAAGCCAGGGCAGAAAAGGAGTGATGTGCCTTTACACTTAAAGCAGGAAAGCTATCAGCACAAAGTGGACGAGGCTTCAAATGCAGCTGGAATCAGAGGGTGTGGCTGGTGGCCGCTCTACCATCGCTCAGCATTTCCTTTGTGACAACTATCACTACAGCAACGATAATAGTAACTGCCATGAGCTGAGCACGAACCAGGTTCTGGACACTGTTAAGTGTTTTGGGTGCTTCTCACAACACCCTCCTCACCCAACTCCGACTTTCTGTGGCCTCCACCTTCACCTACTCCTACACCTACTGAACAGTTACTGAGCCCCAGTCCATGGCTTTTGGCCTGAACTATTTAGGAGGGGAAGAGGCGGAAAAGGAAGAGGATCTATTGAGTTTTCATTTCAATAGTGTTACATTTTCCTCAAGTCTACAAGTTCACTTTTGTTTTTTTTTCCCTTGGTTTTGTTGTTTTGGCTGAGTAGGGTCTTAGTTACAGCACGTGGGCTCTTAGTTGGGGCCAAGTTGGATCTAGTCCCCCGACCAGGGATGGAACCCAAGTCCCCTGCATCGGGAGTGCAGAGTCTTAGCCACTGGACCACCAGGGAAGACCCTGGTTCTTTTTTTTCTTTAATTTTTCTTTTGGTTGTGAAATAGCATATGCATTATATAAAAATGCATAAAAATATATATCCACATTTTAATAAATTCCATCAAGTGGACACAAGTGACAGAATGTTGCCAGCAGCCCAGAAGCCCCCTGCATACTCTTCCCAACTCAATCATCACAACCCCTTCTCCCCAACTTAACTACTCTTATGGGATTCATGTCTTTGCTTTTCTTTATACTTTTAGCACATAAGTATGCATCCCTAGGCACCCTCTTTAGTTTTTTTTTTACCTTAATATAAGTGAAACTGTTAAGTGAAAATGTATGTGTCTGGTTCCTTTTGCTCAACATTATGTTTTGAGTTTACCCATGTTGCTGCATGTAGTTGTGATTCATTTATTCCTCTTGCTAAGTAGTATTTCCAAATTTGAATGTTAGTCACTCAATTGTGTCTGACTCTTTGAAGGCCCCACGGACCTCAGAGAGGTCCACTGGGATCCTCTGTCCATGGATTTCTCCAGGCAGGAATACTAAAGTGGGTTGCCACTCCCTTCTCCAGGGGATCTTCCCTACCCAGGGAACAAACCCAGGTCTCCTGTATTACAGGCAGACTCTGCGCCACTAGGGAAGCTCTGAATACACTATAATTGATCTATTCTGGGCTTCCCGGCAGCTGAGCGGTAAAGAATCCACCTGCAATTCAGGAGCCGCAGGAGATGCGGGCTCTGATCCCTGGGTGAGGAAGATCCCTTAGAGGAAGGCATGGCAACCCACTCCATGGAGAACACCGTGGACAGAGGAGCCTGGCAGGTTATAGTCCATAAGGTCAGGAAGAGTCAGCCACAACAGAAACAATTTAACACGACACACGTAGCTTGGGACCATTACAAACAACGCAGTTATGACCATTCTTACACATCTTAAACATGTCTCCTTGGTTTCCAAGTGCATGCAATTATGCTGAACGTACACAGGAATGGAATTACTGGGACATGGGGTATGTTTATACGATAATGCCATAATTTCTTCCAAAGTAGTTCTACCACTTTTTCATCCCCATGAGCAGAATGAAGTCTTAGCCACTGGACCACCAGGGAAGACCCTGGTTCTTTTTTTTCTTTAATTTTTCTTTTGGTTGTGAAATAGCATATGCATTATATAAAAATGCATAAAAATATATATCCACATTTTAATAAATTCCATCAAGTGGACACAAGTGACAGAATGTTGCCAGCAGCCCAGAAGCCCCCTGCATACTCTTCCCAACTCAATCATCACAACCCCTTCTCCCCAACTTAACTACTCTTATGGGATTCATGTCTTTGCTTTTCTTTATACTTTTAGCACATAAGTATGCATCCCTAGGCACCCTCTTTAGTTTTTTTTTTACCTTAATATAAGTGAAACTGTTAAGTGAAAATGTATGTGTCTGGTTCCTTTTGCTCAACATTATGTTTTGAGTTTACCCATGTTGCTGCATGTAGTTGTGATTCATTTATTCCTCTTGCTAAGTAGTATTTCCAAATTTGAATGTTAGTCACTCAATTGTGTCTGACTCTTTGAAGGCCCCACGGACCTCAGAGAGGTCCACTGGGATCCTCTGTCCATGGATTTCTCCAGGCAGGAATACTAAAGTGGGTTGCCACTCCCTTCTCCAGGGGATCTTCCCTACCCAGGGAACAAACCCAGGTCTCCTGTATTACAGGCAGACTCTGCGCCACTAGGGAAGCTCTGAATACACTATAATTGATCTATTCTGGGCTTCCCGGCAGCTGAGCGGTAAAGAATCCACCTGCAATTCAGGAGCCGCAGGAGATGCGGGCTCTGATCCCTGGGTGAGGAAGATCCCTTAGAGGAAGGCATGGCAACCCACTCCATGGAGAACACCGTGGACAGAGGAGCCTGGCAGGTTATAGTCCATAAGGTCAGGAAGAGTCAGCCACAACAGAAACAATTTAACACGCACACACGTAGCTTGGGACCATTACAAACAACGCAGTTATGACCATTCTTACACATCTTAAACATGTCTCCTTGGTTTCCAAGTGCATGCAATTATGCTGAACGTACACAGGAATGGAATTACTGGGACATGGGGTATGTTTATACGATAATGCCATAATTTCTTCCAAAGTAGTTCTACCACTTTTTCATCCCCATGAGCAGAATGAATGTCCCCATTCCTCTACATCTTCACCAATGTTGGCGATATCTTCTGTTTTCGTCTAACCACTCTTGTGGATATATACTTGCATCTCATTGTGATTTTAATTTACATTTTTCTGATGATTAGTAAGGTTGAGCACTTTTTCATATATTCAGGGCCATTTGGGTTTCTTTTATAAGGTTTGAGGTACTTGGCCTATTTTTCTACTGAGGTCTCTTGACTTTTTCTAGTAGATGTTCTACTCTGTAGCTTAATTTTTCATTATCTTAATGGTATTTTTTGAAGTTTTTTTTCCCTTTCTTAGTTTACAGTTTTTATTATAACCAAGTAACTTTACCAAACACAAAGTTCAGTAGATTTAAAATTCTAACGCTTTATCACATACAAAATTGATGTTTGGCTTGCATTGACTGGTGACTACAGATCCAGCTTTATTATTTTTACTCAATATTATTTTCCCATATAGGCTTTCATATATTTTACATGGTTTCTCTTAACTTTTTCAGCACGTATCATCTTAAAAAAAATCTCTTTATTCATTTATCTTTGGTTGTGAGGGATCTTCACTGCCGCATGCAGGCTTTCTCTAGTTGTGTTGAACTAGGGCTACTCTTCCTTGCGGTGCATGGACTTCTCCTCATCATCATATTTAATCCTTGTATTGTTGGTTGGTTGGTTTAGTTGCTAAGTCGTGTCCAACTCTTGTGACCCCATGGACAATGGCCACTTTTCTTGACCTTTTACATTTCTGTACTTCTTTTAGGGGGCGGGGGTGAGGGTTGTGGGATCTTAGTTTCCCAACTTGGGGAACCAGTGCCCCCTGCAGTGGAAGAACAGTATCTTAACCACAAGACCACCAGAGAAGTCCCTGTATTTCCATACAAATTTTAGTCAGCTGACTCTTTCTTTACAGAAAAAAACTGAACATAGTAGGGATTTTAATTGATGTTGCACTGCATTCTGGGATCAAAGTGGAGAGAATTAACATTTTTATAATACTGAGCTTTCCAAAAGGCAAACACCTTACCATTTATTTGTCTTCTTCAGTTCTCTCAATAGTTAAATCCCTTTCTGCATAAACACCTTGCACATCTTCTGTTGGAGTTTAGTCCTAGGTTAGTCGATATTTTGATGCTATATTAAACTATTTTTATTTCGTGTTGTGGATATATGGAAATACAATCAATTTTCTTGGTCAACTCTGAATCCAGCAACCTTGAAAAATCCTCTTTTCAATTTTAATAATTGATCTGTAGTTTTCTTATGACCTGGAGACCAGACAGCTACTGCTGCTGCTGTTACTCTTGTTGCCTCTGGCACTGCTGCCTCACCCAGAGACTGGAGCCCAGTGGAGTTTGGAGTTTTGCCACTGGAGACATTTGCTTTTCAGTGGAAATCATCATCTCTCTTCACCTTTCCAGGTCTCATGTACATGCATCTAATTGTTGGAAGATACTCACAGCCATACCCTGGCAGACAAGGAATTGCAATTTTTCCAGTTTCACACCCCAGCAAATAGAAAAAGGGTTATGATGTAGCTTAAGAGAGCCAACCAAAATAGCTACCATTCAGCCAAAATATCAACCAAGACTGAGGGGAAAATAAACATATTTTAACACAAAGACTGAGAAGTTTTCTCAACCACATTCACACAGCAACAACTACATGAGGTTCTTGATGAAGAAGAAAACTTCTTGCTAGTCTAGGAAGGGCACTGCAATCTCCCTTGTCCTGGCCACCGTCACCTGGGCATTGTCAGAGCTCCTAACGGGTCTCCCCACCGCCCTGTTACTCCTCTAACATTCTGCTCTTCACAGTGAGCTTTTCAAAATAATAGAAAATCCCTTCTCTGCTCGAGCTGAGCCCTCTCCTGTCCCAGCGGCTTCCAGGCTTCTTGCTGTGGACTCTGCCCAATGACCACTTCTCTCACCTGACCTCACCTTCTCCCTTCCTCTCCGCCCTGTTTTCTGTTTGTTGCTCATTCCATACTACTTCCCTTTTAAGGATCTTGTCACTTGCTACTCCCTTCTACCCAGAATGCACTGTCCCAGATCTCCACACTGCTGATTCCTTCACATCACTCAGTCACCATTGACAGCCATGTCCTCAGAGATCTCCCTGATCACCTGTGTAAAGCTCACCACCCTAGGCGTGATCGAGCACATCATCCTGTCCTATTTTACAACTCTATCACTATCCAAAATTACCTGAAATTGCCCATGCACCTACCTGCTTATTGGCTGTCACCACCTGCCCACTCTAGAAGGGCCTTGCCTATTTTGTTTACCATTGCACCCCAGCACTTTGGGCTCCTGGTACCTGGGGGCTCAAAACACCTTTGAGAATAAAAATGAACAGATATATGACACATGTAACAGACCAGCCTTTAGGAAAACCACAAGCATCCCTAGCCTTTAAATCTGAAGCATCTCCCAGGCTTTCTCACAGGAAGACGTGGTGTAACAATAGCAAACAAATACCCTCAAGAACTTTTTTATGGCTACATTAAGAAAGAGTTTAATAAAGCTATTTATTATTTTGTTTGCCATGTCCTGTGGCATGTAGGGTCTTAGCTCCCTGCCCAGGGATCAAACCTGTGCCCCTTGGAGTGGAAGCATGGAGTCTTAACCACTGGACCCCCAAGAAAATCATAGTGCTACTTCTAATAATATCTTTTAATATATATTAGTATGATATAACACCTAAGAATGATATTTGGTTACATATATATATATTTATATAAAAAATGCAACTGGGTTGGAGGAAAAGTACAGCCAAAACCATACCATCAAGATATGCAACTGCAAAGTTTTTCTTTAATAAGATTATTTTTTTATGTGCACCATTTTTAAGGTTTTTATTGAATCTGTTACAATTTTGTTTTTTTCTTTGTCCAGGAGACATGTGGGATCTTAGTACCCCCTGCACCTGGGCTCCATTAAGAGAAATTATAGGTCTGTCTGGGTTAGGGCTCAAGTATATTTATTTTCAAAAAGCTCCACATGAGGTGCAGCCACTGGAGTGGTATAGAGTTCAATGGCAGATTTCAGAAATGCTGCTGAAAAAAAAAAAAAGCGGTTCTGGAAAAGGAAATGGCGCTTCTGGGATGAGAGTTCTGACAAGAAGGCTCAGGGTCCCAAAGGTGGTGGCAATGCAGTAAAGGTCAGACACATTCTATGTGAAAAACATGGAAAAATCACGGAAGCTATGGAAAAGTTCAAGTCCGGAATGAAATTCAATGAGGTGGACGCATGGTATAGTGAAGATAAAGCCAGGCAAGGGGCAGACCCAAGTCTGCCCCATTGGGTCTTGAGCACCATTTCAAGAAGCAGTATTCACCTTACCTGTAAGTGTGCTGGAGAAACCTGTACTTACGGACTGTCCGGTAAAGACAAAATTTGGGTATCATATTACAATGGTTGAAAGGAGAAAATAAAATTGTATGCAAGACTAAAAAAAAGGGTAAAATGAAAAGCTCCACAGAAGAGTCTGTGTAACCACAGCCCAACATCTCTGAGCTGGATAATCCTCTGTAAATATTTACTTACCTCAGCTGCAGTGCAGACAGTCCATGTTACCAGTTAAGTGCCGTCAGCTGATCGGAGACCAGCAATACAATCTTCCTGCGAAGGCTGAGGCCCCTAAGAAGACAAAGTACCTAAATAAAGGTACCTGTGGGCGGGACTGAGACTTCCTTCAGAAAAACAACCTTTAAAACTTTTTAGATGCTTACAGTTTTATTAAAATCAAAGATTGGACCCCAAATTGCAGAAATGAAATTTAAACCTCCAGGTAGGCACACGGCAGGAATATTGGGGTTGCAGTTTTTGAGTGCTGTGGTCGAGATGAGATGAAGCAGGTTTTGAGTGCTATGGTCGAGATGAGATGAAGCAGGTGAGCAGTTGTGTGGCCTGGCATTCTAATTTTATCATTCTCAGTATTCTTGAGAATTGGTATTCTGTGGGTGGGGCGATAACAGGTGTGTGACAGAAGAAAAAGTCAAAGCCCTGAAGTCCTAAAGGGGCATGAGGGGACTTTCAGGGGGCGATAGAAATGTTCTACAGAGTCACATGGTGGTGGTTATACATGTCAGAACTCAACTTGTACGTTTAAAATAGATAAACTTACTGTATGTAAATCATGCCTCAATAAAGCTAAAAATCTGCTGGACGCTGAAAAGGTCCAAAGACCACCTTGTAACAATAAGCAGAAATGCTGCTGAAAAAAAAAAAAAGCGGTTCTGGAAAAGGAAATGGCGCTTCTGGGATGAGAGTTCTGACAAGAAGGCTCAGGGTCCCAAAGGTGGTGGCAATGCAGTAAAGGTCAGACACATTCTATGTGAAAAACATGGAAAAATCACGGAAGCTATGGAAAAGTTCAAGTCCGGAATGAAATTCAATGAGGTGGACGCATGGTATAGTGAAGATAAAGCCAGGCAAGGGGCAGACCCAAGTCTGCCCCATTGGGTCTTGAGCACCATTTCAAGAAGCAGTATTCACCTTACCTGTAAGTGTGCTGGAGAAACCTGTACTTACGGACTGTCCGGTAAAGACAAAATTTGGGTATCATATTACAATGGTTGAAAGGAGAAAATAAAATTGTATGCAAGACTAAAAAAAAGGGTAAAATGAAAAGCTCCACAGAAGAGTCTGTGTAACCACAGCCCAACATCTCTGAGCTGGATAATCCTCTGTAAATATTTACTTACCTCAGCTGCAGTGCAGACAGTCCATGTTACCAGTTAAGTGCCGTCAGCTGATCGGAGACCAGCAATACAATCTTCCTGCGAAGGCTGAGGCCCCTAAGAAGACAAAGTACCTAAATAAAGGTACCTGTGGGCGGGACTGAGACTTCCTTCAGAAAAACAACCTTTAAAACTTTTTAGATGCTTACAGTTTTATTAAAATCAAAGATTGGACCCCAAATTGCAGAAATGAAATTTAAACCTCCAGGTAGGCACACGGCAGGAATATTGGGGTTGCAGTTTTTGAGTGCTGTGGTCGAGATGAGATGAAGCAGGTTTTGAGTGCTATGGTCGAGATGAGATGAAGCAGGTGAGCAGTTGTGTGGCCTGGCATTCTAATTTTATCATTCTCAGTATTCTTGAGAATTGGTATTCTGTGGGTGGGGCGATAACAGGTGTGTGACAGAAGAAAAAGTCAAAGCCCTGAAGTCCTAAAGGGGCATGAGGGGACTTTCAGGGGGCGATAGAAATGTTCTACAGAGTCACATGGTGGTGGTTATACATGTCAGAACTCAACTTGTACGTTTAAAATAGATAAACTTACTGTATGTAAATCATGCCTCAATAAAGCTAATCCACACACACACACAAATCTGCTGGCTCTGGACGCTGAAAAGGTCCAAAAAGACCACCTTGTAACAATAAGCACCCCTGGCACCCAGAGTATAGTCTCCAGTTTTCCAACAAAAGGAACCAGGACTCCTTGGAGAAATTTTAAGCTACAAAATCTCTGGGCTTCCCTGGCGGCTCAGACTGTAAAGAATCTGCCTGCAACACAGGAGACCTGGGTTCAATTCCTAGGTTGGAAAGATCACCCTGGAGGAGGGCATGGCAACCCATTCAAGTATTCTTGTCTGGAGAAAACCCAAGGTCAGAGGAGCCTGGCAGGCTACAGTTCAAGGGATCCCAAAGAGTGGGACATGACTGAGTCACTAAGCACAGCACACAGCATATAATCTCTGTATTAGATACCAAGGAAGCTATCAAGCACTTACTAAAGTTATTTCAAAAGGACCTGAGGCGAAAGACAGGACAATCGTGCGTGCAAAAGACTTCCATTTTTTCAGGCATGAGAAAGGTCAATTTAACAAAAGATCCTAAACTAAAATATTTACAGGTGAAATGATAGCAGCAATCTGCTTCAATATAATATGGCAGGTGGTGTTGGGTGGAGGCGGCAAGATTGGCCACCGGTTGCTGGTTGCTGGTGAATGAGTGACAGGTACATGGAGTTAATTATATTATCCTGTAGATGTCTATGTTTGAAATTCTTCCCAAAAGCAAAAAGTAAAAACTTGCCAGGTAAGGTCAACTCAGACAGGTTACCCAGACTTTCAAGACATTGTACACAAATTATCAGTTGGAGTATTTGTCAGCTTGGTAATAACAACATACTCAACACAAACACAATTAGCACATGAAAGTTTTAAAGATTTCTTATAAACATATCCATCAGAATCAGACACTAATTTAAATTATGCCATTTAACATTTATTTTAGCCTGCTTTTCAAAAATTAATATTCCAGTTTTAAAAAATTGAGTTGTAGGTTAATCTTTGATATATGAGAGTGTACATGAAATAAAAATCCATTATGTTCTACAGAGTCACATGGTGGTGGTTATACATGTCAGAACTCAACTTGTACGTTTAAAATAGATAAACTTACTGTATGTAAATCATGCCTCAATAAAGCTAATCCACACACACACACAAATCTGCTGGCTCTGGACGCTGAAAAGGTCCAAAAAGACCACCTTGTAACAATAAGCACCCCTGGCACCCAGAGTATAGTCTCCAGTTTTCCAACAAAAGGAACCAGGACTCCTTGGAGAAATTTTAAGCTACAAAATCTCTGGGCTTCCCTGGCGGCTCAGACTGTAAAGAATCTGCCTGCAACACAGGAGACCTGGGTTCAATTCCTAGGTTGGAAAGATCACCCTGGAGGAGGGCATGGCAACCCATTCAAGTATTCTTGTCTGGAGAAAACCCAAGGTCAGAGGAGCCTGGCAGGCTACAGTTCAAGGGATCCCAAAGAGTGGGACATGACTGAGTCACTAAGCACAGCACACAGCATATAATCTCTGTATTAGATACCAAGGAAGCTATCAAGCACTTACTAAAGTTATTTCAAAAGGACCTGAGGCGAAAGACAGGACAATCGTGCGTGCAAAAGACTTCCATTTTTTCAGGCATGAGAAAGGTCAATTTAACAAAAGATCCTAAACTAAAATATTTACAGGTGAAATGATAGCAGCAATCTGCTTCAATATAATATGGCAGGTGGTGTTGGGTGGAGGCGGCAAGATTGGCCACCGGTTGCTGGTTGCTGGTGAATGAGTGACAGGTACATGGAGTTAATTATATTATCCTGTAGATGTCTATGTTTGAAATTCTTCCCAAAAGCAAAAAGTAAAAACTTGCCAGGTAAGGTCAACTCAGACAGGTTACCCAGACTTTCAAGACATTGTACACAAATTATCAGTTGGAGTATTTGTCAGCTTGGTAATAACAACATACTCAACACAAACACAATTAGCACATGAAAGTTTTAAAGATTTCTTATAAACATATCCATCAGAATCAGACACTAATTTAAATTATGCCATTTAACATTTATTTTAGCCTGCTTTTCAAAAATTAATATTCCAGTTTTAAAAAATTGAGTTGTAGGTTAATCTTTGATATATGAGAGTGTACATGAAGATCTTTTCTTTCCTGATAACAAAAACCACTTCAGAGAATAAAAGACAGTAAGTACTGTAGCACCAAGGGATAAACTGTCTTTGATCATGATATTCTCATTCCCTTGGACAATGACTGGCCTAGTAATGATCATGTGACTCAGTTCTGATGAATAAAAGTAAACAAGTCTTCTGATGGGGATGTTTGGGAAAGCATTTACTTTCCTAGTTAAAAAGGGAAGAGTCATGCCTGGCTAGCTCTTATCTGTTTGACTTTCTTCCTAACCAGGATGTGGCTGAGAAGGCTGGAAAGAGAGTAAACACTTTGTGACCAAGAAGTAACAAGCAGAAAGATAAAAGCCAGTACACTAAAGGTGGCAAAAGGATCACAAGAGCCTTGGTCCCTAACTACCATAGAGTTAGTGGTCCCTAACTACCACAGAGGGAACAATGAACCAGCTCTGCACTGTCTTACCCCTCAACTTCTTGTTATCAGAAAAATAAATTCCAATTTGCTTAATCTGCTACAGTAGTATTTTTGCTTCTTATAGTTGAAAATATTCCTGATACCATGAAATACATCAAGAAGTATTAAAAATTGAATCAAAAAGAGCACCAAAATCATCCAGTTTAGTGCAAAAGGGTCAAAAAACAACAACAAATTAAGTTAAATAAGACAACCAAATTAGGAATGGTGAATATTTATTATACAAACACTGAAATCTATACATTCTTAGCTGATGATATATATTTAGTTAAAAAGTCCTTTACTTTGGATATATGCATCATTTCCTTCATGGTGGTGTCTCTACTTCTGAGCTGTATTAATCCATTCTCCAAAGTAGCTTCAGTAATCAACACTGTGAAGAGGATACTCATTTCATCATACCTAAGAAAAAGAGCAGTTAACCAAAACATATGAGCAGAAATATAAACTGTAAATTCACTACGTTATCAGCTTGTTACTCTGGAGCCAACGCCACTTTCAAGAGTCACAAAATTCAAAGGCAGGGCTTGAGAGCCGAGCGCCAAACTACTTTTCTCAAGTTTCTGAATCACTTTCAAAGTAAAATTTTCAGAAAGTTTCTGACTTACTGGAATAGCTGGGAAGTCATAAAAGAAAATAAAACATAAGAAATAAATATTATTACCTCAACACACCTTTTGGGGTAATATTATGTATGAACCTTAGAACAGCTTCAGCCTTTTGGTATTTGGATACAATCCAAGAAAATGATTTTAGGCCAAACTCTCTTATCCTACTCTATAATATTAAGATTCAGTGCCAAATGATACCAAAACCCATGTTTAAAATATAACTTAGTATGCTACCTTAGTTTCTACTTTAGAAATAACTGAATATATTCCACATTGGCCTGCTTTCTGCTGACCCAGTCACACACTAGTTCATTAATATTTCTTTTCTTTGTAGGACTCCATCAGAAATTATTTTATTTATGTATTTATTTGCCTATTGTCTACTCTCTGTGCTCATTTGCTTCAGTCGTGTCTGACTCTTTGAGACCCTACAGACTGTAGCCCACCAGGCTCCTCTGTTCATAGGGATTCTCCAGGTAAGAATACTGGAGTGGGTTGCCCTGTTCTTCTCCAATTGTCTATTCTAGCCCACTACACTATAAGCATCATAAAAACAGGAAAGTCTGATCTCTTGTTTATTGCTGTATCAAAGTTACATAAAATACAGTAGGTGCCTAATAAATATCTGGATAAAAATATTCTGCAACAAAGAAAAAAAAATCCTGAGACACAAAGCCTTTACCATGTAAAGAACAATTGTAACTTGATAGTGTCCTTATGATTCAAAGGGTAAGGCTTCAGGACTGAGAACACTAGAAGGTTCAAGTACCATGCCTTCATTTTATACGTAAGAAAACCATCAGTTGCTCTATCTATACAAACTTATTTTTCTTCTGACATCATCTGAAAGGTATATTTTAACAAGTTACTAGAGAACTGAGGAACAAAGCACTAAGTTTTACAGCTTTTCACCTAAAAGATATGTATTCAACACAAAAAGCTAAAAAAATAACAAAATAAACCCAAAGTAAGGGAAAATGAATTGTTTTATTAAAAAAACAGAAGTCAATGAAAATAGCAGGGGTGAGACTACAGACAAGGGGCTCGATTAGATTATTTTAATAATTCAGCCAACAAATACCAGTGACCAAACTTGAGTAGGGACGGTGAAGATGGAGAGATACATTCAGGAGGAAGGCAAAGGCCAGCAATGGACTGGACGTAGACAGTAAGGAAGAGGGAGGAGTGAAGGACAAAATCCAGGTTTCAGTCTTGAGTAATCAGGTAAACAGAGGTACTGATCAACTGATAAAACCAGTTCTCTGTTCTCTGGAATGGAATTACCTTCCCCTCAGCCTGAGAATGAACCACAAGGCCATAAGAAAAAGGCATTCCAAACAGGTTCCCTTGGTCCTGATTCAACAAATGCATCGAATATGAATAATTCCATTCCTGATAAGCTGATAAGCTCAGGGTCACATACTTCCTGGTGTTAGTCTTGAAGTTCCACATGGCATGTGTTTAAATATACCTGATGATGACTATTTCCTGCAGTAGCAATTGACTAAGGGTATGTGGTTCTGTAAACAGGAAAGTTAAGAATAATTTTAAATTATAATATATATACATATTTAGAAGAAACCTGTTACTCATAAAGAAACATCAGGTAATAAGATGGTCTGAATAATTACAACCTTTTCAACAACAAAAAAAGGCAATTCTTACTTTGAATAAAGTTGTTCCAATGAAGATGGCACAGTTTCCAAATAACCAGGCCACACAGAAATTCCATTCTCTAGTAATTCTTTAAATAGCCCTTGACACACCTGGGATAAATACAAAAACTTTGAATATGAAAGAAGGAAAAGTAACTATTAGAGATCTCACCCTATTTTTATGATACCATCAACCATCTTTTTCAAAAATAAATCCCTTTAATTATGTGATAATATTGTTGACAATTTTATATATAGTATACTTATAAACTGTATATTTCTTAAAACTTAAACACTGTAAAGTCGAATAGTAAATGCATATCTCTTGAGATTTTCAAACTAAATATAAGAACTTTTCTTATTATCATCATTCAAAACACAATTATTTATTTAAACAAAAGCAAAACAGATTCTATCAGAAAAAAAACAGCTGAGTCCAAAGGGCTATGTTAACTCATCTGAGACTTGAGAACTGAGCTTCAGGGTTTAATACAATGTCAGGAAGAGAAGAGTCATGTAAGGAAACTAAGGAGAAGGAGTCAGAAAAGTATGAAGAAAATTACAACAGCCGTATTCCTGAAGCCAACTAAAGAAAACGTTCAAGAGAGAATGATCAATTAGCATCAGTGGGATGCTGAAGACAAAAGCCTGACTGGAAATACAGAAGTATTACTGAGTAAATGACAGTAGATTTTACTGTTTTCTTAAAAATGGTGACACACACACACACACACACACACACAGAAAAATCTAAAATGCCCTTAACACCTAGAACTAAAACTCTAAAGCAGGATTTTCCTCTTCGGCACTGCTAACAATAGGATGTTTAACAGAATCCTTAGCCTTCCATTAGATGCCTGGAGCACTCTCCCCCACCTTGTGAGGATCGAAACTGTCCACAGACTTAACCAAATGTCCTCTGGGAGAGGAGGAGCGGAGAACATGTGCTTGAGCTAGATAGAGCTCCTCTCTCAAACTTTTGCATCAGCAACACCTGCAGGGCTTGCCAAACACAGATGGCTCAACCTTACCCCAGAGTTTCTGATTTAGCAGGTCTGGCAAGCATTTGCATTTCTAGCAAGTTCCCAGGGAAAGACCTGAGCAAAGTAAAAGACTGTTAAGGTACATGGTATTGGGGGGATAAATGAGAATATAGATATTGATAAATCTAAGAAATTAACAGGAAAAAAGTTAATATGAGTTCTAGTAAGTTAGCAGTTGCCAGCAGAAAATGTGCTCTTTCTAACAAGGTAGAAAAGGAGAGAAAAAGCTCTGAGCGTGATTAAGCACAGGTGAAGACACGGGGAAATGAGAGCTTCAGGCCACAGATGAGTCCACCAACAGGTGCAGCCAGTGTGGACGAGAAATCTAGAGATACAGTGAAATTAAGGCTACAAATTCATTTTATCCCCAAATCCCATCTGTGAATAAAGAACTCCCAAATTTTAAGCACATTTCATATAAACTGTATATTTCTTAAAACTTAAACACTGTAAAGTCGAATAGTAAATGCATATCTCTTGAATTTAAACTAAATATAAGAACTTTTCTTATTATCATCATTCAAAACACAATTATTTATTTAAACAAAAGCAAAACAGATTCTATCAGAAAAAAAACAGCTGAGTCCAAAGGGCTATGTTAACTCATCTGAGACTTGAGAACTGAGCTTCAGGGTTTAATACAATGTCAGGAAGAGAAGAGTCATGTAAGGAAACTAAGGAGAAGGAGTCAGAAAAGTATGAAGAAAATTACAACAGCCGTATTCCTGAAGCCAACTAAAGAAAACGTTCAAGAGAGAATGATCAATTAGCATCAGTGGGATGCTGAAGACAAAAGCCTGACTGGAAATACAGAAGTATTACTGAGTAAATGACAGTAGATTTTACTGTTTTCTTAAAAATGGTGACACACACACACACACACACACACACACACACAGAAAAATCTAAAATGCCCTTAACACCTAGAACTAAAACTCTAAAGCAGGATTTTCCTCTTCGGCACTGCTAACAATAGGATGTTTAACAGAATCCTTAGCCTTCCATTAGATGCCTGGAGCACTCTCCCCCACCTTGTGAGGATCGAAACTGTCCACAGACTTAACCAAATGTCCTCTGGGAGAGGAGGAGCGGAGAACATGTGCTTGAGCTAGATAGAGCTCCTCTCTCAAACTTTTGCATCAGCAACACCTGCAGGGCTTGCCAAACACAGATGGCTCAACCTTACCCCAGAGTTTCTGATTTAGCAGGTCTGGCAAGCATTTGCATTTCTAGCAAGTTCCCAGGGAAAGACCTGAGCAAAGTAAAAGACTGTTAAGGTACATGGTATTGGGGGGATAAATGAGAATATAGATATTGATAAATCTAAGAAATTAACAGGAAAAAAGTTAATATGAGTTCTAGTAAGTTAGCAGTTGCCAGCAGAAAATGTGCTCTTTCTAACAAGGTAGAAAAGGAGAGAAAAAGCTCTGAGCGTGATTAAGCACAGGTGAAGACACGGGGAAATGAGAGCTTCAGGCCACAGATGAGTCCACCAACAGGTGCAGCCAGTGTGGACGAGAAATCTAGAGATACAGTGAAATTAAGGCTACAAATTCATTTTATCCCCAAATCCCATCTGTGAATAAATAACTCCCAAAACTTCTTTCATAGCACATTTCATATAAATTTACACGCATAAGGATTTTTGTGATATAGCTAAGGGTAAAAGCTAAGAACAGAGTAAGGTACTACACTTTTGGTAAAACACCCCAAGGCACAAAATCCTAATAATATTCTTGTTTTGCTTCAAATATTTGGGCTTCCCTTGTTGCTCAGATGGTAAAGAATTCGCCTGCAATGCGGAAAACCTGGTATCAATCCCTGGGTTGGGAAGATGTCCCCTGGAAGTGCTCCAGGCATCTGAGAAGAGAATGGCTACCCACTCCAGTATTCTTGCCTGGAGAATTCCATGGACAGAGAAGCCTCACAGGCAAAGATTCAGAGATGACTGAGCAACTTTCACTTATAAACAAAAACAAAACAAAAGCTTGCAATGGTAATAGCGAAACTCTAAGAGGCAGAGTTTTCCTTTGTCCTTCAAGCAAAAAATATCCCTAGGAACTTGGTACCTCATGTGGTGTTTGGGAAGCCTTTCGCAATACTGGGGGTAAATGTGGAAATCAAACCTATTCTCTTTCCTTGCACGGAGCTCACTATCCTCACCTTCCGGAGCCCCTCCCCAAGAGCTCAGGAAAGTTGGTTAATTTTTCTAGTGCCCTTACCAAGTCCTAGATGGTCTAAGTCACCCAGACAGAAATTGACGGCTGAAGGGGTCCTGGCTTTTCTTTTCTTTTTTTTTTTTTAAAGATTTATTTATTTATTTACTTTGGGCGGGGGTCGGGTTGGGGAGGGAGGGGAGTGGGCGGGCCACTTCTATTGGTCTTTCATTTCTCTATTTTCATTCGTCTTTGTTCTTTGGCTCCTGTGGGCCTCCTATCACGGTGGCGTCTGTCGTTTCAGAGCACCGGCTGGGCGCATGCGCTCCAGAGCTCCGGCTCGGTAATTGGACACATCAGTCTAGCCGCTCCGCGGCACGTGGGATCTTCCCAGGCCAGGGCTCAAACCGGCGCCCCTTGCACTGCAAGGCGATGTCCTTACTCACTGGACCACCAGGGGAAGCCCCCTGGCTTTTCTTAAGAGTATTTAATTTGACCAGACAGATTAGAAAAATAAAATAACACAGCAGATCTAGAATTTGTGGGAGAGGCCACTGCAATGGGAGGCCCACACAGGCCAAAGAATAAAGATGGAGGAAAATAAATAAATAAGAAACCAATAAACGAGGACCCCCCCTCAAAAAAAACTACAAGCAACAAATGCTAGAGAAGGTGTGGATATAAGGGAACCCTCCTGTACTGTTGGTAGGAATGCAGATTGATATAGCCACTACGGAGAGCAGTATGGAGAGTCCTTAAAAAACTAGAAATAAAACTACCACATAACCCAGCAATCCCACTGCTGGGCATATACCCTGAGAAAAATCACAATTCAAAAAGACACGTGTTATACATATGACTAATCTGGGTACACACATATCTGTAAACAACAAAACTCTGTAAAAATTAAAAGTAGGGCTTCCCCTGGTGGTCCAGTGGGTGGGGACACCGCCTTGCAGTGCAAGGGGAGCCGCTTCGATCCCTGGCCTGGGAAGATCCCACGTGCCGCGGAGCGGCTGGACCCATGTGTCCAATTACCAAGCTGGAGCCCTGGAGCGCATGCGCCCAGAGTCCGCGCTCTGTAACGACAGACGCCACTGCGATGGGAGGCCCTCGAGAGCCAAAGAACAAAGATGGATGAAAACAGAGAAATGAAAGACCAATAGAAGTGGCCCGCTGGCTCCCCTCCCTCCCCAACCCCTGCCCAAAATAAATAAATAAATAAATCTTTAATAAAAGTTTTAAAAAAAAATTAAAAGTAAAATAAAAGCTTAAGAGAAAAAAAAAAGACACGTGTGGGGTTTCCCTGGTGGTCCAGGGGCTAAGACTCTGTGCTCCCAATGCATGGGGCCCAGGTTCGATCCCTGTCAGGGAACTAGATCCCACGTGCCCCAACTAAGATCTGGAGCAACCAAAAAAAAAAAAAGACACATGTAACCCAATGTTTATTGCAGCACTATTTACAACAGCTAGGGCGTGGAAGCAACCTAAATGTCCACTGACAGATGAATGGACAAAGAAGACGTGAATATATACACAATGGAGTATTATTCAACCATAAAAAGGAATGAGTCAGTTCTAGTGAGGTGGATGAACCTAGAGCCTGTTACACAGAGTGAAGTCAGAAAAGCAAATATTTTATATTAATGTGCATATATATATATATGCAATCTAGAAAAATAGTACTGATGAACCTATTTGCAGGGAAGGAACGGAGATGCAAATGTAGAGAACAGACTTGTGGACACAGAGGGGAAGGAGAGACTAGGACAAACTGAGAAAGTAGCCTTGACACATACAACACTATCCTGGGTAAAACAGCAGGAAGCTGCCATATAACACAAGGGAGCCCAGCCTGGTGCTCTGTGACAACCCAGAGGGGAGGGAAGGGCCGAGAGGGAAATTCAAGAGGGAGGAGATGTACATGTAATCATGGCTGATTCAGGTTGTTGTATTGCAGAAACCAATACAGCACTGTAAAGCAATTATCCTCCAATTAAAAAAAAGTATTAGGTTAAACAAAAAGGTAAGAAAAGAAAGAGGTAAGAAATTATTCACTAGACATATGTACAAATATCTCAATTACCAAAATGATGTATATTCATTTTTAAAAATGCAATTATGACTGAGCATGACATTCACAGCAAAATCCACTGAAGCGTATTCAGTTTCTTTAATATACTCTGTTTCAAATTATATATAATTAACCACGGTATTTATCCATAGTTCATTATTCAGTTAGAAATTTTTTTCAATGATTAAAATAAAACTTTAGGTGGCAAACTACTCATTTACTTGGGATAATGCTTATCACTGTAATCACGACATTAAAACTTATTTCACCCACCTGTCTTAGGTCCGGTGTTGGACCTCTTCCCACATCCAAAGCAACCTTAATAGGGGCCAAACAAGGATGAAGTTTAAGCACCTGAAACAATTAAAAGTGCAGGCGTAAAAAGGACAAGCAGTAACATGAAGCTTCTCAAACAGTTAATTTTTCTCTGTGAAAATGGAAGCTCACTGAGGCAAAAACAAAATTAGATAAGTGCCAGGCGTGTTTATTGCAGCACTATTTACCACAGCTAGGGCGTGGAAGCAACCTAAATGTCCACTGACAGATGAATGGACAAAGAAGACGTGAATATATACACAATGGAGTATTATTCAACCATAAAAAGGAATGAGTCAGTTCTAGTGAGGTGGATGAACCTAGAGCCTGTTACACAGAGTGAAGTCAGAAAAGCAAATATTTTATATTAATGTGCATATATATATATATGCAATCTAGAAAAATAGTACTGATGAACCTATTTGCAGGGAAGGAACGGAGATGCAAATGTAGAGAACAGACTTGTGGACACAGAGGGGAAGGAGAGACTAGGACAAACTGAGAAAGTAGCCTTGACACATACAACACTATCCTGGGTAAAACAGCAGGAAGCTGCCATATAACACAAGGGAGCCCAGCCTGGTGCTCTGTGACAACCCAGAGGGGAGGGAAGGGCCGAGAGGGAAATTCAAGAGGGAGGAGATGTACATGTAATCATGGCTGATTCAGGTTGTTGTATTGCAGAAACCAATACAGCACTGTAAAGCAATTATCCTCCAATTAAAAAAAAGTATTAGGTTAAACAAAAAGGTAAGAAAAGAAAGAGGTAAGAAATTATTCACTAGACATATGTACAAATATCTCAATTACCAAAATGATGTATATTCATTTTTAAAAATGCAATTATGACTGAGCATGACATTCACAGCAAAATCCACTGAAGCGTATTCAGTTTCTTTAATATACTCTGTTTCAAATTATATATAATTAACCACGGTATTTATCCATAGTTCATTATTCAGTTAGAAATTTTTTTCAATGATTAAAATAAAACTTTAGGTGGCAAACTACTCATTTACTTGGGATAATGCTTATCACTGTAATCACGACATTAAAACTTATTTCACCCACCTGTCTTAGGTCCGGTGTTGGACCTCTTCCCACATCCAAAGCAACCTTAATAGGGGCCAAACAAGGATGAAGTTTAAGCACCTGAAACAATTAAAAGTGCAGGCGTAAAAAGGACAAGCAGTAACATGAAGCTTCTCAAACAGTTAATTTTTCTCTGTGAAAATGGAAGCTCACTGAGGTCATAAAAAATCATGTAATGATGTATCAATCATCTGTATTCAGCTGCTCAGATGTCTCCATTTAGGCGTTCTGCAGAAATACGTTCACTTGACTCTCTGCCCTTTTCTGACAATTCTATTTTCCCTCCATTGAAATGCCCCTTCCTGGAATCACTGCCTTCCCTACCCAGCCTGGGCCACGTGCCTTATCACTTGGGCTTTCTCCTGCCCAAACCCATCACTCTACAGATTCATTCAGTCATTCAACAAATGTTTGAATTTGGTGGGGACAAAAATCCCTGATAATGTCCCTCATAATGTGGAGAAGCAGAAAACAAAATAAATAATAATGTATTTGAAGGTAGTAAAGTACTTTGAAAAAAATAAGATGGGGGGAGAAGACAGAAATGCTGGCAAGGGGTTGGGCTCGGGAGGGCTGTATTTTAAAAAGGGCCGCTCAGTGCAGGGAGGTGGGGATGATGGTAGCTTAGATCAGAGTTCAAGCAGAGGAGGTGGTTAAAAAAAAAAAGGTCAGATTCAGCACATATTTTGAAGACACCGTCAAAGAGGATTGGCTGATGGTTCGGAAGTGGGTTCAGAGAAAGATGGATCCCCCTTATTTTTTTTAATTTATATTTATTTGGCTGCATTGGATCTCAGTTGTAGCATGTGGGCTCTAGTTCCCTGACCAGGGATCAAACCCAGGCCCCCTGCACTGGGAGCACAGAGTCTTAGCCACTGGACCACCAGGGAATTCCCGATCCCCCTTGTTTGTTCGCTACACACACCCTATAAATCCCAACCCCCAGGATGGGCCCATCAGGCTAAATGGGCACGGCTTAATAAATCACTAACTATGCAGAGTGCTATAAACTTCTGATGTCTGATCCCAATTGAGCACTCAACATGTTAAAACTTCTGTTTGGGGTAAGCTCCCTGTCACATTCAAGAGGAAGATGTCTGAACTCTTGCCATAAACCCCTACTTCTCCACATTTTAAGCTAACGATCTTGCTTCTGAATTCCCCAAGAAAATAGAGGATGTGGGTAAAACTTTCTTCAAAGTTAAACAGCCCCGGGAACTATTTATATCCATCCCATTGTTTTTCTTCCCTGCTGTTTCAAATAACCCCTTTTCAAGACAAAACCCCCCACTTGTGTTCTTGATTCTGTCTTGATCCTTGTTTCTTCCAAGATTTTTTTCTCCATTAGGCATTTCATTTCTCTTCTATTGCTTCAGTCCCTCCTCCCTCTTGATTTCAAGCCCATAAAAATGCTCAAACTGCACATCCTAAAAATAAGCCTTTCCCTTGACCCAGACCCACATCTAGCTCCTGTGATCCAGTGATCAGCCACTTGGGGTCAGACCAGAAGCAGAGAGATCAATACCGCAAGTCTTGCTGGTCTGTCTTACTCCTATTTAACATTCCACTTCTGTTGTAAGTGGAAGCAAGACATCTGTGAAAAGGCTTAGCGGCTGAGAATCACAGACAGCTCTCTAGCTACCTCTGATCAAACAGAAAATCAAACAGAAAGCCTTTGGGGTTACCCAATAGGGATTCTTGACTCTAATTCTGCGAGAACCTGCTTATTATTCCTGTGGCCAGATTTTATAAGAAGCCTGAAAAATGTTTAAATTACTTGCACTAAAATAATTATTATTTGGCATTTATGTTAGAAATCAAGTACACTAGCATAAAAAAAGAGGAGAAACTTGTATTTTTAACTTCCCAAGTCTATCTCTGAAATACTGAAGTACCTTCCTATGAAGATCTTTCTTTCTTGTAAAGGAGTTCTCTGTTAGCTGGAAAGAATCATAGAGGTATGCCAGCAGGCCTCGGTCTAGATCTCCATTTATAGATAAAACAGAAGGAATCACGTTTTTCCGCCCATCTCGGCCCTGCACAGAAAAGTAGAACAAAAATCAAGCATCATTTAGCAGAACTAGCTCCTAAAATTACATTTTAGACTTATAGAATCAGAATACAAACAGATTGATAAATCTGGACAGAATGATGAAATTGACTTAAAAATTACCATTTGGCAACCCTTATAGTAATACTTCTCCACATTTTAAGCTAACGATCTTGCTTCTGAATTCCCCAAGAAAATAGAGGATGTGGGTAAAACTTTCTTCAAAGTTAAACAGCCCCGGGAACTATTTATATCCATCCCATTGTTTTTCTTCCCTGCTGTTTCAAATAACCCCTTTTCAAGACAAAACCCCCCACTTGTGTTCTTGATTCTGTCTTGATCCTTGTTTCTTCCAAGATTTTTTTCTCCATTAGGCATTTCATTTCTCTTCTATTGCTTCAGTCCCTCCTCCCTCTTGATTTCAAGCCCATAAAAATGCTCAAACTGCACATCCTAAAAATAAGCCTTTCCCTTGACCCAGACCCACATCTAGCTCCTGTGATCCAGTGATCAGCCACTTGGGGTCAGACCAGAAGCAGAGAGATCAATACCGCAAGTCTTGCTGGTCTGTCTTACTCCTATTTAACATTCCACTTCTGTTGTAAGTGGAAGCAAGACATCTGTGAAAAGGCTTAGCGGCTGAGAATCACAGACAGCTCTCTAGCTACCTCTGATCAAACAGAAAATCAAACAGAAAGCCTTTGGGGTTACCCAATAGGGATTCTTGACTCTAATTCTGCGAGAACCTGCTTATTATTCCTGTGGCCAGATTTTATAAGAAGCCTGAAAAATGTTTAAATTACTTGCACTAAAATAATTATTATTTGGCATTTATGTTAGAAATCAAGTACACTAGCATAAAAAAAGAGGAGAAACTTGTATTTTTAACTTCCCAAGTCTATCTCTGAAATACTGAAGTACCTTCCTATGAAGATCTTTCTTTCTTGTAAAGGAGTTCTCTGTTAGCTGGAAAGAATCATAGAGGTATGCCAGCAGGCCTCGGTCTAGATCTCCATTTATAGATAAAACAGAAGGAATCACGTTTTTCCGCCCATCTCGGCCCTGCACAGAAAAGTAGAACAAAAATCAAGCATCATTTAGCAGAACTAGCTCCTAAAATTACATTTTAGACTTATAGAATCAGAATACAAACAGATTGATAAATCTGGACAGAATGATGAAATTGACTTAAAAATTACCATTTGGCAACCCTTATAGTAATAACTGACTTGGACAAGAATCATCAAGGGATGCTGTAACCAGCAGGTCAAAACTTGGTGAGAAACAAGTTATTTACATAGTCTTAAAAGTACTTGCCCACAAAATACTTATTAAGTACAAAATACTTATCAACTTTACATTGGAGAAACCTGGTAGCACCATCCTAACCACATGAAAAAGGTTAACATCATCAGTAACAAACTGATATTATATGCCTCCTGACATGGTGCACGGAGCAAGGGGTAGGACTGTTGCTATGGCAATGCGAGCAAACAACACATGAGGGAAACTCAAACCAAGGGACATTCTACAAAGTAACCGGCCTGTACTCTTCAAAAATGTCAAGGTCATGAAAGTCTAGGAAAGATAAAAGGAACTGTTCATTTGAAGGAAACTAAGGACACATGATAACTACCTGAAATACAAGATCCTAGATTGGATCCTGGACCTTTAAAGGGCTGATTGGAATAACTGGTTACATTTGAAAGGTTCTGTGGATCTGACAGTAATAGCAGATTACAGTTGCTTTCCTGATTATAATGACTGCACTGTGCTTACACAAGGTAGTCCTTGTAATACTTGAGAAATGCATGCTGAAGTATTAGGAAGTCTCGGGGCATCATGTCTACAGTTAATTCTCAAATGGTTTAGGAATGATCACAGGGACTTCTGTGGTGGTCCAGTGGTTAAGAATCCATCTTCCAATGCAGGGGATGAGGGTTTGACCCCTGGTCTGGGAACTAAGATTCCACACAGTGAGGGGCAATTAAGTCCGTGCACCACAATTAAGACCTGATGCAGCCAAAAATGAAATAAATAAAGTTTCCAAAAGAAAATAAAGTATACAAGTCAGTGGGTTTAAAAGAAAGTATATCTTTAAAAAGATCACAGAGAATCTGGGTAAAGGATACACAGAAGCACAAGGGAAAACATACATGTAATTGAGCCACATTTCCAGGATACATGTGTAAAAGTTCATGATCTCCTAGATTCCACAGGGTTTCTATTGGCTCCTTTCCCCAGGGAAAATTGTAGTAAAGTCTGCTTCCTTTTCGGCCTGCTTCATCCTGACAATCTCCACTGCTAAAGTTAGATGGACTCATGGCAAACTGGAAAAGAAAGTTTAAGTTTGTCTTACTGACTTATTAAAATAAACATTAAAAAGTAAAGCTATCTGCAGCAAACTGAGTAACATTGGTCCAGTTCCATGTAAGAACTGCTTTAAGTTTAATTAAATGTGAGTGAACATACTGCTAAAAAATACTGTTTCTTAATCTGAAAGAATTACAGACAAAAACTGTAGATGCTATCTAGCCTTTCTGTGGTCAGCTAATGAGAGGAACCACAAAGTTGGTGAGAAACAGAAGAAAGTATCACCTACCCTTCTCACCATCCATGAAGAGCCTGAGTATTTGTTATCATTTCATTTAGTTTAGGTGGGTGTTTGGAGATTCTGAGAGAGTAATAAGACAACGGCAAGACAAAAATGCTTACTTCAGCTGTTTTCTCTTAGGCTTACACTGAAACCTGACTAAATTACAGGGCCACTTGTCTAATATGGAGAGTTCATGGAGGTTGGGAGCAAAAGCTGAAGCTGTTAACAGATGGCAAGGGTCAAACTTTAGTCTGGAAGGCCAGGTGAGGGAATTTGAGCTTTACTTTGACTGTCAAAGTCTTACCAACAAAAGTTTCTGAGCAAGCCATCAACAAATGCCTTTATCAAAGCAACTTTGTCTTACGCAACAATGAAAATCATTACAAAGATTTTTTATATGTACTTGTTAATTTACTATAGCTGTCTCACAAATATAACAGTTATCTCAAATAAAATTACATTTATTACAGAGAACTATTACCTCTGACACACTCAAGATAATCTGCCTATTCATTATTAAATGAAAGGTAATTACTGTAGTACCTTTCTCCACCACAGGAGTCGATGACGCAACCAGAAATCAAGCCACTGGCTTGCAGTTCTTGCTGAAGTAAACCATACAAGTGAAGCTTCGGTCTTCTCACCAATTCTTTGGATATCAGAAATATCAGATAATCATTTATTTGAAAATCATACCATCTATCCCAAAGTAAAAGTGACTCATTCAATACAAGGCCAAGTTATCTGGCATTTTCTGTGTACCTTTTAACACCATCAAGTGTCTGTTCAGTATCAGAAACAGGATGAAAACACACTCCAATCTGAGCAAGGCCATAAGGCAGCCTCTTGTTTACCAGATCCAGGTAATTAACATAGTGCTGCAAAGCACCTGTCAAAAGATAAATCAATCTCTGCATGAATCTATTTTATAAACCCAATTATTTTGGTCAATCTGTAGACAAATTAATAACACAAGGCTAACACAAACAATAAGTGCAGTAGCATGGAGCTAAGGCAGATCTTGGTGGGTTATCACTTAATTTTAGGGAGTGCTCCCCAACTTTTTAGTTTGAAGATTTTCAAGTCTACAATAAAGACGAATGAAAGAGCAGAGAGGTGAAGGCAACATGTAGTGTTGCTTTTCCAGTCTGAAGTAGTGGAGAAGCTGAAATGCTGAGCAGAGCTGCCTGACATGGTATGGGGCTGGGATGTATCAAAATAGTAGTTCAGAGGTCACAAGGCAGAGAGGCCTGTAAACACCCCAGCCTTTCACTAGGGACCCTAAAGGACTACCCCTTTAGGGGGAGAGGTAAAGTGGGAACAAGGCTCTCAATGATCTTAATCCCAGATAAATATGCCAGATAAAAATTCCAAAGCAAAAGAATTCCCATCCTCTACTCCACAGATAGAAGAAAACGTCATCCAGAGCCTCAATTTATCTCTACAATTAACACACAAATTACTTATAACATCAAGAGAAAAGTCCAAATGACCAAAAACCCAGAGTAAAACAGATACTAAAAACAGACATCTGAGTTATCAGATACACACTTTAAAATGTGTTCAAAGGCTTCCCCTGGTGGTCCAGTGGGTAAGGACACCGCCTTGCAGTGCAAGGGGCACCGGTTCAATCCCTGACCTGGGAAGATCCCACGTGCCACGGAGCGGCTGGACCGATGTGTCCAACTCTGGAGCACATGTGCCCAGAGCTGGTGCTCTGCGACAACAGAGGCCACTGCAATAGGAGGCCCACATGGGCCAAAGAACAAAGATGGATGAAAACAGATAAATGAAAGTCCAACAGAAGTGCCCCCCCAACACCAAAAATGTGTTCAAGAAAGTTGATGATAAGATATGGGGTGGGGGAAACTCTAACATATGTGTAATTAATCATGGGACAGAAGAAAGAGAATGGGGCAATAATGACATTTAGAGACATAATGGCTGAGAATTTTAAAAGAGAGGCTACCTACCACAATAGTTCAGACATGAAATAAAGAAGGCAAGGGCACCGGGCATAGGAAAAAATGGCAAACTGGTACTTAGAAGGTAAAGACACTAGACAAACAAGAAGGCAAAATTCAAAGGCTTATAAACCCTAATTTATGTCTTTTTTTGGTCAATCTGTAGACAAATTAATAACACAAGGCTAACACAAACAATAAGTGCAGTAGCATGGAGCTAAGGCAGATCTTGGTGGGTTATCACTTAATTTTAGGGAGTGCTCCCCAACTTTTTAGTTTGAAGATTTTCAAGTCTACAATAAAGACGAATGAAAGAGCAGAGAGGTGAAGGCAACATGTAGTGTTGCTTTTCCAGTCTGAAGTAGTGGAGAAGCTGAAATGCTGAGCAGAGCTGCCTGACATGGTATGGGGCTGGGATGTATCAAAATAGTAGTTCAGAGGTCACAAGGCAGAGAGGCCTGTAAACACCCCAGCCTTTCACTAGGGACCCTAAAGGACTACCCCTTTAGGGGGAGAGGTAAAGTGGGAACAAGGCTCTCAATGATCTTAATCCCAGATAAATATGCCAGATAAAAATTCCAAAGCAAAAGAATTCCCATCCTCTACTCCACAGATAGAAGAAAACGTCATCCAGAGCCTCAATTTATCTCTACAATTAACACACAAATTACTTATAACATCAAGAGAAAAGTCCAAATGACCAAAAACCCAGAGTAAAACAGATACTAAAAACAGACATCTGAGTTATCAGATACACACTTTAAAATGTGTTCAAAGGCTTCCCCTGGTGGTCCAGTGGGTAAGGACACCGCCTTGCAGTGCAAGGGGCGCCGGTTCAATCCCTGACCTGGGAAGATCCCACGTGCCACGGAGCGGCTGGACCGATGTGTCCAACTCTGGAGCACATGTGCCCAGAGCTGGTGCTCTGCGACAACAGAGGCCACTGCAATAGGAGGCCCACATGGGCCAAAGAACAAAGATGGATGAAAACAGATAAATGAAAGTCCAACAGAAGTGCCCCCCCAACACCAAAAATGTGTTCAAGAAAGTTGATGATAAGATATGGGGTGGGGGAAACTCTAACATATGTGTAATTAATCATGGGACAGAAGAAAGAGAATGGGGCAATAATGACATTTAGAGACATAATGGCTGAGAATTTTAAAAGAGAGGCTACCTACCACAATAGTTCAGACATGAAATAAAGAAGGCAAGGGCACCGGGCATAGGAAAAAATGGCAAACTGGTACTTAGAAGGTAAAGACACTAGACAAACAAGAGATAAGGCAAATACATGGATTTAAGTTTCTTAAAGGCAAGAGAATACCTGGCTCACCAATAAATACTTTGATGAATCTAAGACAGCTACGTTTCATTTTCTAATAGGAAAGAAAGGATTGATTTGTTTGGGGACATGGTAATGTAATGAGCAGTGATTTAACTTCCCCAAAGTAAACCAATCATGAATAAAAGTAGTACAAATTGGGACTTCCCTCGTGGTCCAGTGGTTCGGAATCTGCCTTCCAATGCAGGGGACACAGGTTCAGTCCTTGCTTGGGGAACTAATCCCACATGATTTGGAGCAACTAAGCATGTGCTGCAATGAAAGATCACGAGTGCCACAACTAAGACCTGATGTGCCCAAGTAAATAATATTTTTAAAAATACAGTAAAGCCAAAATTGTCACATTTACTCACCAGTTTGTTTGCCTCATTTTATTAGGAATATCTTTAAAAGGTTACAATACAGGTAGTAATTTTCAGAGACCATGAACATTGGTTATTTTACCAACTGAGCTACAAGGGAAGCCCAGGACATTGGTTATTTTAAACTATTTCCTAGTACCGTTTAATAAAAAATGGCAAGGATAACATGCTGCAAAGATGAGATGGTGTCGCAGCCAAATCTGTTCTATAAAAAATCTGAAAATTTTCCCCCAGAATCTTTGCTATCATGTTCTATTTGACATTAAAGGCATACCGTGCCCTACAAAATTCTGTGTATTCCCTCAAGAATCACTTATAGAACTTGATTAGTCCTATTATTCTGCCAATTCAAAAATTACCTGAAGTGTTCTTCAAACAACAGATTGTACAGATCAGTTTCCGATAAGAAAAATTGGGGGAGAGCATTTTCTTGTTGCTCTGGAAAAACAAGCTCTTGATTAGTCTTTTGCGCGTAAAAAGAAAAAAGAGTAACTGTAGAAGTACTCGTAGTTATTTTAGTAACAATGAACCATTGATTCAAACACACGATTTAATTTAGGTCCTAATTCTAGGGCTATTCAATTGAACTCCAAAATACTAGAGTTGCCTTGGGAAACTGAGAGCTTTACTAAATCCTTGAACCAGAGTCTTTTAAGGAAAAATAAGGATCCCATGAACCAAGACAACAAGACTGTCAATAAACCCAACTACTTCAAGAAGGCAAGGCAGATCCAGGTAATTTCCTTTCCACGTGACGAAAGTGACAGTCGCAATTCGTGAGATAGAGCGAGACTGCCTTTCCACCCCGACACCTATTTTGAAGCATGAAATCGTGGAGCATACCGTGAAGAAGGTTCTCCCGTAGTTTCCCAGAAGTTTTTAGTACGTTCTCAAGAAATGCTACTAGCTGTTCCTTACTCAGCTCTTTGTCTTGCAAGATTTCGCGCAGCGCTTCTGTAGAAACTAACCTGAAGGCACCGTCCCCGGGGAGCGAAGGGGCTGGTTGATGGTGGAGAGCGTCTACCGGGAAGACCTGCTCCCTGAACACCACCACCGAGGACCACCATTCTGCAGCCAGGTTCTTCCGCACCTCTATGCCCAAGGGGCCAAGGCCGGGGTGGCATCCGTTCAGAAGAGAATCTCGGCTAAGCTGCCGCTTGGTGCCACTGAGGAAACGTCTTTTCCGACAGATCTCTACCAGCGCCTCGCTCCCTTCGTCACCAGACTCGGGGGTTTCTCTCGGCTCGCTCACCCGGGGCAGCTCAGCATGCGACCTCAAGGGCCCTGGGAAGGAGCTGGTCCCTTCCGATAGCTTTTCTGGCTCCCCGCCATCTACTCGCCCCCCAAACCCAGACAACAGGCACCGGGAGATTCTCTGGCAGGCCCTGATGGTTGGAGCGGCGCGCATAGCCCTCGAGAGAGCAAGGTCTCCTACAAGCCAGCAGATCCCAAAAAACCGCCACAACCGAGTTAAGGCCCCCTCTGGGTCCGACTGCGCAGGCGCGACGGAAATGAGCGTGTGCGGGGTCCGATCCCGCCTACGGAACTACGTCACCACGTCCCGGCGGCCGCCGCCGAGTCCGGCTCGTCAGAGTACAGGTTTCTTCTGGTTTCCAGCAGGTCTGGATCCTTCAGATTGCGGTCCTCACCACCGATAAAGGCCATTCCACTTTTCACTATCCCGCCTGTTGCCAGTATCGTCAGCTTTATTTTCTTCTCATTTGTTTTGCCAACGAGACATCAAAATACCCCGATGATCTGCAATTACCATATAAATACACCTCCTCAACCTTCACAAAAGTTGTAGGCCTTTAATGGAAGAGACCCAAGCCTTTCCGTGCGTCCGTAACGAAAACACTATCGCCATCCTCCCTACGTGCTTCTGGGAGGGCGCGGGGTGTTGTAACGAAGCAGCCTATTTTCATGTTTTTAAAAAGCCCTTGGCCAGTGAAGAAGGTTCTCCCGTAGTTTCCCAGAAGTTTTTAGTACGTTCTCAAGAAATGCTACTAGCTGTTCCTTACTCAGCTCTTTGTCTTGCAAGATTTCGCGCAGCGCTTCTGTAGAAACTAACCTGAAGGCACCGTCCCCGGGGAGCGAAGGGGCTGGTTGATGGTGGAGAGCGTCTACCGGGAAGACCTGCTCCCTGAACACCACCACCGAGGACCACCATTCTGCAGCCAGGTTCTTCCGCACCTCTATGCCCAAGGGGCCAAGGCCGGGGTGGCATCCGTTCAGAAGAGAATCTCGGCTAAGCTGCCGCTTGGTGCCACTGAGGAAACGTCTTTTCCGACAGATCTCTACCAGCGCCTCGCTCCCTTCGTCACCAGACTCGGGGGTTTCTCTCGGCTCGCTCACCCGGGGCAGCTCAGCATGCGACCTCAAGGGCCCTGGGAAGGAGCTGGTCCCTTCCGATAGCTTTTCTGGCTCCCCGCCATCTACTCGCCCCCCAAACCCAGACAACAGGCACCGGGAGATTCTCTGGCAGGCCCTGATGGTTGGAGCGGCGCGCATAGCCCTCGAGAGAGCAAGGTCTCCTACAAGCCAGCAGATCCCAAAAAACCGCCACAACCGAGTTAAGGCCCCCTCTGGGTCCGACTGCGCAGGCGCGACGGAAATGAGCGTGTGCGGGGTCCGATCCCGCCTACGGAACTACGTCACCACGTCCCGGCGGCCGCCGCCGAGTCCGGCTCGTCAGAGTACAGGTTTCTTCTGGTTTCCAGCAGGTCTGGATCCTTCAGATTGCGGTCCTCACCACCGATAAAGGCCATTCCACTTTTCACTATCCCGCCTGTTGCCAGTATCGTCAGCTTTATTTTCTTCTCATTTGTTTTTGCCAACGAGACATCAAAATACCCCGATGATCTGCAATTACCATATAAATACACCTCCTCAACCTTCACAAAAGTTGTAGGCCTTTAATGGAAGAGACCCAAGCCTTTCCGTGCGTCCGTAACGAAAACACTATCGCCATCCTCCCTACGTGCTTCTGGGAGGGCGCGGGGTGTTGTAACGAAGCAGCCTATTTTCATGTTTTTAAAAAGCCCTTGGCCAGCTACACCCGCATCACCTACAATGTTGTTTAAAAAATGGGTGTGCAGGGCACAGCAATATTTAATCTTTCAGGTTCATGTGGAGGTACCCGACAACGAAGCACTGGTGTACACGATGTTGTTCTACCAAAGGGCCCTTCCCAAGCATGTTTGAGTTTACGTTTCCATCTTACAAATACTTGAGCCCTGAGGAAAACTGCCAAAGTAGTGAGAAAGTGGTACAGCCCAAATAGAGGAAAAAGGTCGATTCCAAAACCCAGAATTCTACTTCCAGCTTTCCTTTAGTCACTAAGGAAACCTTGAAAGACTAAAAACCAGGTGTAATAAATTACTGTATTCCGGGAGACTACTAGGAAGCAGTTTATTAAGAGGCTAGCACTTTAGCAATTAAGAGAACATGGAAACAGGTAAAATTCATCACATGAAGTGTAGGATGGGTTTAGAAAAATTTCCCACATAAGAACATGTGCAAATCTGTTAAAAAGAAGCCAGTAAGACAGTACTGCTGAAAAGCAATTATATTAACCGCAAAGCTGGGTAACACTAATGTGTTTTCTACTCCCAGAAAACACAAGAGGCCTACACGCAAATAAATAAGAGAGAATGGGGAGAAAAATCACATTTATTAGTTAAGACAACCACAGGCTGGACACAACACACATGCTAAAAAATGGACTGTCTTTTAAAAGTTACTTAAAAGAGGTACTGCGCAGGCGCGACGGAAATGAGCGTGTGCGGGGTCCGATCCCGCCTACGGAACTACGTCACCACGTCCGGCGGCCGCCGCCGAGTCCGGCTCGTCAGAGTACAGGTTTCTTCTGGTTTCCAGCAGGTCTGGATCCTTCAGATTGCGGTCCTCACCACCGATAAAGGCCATTCCACTTTTCACTATCCCGCCTGTTGCCAGTATCGTCAGCTTTATTTTCTTCTCATTTGTTTTTGCCAACGAGACATCAAAATACCCCGATGATCTGCAATTACCATATAAATACACCTCCTCAACCTTCACAAAAGTTGTAGGCCTTTAATGGAAGAGACCCAAGCCTTTCCGTGCGTCCGTAACGAAAACACTATCGCCATCCTCCCTACGTGCTTCTGGGAGGGCGCGGGGTGTTGTAACGAAGCAGCCTATTTTCATGTTTTTAAAAAGCCCTTGGCCAGCTACACCCGCATCACCTACAATGTTGTTTAAAAAATGGGTGTGCAGGGCACAGCAATATTTAATCTTTCAGGTTCATGTGGAGGTACCCGACAACGAAGCACTGGTGTACACGATGTTGTTCTACCAAAGGGCCCTTCCCAAGCATGTTTGAGTTTACGTTTCCATCTTACAAATACTTGAGCCCTGAGGAAAACTGCCAAAGTAGTGAGAAAGTGGTACAGCCCAAATAGAGGAAAAAGGTCGATTCCAAAACCCAGAATTCTACTTCCAGCTTTCCTTTAGTCACTAAGGAAACCTTGAAAGACTAAAAACCAGGTGTAATAAATTACTGTATTCCGGGAGACTACTAGGAAGCAGTTTATTAAGAGGCTAGCACTTTAGCAATTAAGAGAACATGGAAACAGGTAAAATTCATCACATGAAGTGTAGGATGGGTTTAGAAAAATTTCCCACATAAGAACATGTGCAAATCTGTTAAAAAGAAGCCAGTAAGACAGTACTGCTGAAAAGCAATTATATTAACCGCAAAGCTGGGTAACACTAATGTGTTTTCTACTCCCAGAAAACACAAGAGGCCTACACGCAAATAAATAAGAGAGAATGGGGAGAAAAATCACATTTATTAGTTAAGACAACCACAGGCTGGACACAACACACATGCTAAAAAATGGACTGTCTTTTAAAAGTTACTTAAAAGATAGTTAAATGTTTTCCACAGCCCCACAATCATTTCAATAAATGTTTACAAATTAAAAGGCCCACGTCAGACATTTACAGTAAAATGTGTAATAAATACTCCAACTTACGCCCAAAAGCTGTTAAGTCGTAATGAATTTGACTAATCATGCTATTGAAAACTGTTCAGTTACTAGAGGGTGAAATCAGTTTTCAATGTATTAGTCCTAAAAATACCACTCCTTATCTTGTCCCAGGAAAAGTGTACTTTTACATTTTAGAGATAAGGCATTAACACCAATTAAAACCTCATTTTAATAACCAGAATTTAAATCAAGTCTCAAAGACCTTTCCTCTCCTTGCATTAACATATATACCAGACTTGCTGGGAAGACATTCAGGCCTACTTCTAGCCATCACCGAAACAAATTATTAAGATTGGTGAGCCAAAGTTAAATATAAAGCTACCTATCAAATCTTTTAAAGCAATAAACCCATGTTAACCCTAACAAAAGGACCTATAGTCCACTGTGCTTTGGGTAATGTGGTTTCTCACAATTTCTTTTATCATGAATAGACTTTTACATTTTGAAGTCCCCCAGAGTTCCCTGAATTATTGGACATTTGTGACTCCCAAATGTGTTACGAGCCCCCAGAAAGCCTATGAAGACTATCATCTTGAAGAACACTAAAACCATCAAGGGAGCAGTCTTTTCAGCTTTGTTCAGTAGTTTAGCAAATCCTACTACACGCAGGAATACAAATATAATCTTTTGAAAAGTTACTTAGAAACTTTTTCAAATGATGAATTTTGCAAAAGGGAACAGTCGTTCATACTCACACTAAGCAGTCTAAGAGTGGGGCTACACAGTTACTTCCTGTTTCAGTATCTTTCACCATTCTAACATATTTAAACTCACCTGATACTGGGAGGTATGAACAGAAAGCCTTTATGCTATTTAGCCTTGAATTTCTGATCAACCTAAACCAATTCCACCTTAATTCTTGCAATAGGACTAGATTGCTCTAAGTGCCTTCTGATCTCCCCACTTCCCAAAATGAAACTATAGAAAGGAGCAGTCAATTTTAGATTTTATGATTAAAATAAAAACACCATCTAAGCCAAGTTTTACATGACACTATATATGTAAAATAAAGTACCATTTCCACTTAATTCAGTCTTCAAATATTTTTTATTGGAAGGCCATGCATTGCCTTCATTTATTGTATTTCAAATCACTGTACATTTACTTTTGTGAAAACACTGCCTGCATTTTCTAGTACAAAAAAAACCTAAAAATTGTTTCAGGAATGTAGAGAAATATCCAACTTAAATAGCGAAAAAGTGCACCATAATTACTGCTGCACTGCAGTCATTTCTGCATTTCCCATGTTTCTTAAATAACTATCTTGTCTGATAACACACAATATAAAGAGCAATTATGAAAAACAGACATTTACATATACTTCCTAGAGTCTTATTGGGAATATCCTGTTGGCATAGGATAACCAATCATAGGCGCAGCTGCAGTAGCAGGATATGCATATGCCTGTTGGTTTATACCATTGTGCATATTTGGAACGTTACTTCCATATTGCTGAGTGCTATCATAACCGTTCTGGTAAGTCCCTGTTGGATTACCAGTCCTAAAACTGGTCTGTATACCAGCAGACACAAAATTACTTCCAAAGCTCCCATTGGTGTAATTCGCAGCACTGTAAACACCATTCTGAGTTTTTGCCCCAAAATCTCTCTTAAGCAGACTAGAGTAACCGCGGTCATAATTTTCCCTGTCTCTAAATGTATTAAATCCACCCCTTTTGCCCGCAGAGTATCTGTCCCGCCGGTCATCCTTCATGCCTCCTGTATAGTATCTTTCACCATGTCTAACATATGTTATAACTCTAGAAACTTTCAAATGATGAATTTTCAAAAGAACAGTCGTTCATACTCACACTAAGCAGTCTAAGAGTGGGGCTACACAGTTACTTCCTGTTTCAGTATCTTTCACCATTCTAACATATTTAAACTCACCTGATACTGGGAGGTATGAACAGAAAGCCTTTATGCTATTTAGCCTTGAATTTCTGATCAACCTAAACCAATTCCACCTTAATTCTTGCAATAGGACTAGATTGCTCTAAGTGCCTTCTGATCTCCCCACTTCCCAAAATGAAACTATAGAAAGGAGCAGTCAATTTTAGATTTTATGATTAAAATAAAAACACCATCTAAGCCAAGTTTTACATGACACTATATATGTAAAATAAAGTACCATTTCCACTTAATTCAGTCTTCAAATATTTTTTATTGGAAGGCCATGCATTGCCTTCATTTATTGTATTTCAAATCACTGTACATTTACTTTTGTGAAAACACTGCCTGCATTTTCTAGTACAAAAAAAACCTAAAAATTGTTTCAGGAATGTAGAGAAATATCCAACTTAAATAGCGAAAAAGTGCACCATAATTACTGCTGCACTGCAGTCATTTCTGCATTTCCCATGTTTCTTAAATAACTATCTTGTCTGATAACACACAATATAAAGAGCAATTATGAAAAACAGACATTTACATATACTTCCTAGAGTCTTATTGGGAATATCCTGTTGGCATAGGATAACCAATCATAGGCGCAGCTGCAGTAGCAGGATATGCATATGCCTGTTGGTTTATACCATTGTGCATATTTGGAACATTACTTCCATATTGCTGAGTGCTATCATAACCGTTCTGGTAAGTCCCTGTTGGATTACCAGTCCTAAAACTGGTCTGTATACCTGCAGACACAAAATTACTTCCAAAGCTGCCATTGGTATAATTTGCAGCACTGTAAACACCATTCTGAGTTTTTGCCGCAAAATCTCTCTTAAGCAGACTAGAGTAACCGCGGTCGTAATTTTCCCTGTCTCTAAATGTATTAAATCCACCCCTCTTGCCCGCAGAGTATCTGTCCCGTCGGTCATCCTTCATGCCTCCTCTACCCCTGGAACGACCTGTCAGGAAAAAATTGCAAACTGATTATTTCCATGGAACAAATCATTACTAACACAGAAAAGAACTTCACAGCTCTGAGAAGTATTTTCTCAACTTCTTTCTGCAGATTCTACTCACCCACCAATCCCATCTAAATGGGTTTGCAGACAATCATGTGACCCCACACCACGAACCAAAGGCTGGTCTTACCTGAACCTCTGTCTTCGACCAACTGAAGCAACTTAGGATTAATTGCTTGATTAGCTTCACGAAGCACAGAGATAAGGTCGCTCACTTGCTTTATGTTATTAGGTGTAAAGAAAGTGTATGCTGTGCCTGTTTTGGTACTGCGAGCAGTTCTTCCAATTCGATGAATATAATCCTCTGAGGAGTTAGGGTAGTCATAATTGATGACAAATTTCACATCTTCCACATCTGTAAGGTGTTGCAGTGTGGCAAAATAGGAGTGTACGGAGTTTTGCACACCACAACAGCCAGACCAAAAATAAAAAGTTAGACAATTGCATTCCCAAGAAGGTATGGGCTGCAAAAAATAGTTAAAATGGTTATCCATTCCCTGTAGGAATACCATTGAGATTGAAAGGGGGGGGTAAAGAAAGAAAAAGCACAGGTCATCTGTATGCCTCATTACCCACCCAATGATGAAGCCTGTCAAAAGGACGTATTTCCTGACACTCCCAAGTTAGCAAGTCCCCTTAGGGATCATCAAGTGACATCTGAATGCTTCTGTGCAGTAGGGCCACGTAAAAGTTCACAGCAACCTCCTCGTGTGCTCTCATATTGAGGACCTTTCAACAAAAATGTATTATGGTCCTTTGCATCACACACTTATAATCGTCAAGTTCAAAATTCTGGCCACACTGCTTGTCTTGCCAAGACCTTAAAACCGCAGCTGCAAGAAAAACATACCTGTCCCCCAAAAGTTGTTTTTATGCACTGTGTCTCGTCTAGGCAAGCGCTTCCAAGAAGCCAGGATTCACTTGAGAATGTGTCTCTCTCTGGCAGGTCTCGACATGACGACTACTGTGTAGGTGAGGGAGGAACTTTCAAAGCACTGCTTTTCTTTTCCCACTGACTAAGTGTGAGAAGTTGCTTCTGCTCTAGATCTTATGTGCCAGTACTCACCAATTTGTAAAGACTTAGTACCTTTTAAAGCTGCTCTCTCCATTTCAAACTTGAACAAAAATTTCATTGAACATTGAAGTTTGAGAATATTTCTTCGACATTTCAGCAAACTCACTGAAACTCAAAGACCCACAGATCACAGTAAACAGTTTGAAGCAATGCTGTACCATGGCAATCATGCAAAGCATGGGACAGAAGAAATACCACGGCAGTGAACTGTGAGGATAACTTCCATTTTTTTCCCCCGGAGAGAACAGTTTACGGGGCAGAGGTCGTATGTTCTGCCTTTTGAAGATTACTGGCACACTTTCAGCTTTTCACCTCTCTAATCGACTGGAAGCAGCCAGCCGATCACTAGTCCTCCATCCCCCTCGAGTCCTCCGATTGTCATGCCTAGGCCTTGCCACAAAGACTGCACCTTTATATGAAAAAAACTTAGAAAAAATGCAGAGGTTAAAGAAAGCAATAAACTTTCTTTAAAAAAAATTATATGGAGATCTTCTGGGAAATCAAGCCATGAATTCGAGTTTGTACTAACCTAGCCCTCTGGAGGCCACATCTGTAGCAATCAGAATAGGAGCCTTTCCATGTTTGAATTCTGCAGAGAAAGACATATATAGTCACCAATGTGAATGGTATTCTTGGTGGGTTTGGGGGGGGGGGTACCCGCACTTAAAATACTTACCATTTAAAACCCAGTCACGTTCCTGTTGACTCTTGTCACCATGGATACCCATGGCAGGCCACCTAAATTATAGAAGCTACATTAGGAAACTGGCACTTAAAGAACTTCAAACAGATGTTAACTCACATCATCATCTGATTAAACATTGCCCCTCTCCCTAAACTCAGCTCTAACAAATATCTGCTTTAATAGAGGGAGACCACATACCCATCTCTCCTCATTTTTCTAGTGAGTTCATGAAAACTTCCCAAAGGCACTGCTTCTAGAAAAATTCACTTGAGAATGTGTCCTCTCTGGCAGGTCTCGACATGACGACTACTGTGTAGGTGAGGGAGGAACTTTCAAAGCACTGCTTTTCTTTTCCCACTGACTAAGTGTGAGAAGTTGCTTCTGCTCTAGATCTTATGTGCCAGTACTCACCAATTTGTAAAGACTTAGTACCTTTTAAAGCTGCTCTCTCCATTTCAAACTTGAACAAAAATTTCATTGAACATTGAAGTTTGAGAATATTTCTTCGACATTTCAGCAAACTCACTGAAACTCAAAGACCCACAGATCACAGTAAACAGTTTGAAGCAATGCTGTACCATGGCAATCATGCAAAGCATGGGACAGAAGAAATACCACGGCAGTGAACTGTGAGGATAACTTCCATTTTTTTCCCCCGGAGAGAACAGTTTACGGGGCAGAGGTCGTATGTTCTGCCTTTTGAAGATTACTGGCACACTTTCAGCTTTTCACCTCTCTAATCGACTGGAAGCAGCCAGCCGATCACTAGTCCTCCATCCCCCTCGAGTCCTCCGATTGTCATGCCTAGGCCTTGCCACAAAGACTGCACCTTTATATGAAAAAAACTTAGAAAAAATGCAGAGGTTAAAGAAAGCAATAAACTTTCTTTAAAAAAAATTATATGGAGATCTTCTGGGAAATCAAGCCATGAATTCGAGTTTGTACTAACCTAGCCCTCTGGAGGCCACATCTGTAGCAATCAGAATAGGAGCCTTTCCATGTTTGAATTCTGCAGAGAAAGACATATATAGTCACCAATGTGAATGGTATTCTTGGTGGGTTTGGGGGGGGGGGGGTACCCGCACTTAAAATACTTACCATTTAAAACCCAGTCACGTTCCTGTTGACTCTTGTCACCATGGATACCCATGGCAGGCCACCTAAATTATAGAAGCTACATTAGGAAACTGGCACTTAAAGAACTTCAAACAGATGTTAACTCACATCATCATCTGATTAAACATTGCCCCTCTCCCTAAACTCAGCTCTAACAAATATCTGCTTTAATAGAGGGAGACCACATACCCATCTCTCCTCATTTTTCTAGTGAGTTCATCACATCGTCTTTTGGTTTCAACAAAAACAATAGTCTTATTTTCCTTCTCACTCATTATCTCTTCCATCAGACGAATAAGCCTTGGGAAAAAAAAACCCCCAGAGAATTCTAAGTTCATGGTTATAAGCAGAACACCAACTTTTATTCACATGGCTACAAGTTAAAAATTCCTGCTTAATTTTAAACAGGTCTACCCCTTATCCTTAAAACTGTAAGACAGTACTCTTTAAGTATGATACACAATTAGTGATAACCAATTATCTGAAAGAAAACAATTCACATCGTGACAAATTTCAAATAAACATTTAGATCCCACCCAAATAAAACTCATGTTTTAATACAGTTTTTAAGTTATTTCTAGAGTTAAGACTTACTTTTCATCTTTTTCTACATCATGACACACATCCACAATTTGAAGAATGTTGTGATTTGCACTCAGTTCTAGTGCACCGATGTTTATATGAATATAGTCTTTCAGAAAATCTTCAGCAAGTTGTCTTACTTCTTTTGGCCAGGTAGCACTCCACATCAGGGTTTGCCTATCAGGCTGAAGATTTTTAAATGAAAAAAAAAAAAAGGCATTTTTACTTCAAGAAAATATTTACAGCTAAGTTTGAACACGTAACATTTAAAGGGCACTTACCCTTATCTGGTCCACAATCTTCCTTATTTGGGGTTCAAATCCCATGTCAAGCATTCTATCTGCTTCATCAAGGACAAGGTAGGTGGTTCTTCTTAGGTTGGTTTTCCCACATTCTAGAAAGTCAATCAGTCTTCCAGGTGTTGCGATACAGATTTCCACACCTTCAATTAAACACACAAATGTAACCATGGCATCTAAAACTTTCTGCATAATCAGTGACAAATAAAACTTTGTTACATACCTCTTTCCAAATCACGAATTTGTGGTCCCTTGGGAGCACCGCCATAAATGCAAGTAGACTTCAAGCGACAAGCTCTACAGTATTCAGCAGCTACTTGCTGTACCTGTTGGGCCAGTTCCCGAGTTGGTGCCAGCACCAAGCACTATCGAAAAGAGAAAGTGGAACACCTTTAGCAGAGTCCTGGATTCTAGTTAAACATGGCCCCTCTCCCTAAACTCAGCTCTAACAAATATCTGCTTTAATAGAGGGAGACCACATACCCATCTCTCCTCATTTTTCTAGTGAGTTCATCACATCGTCTTTTGGTTTCAACAAAAACAATAGTCTTATTTTCCTTCTCACTCATTATCTCTTCCATCAGACGAATAAGCCTTGGGAAAAAAAAACCCCCAGAGAATTCTAAGTTCATGGTTATAAGCAGAACACCAACTTTTATTCACATGGCTACAAGTTAAAAATTCCTGCTTAATTTTAAACAGGTCTACCCCTTATCCTTAAAACTGTAAGACAGTACTCTTTAAGTATGATACACAATTAGTGATAACCAATTATCTGAAAGAAAACAATTCACATCGTGACAAATTTCAAATAAACATTTAGATCCCACCCAAATAAAACTCATGTTTTAATACAGTTTTTAAGTTATTTCTAGAGTTAAGACTTACTTTTCATCTTTTTCTACATCATGACACACATCCACAATTTGAAGAATGTTGTGATTTGCACTCAGTTCTAGTGCACCGATGTTTATATGAATATAGTCTTTCAGAAAATCTTCAGCAAGTTGTCTTACTTCTTTTGGCCAGGTAGCACTCCACATCAGGGTTTGCCTATCAGGCTGAAGATTTTTAAATGAAAAAAAAAAAAAGGCATTTTTACTTCAAGAAAATATTTACAGCTAAGTTTGAACACGTAACATTTAAAGGGCACTTACCCTTATCTGGTCCACAATCTTCCTTATTTGGGGTTCAAATCCCATGTCAAGCATTCTATCTGCTTCATCAAGGACAAGGTAGGTGGTTCTTCTTAGGTTGGTTTTCCCACATTCTAGAAAGTCAATCAGTCTTCCAGGTGTTGCGATACAGATTTCCACACCTTCAATTAAACACACAAATGTAACCATGGCATCTAAAACTTTCTGCATAATCAGTGACAAATAAAACTTTGTTACATACCTCTTTCCAAATCACGAATTTGTGGTCCCTTGGGAGCACCGCCATAAATGCAAGTAGACTTCAAGCGACAAGCTCTACAGTATTCAGCAGCTACTTGCTGTACCTGTTGGGCCAGTTCCCGAGTTGGTGCCAGCACCAAGCACTATCGAAAAGAGAAAGTGGAACACCTTTAGCAGAGTCCTGGATTCTAGTTTTAAAGTGCTAATTTACTACTGTTACTCTGGCAGATGATTTACATTACAAAACCCAAAGCGGCTTTGTCTCTAGCTAAACTAGGAAAATACCTCTGTATATAAAGCCATCACAAATAGTCTTTAGCTATGTTTTCTACCAATCTCTATACCTTTAACCAAAACTTAAGAGTATACATATATACACTTACAATAGGCCCATCACCTCTCTCTAGGAATGGCTGATGATTGATGTGAACGATGGCAGGCAGCAAATACTGTACAGGGGAAAAGCAAACAGTAGAAATTTTATTAAATACACTTCTAGTTTTCTTTTAATTCCATTTTCTTCAGGACATGTCACATAACTCAGAAGTTCTCCCAAACTTACAGACAAAGTCTTTCCAGATCCAGTTTGTGCTACCCCAACCATATCCAATCCACTGAGAGCAACTGGCCATCCCTGAGCTTGAATAGCTGTGGGTTCAGTGAAGTTCTGCCTTGCAATCACATCCATGACATTTGCTGTAATAATCAACAAGCAAATGAGTAATGTCAAGAGAAAAAAAGGGAATTAAAATAAAGGTGTGGGAAACTAGCACTTACCAGGGAAGTTTGCTTCATAAAAATTCAGGACTGGCTTTGGGCAGTTATGACCTCTAACTGTGATTTCCTTGCTTCTTCTGTATGTCTCTACCTCTTGCTACAAAAAAAAATTATAAAATGAGATCAATAGACCCCTATATTGACAATTATCTAAATGAATATTCCTTTTAAAAATTCAGATCTACACATGAAAACTGTATACTATGCTCAACCACTGTTAAGTTAAAGAAAAAAAAGAAGACAATCACTTGTCTCCAGAAGTAACACTTCTTCCCCAACTACTTGGACAAACTGAGTTTCCCAAAATTTCCAAGACATTTCCAAGTCAGATTCTGATTTACTTAAGTGTGGCTGAATTACAGCCTGATGAAGACACATGAAATTACTCACTGCTGTACGCCTAGCCAAATCGGGGTGTTCTTGATAAAAATTCTTCTCAAATTTGGGCAGCTCATCAAGATTCCACTTCTTTTTAACCAGTTTCTCCCCAGGGTTTCCAAACTTCTTTCCAGATAATGGCCCTGCCCTACTTCCTCCAAATCGAGGGGCACCAAACCTAAAAATTTAAAAAAAAGGTTAGATTTTCAAACAGGTACAGACTTCTTTTTGTGGCACCCTTGGGCACAAGCTAAAAGATCAATCAAAAACTTCTGCAAGCGGAAGACCCAGTGCTGTCCTCAGTGACCGTCATCCTTTCAAAAGCCACAGTTAGCACGGAATCCGCCTCATTTCCCGTTGTAGCAAATACACACCATTGAGACCCAGTTAACATCCCGGTATCTGCCAGATGGGAAACGGGCTGTCCAAGCTCTAGAAGCTCAGATGACAAGGACAGGCAACAGCTGGTGGCTACTAGTCTTTCCCGCGAGCAAAAAAAGAAATTAGACGGCTACGAAAAACAAAGTCGAAGCTTAACCCCGATGCTACTCAGAAGCTTTCTCCACCAAAGGGCTTCGATTTCGACGGGTAACGGAATAGCACAGGCAGTGAGAGCAGACCACGGACGGTGGTCTCGGGGACGGGGAGGCAAGCCAATCGAGACGGGGGATCCCGCAAAACGGCTTCCCACCGAGGCGGCCGAATTACATAACAGACGGAAAAAGAGGAGGAGGAGCTGCAGACGACAGGGGAGGAGTCCCGGCCCGGGCGGAGCCGGCCGGGCGGCGTTCCCGCTGGGGCGGCGCTTCCCCCTTTGTCTCGCATTTCTCTCTGCGCCACATTTTCTCGACGCTGCCATTTTGAGCTCCTCCGCCGGGCGGGGTAACAAAGGCGCCGCCGCCATGTCCGCCGCCGGCATTTTGTACCCACGGCTCAGCCGCATGGCCGATTCCCGCGGCGCCAGCCACCCGCTTACCCTCGCCGCCCACGAACGGCTTCGGGGGCGGCCTCGACACCCCAGAACCCTGGGGCCCCAAAACACCGCCTCTAAGCGTGCCCTTAAAAGCGGCGATTTCGCCTCAAAGCGACACATGAAATTACTCACTGCTGTACGCCTAGCCAAATCGGGGTGTTCTTGATAAAAATTCTTCTCAAATTTGGGCAGCTCATCAAGATTCCACTTCTTTTTAACCAGTTTCTCCCCAGGGTTTCCAAACTTCTTTCCAGATAATGGCCCTGCCCTACTTCCTCCAAATCGAGGGGCACCAAACCTAAAAATTTAAAAAAAAGGTTAGATTTTCAAACAGGTACAGACTTCTTTTTGTGGCACCCTTGGGCACAAGCTAAAAGATCAATCAAAAACTTCTGCAAGCGGAAGACCCAGTGCTGTCCTCAGTGACCGTCATCCTTTCAAAAGCCACAGTTAGCACGGAATCCGCCTCATTTCCCGTTGTAGCAAATACACACCATTGAGACCCAGTTAACATCCCGGTATCTGCCAGATGGGAAACGGGCTGTCCAAGCTCTAGAAGCTCAGATGACAAGGACAGGCAACAGCTGGTGGCTACTAGTCTTTCCCGCGAGCAAAAAAAAAAATTAAACGTCTACGAAAAACAAAGTCGAAGCTTAACCCCGATGCTACTCAGAAGCTTTCTCCACCAAAGGGCTTCGATTTCGACGGGTAACGGAATAGCACAGGCAGTGAGAGCAGACCACGGACGGTGGTCTCGGGGACGGGGAGGCAAGCCAATCGAGACGGGGGATCCCGCAAAACGGCTTCCCACCGAGGCGGCCGAATTACATAACAGACGGAAAAAGAGGAGGAGGAGCTGCAGACGACAGGGGAGGAGTCCCGGCCCGGGCGGAGCCGGCCGGGCGGCGTTCCCGCTGGGGCGGCGCTTCCCCCTTTGTCTCGCATTTCTCTCTGCGCCACATTTTCTCGACGCTGCCATTTTGAGCTCCTCCGCCGGGCGGGGTAACAAAGGCGCCGCCGCCATGTCCGCCGCCGGCATTTTGTACCCACGGCTCAGCCGCATGGCCGATTCCCGCGGCGCCAGCCACCCGCTTACCCTCGCCGCCCACGAACGGCTTCGGGGGCGGCCCCTCGACACCCCCAGAACCCCCGGGGCCCCCAAAACACCGCCTCTAAGCGTGCCCTTAAAAGCGGCGATTTCGCCTCAAAGCGCTGCGCTTCCCGCCCCTCAAAGAAACGCGACCCTCGACGTGATCGCCACAGCGGCCAAAGCGTCGAGGCCGCGGCGCCCCCTCCCCAACAAAAGGCACCCCCTGCGGGCCGTGGAAAGGTTTCACTCCCCGTCGGTGTCGGACAAATACCAAGATGGCGCAAGCCTTTCCCGAAGACGGAGGCCCGCGGCCAGGCTTGCTCGCCGCCTCCCCGCCCCCCACAACCCCCTCCTCGGCCCCCCATCCCCCACCCGCCGGTTCCCACACTCACCCTCGATCCCGGCCGCGGTCTCGGTCACTCGAATAACTCGACATGGCGTCAATGGTTGCGGTTGGCGGGGAGCGAAGCGGAGAGAACCGGGTACGACGGGTCGCTGGAGGCAGCTCCGGCGACAGCAAAGCCTTGCGGGGGCGGCGGCGGCGGCCGAAGGGCGGCGATGACGCGAGACGGAGCTGCTCGACAAGGGGCCGGTGGAAATGAATGAGGTGCCGGCCGCGTCCCGGCAGCCGGTTTTATACCCTGGCCCGCCTCCTGCGCCGCAGAGGGTACTGGGAGCCGCTCTATGACCTAATCACTCCTCCCCTGCGTAGGGGCCCCAACGCCCGCCGGCGTTCCGGAATCCGCCATGTTCTCGCCCCGCCCCTCCCCTCCGTGTTGCTGGTTGTGCGCCCCTGTCAAGGGTGGGTCCCTCCGTCCACCGCTAGGGTGATTCAGCCTGCACTCTCGGGACTTCACCTGGTTTTCGTCTTTTACCCTTCAAGGAAGTCACTGCGCCCCTTTCCAGGTCCAGCCCAGACAATAAAATGGCCAGCCCAGGCCAAGCCCCTCTGTCCGCTTGGAGATGTTTACGTCTCCCGAGGAGCTTTCACGCAAATAACCAAGGGCGACGGGAAGGCGGAGCCTGATTGTGTCACGTGGCTGCCCCCGCCCTCCGGCCGAGCGGGCCGCACTACTTCTCCGGTTGGCGTCGGCGGAGGGGTACACCACCAAACAGCGCACCGGAAGAGCTGTGCTAGGGCCCCCGGGAGGTCGGCCGGGGCTGCCGGGTGACCCGGGATGCCAAGCTCACCTGCCCCAGAACCCCTTCCAGGGATCTGGCGAGTGGAGAATGGTATCGAGAGCTTGCAAACCGCCGCCTCGGCACGTGCTTCCAAAGGAAGTGCTCCCGCGGCGACCAATCAGCAGCGAGAAGCCGTTTTAACGTCCCTCCCCTTTCCCACTCCCGCCTCTCTCCCGGCCCAGTCGTCTCCGTCTCTGTGTCCGCGCCGGGTCTGCGCCGTGCGGCCCTCCTTGGACGCCGTCCCGCGCGCGCCGGGTTGGGAGTCCGGCGGCGACGTGCCTCCGCGGCATGGCCGGCTCAGAGGCTGGTGAGTCTCGGCCTGGAGCCCCGTTTGTGTGGGGGCTTCCGTCTCCGTTCAGTCCAAGCTCCCGAACGCTCCCCTCCCCGTCTTATCTGGAGGCCTCGGGCGGGTCTGGGCTGCCGGCGGGGCTTCCCGTCGTAGTCGGCGGGTTCCTGACGAGGGCTAGGCTTCCCGCCCCTGGGGCATTTGAAGCTAGGGAGCCCGGTTTGGGCGGGGAGACAAGGGCCCTGCGGCGAGGCCCGTAGCACGCCCGCATCCTGGCTGCAAATGGTCGGAAAGGGTCTTTACCTAGACTGGTATTTCTCGGGGGTGGGAGTGCCTTCTGCTCTTGAGTTGTGCAGCCTGAGGCTGTACCGGCATCTGTGCTAAACCTTTGAGGGCTGGCACTCTGGTGAAAATCTGTTAGTGTCCTCCCAAAGCGGAATACTGGTGGATTTTTCCCTCTACAGTGCTTTCTACGGTGACCGGCGTTGTGTCTCGCCGTTTTGGGAAAGCGAAATGATTTGGTTGTCTAGGACGCTTTCATCTTCTGTCCAAGGCAGCGTTCAAGCTAGCTAGTTGTCGCGGTTTGGACTGCTCAGAGTAATGGGCACCAGGAGAGGGAGATAATGTGCCTTGAAGACGCTCAAACACACATTTATTTCTAGAACTTACTGAAGATAACGTGCACGATAAATGAACTTTCTCTTTAATTGCCTGTTTTTTCAGGGAACAAGTGTTTAAGATTTGCTATATTACTTTCGGTGGAGAAACCCTTGAAGTTCATAATCGAGGATGCAATACCACCAAACAGCGCACCGGAAGAGCTGTGCTAGGGCCCCCGGGAGGTCGGCCGGGGCTGCCGGGTGACCCGGGATGCCAAGCTCACCTGCCCCAGAACCCCTTCCAGGGATCTGGCGAGTGGAGAATGGTATCGAGAGCTTGCAAACCGCCGCCTCGGCACGTGCTTCCAAAGGAAGTGCTCCCGCGGCGACCAATCAGCAGCGAGAAGCCGTTTTAACGTCCCTCCCCTTTCCCACTCCCGCCTCTCTCCCGGCCCAGTCGTCTCCGTCTCTGTGTCCGCGCCGGGTCTGCGCCGTGCGGCCCTCCTTGGACGCCGTCCCGCGCGCGCCGGGTTGGGAGTCCGGCGGCGACGTGCCTCCGCGGCATGGCCGGCTCAGAGGCTGGTGAGTCTCGGCCTGGAGCCCCGTTTGTGTGGGGGCTTCCGTCTCCGTTCAGTCCAAGCTCCCGAACGCTCCCCTCCCCGTCTTATCTGGAGGCCTCGGGCGGGTCTGGGCTGCCGGCGGGGCTTCCCGTCGTAGTCGGCGGGTTCCTGACGAGGGCTAGGCTTCCCCGCTCCCTGGGGCATTTGAAGCTAGGGAGCCCGGTTTGGGCGGGGAGACAAGGGCCCTGCGGCGAGGCCCGTAGCACGCCCGCATCCTGGCTGCAAATGGTCGGAAAGGGTCTTTACCTAGACTGGTATTTCTCGGGGGTGGGAGTGCCTTCTGCTCTTGAGTTGTGCAGCCTGAGGCTGTACCGGCATCTGTGCTAAACCTTTGAGGGCTGGCACTCTGGTGAAAATCTGTTAGTGTCCTCCCAAAGCGGAATACTGGTGGATTTTTCCCTCTACAGTGCTTTCTACGGTGACCGGCGTTGTGTCTCGCCGTTTTGGGAAAGCGAAATGATTTGGTTGTCTAGGACGCTTTCATCTTCTGTCCAAGGCAGCGTTCAAGCTAGCTAGTTGTCGCGGTTTGGACTGCTCAGAGTAATGGGCACCAGGAGAGGGAGATAATGTGCCTTGAAGACGCTCAAACACACATTTATTTCTAGAACTTACTGAAGATAACGTGCACGATAAATGAACTTTCTCTTTAATTGCCTGTTTTTTCAGGGAACAAGTGTTTCAGATTTGCTAAATTACTTTTGGTGGAGAAACCCTTGAAAGAATTTGGTTAATTCCATCAAAGGGATCGAGGGGATGATACACAGGAAACCGATAGGATTAGTAATGTGCTAGCTCTGAATTTAGAGACTTTGTTGAGGTTTTTTTGTTAAGATTTTTAAAAATTTTGCCCTCTTTTATTGATTTTTTTCCACCTTTATTCTTTGGCCTGTGTGGGCCTCCCATTGCAGTGGCCTCTTGTTGCAGAGCACTGGCTCTGGGCGCATGCGCTCTAGAGTGCTAGCTCGTAATTGGACACACCGGCCCAGCCACTCCGTGGCACGTGGGATCTTCCAGAGCGAGGGATCGAACCCGTGTCACCTTGCACAGCAAGGCAGCCTCTTTACCTACTGGACCACCAGGGAAGCCCAGAGACTTTGTTTTAATGAATTTCCCATATCTCCTTTCATATGCGTCAAATATAATTAAAAATAGAACTAAGAAATGCAGTAGTGGTGCCATTGCTCTAGTTCTTCACAGCCCAAGTTAATCACCACCTATTTGGACATCAGAGAAATTCCAGCTTGCACACGATAATTGGGTTAAAAACATGACTAATGCTGTGGGGAATTTGAAGCAACATCCATTAATTAGTTTTTTGTAGCCGCAGAGTATCGTTAACAAACTGTCTTGTTTATGACATCCTGTTTACTTGTAAATGTGTTCGAGAATATCTATGGCTTGTAAAATGAGACCTGGGGTTTGTAACTTAAAAAATTTTAGGTTGCAGCGGTGAAGACTGGATTTGCATCATAGTTTTTTTTTTAAAGATTTATTTATTTATTCATTTTGGGCGGGGGTCGGGTTGGGGAGGGAGGGGAGAGGGCGGGCCATTTCTATTGGTCTTTCATTTCTCTGTTTTCATCCGTCTTTGTTCTTTGGCTCCTGTGGGCCTTCCATCGCGGCGGCATCTATTGCTGCAGAGCCCCGGCTCTGGGCGCATGCGCTCCAGAGCTCCGGCTCTGTGATTGGACACATGGGTCCAGCCGCTCCGCGGCACGTGGGATCTTCCCAGGCCAGGGATCGAACCGGCGCCCCTTGCACTGCAAGGCGGTGTCCTTACCCACTGGACCACCAGGGGAAGCCCTGCATCATAGTTTTGATTATGCTTTTTGGAAGTCATCCCAAGAAATTAAACACAGCTTTTCAAAAATCAGGGCTTCCCTGGTGGCTTATCTGGGTAAAGAATCCTTCTGCAATGTGGGAGACCTTGGTTCAGTCCCTGGGTTAGGAAGATCCCCTGGAGAAGGGAAAGGCTACCCAGTCCAGTAGTCCTGTCTGGGGGATTCCATGGGTCACAGAGAGTTGGATACGACTGAGCAATGTTCACTCTTTTTCACTTTCAAAAATCATGCCCAGTCCAGTGGTTAGGCTCAACCTTCTAGAACAGAGGACACAGGTTCCATGCCTGTTCAGTAGTTAAGATCCCACATGCTCTGGAGTGTGGCCAGAAATGTTTTTAATTGAATAAAGATTTATCTAGGAGGGTCTTTGAAATTCTCTTAACAATCAGATTCCTCCTTTTCTATAGAATTCAGTGTCTGTGTGGAGGTTATTTTTTAAATGAATGTGTATGACTTTTTCTAGGATTAGTTAAGGCTGATCTTTTCCCTTTATCAACAGAGTGGGTAACCATTGCCAATAATCTTCTTTTGAAATGTCACATACACCTGAGGATTCAAGAACTAGAAGACTGTGATGCTAATGTTTTTATTGCTCTTTATCAATCCATTTTGGGAGAAAAGGTGCCAGGTAAGGATACTTAAAAGTGGGAGTAATAATGTGCATATAGTATCTATATCTTAGGCCAGAGTTTCTAGTGCTTGTTAGTTAGATCCAATAGTATGTATAAAATCTTGAGTTTTATCTTTGCGTCTTATTTCTATCTAAATAATAGCATTCACTGCCTTAATGAGTGTTTTAGGAGACCCACCTGTAACTACTGCCTTGGGCCATTAACAGTTTAATCATTCATAGTGCCCTGTGAAAGTGACACCTTCTCTGAAAATTTACCTTCTTGGGTTCTAAAATTGAGTGGAATTTGAAGACTTGTTGAGTCCTGGTATTTAACCAATGTTATGGATAAGAATTGTCTGTACTGTGTTCCTGGTTAAACATCTCAGAGTCCTTATCCATAGATTGCTCTGCTATCTTTGTATCTTTACATAGTTTATAACCATTAATGCTCTGCTATCTTTGTATCTTTACGTAGTTTATAACCATTAACCCCCAGAGCTCTGCATAGTCTCTCTTTGCTCCAGTGCTGTGAGTCAGTGCCCTTAGCACTTCCTGGAATAATGGGATCGCCTCCAGCTAGTATCTTTGATACTAGTCTCAACTCTCTTTAGAGTTCAGAGGCATGTAGTTATTGAACTAATCTTTTAAAATACATTTCTTGTCCTTCCCCAAGACAGTTGTCTTCTGAATATCAGAGGAGAAACTCCAAGTTTAAGCTGTTGTTAAAATTTTTCTGCATTCTGGTTGATACGGATCTTTTAAACCTTTATACCAGTTATTCCTATTAGGCTGCTTTAATAGCACATACATGAACCTTCCTTTCGCACCTATTGTGAGTTTTTTCCCTCTCATGAAAAGCAGCCTGCATAACTGTGGGTTAAAGTCCCACCTCATGGGTTCTCTCTCTTTTTAGAATATTAGCAGCTCCTTGAATTTTGGGACTTAGTTAGCTTTCTTTAGCATGATGCTTATCATAGAGCATGCTCATATATGTGTTGATTGAATAATTAGTAAAGATTCTACATTGTGGAATTCAGGCTGTTTATCTGTACGCTGTAGCCTGCTCTGTTTGGGCAGAGCTGAGAGGCCTGGTCAGAGAAAGGTAGATGAAAACTTGGACTTGCATAGATGCAAAATTACGTAGTTTTTTTTCCCCCGCAGACCTCATAACTTTTCCCAAGAATCAAGAGGATGAAGCGCACAATATACAAGCAGTAATTGATTCACTAGCTTTGGATTACCTGCAGGTTAGCCTGTCTCACATAACAGGTTGGTATGTACTTAATCATCAGATAATTTTGCATTTTACTAGAAATATTTTGTTGGGTAGAACCCTCAGCATTGTTTTACCAAATGAGTAAGCTTGTGAAATAGACCGGACAGCAAATCTGAACCAAGACAATTCACCGGTATAGTTAAGACAGCCGTCTTTAAGAGCTTTTCCAGGAAAGTCATACATGGAGTTTGGGATAGGTCTTAGAATTCTAGATGGTAGTTTGAGGTGTGTTTTGTTGTTATTACTTTAAAGCTACCATTCTGTTTGTAGTAGCTAAAGATTAGAAACACCCAAGTGTCTGTTAATAAGGATAGGTTAAATAAGTTACTGTAATTGCACATAGAGAATTACTCTGCAGCTGAGAAAGATGATTGATGGTGCTCTTTATGTATCAGCACAGTGTTCCATATTAGTGGAAGGATCTCTAATATATATTGTGTGAGAAAAATGTGGTACGGTTATAATGCTAATATGCAGAACATGCTACTGTTAAGAAAAACAAGTATGAGGAGAAGACATACGCAGTTGATTGAATGTGGAAGGGCCCTCTAGAAGCATATGCAGGAAACCTAATATTGATCGCCTCCTATGAGGCAAGCTAGAGGACTGCAGGACAAGGGTGGGATGAGAGTTTTCATTTTAGACGTTTTGCTTTTTTTTGAATTCTGAACCATATGAACATCCTACCTGTTCAGAATAAGTAAAACTGTAAATTGTTTTTCAGCCTTTTTCCGAAACAGTGTACATATTTCAAAAGCCAACCATCCCAAATACATTTGTAAATTACTGTTTTGGTAGATAGAAAATGAGGGTTATTTTAGTAAATTATTTCAAGCTAATGAACAGAGGAAATCTTGGGGACTTGAAACTACATCTCAATCACTAAGAGAAAGTTTATGCTGTTTTAGTCATTGATTCAGTCATTAAAAGAGATATGTTAATCAGGATAGATCACGTGTATCTCTTATTTTGATATTACTAAGAGCAAAATTGTACAGGAATACTCTGTCTTAAGTTTTTTAGTGTAGTTGTAGATGAGTGAGCGTCGCAGTTCGGAGAAAATTTATTTTAAGAGATAACCCTGAGACCTCCCTGTTCTTTTGAAATTTGCAATGGCTTTCTCACCAAAGTTGGGGAATTTCTGGCATTCATATTTACTATATAAACATACTGTATACCAAGATTATGTCTGCTTATAGAACTTCTGGTGCAGAGTTGCCCCTGACAACTCATACCCACCCCACAGAAAGCTGCAAAACTGCTTATCTCCTCCAGTAGACTGCACAGCAGCTTCTTACTCCTCATGTGCTGTTGAAAGCAGTTTCTTCTACACTCTGGAGCACTGCATTCTGGCGGACAGTCTTAGTTGCTGGGGTGGCAGAGTACGCTCCCCATCCTGGAAACCAGAAGTCTAGGAGATGTCCTTGGGGTATGCTTGTGTATCTTGTTAAGCCATGAAACATAGGGCTGGAGGAAAAAAAAATAGGGTTTAAGATTTCTGTTCAATTGTTTTAAACATAAAAAGACTCGGACATTGACAGTCTTCACTGGAGTGTTATAAAACATCCAGTTTCTGGTTTGGTTTTATTTTTTGGCATCATGACTGAGGTTATGAATGACTAAGGTTATCTCAAATATCAAATTTCCACTCTGCCCCTCCCATACCTATTTGAATTCGTGCCAGGTCTGATCTCCCAGAGGATAATGCAGGTGTCTCAGGAGATAAGTCCGTCCATACCTCATGTTGATCAGAGTCCATTTTAGGTGACATAAAACATGTCAGGTTTCCACGCTTTTGCAGCCCATTTCTTGTCAACATTTGAACTTAGCATTTATTAAAAACCTATTATGAGCTAAGTACTGTGTTGTAGGAACTGTTTAAAGATTAGTTTCTGGGTATAAAGTTGGTATAGTGGGAGGTAAGACTAGAGAGTTGAGGATGAAATGAGATTAGCAGGGGTTTTATATGCTGGGAACTGTGATAAGTTTTTAATCAAAAAATGGTATTATCAATTGTAAAAAATGGAATTATTGACCATAATGTTTAAGAGTACCACTTTTGGGGACTTCCCTGGTGGTCCAGTGGCTAAGACTCCATGTTCCCAGTGTAGGAGGCCTGGGTTTAATCCCTGGTCAGGACTAGAATCCCACAATACTGCAATTGAAGATCCTGCAGGCCACAACTAAGACCTGACACAGTCAAATAAAATTAAAAAAAAGACTACCACTTTTCTTCAGATAAGGAAATTAATGGTTTTAATATTTATGTTGTCTTTTTTTTCTTGGATTAGTTTATAATCTCTGTGTCCTGAAAAATATTTTTACAGTGGTATATCCATTTCAAAATCATGAGGCTTTCAATTTCTTGATTAATTTTTTTAATAGCTCTGTATTCTGTGTTCAGGAGAAAATATAGTGAAAGGAGATAAAGAATCTATTAGGAATCTTCTAGAAATATTTGATGGGTTGCTGGAATATCTTACAGAACACATCAGTGAAACATCTCACGAAAGAAGTAAGTTTAAAAATAAAATATGGCTTGATTTATATTCTATGTTATGTCCCTTTTTGTCTTTATCTTTTTTGCCTGTTTTTCTCCACAGGAGTTAGAGTCACTAATAAACTATATTTGATAAATTTAATTGTAAAATTTCAATTCTCATTGTTCCAAGTGGTTGAAAGCATTATCTAGACTATCCTCATGTCCTTTGTCACTTGGGTATTGCTTACAAATTACTTTAAAGCTAATCTGTAATAGAAAGCTAAATCTGATTAGAATTGCTTATTATCCTAGTACATGACATTCCTTACTCAAAAATTCCCATGTCAGGACTACCATTTTTGTATAAATATAGGTATTGCTGAGGCATCAACAGAAAGAGTTAGTACGTTTCTGTCTTCAGCCTACACCTAGGTTTGTGACAGCTTGAATGCTTTTTATTTTACTTTTCAAGTAACTCAGTTCACCAAATTGTAACTGTTGTGTGAAATTTTGATTTCATGTTTTCTATTGCTATATTATTATTTTCCAAAGGTATTCTGGTATTTAAACTCGATCAATAGTGTCTAAGAGATATTCATAATCTTTGGCTTTATAAATCCCATTTCTAGGATTTCCTGAAGAACTAGTACAGAAGAAAGTTAAGGACTTCCCTGGTGGTCCAGTAGCTAAGACTCTGCACTCCTAATACAGATGAGGCCAGGGTTCCCTCCCTGGTCAGGGAACTAGATCCCACGTGCCACCTGGAAGATTGAAGATCCCAGGTGCTGCAAGTAAGACCTAGTGCAGCCAAATAAACACAATTTATGAAAAAAAGTTCGGTGCTTGAAGGTCTTCATGCAGTGTTATTTGTCACTGAAAAGAAAAGAAGAACCTATATGTCTTACCAAAATCATGAGGCTTTCAATTTCTTGATTAATTTTTAATAGCTCTGTATTCTGTGTTCAGGAGAAAATATAGTGAAAGGAGATAAAGAATCTATTAGGAATCTTCTAGAAATATTTGATGGGTTGCTGGAATATCTTACAGAACACATCAGTGAAACATCTCACGAAAGAAGTAAGTTTAAAAATAAAATATGGCTTGATTTATATTCTATGTTATGTCCCTTTTTGTCTTTATCTTTTTTGCCTGTTTTTCTCCACAGGAGTTAGAGTCACTAATAAACTATATTTGATAAATTTAATTGTAAAATTTCAATTCTCATTGTTCCAAGTGGTTGAAAGCATTATCTAGACTATCCTCATGTCCTTTGTCACTTGGGTATTGCTTACAAATTACTTTAAAGCTAATCTGTAATAGAAAGCTAAATCTGATTAGAATTGCTTATTATCCTAGTACATGACATTCCTTACTCAAAAATTCCCATGTCAGGACTACCATTTTTGTATAAATATAGGTATTGCTGAGGCATCAACAGAAAGAGTTAGTACGTTTCTGTCTTCAGCCTACACCTAGGTTTGTGACAGCTTGAATGCTTTTTATTTTACTTTTCAAGTAACTCAGTTCACCAAATTGTAACTGTTGTGTGAAATTTTGATTTCATGTTTTCTATTGCTATATTATTATTTTCCAAAGGTATTCTGGTATTTAAACTCGATCAATAGTGTCTAAGAGATATTCATAATCTTTGGCTTTATAAATCCCATTTCTAGGGATTTCCTGAAGAACTAGTACAGAAGAAAGTTAAGGACTTCCCTGGTGGTCCAGTAGCTAAGACTCTGCACTCCTAATACAGATGAGGCCAGGGTTCCCTCCCTGGTCAGGGAACTAGATCCCACGTGCCACCTGGAAGATTGAAGATCCCAGGTGCTGCAAGTAAGACCTAGTGCAGCCAAATAAACACAATTTATGAAAAAAAAAGTTCGGTGCTTGAAGGTCTTCATGCAGTGTTATTTGTCACTGAAAAGAAAAAGAAGAACCTATATGTCTTACCAGTTTGGATTGGTGAATAGGTAACACTGTATGTATTAATATACAGTGAATAATATATGACCCATATTAGAATGGGTTTACTATTATAAAGTTATCCAAAACAAGTTTTTAGCCATAATAGCAATTAATATAAATGCTAATACAAATGAAGACAAAAAAGGGGGCAGGCTCATAATTTCTACTTTTTGCACTAGTGTTAAAATGTTGCTTGGTAAATATAGAAACAAAAAAGTGAAAGTGGATGTTTGAACAGAACAGGAAATCTCTAGACATGGAATGAGAATATGCAGAGGGGTAGATTTGAACCATTTGTGAATTAATGCTGTTGTGAAAATGCATGTCTCTAATATGTTGGGGAAGAAAAAAGGTCGATAATCTTTTCTTTTTTTGGTCACTTGACATGGCCTGTGGGATTCTAGTTCACTGACAAGGGATGGACCCCTGCAATAGAAAGGCAGAGCCTTAACCCACTGGAAAGTGAAAAAAAGTGAAATTCACTCAGTCGAGTCTGACTCTTTGTGACCCGTGGATGAGCTGTGGAATTCTCCTGGCAAGAGGAAATCTTCCCCGCCCAGGAATCAGACCAGGGGTCTCCTGTATTGTAGCTGGATTCTTTACCAGCTGAACTACAAGGGAAGCCCCTTAACCACTGGATCACCAGGGAATTCCCAAGGTTGATAATTGTAAGGAAGACCACCCATGCTTTGATGTGGTCTCACTCTTAGGTTAGGGCATGATTGTCTTGTTTCTCTGTAGTTATACCCTAGTCATCCTGCCTCAGACATTCCTTACAGATAGGTAAAAAGAATGATACATGAACCTACCACCTAGCTTAAAGAATAAAACATTGCTAATACAGTTATAGACCCTGCTTAAAAAACAACACTTTGTTGCTTCTTTGTTACACAAGTAGTACATGCTCATCACAGGTAATTTGGTTCTTACTGCACTTTCACAGGAACCCAGTTGACCAGGAAGGCATTGAGGGTATATTTGCTGCCTTTACCTCTATCCCTCCTTTGTAGAGAAATAGTTGGATTAACTTGGGGGGTTTTTTTGGTATTGTTTTTATATGTTCTAAACAGGTGAAACTGGACAGGGTTCTAAAGAATCCCATCAAGAAGATCCTTTGGAAGATCGAGAAAGTACTAAAGAATCCAGGTCATCGTGGAAAAGAGTTTCTTTTGAGAGGTACCACTCAATGTCTGTGAATTTAATCAGAACAAGTTATGTTTTTCCTTCTACTAAGAATTAAAAGTGCACACAGGGGCTTCCCCTGGTGGTCCAGTGGGTAAGGACACTGCCTTGCAGTGCAAGGGGCGCTGGTTCGATCCCTGGCCTGGGAAGATCCCACGTGCCGTGGAGCGGCTGGACCTATGTGTCCAATTACCGAGCCAGAGCTCTGGAGCGCATGCACCCAGAGCCAGTGCTCTGCAACGACAGACGCCACCGTGATAGGAGGCCCACAGGAGCCAAAGAACAAAGACGGATGAAAACAGAGAAATGAAAGACCAATAGAAGTGGCCCACCCCCTCCCCTCCCTCCCCAACCCGACCCCCGCCCAAAAATAAAGAAATAAATCTTTAAAAAAAAAAAAAAAAAGTGCACACAGTATACCAGAATGGCAGCAAAAAATAAAAAAAGCTAATGTACTAAAGTACATCATGTTTTTAACCTCCCTGCAGGAGTTTTAAGAACTATATGTAGCTATATATGACACTTAATTTTCAGCATTAACCACCTACTCAATTTGAAACATCTCCCATGATCACCAAAGTAGCTTATGTTCCTTGCAGAAAACTTGAAAAGTACAGAGGAGTAAAAAAGAAGCAAAAAATAAAGAATAAGGTGAATTGTATCATTCAGAACTAAATAACTGCTTGTTAACATTTTGTTGTAATTTTGTCTTATTTTTTTTTTACTGTGTTTTTCTTTTGAGATTTAGTCAGTGTCTGTATAATTTTGTTTCCTCAGTTTTAAAATTTAACATGTCAAATCTTTTCCTAACTTGATAAACTCTTTATCATCATTTTTGCTTACTATATTATATACTGTGCATACAGATGCATCATAATTTACTAAACCACTCCTGTCTGCAGCAGGGATGGTTGTTCCTATTTTTGCTGCCTTTACCTCTATCCCTCCTTTGTAGAGAAATAGTTGGATTAACTTGGGGGGTTTTTTTGGTATTGTTTTTATATGTTCTAAACAGGTGAAACTGGACAGGGTTCTAAAGAATCCCATCAAGAAGATCCTTTGGAAGATCGAGAAAGTACTAAAGAATCCAGGTCATCGTGGAAAAGAGTTTCTTTTGAGAGGTACCACTCAATGTCTGTGAATTTAATCAGAACAAGTTATGTTTTTCCTTCTACTAAGAATTAAAAGTGCACACAGGGGCTTCCCCTGGTGGTCCAGTGGGTAAGGACACTGCCTTGCAGTGCAAGGGGCGCTGGTTCGATCCCTGGCCTGGGAAGATCCCACGTGCCGTGGAGCGGCTGGACCTATGTGTCCAATTACCGAGCCAGAGCTCTGGAGCGCATGCACCCAGAGCCAGTGCTCTGCAACGACAGACGCCACCGTGATAGGAGGCCCACAGGAGCCAAAGAACAAAGACGGATGAAAACAGAGAAATGAAAGACCAATAGAAGTGGCCCACCCCCTCCCCTCCCTCCCCAACCCGACCCCCGCCCAAAAATAAAGAAATAAATCTTTAAAAAAAAAAAAAAAAAGTGCACACAGTATACCAGAATGGCAGCAAAAAATAAAAAAAGCTAATGTACTAAAGTACATCATGTTTTTAACCTCCCTGCAGGAGTTTTAAGAACTATATGTAGCTATATATGACACTTAATTTTCAGCATTAACCACCTACTCAATTTGAAACATCTCCCATGATCACCAAAGTAGCTTATGTTCCTTGCAGAAAACTTGAAAAGTACAGAGGAGTAAAAAAGAAGCAAAAAATAAAGAATAAGGTGAATTGTATCATTCAGAACTAAATAACTGCTTGTTAACATTTTGTTGTAATTTTGTCTTATTTTTTTTTTACTGTGTTTTTCTTTTGAGATTTAGTCAGTGTCTGTATAATTTTGTTTCCTCAGTTTTAAAATTTAACATGTCAAATCTTTTCCTAACTTGATAAACTCTTTATCATCATTTTTGCTTACTATATTATATACTGTGCATACAGATGCATCATAATTTACTAAACCACTCCTGTCTGCAGCAGGGATGGTTGTTCCTATTATTCTTTCTCCCCTGCTCATACATTTCAGCTATATTTAGAGTCAAAGACTATGAAATGATACAGGACAATTCGCAGTTGCCAAATTACTTTCCAGAAAGGCTGTGACTGTTTATAAACCCACCAGCATTATAAAATTGCTGGGTGACTGCACACTCATCAGCCAGTATCATTGCCCAGTAAATACTGTATTTTTAAAATCTGTGCTGTTTTCGTAAGCAAAATGTAATGTTTTTACAGGCTTGATCATACTTCTGAGTAGAGGTTGAACATCATGCTTAGATTTTCTTTTACTTATCTGATTATCAGGTTTTTTATGGAGTTTGTCATGGTCTGAAAAGCACAAGCAGAGCCTTCTTGTCTCACCGTAATACATTGTGGGAAATGTGTCTGAAGGAGACCATAGGAAAATAAATTTCTTGACCTAATTTTTCATTGTTACATTTTTAAAAATGAAAGTGTAAAAGGGAAACATTAGAAGGATTTTTTTTTTTTTGAGGGGAGGTGGGGGCGGGCCAGCTACTTCTATTGGTCTTTCATGTATCTGTTTTCATCCGTCTTTGTTCTTTGGCCTGTGTGGGCCTCCCATCGCAGTGGCGTCCGTTGTCGCAGAGCACTGGCTCTGGGCCCGTGTGCTCCAGAGCTCCAGCTCGGTAATTGGACACATCGGTCCAGCCATTCCGCGGCACGTGGGATCTTCCCAGGCCAGGGATCGAACTGGCGCCCCTTGCACTGCAAGGCGGTGTCCTTACCCACTGGACCACCAGGGAAGCCCTAGAAGGATGTTTAATATTTAGTCCAGAAAACTTGAAAAGTACAGAGGAGTAAGAAAAAAAATAAGGTGAATTGTATCATTCAGAACTAAATAACTGCTTGTTAACATTTTGTTGTAATTTTGTCTTATTTTTTTTACTGTGTTGTCTTTTGAGATTTAGTCAGTGTCTGTATAATTTTGTTTCCTCAGTTTTAAAATTTAACATGTCAAATCTTTTCCTAACTTGATAAACTCTTTATCATCATTTTTGCTTACTATATTATATACTGTGCATACAGATGCATCATAATTTACTAAACCACTCCTGTCTGCAGCAGGGATGGTTGTTCCTATTATTCTTTCTCCCCTGCTCATACATTTCAGCTATATTTAGAGTCAAAGACTATGAAATGATACAGGACAATTCGCAGTTGCCAAATTACTTTCCAGAAAGGCTGTGACTGTTTATAAACCCACCAGCATTATAAAATTGCTGGGTGACTGCACACTCATCAGCCAGTATCATTGCCCAGTAAATACTGTATTTTTAAAATCTGTGCTGTTTTCGTAAGCAAAATGTAATGTTTTTACAGGCTTGATCATACTTCTGAGTAGAGGTTGAACATCATGCTTAGATTTTCTTTTACTTATCTGATTATCAGGTTTTTTATGGAGTTTGTCATGGTCTGAAAAGCACAAGCAGAGCCTTCTTGTCTCACCGTAATACATTGTGGGAAATGTGTCTGAAGGAGACCATAGGAAAATAAATTTCTTGACCTAATTTTTCATTGTTACATTTTTAAAAATGAAAGTGTAAAAGGGAAACATTAGAAGGATTTTTTTTTTTTTGAGGGGAGGTGGGGGCGGGCCAGCTACTTCTATTGGTCTTTCATGTATCTGTTTTCATCCGTCTTTGTTCTTTGGCCTGTGTGGGCCTCCCATCGCAGTGGCGTCCGTTGTCGCAGAGCACTGGCTCTGGGCCCGTGTGCTCCAGAGCTCCAGCTCGGTAATTGGACACATCGGTCCAGCCATTCCGCGGCACGTGGGATCTTCCCAGGCCAGGGATCGAACTGGCGCCCCTTGCACTGCAAGGCGGTGTCCTTACCCACTGGACCACCAGGGAAGCCCTAGAAGGATGTTTAATATAAAGTATCCTACCCAGATTTCCTTCATTTCCACACCCCAAAAATAACCAGTATTTATTGTTCTCTGCGTGTCTTCTCCTATACATTTAATCCTTGACACTTTATACGCTGCTTTTCCAACTGTACATATATCAGTAAAAACATAAACAGCAGAAGGGCAAGTCACCCTTTTCCCCCCATGCAGCAATGACCAGTCTGAACATCCGTAGGCAGGCTGCTTGAAGCAGTTCTCAGGACCCTCACGGGAAGGGCCCTTTGTGTTCCGGTCAGGCCGTCAGTAAGTGAGGAAACTCTTTCAGGTGCTTCTCATCGTCTGAGGCACTGGGCCCCTCTTGGGATGGAGATGAAACAGAATCCACCGGTGAAATAATTCGACTTGGAGACACAGCACACACCTTTTCTCTAAGAAGTAATGGTGAGTAGTTTAACTTTACTGCAAGGCAGATTGTTCACCACTGGACTGCCAGGGAAGTCCAGTAGTTTAACTTTAAATATCAGTTACCGTTACTCAGCATACAACTATAAAAATGTAAATAGTTATGCCTAGGAGTGTTTAAAAGTTGAGAAGAATAGAGAGAGCCCTAACTAGACATCAGAATTGACATTCCAGAATGCTTCCATTACCCATTAAATACAAACAGTAGTCCAAAATTAGTCAAGTGGGGACTCCCAGGTGCATGGGCCAATAGGTGGATGCAAGTTCGTCATGTAATACGTGGGATTTGATATCCTAGGAAGAAAATTCTGGATGCAGCTTGACAGTGGGATCACATTCAGAATACCCACCAAGTATAGTTTTCTGAGCTGGGTGACTCACTTTTCTCATGGTTTCAACCAAGTCTACACATCCAGTGGCAGGTTTTCCTCCCAGGCTTCAGGCCAAGTTTCCAACAGTCTGCTGCTTATCCACAGTAAACCTGAGTATCTCTCAGGCCCATTTTGAGCCTCTCACCTTGCCTTCCTCCAGCCATCCCACTTCTGTTCTGCCCGTCTTGCTTGTCTTGCCCATTTCATGGCATCATATATTGGGTTGGCCAAAAAGCTCATTTGGGTTTTTCCCTAAGATGGTACAGAAAAACCCAAACGGACTTTATGGTCAACCCAATAGTTTGTTTTTGGCTGTGCTCCACAGCTTGAGGGATTTCAGCTCCCTGACCAGGGCCTAAACCTGGGCCACAGCAGTGAACGCCTGGAATCCTACCCACTAGGCCACCAAGGAACAGCATATAGTTTCTTTTGTTAGCAAACTCTTCCTTTTTGTTCCCGGAAGACTCACTCTGTACAAAGCCCAACCTCGGAGGCTCTGTTCTCCTACAGGGTTTTCCACAGCACCATCTAATCCGTAGGCAGGCTGCTTGAAGCAGTTCTCAGGACCCTCACGGAAGGGCCCTTTGTGTTCGGTCAGGCCGTCAGTAAGTGAGGAAACTCTTTCAGGTGCTTCTCATCGTCTGAGGCACTGGGCCCCTCTTGGGATGGAGATGAAACAGAATCCACCGGTGAAATAATTCGACTTGGAGACACAGCACACACCTTTTCTCTAAGAAGTAATGGTGAGTAGTTTAACTTTACTGCAAGGCAGATTGTTCACCACTGGACTGCCAGGGAAGTCCAGTAGTTTAACTTTAAATATCAGTTACCGTTACTCAGCATACAACTATAAAAATGTAAATAGTTATGCCTAGGAGTGTTTAAAAGTTGAGAAGAATAGAGAGAGCCCTAACTAGACATCAGAATTGACATTCCAGAATGCTTCCATTACCCATTAAATACAAACAGTAGTCCAAAATTAGTCAAGTGGGGACTCCCAGGTGCATGGGCCAATAGGTGGATGCAAGTTCGTCATGTAATACGTGGGATTTGATATCCTAGGAAGAAAATTCTGGATGCAGCTTGACAGTGGGATCACATTCAGAATACCCACCAAGTATAGTTTTCTGAGCTGGGTGACTCACTTTTCTCATGGTTTCAACCAAGTCTACACATCCAGTGGCAGGTTTTCCTCCCAGGCTTCAGGCCAAGTTTCCAACAGTCTGCTGCTTATCCACAGTAAACCTGAGTATCTCTCAGGCCCATTTTGAGCCTCTCACCTTGCCTTCCTCCAGCCATCCCACTTCTGTTCTGCCCGTCTTGCTTGTCTTGCCCATTTCATGGCATCATATATTGGGTTGGCCAAAAAGCTCATTTGGGTTTTTCCCTAAGATGGTACAGAAAAACCCAAACGGACTTTATGGTCAACCCAATAGTTTGTTTTTGGCTGTGCTCCACAGCTTGAGGGATTTCAGCTCCCTGACCAGGGCCTAAACCTGGGCCACAGCAGTGAACGCCTGGAATCCTACCCACTAGGCCACCAAGGAACAGCATATAGTTTCTTTTGTTAGCAAACTCTTCCTTTTTGTTCCCGGAAGACTCACTCTGTACAAAGCCCAACCTCGGAGGCTCTGTTCTCCTACAGTGTGGTCTTCTTGCCTTACTTCACTAACACCATTCTCACATGGCACAGTAACTTTAAATTTGACATTATGTAAACTGGGAGTTGCAGGGACAGAAGCCACCTCATACACATTCAGCAAGTATTTGTTAAGTGCCTTCCCTGGGCCAGGCGGTGGTGATACGGTGGTGAACAAAACAGCACAGACACCACTCCCTTCCCTTGTGGCATATATATTCTACTTGTGAGGGCAGTCAGTAAGCAAGACAAGTGAAACGGATAATGAAAATTTTCATTTTTGTCTTAGTATTCCAAAAATTAGCAAATCGTTGGGCCAAACTATTTTTTTGAGTAGAAGAACCAGGAGTGCTAGAGTAGAACTAAGTACATTAAATGATGGGAATCAAGTGGCCTACTTTCTCTTCCAGACTCTGTGCTGGCTATGTCACTTTGGCCAAGCCCCTTATCTTTTCTGAGCCTCTGTTTCTTCAAGTGTGATGTTGGAGAATTCAGCTACACCATCTTTGAAATCCCTTTCAGCATCAAAACTCTGATTGAAGTAGAAAATGTTTTAATTTTATTCATTAACATGTAGCTGTCCAGTTTTCTTGGCACTGCTTATTGAAGAGACTCTTTTCTCTATTGTATTTTCTTTTTCTTTTTTTTTTTAAAGATTTATTTATTTATTTATTTTGGCCGGGGGTCGGGTTGGGGAGGGAGGGGAGCGAGTGGGCCACTTCCATTGGTCTTTCATTTCTCTGTTTTCATCTGTCTTTGTTCTTTGGCTCCTGTGGGCCTCCCATCGCGGTGGCGTCTGTCGTTGCAGAGCGCTGGCTCGGTAATCGGACACATTGGTCCAGCTGCTCCACGGCACGTGGGATCTTCCCAGGCCAGGGATTGAACCAGCGTTCCTAGCACTGCAAGGCGGTGTCTTTACCCACTGGACCACCAGGGGAAGCCCCTCTGTTGTATTTTCTTGTCTCCTTTGTTATAGATTAATTACAGTCTTACATATGAATATATGCATAGTTGTTCTAAGATGCTGACCAAGGACAGCATATAGTTTCTTTTGTTGCTCTCGTGAAGACTCACTCTGTACAAAGCCCAACCTCGGAGGCTCTGTTCTCCTACAGTGTGGTCTTCTTGCCTTACTTCACTAACACCATTCTCACATGGCACAGTAACTTTAAATTTGACATTATGTAAACTGGGAGTTGCAGGGACAGAAGCCACCTCATACACATTCAGCAAGTATTTGTTAAGTGCCTTCCCTGGGCCAGGCGGTGGTGATACGGTGGTGAACAAAACAGCACAGACACCACTCCCTTCCCTTGTGGCATATATATTCTACTTGTGAGGGCAGTCAGTAAGCAAGACAAGTGAAACGGATAATGAAAATTTTCATTTTTGTCTTAGTATTCCAAAAATTAGCAAATCGTTGGGCCAAACTATTTTTTTGAGTAGAAGAACCAGGAGTGCTAGAGTAGAACTAAGTACATTAAATGATGGGAATCAAGTGGCCTACTTTCTCTTCCAGACTCTGTGCTGGCTATGTCACTTTGGCCAAGCCCCTTATCTTTTCTGAGCCTCTGTTTCTTCAAGTGTGATGTTGGAGAATTCAGCTACACCATCTTTGAAATCCCTTTCAGCATCAAAACTCTGATTGAAGTAGAAAATGTTTTAATTTTATTCATTAACATGTAGCTGTCCAGTTTTCTTGGCACTGCTTATTGAAGAGACTCTTTTCTCTATTGTATTTTCTTTTTCTTTTTTTTTTTAAAGATTTATTTATTTATTTATTTTGGCCGGGGGTCGGGTTGGGGAGGGAGGGGAGCGAGTGGGCCACTTCCATTGGTCTTTCATTTCTCTGTTTTCATCTGTCTTTGTTCTTTGGCTCCTGTGGGCCTCCCATCGCGGTGGCGTCTGTCGTTGCAGAGCGCTGGCTCGGTAATCGGACACATTGGTCCAGCTGCTCCACGGCACGTGGGATCTTCCCAGGCCAGGGATTGAACCAGCGTTCCTAGCACTGCAAGGCGGTGTCTTTACCCACTGGACCACCAGGGGAAGCCCCTCTGTTGTATTTTCTTGTCTCCTTTGTTATAGATTAATTACAGTCTTACATATGAATATATGCATAGTTGTTCTAAGATGCTGATCTCTCGTTTTCAAATGCATTTTAACAGCCCTGCATTTGTGCTCTCCTCCCATCACAATTACTGTTTTTGGTGTTGTATCTTATGTCTGATTGTTTTGTGGATCCCTTAACTGGGCTTCCCTGATGACTCACTGGTAAAGAATCCACCTACCAGTGGCTGCCCTGGTAGCTCAGTGGTAGAGTTCGCCTGCCAATGCAGGAGACGTGGGTTCAATCCCTGATCCGGGAAGATCCCAGATGCTCTGGAGCAGCTAAGTCCGTGAGCCACAACTACTGAGCCTGTGCTCTCTAGGGCCTCGGAGCCACAACTATTGAGCCCATGTACCCTAGAGCCCAAGTTCCGCAACAAGAAGCCTGCTTACCTCAACCAGAGAGTAGCCCACACTCCCTGCAGCTAGAGAAGAGCCTGTGTCAACAGTGAAAACTCCTAATAGTCAAAAATAAATAAATAAAATATTAAAAAAAAAAAGGATCCACCCACCAATGCAGGAGGTGTGGGTTTGACCCCCTGGGTTAGGAGGATCCCCTGGAGAAGGAAATGGCAACCCATTCCAGAAGTCTTACCTGAGAAATCCCATGGACAGAGGTGCCTGGCGGTATACAGTCTGTGGGATCGCAAAAGAGTCGGGCATAACTTAGCAGTTAAATAACAACAGTCCTTTATTATAGATATAAACGATTTTGCTACTTTTGTCTTCTGAACTTATTAGCTTTGTGTGGGGATGATTTCCTTCCTTTACTGTCTGGTTGCCTTTACCAGTGAACCTTTTTATTTCATTATTTTCATGTTTCTACTTATAGCCTTTTATTTTTCACTTTGAGAAGTTCGTTTAACATATGTTCTAAAACTGATTTGGTGATGCTGAACTTTGCTTGTCTATAAGGCTTTTGATCTCTCCATCAAATCTGAATGAGAGCCTTGCTGGATAAAGTATTCTTGGTTGTAGGTTTTTCCCTTTCATCACTTTAAATGTAGCCTGCCACTCCCTTCTGGCCTGCAGAGTGTCTCCTGAGAAGTCAGCTCATAGCCTTGGGAGAGTTCCCTTGTTTCTTCTCCCTTGTATTTTTTAGTAACAGTTTTTAAAAATTTTTACCTTAGAACTAGAGCTGTCTTGTAATATGGATTGAACTCTGCTTCCTGGACCTAGATACCTCTTTCCTTTCCCGGGCAAGGGAATTTACTGTATCTTAAAGTATGTTATCAGCTCTTTTATCTCTCTTCTGGAATCCATACAGTGCAAATATTAGAGCATCTGATATTGTCCTGGAGGTCTATTACAGTGTCTTTTCTTTTCATTTTTAAAAATTCATTCAGTTTCAGGGACTTCCCTGGTGATCCAACGGTTAAGAACCTGCCTTACAATGCAGGGGATGCAGGTTCGATCCCTGGTCAGAGAACTAAGATTCCCACATGCCACAACTAAGACCCAACACAGCCAAATAAATAAATTAGTTAAAAGCTGATCAGTCTTTTAAAAAAAAAAAAAATTTCATTCAGTTTCATTAATTTCTACTACTCTTGTAGCTTGCTGATCCATTCTTCTATATATCATTTAGTCTACTTTTAATCCCTTCTGGTGTATTTTTCATTTCAGTAACTGTATTCACTTGTTTTGCTGTTTATATTTTCTCTTTGTTAAAGACTTCTAGCTTGTCATTCTGTGCATCATTCCTCTCTCAAGTTCTTTGATCATCTTTTATAATCACTACCCTGAACTCCTCTGGTAGCCTGCCTGTCTACACTTAGTCCTTCTTCTGAGCTTTTTACCTCATTGCTTTATCTTGAAACATGTTCCTCTATCACTGCATTTTGCCAAAGTTGCTCTTTTTATTTTTATGTATCTGATACATTGATTCTGCTTCCCAACTGGAGAAGTGGCTTCCTGGAAACAGCAGCATATGAGCCTCTCCTCACCTGAGCTATATGCTCTAGGGGCTCCCCTAGGAGGACTGCTTGGGGCTTTTGTTGTGGCGGCTGTCGGGTACGCTTGGTTGGCCCCTGGTCCAGTTGGTTCCCAGGCCCTGCCTTGTGCAGAGGCTGCCAGCTACTGGTTGGCTGGATGCTGAACTTTTTCACTTTCTTAAAGAATGAGAGCTAAAGTAGGGCCCTTTCATCACTTTAAATGTAGCCTGCCACTCCCTTCTGGCCTGCAGAGTGTCTCCTGAGAAGTCAGCTCATAGCCTTGGGAGAGTTCCCTTGTTTCTTCTCCCTTGTATTTTTTAGTAACAGTTTTTAAAATTTTTACCTTAGAACTAGAGCTGTCTTGTAATATGGATTGAACTCTGCTTCCTGGACCTAGATACCTCTTTCCTTTCCCGGGCAAGGGAATTTACTGTATCTTAAAGTATGTTATCAGCTCTTTTATCTCTCTTCTGGAATCCATACAGTGCAAATATTAGAGCATCTGATATTGTCCTGGAGGTCTATTACAGTGTCTTTTCTTTTCATTTTTAAAAATTCATTCAGTTTCAGGGACTTCCCTGGTGATCCAACGTTAAGAACCTGCCTTACAATGCAGGGGATGCAGGTTCGACCCCTGGTCAGAGAACTAAGATTCCCACATGCCACAACTAAGACCCAACACAGCCAAATAAATAAATTAGTTAAAAGCTGATCAGTCTTTTAAAAAAAAAAAAAATTTCATTCAGTTTCATTAATTTCTACTACTCTTGTAGCTTGCTGATCCATTCTTCTATATATCATTTAGTCTACTTTTAATCCCTTCTGGTGTATTTTTCATTTCAGTAACTGTATTCACTTGTTTTGCTGTTTATATTTTCTCTTTGTTAAAGACTTCTAGCTTGTCATTCTGTGCATCATTCCTCTCTCAAGTTCTTTGATCATCTTTTATAATCACTACCCTGAACTCCTCTGGTAGCCTGCCTGTCTACACTTAGTCCTTCTTCTGAGCTTTTTACCTCATTGCTTTATCTTGAAACATGTTCCTCTATCACTGCATTTTGCCAAAGTTGCTCTTTTTATTTTTATGTATCTGATACATTGATTCTGCTTCCCAACTGGAGAAGTGGCTTCCTGGAAACAGCAGCATATGAGCCTCTCCTCACCTGAGCTATATGCTCTAGGGGCTCCCCTAGGAGGACTGCTTGGGGCTTTTGTTGTGGCGGCTGTCGGGTACGCTTGGTTGGCCCCTGGTCCAGTTGGTTCCCAGGCCCTGCCTTGTGCAGAGGCTGCCAGCTACTGGTTGGCTGGTCACGAGGTGGCTAACTGCATAATTTCAGAGACCCCCTGAACTAATGGTGGCTCAGTGGTGGGTGGACTGCAGGGCTGTTGCCAGCCTGCTGGTAGGTGAAGCCAGGTCCTGGGTTTTTGCTCCTCTAGAGGTGGGCGGAGAAATTCTTGGAGTCTGTTTGCAGAGCCTAGGGGTCCCAGAGCTGTTGTCCAGTTGCTGGGTGGGGACAATTCCTGACACAGTTGGGTACAGGGTCCAGGGTGTCCTGAAGCTTGTGTTGGCCTGCTAGTAAGCAGGGCTAGGGCCCAGCCAGTCCCAGTACAGGGTCTAGCCTGCTGATCCATAAGTTGCAGGACTAGTTTTCTTGAGTCTGACATCTGTCCTCTGGTGAGAGAAGCTGATCCAGAGGCTAGAGCAGGATCCCTGGAGGCCCGGGCCAGGGATCAGTGGATCCTGGAACTGGTGCATGCTTACTGCTGAGTGAAGTTCAGGGGATCCCAGGCAGCCTGTCAGCTGATGGATGGGGCTGTGTCCCTGCTCAGTCAATTGCTTGACCTGAAGTGTCCTAGCACTAGCACCTACAGGTGTTGGGTAGGGCCAGGTCTTGGCACTGACAAGCTAGAAATAGAATTCCACCATAATGCTTGCCAGTATCCGAGTCCACATGGTAAGAGTTCCATCAGCGTCTCTATTCCCGGGGTAAGCTACAGTTTCTGCCTATTTCTCCTGGAGACTCTCTTAAGGTCAGCAAATGGGTCTGGCCCAGGCTTCTCTCAAATTACTGCTTCTGTCCTTGGCCCCAGAGTAGAGGTTTTGTGTGTGCCCTTTAAGAAGGAAATTTCTTTCCTGCAGCCTTCTTGGACTCCCAAAAGTAATTATCAGTTGCCTTCAAAGCCAGATCTTCTGGGGCTCATCTCCCACAGGCCAGGGGAGTCTTTGTGGGACTCAACTCCTCACTCCCTTGGGAGAACCTCTGCAATGTAATTATTTTCCAGTTTGTGGGTCACCCACCTGGGCATATGGGACTTGACTGTATTGTAGATCTGCCCCTCCTACCATCTCATTGTGTTTCCTTCTTTACATCTTTAGTTGTAGAGACTCTTTTTTGGTAGGTTCCTATCTTTTCTATCAGTGGTGGTTTTGCAGATGGTTGTGATTTGGGTTGTGCCTATCAGGAGAGGTGAGCTCAGAGTCTTCCTACTCTGCTATCTTGGCCATCTCCCTCCCTCAAATCTTTTCTATGAGTAAGGAGAAATCCCTTCCTAAGCACCTTGTAAATAGGATACACAGCAGGATTTCATCATGATGGAAATCAGGCTGAGGCACCCCTGCTCTGTGACTTGAGTTGGTGGGAGAAGGTAGTGAGGCCTCTATAAAATTGGGTTTACTTCATAGGTGGCATGAGCTAGATTCCTTATGGAAGAGTCTAGAATGAAAGGCCTCTGGGGTCCAGGACACTGCCCCTCCCCCCCATTTCAGAACTATTTTGATACCTATGTAATATAACATTATAGAGCTGATTCAAAATATTAAGCATTCAAACATTAGAGAAAACTATGGGATTTCCCTGGTGGTCCAGTGGCTGAGACTGCATTCCCAGTACAGGGGACCAGGGTTCAATCCCTAGTCAGGGAACTGAATCCCACATGCCCAAACAAAGACCTGGGGCATCCAAATAAATAAATTATTTTAAAAAAGAAAAAATCAGGACAATTTGTTTGACCTATAAATCTTTGATTATGATACCAAGACTGTATCATTTGGCATTTCTACAACTCTGGCACCTACTTTTCTAAAGCAGAGGAATGAAACATTGGGTAAAACTTTGCTTGTAAGTTACATAAATGATTCTGGGCTACAGAACTACATTAAAAAGTAATTGGTATTTTGAGCAATCAGACCAAGATAGTTCTAGGATTATTTCATTTCTGCTGTTTTTATCCTTAAGTACTAAACTTATCTTAGCTTAACATATAGCAATAAAAAAACTTGAGCTTTAATATTTTATAGGTCTGCAAGGTCCTAATGACATGCAGTCTAAAAAATCCTCAGCCCTACCATGTTCTAACTCAGAAGAAGTGTTGAACCCTCCCTCATCTAGTTTTTTGTCCAAGAGTAGGACATCCTTTGTTGAAGACGGTATCTGCAATGTAATTATTTTCCAGTTTGTGGGTCACCCACCTGGGCATATGGGACTTGACTGTATTGTAGATCTGCCCCTCCTACCATCTCATTGTGTTTCCTTCTTTACATCTTTAGTTGTAGAGACTCTTTTTTGGTAGGTTCCTATCTTTTCTATCAGTGGTGGTTTTGCAGATGGTTGTGATTTGGGTTGTGCCTATCAGGAGAGGTGAGCTCAGAGTCTTCCTACTCTGCTATCTTGGCCATCTCCCTCCCTCAAATCTTTTCTATGAGTAAGGAGAAATCCCTTCCTAAGCACCTTGTAAATAGGATACACAGCAGGATTTCATCATGATGGAAATCAGGCTGAGGCACCCCTGCTCTGTGACTTGAGTTGGTGGGAGAAGGTAGTGAGGCCTCTATAAAATTGGGTTTACTTCATAGGTGGCATGAGCTAGATTCCTTATGGAAGAGTCTAGAATGAAAGGCCTCTGGGGTCCAGGACACTGCCCTCCCCCATTTCAGAACTATTTTGATACCTATGTAATATAACATTATAGAGCTGATTCAAAATATTAAGCATTCAAACATTAGAGAAAACTATGGGATTTCCCTGGTGGTCCAGTGGCTGAGACTGCATTCCCAGTACAGGGGACCAGGGTTCAATCCCTAGTCAGGGAACTGAATCCCACATGCCCAAACAAAGACCTGGGGCATCCAAATAAATAAATTATTTTAAAAAAGAAAAAATCAGGACAATTTGTTTGACCTATAAATCTTTGATTATGATACCAAGACTGTATCATTTGGCATTTCTACAACTCTGGCACCTACTTTTCTAAAGCAGAGGAATGAAACATTGGGTAAAACTTTGCTTGTAAGTTACATAAATGATTCTGGGCTACAGAACTACATTAAAAAGTAATTGGTATTTTGAGCAATCAGACCAAGATAGTTCTAGGATTATTTCATTTCTGCTGTTTTTATCCTTAAGTACTAAACTTATCTTAGCTTAACATATAGCAATAAAAAAACTTGAGCTTTAATATTTTATAGGTCTGCAAGGTCCTAATGACATGCAGTCTAAAAAATCCTCAGCCCTACCATGTTCTAACTCAGAAGAAGTGTTGAACCCTCCCTCATCTAGTTTTTTGTCCAAGAGTAGGACATCCTTTGTTGAAGACGGTAAGTAGTAATGCACTGAATTCTTGAGACTGTTGCTTGGAGTTGGAGCTGTTGCTATTAGCCTTTTACTTCTGTTGCTCTGCAGTTAATAGGATTCTTTCTAGTTTTACATAACCTCATTTGTAAATATTTACTATTATGAACTTGGATTTTTTCTTAAGATGGTCTTTGGTCATATATTTTGCATTCACTGTTTTATTATCTAAATCCTCTCAAAGACTTTAGAACAAAAAGGGTCTCTGATACATTAGTATATCAGTTGTTACAGTAACTTGAAAAATATTCTCATTTCGTATTATCACTGGGATTATCATATGGTTAGTATTATACAAAGTCATAGTCAATGGCTTTTTTTTTTTTTTTAAGATTTATTTATTTATTTATTTTGGGCGGGGGTCAGGTTGGGGAGGGAGGGGAGCGGGCGGGCCACTTCTATTGGTCTTCCATTTCTCCATTTTTCATCCGTCTTTGTTCTTTGGCTCCTGCGGGCCTTCCATCGCGGTGGCGTCTGTTGTCGCAGAGCGCCAGCTCTGGGCTCATGCGCCCAGAGCTCCGGCTCGGTGATTGGACACATCAGTCCAGCGCTCCGCGCACGTGGGATCTTCCCAGGCCAGGATCGAACGGCGCCTTGCACTGCAAGGCGGTGTCCCTACCCACTGACCACCAGGGAAGCCCCAGTGGCTATTTCATACCAGAGCTTTTCTTCAACTCTGGCACCTACTTTTCTAAAGCCGAGGAATGAAACATTGGGTAAAACTTTGCTTGTAAGTTACATAAATGATTCTGGGCTACAGAACTACATTAAAAAGTAATTGGTATTTTGAGCAATCAGACCAAGATAGTTCTAGGATTATTTCATTTCTGCTGTTTTTATCCTTAAGTACTAAACTTATCTTAGCTTAACATATAGCAATAAAAAAACTTGAGCTTTAATATTTTATAGGTCTGCAAGGTCCTAATGACATGCAGTCTAAAAAATCCTCAGCCCTACCATGTTCTAACTCAGAAGAAGTGTTGAACCCTCCCTCATCTAGTTTTTTGTCCAAGAGTAGGACATCCTTTGTTGAAGACGGTAAGTAGTAATGCACTGAATTCTTGAGACTGTTGCTTGGAGTTGGAGCTGTTGCTATTAGCCTTTTACTTCTGTTGCTCTGCAGTTAATAGGATTCTTTCTAGTTTTACATAACCTCATTTGTAAATATTTACTATTATGAACTTGGATTTTTTCTTAAGATGGTCTTTGGTCATATATTTTGCATTCACTGTTTTATTATCTAAATCCTCTCAAAGACTTTAGAACAAAAAGGGTCTCTGATACATTAGTATATCAGTTGTTACAGTAACTTGAAAAATATTCTCATTTCGTATTATCACTGGGATTATCATATGGTTAGTATTATACAAAGTCATAGTCAATGGCTTTTTTTTTTTTTTTAAGATTTATTTATTTATTTATTTTGGGCGGGGGTCAGGTTGGGGAGGGAGGGGAGCGGGCGGGCCACTTCTATTGGTCTTCCATTTCTCCATTTTTCATCCGTCTTTGTTCTTTGGCTCCTGCGGGCCTTCCATCGCGGTGGCGTCTGTTGTCGCAGAGCGCCAGCTCTGGGCTCATGCGCTCCAGAGCTCCGGCTCGGTGATTGGACACATCAGTCCAGCCGCTCCGCGGCACGTGGGATCTTCCCAGGCCAGGGATCGAACCGGCGCCCCTTGCACTGCAAGGCGGTGTCCCTACCCACTGGACCACCAGGGAAGCCCCAGTGGCTATTTTTATAACATGTGGATGAACCATCATTTATGTAGCTTTTCTTCAAGCCAGTTAGGTTTTGGTAATTTTTCATTATTGTTAAGTAACTTTTTAGGAAATACTATTATGATAATAACATTAAAGTTACATTCTTCCTGATTTGATTAGGTCCCTGCTTGTTCACTGAGGACGAGTCCCTATTTCTATTGTCCTTTTGGTGTGCTTTTCTTAAAATCAAGTTTAAAATGTCTTAAGTAGTGTGTGTGAACATGTTGATATAGGGTACATGTATATATAAAATGATTTGTTTCTTAGAGTTCATCTTAATGTCCACTTTAATTTGTCCAACTAGCGGAAATTCCTTCTATGGATGTGACTCCAAGTGCTAGGAAGTTAGGGGAGCCTATTCGGTCAGCTATTCCTTTACATCCACCTTACCACCCTTCAGAGCCTCGAGCTCCCTGCCCTATAGGAAAAGAGTACTTGTGTTCAAGACACCGCTCCCCTCCCATGAAGTCAACTGGAGAAGGCACGGCATTTTCTGTGGTAAGTGGAAAAGCTTGCTTTCAACTAGACCAAAGTCTATAGATTTAAAAAGGTCTCTGCTAGAATAGTCGTCAAGATTACTGCACTAACCAGAGCACTATACTTCTGAAAAGTCACCTCTGCATACACCTGTATATTCTTTTTTTTTTTCATTAAGCCCAATTTATTTTATACCTATGAACCTGTATTAGTCTGCTTTGCTGATGATGTTTTAGTTGCTAAATCATATCTGACTCTTTCGTGACGCCATGGACTGTAGCCCGCTAGGCTCCTATATCCATGGAATTCTCCAGGCAAGAATATTGGAGTGGGTTGCCATTACCTTATCCAGGACATCTGTATATTCTTATGCTACTGAGATAGGGACAGGATGACTGTGAAAGGGGAGATAGGATAAGCCAACATAGACTGAGTGCTTGCTTTGTGCCAGGCACAGTTCTGCATACTTTACAGATACTGGGTAGGTTACTTAGAGCACAGCTCAAAAGATACTATTTTCTCACAGGGAAACTGAAATACAGAGTTTAAGGATCTTGTCTGAGGTCACACAGCAATTGTAGAATTAGGATTAGAATTCAGGCATTCCAGCTTCAGAACCTATGTTTTATGTATCTAATTTAATAATTGAAATTTTTTTAACATATAAGAAAGGGTAAAAAATACTCTTTCAGGGGCTTCCCTGGTGGTCCGATGGGTGGAGAGTCCACCTTGCAGTGCAAGGGGCACCAGTTTGATCCCTGGCCTGGGAGGATCCCACGTGCTGCAGAGCAGCTAGACCAGTGTGTCCAGTTGCAAGCTAGCACTCTGTGCGCATGTGCTCAGAGCCAGAGCTCTGCAACTGCGATGGGAGGCCCACATAGGCCAAAGAACAAAGATGGATGAAAATAAATGGATAAAAAAAATCAATATTGAAGAGGCTAAACTTTAAAAAAATTATAATAATCTTTTAACCATATTCCTATTATCCAGCATGAACTACTATTACCATTTTGGCCTATTTGCTTCCATTCTTCTTTGAAAATAAAAGCCTTTTTTATACTGTCATCCTGTTCCTATTTTCCCAGCAACAAGAACACTCAGGTATATGCCAAGGATAAATATATTTTAAAAATTATACACTGTCATTATTAAAAACAGTTCCAAGAAAGTACAGTTAACATTAGATGACCATCATTTTGAACACTCCACGCATCAGTTTAGATAGGAGGGTGGGCGGATAAAAGAGAAAAGGGTCATAGGATAATGGTTACTTTTGGGGGAGCTAGCAGGAGTGGTAGAAGGGCTTCTGAGTTGCCTTTTTCTTTCCTCGGTGACATTTAAACGGGAATGATCATTTTGAGCCGTTGAGAACGATACTAACTTCAGTATTTAAAAACTTTTTTTTAAAATGTGATTGATTATAATATAGCTGTTACTTAAAAGCATTTAATTTTACTTTAATGGAAGAAAAAGATACTGAGGTGAAATTGAATAGTTAAACATCAAATGTTTCTTCACCACAAGAAATATTTTCCATAAGATTCCCTTTAAGGTTAACATATAAATTGTTTAAAATGCTGAATTTATATTCACATTTTAGAGGTTTTGCTTTTAACTATTTTGAACAGTTTCTGTTGACTTCTTCATGTGAAAGATAATGACTATAGGGCTTCCCTGGTGGTCCAGTGGGTAAGGACACCGCCTTGCAGTGCAAGGGGCGCTGGTTCGATCCCTGGCCTAGGAAGATCCCATGTGCCATGGAGTGGCTGGACTGATGTGTCCAATTACCGAGCCCGAGCTCTGGAGCGCATGTGCCCAGAGCCGGCTCTCTGCGACAACAGAGGCCACTGCGTTGGGAGGCGCACACGGGCCAAAGAACAAAGATGGATGAAAAATAGATAAATGAAAGACCAATAGAAGTGGCCCACCCGCCACCCTCCCTCCCCAACCCGCCCCCCGCCAATAAAGTTAAAAAAAATGACTGTAATACTTCCCACTTGTGATTTGATAATTTAATTGTTGAGGTATAGCCATAGCCTCTATAAATTTTCATATTCGAGTGACTTCCTGAGCCATGCTTTTTCTTTGAGTACAAGTTTATAGACATTGCTTAATTTCTCTGGCATTGGCAATCAGTAAAATGTTTTTTTAAAAAAGATGGGGAAGAAAAGCCTAGCTTTGTATCACAGGTCCTACCTTTCTATCACACCCAAAATGTTCTTATTTTTTTGTGCTTTCCTTAAATCTTTTTCAAATCTACTCTTTGTTTTCAATAGGAAACAGATAATAGAGTTTCCTTAACTTCAAAGTTGTCTAAAGATAGCAAACAGGCAATGCATCCAGCTCAGGACCAAAGCCCAAGGACAAGGAAGCTTCCCAAAGGAAAAAGGTAACAGTACTAACAGGCTTCAGTGTCTACGGCCTGTCTGCAAAGGGATTTGAAGAGTCACGTGTATACTCTCCATATTTAGCTGTTGAAAGCCAGTGTGAAATATTTGGCAAAGCATGTATTAACAGTTGTGCTGAACTAAGTAATGTGCACTTGTCTGTTTAAATGTCACAAGGTCACTTTTATTACAGATATGAAAACAGAGCTGCAGTCGCATCCTGGGATTCACCTTTCTCTCAAGGGCGGGAAAAGGTTAACATGTTTAAAAAACCATAAGATTCCTTTAAGGTTAACATATAAATTGTTTAAAATGCTGAATTTATATTCACATTTTAGAGGTTTTGCTTTTAACTATTTTGAACAGTTTCTGTTGACTTCTTCATGTGAAAGATAATGACTATAGGGCTTCCCTGGTGGTCCAGTGGGTAAGGACACCGCCTTGCAGTGCAAGGGGCGCTGGTTCGATCCCTGGCCTAGGAAGATCCCATGTGCCATGGAGTGGCTGGACTGATGTGTCCAATTACCGAGCCCGAGCTCTGGGCGCATGTGCCCAGAGCCGGCTCTCTGCGACAACAGAGGCCACTGCGTTGGGAGCGCACACGGGCCAAAGAACAAAGACGGATGAAAACAGATAAATGAAAGACCAATAGAAGTGGCCCGCCCGCTCCCCGCCAATAAAGTTAAAAAAAATGACTGTAATACTTCCCACTTGTGATTTGATAATTTAATTGTTGAGGTATAGCCATAGCCTCTATAAATTTTCATATTCGAGTGACTTCCTGAGCCATGCTTTTTCTTTGAGTACAAGTTTATAGACATTGCTTAATTTCTCTGGCATTGGCAATCAGTAAAATGTTTTTTTAAAAAAGATGGGGAAGAAAAGCCTAGCTTTGTATCACAGGTCCTACCTTTCTATCACACCCAAAATGTTCTTATTTTTTTGTGCTTTCCTTAAATCTTTTTCAAATCTACTCTTTGTTTTCAATAGGAAACAGATAATAGAGTTTCCTTAACTTCAAAGTTGTCTAAAGATAGCAAACAGGCAATGCATCCAGCTCAGGACCAAAGCCCAAGGACAAGGAAGCTTCCCAAAGGAAAAAGGTAACAGTACTAACAGGCTTCAGTGTCTACGGCCTGTCTGCAAAGGGATTTGAAGAGTCACGTGTATACTCTCCATATTTAGCTGTTGAAAGCCAGTGTGAAATATTTGGCAAAGCATGTATTAACAGTTGTGCTGAACTAAGTAATGTGCACTTGTCTGTTTAAATGTCACAAGGTCACTTTTATTACAGATATGAAAACAGAGCTGCAGTCGCATCCTGGGATTCACCTTTCTCTCCAAGGGCGGGAAAAAGGTTAACAGAACAAGAATTACATGCAGTATCAGAGAAACTATCTCAGCGCCTCTCTGAACTAGATTCGGCAAGTCTTTTTTTTTTTTTTTTTAATCTATACTAAGATTGTTGTAGTTGATGAGCATTTAAGTGATTTTCCAATTAATGTGCGAGCTAAACTTAAATGTACTAGAAAGTTAATTTTATCTTAGTTATTGGGAGGATCTTCTATAATCAAGCAGATGGGATATATGCTGAGAAATGATCCCCTAGCCTTCTGTGATATAACCAAATTTGGTACATATTCAAGTTTTTATCAAATTCTGATTAAAAACTAAATGATTACATTAAGCCATATATATTTACTTATTGGTATCGTTTGTCACAAAAGGCATTATAGTATAAAATGTGGATGAGCTGATTTCATAAAATAGTATAGTTTGGGGGTGTTATTGAATAAATATATTGAATCCTTATGTGACTTACTCTTAAGGCTATTGAAACTGAATAGTCTGTGGAACTGATATTTATCCTTTAGAAACTATGCATCAGCATCTGAGAACTTGTGTCTGAACCTATGCCTGCTTATCAGAGAAAGCTTTTAAAAGGTTCTTTCTAATCCTTCCAACTTGCATTCTGCTGAAATTAGTGAAGGGTGTTGAAAGAATTTTCTTGATAGATGTTAAAAACTGCCCTGGGTGACCGAATTAAAGCAAAGACTGGCTCTGAAGATGAGGATATTGGAAATGAAGAGGTGGAAAGGGGGAATGACGAGGCGCTGTCTCAGCACAGTGACGGCATCGTGAGTACAGACAGAAGCAGCGAAGGCAGGAGTACGAGACAATGCATCCATAGGACAAGGAAGCTTCCCAAAGGAAAAAGGTAACAGTACTAACAGGCTTCAGTGTCTACGGCCTGTCTGCAAAGGGATTTGAAGAGTCACGTGTATACTCTCCATATTTAGCTGTTGAAAGCCAGTGTGAAATATTTGGCAAAGCATGTATTAACAGTTGTGCTGAACTAAGTAATGTGCACTTGTCTGTTTAAATGTCACAAGGTCACTTTTATTACAGATATGAAAACAGAGCTGCAGTCGCATCCTGGGATTCACCTTTCTCTCCAAGGGCGGGAAAAAGGTTAACAGAACAAGAATTACATGCAGTATCAGAGAAACTATCTCAGCGCCTCTCTGAACTAGATTCGGCAAGTCTTTTTTTTTTTTTTTTTAATCTATACTAAGATTGTTGTAGTTGATGAGCATTTAAGTGATTTTCCAATTAATGTGCGAGCTAAACTTAAATGTACTAGAAAGTTAATTTTATCTTAGTTATTGGGAGGATCTTCTATAATCAAGCAGATGGGATATATGCTGAGAAATGATCCCCTAGCCTTCTGTGATATAACCAAATTTGGTACATATTCAAGTTTTTATCAAATTCTGATTAAAAACTAAATGATTACATTAAGCCATATATATTTACTTATTGGTATCGTTTGTCACAAAAGGCATTATAGTATAAAATGTGGATGAGCTGATTTCATAAAATAGTATAGTTTGGGGGTGTTATTGAATAAATATATTGAATCCTTATGTGACTTACTCTTAAGGCTATTGAAACTGAATAGTCTGTGGAACTGATATTTATCCTTTAGAAACTATGCATCAGCATCTGAGAACTTGTGTCTGAACCTATGCCTGCTTATCAGAGAAAGCTTTTAAAAGGTTCTTTCTAATCCTTCCAACTTGCATTCTGCTGAAATTAGTGAAGGGTGTTGAAAAGAATTTTCTTGATAGATGTTAAAAACTGCCCTGGGTGACCGAATTAAAGCAAAGACTGGCTCTGAAGATGAGGATATTGGAAATGAAGAGGTGGAAAGGGGGAATGACGAGGCGCTGTCTCAGCACAGTGACGGCATCGTGGAGTACAGACAGAAGCAGCGAAGGCCAGGTACCTCCTGTCTCAGGCCGGGTTGAGGACATCCCCGAGAACCAGTTAGCCACTCAGATCTGATAACTGGGTTTCTTACTGTAAATATTTCAGAAACTATGAGAAAGCATCAAAAATAGAATCAGATAAATTACCTGTATCTTCACCGTCTCAAACTAGCAGATGTTATACTTTATTTACACATTTAGTGTTTAACAGAGTTAAAAATCTGTCTTCCTCACATTCTTTTTCTTTCTCTCAAAGAAATTACTGAGTTAAATTTATAACTGATAAATAACATTGTGTTATTTAAGGTGTACAGTGTCATAATTAGATATGTATATATTGCAAAATGATTACCATAGCGAGTTAACATCTTTTATTTCACATATTTAAATTTTTTTTCATGTGATAACTAAAGATCTAGTCTCTTAGCAACTTTCACATACACAGTGTTGTTAATTATAGTCGCCATACTATACATTATATTCTGGGAACTTATAATTTCTACTCCCAGAACACCTTCACACACTTCACCCTATCTCTGGCAGCCACCAATCTGTTCTCTGTACTTAATGCATTTGGTTTTCTTTAGATTCCACTTATGAGTGATATTATAGATTTGTTTTTCTCGGACCTAACTTCAATTAGCATAAATGCCCTTAAGGACCATCCATGTTGTGCCAGTGGCAGAATTTCCTTCTTTGTGGCAGAATAATATTCCATTCTCTCTCTCTCTCTCTCTCTGTCTGTCTGTCTATGTATCACATTCTCTTTATTCATTCCTCCATTGACTGCCCAATTATATTGCTTGCATGACTTTGTTGTTGTAAATAATGCTTCAGTGAACATGGAGATGCAGTTGTCTTTTTAAGGTAGTGATTTCATTCCATTTTTGGATATATAACCAGAAATGAAATTGCTGGGTTATATGGCAGTTATATTTTTAAGAACCTCCATATTGTTTTACATAATGGCTTGCACCAGTTTACATTCCCAAAGGTTTGCATGTATTATCTTTTCTCTACATCCTCTTCAAACACTTACTACTTTTTCAGGTTTGGGGTTTTTTTTTTAAGGAGAGACATTCCCATAGGTATGAGTTGATATCTAATTGTGGTTTTGATTTATATTTCCCTAATCGTCAGTGATGTTGAGCACCTTTTCATGTACCTGTTGGTCTTTGTAGGTCATCTGGAAGATGTTCAGTTCCACTGCCAACTTTTTAATTGGATTTTTTTTGCTACTGAGTTAATACTTGGACATCAGATATCTGATTTGCAAATATATTGTCCCATTTATTTAGTAGGTTGCCTTTTCATTTTGTTGGTTTTGTTTGCTTGGCAGAAGTTTATTAGTTTTAATAGCCCCGCTGCTTTATTTTTTGCTTTCTTTGACTTTACTTCTTGGGTATGTGTCTCTGTGGATTTATCTTAACGTTTCTGGGCTGCTTTGACCTGTATGTCTTGTTTTTCTCCCCAAGTTAAGGGCGTTTTCAGCCATTATTTTTTATATAGGCTTTCTGCCCCCCTTTTTTCTCTTTTCCCCTTGTGGGGCCCCTGTAATATGAATATCGGTCCACTTGATGGCATCCCTTCAGTCATCCTCACTTGTTCTCATTGTTTTTTCCTTTTTGCTCTTCTGTTGGGATGAATTCCCTTACCCTGAATTGTCTGATGTTTTCTCTGGCTTCATCTTGTCTGCTGTTGAACTCCATTATTGTATTCTTCAGTTCTTTCTGATTTCTGTTTGGTACTTTAAAATTTTTTCAATTTAAAAAGATTTTTTTATGTTTGGTACTTATATTTACTATCTCTCTGAAATTCTTTTTGTTTAGGCATTGTTCTCCTGACTTCAGAGAGCTTTTTTTTTTTTGCATCTTTATGACCATTATTTTGAACTCATCAAAATCTGTTTGAATTTTTTCTTTTGTTTAGAACATATTCTTTCTTCATTTTCCTGCCTTTGTGTTGGTTTCTGTGCATTAGGTAAAGCAGCCACTCTTGGTCCTGAAGGAGTCGTCTTGCATAGGGGACAACTCAGCATTCAGCCCATCCCTAGCTTCTGGTTGGCTCTCAGATCTTTGTGGTTGTCCAAGTCACTGTCTTCATTCTTAATAGCTCCTCATAAGTGAGGCTGTGTCATAACCCTTTTTGATGTGGGTTTTTTTCTCATTTGGGTCACTCAGCTAACGTCTGGATTCCCTTCAGAGGAAATTATTGCGTATGTAGTGTATGTCAGTGTCCATGGAGGTGAGTTCAGGAGCCTGTGTACGGCCGCCATCTTTAACTGAAACCCTCTCACCCCCCTTTTTTATAACAGCATTGTTTTACCTGTCTAAATACGCTATTTTTTATTTACACACATACTATCTATATTATTCTGCAACTTTATTTTTTTCCTGATAACATTGTTTTAGAAATCTCTGTTGGTACTTCTAGTTCGTTCATTTGAACTCCTGTGTAACTGAGTCCATGCTTCCCTGGTGGCTCAGACAGTAAAAGAGCCCGCCTACAATGCAGGCAACCTAGGCTCGATCCCTGGGTCGGGAAGACCCCCTGGAGAAGGGAAGAGCTACCCACTCCAGTGTTTCCTGTCTGGAGAATTCCATGGCCAGGAGCCTGGCGGGCTGCAGTGCATGGGGTTGCAAAGAGTCAGGCATGACGGAGCAACTAACACTTTTCAGCTGAGTTCATACAGTGTGCCCCATTTATATGAGTGTGTATTTTTATTTATGTATATGTGGATATATTTTTCCCGTTACAGGACATAACTACAGACAGCTCTGCAAATGAATACCTGTAATGTGTGCAGAAGTTTCTCTAGGATCCACACCTACTAGAATTGCTAGATTCGGGCTTTATACTTTCTTACTATTGCCAGATTCCCCTCCAAAGTGATGGCTTAAAAATGCTAAACTGTATACGCATGCTGCTTTGTAATGATAAGTATATATACTTATATCCTTTTTCTCAGGACCTAGACAGGTAAAAGGTTAGACACACAGTTCAGACAGTTTAACATTTTCTTTTCTCCCTCCATCAGCAAGAGTACTAAGTATAGGCCTTTGTGTGCAGCAGCTATTCCAATCAAAATTTTCAGTTTTCAACTCAAAATTGAATATAGAAACTTAGTACTACTTTGAGATTGTGTGTGTGTGTGAGAATATATTTATTTATTTTTGGCTATTCTGGGTTTTCACTGCTGCTGCAGGGTCTTCTGTAGTTGTAGGCAGTGGGGCTACTCTCTAGTTGAGGTGAGCAGGCTTCTTGTTGTAGTGGCTTCTCTTGTTGTGGAACTCAGGCTCTAGGGCGCACGGGCTTCAGTAGTTGTGGCACTTCGGCGCCATAGTTGCGGCTCCAAGGCTTTAGAGCACAGGCTCAATAGTTGTGGCTCACGGGCTCAGTTGCTCCACAGCATGTGGGATCTTCCTGGATCAGGGATCAGACTCATGTCTCCTGCATTTGCAGGCGAACTCTTTACCACTGAGCTACCAGGGAAGCCCTCTTTGAGAGTTTTGAGTACATGTTTATGTGCATTTGCTTGCTATAATAAAACAAACAAATTAGTTATAGGCGAGTACATTTAGCACATTCATAGGCTCTTTGGATTTGGTGATAAATTAACTACTTGGTGCCAGCTTAACATTTCTGCCTCTCAGGAACTTACGTACATGTCTCTTTTGTGTTGCAGGACTTGTCATGCATAGAAAGCCACCCTCCAGATCACATTCACTCTCTCCATCTCCAGTTAACAAAAACAAACAGTTCCAGATGGAGAGAAAAAGGCAGCGAAAACCAAAAGAAAGAGATGTTCACCGATTTCAAGCAAAGGTATGTCCATGTCTTGACTGTCACTAGGCAGCAGGTGTTATGATTATTGACCCTTAACCAGATGCCACAGTGAACACGCTAGTGATTAAAGGTTTAAAATGTATTTAATATTCTTGAGCTGAGTAGATGACAAAATCAGGTGATAGCCTTTATGTACCCCATTATGGAACATAAAACTTGTACTCCTGAAACTCTTAAGAAAACTAACATTATATAACCCAGTACTCTAGTGGGTTAAGAAACTGCATCAGTATAAACTGGTATTTCCAGAGAGAGCTTTAAAAATAAAGAGAACTTGAGGTGGATTAAATGTGACAGGCCGTTTGAGTTACAGATGGGATGAAAATGCTGAAGACACCAATGAGAAGAGGTGGTTAGGGTTTAACAGAAGAATGTATGATTACTAAGGAACACTTTTTGCTGTGGAATAGTGATTTTGAAATGCAGCATTTAAAAAGTGATTGGAATGGCAGAGTCTTAGATACACCTTTTTTTCCTTCATTTTAAGTTGTATGTTTTTAATAACTGTAATATCATGGCCTTTCCCCCTGTAGGCAATAACTGAGGCATTTGAAAAGGAACTAAGAAGAAATAAAGTTCAAGAGAATATTGGACCTCTAGGAATAAATGACAAGGAGGAAACAGTGGGTAAAAGTCTCTACTGTAATAAATGCCATTTGATCAGATCAGTGGAAAGTACAGAGATGATCTTTCTAAAAGGAAAAAAGAAACAACAGAACCTTAATCGTTATCCCCTTAGAAAAAAAACAGAATTTTATTTCATGATGTGGACTTTCTTTTATTCATAGGGTAGCCAAGTTGCTAAAATGTGGCAAGACATGGTACCAGAAATAGTAGTATTTTTTCTTTCCTGCCTGAAACTTCCATCGGTTTTTAAGGGCGTCTGTTATTTATTAATTAACCAAGGCTTTGAAGATAGTCTAGGCTGACAGGTTAAAAGAGGAAGAGTAAGAGAAGACAGAAAATTCCAGTTCTAAACCTGGTTGGAAGAAACTCAAAGCATAAGTTTTCATTGCCTTTCAAAAGAATAGTTAACAGAAGCTAAATGAAAGCATGGAGAAATGCTTATGCTAAAATGTTCACAAGCAAAACAGGATATAGAATACAGTATGATTACAACTAAACACCATTATAGAACTTTTGTAACCTACATGGAAAAGGTTGTCAAAGAAGCATGTACATCAGAATATTGTCAGTAGCTGTTATTTAGTGTATGGGACTGGCCGCTATGAAAGTTGAAAAAGACCACTTTTTCAAATTCCAAGGGCTGCCATAAATTAAAGAGGTTTTTAACTTAGAGTAGGTAAATACTAAGTAGGTTAATTTTAGAAATTTGAAATGAGATGGTTTGGTCAGGAATTATATTGGCTATTTTTTGCTGATATGTAATATTTAAGATGATATATGTAAGAATTAGATGTCTCATTCTATTCTGTTTTATATCTTCTTCTAAGGAAAAACTATACAGAGAAGCTGTTCATAAAGGAACTCCAAAACATAGTGAGCCCTGGAAGATTTACTCTAGAAAAACCACAACTCCAAGTCCAAGAGGTGGCTTGCCAAAGCCAAATAAAGCAGTTCCAAGTAAGAACTGCAAAATTGTACTTTATGGAAAACTGGCATCCTTTGAAAGTGTGCTGCCTGCCAAGGACACAGCACTGAACACTAACATTTAACTAGTGAGCCGGACAGAGTGCCCTCTTCTGCTACTGCCGTATGCTAGATTTCTGTAGAGAGAGATGAAACTCTTAAATGAGGCATTTCTTTAAAACTCTTTTAAGTGTATACCAGTCCACTGGCACAAAGGAATGCGCTGGCTATGACCTGCTGTTACAACGTCAGCTTCTCTCTCTGTTCACTCGTGCTGGCTGCCTTTTCTTTGTTTCTGGGAGGTTGGTAGAACCACAAGGATGCTCCAAAGCAAGCGGAGAGCCTCTCCAGCTCCTGTATGTTGACAGCTGGTGCCAAGGTGCACTTTCAGAGGCTACTACATCCTATTAGAGACTTTCCTCCCAGGAGGGCTGGGGAATCTGACCACACACACAGCATCCACCCCAGGCACTGTTAGCTGAGCACTTAGGACGGATTTCACAAGACCATCATGTCCTCAGTCAAAAATGTTGCAAAAGTAACGTGCTTGAAATTGTTCTTCTCAGGCTCAGAGCCACATCACTTAGTTAAGCTTTTTTTTTTTTTTTTAAGAATTTATTTATTTATTTTGGGGGGTGGGGTGGGGAAGGAGCGGGGTGGGCGGGCTGCTTCTATTGGTCTTTCATTTCTCTATTTTCATCCATCTTTGTTCTTTGGCCCACATGGGCCTCCCATTGCGGTGGCCTCTGTCGTCGCAGAGCACCGGCTCAGGGCGCATGCGCTCCAGCTCGGTAATTGGACACATTGGTCCAGCCACTCCGCGGCACGTGGGATCTTCCCAGGCCAGGGATCGAACCGGCGCCCCTTGCACTGCAAGGCGGTGTCCTTACCCACTGGACCACCAGGGAAGCCCTTAGTTAAGCTTTAATCTCTCAGGAAGGTGGTATGAGATTTTTTTCTTAAAAGCTATCAGTAAGTTTCTCAAAAGCTTTTTTTTTTTTTTAAACATTACGGATAAAGTGAATGAACACAGTCTCTTGCCCCACATGTGGGCGCAGTTTCCATTTCTCTATTTTTCTGACCAGACACTTAGTAAAATGTGAAAGCAAAGGATGGCTAGCAGCAGAAAATCGATGAATTCCTTTGAAAGTGTGCTCCCTTTTTTGCCAAAGGGGAACACAGCACTGAACACTAACATTTAACTAGTGAGCCGGACAGAGTGCCCTCTTCTGCTACTGCCGTATGCTAGATTTCTGTAGAGAGAGATGAAACTCTTAAATGAGGCATTTCTTTAAAACTCTTTTAAGTGTATACCAGTCCACTGGCACAAAGGAATGCGCTGGCTATGACCTGCTGTTACAACGTCAGCTTCTCTCTCTGTTCACTCGTGCTGGCTGCCTTTTCTTTGTTTCTGGGAGGTTGGTAGAACCACAAGGATGCTCCAAAGCAAGCGGAGAGCCTCTCCAGCTCCTGTATGTTGACAGCTGGTGCCAAGGTGCACTTTCAGAGGCTACTACATCCTATTAGAGACTTTCCCTCCCAGGAGGGCTGGGGAATCTGACCACACACACAGCATCCACCCCAGGCACTGTTAGCTGAGCACTTAGGACGGATTTCACAAGACCATCATGTCCTCAGTCAAAAATGTTGCAAAAGTAACGTGCTTGAAATTGTTCTTCTCAGGCTCAGAGCCACATCACTTAGTTAAGCTTTTTTTTTTTTTTTTAAGAATTTATTTATTTATTTTGGGGGGTGGGGTGGGGAAGGAGCGGGGTGGGCGGGCTGCTTCTATTGGTCTTTCATTTCTCTATTTTCATCCATCTTTGTTCTTTGGCCCACATGGGCCTCCCATTGCGGTGGCCTCTGTCGTCGCAGAGCACCGGCTCAGGGCGCATGCGCTCCAGCTCGGTAATTGGACACATTGGTCCAGCCACTCCGCGGCACGTGGGATCTTCCCAGGCCAGGGATCGAACCGGCGCCCCTTGCACTGCAAGGCGGTGTCCTTACCCACTGGACCACCAGGGAAGCCCTTAGTTAAGCTTTAATCTCTCAGGAAGGTGGTATGAGATTTTTTTCTTAAAAGCTATCAGTAAGTTTCTCAAAAGCTTTTTTTTTTTTTTAAACCTTACAGTGAAAGTGAATGAACACAGTCTCTTGCCCCTGATGCTGGAGCAGTTTCCATTTCTCTATGTTTCTGGCCAGACACTAAGCAAAATGTGGAAACAGCAAATTGCACAGATGGAACATCTAAAAAAAGATGCATGTCCAGAAAATCGATCAAAGAAGAAACTCCAGGATGAAGTAAGATAACTGACCATTAAGCATACAGGAATATAAAGCAAAGAGGCAGAGTTTATCCTTGATAATTATTAACCTTCTGTTCTTTCCCACTTAAAGATAGAAGAAGGCTTGAAAAGGTATAACCTCCTTACTGCTCTTATCAAGAAAGAATATGAACATAACAAGAGACTGGTATGTTAAGAGCAAACTGGGTATTATAATTTTGAACATTTATTTATTTATCTTCTGGGGGGTGGGGTGGGGAGGGAGGGGGATGGGCGGGCTACTTCTGTTGGTCTTTCATTTCTCTATTTTCATCCGTATTTGTTCTTTGGCTCCTGTGGGCCTCCCATCGCGGTGGCCTCTGTCGTTGCAGAGCACCGGCTCTGGGCGCTCCAGCTCGGTAATTGGACACATCAGTCCAGCCGCTCCGCAGCACATGGGATCTTCCCAGGCCAGGGATCGAACCAGCTCCCCTTGCACTGCAAGGTGGTGTCCTTACCCACTGAACCACCAGGGGAAGCCCTATAATTTTGAATCTGTAAGATACAATACTTTTATTTGTACCAGCTGGGCAGTATCCCTACTGATTCATACCTGTAGCACTTGCCTGTGGAAGCATTTAGGTCTTTAACATTGATGCGAGGGTATATGCATTTAGGTCTTTAACATTGATGCGAGGGGATATGCATTTAGGTCTTTAACATTGATGTGAGGGTATACCTGCATGTACACAGTCTTTATAGTAACACAGTAGAAATGTTTCCTATGAAATGAAAAACCTGAAGTTTTGAAATGTTAACTTGCTCTCAGTTCTGCCATAATCAGCAAGGGCAAGGTTGAGATTTTAACCCACATCTGTCTCTATCTATGAGTCCTTTAAAAGTACCAGAAAGGTTAACTCCCAAGTGTCTTTTTCTCCTCTCCCTTCTTTCTCAAGTCCCACATAGAGAACTGAGGTTGTTTATGCCTCTATTATAATTTGGACTGAGAATCATACATGGTACAACATTATCCTCTTGCCCTGATGCTGGAGCAGTTTCCATTTCTCTATGTTTCTGGCCAGACACTAAGCAAAATGTGGAAACAGCAAATTGCACAGATGGAACATCTAAAAAAAGATGCATGTCCAGAAAATCGATCAAAGAAGAAACTCCAGGATGAAGTAAGATAACTGACCATTAAGCATACAGGAATATAAAGCAAAGAGGCAGAGTTTATCCTTGATAATTATTAACCTTCTGTTCTTTCCCACTTAAAGATAGAAGAAGGCTTGAAAAGGTATAACCTCCTTACTGCTCTTATCAAGAAAGAATATGAACATAACAAGAGACTGGTATGTTAAGAGCAAACTGGGTATTATAATTTTGAACATTTATTTATTTATCTTCTGGGGGGTGGGGTGGGGTGGGATGGGGTGGGATGGGCGGGCTACTTCTGTTGGTCTTTCATTTCTCTATTTTCATCCGTATTTGTTCTTTGGCTCCTGTGGGCCTCCCATCGCGGTGGCCTCTGTCGTTGCAGAGCACCGGCTCTGGGCGCTCCAGCTCGGTAATTGGACACATCAGTCCAGCCGCTCCGCAGCACATGGGATCTTCCCAGGCCAGGGATCGAACCAGCTCCCCTTGCACTGCAAGGTGGTGTCCTTACCCACTGAACCACCAGGGGAAGCCCTATAATTTTGAATCTGTAAGATACAATACTTTTATTTGTACCAGCTGGGCAGTATCCCTACTGATTCATACCTGTAGCACTTGCCTGTGGAAGCATTTAGGTCTTTAACATTGATGCGAGGGTATATGCATTTAGGTCTTTAACATTGATGCGAGGGTATATGCATTTAGGTCTTTAACATTGATGTGAGGGTATACCTGCATGTACACAGTCTTTATAGTAACACAGTAGAAATGTTTCCTATGAAATGAAAAACCTGAAGTTTTGAAATGTTAACTTGCTCTCAGTTCTGCCATAATCAGCAAGGGCAAGGTTGAGATTTTAACCCACATCTGTCTCTATCTATGAGTCCTTTAAAAGTACCAGAAAGGTTAACTCCCAAGTGTCTTTTTCTCCTCTCCCTTCTTTCTCAAGTCCCACATAGAGAACTGAGGTTGTTTATGCCTCTATTATAATTTGGACTGAGAATCATACATGGTACAACATTATCCTCTTGAGTATCATGAGGGGAGAGGACAGGATCAAAGACAGTAAGCCCAAGGAAAAGACTAAGTGTAGAGACAAGCAGTGAGAACTGTAACCCTGAACAGTTCCAGATAAGGAAGGGGAAGGCATCGGAAATTGCATGTGGGGCTTGGGTTGGGGGAAAGAAACCAAGTATCTGGACAGCTAGTTGAAGGCTTTTCATACATGACTTCATTTCCTCCTTACTACCCTGCTAAGATATCACCTAATTACCTTAGTTTTTCCTCTTTTGAGAGCGTCAGTATTCTACTTTTAAGTAGACATCTGGGTATGACTTAGGTGACCTTCTGGAGGAACAGGAAGATAGATGCTCAGTCCATGAGATTGTTGCTGCTCTCTGCAGAAGTGGGGGGCTCAGCGGGGACAGCTGTTTGTGTTATACTGCATGCCATGTGGGATTTTATATCCCCTACCAGGGACGGATCCCCCATCCCCTGCAGTGGGAGCACGGAGTCTTAACCACTCTCCTGTGGGGTGGCTCTTCTGACTTATCTGATGAACCTTCCAAAGACTGGAAGGCTCCTGAGGTCGCAGACCACCAGGCCTCTATAGCTGGCCTGCTGCCTGAAGACACTGTGGTGGGGAGTGGGCAGATGAGAACACTGGAGTCTGTCTTCCTCTCATCCTTAACTCTTTTCCTTTCCCTTAGCAAGACTTCAGGGACCGAATTCATAGGCAGAAGTTGACTCAATCAAAGATAAAAGAAAATCGGCAGCAGAGTGTTCGTGCTCGAAAATACTATGATGATTATAGAGTTCAGTTGCGTTCAAAAATGATGAGAATGAGGAGTCGGGGAAAAAATGGTAACTATAGCTTTTCTGTCCAATCCAGTTAAAAGATAAGTTCTGTTACCTTTTTTGGGGGTAGTGGGGAGCAGGTTGGGGAGGGAGAGGGGAAGGTGGGCCACTTCTGTTGGTCTTTCCTTTCTCTATTTTCATTCGTCTTTGTTCTTTGGCTCCTGAGGGCCTCCCATCACAGTGGCCTCTGTTGTCGCAGAGCACCGGCTCTGGGCGCACGCGCTCCAGAGCTCAGGCTCAGTCATTGGACACGTCGGTCCAGCTGCTCTGCGGCACGTGGGATCTTCCCAGGCCAGGGATCAAACCAGCGCCCCCTGCACTGCAAGGCGGTGTCCTTACCCACTGGACCACCAGGGAAGCCCCTTCCCACCAGGGAAACCCATTTTGTTACCTTTAAACTACCTTCATTGTGACTCTTGTCCCAATTTGAATCCAAGTAGCAAGTATACTTGCTAGAGTTCAGACTTGTTCACACCTCATTACCTTAGTTTTTCCTCTTTTGAGAGCGTCAGTATTCTACTTTTAAGTAGACATCTGGGTATGACTTAGGTGACCTTCTGGAGGAACAGGAAGATAGATGCTCAGTCCATGAGATTGTTGCTGCTCTCTGCAGAAGTGGGGGGCTCAGCGGGGACAGCTGTTTGTGTTATACTGCATGCCATGTGGGATTTTATATCCCCTACCAGGGACGGATCCCCCATCCCCTGCAGTGGGAGCACGGAGTCTTAACCACTCTCCTGTGGGGTGGCTCTTCTGACTTATCTGATGAACCTTCCAAAGACTGGAAGGCTCCTGAGGTCGCAGACCACCAGGCCTCTATAGCTGGCCTGCTGCCTGAAGACACTGTGGTGGGGAGTGGGCAGATGAGAACACTGGAGTCTGTCTTCCTCTCATCCTTAACTCTTTTCCTTTCCCTTAGCAAGACTTCAGGGACCGAATTCATAGGCAGAAGTTGACTCAATCAAAGATAAAAGAAAATCGGCAGCAGAGTGTTCGTGCTCGAAAATACTATGATGATTATAGAGTTCAGTTGCGTTCAAAAATGATGAGAATGAGGAGTCGGGAAGAAATGGTAACTATAGCTTTTCTGTCCAATCCAGTTAAAAGATAAGTTCTGTTACCTTTTTTTGGGGGGGTGGGTAGGTTGGGGAGGGAGAGGGGAAGGTGGGCCACTTCTGTTGGTCTTTCCTTTCTCTATTTTCATTCGTCTTTGTTCTTTGGCTCCTGAGGGCCTCCCATCACAGTGGCCTCTGTTGTCGCAGAGCACCGGCTCTGGGCGCACGCGCTCCAGAGCTCAGGCTCAGTCATTGGACACGTCGGTCCAGCTGCTCTGCGGCACGTGGGATCTTCCCAGGCCAGGGATCAAACCAGCGCCCCCTGCACTGCAAGGCGGTGTCCTTACCCACTGGACCACCAGGGAAGCCCCTTCCCACCAGGGAAACCCATTTTGTTACCTTTTAAACTACCTTCATTGTGACTCTTGTCCCAATTTGAATCCAAGTAGCAAGTATACTTGCTAGAGTTCAGACTTGTTCACACCTCATTTTATTACTGCCATGATGCATCCCAGTCCGTGTTCAGTCTCTACTCCTTTTTAAAAAAACTGAGGTATAGTTGATTTACAATTGAAGTACAGTTGTGCTAATTACTGCTGTATAGCAATGACTCAGTTATATATACACTCCTTTCCATTATGGTTTATCGTAGGATATTCAGATGGTAAAGAATCTCTCTGCAGTGCAGGAGACCTGGGTTCAGTCCCTGAGTTAGGAGGATCCCTGGAGAGGGGAATGGCAACCCCCTCCAGTATTCTTGCCTGGAGAATCCCATGGACAGAGGAGCCTGGTGGGCTACAGTTCATGGGATCACAAGAGTTGGACACAACTGAGTGCCTTTCCCTTCACAGGATATGGAATATAGTTCTATGTGCTCTACAGTAGGACCTTGTTGTTTATGTGTTCTGTACATGAGAGCTTACATCTGCTAACCCAGCTTACCATGCCATCCCTCCCTCTTCCGCCTTAGCAGCCACCAGTCTGTTCTCTGTGCCCATGACAGTTTGCTTGGTACATAGGTTCACTTGTCATATTTTAGATTCCACATATAAGCGATATAGTATGTGTCTTTCTCTTTCTGACTTAGTAAGGTAATCTCTAGTTGCGTTCATGCAACTGACATTATTTCATTCTTTTCTGTGGCTGTGCAGTATTCCATTATGTGTATATACTACCTCTTTTTCCATTCATCTGTTGATGGACATTTAGGTTGTTTCAGTGTCTTGGCTATGGTGAATAGTGCTGCTGTGAACATTAGGGTGCATGTATCTTTTCAAATTACAGTTTTGTACAGATACATGCCCAGAAGCAGGATTTCTGGGCTATTTTTTGAGGAGCCTCCATATTGTTTTCCATAGTGGCTGCACCAGCTTACATTCCCACCAACCGTGTAAGAGGGTTCCATTTTCTCCACACCTCTGCCAGCATTTTTGCCTTTAAGTTATCGTTTATTTCTCACTCATCTTTATTCTTTGGCCTGTGTGGGCCTCCCATTGCAGTGGCCTCTCTCGCTGCAGAGCACTGACTCAGCGCATATGCTCCAGAGTGCTGGCTTGTAATTGGACACATTGGCCCAGCCAGTCCTCAGCATGTGGGATCTTCCCTGGCCAAGGATCGAACCGGTGCCCCTTGCACTGCAAGGCAGACTCTCTGCCTACTGGACCACCAGGGAAGCCCCCCTGCCAGCATTTATATATAGATTTTTTTTTTTGATGATGGTCATTTTGACTGTGTGCTTCATTGTAGTTTTGATTTACATTTTTCTAGTAATTAGCAAAGTTGAGCATCTTTTCATGTGCCTATTGGTCATCTATACTTCTCTACTGCTGTTATTTTTTGTTGTTATAAATTAAGCATTTTTTTTTAACAATTTTTTTTTGGCGGGGGGGGGGGTCACTTGTATTGGTATTTTGTTTATTCATTTTCATCCATCTTTATTCTTTTGACCTGTGTGGGCTTTCCATCGCAGTGGCCTCTTGTCGCAGAGCACTGGCTCTGGGCGCATGCGCTCCAGAGCTCCGGCTCGGTAGTCAGACACATTGGTCCAGCCGTTCCACAGCACTTGGGATCTTCCCAGGCCAGGGATCGAACCAGTACCCCTTGCACTGCAAGGCGGTGTCCTTACCCACTGGACCACCAGGGAAGCCCTACTGCCCTTATTTTTAATGTGAAGTCTTAATTCCTTCTGACCTCCTGCCTGTCAGTATTTCTCCAGGGAAACTGCTTTAGAGGGCTGGGAACATGTTACAAGAAACAGGAGTTTAAGGTGTCCACTCAAAATCAGGAAAATAATGGACAGATAAATGCAGTGAGATCTTTCCACAGGGTATTTGCTGTCTCATCTTTATAAAGCTTGGGATTCCAAACTAGCAATATATTTCATCTCCAGAATAAAACAAACAGTAAGGTAATTCTGTGTAACAGAACTAACTCCTCTGAAGGGAGTCAGTACTGTTATCTTCATGTCTAGAGGATACTGCTAGCTCTTTGAGAAGTCAAATAATTTCACACTAAGGTGATACCACCAGCTAATGAACACATGGCTATACTTTAGTAAGAATTCTTACTAATCACTGGAGGACAAGTGGGCCTCTCCAAGTCTTTTGAACAGCCTGTATACCTGTGGCCTGGCCAGGTGACCCTCAGTGCTGCACGAGTGAGCATGCAGCCTTTACTTCTGCTCAGGGTTCTTAGATGCTGATCATCATTAGTCACTAAAGAAATACAAACAAGAAACACAAGGAGATGCACTCTCACCCATTAAGATGGCTAAAATAAAGTGCTGGCAAGGATGTAGAAGTTGGAACACACACGCAGGGTGGGTGGGGTTATAAAATGGTACAACCATTTTGGAATACAGTCTGGCAGTTCCTCCAAAGGTTAAATGATCCAGCACTTTCACCCCTAGGTAACTGTACACAGATGTTTATACTATTTAACAGCCAAAAGGAACAATGTCCATCAGTTGGTGAATTAACAAAATGTGATATATCCATATAGTAGAGCATTAAAGTATTATTTGCAGTTATTTTTTTTTAATTTTGTGAAATACAGTCAGTATACATACCTCCAGTTGGGCAGAATTTTATTCCTCCATGAAAATTCACCATAACTTCTTTTTCTGATTAAATAATTGACAGATATTTAAGAAACTGTTTGATGAAGGTTTACAAATTCAAAAGCAAAGATTACGAGACCTAAGAAACTATGCCAAAGAAAAGCGAGATGAACAAAAGAGGCAACACCAGAATGAACTGGACTCACTGGAGAACTACTATAAAGACCAGGTGCGTTCACTGCTGTTAGTTACAGTCTGATGTGCTTAATCTGACCACCTGGTGTCAGATGTCAGCTTAGTCTGCTAGACAGTTAAACCTCCACATTGATTCAGAACTTGTCACGATATAGGTTAGACTGATTAAAATTTAAAATAAGCTAGTACTTGACCATAATATAGAATCTGTACTGCTGATTTTCATTAAAATAAAGATTTTAAGCCTGTGAACATAAGAAGTGTTATATTTGAATAATAAGGTTTGATTTTTTTTCTTTCCTGTGAACAGTTTTCATTGCTGGCAGAAGCCATATCACGGGAACGTCAAGAGCTCAAAGCCAGAGAGAAATCCCAGGCTCAGGTAATAGTTAAGATATAAATCACTGATTTACATTTTAAGAAACAGAAATGGAGAGGATACTAATAAGATCAGTCAACAATTCAAAACCTCTATTCTGTGATTTTAACTTTACCTGTTCAGATCTGTTAGAGCTGCCGCTAAGACTTGGATCAGTGTTATGACTAGCAAAATGACATGAATTCTCTTTTAGACGTTACATAAAGTGAAGAGGGAACTGAGATCTAAGATGGAGAAGGAAATTCAACAGCTGCAGTACATGATAACACAGAACGACGACGATGCTTTCTTCCGGGAATTGGAAGCTGAGCGCTTCAAATGTCAGCTTCATTTGGCTTCCTTTCAGTACAGTAAAAATCCCTTCCTATGAGACCAGACTTCCTCACGGTGGACTTTACCAGGACAGAGCTAGAACTGAGCCAGGAAACAGTCTATAGCAGAAGAATTATTTCTAAATGACTTATCTGAATATTGACTAATACTTTTTATGAAATGAATTTTAAAATAAATATTTTCTTAAAAGTTTACTGCTGCTTTGAATTCATAACCTGAAAGGTGCACAAACAGCTGAGCAGCCAGCTCCCAAAGCCTCTTGCTATAGATGAACAGAAACAGCAGCTGAGAACCAAAAAAAGATCTCTGATTCAGAAAAGAGGTAAAGCGTGGGCTTGTCATAAGAGGTGGGACTTAGGTTTAACCCTTAAAAATATGAATGGTTAAGTGTGTGCAGCTTTTTCCCATGGAGGCTGGAAGATGAACATGGCCTCTTTCAGTGGGAGGGGTGGCAGGAGTAGGTCACTGGTGCTCAAAAGAGACTCTTGATAGCAGGTGGGAGGCATAATAGACCTGAAGTGGGTAAGAGTACCCCAACCCTATTTCTGGTATGGGGGCGGGGTAGGAGGAAGAAAACCAAATTTTAAGCCTGCTGATTTTCATTAAAATAAAGATTTTAAGCCTGTGAACATAAGAAGTGTTATATTTGAATAATAAGGTTTGATTTTTTCTTTCCTGTGAACAGTTTTCATTGCTGGCAGAAGCCATATCACGGGAACGTCAAGAGCTCAAAGCCAGAGAGAAATCCCAGGCTCAGGTAATAGTTAAGATATAAATCACTGATTTACATTTTAAGAAACAGAAATGGAGAGGATACTAATAAGATCAGTCAACAATTCAAAACCTCTATTCTGTGATTTTAACTTTACCTGTTCAGATCTGTTAGAGCTGCCGCTAAGACTTGGATCAGTGTTATGACTAGCAAAATGACATGAATTCTCTTTTAGACGTTACATAAAGTGAAGAGGGAACTGAGATCTAAGATGGAGAAGGAAATTCAACAGCTGCAGTACATGATAACACAGAACGACGACGATGCTTTCTTCCGGGAATTGGAAGCTGAGCGCTTCAAATGTCAGCTTCATTTGGCTTCCTTTCAGTACAGTAAAAATCCCTTCCTATGAGACCAGACTTCCTCACGGTGGACTTTACCAGGACAGAGCTAGAACTGAGCCAGGAAACAGTCTATAGCAGAAGAATTATTTCTAAATGACTTATCTGAATATTGACTAATACTTTTTATGAAATGAATTTTAAAATAAATATTTTCTTAAAAGTTTACTGCTGCTTTGAATTCATAACCTGAAAGGTGCACAAACAGCTGAGCAGCCAGCTCCCAAAGCCTCTTGCTATAGATGAACAGAAACAGCAGCTGAGAACCAAAAAAAGATCTCTGATTCAGAAAAGAGGTAAAGCGTGGGCTTGTCATAAGAGGTGGGACTTAGGTTTAACCCTTAAAAATATGAATGGTTAAGTGTGTGCAGCTTTTTCCCATGGAGGCTGGAAGATGAACATGGCCTCTTTCAGTGGGAGGGGTGGCAGGAGTAGGTCACTGGTGCTCAAAAGAGACTCTTGATAGCAGGTGGGAGGCATAATAGACCTGAAGTGGGTAAGAGTACCCCAACCCTATTTCTGGTATGGGGGCAGGGAAGGAGGAAGAAAAACTCACTCAGGTGATGTCCTTCCTGGATAGGAGGGCTTTGGTGAAGGCCAGGAGCTGGAGGGAGGTTCAGAGCAACTGAGGATTATGGGAACTTTGCTGATCAAAGCCAGAGAAGGGCAAAGGGCACCAGAAAAGGACTGGAAGGAAGAAGAGAGGCTCCCATTAGGGCACATAGAAGCATATATGAACAAGGATGGAGGCCAGGTGACATGATGGGGTAGAATCTGCTTACCTTAAAGAGTAGGCAGCTGAACCCAATGCTGTGGTCCCACCTGCTGCCCTTTAGGGATGACAGCTGACAGTGCAGGGCCTCTAAGGCAGGCAGGGGCTCCCTGGATAGCCAAATTCAGAGCATCATGGGAAGAGACATGCAGATAGCTAACAATATATGTATTGTGACAATCACTGCAGGTGAATGGACAGGACGGGGGAAATGCATAAGAGCTAGAACGTAAGTTCTAAAGCTGTCAGAGAAAAATAACAGCTAGATAGAGACACGTTATATCCTTGAATGAGCAAATCTTTAAAAAGCTGTGGTAGGAGTGGGCAGCATATAATTCAATAAAATCAATACAACAGAGAGAAAGAGTGGCCTGTATGACTCAGTCAGTAAAGAATCCACCTGCAAAGCAGGAGACATGGGTCCAATCCCTGGGTCAGGAAGATCCCTTGGAGAAGGAAATGGCAACCCATTCTAGTATTCTTACTAGGGACTTCCTTTGGACAGAGGAGCCTGATGGTCTGCTGTCCATGGGGCCAAAAAGAGTCAAACATACCTTAGCAACTAAACCACCAAGATCTGGAAGAGCAGTCCCCAGGTGTAACAGTAGGTGTAACTCTGAGCAGTAGATTATATAAACTTTCACTTTGCTTAATGTCCTATTTGAATTTGTTACAGAGATATCATAATGAAAAAAACAAAGACATCATTATGCTTATTTTAATTTTTCTTTTAATGTTTTAGGAGGACTCTTAAAAGTTAGTTCTACTATAGTGCTCTTTACCAGAGTAAGTAACTGGGAATAACCAGAAAGAACAATGGGTGAGAGAATTTACCAGGAAAGGGATGGGACTACTAAGCAAAGGTCAAAGCAGAGAAGAGGAAGCAAAAGATGCTAATGCATTTTTGAAAAATAAAAAGCCAATGAAGCAGTAACTAAGCAAGTGGAGGGTGCTGCCACCATCCAAGTACCTGTGGAGAGGGGATTGTACGTGAAGCCTAGAAGATCTCAGGGAAAGCTCATTTATGATCACACATTAGAAAAGTAACAACTATAATTTAACTGTAACTATGGGGTGGGGGTGTTACAGAATGAGGTGGTTGGTATGAGACCTAAATCTTTAAAATATCCCTCTGCCCTGTCCCACCCTCAAAAAACAAGACTGTCTAAAGTTAATTAACTTGGTAATGATATTTATTTTTTTGATTTGACACCAAAAGCAAAAATCAACAAGTGAGATTAAGTCAAATCAAAAAGCTTCTGCACAGCAAAAAAAACCTGTCAACAAAATGAAAAAGCAGCCACTGAATAGGAGAAAGTACTTCCACATCAGATTATCTGATAAGGGGCTAACACTGAAAATAACTAAAGCACTAGCCCAACTCTGCAGCAAATAATCTAATTATAAAATAGGCAGAGGAACTGAATAGATGTTTCTTCCCAAAGAAGATACTGAGGGTCAACAGGTACATGAAAAGGTGCTCAGCATCACTCATGATCAGGGATGCAAGTCAAAACCACAATGATATATCACCTTATAGCTGTCTGGCTGCTACCAGAAAGTAAGTAGTGAGTATGTAGAGAAAAGGGAACCTGGGTGCACTGGGGATATAAATTGGTGCAGCCACTATGGGGGTTCCTCAAGAAATAAAAACAACTACCACAGGACCCAGCAATTTGACGTCTGGGTATTTATGTGAAGAAAAGGAAAACACTGACTGGAAAAGATATCGGCAACCCCACACCACGATCAAATGAAGCAATACCAAGATACAGCAACAACCTAACTGCCCATCAATGGATGAATGGATAGAGAAAATGTGTATGTACACACAGTGAAATAGTAAGTTTTTTTTTTTAAAAAAAGGAAATCCTGTCATTTGCAACATCAATGACCTTGAGGGCATCGTGCTAAATAAGAGACAAATATCTGATTTCACTTATATGTGGAATTTACAACAACAAATACAAACCCTTCTCATCCCTCATAACTGAGCCTATAGATACAGGGAACAGATGGTGGTTGCCAGAGATGGGCAATAGGAAAAATGGGTGAAGCGCAGCCAAAAGTGTAATATTTCAGTTATAAAACAGGCCACAGGGATGTAATGTACATCATGGTGACTACAGATAATAATAACATTGCATATTTGAAAGTTGGTAAGAGGGATCTTAAAAGTTCTTATCACATGAATCTAGAGCCTCTTAAACTAAGTGAAACAAGTCAAAAAGGACAAATATACTAACATATATCTGGAATCCAGAAAGATGGTACTGATAAATGCACATGCAGAGCAGCAATGAAGAAACAGAGAACAGACTTAAGGAAGGAAAGGATGGGTGAGGTATAGAAAGGAACATGGAAACCTACACTACCATATATTTTTTTAAAAAAGTTCTTAGCACAAGGAAAAAGAATTTGTCACTGTGTGAGGCGATGGATCTTAAGACTGACCATTTCACAGTATAGACCAATATCCAATCATTGTGTTGCACACTTGGAACGCACATGTGGTATGTCGGTTGTACCTGAATTAAACAACAGCACTTTGTCCTTCTGTCTCGAGGGTTCTCCACCTTCACCGTTTTTGGGAGGAGCGTGGTCTCAAGGTTCAGTGTGATGTGCTCTCTGTCTTGACCCTCCTAGGCTGAAAATCAAGACTTCATGAACACTTGAGTCGGCAGGTCCCTTACTCACCCCTCTGGCTGCTACAGTTGTCTCTCCACTTCCTTGGCTTATGAACACTCAGACAGAAGTGGGATTTACAGCTCAGCCTATTTTGATAACCTAGATAAATCCCAGCCCAAGTAACCACAAAAGGTATGCTAGAATCTGAGACATCATGGGGAGAGAGGGACCAAACCAAGGGTTTTAAAAACCAGGTCTGGGATCTGAGGCCTTGCTGAGGTGAGGTGTTTAATCCCGCGTTCCCATCATGACTGACTGCTTTGCTGTACACACATAGTTCTGAGGACCTGAGTGTGCGCTGCAGCTGCATGGGACATACGCCAGAAGCACTAGATTGGAAGCTCAGTTTTTGTTGTTTTTTAACAACCATCCGAAGCTGTATCCCGAAAGCTGGTACAGAGCTGGACATGTGGCAGGAAAACAGCAGGTATTTGCTGAATGGACAAAGAGCAAGCCAGGTTTAGGGTAAATACCTTTTAATGAAATACAACCTTAAAATCTGTTTGTCTAGTTTGCTAAAAATATTAACGTAGGCATTTAACCCTTTTTCTGTATAATTACCTCATTCCATCCTGCTGTGCATTTCTCACTGAAAGCACCTGCGATGTCAAGCACAAATAAATGCAGTGGGTGCTGAGATTACCCTTCATTCTAATGAAAGGACAAACCACCACAGGGCAGAAAAATGTCACATATGGCTGCAAATTTCAGGTAATTTACAGATGATACTACAGCTAAGATCCTTAATATGTACTAAAAAACTGATAACATTTTAAATCACAACCAGCAAACTGGAACTGTGAGGCAGAGCAAAAAGATATTTTAAAATGTAAAATGTTCCCCATGCCCACTCTGGGAACTTTAACATAGGACTGCTTCCACTGCATCTCCCAGACAGGCCTTTCTGCGAGGTCTATGCCAAGGAGAGACCTCCCGACTATCACGGATAAAAAGGCACTGTAGCCAGTTCTCTGTCCACCATGTAAGTAGTTGGACTTTAAACCACTACCTTTACAGAACTATGAATCACAACCCTTAGAGTCACAGTTCCTTGGGAAAATGTAACTAACTGATCTTTGCTTTCCATTCTGAGGATGTTGCTGCTCAACACCAAGGTAGCAAACAAGGCCCCGTCACAGCTCTGCCCTCTAGAGCCTGGACAGTCACAGGTCACACTGCCCTCCAACAGCCACTCCCGAGCCAAGGCTACAAACGAGCACCTTCCCTGCCCAACCTGGACACAGGGTCCTGAGCCCCCCGAGGCTCTACCATGTGACAAAGGTGTCAACTCAGGAAGGCTCAGGAATCTGCTTAAATGAAACATTCTATGGTCCATATGCTGTCACTCGATAGAGCTGCTCAAATTTTTTTCAAATAATGCATTATAAACTCAATATTCTTTAAAAACTTCGATGCTGTGACAGTGCAAACAGCATTCATTTATTGCTCGACCTGGGCATGGGCACATACATAGTTAATTTTTAAAAACCATTTATACAGATGTTATTGATAAAGCTCATGTAACAACTTGAGTGAAAATACAAAGAATATCAAAGCTAAAACACTCTGTAATAAATACACATACAATGAAAATGATAAAACTTTGTTTTTAAAGTCAGTTTCAGAGAGGGAAGAATATTACATTATGTGAACTAATTACATCTAGAAACAGAACAACTCAGCATTTGGTACAATCATCATCCTAACATAAGTACATTAAATACCACACGTGGCACCCACTGACTGTCGCTGCGGCCTAAAGACAGAGCAGGAGGAGCTGCTCTATCGAGGTGTCAAGACATCGGAACAATCTCACACTCCCATCAATGGAATCAGCTCAATGGACTGGAAGTTCAAGCCAACTTAGTGTTGTAAAATAAAGCAAATTACATTGTATTTAAAAGAAAGGAAACTTGTGCTCTGGACTGTAATTACAAGGAAAAAAAAAATTCGTAAAAATAAAACCCATTCAGGGCAACAAACTATGTGCAAAATAAAATGTACACTATACACAGCACTATTGAAAAACTCTTTACATCAAGGAAGTAAGACCCTCTGAAACAAACTCACCTTTGTACTACATATGAGCTCTACAAAGTAACCACTGTTCATGAGTAAGCATTCATGATGCAAAGGCAATGTACGCAAACATGACAGCACAGATCTGAAACACAACTAGAGGAAGGATCAGAAAAAACCCAGCTAAGAGGGACATGTGGAAATAAATATTCACATTAAACATGAGGTGCAAGTCCAAGGTTCAATGATTCGCTGGGGGTTTTGTTTGCTTAGCACCTGTTTAGGAGTCATCAGGTAACGTAACTCTGAAACCTAAGTCATGCTTGTATAAATTATGTTGGTGATACCGTAGACTGTAAGGGAGGGGAGTGTCTTTTAAAGCTCCATTAAGTCATTATAAAGTTAAAAAGGCACTCAAAAAGCGATGGTAATTGCCTGCTCTATTTTGTACATTATTTTGAAAGTAGCATTTCACTATTACTGCATCCGTCATTTTGATTTCTCTAAAGTGTTCGTCGTGTACTTAACTTTTACCGAAAGACTATAATAGGCACAATTACACTGCACTAGTGCTTTAATATAAAAGAGAGATGGACCTGCAACCAATAAGGTTCTATTGTGAAAGCTGAAAACTACTGATAATGAAACAGTGTGTTTCAAGATGTTTTTCAGTACAACTAAGAATGCAGCAGGGAAAAAAAGTGGGAAGAAAAAGCTCAGCATAACACATCGCTACACAGTTATGACTAAGCCAGCTTGCATGTGGCTGTCAAATTTGGCTAAATGAAATAAATACAAGCTACAGGAGTAGTTTTCAACTTTTTTTTTAAGCAGCAAATTTTCCACCTCTTTGATTCTACCCATCCCCCCACCCCTCCTAAGTCCCTGTGAATCCTTACATTAAATTCCAATATAGATAAAAAGAGAGCAATCAGAGCTGTTCTAAGTGAAAGGGGTGGGGAGTTGCAGCCCTCTTCTCAAATACCAACTAGGCCTTTCTTCACCCTCTCTTTGTCCCTCATCTCTTAACCATTATTTCTGAGGAACCCAAAAAGACAGACTGAAAACCAATCCATCAAATGAAAGAACACCAAGGGCGGATGCACTTGATAATGAAGCTGCAAAATTTAAACAAAGCTATCTTATCAAAATGTGCTATTCTGAAACAGAACAAAAACACAATAGTGCAGATTGCTGATGGCTGAATTTTAAAAACCACTCATGACTTCAGACTTTTCCAAGTTCTCACTCTAGAATTCTGGTTGCCTTCTGGGTCGTGCAATATGCCACAGGCCTTGAAAGCTGGATCTGGATGTTTCAGAATCAAATGCTGATCTTCAACACCAAGGCAACTGGAATTCCCTTGCCTCCAAAATTACTTCAGACTTAATGCACATGAGAGAGTTAGAAGCCCGCCTCCCCGCCTTTTTTTAATGTAATCACATCTCCTGCCCTTTCATCCCCATTTCATTTGGTTAGGTAAAAGCAGGGTTTTCTAAACTTGCTAAATAATCATTAGAGCAGAGTTTTCCTTTTCATAATTTTAACTGATGAAGATATGAACAGCAACGTAGAGATTCAGGATGGTTTACTTGATAGAAACTTACGCATAGATATTAGAGGTGGCTTTCGAAAGACTATAATAGGCACAATTACACTGCACTAGTGCTTTAATATAAAAGAGAGATGGACCTGCAACCAATAAGGTTCTATTGTGAAAGCTGAAAACTACTGATAATGAAACAGTGTGTTTCAAGATGTTTTTCAGTACAACTAAGAATGCAGCAGGGAAAAAGTGGGAAGAAAAAGCTCAGCATAACACATCGCTACACAGTTATGACTAAGCCAGCTTGCATGTGGCTGTCAAATTTGGCTAAATGAAATAAATACAAGCTACAGGAGTAGTTTTCAACTTTTTTTTTAAGCAGCAAATTTTCCACCTCTTTGATTCTACCCATCCCCCCACCCCTCCTAAGTCCCTGTGAATCCTTACATTAAATTCCAATATAGATAAAAAGAGAGCAATCAGAGCTGTTCTAAGTGAAAGGGGTGGGGAGTTGCAGCCCTCTTCTCAAATACCAACTAGGCCTTTCTTCACCCTCTCTTTGTCCCTCATCTCTTAACCATTATTTCTGAGGAACCCAAAAAGACAGACTGAAAACCAATCCATCAAATGAAAGAACACCAAGGGCGGATGCACTTGATAATGAAGCTGCAAAATTTAAACAAAGCTATCTTATCAAAATGTGCTATTCTGAAACAGAACAAAAACACAATAGTGCAGATTGCTGATGGCTGAATTTTAAAAACCACTCATGACTTCAGACTTTTCCAAGTTCTCACTCTAGAATTCTGGTTGCCTTCTGGGTCGTGCAATATGCCACAGGCCTTGAAAGCTGGATCTGGATGTTTCAGAATCAAATGCTGATCTTCAACACCAAGGCAACTGGAATTCCCTTGCCTCCAAAATTACTTCAGACTTAATGCACATGAGAGAGTTAGAAGCCCGCCTCCCCCGCCTTTTTTTTTTAATGTAATCACATCTCCTGCCCTTTCATCCCCATTTCATTTGGTTAGGTAAAAAGCAGGGTTTTCTAAACTTGCTAAATAATCATTAGAGCAGAGTTTTTCCTTTTTCATAATTTTAACTGATGAAGATATGAACAGCAACGTAGAGATTCAGGATGGTTTACTTGATAGAAACTTACCATAATTAAAGTGTAATATAAATTAGGTGCACTTGTCATAGGAGACTTTGGTTTACAGAAATAGTATAGGTATCAAAGCCAAGTTGACCCAGTAACAGGATGAAAATCCCATCCCATCCACGGGATCTGAGCTATAAAAATGCAGTATTTCCATTTAAGATGCAAAGTAAATCCAAAATACCTGATCATATTCACTCAAGATAAAAAAATTAAGATTTCTTTTTTAAAGTCTCTTAAAAACAGGGAGCCCCTGAATGCATCTTATTGTAGCAAATAACCTACTAAGTTCAGACTAAATGGCTGCATTAGGAATCTGACAACCAAAATGATACAACTGTATTCCAGGGAATTCATGCTTGAAAAATATAAAAAAGACTCACTTAGGCTAGGTTGAAACATATAATGCTTCTAAAATATAATGCTTTGCTATAGAAAAATGTAATTAAACATGTAAATGGCTTAATTTTTTAAAGATTCTTTTGTAGCCAATTGTTTACAAAGGTTGAATAATTCAAAATAATTTTATTTATTTATTTATTTTTTACAAAGAGCAAGTACAGGAGCTGTTCAAAAATCATGTATTCAACCAAAATGAAATGTGACTTGTACCGACTGCTGAAGTTGTCTCGATGTTTGATAGACTTGAAATCTGTGAAGTGATTTGAATAGATTACCTTTTATAAAAATAGTAGTAGTCTTTAAGTGTAGAATACTGCCTAACTCTGGAAATGTAGGAAAAGTCAGCATTCTTTAGGTTCAAGATATTAATTTTAAATAGCAGCTGAATGCGGCCTCATGGCAAAGCATTAAGACCTCTTTTCTTCCTTGAAAAGGAATTTCAAAATTGTCCTTTCCCCTCACAGTGTCCTAAAACTTTTTTAGGGGTGGGGGGGGGGCATTTTCCTGTATTTCAGCATTCCTTGAAACTGCTGAAAGGAGGCTGTTTGTCGGTCAGGGGTATAAATAGAGTCCTGGGTAAATCCTTGAACAGCTTTTCTTCAGTTTTTGGTTAGGTAAAAGCAGGGTTTTCTAAACTTGCTAAATAATCATTAGAGCAGAGTTTTCCTTTTCATAATTTTAACTGATGAAGATATGAACAGCAACGTAGAGATTCAGGATGGTTTACTTGATAGAAACTTACCATAATTAAAGTGTAATATAAATTAGGTGCACTTGTCATAGGAGACTTTGGTTTACAGAAATAGTATAGGTATCAAAGCCAAGTTGACCCAGTAACAGGATGAAAATCCCATCCCATCCACGGGATCTGAGCTATAAAAATGCAGTATTTCCATTTAAGATGCAAAGTAAATCCAAAATACCTGATCATATTCACTCAAGATAAAAAAATTAAGATTTCTTTTTTAAAGTCTCTTAAAAACAGGGAGCCCCTGAATGCATCTTATTGTAGCAAATAACCTACTAAGTTCAGACTAAATGGCTGCATTAGGAATCTGACAACCAAAATGATACAACTGTATTCCAGGGAATTCATGCTTGAAAAATATAAAAAAGACTCACTTAGGCTAGGTTGAAACATATAATGCTTCTAAAATATAATGCTTTGCTATAGAAAAATGTAATTAAACATGTAAATGGCTTAATTTTTTAAAGATTCTTTTGTAGCCAATTGTTTACAAAGGTTGAATAATTCAAAATAATTTTATTTATTTATTTATTTTTTACAAAGAGCAAGTACAGGAGCTGTTCAAAAATCATGTATTCAACCAAAATGAAATGTGACTTGTACCGACTGCTGAAGTTGTCTCGATGTTTGATAGACTTGAAATCTGTGAAGTGATTTGAATAGATTACCTTTTATAAAAATAGTAGTAGTCTTTAAGTGTAGAATACTGCCTAACTCTGGAAATGTAGGAAAAGTCAGCATTCTTTAGGTTCAAGATATTAATTTTAAATAGCAGCTGAATGCGGCCTCATGGCAAAGCATTAAGACCTCTTTTCTTCCTTGAAAAGGAATTTCAAAATTGTCCTTTCCCCTCACAGTGTCCTAAAACTTTTTTAGGGGTGGGGGGGGGGCATTTTCCTGTATTTCAGCATTCCTTGAAACTGCTGAAAGGAGGCTGTTTGTCGGTCAGGGGTATAAATAGAGTCCTGGGTAAATCCTTGAAGTTGTCATTCCACAGCAAATCCACACGTTTCTTCGATGGCTGTTAGCAGCTTTTCATATAACTTTTCATAGCTTTCATAGGGCGGAATGTCTATTCGATTGAAGCTGTAAATAAGCAAATCAGATTTAACTCAGTTTGTTCAAAACAGGGCAACTGAGCTGGCAAGTGTATCACTGATTCGTTTACACTAGTAACAGCCACATTGCTCTTTGTGTCGAGAAGAAACTATAAGAAAGAGGTTATTATCTTTTTCTCAAGCCGTGATTACTTCTTTGGGGTTTCTTAACCCATTTCTGGATAGTCTTAATTCATTTAAAAGGAATGGTAAGCAACTCTTTGAAGGGTCCATTTAGTAAAAAGAATAATCATAATGTCAAATCTGTTTGAAACTAATACCTATGTAAGTGGCAAGAAGGAAAAAACCTACCGAAGTAACTTACCAAGTGTGGGCTTTGGGCAGGTTGTTAGTGCAGGCGTCGATCTGGTGTATGGTGAAGAGCCGCGGGCCTGCGGCACCTGCAGAGGGAGCCAATGTGGGTGAGGTCAATGTGGGCAAACGCAGCAGTGTCTAGAATCTCAGAACAGAACTGGTACATAAGCCACAGGGAGAGGGCTAGGGGTGGACCGGCGACTCCACAAAAGCTGCCAGAAGGCTCAGGAAATGAATCTGGGTTTTTAAAGCTGGAATTGACCTGGGATAAACCTAGATTCCTTGATCCACTAACATTCGGGCATTGAAGCCAACTTGAAATCTGTGAGTGATTTGAATAGATTACCTTTTATAAAAATAGTAGTAGTCTTTAAGTGTAGAATACTGCCTAACTCTGGAAATGTAGGAAAAGTCAGCATTCTTTAGGTTCAAGATATTAATTTTAAATAGCAGCTGAATGCGGCCTCATGGCAAAGCATTAAGACCTCTTTTCTTCCTTGAAAAGGAATTTCAAAATTGTCCTTTCCCCTCACAGTGTCCTAAAACTTTTTTAGGGGTGGGGGGGGGGCATTTTCCTGTATTTCAGCATTCCTTGAAACTGCTGAAAGGAGGCTGTTTGTCGGTCAGGGGTATAAATAGAGTCCTGGGTAAATCCTTGAAGTTGTCATTCCACAGCAAATCCACACGTTTCTTCGATGGCTGTTAGCAGCTTTTCATATAACTTTTCATAGCTTTCATAGGGCGGAATGTCTATTCGATTGAAGCTGTAAATAAGCAAATCAGATTTAACTCAGTTTGTTCAAAACAGGGCAACTGAGCTGGCAAGTGTATCACTGATTCGTTTACACTAGTAACAGCCACATTGCTCTTTGTGTCGAGAAGAAACTATAAGAAAGAGGTTATTATCTTTTTCTCAAGCCGTGATTACTTCTTTGGGGTTTCTTAACCCATTTCTGGATAGTCTTAATTCATTTAAAAGGAATGGTAAGCAACTCTTTGAAGGGTCCATTTAGTAAAAAGAATAATCATAATGTCAAATCTGTTTGAAACTAATACCTATGTAAGTGGCAAGAAGGAAAAAACCTACCGAAGTAACTTACCAAGTGTGGGCTTTGGGCAGGTTGTTAGTGCAGGCGTCGATCTGGTGTATGGTGAAGAGCCGCGGGCCTGCGGCACCTGCAGAGGGAGCCAATGTGGGTGAGGTCAATGTGGGCAAACGCAGCAGTGTCTAGAATCTCAGAACAGAACTGGTACATAAGCCACAGGGAGAGGGCTAGGGGTGGACCGGCGACTCCACAAAAGCTGCCAGAAGGCTCAGGAAATGAATCTGGGTTTTTAAAGCTGGAATTGACCTGGGATAAACCTAGATTCCTTGATCCACTAACATTCGATTGGGTTTGAAAAAGTTCAGGATTGAAACCTTTTGCCAACTTCTACCTTCTACAGAAAATCCGTGTCCTAAATGGGCAAAGCCAAGACCAGTACATACTCAAAAAGATGACAACCTAATTCCAATTTAGGTTTCACAATTCAAACTTCACAGAGAACAAAAGATTAGCAGTCTATAGAATAAAAGGTACACAGAACTGTGACGTCACTTCCCACCTCAGGGCAGCCTGGTGATAACGTGCTCCACGTGGGGAGTGCAAGCACGACTTGGGTCTGCTTTCCCCACTGACTGCGGACCCGTGGATGGTGGGCGGCTCTGTGGAGGTAGGTACCAGTCTTGCTTCATCCACCCTCCGTCACCAGCAGCAGCAGCAGCAGTTTTGAAAATGAATAGCTTAGAGGAGAGGAACCCTGCCATCCAGTGAAGCACCACAATCACTAGCAATATCCCAGCTCATCCCCAGACTCAATAGCCCATCGACTGAAAACAATTCCTAAAAATGAAACAGGGTGTTAAGATGATCCGATGCCATGCATGAGCTAAAGTGCTCTGACCAAACAAATGGCCTCCACAACTCATGCTGCCTCCTTCTATTAAAAGGATAAAAAAGTCGAGGGGAGACGCCTCCCAAGTGGGTAAAGGTTTGCCAGGCGGAGCGTGAACATGGAAGCAGACTGAGTTCCCCTACAGGAAAGGGCAACAGCATTTAACAGCGAGGTGACCAGAAAAGGCAGAGCATCTTGCCAACTAATACCTATGTAAGTGGCAAGAAGGAAAAACCTACAAGTAACTTACCAAGTGTGGGCTTTGGGCAGGTTGTTAGTGCAGGCGTCGATCTGGTGTATGGTGAAGAGCCGCGGGCCTGCGGCACCTGCAGAGGGAGCCAATGTGGGTGAGGTCAATGTGGGCAAACGCAGCAGTGTCTAGAATCTCAGAACAGAACTGGTACATAAGCCACAGGGAGAGGGCTAGGGGTGGACCGGCGACTCCACAAAAGCTGCCAGAAGGCTCAGGAAATGAATCTGGGTTTTTAAAGCTGGAATTGACCTGGGATAAACCTAGATTCCTTGATCCACTAACATTCGATTGGGTTTGAAAAAGTTCAGGATTGAAACCTTTTGCCAACTTCTACCTTCTACAGAAAATCCGTGTCCTAAATGGGCAAAGCCAAGACCAGTACATACTCAAAAAGATGACAACCTAATTCCAATTTAGGTTTCACAATTCAAACTTCACAGAGAACAAAAGATTAGCAGTCTATAGAATAAAAGGTACACAGAACTGTGACGTCACTTCCCACCTCAGGGCAGCCTGGTGATAACGTGCTCCACGTGGGGAGTGCAAGCACGACTTGGGTCTGCTTTCCCCACTGACTGCGGACCCGTGGATGGTGGGCGGCTCTGTGGAGGTAGGTACCAGTCTTGCTTCATCCACCCTCCGTCACCAGCAGCAGCAGCAGCAGTTTTGAAAATGAATAGCTTAGAGGAGAGGAACCCTGCCATCCAGTGAAGCACCACAATCACTAGCAATATCCCAGCTCATCCCCAGACTCAATAGCCCATCGACTGAAAACAATTCCTAAAAATGAAACAGGGTGTTAAGATGATCCGATGCCATGCATGAGCTAAAGTGCTCTGACCAAACAAATGGCCTCCACAACTCATGCTGCCTCCTTCTATTAAAAGGATAAAAAAGTCGAGGGGAGACGCCTCCCAAGTGGGTAAAGGTTTGCCAGGCGGAGACGTGAACATGGAAGCAGACTGAGTTCCCCTACAGGAAAGGGCAACAGCATTTAACAGCGAGGTGACCAGAAAAGGCAGAGCATCTGCACACGTGTCTCTGACATGCGGCACTCACTACAACCACAGAGAACCCAGCAGGAAAGGTTCTTGGTGAGGGAACAAGAAGAGGAAGGAGAAGAAAGTATCAAGACAGGAGAGTTACAGGTAAGAACTAGAGTGAAAAGAGAATCCGTCTGTAAGCGCAAGTTTGTCCACCGTCACACACAGCCAGTACTGCCCCCCTGCCCCGTGACCAGGTGCCACGTGGCCGGCCCCTCCCGCTGTCTTACCCTGTAAAGCCTTGAAGCCCTGCAGAGGCACCCGGGATGAGCCGGTCACAAACTGGAGCAACCGCGCTCGTCGTTCTTCGTCAAAAGACTCCACAGCCTTCCAGAACCACTTGACAACATTGCTGTCTGGAGTACAGTGTTTTAACCGGGTGTTTACCTTCCAGTCATTAACATCTATCTTCCCAAGTCCACAAATAATGAGCTGTTAAAATATTGCACACATCATGAGCCAATGGAAACCCAGGTTAGGCCAAACATTCCTTAAAATGGAACTTGAGATTTGCAGTGTTGGCTTTCATAGCATGTCCTTCAAGGGGAGACACAGAACCACCTGGAAAAATTTTCAAAGTATACACACTAGGTGCTATGCTTAGAGATGTTAAGACCTGTGAATCTGGAGTGAATTAGGACTAGTATTTTTTTTTTTCTTTCTTTTTTTGGGGAGGGGCGGGTTGGGGGAGGGGGCGGGCGGGCCACTTCTATTGGTCTTTCATTTATCTATTTTCATCCATCTTTTGTTCTTTGGCCCGTGTGGACCTCCCATTGCAGTGGCCTCTGTTGTCGCAGAGTACCGACCGGCTCTGGGTGCATGCGCTCCAGAGCTCTGGCTCGGTAATTGGACACATCAGTCCAGCCGCTCCGTGGCACGTGGGATCTGCCCAGGCCAGGGATCGAACCGGCACCCCTTGCAATGCAAGGCAGTGTCCTTACCCACTGGACCACCAGGGAAGCCCCAGGACTTATATTTTTTTTTCAAAGCTTCCCAAATACCTACTCACTACAGGTTCTCTGCCCAGGATCTGACAACTACCGCAATGGCTGTGACAAGATGAAACGTTCCATAATTTTACGTAAAATTCTAAAAATAAAAAAGTTAATGAACAGAAAACTAGATTCAGAGTATAAACACAGTTAAAGTATGTGTCTTCTTTAAGACTTGCACCTATTATTCTGGTTCCAGCATTAGCTTTGGGATTCTGGGCAGTTCAGATCATTTCCCTTGGCCACAGTTTTTGTTTTTGTTTTTGTTTTTAAATTTTGGCCTCTTTTATTGGCCTTTCACTTATTTATTTTCATCCATCTTTGTTCCTTGGCCTGTGTGGGCCTCCCATTGCAGTGGCCTCTCTCGCTGCTGAGCACCAGCTCTGGGCACATGCGCTCCAGAGCTCCGGCTTAGTAACTGGACACATCAGTCCAGCCGCTCCGTGGCACGTGGGATCTGCCCAGGCCAGGGATCGAACCGGCACCCCTTGCACTGCAAGGCGGTGTCCTTACCCACCGGACCACCAGGGAAGAGTTACAGGTAAGTTACAGGGTAACTCTCAGGGACCACCACCGGACCCCTTGGGCACAGTTTCCCCTGCTGTAATACGGCAGTAACATCTGCTTCATTACATCCTGGGAGAGCAACCAACAGCACCTGGACACTCAATAAACTGTGATTAAGTGATACAATCTGCTTAAGGCTGGACCAAAGTACAAAATATATGAGTGTGCTGATACAGGGCTCTGCTGGCATTCTGATGCAGGCTCCATATAGATAACTATATCCAAATCACTCTGATACTCTTAACACATCTCCTTAGGGTCCCAGACTGACCCATCTTACTAACCTGTTTATAACACTGATTTATAACAGTGTGTTGTATAAAACACAATGCAACCTGTAAATCCTACAGGGTATAATCAGTTATACTAACCAAGCATAACACTAAATTATATGCATATACTACTTTAAAAAAAGCTTAATTTCATTAGCAATTATAGAATAGCAATTAGAAATTATACAAAAAACCCTAACGTTATTGAATAAAAGGAAATCTGCAACAGAGTTCTGAAAACATCACTGAATCACAGCTACATGAACAAGTAAGTGGTTATCCAAATAGGATAGCGTAAGTATTTATAACACAGTAGATAAATCCCAGAATTCCTTTCTTCAGAGGAGTGGTAACTTCAAGGCCAAATTCCTTATTCATTATATGAACAGATAAAAATGCATCATATTTCAACTTTATTGCCATTCTTGGTATTTCTTCTCCTCCTTCTACTTCCTCCTATTGAATAGTTCAGTCACAACAGGAATGGGGATGGTATTGAGTCAAACCAATCTTTTTTTAGATTTGTTTGCTAACGGGTCTGTTAATAGATTTAGTTAGAAAGGACACTAAAGTTAATAAAATCACGTTTTAAATTATATATAGACTTCCAATATTTATTGCTATCTCTAGCCACTAGTAAATTTGGGACCACAGGTAGAAAAAACTCTCATTACTTTTTCAAAGTAGTTCCATAGTAATTCAGATGTATTCGTTAAATGCCCTAATTACAAAATAAACCTAAGGTGCTTTAGGAACTAGCTTTAAAATAAAAATGGTTAACTGTTTATTATAGTCAGTATTAGTAAGGAATGTTTCCAAAGAGAACAAAGATGTTTCGAATCTATCCTAAATGTTTCCTCTACGTTTCTGTCTATCAAATGCTTTCTTGTAAAGCTTAATATAAATCCTATTGGGTCTAGGCTTTTATTCCTAATAAATTTCAATATGGTGGAGACCAATTAATAAAGTTTCATTTAACTAAATCAATGACCAGTTAATTAAAAAATAGGAAATAACACCAGAAGAATATACACAGAAGACAGAAAATCTGTTCAATGCAAGAATGGAAAACATGGAAAAATAAAGAATAGTCACAATACAAGAGAGACTACTTGTAGAATTTCCAAAACATGAAAAGCTTTTCCAAAAGCAGGCAAGACTCTTCCTGTGAATTAGAATTCTCACAGCAGCACAGAGTGACACTTCAAAAGCACCGGAAATACAACTCCTCTAAAACTAAGTAACAGAAAATTCCCACCCTTTCTTTGTTAGACCAGATGATGTCATGACATTCATATACTGACCTCTAACTCCTTCTCATCAAATGTCTTCAGCAGATGCTGTGGAATTACTTCATTAAATCCTTTCTGCAGGGCCAGGAATTGTGCCTCAATGCCAAATTCCTTATTCATTATATGAACAGATAAAATGCATCATATTTCAACTTTATTGCCATTCTTGGTATTTCTTCTCCTCCTTCTACTTCCTCCTATTGAATAGTTCAGTCACAACAGGAATGGGGATGGTATTGAGTCAAACCAATCTTTTTAGATTTGTTTGCTAACGGGTCTGTTAATAGATTTAGTTAGAAAGGACACTAAAGTTAATAAAATCACGTTTTAAATTATATATAGACTTCCAATATTTATTGCTATCTCTAGCCACTAGTAAATTTGGGACCACAGGTAGAAAAAACTCTCATTACTTTTTCAAAGTAGTTCCATAGTAATTCAGATGTATTCGTTAAATGCCCTAATTACAAAATAAACCTAAGGTGCTTTAGGAACTAGCTTTAAAATAAAAAATGGTTAACTGTTTATTATAGTCAGTATTAGTAAGGAATGTTTCCAAAGAGAACAAAGATGTTTCGAATCTATCCTAAATGTTTCCTCTACGTTTCTGTCTATCAAATGCTTTCTTGTAAAGCTTAATATAAATCCTATTGGGTCTAGGCTTTTATTCCTAATAAATTTCAATATGGTGGAGACCAATTAATAAAGTTTCATTTAACTAAATCAATGACCAGTTAATTAAAAAATAGGAAATAACACCAGAAGAATATACACAGAAGACAGAAAATCTGTTCAATGCAAGAATGGAAAACATGGAAAAATAAAGAATAGTCACAATACAAGAGAGACTACTTGTAGAATTTCCAAAACATGAAAAGCTTTTCCAAAAGCAGGCAAGACTCTTCCTGTGAATTAGAATTCTCACAGCAGCACAGAGTGACACTTCAAAAGCACCGGAAATACAACTCCTCTAAAACTAAGTAACAGAAAATTCCCACCCTTTCTTTGTTAGACCAGATGATGTCATGACATTCATATACTGACCTCTAACTCCTTCTCATCAAATGTCTTCAGCAGATGCTGTGGAATTACTTCATTAAATCCTTTCTGCAGGGCCAGGAATTGTGCCTCAATGCCTCGTAAAAATCTCCAGTTCACGTAGAGCCTGGAAACATTGGGCAGGAATTTCATATGATCAAATATATTCACATCTGGTAATTACTATGAATCTCTAGTACGTTAGCAGCAAGGCACTTCCCAAGTGTCTCAGATTACTGAAGGTAAGATGGATCCTTAGCAGTGAGGCAGTTCACTGTATTAAAAAGCAGTCCCCTTCCAATAACACAAGCAGCATCACTACGTTAACTCTTCACTGAAGAAAAACTTAAACTGGAAGTTGGCTGGAGAACAGAAGGGTCTGAAGTTAAAATCTGCATGATACATCGTTCTCAGCTTCTAGCATGCATGCCAATAATCAGAAAAAAAGAGTACATTCAACCAAAGATGACTTTTTCTAGTTTCAATACAATCTGAGTATGATGGGTGTTTTCTCTATATTTTGTGGGTTGTATATGGGGAAAGGGGAAATAAAGAGAATCCTCATATTCAAAATGCGAGGAAACAGTAAAAGCCACAAGCAAGCACTTTTTGACTAAATACTCTTTTTTTCCCTACTGGCTTTAGAAGATGTCATTTCAGCAACAAAAAGGACATCAAACTACATCTCATGTATAGCTCTACTACATCTTTGTTTTGGGAAGTTTTACACTTTATACAGGAATTGCTTTTTTTTTAATTCTCTCTTCCCAGGAAAATTTATCTCAACAAATCTCAGAACTACTCACATTCCCAATATGTCAGGATTTCCTTTCCCAAACTTGGAGAAATAATTCTCTAAGAAATAAGTTACTTATTATAATGATGTCCTTTAGGGAACCTCATTTTTATTTAAGGGTACATCAAAACTGCACACATGTAAAAAGTTTTTGTGAGGGGGCTTCCCTGGTGGTCCAGTGTGTTTAAGGACACCGCCTTGCAGTGCAAGGGGCGCCGGTTCGATCCCTGGCCTGGAAGGATCCCATGTGCCGCGGAGTGGCTGGACTGATGTGCCCAGTTACTGGGCCGGAGCTGTGGGGCGCATGCGCCCAGAGCTGGTGCTCTGCGACAACAGAGGCCACCGCAATGGGAGGCCCGCACGGGCCAAAGAACAAAGATGGATGAAACTAGACAAATGAAAGACCGACAGGAGTGGCCCGCCCACCCCCTCCCTCCCCACCCCTACCAAAAATAAATAAATAAGTAAATGTTAAAGAAAAAAAAAAGTTTTTGTGATTTTTTTTTTTAAACATTTATTTATTTATTTTTGGGGGGGTGGGGTGCAGAGGGCGAGGGGGCGGGTGGGCTGCTTCTATTGGTCTTTCATTTGTCTATTTTTCATCCATCTGTGTTCTTTGGCTGTGTGGGCCTCCCATCGCGGTGGCCTCTGTGGCACGCGCTCCAGAGCTCCGGCTTGGTGATTGGACACATCTGTCCAGCTGCTCCGCGGCACGTGGGATCTTCCCAGGCCAGGGATCGAACTGGCGCCCCTTGCACTGCAAGGCGGTGTCCTTACCCACTAAACCACCAGGGAAGCCCTTTGTGACTTTTAAAATTTCAAAACTATATTTGGTAAGAGATAATTGGTAGTACTGGTGGTTTAGTTGCTAAGTCATGTCTGACTCTTTGGCGACCCCATGGACTTCAGCCTGCCAGGCTCCTACGTGCATGCGATTTCCCAGGCAAGAATACCAGAGTAGGCTGCCATTTCTTTCTTCAGGGGATCTTCCTGACCCAGGGACTGAACCCACATCTCCTACACTGCAGGCAGATTCTTTACTGCTGAGTCACCTAGGAAGCCCCAAGGAATAATTACTGTGTGCTATAAACATGACTGAATCTTAGAAAGAGAGAAGTCCACACTAGACCCTGGAAGTGACATAGTACTGAACTTCAGGAAATACCCATTCGTTCTTCTTTTGTTATTGTTTTTTTTTGGGGGGGGGGGGGCGGCGCGGGGAACATGATATGGCTTAACATGTGGGATCTTAGTTCCCCAACCAGGGATCTAACTCCCAAGCCCACAGCCCCTGCAGTGGAAGCGTGGCATTCTAACCACTGGGTATGGGGGAAATCCCTCATTCTTCTTTTTTTAAATCAGAAATGTACTAATACATGTTTTTTACTAAAAGAAAAATTAATAGTAACAAAGGAAAAATGTTAAATGTGGAAACAGAGTAAAACCCCAAAGTCCACTGTTCTGTCCTCTTTGCTCTCTACTTCCAGGCCTACCATGTCCACTCCTCACCTTAGGCAACACTTGGGTAAGTAGTCTTCCTGAACACCTTCTGTGTGAAGATAAAACAATGCAAACTTTTGTTCTTTCTAAGTCAAGCTTTTTAAATGACAGCTTATGCAGAATCTATCTTTTTTAAAATAACCACACAATGTTTTGCTTAATGTATTTCATCATTCTCGTCTACAAACATTTTAGCAGTTTTCAGTAATGAAAACTGAAAGCAGTTACAAGTAAAGTTTTTAAACATCCTTATATTTCTTTAATTAAATTAGTCTAGTTTCCAAAGACTTGAGTCCTAAGAACAGAGCTGCATACATGTTTTCATTTTGGCAGCTGTTCTCAAGTTGTTTTCCGACAAAGCTCTACCAATACTCATAGACTATGAGATCGATGGGTCTCATCCATAAACCAGAACATTTCAGCCAGTAAGACCTGAGGACACACTCTGTGCAAAAAATGATAGCACACATCTCTCTGTGTATACATGCTAAAGTTCAAACTCCAAAATTCAATGATCATAGTTTAATGTTTAGAAGAACTTTAGATACCATGAGTTAAATGATCTCACTCAGTACTTCTAAATTCCTCAATCATCAGGTGATTTGAGGGCTTCCCTGGTAGCTCAGTAGTAAAGAGTTCATCTGCCAATGCAGGAGACACGGGTTTGATCCCTGATCCAGGAAGATCCCACATGCAGGCAGATTCTTTACTGCTGAGTCACCTAGGAAGCCCCAAGGAATAATTACTGTGTGCTATAAACATGACTGAATCTTAGAAAGAGAGAAGTCCACACTAGACCCTGGAAGTGACATAGTACTGAACTTCAGGAAATACCCATTCGTTCTTCTTTTGTTATTGTTTTTTGGGGCGGCGGGGAACATGATATGGCTTAACATGTGGGATCTTAGTTCCCCAACCAGGTATCTCCCTCCCAAGCCCACAGCCCCTGCAGTGGAAGCGTGGCATTCTAACCACTGGGTATGGGGGAAATCCCTCATTCTTCTTTTTTTAAATCAGAAATGTACTAATACATGTTTTTTACTAAAAGAAAAATTAATAGTAACAAAGGAAAAATGTTAAATGTGGAAACAGAGTAAAACCCCAAAGTCCACTGTTCTGTCCTCTTTGCTCTCTACTTCCAGGCCTACCATGTCCACTCCTCACCTTAGGCAACACTTGGGTAAGTAGTCTTCCTGAACACCTTCTGTGTGAAGATAAAACAATGCAAACTTTTGTTCTTTCTAAGTCAAGCTTTTTAAATGACAGCTTATGCAGAATCTATCTTTTTTAAAATAACCACACAATGTTTTGCTTAATGTATTTCATCATTCTCGTCTACAAACATTTTAGCAGTTTTCAGTAATGAAAACTGAAAGCAGTTACAAGTAAAGTTTTTTTAAACATCCTTATATTTCTTTAATTAAATTAGTCTAGTTTCCAAAGACTTGAGTCCTAAGAACAGAGCTGCATACATGTTTTCATTTTGGCAGCTGTTCTCAAGTTGTTTTCCGACAAAGCTCTACCAATACTCATAGACTATGAGATCGATGGGTCTCATCCATAAACCAGAACATTTCAGCCAGTAAGACCTGAGGACACACTCTGTGCAAAAAATGATAGCACACATCTCTCTGTGTATACATGCTAAAGTTCAAACTCCAAAATTCAATGATCATAGTTTAATGTTTAGAAGAACTTTAGATACCATGAGTTAAATGATCTCACTCAGTACTTCTAAATTCCTCAATCATCAGGTGATTTGAGGGCTTCCCTGGTAGCTCAGTAGTAAAGAGTTCATCTGCCAATGCAGGAGACACGGGTTTGATCCCTGATCCAGGAAGATCCCACATGCTGTGGAGCAACAAAGCCTGTGAGCCACAACTATGAAGCCTGTGCCCTAGAGCCTCAGAGCCACAACTGTGGAGCCTATGTGCTGCAACTACTGAAGCCGTGTGCCCTAGAGCCTGAGTTCCACAAAAGCAGTCACCACAACAAGAAGCCTGCTCACCTCAACTACAGAGTAGCCGCCACTATTATTTTTCACTGCAACTAGAGAAGAGCCCGTGGCAGCAGTGAAAATCCACAAGAGTCAATAAATAAATAAGTCAAAAAAAATTTTTTTAAAAAAGGTGATTTTTAAAAACTTGAACATTTTCTTGGTTTTTATAAGAAATACAGTATTTCTTATATATTTCTTTTATAAATATTTCTATATTTATATATATTCATATACTTAATATATATCAATATATTTCTATCAGATTTGTTTCATAAATTACATTTTATTATACCTATATATTTCTTGTAGAAATCCACAACATCCTCATTTATAAGCAGGTTAGGTCCTAGAAATACAGCACAAAAGAGCTTCTGCACTTTTTAGCTAGCTAAGGTAGTTACCCTACACATGACCTGACGCACTGTGTTTCCTGGCGTTTGTGCCTTTGCACAGCCCCTCCTTCTACACTGAACCTCGGCTGGTATGTGACTCACTTTCACCAGAAGAACACAGCAGAGGTGATGCTGGCCAGTTCCTGGCTTAGGCCTTAAAACGACCCAACAACTTCTACTTCTGTGCTCTGGGAAAGCAGCCACCTGATAAGAAGGCTGGCTGCTGTGCTGGAGAGAGGCCGCTGACAGCCTGCGAGATAACCAAGGAGCCCCGCCAACAGTGACAGCCAGGCGCCAACGGTGACCCGGCGCCATTCCAGCGAGCCCCCAGCCATCCTAGCCCCCGGGCGAGGCATCAGACAGGCGAGGGAAGAGGCCGTCTTAACATTTCCATCCCAGCCAGCACCACGCGGAGGAGCAGTGTGCTGTCCCCTGTTGTCCTTGATCCAAATGACTGACCACGGGGACTGTGAGAAATAATAAAAGGTGACTAATTGTTTTCAAACCACTTAGTTCTGCAGAAGCTAGTTCTGCAGAAGCCTGTTTTGTGGAAGTATGTAACACGATCTAAACATGTCAATGTTTTTCCTTACCAGCACTCTAGAACATTAAAAACAAGTCTCAGGCTTAAGAAGATACAAGTGTTTACCTGACATACTCTTTTTTATTTTCTTCAGTAACAGGGATACTCTTGCCATTTGGTTTAAGTTCATGCTGAATGATTTCACCATAGGCATTATGTTCGACGCAGAAGGTGTGGTCCAAAACACCTGTGATATCATTCTCGCTAGAAAGGAAAGAACAGGAAAGACAGTTTACAAGCAAAACTTGAACATTTTCTTGGTTTTTATAAGAAATACAGTATTTCTTATATATTTCTTTTATAAATATTTCTATATTTATATATATTCATATACTTAATATATATCAATATATTTCTATCAGATTTGTTTCATAAATTACATTTTATTATACCTATATATTTCTTGTAGAAATCCACAACATCCTCATTTATAAGCAGGTTAGGTCCTAGAAATACAGCACAAAAGAGCTTCTGCACTTTTTAGCTAGCTAAGGTAGTTACCCTACACATGACCTGACGCACTGTGTTTCCTGGCGTTTGTGCCTTTGCACAGCCCCTCCTTCTACACTGAACCTCGGCTGGTATGTGACTCACTTTCACCAGAAGAACACAGCAGAGGTGATGCTGGCCAGTTCCTGGCTTAGGCCTTAAAACGACCCAACAACTTCTACTTCTGTGCTCTGGGAAAGCAGCCACCTGATAAGAAGGCTGGCTGCTGTGCTGGAGAGAGCCGCTGACAGCCTGCGAGATAACCAAGGAGCCCCGCCAACAGTGACAGCCAGGCGCCAACGGTGACCCGGCGCCATTCCAGCGAGCCCCCAGCCATCCTAGCCCCCGGGCGAGGCATCAGACAGGCGAGGGAAGAGGCCGTCTTAACATTTCCATCCCAGCCAGCACCACGCGGAGGAGCAGTGTGCTGTCCCCTGTTGTCCTTGATCCAAATGACTGACCACGGGGACTGTGAGAAATAATAAAAGGTGACTAATTGTTTTCAAACCACTTAGTTCTGCAGAAGCTAGTTCTGCAGAAGCCTGTTTTGTGGAAGTATGTAACACGATCTAAACATGTCAATGTTTTTCCTTACCAGCACTCTAGAACATTAAAAACAAGTCTCAGGCTTAAGAAGATACAAGTGTTTACCTGACATACTCTTTTTTATTTTCTTCAGTAACAGGGATACTCTTGCCATTTGGTTTAAGTTCATGCTGAATGATTTCACCATAGGCATTATGTTCGACGCAGAAGGTGTGGTCCAAAACACCTGTGATATCATTCTCACTAGAAAGGAAAGAACAGGAAAGACAGTTTACAAGAAAATCTAAAATTCAGATCTTGCAGATGTATTGATTGGTGAGACAAATAAAAGCAAGGTCATTTCATGACAAGACATAGGAACATCTGATCCTATGTTCTTCTTACTAGCTGGTAGGCCACCATTCCTCCTAGTTTGGGGGCAGAAACATCCAACAGTTGTAACCTTCATAAACCCTGAGAGCATTTTACTTACGGAGTAATGAGGAAGCGCTGGAAAGCTGAGCTTTACACAGGGAGGCCGCAGTCCTATTTGGCTTTCGGGTAAGAAGCTCTACCTGAATCTGGGTAACCCAAGGGACCAAATAGCTGAGGAGCCTCACGGAGGCAGCTACTTGTGAGCCTGGTAAAAACAGGCATGGCCCGTACGTCTTCACAAATGAACGACCTCCCAACAAACAGAGCTGACGCTTACAAACACCTTCTAAAAGTAGTTTCAACCACGACCATTTTATCAGAAATAGCTATTCTTAACACAAAACAGAATTTGCATCATGTTGAGGAAATCATTATATATATATTCTTTTAAAGACAGAGTATACTACATGTTCCCCTTTGAAAGCTAACTTTCAAAGTTAACACTTTTAAAGTTACACTTTTTAAACTTTTTTTTTTTAAGTTAACTTTTAAAGTTAACACTTGCTAACATTCAGGAATTTTAATAAAAATGAACGCAGTAGAGAGAAGAAAAGTCATGTGGTCCTGTCACCCAGATGATCACTCTTAATATTTTCTGTGCAGCAGTTTTTATATTTCAAAGAAGTATACCCATTTCGAAACATGTATCTTTTAAGCACTCAGATGCTAATGAACAAGACTCAATACCTACAGTATCCACACTAAACTGTTATGAAGATCTGGATCAACTAACTCCATGTCATCCAGAGTAATGGACTTCCCAAGCAACTGCTTATAAAACGGCAACGTGAAACCACCATCAATATAATGTCCATGAAATACAGCCATTCCCATTATTCGTCCAACAAAGTGGAAGTATGATAAATGTTCCTGAAATTGAAAAGAGTTGATATAAATACTCAAGGTAGGTACTATCCAGGGAATATTTTAATAAAAAGCAAATATGTAAGCCATAGTACCTTTTTAATAAGTATTTACTTATACCCCAATTTATAACTGTTTAAGTGGAACAGGCTATTATATCAAAGCCCAATAATCATTAGGGAGAGTTTCTAAAGGACACACTTAAGATACTATACTTTGCCATAAAATGTTACAGTAGAGCCAATGCCCCTCTCAAAGGAGAGTCACTCTGTAAAGTTTATATTTAGAAATTAAGTCCAAACCACAGTCCCTTTCAGCTTCACTAAATCCCCCTACAGACCCTGTTCTCTTCGTCTCCTCCTATAATCCTGGCTCTGTCATGAGGAAAAAAGCTGTCAGTTCTCTGCCTGCCTTTTCTCTGAACCAAACCAGAAAGTGAACTTCTAAACATCACAGATGTAAGAGCACAGATTTCATGTCTAACTTGGACTAGAGATCTGATTCTGCCAGTTACCAGTTACGTACATTTGGGCAAATTGCTTAACCTCTGTGGAAATGATTTTCCATATCTGGAAAAATGAGGGTAATAACAGTATCTAAGGGCTTCCCAGGTGGTATGGGTAGGAAACTTAAAGAGACATGGGTCCAACCCCCTGGGTTGGGAAGATCCCATCCCCCGCCCCCGGGAAGGCATGGCAACCCAAACCAGTCTTCCTGCCTGGAGAATCCCATGGACAGAGGCACCTGGCTCTAGTCCACAGGGTCACACAGAGTCAGACATGACTGAAGTGACTCAGCACGCACAACAGTATCTAAAGAAGGTCTCTGAGGAATAACATGAGGTGATGGAGCCCAAGGCACTGGGCGTGGCATACGGAAAAAGGTTAACAAACCTGAGCTATTGTTACTACAGAGGCAGTAAGAAGCTCTTCAAGCAGAATCCTCGCCTAAAAATCTTCCCTTTATGAAGAATATCCTGCAGTTAACCTACCATGCCTCCACTGTTCAGACAAATTTGATCTTTCATGACATATTTGTCCATGAAATACAGCCATTCCCATTATGTCAACAAAGTGGAAGTATGATAAATGTTCCTGAAATTGAAAAGAGTTGATATAAATACTCAAGGTAGGTACTATCCAGGGAATATTTTAATAAAAAGCAAATATGTAAGCCATAGTACCTTTTTAATAAGTATTTACTTATACCCCAATTTATAACTGTTTAAGTGGAACAGGCTATTATATCAAAGCCCAATAATCATTAGGGAGAGTTTCTAAAGGACACACTTAAGATACTATACTTTGCCATAAAATGTTACAGTAGAGCCAATGCCCCTCTCAAAGGAGAGTCACTCTGTAAAGTTTATATTTAGAAATTAAGTCCAAACCACAGTCCCTTTCAGCTTCACTAAATCCCCCTACAGACCCTGTTCTCTTCGTCTCCTCCTATAATCCTGGCTCTGTCATGGGGAAAAAAAGCTGTCAGTTCTCTGCCTGCCTTTTCTCTGAACCAAACCAGAAAGTGAACTTCTAAACATCACAGATGTAAGAGCACAGATTTCATGTCTAACTTGGACTAGAGATCTGATTCTGCCAGTTACCAGTTACGTACATTTGGGCAAATTGCTTAACCTCTGTGGAAATGATTTTCCATATCTGGAAAAATGAGGGTAATAACAGTATCTAAGGGCTTCCCAGGTGGTATGGGTAGGAAACTTAAAGAGACATGGGTCCAACCCCCTGGGTTGGGAAGATCCCATCCCCCGCCCCCGGGAAGGCATGGCAACCCAAACCAGTCTTCCTGCCTGGAGAATCCCATGGACAGAGGCACCTGGCTCTAGTCCACAGGGTCACACAGAGTCAGACATGACTGAAGTGACTCAGCACGCACAACAGTATCTAAAGAAGGTCTCTGAGGAATAACATGAGGTGATGGAGCCCAAGGCACTGGGCGTGGCATACGGAAAAAGGTTAACAAACCTGAGCTATTGTTACTACAGAGGCAGTAAGAAGCTCTTCAAGCAGAATCCTCGCCTAAAAATCTTCCCTTTATGAAGAATATCCTGCAGTTAACCTACCATGCCTCCACTGTTCAGACAAATTTGATCTTTCATGACATATTTGTATTATCATTAGATATTTGTACTTTAAACTTCTTTTACTTCTCTATTTAATAATCTCTAAAGTCATCTATAAGCCTCCCTTTATCTTTTTTTTAAAAAACATTTATTTATTTATTTATTTTTTGGGGGGTGGGGTGGGAAGGGAGAGGGGGGTGGGGGAGCCGCTTCTATTGGTCTTTCATTTGTCTATTTTCATCCATCTTTGCTCTTTGGCCCGTGTGGGCCTCCCATTGCGGTGGCCTCTGTTGTCGCAGAGCACCGGCTCTGGGCGCATGCGCTGCAGAGCTCTGGCTCGGTAGTTGGACACATCGGTCCGGCCACTCCGCGGCACGTGGGATCTTCCCAGGCCAGGGATCGAACCGGCGCCCCTTGCACTGCAAGGCGGTGTCCTTACCCACTGGACCACCAGGGAAGCCCAAGCCTCCCTTTATCTTAAAAACATCTTTTTTCTTTTTAAAAAGCAATACTTGTTCACTACAAAATATTTTAAAAATATAGACAAGAAAAAAAAATGCCTACAGTCTAACACCCAGAGATAGCCACTCTCAGTACTACCATTGGAGCTTTTCAATGTTCACACATACGTATGTTTACTAAAGTTGCATCATACTAGTTTGCAATCTTCTTTTCACTTAATATATTACAAATATCATCTTTACATGTCATTATCTATTATCCCACGACATCAATTTAGGGGCTGTATAATATACCTCTCTATGGAAAGATAAAAGAAATACTATAAAACCAACAGATCGGTAACAGCTGCTAACTCTGTTTAGTGCTTAATGATACGCTATAGGGTTAACAACGTACAGCACTGTGCTAAATAGTTAACGTGCAGGGTCTCACCTAACTGTCACAACTCTTCTCCCAGGTCCAAAGTATATTATTATTAGCAATGATAACATTGAGGCTGACGTCAATGAGAGTCACAAAGCTAGCTAGTAATGGATGAGGATATGATCACACCTCAGGATAAGATCTCTTTCTAAGTCTAGAGTGGAAGTTCTTACCGTGCCATTCTACTTCATGTCATAATTTAATCAACCTCTCGTGTGGACAGCTATGTTGTTTTCAGTGGGGCTTCTGTAACAGTGATGCAGGAAGCCTCCTTGGGCTTGGCAACTGCACACGTCCATAATCATTCACTTGAGAAAATTCTCTGAAAGAGGACTTTCCAAGTTCAAGATGTGACTTGGACAAAAGACAGTAATCCTATGTCATCAACTACACTGACATTTAAAGATGAAACAATATCGAAGGTCCTAAGTTAGTTCATATCATTATAACCACCAATCATACCGGATTAACTGCGGAATCAGGGTTGATCTGCAATGTATAGATATCATCTCTTGAATACTGGAAGAGGCCATAGTAAGGATTCAGCATTTCATGTGACAAGAGATATAACCACTCCCTACAAAACAAGATGTGCCAAAGGAATTTTTTGTTAATGAGTAAATTTTTACTAAGATATGCTATTAATTCATCATGTTAACAAATAAGTTTTTTAATAAAACAAAATAAAGCACTAACTAGTTATGTAAGATCACATGAGAAAAGTCTACCAGTGCAGGGAGGCCAGCCTGGTGCTGTGACAACTTAGGGGGGCAGGACGTTCAAGAGGGAGGGTATACACCTCAATGGCTGACCTGTGTTGATATATGGCAGACACCAACACAACAGTGCAAAGCAATTATCCCTCAACTAAAAATTTAAAAAATTAAATTAAAAAAAGTCTACCAACTGCCCAAAGCAAATGAAAACCTCTGAACTCACATCTCACTCAATTCTGGGTAATGTTACAACATTTCAACATGAGAAAATATAAGGATAATCTCCAGAAGAACCATTAGATGTTGCAGCCCAGGGGTCTGTTACTTTTCATTACTAAACAAACTTGTGATCCATGATCAACATAAATTCAAGCGAAGAACATGGCTTTATCACAAAACCTCCATGTCTGTATCACCCTGGTCCTCTCCAATCATGGCAGGTTTGTGCTAGCTTATACAGATATATAACATTAAGACATAACCAATCCATGTATTATTGTTGCTATGGCTTTAATAAGAAAATTTCATCATCCATCTCCTTTACCGTTTTTGTATAAATTCTGAAGTATATCATGATAAACATGTAAGCGGTGAGAAAACTGCGAGGCCTCTGGTACAGGTGGGAACACAAGGGCAGGCCAGCACTTTCTGAAACCTGCTTCTTGGTTTCAAGCATACAGTGTTTTGGAAACCTATAATAAATAGCACTATCACCTTAACCTTATTAAATCACTGAAAGACAACTTGTTATTCATCGTGGTGAAACTGAAATCAAATCACTAGTTGAGGATTTAAGGAGGTGTCATAGTAGTCTCAACTCCTGTCACTCCTCAGGTAGGCTCAGCTCAGCTCAGCTCAGTCACATCAGCCTCTGTGACCTCACGGACTGTACGCCACCAGGCTCCTCTGCCCACAGAACTCTCCAGCAAGAACACTGTAGTGGGTTGCCATTTCCTTTTTCAGGGGGTTGTCCTGACCTAGGGACCAAACCTTCATCTCTTTCTAGGAAAGGCACATAAGTGATATATTCTGATATTATGGATTAAACAGGTAAAATAACATACTTTTATTCTATTTTAATAAAATGCAGTGAAACACTATTAAAGTAGTTAAAGGAAAATATTTCAAAGTTCTATCATTTGATGCAGTCTAAATCAAATCATTACGTTCAATACTTGAAAGTTTAGAGACTAAAAAGCGAGAGCTGCACATAAGCAATCTTCCCACCTAATGTGTCTTAGATGCTTTTTATGCATGTAACATGCTTTATAAAAGAAAATCTTAATTTTATCTTACTAAGCATTTAGAACATGCATAAAAGCAAAACTCACCAGTTTTGGATTCTACTATGGGATAAAGATCAGAAAAAGCAATTCACTGCCATATGCCATTTAGTCTGCCTAAACCTTAATAGTAGTGACATTAAGAAAGAAGCAACAGAAAACTACTTATTTGGCCTATACATGTAATTATAGCATTTAGATTCCATCGGCAGATAATTAACAAGTTTTCTCAAACACCTTGGTCCATCAACATAAATTCAAGCGAAGAACATGGCTTTATCACAAAACCTCCATGTCTGTATCACCCTGGTCCTCTCCAATCATGGCAGGTTTGTGCTAGCTTATACAGATATATAACATTAAGACATAACCAATCCATGTATTATTGTTGCTATGGCTTTAATAAGAAAATTTCATCATCCATCTCCTTTACCGTTTTTGTATAAATTCTGAAGTATATCATGATAAACATGTAAGCGGTGAGAAAACTGCGAGGCCTCTGGTACAGGTGGGAACACAAGGGCAGGCCAGCACTTTCTGAAACCTGCTTCTTGGTTTCAAGCATACAGTGTTTTGGAAACCTATAATAAATAGCACTATCACCTTAACCTTATTAAATCACTGAAAGACAACTTGTTATTCATCGTGGTGAAACTGAAATCAAATCACTAGTTGAGGATTTAAGGAGGTGTCATAGTAGTCTCAACTCCTGTCACTCCTCAGGTAGGCTCAGCTCAGCTCAGCTCAGTCACATCAGCCTCTGTGACCTCACGGACTGTACGCCACCAGGCTCCTCTGCCCACAGAACTCTCCAGCAAGAACACTGTAGTGGGTTGCCATTTCCTTTTTCAGGGGGTTGTCCTGACCTAGGGACCAAACCTTCATCTCTTTCTAGGAAAGGCACATAAGTGATATATTCTGATATTATGGATTAAACAGGTAAAATAACATACTTTTATTCTATTTTAATAAAATGCAGTGAAACACTATTAAAGTAGTTAAAGGAAAATATTTCAAAGTTCTATCATTTGATGCAGTCTAAATCAAATCATTACGTTCAATACTTGAAAGTTTAGAGACTAAAAAGCGAGAGCTGCACATAAGCAATCTTCCCACCTAATGTGTCTTAGATGCTTTTTATGCATGTAACATGCTTTATAAAAGAAAATCTTAATTTTATCTTACTAAGCATTTAGAACATGCATAAAAGCAAAACTCACCAGTTTTGGATTCTACTATGGGATAAAGATCAGAAAAAGCAATTCACTGCCATATGCCATTTAGTCTGCCTAAACCTTAATAGTAGTGACATTAAGAAAGAAGCAACAGAAAACTACTTATTTGGCCTATACATGTAATTATAGCATTTAGATTCCATCGGCAGATAATTAACAAGTTTTCTCAACAAACATTCAAAATCTAGTTGTGAGTAAATTATAAGCATCCTACAGAAACTATGAAGCCTTAAGTATGATGTACAAGTTGGTGTTACCAAGTAGCTCAGTGGTAAACAATCTGCCTGCAATGCAGAAGATGAGGGTTTGATTCCTGGGTCAAGAAGATCCCCTGGAGGATGAAATGGCAACCCACTCCAGTATTCTTCTTGCCTGGGAAATCCCATGGACAGAGGAGCCTGGTGGACTACTGCCCACACGGTCTCAAAGAGTCAGACACAACTGAGTGACTAAGCACATATGCACAAGTGATCAATTCTAAAAATCCAAAGTCAAGAAGCTACCTATTTTCAAGTAAAAAGGTCACAGAATGAAAGTAAGTCTATAGGTGAAAACAAGTAATGTCAAATAACAATTAATGGAGCTAGGTGTAAACACTAACTTAGGCTGAATTTAGATTAGGGGGAGCAGAAGTTATCATGACGGTCCTTAGAATGTTTTAACACAAAAGTTAAAATGTTTCTGCTATATTTACATACAGTGAACTTTCACACCTGGAAAAAATAATACTCGATGTATGAATGCAACAGAACAATCATAGCTTCTTGTACTGAAATACGCTATGGACAATTTATGATATGCATACATACTTCCAGACACAAACATTCCTTTAACAAGGCTAAAAAGCATGGCAATGGAAGCAAAGGGAAACCAGTATTCAGGCTACAATACGTGTCATTAAACTCTCAAGACTATTCCTGACAATGTAAAGCAGACGAAACAGCTTGTACTGAAGGAGAAAACCGGAGACAATACCAGGCCTGCAGCCGCGCCAACAGTCCACACAGGGTCGTAGCTAGTCTCCACAAGAAGTCTCACTGATGACACGACCCGCTGGGGAGCTCACAGATACCTGCTGGCAGCAGAGCTCTCCTGGTCTCACTATGCATATACCTAGGAGGACATCCTCTGTACTGCAAACACTAGGTACCATTATGCTGGAAAATAAATGCCAAAGAGAAGGTCCCACCACAGGGAGCATCTTAAATTTGTAACTGTCAGGATCAAAAAGTCATTTACTGATGAGCCCATCTTTACCTGGCAACACCTCCATAGTCCAGGCCTTCTTCTCAACAAACATTCAAAATCTAGTTGTGAGTAAATTATAAGCATCCTACAGAAACTATGAAGCCTTAAGTATGATGTACAAGTTGGTGTTACCAAGTAGCTCAGTGGTAAACAATCTGCCTGCAATGCAGAAGATGAGGGTTTGATTCCTGGGTCAAGAAGATCCCCTGGAGGATGAAATGGCAACCCACTCCAGTATTCTTCTTGCCTGGGAAATCCCATGGACAGAGGAGCCTGGTGGACTACTGCCCACACGGTCTCAAAGAGTCAGACACAACTGAGTGACTAAGCACATATGCACAAGTGATCAATTCTAAAAATCCAAAGTCAAGAAGCTACCTATTTTCAAGTAAAAAGGTCACAGAATGAAAGTAAGTCTATAGGTGAAAACAAGTAATGTCAAATAACAATTAATGGAGCTAGGTGTAAACACTAACTTAGGCTGAATTTAGATTAGGGGGAGCAGAAGTTATCATGACGGTCCTTAGAATGTTTTAACACAAAAGTTAAAATGTTTCTGCTATATTTACATACAGTGAACTTTCACACCTGGAAAAAATAATACTCGATGTATGAATGCAACAGAACAATCATAGCTTCTTGTACTGAAATACGCTATGGACAATTTATGATATGCATACATACTTCCAGACACAAACATTCCTTTAACAAGGCTAAAAAGCATGGCAATGGAAGCAAAGGGAAACCAGTATTCAGGCTACAATACGTGTCATTAAACTCTCAAGACTATTCCTGACAATGTAAAGCAGACGAAACAGCTTGTACTGAAGGAGAAAACCGGAGACAATACCAGGCCTGCAGCCGCGCCAACAGTCCACACAGGGTCGTAGCTAGTCTCCACAAGAAGTCTCACTGATGACACGACCCGCTGGGGAGCTCACAGATACCTGCTGGCAGCAGAGCTCTCCTGGTCTCACTATGCATATACCTAGGAGGACATCCTCTGTACTGCAAACACTAGGTACCATTATGCTGGAAAATAAATGCCAAAGAGAAGGTCCCACCACAGGGAGCATCTTAAATTTGTAACTGTCAGGATCAAAAAGTCATTTACTGATGAGCCCATCTTTACCTGGCAACACCTCCATAGTCCAGGCCTTCTTCTCCACGAAATTTTATCATTAATCGCTTCCAGAGATCTTTTGGTCTCATTTTCATGACTTGTCGATATGATTCCTGAAAAAAATATTTAATATATTATTACTACTAGGTGTTTTTTTTTGGGGGGGGGGGAGGCGCAGATTAGAGAGGGAGAGGGGCAGGCGGGCCACTTCTATTGGTCTTTCATTTGTCCATTTTCATCCATCTTTGTTCTTTGGCCTGTGTGGGCCTCCCATCGCAGTGGCCTCTGCTGTCGCAGAGCGCTGGCTCTGGGCGCATGTGCTCCAGGGCTCTGGCTCGGTAATTGGACACATCGGTCCAGCCGCTCCGCGGCGCGTGGGATCTTCCCAGGCCAGGGATCGAACAGGCGCCCCTTGCACTGCAAGGTGGTGTCCTTACCCACTGGACCACCAGGGAAGTCCTACTAGGTGTTTTTAGCCTGTTATTTAAACTCTCCTTCCCATTCCACCTACAAAATGTGTTTATTCAAATAAAGTGGAATGTTTTCAACAATCAAATCAATGGTTGAACTCCAAGTGTTTGAAACCTTACAAAACTTCTAAAAATGGACATAGTTTAATACTACTGAAATCAATGCTTTAAGCATTATACTAAAAGCCTACTAAATGCAAGCCTCTGTATTTAGGTCCTATGAAACCATAGCAATTATTACCCTCATATCAAAAAACAGAATCTGACAGAGTTCCACATTTTTTTCAGTTAGTTGACCTAACTCCAGGTCACAGATTCCAGCAGAAACTAATAGGAAGGGAAAAAAAAGTTTCAAAGAACATAAGTAATCATTAATCTGATCTACAGTATACTGATAATTCTGTATCATTTAAAACATACAAATGATTGATTACAAAGTCAAAACTGTTCTGAGAGAAAAAAGTTCATCCTCTGGGATTAGGATTATGAAGTCCCCACGACCGCTGGGGAGCTCACAGATACCTGCTGGCAGCAGAGCTCTCCTGGTCTCACTATGCATATACCTAGGAGGACATCCTCTGTACTGCAAACACTAGGTACCATTATGCTGGAAAATAAATGCCAAAGAGAAGGTCCCACCACAGGGAGCATCTTAAATTTGTAACTGTCAGGATCAAAAAGTCATTTACTGATGAGCCCATCTTTACCTGGCAACACCTCCATAGTCCAGGCCTTCTTCTCCACGAAATTTTATCATTAATCGCTTCCAGAGATCTTTTGGTCTCATTTTCATGACTTGTCGATATGATTCCTGAAAAAAATATTTAATATATTATTACTACTAGGTGTTTTTTTTTGGGGGGGGGGGAGGCGCAGATTAGAGAGGGAGAGGGGCAGGCGGGCCACTTCTATTGGTCTTTCATTTGTCCATTTTCATCCATCTTTGTTCTTTGGCCTGTGTGGGCCTCCCATCGCAGTGGCCTCTGCTGTCGCAGAGCGCTGGCTCTGGGCGCATGTGCTCCAGGGCTCTGGCTCGGTAATTGGACACATCGGTCCAGCCGCTCCGCGGCGCGTGGGATCTTCCCAGGCCAGGGATCGAACAGGCGCCCCTTGCACTGCAAGGTGGTGTCCTTACCCACTGGACCACCAGGGAAGTCCTACTAGGTGTTTTAGCCTGTTATTTAAACTCTCCTTCCCATTCCACCTACAAAATGTGTTTATTCAAATAAAGTGGAATGTTTTCAACAATCAAATCAATGGTTGAACTCCAAGTGTTTGAAACCTTACAAAACTTCTAAAAATGGACATAGTTTAATACTACTGAAATCAATGCTTTAAGCATTATACTAAAAGCCTACTAAATGCAAGCCTCTGTATTTAGGTCCTATGAAACCATAGCAATTATTACCCTCATATCAAAAAACAGAATCTGACAGAGTTCCACATTTTTTTCAGTTAGTTGACCTAACTCCAGGTCACAGATTCCAGCAGAAACTAATAGGAAGGGAAAAAAAAGTTTCAAAGAACATAAGTAATCATTAATCTGATCTACAGTATACTGATAATTCTGTATCATTTAAAACATACAAATGATTGATTACAAAGTCAAAACTGTTCTGAGAGAAAAAAGTTCATCCTCTGGGATTAGGATTATGAAGTCCCCAAACATCTCTTGCCCTGGAAACCTCTAATGCGTGGGAAAGCCCTGCTTTGGACCTCTGCCATTTATTATGTAAGAACTCTGAAGCTGTTATTGGAGCTACAAAATCCAGAGATAAAAGGACATACTGGGATTCCCCTGGTGGTCCAGTGGGTAAGGACACCACCTTGCAGTGCAAGGGGCGCCGGTTCGATCCTTGGCCTGGGAAGATCTCACGTGTCGCGGAGCCGCTGGACCAATGTGTCCAATCACCGAGCCGGCGCTCTGCGACAACAGACGCCACCGCGATGGGAGGCCCACAGGAGCCAAAGAACAAAGACGGATGAAAATAGAGAAATGAAAGACCAAAAGAAGTGGCCCACCTGCTCCCCTCCCTCCCCAACCCGACCCCCACCCAAAATAAATTTAAAAAAAAAGAAAAAAAGAAAAGGACATTCTAGCAAGGAAGATTTTCAATAAATTAAGGAAGCAGTCCAGCAGCAATTAAACAAAATGATTTTTTGATTTAAGAGTCTCTTACCTTTTGAAAGAATTAGAAAGTAAGGGAAGGATAATACTTGTGGTTTTTTTTTTTTTTTAAAGATTTATTATTGTTTTTTTTATTTATTTATTTTTGGGCGGGGGTCCGGTTGGGGAGGGAGGGGAGCAGGCAGGCCACTTCTATTGCTCTTTCATTTCTCTATTTTCATCCGTCTTTGTTCTTTTGGCTCCTGTGGGCCTCCCATCGCGGTGGCCTCTGTCGTTGCAGAGCGCCGGCTCTGGGCGCACGCGCCCCAGAGCTCCGGCTCGGTAATTGGACACATCGGTCCAGCCGCTCCGCGGCACGTGGGATCTTCCCAGGCCAGGGATCGAACAGGCGCCCCTTGCACTGCAAGGCGGTATCCTTACCCACTGGACCACCAGGGGAAGCCCTTGTTTTTTTTTTTAACCTTTATTTTGCTTTTAACTTTTACAGAGTTTTGTTGTTTACAGATATGTATGTTCCCAGATTAGTCATATGTATATCCCCCCCTTCCCACTCCTCCCAACCATCACACAGCACCCCTGAAGGATCCCCTTTTCTCACAGGGCAATGACTATAGCTATTTTCTTCACTTATGATAGTACAGGCCTTCATGCTACTTCCTTTACGCCTCCCACCTTCTGTTCCTTCCCCACTACTTGTGGTCTTTTAAAGTTCATTCACAAATACCTGCAGTGCAGGGACCAAGCTGCACCCATCAGGACATCTCATACTTTATCCCATGCAAATGTTTTATATATTACATCTCTCCAATATTATTCCCTTTACTCCCCACAGGTAAGACAATAAATTAATGAAGATTCTCCCATTCTAAATAGATTGAGTCCCCCAGATATACTTAGAAAACTAAGTACATCACTGAAATTTAATTTTTTTCTATTTTAAAATAAGATTTGCCAGTTTACCTCAAAAATCTCTTCCCTGGAAACCTCGATGCGGCAATGGCCAGCCTGAGGCTGCTGCTGGGAAAGCTCCTGCCGCAGAATCTTCAGCTTCTGAACCAGGTCTCGCTTGTACCGAGGGACTGTCAGACACTCTGTGTCGTCGGGGCACAGCGACACCACCTGCTGTTGCTGGTCTTTCATTTGGTTCTGCCGACTGAACATAAACAAACATTACTAAAATATTTTTTAAAAGACTGCAATCATACATTAAAGTAGTACTGTATGCTACACCAAGTCTACCTATATCATTTCGAGGCCTTATTTCACTCTTAGCTTGACATGTCTGACGATAATAAATGGGCTCCAAAGTTCATTTCTTACAATATGTGGAAGTGGACAACAGGAGTTTTATGCAAAAAGCTTTACACAGCTGTTGAGTGCAACTTTCCCAAGTACTGTTTCCATTTTCCTCTGCAGAGTTTACCAGCTCTCACTTTAAAACGCAGGCATATGCCGAACCCTGTGTCTGTTATCTAGCGTTCATCTCTCTGAGAGGCAAACATTCTGAGCTGGCAGCCTAGCAGAGTCCCTTCCATGCGCGCTACAGTCTAGACCACAGGAATGCGGGAGGTCACAGTAAGTCACTGGCACAGAGAAATAAACACTTTACAAACCAATCTAAAGGCTTTATAAAGTGACTATTTTTTTTCTTTCCTTTTTGGCCACGTACATGGCATGCAGGATCCCCTTTTCTCACAGGGCAATGACTATAGCTATTTTCTTCACTTATGATAGTACAGGCCTTCATGCTACTTCCTTTACGCCTCCCACCTTCTGTTCCTTCCCCACTACTTGTGGTCTTTTAAAGTTCATTCACAAATACCTGCAGTGCAGGGACCAAGCTGCACCCATCAGGACATCTCATACTTTATCCCATGCAAATGTTTTATATATTACATCTCTCAATATTATTCCCTTTACTCCCCACAGGTAAGACAATAAATTAATGAAGATTCTCCCATTCTAAATAGATTGAGTCCCCCAGATATACTTAGAAAACTAAGTACATCACTGAAATTTAATTTTTTTCTATTTTAAAATAAGATTTGCCAGTTTACCTCAAAAATCTCTTCCCTGGAAACCTCGATGCGGCAATGGCCAGCCTGAGGCTGCTGCTGGGAAAGCTCCTGCCGCAGAATCTTCAGCTTCTGAACCAGGTCTCGCTTGTACCGAGGGACTGTCAGACACTCTGTGTCGTCGGGGCACAGCGACACCACCTGCTGTTGCTGGTCTTTCATTTGGTTCTGCCGACTGAACATAAACAAACATTACTAAAATATTTTTTAAAAGACTGCAATCATACATTAAAGTAGTACTGTATGCTACACCAAGTCTACCTATATCATTTCGAGGCCTTATTTCACTCTTAGCTTGACATGTCTGACGATAATAAATGGGCTCCAAAGTTCATTTCTTACAATATGTGGAAGTGGACAACAGGAGTTTTATGCAAAAAGCTTTACACAGCTGTTGAGTGCAACTTTCCCAAGTACTGTTTCCATTTTCCTCTGCAGAGTTTACCAGCTCTCACTTTAAAACGCAGGCATATGCCGAACCCTGTGTCTGTTATCTAGCGTTCATCTCTCTGAGAGGCAAACATTCTGAGCTGGCAGCCTAGCAGAGTCCCTTCCATGCGCGCTACAGTCTAGACCACAGGAATGCGGGAGGTCACAGTAAGTCACTGGCACAGAGAAATAAACACTTTACAAACCAATCTAAAGGCTTTATAAAGTGACTATTTTTTTTCTTTCCTTTTTTTTTGGCCACGTAACATGGCATGCAGGATCTTAGCTCCCTGTTCAGGGATCGAACCTGTGCCCCCTGCATTAGAAGCATGGAGTCTTAGCCACTGGACCACTAAGGAGGTTCCTACCTTTCTCCGTATTGTGGTAAAATATACCTAACACAAAATTTACCACTTTGACCATTTTTAAGTATGATAATCAGTGGCATTAAGTATATTCATTCACAGTGTCCCTTGTGCTAAAGTGACTTCTAACTGCACACAGTTTACCACAAATACAAAAAAATTATTGCCCACGTACAGCAGAAATATAATAATTTTTAAAAGGTACACTGCCTGAAGATATATTTATTCTCCTGGAAAAAAATAAGTTATACCTAAGAATTTTTTTAAAGGATCTTATGATATAATGAATGAGTTACTCCCAAAAAACTAATAGGAAATAAAAAGTCAGATAATTCATGATTGATGCCTTTGCAACCATCAAGTGATTCACTTCGAATTTAGTTTTACACACAACAGACAAGAGTACAATCTTCTAACCTAGAGGTAAAGGACAATGGTAGCTATGAGAAAATAAAAATAACAAACATTCCCTAACAAATCACCCAAACTTACTTTACATGTAATGATTTATACCTAGAACATAACTATCCAGAAAAACATGCAGCTTTGATGAAAACTACAAATCACTATTCACTCTCATAAACACTATAATAAAGGCACCTTTACACACACACACATGTAAATCAAAACAGAATATATTGAAAATATTCTTTAAACAATGGTATGAATCCTATCTAAAAAAAAATGTAAAAACTTGGGTATACACAGTTAAAGATACAAAACTTTAATTCAAAGTGGATCAGAGACCTCAATGCAAAACCTAAAGTCGGAAGTCTTCTGTGCCTGACCACAATTCATTAAAGAATAAATGGAGGGACTTCCCTGGTGGTCAGTGGTTAAGAATCTGCTTGCCAGGTCAGGGGATACAGGTTCAATCCCTGGCCCAGGAAGAGCCTACCTACCATGGACTAAGCCTGTGCACAACTGACACCAAGTTCTACAGCCTGAGAGCTACAACTACTGAGCCCAAGTGTTGTAACTACTGAAGCCCAAGAGCCTGGAGACCGCTCTGTACAACAAGAGAAGCCACTGCAATGAGAAGCCCACACACTGCAACAAAGACTCAGCATAGCCAAAAATGAAAATAAATAATTTTTTAAAAAAAGAACAAATGGATAAAATGAACTTTGATGAAATTTCAAAGAACCTTTACTCTCTTCAAAAAAACACTCTTAAGGACTTCCCTGGGGGTCCAGTGGGTAAAGAGTCTGCCTTGCAGTGCAGGGGACATGGTTTCCATCCCTGGCCTGGGAGGATCCCATGTGCTGCAGAGTGGCTGGGTTGGTGTGTCCAATTATGAGCCAGTGCTCTGGAGCACATGCGCCCAGAGCCATTGCTCTGTAATGGGAGAGGCCACTGCAGGTGGGGGTTGGGGGCGGGGGGCACACGGGCTGGAGAGCGAAGATGGATGAAAATTAATTAAAAAAAAAAAAAGATAAAAGTGGCCAAAAATTAAAAAAAAAAAAAAAACCTGTTAAGTGAAAAGACAAGTCATGGTCTAGGAGGAAATCCTTCTAAAGCTTATAGCTGACATAAAACTTGTACTTCAAGTATATAAATAAATCTTAAAGGTCAAAAAAAGAAAAACCTCAGTTTTTTTAAAAAGGAGGCAAAAAATTTCAAAGAAGATACACAGATGGAAATAAGTCCATGAAAAGATGCTCAATGTTGTTAGTTATTACAGAAATGCAAATTAAAACTATGAGATACCACTATACATCTATTAGAATGTCTAAAATTAAGACTAACCATACAACTACAACTCTCATACACAAGTGGTGGGGATGTCAAATGGCAAAATCACTTCTTAAAACAAGCTGGCAGTTTTTTCAAAAGTTAAACATAAATCTATCATATGATGCAGCCTAGGTATTCATCCAAGTTAAGAGCCTATGTCCAAAGAAAGACTTAAATGTTCATAACAGTTTAGTCATAGCCCTAAACTGAAAATAATCCAAATGTTCATCAGCCTGCAAACAGATATATAAATTGAGGTCCTTCCATACAACAAAATGAAAACTGAACTATATGGGTAGCAACAGAGACGAACCTCAAATAATTATGCTGAGGAAAAGAAACCAAACCAAAAAAGAGTACATACTGTACAAATCCACTCTTTTAAAATTCTAAAAACTGCAATGTATAGTGATGGAAAGCAAATCAGTGGCTGAGTAGAGATGGGGTGTGGACTGAACTGTGTCCAGATATATATGCTGAAGGTCTAAGCCTTGGCACCTGTGACTGTGATCTTATTTGGACACAGGGTCTCTGCAGATATAATCAAGTTATCACACTGCATTAGGGTAGTCCTAGATCCAATGGACTGGTATTCTTTTTATTTTTTTTTTTAGGATTGTTACTCTTCTAAGAGATACAAACACACAGGAGAAAAGCTGTGACATGGTAAGAAGTATGCTTTGGTCTTTGTCCCCAGTTTTTGACACAAAACTCCTAGAATTCTTGAAATTTCCTGAGTGACAGAGGTGACAAGAGTGTACTGTTTTAATATTTGGTCTCTGTCCCTAGTACAAGATGAGGAACTTCCAAAGTCCCTTGTAATTTTCTGGGCACTGGAGCATTTTTTGTCTCAATAAAGTGACTGTTACAGAGTTTAATGATGGGGTCTCGTTGCCACAGAGACCAAGCCTTGATGAGAAGCCTAGAACTTTCAGTGCCATCCCACCCATGGAAAGGGAGAGAGAGACTGAGTTGACAGTCCATCACTCCTACGTGGTAACACCTCCATAAAAACCCCTGAACCACAGTGTGAGAAAGCTGGGCTGGGGAGAACACTGTGGGTGCTGGGAGGATGAAGTGCCTGAAGGAGAGCGCACAGAAGTTCCTGTAACCCTGGTCCTACCTGGTCCTATGCCTCTTTTCCATGGGGCTGTTCCCGAGCTGCATCCTTTAAAATAAATTGGTAATATAAGGAATTAATTTCCCTGAGTTCTGTGAACCATTTTAGTGAGCTATAGAACCTGAAAGGCATGAGAAGGCCTTGACTTATAGCCAGCTGACAGGAAATATGGGAGGCCTTCTAAGACTGGGCCCTTCACCTGCAAGGCCTGATGCCAACTCAGGAGGTGTTAGATGGAATTCAAGTCTGTAGACATGGAGAATTGGAATGAAAACTGAACTATATGGGTAGCAACAGAGACGAACCTCAAATAATTATGCTGAGGAAAAGAAACCAAACCAAAAAAGAGTACATACTGTACAAATCCACTCTTTTAAAATTCTAAAAACTGCAATGTATAGTGATGGAAAGCAAATCAGTGGCTGAGTAGAGATGGGGTGTGGACTGAACTGTGTCCAGATATATATGCTGAAGGTCTAAGCCTTGGCACCTGTGACTGTGATCTTATTTGGACACAGGGTCTCTGCAGATATAATCAAGTTATCACACTGCATTAGGGTAGTCCTAGATCCAATGGACTGGTATTCTTTTTATTTTTTTTTTTAGGATTGTTACTCTTCTAAGAGATACAAACACACAGGAGAAAAGCTGTGACATGGTAAGAAGTATGCTTTGGTCTTTGTCCCCAGTTTTTGACACAAAACTCCTAGAATTCTTGAAATTTCCTGAGTGACAGAGGTGACAAGAGTGTACTGTTTTAATATTTGGTCTCTGTCCCTAGTACAAGATGAGGAACTTCCAAAGTCCCTTGTAATTTTCTGGGCACTGGAGCATTTTTTGTCTCAATAAAGTGACTGTTACAGAGTTTAATGATGGGGTCTCGTTGCCACAGAGACCAAGCCTTGATGAGAAGCCTAGAACTTTCAGTGCCATCCCACCCATGGAAAGGGAGAGAGAGACTGAGTTGACAGTCCATCACTCCTACGTGGTAACACCTCCATAAAAACCCCTGAACCACAGTGTGAGAAAGCTGGGCGGGGGAGAACACTGTGGGTGCTGGGAGGATGAAGTGCCTGAAGGAGAGCGCACAGAAGTTCCTGTAACCCTGGTCCTACCTGGTCCTATGCCTCTTTTCCATGGGGCTGTTCCCGAGCTGCATCCTTTAAAATAAATTGGTAATATAAGGAATTAATTTCCCTGAGTTCTGTGAACCATTTTAGTGAGCTATAGAACCTGAAAGGCATGAGAAGGCCTTGACTTATAGCCAGCTGACAGGAAATATGGGAGGCCTTCTAAGACTGGGCCCTTCACCTGCAAGGCCTGATGCCAACTCAGGAGGTGTTAGATGGAATTCAAGTCTGTAGACATGGAGAATTGGAATGTTTGAGAAAAAAAACTTCCACACTTGGCGGCAAACATTGGGTGCAAGGCCGTGTGAAGACAGGGAAAAGGCTGGGACGATGTGCCTGCAAGTCAAGGAAGAGCAAGACTTCTGGAAACCACCAGCAGTGAGGAGAGGGGCATGGGACAAATCCTCCTTCAGAGGCTCCAGAAGGAACCAACCCTGGGCCAGCTCAACTCTGAGTTCCAGCCTCTGGACCTGTCAAGAGAATGAACTTCTATTGTTTTAAACCACCCAGTGTGTGGTAATTTGTTATGGTAGCCTCAGGAAACTAGGGAAGGGGTAGGAGGAGGGGCCACCCAGAGGCTGGAGAGGAGGAGGAAACTCTCAGGGGCAATGGATATGTTCACTATCTCCATATGGTGGGAGTCTCACAGTATATAACACATCAAAACAAACTGTACACAGAAAATATGGACAATTTATTGTGTCAAATGAATTTCAATAAAGCTGACTTAAAAAACCCTCAGTTCATCAAAAAGTGTGTAAATATCAAATGCTAGAGACAGAAGAAAAGGGAACCCTCCTACGCTCTTGGTAGGAATGTAAATTGGTACAGCCACTATGGAAAACAGTGTGGAGGGTTCTGAAAAAACTAAAAATGGCGCTACCATGTATGATCTAGCAATCCCACTCCTGGGCATGTATCTGGAAAATATGGAAACTAATTCAAAAAGATACATGCACCCCAATATTCATAGCAGCACTATTTACAGTAGCCAAAACATGGAAGCAACCCAAGTACATACACACACAGACACACAGAAATACAACTCAGTCATAAAACCCAATGAAATACTGCCATTTGCAGCAACATGGATGAACCCTGAGAGCATCCTAGTAAGTGTAGTAAGCCAGAGAGAGAAATACCAATATTATATACTACCACTTATATGTGGAATCTGAAAAATAATATAAATGAATCTATGTATTAAAGGAAACAGACTCACAGAGATGGGAAACTTATGGTTACCAAAGGGGAAAGGGCGGGTGGGGAGGGATAAGTTAGCAGCACGGGACTGACAGACGCAAACCACTACACATAAGATAGACTGGCGACAGGATTTACCACAGAACACAGGGAACTGTAGTCAGTATCTTATAATAACCTGTAACAGAAAATAATCTGGAAAAAATATATACATAAAACTGAATCACTTTGCTATACACCTGAAACTGACACAGTATTGCAAATCAACACACACACACACACACCACCACCACCACCGCCCCCCCAGGGTACATCAGCCCTTTCACAAAGACTTGTGAGAGAGACTGTCTCGGTCCGGGAATGGGAAAGAAGGCTTCAAGCTGAAGGACAAAACTGACAGCAGAAAATCCCCGGGAAGGGACTCAGGTCTCCTAGAGCTACTTCTGGGCCTCCCGGGGGGGGAAAATTCCATCCATCCCACAGAGCAGGCTCTCTCGAGAGATGTGCTAGGATGCACCTTTCAAACACATCCTTTCCTAACATTTCAGGACAGGTTTCTACTTAAGCCCAGTGGGATTAAAATACCCAAACACCAGAGTAGACTTTGTCATACATATAAAATTGTGTTCAACACAAGTAATTTATCATTGAAGACAGGAGACATTCTTTCACATTTACTACAAAAAGCATCTCTTATTGAGACTCATATTTTAACATCTATTATTTCAAACACTTACTTTAAAACTAAATGCAAGTTAGCGGAGAGCCGAGGATCTGTAAACTGTGTTGTTCTGTTGTTATGGTCAACAAAATAAACCCTGCCTGTTGCTGTATTCCGGATCTCCCATCCAGGAGGCAGCGGACCAAGCTCTTCACAATTGATGTTGCTAAGATCCCTACAAAAACAAATATGAAATAAAAAATACCTCACTGCTGGGCCTGGTGAGCCAAGCAAGTGTAAATGACACAGAACAATTCCATGAAGTCTGAGAAAATGCATTGTTTCAGAAACTTGAGACGTTCAGCTGGAATCTTTAATTCCCAATGGTTTAACAAACTTGCTTATTCAAAACCCAATCTATAAATGGCTCAAGAACTTATCACATAGCCTACATTTTTAGTGAGTTCATTCCTGGGCTTTAATGTAATTCAAGTTTTAAATGAATATAAAAGCAATCACAACATCTGCCAACATAAACTGTACTTCAATACTTGTCTGACAAAATATTGTTTTCCAAACGTCAGTGATACAAGGAATTAACTGTTTTCTAAAATTTCCCTTCCATTCTTTCTTTCTTTACCACACCATAAAATTTGTGTAAATGTTCATTCCATGATTAATTTTAAGCTCTTCTATAAAGCAAAACTGGAAATGTTATTAAAATCATGATCCTAAAAATAGACACAGTATACATTTTGAAGGATTACTGCTCCATTTTGAATTCTAAAAGCTATAAAGCTAGTGAATGGAGAATCTGTTTAAGACACCTTAAAAAGAATGTTCTAAGGCTTACTGCTACAGATAAAAAAAAAAAGTAATTTTAATGGAGCAAACACCCCTGCTGTTACATCATATGTACACTCAGTCACTCAGCTGTGTCTGACTCTGGGACCCCATGGACCCTGCTGCAGCCCGCCAGGCTCCTCTGTCCATGGGATTCTCCAGGCAAGAAGACTGGAGTGGGTTGTCATGCCCTCCTCCAGGGGATCTTCCCAACCCAGGGATTGAACCCATATCTCCTGTTTCTTGTGTTGGCAGGCGGATTCTTTACCAGTGAGCCACCTGGGATACCTTCTGTTATATATGACAAAGATTCTTAAAGAATGAAATATAAGCAGCATACCTAATATAAATTTGAATTATAGCCAATGATTCTAACGATAAATCTCATAAAAATTATGTTTTAAAAGTTAAACTAGATAAAAGTTTTCCTGAAATAACCTCTTCTTGGTCACAGTGAATGATACTTGACTTGTGGCTACAGATGCTCCAGAGATCCTTCTGCTTCAGATCAACTAAATATTGGAAAGAATAAACTATTTTTGAGACACTATTCATCTCTAAAAAGGCAAAGGGAAAGTTTCAAGAATTCGCCTGAACTTTTTTTTAAGTGAATTGAGCTGGAGCTGGTACCTGAGCGGCAGACAGGTAGAGTGGGGGCTGCCGGAGAGCAGCGGTAATGGTCAACCCCACCTCAGGCCAGCAACAAGGTTGGAAAAGGAAATCTGGAACTTCCCCACTGAGAACTCAAAGGGAAGATGAAGAGATTCCAGGAAAAATTCCTAAATTCTCACTTTAGGGTCACAGAACTTCAACCAATTAAAATCAAACTCACAATCAGAGATCACCAAACTTTAGAAGGGAATCATGGTGACTGAGAGTCAAGAGAAACAAAACCACCGAATTAGATCCCCAAGTACAATCAGAGATTAAAAACAAAAGTTATGATATGTAATGTCAAAGAATAATAAGGGAATAACAAAAGGGAATAATTACAGAGACAAACTATCACTGAGAAATTAAGAATAAACCGGTATTTCTAATGGAACTTTTAGAAACAAATGGCAATTACAATAACCAAAGGATGAGCAGTTCTTTTGATATAATACAGAATTTGATTTTATGTCATTTTATTCAGAATTTTATAAATTTAGTCGCACATGGGAAAGTTGCAAAGAACTGATGAGAAGCAGAAACCTAAACACTCTTTATGTGGAACTGGGACATGATTAAAGGAAGATGGTATGTCACCTGTATTTCAAGACGCACAGTATGTATGTAACACAGTGAATAACAAAGAATTAATCATTATTTTAAAGAGAAAACCAAAATATTCTGAAATGGGACTTATCAGGTAAATCTAAGTTTACCAGATATCTTTAAGTAAGATGAGCTTCAAAAGTGTCCAAGTTACACTATTTTTCTTTAAATTTTATTTATTTTTGGCTATTCTGAGTTTTACTTATTTTTGGCTATTCTGAGCCAGCTGACGCAGGCTCTTCTCTAGTTGCAGGGAGTGGGGACGACTCTCTAGCTGAGGTGAGCAGGCATCTTGTTGCAGGGACTTCTCTTGTTGTGGAACTTGGGCTCTAGGGCACACGGGCTTCAGTAGTTTGTGGCACAGGGGCTCAATGTAGTTGCAGCTCCAAGGCTCTAGAGCACAGGTTCCATAGCTGTGGCTCACGGGCTTAGTTGTTCTGCGGCCTGTGGGATCTTCCCGGATCAGAGATCGACCGCGTGTCTCCTACATTGGCAGGTGCACTCGACCACTGAGATACCAGGAAGCCCTGGGTTACACTATTTTATATCTTTGATTGAATAGTAATATTTTAATAGGATCCTGGTGGCTCAAACAGTAAAGAATCCGCCAGCAATGTGGGAGACCTGGGTTCAATGCCTAGGTTGGGAACATCCCCTGGAGAAGGGAATGGCAACCACTCCAGTATTCTTGCCTGGAGAATTCCATGGCATGTCCATGGGCTGCAAAGATTTGGACACAACTGAGAGACTTTCACTTCACTTCACTTGATAAAAGACCCTCCATAAAAGACATATTCACTAAAGGACTAATTACAGAGACAAACTATCACTGAGAAATTAAGAATAAACCGGTATTTCTAATGGAACTTTTAGAAACAAATGGCAATTACAATAACCAAAGGATGAGCAGTTCTTTTGATATAATACAGAATTTGATTTTATGTCATTTTATTCAGAATTTTATAAATTTAGTCGCACATGGGAAAGTTGCAAAGAACTGATGAGAAGCAGAAACCTAAACACTCTTTATGTGGAACTGGGACATGATTAAAGGAAGATGGTATGTCACCTGTATTTCAAGACGCACAGTATGTATGTAACACAGTGAATAACAAAGAATTAATCATTATTTTAAAGAGAAAACCAAAATATTCTGAAATGGGACTTATCAGGTAAATCTAAGTTTACCAGATATCTTTAAGTAAGATGAGCTTCAAAAGTGTCCAAGTTACACTATTTTTCTTTAAATTTTATTTATTTTTGGCTATTCTGAGTTTTACTTATTTTTGGCTATTCTGAGCCAGCTGACGCAGGCTCTTCTCTAGTTGCAGGGAGTGGGGACGACTCTCTAGCTGAGGTGAGCAGGCATCTTGTTGCAGGGACTTCTCTTGTTGTGGAACTTGGGCTCTAGGGCACACGGGCTTCAGTAGTTTGTGGCACAGGGGCTCAATGTAGTTGCAGCTCCAAGGCTCTAGAGCACAGGTTCCATAGCTGTGGCTCACGGGCTTAGTTGTTCTGCGGCCTGTGGGATCTTCCCGGATCAGAGATCGAACGCGTGTCTCCTACATTGGCAGGTGAACTCTACCACTGAGATACCAGGAAGCCCTGAGTTACACTATTTTATATCTTTGATTGAATAGTAATATTTTAATAGGATCCTGGTGGCTCAAACAGTAAAGAATCCGCCAGCAATGTGGGAGACCTGGGTTCAATGCCTAGGTTGGGAACATCCCCTGGAGAAGGGAATGGCAACCACTCCAGTATTCTTGCCTGGAGAATTCCATGGCATGTCCATGGGCTGCAAAGATTTGGACACAACTGAGAGACTTTCACTTCACTTCACTTGATAAAAGACCCTCCATAAAAAAGACATATTCACTAAAGGACTCCTCCTCCAAAACAAAAGATATATATTTTAACACTTTGGAGCATAGAGACTAAAGAAAAGAAATACATAATTCAGAGCATTATTTCATACAGTCATTATTCAATAATCAATATGAACTATTCTTAAATTCTCATAGAAAACTTTTATTCATTAATGAAAAACTGACACTGTTTCCACTGTACTAAGAGCATACTGCCAAATATGGTGCCAAAATCTCTCTCAATTTCAACTCCTGAAGCAAGCTTACACTCTACTCTTTCAACGGGCAACTCAAGATCAACTTTCACACTACTGTAAATCATTCAGTTTCTTTTTTAAGATCATTTTTCTTCTAAACATTTCCTTCTGACAATTTTAATTTTGTAGAAAAATTCATTATTAACCATTAACTTGATAATCAGAACCCAAAGCACTTCTTTTCATAACTTAAATAACAAAACTCTTATTTCAAAAATTTAGACCACTTGGATGTTTAACAAAAATGTCCTCCTGGTGATTTTTTTTTTTTTTTTCAAATCTACAGCTTATATCATGAACACACAGAAATGGAAACCTTGACACAATCATTAATGACAACACATTTCCTTGGCTGCCATCCTCAAAAGATTCTAATTAAGCTCTATCACAAACTAAAACATTTTGGGAATTCCCTAGTTGTCCAAGGGTTTAGGACCAGCATATTCACTGCAAGGAAAAAAGGTTCAATTCCTGATTGGGAAACCAAGACCCTGCAAGCCGGAAAGCATGGCCAAAAGGAAAAAAAAAAAAAAGGCAAAACATTCTCATTATAATAGCTTTATTTATAAATAAAGAGACTATCAAAGTCATCCAAAATCAGCTCATCACATCTGTTTTTAATTCAAAAACATGACTCTTGACAGAGCTCTGAGTACAAACTTTAGGCAGAAAAAGATCTGACTTTCGATGGAGCTTTTTTTTTGAAGAGAGGAATGTTGTACTTAACATATAAAATATCCTCATCTTACAAAGGTGTATGTGCAGCTTACAAAGTTATTTTGAATTTCACTTAGAAGGCAGCCTTTCTTTTTGCAGCTTCAACTGGACCTGCCTGGCACTCTACATCTGTTCATTAGAAATAATGCAAATAGCTAGTGGTTTAAAATGTATTATTTGATACTAAAATGTACTAGAAATTAAGTTAAAAGTGCTAAATTGATTTTGTGTCATGTCATCTTCTTGAAATTAAAAAACAGGCTGACCTTTTGGTTGGTAGATGCATTCAGCAATGCTAGCAGTTCAAATATACAAGCTTTGGCATTTAAAATAAACTTAATTTCTTTTAATTGGGTTATTTCTTTTCTACTTTAAAATAAAACTTGAACACTGAATATATGTACATAAAGTTAAAATAAACAAAACTTTGAGAAAAAAAAAAGCTTAACCAGAAATAAAAATATCAATTTACTACCCTTAAAGAAAAAAAAGGTATGTATGCATGTTTTTGTAAAGTTTCCACATTTTCCCTAGGTCAGTTTTCAAACTCCTGAAAGACCTATGTTTTTGCCTTTTTTTTTCTTTTAAGGGTGAGAGGGAGAGGAACTGGGGACTGGTTAGAGGGTACGGCACTGGGGTAGGCTTGCAGAGAGGTAACGGCTCTCTACTAACTGTCAAACTGAAAAGATGATCAGAAAGAGCAAAATTTTTACTATTTGAAGGAGTGTAAGGTTAAATAATCAAACAAATCCTCAGTGAAATGGCTGTTCAATGGTATGAAGGGTATTCAGAGTATGTTCTTACCTAGGCACTCGTGGATCATGCCATGTGCTGACACCAGTCTGAGTATGTAAGAAATACACCTGACCTTGTTGTGTTGTCCTCTGTTCTGTAAAATTAAAAAACACTAATAATTAAAACATATTCAGCATGTATAAGTCAAAAACAGCTATAAACACTAGGATGTTAACTGTGTAAAGTCTTCCTATTGCCAATCTATCTTATTACCAAAGAACTGCCTTACTTGTTCTGAACTCAGAACACATTTCCTCCTAGAAACAATCTTATAAATGATGGTGAGGGTCACAGGCCAGCCATCTAAAAAGCAACTGCTCAAATATTAAACATGCTGCAATGGAAAACTGAAAACAAGACTGTCACAGTAGTGATAATTAAATGAAACAAACATGAAATTATCTTTTTCGTAAATGTGTAGCCTAAGGGGAACAGAGGGCTCAGAGAAGAGGCCAGCCAACTCTGGGGAGATTCTCAGTGGATTTGCAGATTTGCAGGCTGGTAGTGCTTTTTAAACTATGCCTAATTTTATATCAAAACTCATAAAAAAAATTTTTTTTTTAAAAAAGGGCTTCCCGGGCTTCCCTGGTGGTCCAATGGGTAAGGACACCACCTTGCAGGGCAAGGGGCGCCGGTTCGATCTCTGGCCTGGGAAGATCCCATGTGCTGCGGAGCGGCTGGACCAATGTGTCCAATTACCGAGCCGGAGTTCTGGAGCGCATGTGCCCAGAGCCAGTGCTCTGTGACAACAGAGGCCACCGCGATGGGAGGCCCGCATGGGCCGAAGAACAAAGAGATAGATAAATGAAAGACCAATAGAAGTGGCCCGCCACCGCCCCGCCCCCACAAAAAGGACTTCCCTGGTGGCCCAGTGGTAAGGACACCACCTTGCAGTGCAAGGGGCATCAGTTCGACCCCTGGCCTGGGAAGATCCCATGTGCCGCAGAACAGAGGGACCCATGTATCCAACTCCCGAGCCAGAGCTCTGGAGCACATGCGCCCAGAGCTGGTGCTCTGCAGCAAGAGAGGCCACTGTGATGGGAGGCCCACACAGGTCAAAGAACAAAGATAAATAAATGAAAGATCAATAGAAGTGGCCAAAAAAAAAAAAACCTCATGTTTTTTCTTTCCTTGACAGAAGTGGATTCCCAAGTCTTACATTTGGACTCAAACAGAAGCAAAAACGATAGAACACAGGAGAGATACCCTACAGTCAAGAAATAGACAATGATGGAAAAATAAGTTAGAAATAGGAGGACTAAAGAGCAAGTGTGCCTACTGGGGAGAAAAAAGTTACAGGTAAGAGAAAAGAGAAGGGATCTGTGAGAGTTTTTTTAACAGGGTTTCCTCAATGGTGGTTTTCAGTCTTTATTTATTTATGTTTTCCAGCAACAATCTTATAAATGATGGTGAGGGTCACAGGCCAGCCATCTAAAAAGCAACTGCTCAAATATTAAACATGCTGCAATGGAAAACTGAAAACAAGACTGTCACAGTAGTGATAATTAAATGAAACAAACATGAAAGTATCTTTTACGTAAAAGTGTAGCCTAAATAGAACAGAGGGCTCAGAGAAGAGGCCAGCCAACTCTGGGGAGATTCTCAGTGGATTTGCAGATTTGCAGGCTGGTAGTGCTTTTTAAACTATGCCTAATTTTATATCAAAACTCATAAAAAAAATTTTTTTTTTAAAAAAGGGCTTCCCGGGCTTCCCTGGTGGTCCAATGGGTAAGGACACCACCTTGCAGGGCAAGGGGCGCCGGTTCGATCTCTGGCCTGGGAAGATCCCATGTGCTGCGGAGCGGCTGGACCAATGTGTCCAATTACCGAGCCGGAGTTCTGGAGCGCATGTGCCCAGAGCCAGTGCTCTGTGACAACAGAGGCCACCGCGATGGGAGGCCCGCATGGGCCGAAGAACAAAGAGATAGATAAATGAAAGACCAATAGAAGTGGCCCGCCACCGCCCCCCCGCCCCCACAAAAAAGGACTTCCCTGGTGGTCCAGTGGTAAGGACACCACCTTGCAGTGCAAGGGGCATCAGTTCGACCCCTGGCCTGGGAAGATCCCATGTGCCGCAGAACAGAGGGACCCATGTATCCAACTCCCGAGCCAGAGCTCTGGAGCACATGCGCCCAGAGCTGGTGCTCTGCAGCAAGAGAGGCCACTGTGATGGGAGGCCCACACAGGTCAAAGAACAAAGATAAATAAATGAAAGATCAATAGAAGTGGCCAAAAAAAAAAAAACCTCATGTTTTTTCTTTCCTTGACAGAAGTGGATTCCCAAGTCTTACATTTGGACTCAAACAGAAGCAAAAACGATAGAACACAGGAGAGATACCCTACAGTCAAGAAATAGACAATGATGGAAAAATAAGTTAGAAATAGGAGGACTAAAGAGCAAGTGTGCCTACTGGGGAGAAAAAAGTTACAGGTAAGAGAAAAGAGAAGGGATCTGTGAGAGTTTTTTTAACAGGGTTTCCTCAATGGTGGTTTTCAGTCTTTATTTATTTATGTTTTCCAGCAACAGAACTACTTTTTTAAAAAACAAAATCTAATGAAAAGTCCCAATGTATGAAACAATAAAACTACTGCTAATATTTACTAGTACATATTTGTTTATAAACCTGGAATAAAAATAAATTTCAAGTTTTAAAATTATAAATGTAAAAATGTTTAAAACTGGTTCTGAATGACAACTACAGTTATTTCAGCTGTGGTACCACTTTTGACTCCTGTGTTTTGGGTGTACAAAAGAACTTTTTTTAATCGAAATCACACAAATATTATAAAAGTGTAACTACTCCCACTCCAAACCACTTGCCTTATCATCTCAAAGAGAAATGGCAGCAGAGACTTTATTGCAATATCTGAAAGCTAATGACTGCTAAATCTTACTAACTTTAACTTCTCATGAAATTTCATTTATTTCTTACAACAAATCTACATGGTTGGCACTAATATCTTACTCTTTTTTATAGAAGATAAAACTGGAGGCTCAGAGGGGTTAAATAATGTACCCAACATCATACAACTATTAATACTATGTAGCAAAGACGGGATTTGAACCCAAGTCTGTGTTTCCTAAGCCCCACGCTCTAATCACGGTGCTTTAAGTTAACCTGTGTGGTCTAGCACAATTGATGGAAAGATTGAAGATTTCTTTTAATTAAAGAGCTAAAATACTGAATAAAGTCAGAACGATGCATTTGCTAAGCTTAAAAAAATATTCTAGAGTAAAAGTAGAGTTATTAGGCAATTCCCAATGCTGGTCACTAGGTGTCACCATCGGCCCAGAAGAGCTTCCTAGAAGCTGTTGAAAGGGTAAAGGTGTAACCTGGTTAAGTTTTTTGCGAGAGGAAACAGTTGAGCTCATACTACAAGAGTTAACAAGCTGTGATTAATTGAGGAAGATTCATATCGTCTTTTACATGGAATTCTAAAATTTAGGAAACTATATAAGGTTATATTTTTACACAAACATAGAACTAACCAACCACTTACCCAATCACTAACCCACTAACCCAATCACTCAGATAACCTTCAGTAGTCTTCTACCACTTCAAAAACTTCTCAAAGTTGAGGAGTTTTACATTCACTTTTATTTTCATGCAGAATTCCTAAACCCAGATGAATAACTACTTTAAAAGCGGGTTTTCTGGCTTTCTTAGCAAGCTTAAGTCAATACAATACACATTTTTTTCCCCTCTGGCAGTTGTCATACCATAGCCTTCCGGCAGGTCTGGAGGAGTGTGTAGATGGGTCCTGCTCATGTAATTTCTATGTCGCTGTGACCTGACCCTCCTTTCGGCCAGTCTAGGGTCTGAAGACTGTCCACATGTCGCACCATTTGTTCCACTAATTGGAGTGTTCTCATCAACAAAGCAGCTAAGAGGTCTGCCGGGACTAGAATATTCAGAGGCCGGTCTATCAAAAAGTAACAAGGAAGAAAAAGTTACTCAACTCAGATATCAAAAGTAGAGTTTCATAGGCAATGTATGTACTGCAGTAACAGTCGCTTCTAAGAAAATGCAATGATTAATACAAACAAGATGACTTCAAGAGCTCTAAATAAAAGCAAACCTATAGCCTCAAAGCACTGAAGAAACCCAGGTAATAAGCAGATTATCGATTACAGATTCAAACCCCTTTATACATTGATTCTGATCACATTTTATATGAACTCCACACCTATTTGTAGATGGGAGTACGAGCTCACAAAGCGCTACGTGGCTCAGCGGCAGCCCTCCTCAGACATGCGTTCCCACCGTTCTCCCTGCCGCCTCTGCCGCACTGCCGCTCTTCCTCCTCAAGCTCACATGGTCGTCTACCTTCGGTGCTGGAGTGGAGCCCTTGCTTCTACTTAGGATGACTTTTTTCTCCCATTTTCTCTAGGCCAGACTCCTTTCTATCATTCAAATCATAGCTTACGTGTCAATGTTGCCTCTAAGAAGTTGTTCCTGACCTTTAGATCTCCTCACCCAGACATTTGATAGTACAGCATGTCACTTTCTCACCACAGCTGTTATTTCCAATATTTTCCTCGTCTGCAACCCTGTTTTTGTCTGTCTTCTTCCATCAGAATATGTATTGAGAGGAGAGAGTCTGCCTAGCTACCTATCGTATAGATCCCTGTATCTAGAACAGTACTCAGCATATACTTAAGAGTAGCAGTTCAACAAATACTGAACGAATAAAGAAGATAGTTCATCACTTCAAAGAGCTTCCAGTCTCTTGACATCCAAACTAAGAGGAGAATCAAGAGCTAATTTTTAAACTAACATTTACAATCAACTTTATACATGTGAAAAAGTCCATTTTATCAGTTAAATGAGGAGGAAATGGACTTCACTAAAACACTGACACAAACACACACTTATTTACAAATATGATAAAAATAGGTTCTTCTGACTTCAATATAATCCTTGGCAGGTTAATATTAGAAATCAACTTCAATGAATAATGGCAACATAAGCTGGGTCCGCTGTCTACAGAAAAGGCCGGTCTATCAAAAAGTAACAAGGAAGAAAAAGTTACTCAACTCAGATATCAAAAGTAGAGTTTCATAGGCAATGTATGTACTGCAGTAACAGTCGCTTCTAAGAAAATGCAATGATTAATACAAACAAGATGACTTCAAGAGCTCTAAATAAAAGCAAACCTATAGCCTCAAAGCACTGAAGAAACCCAGGTAATAAGCAGATTATCGATTACAGATTCAAACCCCTTTATACATTGATTCTGATCACATTTTATATGAACTCCACACCTATTTGTAGATGGGAGTACGAGCTCACAAAGCGCTACGTGGCTCAGCGGCAGCCCTCCTCAGACATGCGTTCCCACCGTTCTCCCTGCCGCCTCTGCCGCACTGCCGCTCTTCCTCCTCAAGCTCACATGGTCGTCTACCTTCGGTGCTGGAGTGGAGCCCTTGCTTCTACTTAGGATGACTTTTTTCTCCCATTTTCTCTAGGCCAGACTCCTTTCTATCATTCAAATCATAGCTTACGTGTCAATGTTGCCTCTAAGAAGTTGTTCCTGACCTTTAGATCTCCTCACCCAGACATTTGATAGTACAGCATGTCACTTTCTCACCACAGCTGTTATTTCCAATATTTTCCTCGTCTGCAACCCTGTTTTTGTCTGTCTTCTTCCATCAGAATATGTATTGAGAGGAGAGAGTCTGCCTAGCTACCTATCGTATAGATCCCTGTATCTAGAACAGTACTCAGCATATACTTAAGAGTAGCAGTTCAACAAATACTGAACGAATAAAGAAGATAGTTCATCACTTCAAAGAGCTTCCAGTCTCTTGACATCCAAACTAAGAGGAGAATCAAGAGCTAATTTTTAAACTAACATTTACAATCAACTTTATACATGTGAAAAAGTCCATTTTATCAGTTAAATGAGGAGGAAATGGACTTCACTAAAACACTGACACAAACACACACTTATTTACAAAAATATGATAAAAATAGGTTCTTCTGACTTCAATATAATCCTTGGCAGGTTAATATTAGAAATCAACTCTCAAATGAACATTTTTTAAAAATGGCAACATAAGCTAGTCTTTCATCCCAAGAATTATAGTGTAATAGAGAAAACTTTGTGATTCAATGAGTTAAGCAATTAATCCCAATAAAGAAAAGTAGATATAGCTAATCAGAAGCATTCTATGTTCTACGTCTGGTGCCAGTCCTGTTCGGGGGGAAAAGGAAAGAGTAGGGGGAGCAAAATAAACACTGAGTATAGGGGGCAGATAAACTTTTTCCTTATTTTTAAAAAAAAATAATAAAGGAAATCCAGCCACTTGTCCCATTCATTTGTAGTTACTTAAAGAGCTTTCTTTGCAACTTTCAAAATTTACCTTGCATCCCTGTGTCCTTACACATTATGCTCCAGGAAGGCCTTTCTGCTTTACTCATTGTTACAACACAGCACCTGCCATACCTTCCATAAAACAATCTGTTACCATACAACAAAAGCTGTTACTGCTGTCCTGAATACTTTTCATCATGTTCCCCTTACCTGGCTAAATCCTCATATTCTTCAGGATTAACTTCAGAGATTCTCCTCCTCAGAGTTGTCCTTTGCAAGTTCCACCATCCCCTTCCCCCACACTTTAAGTCAAATGCCCCTCCAGATGGTCTCAGACCATCTGGTTCTTCTCTTGGTCACAGACCTTACTGGACACAGTATAATCATTATCCCTTGACATGACTGAATAAATGGAGACCCTGTACACATACTGTGTTACAGCCATTCAAGAATGGAATCAAAAAATTTAAGAGCTGCAGAAAGAAGCTGACTTCTCAATGTACTCATTTAACTCCTTTAATAAATATTTACTGAAAATCATCACAGGCCATGGAGCTACAATAACAGGATAACCTGCTAAGCAATCTTTATTAACAAATAATAATGGCGTTTGCTTTAAGATCTACTGATCTAGAGCAGTTTAAACCAAGAAAGGAAGCCCAGTAAAGCTGACATATAAACAGAGGGTGACTTCAGGAGGCTGAACAGCATAGACTCTGGCAAGAGACTCGAATGTTCTCACCGTGTTGGGCGTTCCCACTGCGTAGTTCTTGTTATGTGGTTTAGGTACTGGATTCTTCCAGAGGCAGTTCGCCTTTCTTCCCAGCTTAAATAAAAATATTGAGAGATAGATAAGGCAGTAATAGGAAGCCAGAAATGGAGTGTCCTTGGTGCAAGCCAGAAGACTTTGCAGTTATGAATCAGGAATGACAAATTGAAAAAGCAATACAGAGAATATAAGAATTGTTTCAGCTTATTTTAGAACTGCAATTCTGAAACTTTTAAAATATTTATACTGAGGGGTGACTAATATTTTCCATCAGTCAAACTTAGAACTTTTCAATGATGTCAACAATGCTCAATTATTAATAAATTATACTCATTTCACCAGGATTTAATGGGAGGGGAAAGAAAGCCATACTAAAAATAAAAATTACACGTAATTTTTAAAAATTATATGCAACTAGAAAAGTATATAAAATCTTTCTAAAGGATTCAGCCTACCCAAACTAATTTTTTAATCTTCATATTTTTATTTTCTCATATATTTTCTATCAAAGTTATGATTTTTTTTTTTTTAAAGATTTATTTATTGATTTATTTTGGGCGGGGTTCGGGTTGGGGAGGGAGGGGAGTGGGCGGGCCACTTCTATTGGTCTTTCATTCCTCTATCTTCATCTGTCTTTGTTCCTTGGCTCCTGTGGGCCTCCCATCGCGGTGGCCTCTGTTGTCGCAGAGCACCGGCTCTGGGCGCATGCGCTCCAGAGCTCTGGCTCGGTGCGCATGCGCTCCAGAGCTCTGGCTCAGTAATTGGACACATCAGTCCAGCCGTTCCGCGGCACGTGGGATCTTCCCAGGCCGGGGCTCGAACCGGCGCCCCTGGCACTGCAAGGCGGTGTCCTTACCCACTGGACCACCAGGGGAAGCCCCAAAGTTTTTTTTTAAAAATTAACCTGCTAAGCAATCTTTATTAACAATTTGCTTGAAGATCTACTGATCTAGAGCAGTTTAAACCAAGAAAGGAAGCCCAGTAAAGCTGACATATAAACAGAGGGTGACTTCAGGAGGCTGAACAGCATAGACTCTGGCAAGAGACTCGAATGTTCTCACCGTGTTGGGCGTTCCCACTGCGTAGTTCTTGTTATGTGGTTTAGGTACTGGATTCTTCCAGAGGCAGTTCGCCTTTCTTCCCAGCTTAAATAAAAATATTGAGAGATAGATAAGGCAGTAATAGGAAGCCAGAAATGGAGTGTCCTTGGTGCAAGCCAGAAGACTTTGCAGTTATGAATCAGGAATGACAAATTGAAAAAGCAATACAGAGAATATAAGAATTGTTTCAGCTTATTTTAGAACTGCAATTCTGAAACTTTTAAAATATTTATACTGAGGGGTGACTAATATTTTCCATCAGTCAAACTTAGAACTTTTCAATGATGTCAACAATGCTCAATTATTAATAAATTATACTCATTTCACCAGGATTTAATGGGAGGGGAAAGAAAGCCATACTAAAAATAAAAATTACACGTAATTTTTAAAAATTATATGCAACTAGAAAAGTATATAAAATCTTTCTAAAGGATTCAGCCTACCCAAACTAATTTTTTAATCTTCATATTTTTATTTTCTCATATATTTTCTATCAAAGTTATGATTTTTTTTTTTTTAAAGATTTATTTATTGATTTATTTTGGGCGGGTTTGGGGTTGGGGAGGGAGGGGAGTGGGCGGGCCACTTCTATTGGTCTTTCATTCCTCTATCTTCATCTGTCTTTGTTCCTTGGCTCCTGTGGGCCTCCCATCGCGGTGGCCTCTGTTGTCGCAGAGCACCGGCTCTGGGCGCATGCGCTCCAGAGCTCTGGCTCGGTGCGCATGCGCTCCAGAGCTCTGGCTCAGTAATTGGACACATCAGTCCAGCCGTTCCGCGGCACGTGGGATCTTCCCAGGCCGGGGCTCGAACCGGCGCCCCTGGCACTGCAAGGCGGTGTCCTTACCCACTGGACCACCAGGGGAAGCCCCAAAGTTTTTTTTTTTTTAAAAAATTAAGTATAGCTGACATACAACATTACATTAGTTTCGGGTATATAGCAGAGTGGCTTGACATCTGCAGACTACACAACGCTCACCAGGGTAAGTCCAGTGACCATCCATCACCACACAACGTTACTACAATATGAACTGCATTCCTTAGGCTGCACGTTAGACCCCTCGACGTACTTATGACTCGAAGTTTGTACCTCCCAATTCTCTTCACCTACTTCATCCACTTCCCTCCCGTCCCCTCTGGCAAAGCAACAGTTTGTTCTTTTTATCTATGAGTCTTTTTCGTTTGTTTCTTTGCTTTGTTTTTCAGACTCCAGTATCAGTGAAATCAGATGGTTATTTGTCTTTGTCTGACTTGTTTCACTTAGCATAATGCTCTATAGATCCATCTGTGTTATTGCAAATGACAAGATCTCATTCCTTTCTTATGGCTGAGCAATATTCTATTGTGTATGTGTTTGTGTGTGTATACACTACATCTTCTTTGTCTATTTATCTATTAGTGCACACACTTAAGCTCCTTTCGTATCGTACCTATCTGAACAAAGGGGTGCATATACCTCTTTGAATCAGTTTCTTTGTTTCCTTAGGATAGATACCCAGAAGTGGAATACCTGGATCATACAGTAATTCTATTTTTTAACTTTTTTGAGGAACCTCCATATCATTTCCTATAATGGCTGTACCAATTTATATTCCCACCTACGCTATACAAGCATTGATTTCTCTCCACAACCTCACCAACATTTGCTATTTATCAAACTATTTTTATTTTTTTTAATTAATTTTTTTAAAAAGCAAAAACTCCACTTCGATGCCCTTAATTCATATAACAAAAAACTAGGCAAGAGACTACAGAAACGTTAATATTCCACCAAACTAATGGCAAAGGTTTGCAGGTCTTAAAAAATAGAAAATAAGACACTCACAGGTTTTTTGGCCTGTGATTACAGTTATGGTATAATGATGAAGAACAAATTTAGAATAATAAGCCTTACACTTTTGTACTCTCTCAACATTGATTAGTTATTTCATCCTAAACTTTTCCTCAAAAGTACCATAATTTACTTCACAGCCATAAAAACTAACAGATATATCAAGAAGCTAAAATGATCTATAAACAGACATAAATTAAAGCAATTTTTAACAGTTTACACAAAATGAACAAATATCACAGCTTAGATTTGAAATTTCATGTCAAAATTAAAACTTAAACCAATTATACATTTTAAATGGATATAACTTATTATATATGTAAACTATACATCATTGAGCTTAATTAAAAATACTTTGAAAATTAAAATCAGTAAGGTTGGGATTTCCCTGGTGGTCCAGTGGCTAAGACTCTGCTCCCAATGCTTGGGATCTGGGTTCAATCCCTGGTCAGGGAACTAGATCCCACATACCATAACTAAGATTCAGTGCAACCAAATCAATACATTTTAAAAAAGGTTTTTTAAAACAAACAAAAAAAAAAATCAGTAAGGTTTCAGAAATAGGATCAAACAAAAATAGTGAGCAATGATAAAAGCTTTATGCTTTACTCCAAAATTTATTTTTGGAATCAAGGCTTAAATCTGTGTCCCAGTTCTGCCATTCTTTTTTTAATTTTGGCCTCTTTTATTGGTTTTTCATTTATTTTCACCCATCTTTGTTCTTTGGCCTGTGTGGGCCTCCCATCACAGTGGCCTCTCTCATTGCAGAGCACTGGGCTCTGGGCGCATGCGTTCCAGCACGCTGGCTTGCAATTGGACACACAGGTCCAGTCGCTCCATGGCAGGTGGGATCCTTGCAGGCCAAGGATCGAACCGGTGCCCCTTGCGCTGCAAGGAGGTGTCTATACCCACTGGACCACCAGAGAAGCCCCAGTTCTGCCATTTTTATGTGGCCTTTGTCAAAATGCATAACTTACCAGTTTCTTAAGCTTGCAAAATGCATGAGGGTGGTAATAATAGTAACAGTAATAATAGCTAATTATTTATCAAGCATTTACTATATGCAAGACATTGTCCTAAGTGCGCTACACAAATGATTTCATTTAATCCTCACAAGTACTTATGGCAATATGCACTACTATCATTATCCTCTTTGATAAATAAATACAAACCAAAGCTTACAAAAGTCAAATAAATGGATTAAACTCATAAAGCTAGTAAACAGAACAAGGATTGGAACCCAAGTGAACTAATTCCAGAATTACATGCTATGAGAAGTAAACACTATGCATATCATATAATGATATTTACGTAATGATATATAATATAAAGTGCTTATAACTCTATCTGACAGTTTCGGGCTCAATAAATGTTACTATGCTATTGTAATTACTATTACACAAATTCTGTATCTCATCCCTCTAAACAGAGCAATCTCTAAGATTCAGCACTTATAAGCCATGTGCCGAATAATTCAGTTTTTCTTTTGAATGTATAATATTTATAAGAGATTTATATCTGTCAAGCAATTTGATCTGTCTCCCAGTCAAAACTCTTAAAAACAAATGTAACATATCTAATTCACAGCTTATTTTATGATTTTGTTATGACAAGATCCCTCACTAATTCTCTAAGTACAAGGAAAGCTGGGATTCTGGAACTAATCAGCAAATTTCTAAAGTTAAGTTCAGACACCAACTTATTGCTCATTATTTTAAGGATTTCAGTCAATGAATGTAGCTTACCCATCTGGTAAATCATTATCAAACAAACGACTGCAGTCTACCACTTGTCCTCCTGTGCCTATTCGGTCTCTGGACTGCAGGCTTACTATTAAACAACAAAAACATTACCAAGAGTCAGAGAACTACAAAGAATACCGCAATTTACAATATTTCTCTTTAAAAAACATCTGCCTTGGTTTAATTCTTAAGAATGAACTCTTTAGTTTCTACCAAATTCTGCAATTTCTTTACCTTTGAGATTTTTCCCGTCAAGGTTTTCTACCCTTTATTAGGTTCACAGAGGAGAGTCTAATTCCTTTTTTGCTATCATAATGGGGCAACACAAGGCCATGAATGCACTTAAAATATAACAGATGAAAGATATATTTGGGTATTCAACATTTTTGAGTTTTAACTTCAATCTTCGGATGACAGGAATTATGAATAATGCTGGAGTACAGATACTTTGCTAGAATAACCACAGTGAGGCTTTCGTTATGCTACTCTGGCAACTCCCCAACAATGAACTTAACTCACTCACTGCCTTGCAAAATTAAGTCCTTCCAGTATTTCTGTATCTAAAACCTCTCTGACAGGTTCAAATAATGCAATCATCCTTTTTTCTCTTAAATTTTTTGGCCTTGCCACACAGCATGTAGGATCTTAGTTCCTCAACCAGGGATGGAACCCATGTCCCCTGCACTGGAAGTGAGGAGTCTTGATATTTACGTAATATATTTAAAGTGCTTATAACTCTATCTGACAGTTTCGGGCTCAATAAATGTTACTATGCTATTGTAATTACTATTACACAAATTCTGTATCTCATCCTCTAAACAGAGCAATCTCTAAGATTCAGCACTTATAAGCCATGTGCCGAATAATTCAGTTTTTCTTTTGAATGTATAATATTTATAAGAGATTTATATCTGTCAAGCAATTTGATCTGTCTCCCAGTCAAAACTCTTAAAAACAAATGTAACATATCTAATTCACAGCTTATTTTATGATTTTGTTATGACAAGATCCCTCACTAATTCTCTAAGTACAAGGAAAGCTGGGATTCTGGAACTAATCAGCAAATTTCTAAAGTTAAGTTCAGACACCAACTTATTGCTCATTATTTTAAGGATTTCAGTCAATGAATGTAGCTTACCCATCTGGTAAATCATTATCAAACAAACGACTGCAGTCTACCACTTGTCCTCCTGTGCCTATTCGGTCTCTGGACTGCAGGCTTACTATTAAACAACAAAAACATTACCAAGAGTCAGAGAACTACAAAGAATACCGCAATTTACAATATTTCTCTTTAAAAAACATCTGCCTTGGTTTAATTCTTAAGAATGAACTCTTTAGTTTCTACCAAATTCTGCAATTTCTTTACCTTTGAGATTTTTCCCGTCAAGGTTTTCTACCCTTTATTAGGTTCACAGAGGAGAGTCTAATTCCTTTTTTGCTATCATAATGGGGCAACACAAGGCCATGAATGCACTTAAAATATAACAGATGAAAGATATATTTGGGTATTCAACATTTTTGAGTTTTTAACTTCAATCTTCGGATGACAGGAATTATGAATAATGCTGGAGTACAGATACTTTGCTAGAATAACCACAGTGAGGCTTTCGTTATGCTACTCTGGCAACTCCCCAACAATGAACTTAACTCACTCACTGCCTTGCAAAATTAAGTCCTTCCAGTATTTCTGTATCTAAAACCTCTCTGACAGGTTCAAATAATGCAATCATCCTTTTTTCTCTTAAATTTTTTGGCCTTGCCACACAGCATGTAGGATCTTAGTTCCTCAACCAGGGATGGAACCCATGTCCCCTGCACTGGAAGTGAGGAGTCTTAATCACTAGATTGCCAGGGAATTCCCACGTATAATGCAATCGCCTTATTCTAAATGCAACTCTACAATGAGATGGCAAGATTCCAAAACTGGATGTTTCTTCTTTAAGAAGCTTCAAAGGAACCCACCTCAGTGTTCTACACCATTCTAAGTATCTTGATCAATCTCAATATATCAATTCTTAAGATAGGATTTGGAAATTGTAATATAAAGGGGTCAATTCAAGATAACCCCACTAGCCCACTAAGTGCCTTACGAGTAAGGACCAATTTTCTCCTTTTACAGTCAGTGCTATCCTACCATTCCTCATCCTAATTTTTTCAGTTAGTAATGATTATTTTGGAGAAGGAAATGGCAACCCACTTCAGTATTCTTGCCCAGGAAATCCCCTGGTCAGATGAGCCTGGTGAGGTACAGTCCATAGCGTTGCAAAAAGTCAAGACACAACTAAGCACACACACATATCCAAAGATTATTTTAAAACTGTAAAGCACTGAACTCATTTTTCTTACTCAAAAACTAGTTTGACAGGGATACCCTTCTATCCCCCTTCCAGTGTCTATGCTGGAAGCTTTGTCCTATCACTTCTTACTTTAATACACGTTTCACTGCAAAAAAAAAAACTAGTTTGAGAATTACTCTCAGAAGACGTTGATATCATCTATAAAGTTTATCTCAGAGTTCTACTGTATTTACATACTTAATTTTATCATACTTTGATTTAATAGGTATTAAGAGTTTGCTGTGCTCAGCCACTCAGTCATGTCAGACTTAAGAATTCAGGTCAGCTTGAATGAAGCCCAAGTTCACATAACTTTCAGTTCCACACTTACCTACTATCTGTCCTCTAACTGTATCATTGTCATTTGGCCCAAGTTTGCATAGATCCAACCTCTGATCTATTTCAAATCAAGAACAAAAGGCAAAAAAGTAAGTTGGTATCAAAGATTCTAACATCTATAGAGTGACAGTAAATTTCTACAATCCATTGGAAATTGAGCCATTTAAAGAATTAATTATAAGGTTTAATGATGAAACAAATGTTCAAATTATCTTAACTGCCTACATAATAGTAGTACAAATGTCTCAACAAACGTTTTGACAAATTCAGATTTCAAAGACCGTAAGACACTGGTGCCAACGTGCAGTTATTTTTTCTCCAAAGATTTCAGAACACTGCAGTCTAAATCTTAGCTTGTCATTTAAGAGTTTGGTTCTTAAGCAATTTATCCTTAAGTCTTGATTTTTTTTCATGTGTAATTGTAGTACCTATCTCATACTAAGGATTAAATCAGACAGCCATGTAAAACTCTCTGCACAGTACCTGGCACTTAAGTGTCCAATGTTAGTTGGCATTATTACTTTTTTTATCTAACCATTTCTAATAACTACCCCCTACACAAAACATTAGAATTAATAAGAAGCCAACTATAAATGAACACAAATTTTGAATTAGTTCCAGTACTCATTATTTAAAAGCAATTCACTTCTCTCATGTTTCATCTATAAAAACATATATAACACTGGCTTAGCCAGTTACAGTAAAGAACAATTCATCCACTGCATATTGGTTTTACTTTGATTATAGCACTTACAACTGAATTATTTTATAGCTGTATGCCATCTGTCTACTTAAAGCATGAATTGATCAAAGGAAGAGATCATATCTTAGTCTTTACATTCTCCACTCCAACCTGATAGAACTACAGCAGGTGCCGGATAAATGTTATTACATATCAAAAAGGTCATGTAAATTAACACAATGAAACATTCAGAAGCAGAAAAAAAAATCTGTGTCACGGGGCTATCCAGTCACAAAGAGACATCTTTCCCTTTGCAAAATAACATTTATTTATTTATTTACTTTTGGGGGTGAAGGGGTGAGGAGGGAGGGGGGCAGGTGGGCCACTTCTATTGGTCTTTCATTTGTCTATTTTCATCTATCTTTGTTCTTTGGCTCCTGTGGGCCTCCCATCGCAGTGGCCTCTGTTGTCACAGAGCACCGGCTCTGGGCGCATGCTTTGTCTTGGTCCAGGAAAGATTCTAACATCTATAGAGTGACAGTAAATTTCTACAATCCATTGGAAATTGAGCCATTTAAAGAATTAATTATAAGGTTTAATGATGAAACAAATGTTCAAATTATCTTAACTGCCTACATAATAGTAGTACAAATGTCTCAACAAACGTTTTGACAAATTCAGATTTCAAAGACCGTAAGACACTGGTGCCAACGTGCAGTTATTTTTTCTCCAAAGATTTCAGAACACTGCAGTCTAAATCTTAGCTTGTCATTTAAGAGTTTGGTTCTTAAGCAATTTATCCTTAAGTCTTGATTTTTTTTCATGTGTAATTGTAGTACCTATCTCATACTAAGGATTAAATCAGACAGCCATGTAAAACTCTCTGCACAGTACCTGGCACTTAAGTGTCCAATGTTAGTTGGCATTATTACTTTTTTTATCTAACCATTTCTAATAACTACCCCCTACACAAAACATTAGAATTAATAAGAAGCCAACTATAAATGAACACAAATTTTGAATTAGTTCCAGTACTCATTATTTAAAAGCAATTCACTTCTCTCATGTTTCATCTATAAAAACATATATAACACTGGCTTAGCCAGTTACAGTAAAGAACAATTCATCCACTGCATATTGGTTTTACTTTGATTATAGCACTTACAACTGAATTATTTTATAGCTGTATGCCATCTGTCTACTTAAAGCATGAATTGATCAAAGGAAGAGATCATATCTTAGTCTTTACATTCTCCACTCCAACCTGATAGAACTACAGCAGGTGCCGGATAAATGTTATTACATATCAAAAAGGTCATGTAAATTAACACAATGAAACATTCAGAAGCAGAAAAAAAAATCTGTGTCACGGGGCTATCCAGTCACAAAGAGACATCTTTCCCTTTGCAAAATAACATTTATTTATTTATTTACTTTTGGGGGTGAAGGGGTGAGGAGGGAGGGGGGCAGGTGGGCCACTTCTATTGGTCTTTCATTTGTCTATTTTCATCTATCTTTGTTCTTTGGCTCCTGTGGGCCTCCCATCGCAGTGGCCTCTGTTGTCACAGAGCACCGGCTCTGGGCGCATGTGCTCCAGAGCTCCAGCTCGGTAATTGGACACATTGGTCCAGCTGCTCCGCGGCACATGGGATCTTCCCAGGCCAGGGATCGAACCGGCGCCCCTTGCCTTGCAAGGTGGTGTCCTTACCCACTGGACCACCAGGGAAGCCCTCCCTTTGCAAAATAAATGGTCACTACTAAGACCTTGTCAGTGGACTTGTACAGACCAGTGTCTCTCCTATTCAGTCCTCCTAACGTGTCCTGCTCCTCTGCCAAAAGGCCTTTGCCCTTGCTTCTTAGGACAGGATTCCTACCTTCTTCACCTTTGTATCACCAGGGTTTCTAAAGTACCTCACACTTTAAAGGTTCAATAAACACTGGCTAACGTGAACAAGAAATACGGTCATATATGTGACCTCTGAGTTTTCAGTCTGCCTGCTACGCTGGGTTAGGATAAAATGGTTTGTTTGTATAGATCTATGCTAGATCTTTTCCAGGCCTAGCATAGTCCACCTCCTGTTGGTCATCCAGTCAACCCAGAAATATTAGAAGTTCTCAGGTGCCTTTATATTCCCCTAGAAGCTAGAACTTCTAGCTCAATTTTCTCCTTTTTAACAGTGATATTTTTATAACTGTGATATCATAAAAAGATTGTCTCAATATATCTAACATTCAAAGCTAGATTCAGTCTATGTTTATTTACTAATTTCCTTATTTCTACATGAATTTTTGCTTAGAATAGGCATCTGGGCTAAAATCCCATGAACACAGCTAGCAGTACTTTCTGTGTTATAAAAAAGAATCCTGGGCTTCCCCTGGTGGTCCAGTGGGTAAGGACACCACCTTGCAGTGCAAGGGGCGCCGGTTCGATCCCGGCCTGGGAAGATCCCACGTGCCGTGGAGAGGCAGGACTGATGTGTCCAATCACAGAGCCGGAGCTCTGGAGCGCATGCGCCCAGGGCCAGTACTCTGCGACGACAGACGCCACTGCGATGGGAGGCCCACAGGAGCCAAAGAACAAAGACAGATGAAAATGGAGAAATGAAAGACCAATAGAAGTGGCCCGCCCGCTCCCCGCCCTCCCCAACCCGACCCCCACCCAAAAATAAATAAATAAATAAATCTTTTAAAAAAAAAAAAGAACGCTGTAGAAAAAATTCTCGATATTTCCATCTATGCCCCAATGGAAATACCCCTAAGAGATTTCTGTCATCTGGCTATCTGAATTATGCATATACTAATAAGTCAACTTGTCAATCCAATATAGAAATTACTTCTAATACCTTGATACTAAGTATCAGCTCTAAATCACTTCTAGGTTTCACATATTTAAAATGTTTCATTCTTTTGAAAAAGTCAACAAGATAAATTTAGACCAGGAATTTTTACCAATGTTTCAAATATACACTGGGAAGTTAAGTTTTGGCCCCCTGCCTCCCTCATCAAAAAAATACATATACATATTTAAATCTGTATATTAAATTTTTTTAATACTAATAAAATAAAATAAATAAAAGTATGTTATCTACTTACAACCAGTGTCTTTGAGGCGGTTGATGGCATTGGAAAGAAGACGAACACAACCAAGAAACCCAGCACCTTGCTTTTTATGGATCTTCTTGTGATTCCATACACTGATCGTAACTGAATCAGACTTTCCAATATACCTAAAAAAAAGAAAAGGGGGGAAAGAAAAAAATGATTACGTTAGTAACTTGGCAACTATGAGTAGTTAGTGTAAAAGTTTCTTTTCTTTTTGTAGTCCAAAGTCAAACATGTTTGAGTAGGGCTAGACAACGCAAAAGACACTTCAATCTATCCACAAGACTGAATTGGAATTAAAAAAAAAAACTCAGAAATCTAAAAAGAATTTTTCACATATTCTTTATCACATCTGCCACTCTCAGACTGAGTAACAATTTTTGTTTGTAAAAGAAACTATTTTAGCAGCTAGTGGCATAGAACCCTATTATTTCTTTCCAAAAACAGAAATTTTAGAAGAACTTTTATCACAGTTACATTTTAAAATAGATTTCAATGACAAGACCTATTACCTCAGTGAATACTCGTTCAGTTTCAAGGGGCATTGTCAAGGCTGACAGACCAAAAATCTGACATACCTGTTATGTTTTAAAATGCTGCAGGACAAAAGCTGACTGTAACGCTTTTCCCCTGCTTCTTTCCTGTATGCAGGCCTTGAGCGAGCAGGACTCTTGCAGATTTCACTTCACTGCCTGCAGACAAGCAGAGCAGGGAAAAGCGTTACTATACTTGTCTGTGCATATACCTGTAAGTGTGGAGAAGCTCTACCACAGCCAATTGTTAACATGGTGTCATCCCATGTGAAAATATAATAAAATAATTTATATCAGTGGAAGCCTAAAATTCAATGACTCTTAAGAGGTCAAATTTTTGGTCCAGCAACCTTGACCTTAAAGTATCATTCAGTAAAGCAGTAGTATCAGAAAAATTCACCTGGTCTATAAAAAAGCCTATACCACTTAAGTAAGGACTAAAACTTTTAAATGAGTAACATGAAAGGCACACTTGAGGCCCTGGATCCAGCTGTTTTAAACCATGCCTACCACCCTAGACTTTTAATTATGCAAGCTAATATTTTAATTATTATTTCATATTAGAGTATATTTACAATGTTGTATTAGTTTCAGATGTATGTCAAAGCTAATCAATTATACATATACATTGATCCAATTCTTTTTCACATTATATCCCCAGATAGGTTATTACAGAATACTGAGTAGAGTCCCTTGTGCCACATAATAGGTCCCTGCTGATTATCTATTTTGTATATAGTTGTGTCTACATGTTTAGTCATGCAAGCTAAGACTTTTCAAAAATTAAGCCAATCTGAATTTCATTTCTGTTGCTTGCAAATAAAAAAATCTGGACTAAAATATCATTTGTGACCCTATCAGTCCATAGAGCCACAAAGAATCCAACATGACTGAAGCGATTTAGCATGCACATCTTCCAAAACCAGCTATCAATAAGCCAAAGTGCCTTCACACTAGGTTTTGCATCTCTCTGTGAGAATCAAGTTACCCCACAGATCAAACTCAGATCATATTCAGTGATTCTTTTCAAAGACTAAATCAAATAATATTGATTCTGTGCTTCATTTCAAATAAATCATTTCAACCTACAGGTCATAATGCTGATTCCATTTTGGATCAAGTGTATTCTTCACAGTATCTGTAGAATGGCATTGCCCAGATCCATCAACCACGACCTTAGCAAATGGATCAGGAAGCCCTGTGGTGGAGAAAAAAACAGGAGGGTTTAAAGAATATTTTAACAAGGAAGATTAATTATATAAAGATTAGCATTTACTACAAAAGATTTATTCCATAAAGCTATCAATGAAAAGTGGTCCATTTTAAAACTAAGATTAAAGTAAATTCTATATTAAATATCATAAACTACATTTTTCTTTCTTTGTTCCTATCTCACTCAAAACACTCACTTAAACTACCAAAGTCTAGAGATTTTACCTTATAATGTACAAGTCATCATTCATCTTTAGCAGCCCTTTAACTCCAGAAAGGTGAATGCTTAAAACATTCCTGGCTCTCTCAGAGCTTTCCCAAGGTCTCTCTTAGAAGCTCATTTATTTATTTTTTATTTATTTAAAGATTTATTTATTTATTTATTATTTTGGGCGAGGGTCGGGTTGGGGAGGGAGCGGAGTGGGAGGGCCACTTCTACTGGTCTTTCATTTCTCCATTTTCATCCGTCTTTGTTCTTTGGCTCCTGTGGGCCTCCCATCGCGGTGGCGTCTGTCGCTGCAGAGCTCCGGCTCGGTGATTGGACACATCGGTCCAGCCGCTCCACGGCACGTGGGATCTTCCCAGGCCAGGGATCGAACCGGCGCCCCTTGCACTGCAAGGCGGTGTTCTTACCCACTGGACCACCAGGGGAAGCCCAGAAGTTCATTTAAAGAAAGAACTTAACTAAAGTTTTCACACAGGAACACAGGCTAATCTAATTAGCCAAAAAGTTTTACTGAAAAACTACCACGAGTGATGAGAAACTAAAACAAAAAAATTTAACACCTTCTCTTAAAAGACGTTTCTATCTAACTAGGAATATTAAAAAAAGAAAACAAACAAAAAAAAACCTCCCAAGAATAAACAAGTTTTTGACCACACTGATTATAAAGAAAACATTTATAATACTGAGTCAGGCACTATTCTAAATGCTTTAGGTATGTTAAATCTCTTAATCCTCAAAATTATCCTACTGATGAGGAAACTGAGGCCCAAAGGGATTAATTAACTAGCCTGAGGTCACACAGTAGTAGGTGGCAGAGCAAGGGTCTGAAGTTTCAATTCTAAACCCATGTACACACAGTCTGGTTCCTGACTTCATGTTCTTAACCATTACACTGTATCACATCTCTCATTTACAACATGGTTCAACAGGAAGTTTTTTAGCATTTACTACAAAAGATTTATTCCATAAAGCTATCAATGAAAAGTTCCTTTTAAATTTTAAAAATCTATATTAAATATCATAAACTACATTTCTTTCTTTGTTCCTATCTCACTCAAAACACTCACTTAAACTACCAAAGTCTAGAGATTTTACCTTATAATGTACAAGTCATCATTCATCTTTAGCAGCCCTTTAACTCCAGAAAGGTGAATGCTTAAAACATTCCTGGCTCTCTCAGAGCTTTCCCAAGGTCTCTCTTAGAAGCTCATTTATTTATTTTTTATTTATTTAAAGATTTATTTATTTATTTATTATTTTGGGCGAGGGTCGGGTTGGGGAGGGAGCGGAGTGGGAGGGCCACTTCTACTGGTCTTTCATTTCTCCATTTTCATCCGTCTTTGTTCTTTGGCTCCTGTGGGCCTCCCATCGCGGTGGCGTCTGTCGCTGCAGAGCTCCGGCTCGGTGATTGGACACATCGGTCCAGCCGCTCCACGGCACGTGGGATCTTCCCAGGCCAGGGATCGAACCGGCGCCCCTTGCACTGCAAGGCGGTGTTCTTACCCACTGGACCACCAGGGGAAGCCCAGAAGTTCATTTAAAGAAAGAACTTAACTAAAGTTTTCACACAGGAACACAGGCTAATCTAATTAGCCAAAAAGTTTTACTGAAAAACTACCACGAGTGATGAGAAACTAAAACAAAAAAATTTAACACCTTCTCTTAAAAGACGTTTCTATCTAACTAGGAATATTAAAAAAAGAAAACAAACAAAAAAAAACCTCCCAAGAATAAACAAGTTTTTGACCACACTGATTATAAAGAAAACATTTATAATACTGAGTCAGGCACTATTCTAAATGCTTTAGGTATGTTAAATCTCTTAATCCTCAAAATTATCCTACTGATGAGGAAACTGAGGCCCAAAGGGATTAATTAACTAGCCTGAGGTCACACAGTAGTAGGTGGCAGAGCAAGGGTCTGAAGTTTCAATTCTAAACCCATGTACACACAGTCTGGTTCCTGACTTCATGTTCTTAACCATTACACTGTATCACATCTCTCATTTACAACATGGTTCAACAGGAAGTACAAGAGCTCGGAAAAGCAGGGAAACAATCTGAGTTTGTTTGAATAGCAGAGAGAGGCTCCTGGCCCCTCCTTTGCCAGGGGATGGGATTCACCTGGGCTTTAAAGAACAAACAAGAGTCGTGCCAAGCAGGGCACAACAATACTTTCAGGGCTTTGAGGAGTCTAATCAAAGCCTTTGTGCTAAGGTGTAAAACTAAATACCATTGGAGACATTAGACTGATCCAGTAAGAAAGGCTTAAAAGTCAGAAAATAAAGGAAGGACTGAGGTCGAGGAGAGAGAGCTGTTTTAGATTTCTGAGCATGGCTGTAAACACACTGTCACACCTGTCTACCAGTGGTGCCCAGAGCAAGAAAGATTAAAAGGTACAGAGAAGCTGTTCTAAGTTTCATACAATAGGCTGAAGAACAGTACGATGAGTAGAATTTTAAAACTCAAGGGAAGAAGGCAGAACTAAATAAAATGTCAGTGACCAAAACAACAATTCAGGTGTTAGATATATTGAGATAGGGTAGATTTCCCAGAGACAGCTGAAAACACTAAAATGAAATACTGGAATACTGGTAAGTGTTGGTAACTGCAGAAACTTTGTACCTTGGTATCAGTGCTAATTTTTTTTAAGTTAAGATACTAATCTGTCAAGATTCAAGACCAGACAGAAATCATGTAGCCAGGTCCCCAGTTCTATGATTCTGTGACCTAGCAACTTCAAATTAAGACTCATATTGAGAGTATTAAGTATTCACGAAAAACCTGGGCAAGTTAGGATATCAATCTAACTATATTTTTCTTGCAGTTTAGCACCATTCATGTTAGTACTCCAGTAACACCTAACCACGTGGGCCAGGAAGATCCCCTGGAGAAGGAACTGGCAATCCACTCCAGTATTCCTGAGAATCCCATGGACAAAGGAGCCTGGGTTACAGTTTATGGGGTTGTAGGAGTCAGACATGCCTTAGCCACTAAACCAGCACCATCTGTTAATGTGTCTGATGGAAAAATACTTTCCCCTCTACCTGCAATAATATTAAGTATTTTTATAATCCATTTTATCTGGTTCTTTTGATTCTACTATCTAAACAAACTTATAAATGTATGTCTGCAAGTAAAAAAAAAAAAAAACCACACTTCTAGCTTTCCCTTTAGATGGTTCTTAACTAGTTAAAAAATTGGGACTGAGAAAAATAACTTTTTCCCATGTAAGCCACCAGGTGTGGTGTCTAGATCCTTATTTAAATAAGAAAGTCTGAATCTTAGCTTCCTATGTTTCCCTTCTATTAAATAATGCAAAACACAAGCTCTTTTCCCTAACAAAAAGTAGCTGGATTTCTACTTACCTGACTATATTATCCTACAAGAATTTAACATGAGAACCAAGTTCCCCTAGTGCAGTCAGAAGATAAAGTTTTCAGAAGTTAGTGAGACCTCTAGTGCTAAGTATGAAGTAGCTAAAGTATTTTCTAGATTTTTAAAAATTTCTCAATTCTCATCATAATTTCTGAGTCATATAAAATAGCTAAAGCTCAAGGACTTCCTCACTACAGTAATCCACTTAATGAGCAGCATATAATGAAACAAAAATTTCAACTTAAAAATGAGTTACTTAGAAAAGAAAACAAAGCTTTTTCTTTTTCCTTTTCTTTTTTTTTTTTTTTTTAAGTTTTTGGCCTCTTTCATTGATTTTCTATTTATTTATTTTCACCCATCTTTATTCTTCGGCCTGTGTGGGCCTCCCATTGCAGTGGCCTCTCTTGTTGCCGAGCACTGGCTCTGGGCACATTTGATCCAGAGTGCTGGCTCGTTATTGGATACACCAGTCCAGCTGCTCCACGGCACGTGGGATCTTCCTGGGCCAGGGATTGAACCGGTGCCCCTTGCACTGCAAGGCAGACTCTTTACCCACTGGACCACCAGGGAAGCCCAAAGCTTTATTTTTGACTGGGAGTCAATCAACCACTCTGGAGTTCAGAGACTTCGATTTGGCCCTGCATAACACCTCAACAAAGTATCTTATTCACAAAGCTTTATTTAAATCTTGTATAAAAGAAAGAATGTGATACTAATGAAGGCATTCTTTTAAAAATATAATGCTGAGTAAAACTCCACTGTATATATGTAGAGGCCAACATAATACTGTAAAGCAATTATCCTCCAATTTTAAAAAAAGACATTAACAACAGATACTATGAAAAAAACACAATGGATACATGAAGTAACATGATGAAGTTAATAGCAGAATGTAGATGATGGATATTCACAGAACGTAGATGGTCCTATGTGTTTGAAATTTTTCCTGCCAAAATTTCTAGGGACGTTGGGGTGGAACATTTTAAAAAGTCACTAAGCTTGAAAATAGTTCCACAAGAAGAGTTAGCAAAACTTTCCTCACCAAAGGTAGGTCTATCTCAAAGCAAAAGTAGTATTATCTCAAATTATACAGATTTCTCTACAAAAGACAACACATAGCAGTATTTTTTTCCTATAGCTACATAAGTTTAGTATCTGCCTATAGTCATGCTTCATATTAAAATTTACATTTCTCATTCAACACGATTTAAACTGATGTATAAGCAAAAACAGCTGTATTACAGTATCAGTGATAACAGCATTCTGATCAATAAATACACACTCTCAAATTTAAGAGATTTAGGAACTATTATTTAATGCTTCCTTTGAAATTGACATGGGGAACTCTCAACTTACAAACAATCAAAAATAAATATATCTATCACAGCAGGAGGACTGTGGCCAGAGTGAACCTGGGGATGTTCCATCCCCGGCTGAGTCCCTTCTGAAGGCCTCAGCACTGGCTTTCCTGTTTTGCCCTCCAGGGCCGTCAAGTGTTTTTTCCATCCTGGGTTTCAAAGATAATCACACAGTTTCCTTTAGTTTTCTTATCCCTGAAGCAACCGCAACTGAAGAATTTTTATCAATTTTTACTGCTTACACCAATAAAAAGAGGAAACATTTCTTTCTTTGCTTCTTTACTTCACATACAACTTAAAGACAGAGAAAGAGCATATAATTGACAACAATCGGCTCTCAGGGGCTTACAAAGAATTAAGCCCCTGATTCTTAGATTTCCAAAGAAAACTGAGACAAGGATATCTGAAATTTATTGGGACTCTAGAGGAAGGAAAAGAATTTGGGAAGAAAGGCTAGGAGACAAAACGGAAGATTTTGTCTTTAAAACCAGAGCAGCTGTCCTGGCAGGTATAGAAGCAGTTCCAGGCAAGTGCACGTCTGACTTCCCTCTCTCTTCTCCCCGCCAATGGGAAGCTAATGGCCACTCTGCAATCCCACTAGGATAAATCCTACCTTGGATCGACCCTAAGGAGGGTTTAAAGGGGTACACATTAGTTAAGATTATTGGCAACATGGAAGAGGTGGGTAGTTCAGCAGCAACTATGAAGGCAGTAATACTAATTGGGGGCAGCAAAGATAGAGGTCATTGACCTCTCCTCCTGTGACAAGCATGTCACATGGAGTAAAAGGAACATGGTACATAAATCGGAAACTAGTTAACTATGTCCCAAGTGATCCTATTTAATTGCTTTCCCATGCAAGCATAGATACCATAATTTTTAATGATATAGTTAATGTTACTTTATAAACTTTAAAATTCTACTCTAGGAAGACTAAAGTAATAAAATTTCAAGTGGAATGAATTAAATATGATTTAAAATACAACAAGAGCTTATTCTTTTAATCAAACCTTTGAAAATTAAGTCATATATTAATTAGCATATAGCCAGTTTTTGCTGGCTCTTAGGACCCGAACTTTAAAAATCTAATGAACTTCTCTATTTCTAACTTCAAATATTTTATCAAATTTTGCTGGCTTAGACTCTTTTTTCTAGGAAAAAAAAAATTATCATTTTTACTCAAAAACTGAAAGCAAATATGAAGTCTAATATTACAGGGTGAAGATTTTAAACATATGTGAGGGGTACTTCCCAATATCCCTTCACAAAACTTAATCCAAACCACAAAAAGTATCACAACAGATTGGCAAAAAGACTGCAAACACAGTAACTAAATGTCTGTTTTGGAGCTCAAGACATAAGAGCTTCTACCATCAAATGCGGAAGAGATTTCTTTGCTACACTCTGGAAATTCCAAACAGGCTGAATGACTTCACTCCCTTCCAGTGACTCCTAAATGCATGGGTAAAATCCCTGTGAAATGTTTAGGGGGGAAGTGTTTACAACACAATTTCAAACGTTTTCTAGAAATTTAGTATACTATGCACACCTTCAATGTACATTACACCCAACTCACACAAATGTGGGTGAAGGGATAAAGGGAAAGAGCTAAGGAGCACAAAACCCTCTTTATGAAATGTGAGGCAAAAGGCTCTGAATCAAAGAATTTATAAAACAACACTGAGTATATTTCTGAATAGAGAAATTCCTAAGCCAGACAATCTTGAAAATGCTTTCCAAAAAAAATCTACACACAATATACAAGATTTAAAGTTAATTTACTTACGGAAAAAATCCTTTTTCACCAAGTTTTTTGCACAGAGTACTGCAAAGGAAACAAAAAATACATGGAAAGAATTAAAATAGTGAAACTGCACTGTCAGAGTTTCATTTCGAAACACTGAAAATACCAGTGAATAATAAACACTAATTATAGCAAGGTATGAAATATGATTACAATCTTTGATTAAAGATTAGCAAAAGACAGCTAAGCCAGTGGTTCCAACTTCAGCAATGATTACGAATAGCAGGTAAACAAGATAGTTTGTATATCTGATATTCCAATACAGAACCAATTTCTATTTTCATCAGGATCTAGTCTCAGAGTAGCTTGATCAAAAAGTTCTAAGGAGGAAATATTCTTTTAATCAAACCTTTGAAAATTAAGTCATATATTAATTAGCATATAGCCAGTTTCTGGCTCTTAGGACCCGAACTTTAAAAATCTAATGAACTTCTCTATTTCTAACTTCAAATATTTTATCAAATTTTGCTGGCTTAGACTCTTTTTTCTAGGAAAAAAAAAATTATCATTTTTACTCAAAAACTGAAAGCAAATATGAAGTCTAATATTACAGGGTGAAGATTTTAAACATATGTGAGGGGTACTTCCCAATATCCCTTCACAAAACTTAATCCAAACCACAAAAAGTATCACAACAGATTGGCAAAAAGACTGCAAACACAGTAACTAAATGTCTGTTTTGGAGCTCAAGACATAAGAGCTTCTACCATCAAATGCGGAAGAGATTTCTTTGCTACACTCTGGAAATTCCAAACAGGCTGAATGACTTCACTCCCTTCCAGTGACTCCTAAATGCATGGGTAAAATCCCTGTGAAATGTTTAGGGGGGAAGTGTTTACAACACAATTTCAAACGTTTTCTAGAAATTTAGTATACTATGCACACCTTCAATGTACATTACACCCAACTCACACAAATGTGGGTGAAGGGATAAAGGGAAAGAGCTAAGGAGCACAAAACCCTCTTTATGAAATGTGAGGCAAAAGGCTCTGAATCAAAGAATTTATAAAACAACACTGAGTATATTTCTGAATAGAGAAATTCCTAAGCCAGACAATCTTGAAAATGCTTTCCAAAAAAAATCTACACACAATATACAAGATTTAAAGTTAATTTACTTACGGAAAAAATCCTTTTTCACCAAGTTTTTTGCACAGAGTACTGCAAAGGAAACAAAAAATACATGGAAAGAATTAAAATAGTGAAACTGCACTGTCAGAGTTTCATTTCGAAACACTGAAAATACCAGTGAATAATAAACACTAATTATAGCAAGGTATGAAATATGATTACAATCTTTGATTAAAGATTAGCAAAAGACAGCTAAGCCAGTGGTTCCAACTTCAGCAATGATTACGAATAGCAGGTAAACAAGATAGTTTGTATATCTGATATTCCAATACAGAACCAATTTCTATTTTTCATCAGGATCTAGTCTCAGAGTAGCTTGATAACAGGGGAAAAATAGTTCTAAGGAGGAAATATGGAAATTGGTGTTAATAAGCATATATTTTAGGAGTTCCCCTGGTGGCTCAGTGGTAAAGAATCCACCTGCCAGTGCAGGAGAAACAGGTTCAATCCCTGATCTAGGAAGATCCTACATGCTTCTGAGCAACTAAACCCACGTGTCACAGCGCCTGAGCCTGCGTTCTAGAGCCCAAGAGCCACAAGAGAAACCACTGCGATGAGAAGCTCATGCACAGCAACTGGAGAGAAGCTCCACAACTAGAGAAAATCTCAGCCAGCAATGAAGACTTAGCACAGCCAAAAAATAAGTAAAATTATACATATATTTGAAGGGTAAAATAATTTTATACTGAAGAAAATTATAGGTAAAAAAAAGTTTAACAGATATAGATGACATTTAATGAAAAGTAACATTGTTAATTTCTCTCCATCTAAACTTTCACAGAAATGCAGGTTCAATGACAAGAGAGATTTACTGTATCTTCCAAAAATTAAGTTAATATACTGAGACAGATATCGCAAATCCACATTCTCTGGATTACCTTGCTAAATTATTAGTTACATGGTGATAGCTGCATAGCCTTGTGAATATATCAATATTAAAACCACTGAACTCCATGCTTTAGAGGGATGAAGTTTACAGTATGTGAATTACATGTCAATTCAAAAATCACTGCTTCTGTAGACTCATTAACTTCTTTAATTCAAACTTGTTCCAAGTGAAGGGACCCACAAATTTCCATATATTTACACTTCAATTTCTAAAACATCGATGCAAGTAATGGGTGATTGGTTTCTACCCGGTTCTACCGACAGTTTAAATGGTCTATTCAATTAGTTGCACTTACTGGAAGTTTAGTGTATAAAAATTTATTTAATATAACAAACCTTGGGAACTAGTCTAAACAAACACTTGTTAAAGTTCAGATAAAAATAACTTTGGGGCTTCCCCTGGTGGTCCAGTGGGTAAGGACACCGCCTTGCAGTGCAAGGGACGCCAGTTCAATCCCTGGCCTAGGAAGATCCCACGTGCCACGGAGCGGCTGGACCGATGTGTCCAATTACCGAGCCGGAGCTCTGGAGTGCATGCGCCCAGAGCCGGCGCTCTGCAACAACAGACGCCACAGCGATGGGAGGCCCACAGGAGCCAAAGAACAAAGACGGATGAAAACAGAGAAATGAAAGACCAATAGAAGTGGCGTGCCCGCTCCCCTCCCTCCCCACCCCACCCCCCAAAAGATAAATAAATAAAGTTAAAAAAAAAGTTTATTAAAAAAAATAAATAAATAACTTTGAAGACAGAGGTCACTGGTAAATGAATAAAATTATTAAGCAGGCACAATAAACTGGTTAACCAGTCAGACTGTCTTAGGCCTTGTCTTAGAAGCGTATTAAAACCATAAAAACTGAATCATGAAAACTAAGGCCATAATTGAGAATACCAAATCAGAAACTTGGTTTAGAAGAACACCTCCCTAGGGCCCTCCCTGGGGTCCAGTGATTAAGACTCTGTACTTCCACTGCAGGGAGTGAGCATTCAATCCCTGGGTGGGGAACCAAGACCCACCATGCCTTGTGGTGTGGACAAAAAAAAAAAAAAAAAAATTCTTTTTTAAAACAAAGAAAATCAAGAGAGTGGGGGCTGGCTGTTGTCACAGGGAACCTGGAATCTGATCCGATTAAACATTAAAAAAAAAACTCCTCCCTAAACTTCTGTTATTATCACATAAACTGAACAGAATACCCAGAACCAACACATACACAACACGTGTTGTTGTTTTTTAGTTGCTAAGTCGTGTCTGGCTCTTTTGCGATTCCATGAACTGCAGCCCGCCAGGCTCCTCTCTGGGATTTCTCAGACGAGAACACTGGAGTGGGTTGCCATTTCCTTCTCCAGGGCATCTTTCCCACCCAGGGATTAAAGCTGCGTGTCCTGCACTGGCAGGCGGATTATCACTGAGCCACCAGGCAAGCCCATACAACACATACATAAATCCAAATCACAATCTCCAGTATTGACAAGGCACTCATAATTTTTAAACCACCATTCTATGATTCAAAATGTAAACAACTGCACATCCTACTTCAGAGAGAAAAATTCACAGGAAGTTCTCCAACTTCTTGTCAACGCAAACGCACTGTTTTAACACTCATTCTTCCTTCCTTCCTTCCATGTCCAACATTCTCTCACCTAATGCCATCCTTCCACCTGTGCTCCAGATCTCATGCCTGACCCCACACGTCCTCAAGAACTCGTTCGTCCCTTCGTTTCCTCTACCGACGGCCGTGTCAGTATTCACACATCCTCAGAAGTCTGCCTATGCCTCCCCACTCCAGTCACCATCCTACCTCTTCTCTTTAGTAAGGAAACTACTTTAAAACAGTCTACACTTTGTGACTTCACTTCTGTATCGCCCACTAGCACCTGAATCCACTGTAATTTGGCTTCTCCCCTCACCACTGCCCCTATACTGCTTCTCCAAAGCCGTGGGGACCTAATTACTAAATCCATCCAGGGCACACTTTCATTCTCTGAAGGGCATCTGCTCCTGCCCCGATGGGCATTTGCTACTACTGACTACTGTCTCTTCTGGAATCCCTCTCTTCTTTTGGTTTCTGTTTAACACCAAGCATAACATTTTTTAAATTTATTTTTAATTAGAGGAAAATTGCTTTACAGTATTGTGCTGGCTTCTGCCATATATCAACATGAATCAGCTGTAGGTATACATATGTCCCCTCCCTCCTGAACCTTCCTCCTGTTTCCCGCCCTGCTAGGCTGTCACAGAGCACCAGATCTGAGCTCCCTGCGTCGCCATACAGCAAATTTCCACTGGCTACCTAACTCTACAGGTGGTCGTGTGTGCGTTTCAATCCTACTCTCTCAATTTGTCCCATCCTCTCCTTCCCCACTTGTGTCCACAAGTCCATTCTCTATGTCTGTATCTCCACTGCTGCCCTGCAGATAGGTTCATAAGTACCACCTTTCTAGATTCCACATATATGCATTAATATACAATATTTGTCTTTCTCATTCTGAATTACTTCACTCTGTATAATAGGCTCTAGGTTCATCCACCTCACTAGAATGCAGTCAAATGTGTTCCTTTTTATGGATGAATAATATTGCATTGTGTATTTATACAGCAAAAAAATCCAAGCATAAAATTTATTCTGAGTCTTCTTTGTCACATCTTTTTCCTTGCTTCATCCATCAAAGCTGAAGTTTTCAGGGCTTTATTTACCTTACTTAGGTCTTCTTTTACTCTATAACCTAAGGAGTACAGACGTCCATCCTGTAAACCTAGGAATTATATGTAAACTGTTTTATGCTCAACAAAATATTAGTGAACGGAATCCAACAACACGTAAGAAAGATCACACCCCATGATCAAGTTGGATTCATCCCAGGTTTACTAGAATGGTTCAACATATGAAAATCAATCAACATGACACGCCACACCAACGAAAGACAAAAGAACTACATTATTATCTCAACAGGTGAAGAAAACATTTGGTAAAATTCAGTATCATTCATGATTTTTAAAAAATTACAGAGGGAATATATCTAAACATAATAAAAGCTATATATGAAAAACCCACAGCCAACATAACACACTCATCAATGAAAAGCTGAAAGACCTCCTGCTGAAATCTGGAACGAGACAAGGGTGCCCACTCTCACCACCTCTACTCAATCAGCACTGATGCAGATGGCACAATATGATACACAAAAAACCCTGAAGACTCACACAGAAACCACTAGAACTGATAACGTCAGCAAGACAGCAAAACACAAGATCATCATACAGAATCCCTGGCTCTGGAAGATCACACATGCTGTGGAGAAACTAAGTCTGAGTGCCACAACTACCAAGCCCACACTCTAGAGCCCATGAGCCAGAACTACTGAAGTTCTAGAGCCTGTGCTCTGCAACAAGAAAAGCCACTGCAATGAGAAACGCTGCAACGGAAAAGTCCACATGTAGCAAGACTCACCACAGTCAAGAATAAAACAAATAACATCCTCTCCTTCCCCACTTGTGTCCACAAGTCCATTCTCTATGTCTGTATCTCCACTGCTGCCCTGCAGATAGGTTCATAAGTACCACCTTTCTAGATTCCACATATATGCATTAATATACAATATTTGTCTTTCTCATTCTGAATTACTTCACTCTGTATAATAGGCTCTAGGTTCATCCACCTCACTAGAATGCAGTCAAATGTGTTCCTTTTTATGGATGAATAATATTGCATTGTGTATTTATACAGCAAAAAAATCCAAGCATAAAATTTATTCTGAGTCTTCTTTGTCACATCTTTTTCCTTGCTTCATCCATCAAAGCTGAAGTTTTCAGGGCTTTATTTACCTTACTTAGGTCTTCTTTTACTCTATAACCTAAGGAGTACAGACGTCCATCCTGTAAACCTAGGAATTATATGTAAACTGTTTTATGCTCAACAAAATATTAGTGAACGGAATCCAACAACACGTAAGAAAGATCACACCCCATGATCAAGTTGGATTCATCCCAGGTTTACTAGAATGGTTCAACATATGAAAATCAATCAACATGACACGCCACACCAACGAAAGACAAAAGAACTACATTATTATCTCAACAGGTGAAGAAAACATTTGGTAAAATTCAGTATCATTCATGATTTTTAAAAATTACAGAGGGAATATATCTAAACATAATAAAAGCTATATATGAAAAACCCACAGCCAACATAACACACTCATCAATGAAAAGCTGAAAGACCTCCTGCTGAAATCTGGAACGAGACAAGGGTGCCCACTCTCACCACCTCTACTCAATCAGCACTGATGCAGATGGCACAATATGATACACAAAAAACCCTGAAGACTCACACAGAAACCACTAGAACTGATAACGTCAGCAAGACAGCAAAACACAAGATCATCATACAGAATCCCTGGCTCTGGAAGATCACACATGCTGTGGAGAAACTAAGTCTGAGTGCCACAACTACCAAGCCCACACTCTAGAGCCCATGAGCCAGAACTACTGAAGTTCTAGAGCCTGTGCTCTGCAACAAGAAAAGCCACTGCAATGAGAAACTTGTGCGCTGCAACCGGAAAAGTCCACATGTAGCAATCAAGACTCACCACAGTCAAGAATAAAAACAAATAACAAAGAAATGGAAAGATCTCATGCTGTCGGATTGGAAGAACTAACACTGTTAAAATGGCCACACTACTCAAAGCAATCTATAGATTTAATGAGATCCCTATCAAACCACCCATGACATTTCCCCCAGAACTAGAACAAATAATCCTAAAACTTACATGGAACCATAAACGACCCAGAATTGCCAAAGCAATCCTAAAGAGAAAGAACAAAGCAGGAGATACAACCCTCCCAGACTTCAGACAATACTACAAAGCTACAGTAATCAGAACAGTGCAGTGTCAGCATGAAAACATATGGAACAATGGAACAGAATAAAGAGCCCAGAAGTAGACCCACAAACCTATAGTCAATTAATCTCCAAGAAAGAAGACAAGAATATTCTATGGAGAAATATACTATGGAGAAAAGACAGTGTCTTCAGCAAGTGGTGCTGCGAAAACTGGACACCCACATAAATCAATGAAGCTAGAACATTCCCTTACACCATACACAAAAATAAACTTAAAATGGCTTAAAGATTTAAATATAAGACATGACTACCATAAAACTCCAAGAAGAGAACACAGGCAAAGCATTCTGTGACAAAAATAGTACCAAAGTTTTCTTACTGTCAGTCTCCCAAAACAACAGAAATAAAAGCAAAAATAAACAGGACCTAATCAAATTTATAAGCTTTTTACAAAGCAAAGGAAATTATAAACAAAAAGACAACCTAAGAATAGGAGAAACTATTTGCAAACAATGAAACCAAAAAAGGGCTTGATTTACAAACAGCTTATACAACTCAATAACAAAAAAAACTGACAACCCAGTCAAAAAGTGGGCAGAAGATCTAAACAGATACTTCTCCAAAGACACACAGATGGCCAATAGGCACACAGAAAGATGTTCAACATTGCTAATATTAGAGACATGAAAATCAATGCTACAATGAGGTTTCACCTCACACCAGTCAGAATGGTCATCATTAAAAAGCCTACAAACAGGGTTTCCCTGGTGGTCCAGTGGGTAAGGACACCACCTTGCAGTACAAGGGGCACCAGTTCGACCCCTGGCTGGGGAAGATCCCAAGTGCCATAGAGTGGCTGGACTGATGTGTCCAACTACCGACCCGGATCTCTGGCGCACGTGCCCAGAGCCAGTGCTCTGCCACAGGAAAGGCCACTGTGATGGGAGACCCACACGATCATGAAACCCTAATGGAACAAAATTGTTTGAATCCCTATCAAACCACCCATGACATTTCCCCCAGAACTAGAACAAATAATCCTAAAACTTACATGGAACCATAAACGACCCAGAATTGCCAAAGCAATCCTAAAGAGAAAGAACAAAGCAGGAGATACAACCCTCCCAGACTTCAGACAATACTACAAAGCTACAGTAATCAGAACAGTGCAGTGTCAGCATGAAAACATATGGAACAATGGAACAGAATAAAGAGCCCAGAAGTAGACCCACAAACCTATAGTCAATTAATCTCCAAGAAAGAAGACAAGAATATTCTATGGAGAAATATACTATGGAGAAAAGACAGTGTCTTCAGCAAGTGGTGCTGCGAAAACTGGACACCCACACATAAATCAATGAAGCTAGAACATTCCCTTACACCATACACAAAAATAAACTTAAAATGGCTTAAAGATTTAAATATAAGACATGACTACCATAAAACTCCAAGAAGAGAACACAGGCAAAGCATTCTGTGACAAAAATAGTACCAAAGTTTTCTTACTGTCAGTCTCCAAGACAACAGAAATAAAAGCAAAAATAAACAGGACCTAATCAAATTTATAAGCTTTTTACAAAGCAAAGGAAATTATAAACAAAAAGACAACCTAAGAATAGGAGAAACTATTTGCAAACAATGAAACCAAAAAAGGGCTTGATTTACAAACAGCTTATACAACTCAATAACAAAAAAAACTGACAACCCAGTCAAAAAGTGGGCAGAAGATCTAAACAGATACTTCTCCAAAGACACACAGATGGCCAATAGGCACACAGAAAGATGTTCAACATTGCTAATATTAGAGACATGAAAATCAATGCTACAATGAGGTTTCACCTCACACCAGTCAGAATGGTCATCATTAAAAAGCCTACAAACAGGGTTTCCCTGGTGGTCCAGTGGGTAAGGACACCACCTTGCAGTACAAGGGGCACCAGTTCGACCCCTGGCTGGGGAAGATCCCAAGTGCCATAGAGTGGCTGGACTGATGTGTCCAACTACCGACCCGGATCTCTGGAGCGCACGTGCCCAGAGCCAGTGCTCTGCCACAGGAAAGGCCACTGTGATGGGAGACCCACACAGGCCAAAGAACAAAAGATGGAAATGAATGACCAATAGAAGTGGCCAAAAAAAAAAAAAGCCTACAAATAATAAATGCTGGCAGGGGTGTGGAGAAAAGGGAACTCTCCTACACAGTTGGTGGGAATGCAAATTGTGCAGCCACTAAGGAAAATAGCATGGAGGTTCCTCAAAACACATCAACAAAAGACCCAAACACTGCATTATCATCTCACTAGGCACAGAAAACAACATTTAATAACATTCAATATCCTTTCATGATGAAAAAAAATTACAGAGGGAACATATCTCAACTTAATAAAAGCCATTTATGAAAAAACCCACAGCCAACATAATACTCAGTGATGTTAGGAGTGTCACTCATAACACTGAGTAATCCCACTGCTGGGAATATATCTGGAGAAAACTCTAATTCAATAGGATACATATACTCCAATGTTCACAGCAGCACTACTTACAATAGCCAAGACATGGAAGCAACCTAAATGTTCATCAACAGATAAATGGATAAAAAAGATGTGATACACACACACACACACACACACACAGAGGAATAGTGCTCAACCATAAAAAAGAAAAAATGCTATTTGCAACTACATGGATGGACTAACTTGATCATGCTACCACCCTTCTCAAATTCCTTCAAAGTACTTCTCACTCTTAAAAGTCTACACTCCCCCAACAGCTGTTCTATCTATTCTGCTTTTCAGCAGACAGGGGGGTTTAAAATAGAGGAGACAATCAAAATGAGGTAAGATCAGCCTTGCTGGTACACTGGTAACTACTTTCTGTTTCACACACAAGCAGATGTGATCATCCTGAGAAGCTTAATGAGAAGGGAACACACTTTCATTCACTCTTTTATTCACATTTCCTGAACAGCCGCTTTGTGCCAAGTGCAATGACAGATTCTGCTGATACAAAAATAGATAAGATAGAGCCTTCCACCCTCAGAGCTTGCTGGTCAGGTACAATTCAAGTATCACGCCATAAACACTTTTATCTGTTGTTGTTTTCTCAAGAAAATTTTTCTAAAATATGCATTTTCTTACCTCTAAGTCATCATTTATTTTTCATCCATCTTTGTTCCTTGGCCCGTGTGGGCCTCCCATCACAGTGGCCTCTCTCACAGCGAACAAAAGATGGAAATGAATGACCAATAGAAGTGGCCAAAAAAAAAGCCTACAAATAAGAAATGCTGGCAGGGGTGTGGAGAAAAGGGAACTCTCCTACACAGTTGGTGGGAATGCAAATTGTGCAGCCACTAAGGAAAATAGCATGGAGGTTCCTCAAAACACATCAACAAAAGACCCAAACACTGCATTATCATCTCACTAGGCACAGAAAACAACATTTAATAACATTCAATATCCTTTCATGATGAAAAAAAATTACAGAGGGAACATATCTCAACTTAATAAAAGCCATTTATGAAAAAACCCACAGCCAACATAATACTCAGTGATGTTAGGAGTGTCACTCATAACACTGAGTAATCCCACTGCTGGGAATATATCTGGAGAAAACTCTAATTCAATAGGATACATATACTCCAATGTTCACAGCAGCACTACTTACAATAGCCAAGACATGGAAGCAACCTAAATGTTCATCAACAGATAAATGGATAAAAAAGATGTGATACACACACACACACACACACACACAGAGGAATAGTGCTCAACCATAAAAAAGAAAAAATGCTATTTGCAACTACATGGATGGACTAACTTGATCATGCTACCACCCTTCTCAAATTCCTTCAAAGTACTTCTCACTCTTAAAAGTCTACACTCCCCCAACAGCTGTTCTATCTATTCTGCTTTTCAGCAGACAGGGGGGTTTAAAATAGAGGAGACAATCAAAATGAGGTAAGATCAGCCTTGCTGGTACACTGGTAACTACTTTCTGTTTCACACACAAGCAGATGTGATCATCCTGAGAAGCTTAATGAGAAGGGAACACACTTTCATTCACTCTTTTATTCACATTTCCTGAACAGCCGCTTTGTGCCAAGTGCAATGACAGATTCTGCTGATACAAAAATAGATAAGATAGAGCCTTCCACCCTCAGAGCTTGCTGGTCAGGTACAATTCAAGTATCACGCCATAAACACTTTTATCTGTTGTTGTTTTCTCAAGAAAATTTTTCTAAAATATGCATTTTCTTACCTCTAAGTCATCATTTATTTTTCATCCATCTTCATTCTTTCGCATGTGTGGGCCTCCCATCGCAGTGGCCTCTCTCACAGCAGAGCACCAGTTTCTGGGCGCATGTTACAGAGTGTTGGATCATAATTGGACACACTGGTCCAGCCGCTCCACAGCACATGGGATCTTCCTGGGCCAGGTATCGAACCAGTGCCCCTTGCACTACAAGGCAGACTCTTTACCCACTGGACCACCAGGGAAGTCCAAGAATTTTTTTTTCTTAATTTTATTTATTTATTGGCTATTCTGGGTTTTCAGCGCTACCACAGGCTCCTCTCCAGTTGCAGGGAGTCGAGGCCACTCTCTCGTTGAGGTAAGCAGGCTTCCTGTTGCAGTGACTTCTCTTGTTGTGGAACTTGGTCTCTAGGGCACCCGGGCTTCAGTAATTGTGGCACATAGGCTCAACAGTTGTGGCTCCAAGGCTCTAGAGCACAGGCTCAATAGCCGTGGCTCACAGGCTTAGTTGCTTCGCAACATGTGGGATCTTCCAGGATCAGGGATCGAACCCGTGTCTCCTGCATTGGCAGGTGTTTTTGAACTCTTTACCACTGTGCTACCAGGGAAGTCCCTCATTCTTATTTTTTATATATATATAATTTTATCTATTTTTGGCTATTTGAGGGAAACCCCAAGAAATATTTTTAAATTTCACAAAAATCTCCTTTTAGTATATTTTATTTGAGGCAGCGATTAGAGGAAACCATTTGCACAGTGCAGATGCAATAAATATTACCATGTCATTTAAGTTGATAATTTCTTTTTCCGGTTGGAAAAGAGTTACCTATGTGTAACACACTGTCTAATAATATGACAATACAACCCGGCTGTAGAAACAGAACGCTAGGGTTTCCCTGGTGGCCCAGTGGGTAAGGACACCGCCTTGCAGTACAGGGCGTGCTGGTTCGATCCCTGGCCTGGAAGGATCCCACGTGCCGCTGAGCGGCGGACCAATGTGTCCAAGCTTGCATGTCTTACCCTCAGAGCTTGCTGGTCAGGTACAATTCAAGTATCACGCCATAAACACTTTTATCTGTTGTTGTTTTCTCAAGAAAATTTTTCTAAAATATGCATTTTCTTACCTCTAAGTCATCATTTATTTTTCATCCATCTTCATTCTTTCGCATGTGTGGGCCTCCCATCGCAGTGGCCTCTCTCACAGCAGAGCACCAGTTTCTGGGCGCATGTTACAGAGTGTTGGATCATAATTGGACACACTGGTCCAGCCGCTCCACAGCACATGGGATCTTCCTGGGCCAGGTATCGAACCAGTGCCCCTTGCACTACAAGGCAGACTCTTTACCCACTGGACCACCAGGGAAGTCCAAGAATTTTTTTTTCTTAATTTTATTTATTTATTGGCTATTCTGGGTTTTCAGCGCTACCACAGGCTCCTCTCCAGTTGCAGGGAGTCGAGGCCACTCTCTCGTTGAGGTAAGCAGGCTTCCTGTTGCAGTGACTTCTCTTGTTGTGGAACTTGGTCTCTAGGGCACCCGGGCTTCAGTAATTGTGGCACATAGGCTCAACAGTTGTGGCTCCAAGGCTCTAGAGCACAGGCTCAATAGCCGTGGCTCACAGGCTTAGTTGCTTCGCAACATGTGGGATCTTCCAGGATCAGGGATCGAACCCGTGTCTCCTGCATTGGCAGGTGTTTTTGAACTCTTTACCACTGTGCTACCAGGGAAGTCCCTCATTCTTATTTTTTATATATATATAATTTTATCTATTTTTGGCTATTTGAGGGAAACCCCAAGAAATATTTTTAAATTTCACAAAAATCTCCTTTTAGTATATTTTATTTGAGGCAGCGATTAGAGGAAACCATTTGCACAGTGCAGATGCAATAAATATTACCATGTCATTTAAGTTGATAATTTCTTTTTCCGGTTGGAAAAGAGTTACCTATGTGTAACACACTGTCTAATAATATGACAATACAAATCCCGGCTGTAGAAACAGAACGCTAGGGTTTCCCTGGTGGCCCAGTGGGTAAGGACACCGCCTTGCAGTACAGGGCGTGCTGGTTCGATCCCTGGCCTGGAAGGATCCCACGTGCCGCTGAGCGGCCGGACCAATGTGTCCAATTACCGAGTGGGGCTCTGGAACACATGCGCCCAGAGCCGGTGTTCTGCGAGGGCAGAGGTCACCGCAATGGGAGGCCCGCATGGGACAAAGAACAAGGATGGATGAAAACAGATAATGAAGGACCAACAGAAGTGGCCTGCCCGCCCCCTCCCTCCTCCTCCCCAACCCACCCCCCCACCAAAAAAAAAAAAGAAACAGAACACTATTGCTGCTCTTAACTGGGCTGTACTCATAATGGATGGTCGCCTATGCCAAACCTGAATAAAACTCCCAACTGCTTAGTATTTTCTCGCCAAAAATTTCCCTTCCTCCTCCAGAGTGGAGTTGCATTCCAATTACACTGCTGACTGGAATGAGGCTGCTTGAGAGAAAGAAACTCAGACATTCCGTTTTCCTTTGCCCCATGAAAACAGATTTTATTAATATAGCATTATTCCTTCAAGTTGTATAGACTACATGATGTAACAAAGATACAGGTTCTACCAAAACAAAGCAAATATTCTTACTAAAAAAAGGTCAGCATTTAAATATTTCAGAGGCAAAACTGGTTCTTAGGTCAACCAGCTGAAAAAGACCCTTCAAGTTCACTCACATCAACCAACTTTTAACTTTATTACTTATTTTAGCCACAACAGTAAATTTTCACCTTAAAAGGACTGGAGGCAATTCTTAAATAAAGTTTCTATTACAAACACAATAATCAAGTTTGGCATTAAAAAAAAAAAAAAAGTCAACCAACATTCAGCATGAAATAAATGTAATGCATGTGACTTTAGTACTTGGGATGCAGTAGGCATGCTATAGATGCTGTTATTATAAGAAACTCTCTGAAAGTATTTCTGCTATCTTAAATAATATTTCCTGGAATCCTTTTTTCCACTTTAGAGATGAAAATACATAAAAGTACTATCCTTCACTCATAGGGTGATAAGTTCACTAAGATTTAAGGACCTCCAATGCAGTCTGCAGGCTGAGAACTATCAGGCTAGAGCGACTGGAGACAGCCACTGCACCTTCTCAACTGGACACCTTTACTCAAACAGATCCACTTCATAACTGGTGGCTGCTCAAGAGACAGATTAAATATATCTAAACCCACACAGTAATTTACTTTCTTCATCAAAATGCCAGCAAAAGGAAATCTAAGGGTAAAATTCAAGTAGATAGTTGCAATGAAGCCTGAACATCCTCATGTAGGGGAGACACCGAGTCACTTTCGGCGCACTCTCAAATTTCTTTTTCTGGAGACGCTCAGAGAGACAGGATACTGTAATGGTAGGATACAAACACTATACAAACTTAAACCCTTTGAGTCAGAATGCCTAGGTTTGAAACTGATTCTGTCACTTATTAACTTGTGACCCCGAAGGACTATTTAATGTCTCTTTACCTCAGATACCTCATTGTTACAAAGTGGATTCTAGGAGCTACCTCATACCATTGTTTTAAAGATCAAAGAAACTGAAACACATAAAACATCTGCAAAAGCACCTGGTATACAACAAGTGCTCAAAAAAGATTAGCTATTATTATTCTTTCTACTCTAAAATTTGTAATAAAATTAATCCCTAGGTTGCAAGCATCTTAAACAGCTATAAAGGGTCTTCTCACATCAACCAACTTTTAACTTTATTACTTATTTTAGCCACAACAGTAAATTTTCACCTTAAAAGGACTGGAGGCAATTCTTAAATAAAGTTTCTATTACAAACACAATAATCAAGTTTGGCATTAAAAAAAAAAAAAAAGTCAACCAACATTCAGCATGAAATAAATGTAATGCATGTGACTTTAGTACTTGGGATGCAGTAGGCATGCTATAGATGCTGTTATTATAAGAAACTCTCTGAAAGTATTTCTGCTATCTTAAATAATATTTCCTGGAATCCTTTTTTCCACTTTAGAGATGAAAATACATAAAAGTACTATCCTTCACTCATAGGGTGATAAGTTCACTAAGATTTAAGGACCTCCAATGCAGTCTGCAGGCTGAGAACTATCAGGCTAGAGCGACTGGAGACAGCCACTGCACCTTCTCAACTGGACACCTTTACTCAAACAGATCCACTTCATAACTGGTGGCTGCTCAAGAGACAGATTAAATATATCTAAACCCACACAGTAATTTACTTTCTTCATCAAAATGCCAGCAAAAGGAAATCTAAGGGTAAAATTCAAGTAGATAGTTGCAATGAAGCCTGAACATCCTCATGTAGGGGAGACACCGAGTCACTTTCGGCGCACTCTCAAATTTCTTTTTCTGGAGACGCTCAGAGAGACAGGATACTGTAATGGTAGGATACAAACACTATACAAACTTAAACCCTTTGAGTCAGAATGCCTAGGTTTGAAACTGATTCTGTCACTTATTAACTTGTGACCCCGAAGGACTATTTAATGTCTCTTTACCTCAGATACCTCATTGTTACAAAGTGGATTCTAGGAGCTACCTCATACCATTGTTTTAAAGATCAAAGAAACTGAAACACATAAAACATCTGCAAAAGCACCTGGTATACAACAAGTGCTCAAAAAAGATTAGCTATTATTATTCTTTCTACTCTAAAATTTGTAATAAAATTAATCCCCTAGGTTGCAAGCATCTTAAACAGCTATAAAGGGGTCTTCTCACAATTTGATGAGAAGCATGTCTTAATTCAGGCTGCTATAATAAATTCCACAGGCTGGGTGGCTTAAACAACATTTATTTCTCAGAGTTTAAGGATCTTGTCTGAGGTCACACAGCAATTGTAGAATTAGGATTAGAATTCAGGCATTCCACTTCAGAACGCATGTTTTATGTATCTAATTTGATAACTGAAATTTTTTTAACATGTAAGAAAGAGTAAGGCGTCCCTGGTGGTCCAGTGGGTAGGGACACCGCCTTGCAGTGCAAGGGGCGCCAGTTCGCGTGCTGCGGAGTAGCTGGACTGATGTGTCCAACTACCGAGCAGGAGCTCTGGAGTGCATGCGCCCAGAGCCGGTGCTCTGTGACGAGAGAGGCCACTGTGATGGGAGGCCCACACAGGCCAAAGAACAAAGATGGATGGAAATAAATGAAAGATCAATAGAAATGGGCAAAAAAAAAAAAAAAGGTAAAAAATAATCTTTCAGGAGCTTTCCTGATGGTTCAGTGGGTGGAGAGTTCACCTTGCAGTGCAAGGGGCACTGGTTTGATCCCTGGCCTGGGAGGATCCAACGTGCTGCGAAGCGGCTGGACTGGCGTGTCCAATTACGAGCCAGCACTCTGGAGCACACGTGCCCAAAGCTGGTGCTCTGCAAGCAGAGAGGCCACTGCAATGGCCAAAGAATAAAGATGGATGAAAATAAACAAATAGAAAACCAACAAAAGCAGCCAAATTAAAAAAAAAAAAAGAAAGTCTTATCCACTCATTAAATTTCAACTCCATGTAAAAACTCCTCTGATTTCTCCTCCTTTCTCACCATCTGACTTTGATCTCTCTCTTCCTATGCACTTCCAGTACTGGCTCTACTTGTTTGGTACGTTCCTTCTCATTGTGCTTATATTAAACACATTCACATGTATCTTAATCTTCCTTTTATGTTCAATTAGGCTGTAAATTTCCTGGATTCTAGGAGCTACCTCATACCATTGTTTTAAAGATCAAAGAAACTGAAACACATAAAACATCTGCAAAAGCACCTGGTATACAACAAGTGCTCAAAAAAGATTAGCTATTATTATTCTTTCTACTCTAAAATTTGTAATAAAATTAATCCCCTAGGTTGCAAGCATCTTAAACAGCTATAAAGGGGTCTTCTCACAATTTGATGAGAAGCATGTCTTAATTCAGGCTGCTATAATAAATTCCACAGGCTGGGTGGCTTAAACAACATTTATTTCTCAGAGTTTAAGGATCTTGTCTGAGGTCACACAGCAATTGTAGAATTAGGATTAGAATTCAGGCATTCCACTTCAGAACGCATGTTTTATGTATCTAATTTGATAACTGAAATTTTTTTAACATGTAAGAAAGAGTAAGGCGTCCCTGGTGGTCCAGTGGGTAGGGACACCGCCTTGCAGTGCAAGGGGCGCCAGTTCGCGTGCTGCGGAGTAGCTGGACTGATGTGTCCAACTACCGAGCAGGAGCTCTGGAGTGCATGCGCCCAGAGCCGGTGCTCTGTGACGAGAGAGGCCACTGTGATGGGAGGCCCACACAGGCCAAAGAACAAAGATGGATGGAAATAAATGAAAGATCAATAGAAATGGGCAAAAAAAAAAAAAAAGGTAAAAAATAATCTTTCAGGAGCTTTCCTGATGGTTCAGTGGGTGGAGAGTTCACCTTGCAGTGCAAGGGGCACTGGTTTGATCCCTGGCCTGGGAGGATCCAACGTGCTGCGAAGCGGCTGGACTGGCGTGTCCAATTACGAGCCAGCACTCTGGAGCACACGTGCCCAAAGCTGGTGCTCTGCAAGCAGAGAGGCCACTGCAATGGCCAAAGAATAAAGATGGATGAAAATAAACAAATAGAAAACCAACAAAAGCAGCCAAATTAAAAAAAAAAAAAGAAAGTCTTATCCACTCATTAAATTTCAACTCCATGTAAAAACTCCTCTGATTTCTCCTCCTTTCTCACCATCTGACTTTGATCTCTCTCTTCCTATGCACTTCCAGTACTGGCTCTACTTGTTTGGTACGTTCCTTCTCATTGTGCTTATATTAAACACATTCACATGGTATCTTAATCTTCCTTTTATGTTCAATTAGGCTGTAAATTTCCTGAAGACAAAGTTTGCCTGATTTTTATTTTCCTACAGTTTATTACATACTGTATACGCTCAAATATTTGCTCAATCAATGAAAACCTCCAAAGATCACTGACATCTAGGTATAATGATGAGCAAACTAAAAGGTAAACAAAAACTCACTCACTGCTTCCTTTACCCTAATTTTTGTTCAAAACATCGTTTAGTTTAAATCAGGACAGCTTCCTCAACTATTGGTAAGCACTCTGTTTTGCCAAGGGCCCAATTACCTACGAGAGCCCTTTCCTAGTAACAGATCTCACTGAGCTTTCTTTCTCATTCACAATAAAAAGGTTACATGAAACGGTTACATGAAGGTTTTTATTAACCTATCTCTTGCTATTTTTCAGTTGCTTAGTTGTGGTCCACTCTTTGTGACCCCATGGATTGCAGCATGTCAGGCTTGTCTGTCCTTCACTATACAACAGTGCAAATAAGGATGAGTTTCCAGGTCTTAAGCATTCTCCAGGCTCTAAAAACCATAGTCACTCAATTAAGGGATGATATACTCTAACAAAGCAAAGTGCCAAAGATATTCAGTTTCCCAAATAGGCTCCATTTGTAAACACAGGCCACCAGCATAAACATGAAAGAAGACAGCAATTACAAAAAATAGGGAAATACTTCTTTATAATTTCATGCTTTTGAAGTATTTCCAGGGTTCCCTACCAAACGACTGAACTCCTTGAGGTCAAGAACTTAATTTTGACCTCCATGGCATCCCTGGAGTTTACAAAACCATGCACAGACTACTCATTCAATAACTAATAAAAATACCGATGCTTTAAAAATTATGCAGCTCCAGAAGAGGATTCAAAATTGAGTCACAAAATAACTCACACTTCCAATGGAATCTGCCTGTTTGTCATGTTTCCACTCCTGTTCTAACATCACTATGTCTAATTCACGGCACTGTCTTACAGTAAACAAGTGTCTTCATTTTTCCACTGCTCCTCCCTCTTATTTCACTGCAAGCCTGAAGACTGTTAAGCATGACCCAGTAAAATTTCCAATGCAAAGGACTAATGCATTTCCTAGATTCTTTCTACAGAGGCATACTGCCATTTACACATCATCCTGTCCAATTTGTACTCACATGATCACTTGAACTTTCTATGCAGAATTTAAATGAAAGGCATAGTGCCAAATCCTTGTCAACAATGGCAGAAGAAAAGTTATGGACAATGAAAGGCCTAAAATCTACTGACACGTGTTTATACAAAATGCCTTTTACAAACACCCAGCCGGTATGTATGTAAAGCTACCAATATCCTTATTTATGCCCTGGTGCTGGTATAAAACATGCCCAGTCATCAAGGGGATCCATAGGAAGGCTAAGGAGCCCAGTTACTATCGCTCTGCCTCAAGATGATGGCTATGTAGGGATTTCAACACATATGGACTAAAACTAGGAGCTGCCTTGCCCCTGGGGCCCCTAGATCAGGTTCTCAAGGGATTTTTACTCCCTGATAGGCAGGGTCAACAACCATGCTCAGCCTTGAAGCAATTACAGAAGACAGACCTTCGCCCTTCTGCCTCACGTAAGAATATGGGAGTAAAATCTCTTGAGGGGGGAATGTAAGGGTTAGGAGAGAACACATGACCCCCAAAAAAGTGATTTCCAAAGGAGTATTCAGTTTCACAAATAGGCTCCATTTGTCAACACAGGCCACCAGCATAAACATGAAAGAAGACAGCAATTACAAAAAATAGGGAAATACTTCTTTATAATTTCATGCTTTTGAAGTATTTCCAGGGTTCCCTACCAAACGACTGAACTCCTTGAGGTCAAGAACTTAATTTTGACCTCCATGGCATCCCTGGAGTTTACAAAACCATGCACAGACTACTCATTCAATAACTAATAAAAATACCGATGCTTTAAAAATTATGCAGCTCCAGAAGAGGATTCAAAATTGAGTCACAAAATAACTCACACTTCCAATGGAATCTGCCTGTTTGTCATGTTTCCACTCCTGTTCTAACATCACTATGTCTAATTCACGGCACTGTCTTACAGTAAACAAGTGTCTTCATTTTTCCACTGCTCCTCCCTCTTATTTCACTGCAAGCCTGAAGACTGTTAAGCATGACCCAGTAAAATTTCCAATGCAAAGGACTAATGCATTTCCTAGATTCTTTCTACAGAGGCATACTGCCATTTACACATCATCCTGTCCAATTTGTACTCACATGATCACTTGAACTTTCTATGCAGAATTTAAATGAAAGGCATAGTGCCAAATCCTTGTCAACAATGGCAGAAGAAAAGTTATGGACAATGAAAGGCCTAAAATCTACTGACACGTGTTTATACAAAATGCCTTTTACAAACACCCAGCCGGTATGTATGTAAAGCTACCAATATCCTTATTTATGCCCTGGTGCTGGTATAAAACATGCCCAGTCATCAAGGGGATCCATAGGAAGGCTAAGGAGCCCAGTTACTATCGCTCTGCCTCAAGATGATGGCTATGTAGGGATTTCAACACATATGGACTAAAACTAGGAGCTGCCTTGCCCCTGGGGCCCCTAGATCAGGTTCTCAAGGGATTTTTACTCCCTGATAGGCAGGGTCAACAACCATGCTCAGCCTTGAAGCAATTACAGAAGACAGACCTTCGCCCTTCTGCCTCACGTAAGAATATGGGAGTAAAATCTCTTGAGGGGGGAATGTAAGGGTTAGGAGAGAAAGGGGCAGGGCACAATTTCTGAAAAGAAGGATAGCCCAAGGACACAGCATAAACCCATTAGAATCAAATGGGTCCAAGACGGCAGACCAAACCTTGATCCTCAGTCAGCAAACTAAATGACACACCCAGAGGCGCCATGACAGTTCCACCCCTTCCCTAAAAGAGCTGTAATAATCCTCCCACTCCTTAGCATATGGAATTACCCAGCCTATAAAAGCTAAGAACGCCATGTTTTCGGGGTCACTGGATTTGCTCTGCTATGGCCCACACTCTGCCTGTGGAGCGTGCTTTCTCTGACTCTGAATAAATCCATTTCTTACCTAAATTTAAAAAAAAAAAAAAAAAAAAACTACCAATATCTTGTATAAATCTGTTACATGTAAAAGGAAAGAGCATAAGCTAAACACATACTGTCTCATGTGTCCACAGCTTCATTATAGTTTGAAGGCATGCAAACACATGCAAAATTAAGTCAATGGGATGGTTCTACTAAGCAACTTTATGTCTATAATTTTCTATAATTATTTATAATTCTATAATTATGTCTATATTGCAATATCTATTAACATAATATTCACTAACTTGTGATGAATTGTTTCTTTTTTTTTTTAAGATTTATATTTATCTATTTATGTATTTGACCAGGTCACATGAGAGAGGCCACTGGTGAGAATTTCAGTTGAGAGTCCCTGCTAAAACTGCAGTTGACAGCCAGCTGAAATGCCAGAAATATCAGCGAATAAACCTTCTGATAACGTAGGCCCCAGCCCTTGAGACATCCCAGCTGATGCTGAGTGGTACAGACAAGCCAACCCTGCCAGGTCCTGAACAAATTAAATTCTTGAGCAAATTCTTGTTGTTTCAAGCCACTAAGTTTTGAGGTGGTTTACTGAACAGCAACATATAATTAGAACACCGTTAGATGAGTTAAGAACAGATTAGGACCCATGAAAGTAGACATTTTTCTCTAGGAGACCACCTTTCAAAGTCTATACCATATCCAGACCTCTCTAACATCCACAGCCTCATACGCAGACAACCGACAATCTAAACGATCATGCCATCAGGAAAGCCTTGGCATGAACCTCCCCCACGTAAGAATATGGGAGTAAAATCTCTTGAGGGGGGAATGTAAGGGTTAGGAGAGAAAGGGGCAGGGCACAATTTCTGAAAAGAAGGATAGCCCAAGGACACAGCATAAACCCATTAGAATCAAATGGGTCCAAGACGGCAGACCAAACCTTGATCCTCAGTCAGCAAACTAAATGACACACCCAGAGGCGCCATGACAGTTCCACCCCTTCCCTAAAAGAGCTGTAATAATCCTCCCACTCCTTAGCATATGGAATTACCCAGCCTATAAAAGCTAAGAACGCCATGTTTTCGGGGTCACTGGATTTGCTCTGCTATGGCCCACACTCTGCCTGTGGAGCGTGCTTTCTCTGACTCTGAATAAATCCATTTCTTACCTAAATTTAAAAAAAAAAAAAAAAAAAACTACCAATATCTTGTATAAATCTGTTACATGTAAAAGGAAAGAGCATAAGCTAAACACATACTGTCTCATGTGTCCACAGCTTCATTATAGTTTGAAGGCATGCAAACACATGCAAAATTAAGTCAATGGGATGGTTCTACTAAGCAACTTTATGTCTATAATTTTCTATAATTATTTATAATTCTATAATTATGTCTATATTGCAATATCTATTAACATAATATTCACTAACTTGTGATGAATTGTTTCTTTTTTTTTTTAAGATTTATATTTATCTATTTATGTATTTGACCAGGTCACATGAGAGAGGCCACTGGTGAGAATTTCAGTTGAGAGTCCCTGCTAAAACTGCAGTTGACAGCCAGCTGAAATGCCAGAAATATCAGCGAATAAACCTTCTGATAACGTAGGCCCCAGCCCTTGAGACATCCCAGCTGATGCTGAGTGGTACAGACAAGCCAACCCTGCCAGGTCCTGAACAAATTAAATTCTTGAGCAAATTCTTGTTGTTTCAAGCCACTAAGTTTTGAGGTGGTTTACTGAACAGCAACATATAATTAGAACACCGTTAGATGAGTTAAGAACAGATTAGGACCCATGAAAGTAGACATTTTTCTCTAGGAGACCACCTTTCAAAGTCTATACCATATCCAGACCTCTCTAACATCCACAGCCTCATACGCAGACAACTACGACAATCTGAAAACCTTGACCTGGCCACCTCGCCTGATGCCAATGCAACAGTTGAGTGACACAGACTTGGACATCATAATTCCATGCCACAGGTATGCTATAGACTGTCTCCAGTCAGCCCAGTGCTTGCCAACCAACAAACCTAGATACCACCAGTCAATCAACAACACTCAAAAGATTTGGCTCTCCTATTGTGCAACAAAGATAATTAATGGTTTTTGGCTTCAAAGGACCTACCCCATTTCTCCTGTCCTGAAGCCATCCCTGAGGACTTGCTTATAGACGCTGGGTTGGCTCAGGTTCCATGCTTGGCAATAAAGCTTTTTCGCATCGTGCACAATCTTTGGTCTCTTAACAGTCACTGTGCTTTCTTTAACACTTTGGAGGTTCATAAAGATCAAATGATTGAGCCACCCAGAGACGCTGACAGACCACTGATGGTTAAGAACCGACTGAGCCCTGGACTGAGCAGGGTTCTGGCACCTTCTGACAGTGACTCAGCTGATTCCTAGCTCTGAGTTTGTTCTCTCCTGTCTCACAAGGATCTGTTTATTCTGGCTCAAGGTCATATGGTTTCTCTTGGGTAGAGGAAACTGGTCTCTCCTGAGTAACACAAAAAGGGGGGATCTATTCTACACTATATTCTGTTGTTAGTCCACCCGTGTCTTGTCGAAGAGACCCCTCAGAAAACTCATGATTTGGACCAGATTCAAGGACTGCAGCTACTAGACTACTGGGTCTCTTTCAACTGCCTAGCTGCTAAGCATTCATGTGTCTACCAAATGGTAAAAGAATCTCCTTCTAGGTATATTTCCTCCTTGGTAAAGGACTGTCAATTCAAAGGTACATTCATTATAGTCCAAGATCATATACATGTCTAGGAATATGGCATAATTACAACAAGGACAGTTTATAACGGTAGCAGTCACTTTGGGGAACTTAGATTCTAGCAAGGACTTGTCCGAAGGCAACAGCTTGCCTTCTTAAACTGGTACACCAAGACATCTAAATGCCTCAGACATTTTTCTCTAGGAGACCACCTTTCAAAGTCTATACCATATCCAGACCTCTCTAACATCCACAGCCTCATACGCAGACAACTCGACAATCTGAAAACCTTGACCTGGCCACCTCGCCTGATGCCAATGCAACAGTTGAGTGACACAGACTTGGACATCATAATTCCATGCCACAGGTATGCTATAGACTGTCTCCAGTCAGCCCAGTGCTTGCCAACCAACAAACCTAGATACCACCAGTCAATCAACAACACTCAAAAGATTTGGCTCTCCTATTGTGCAACAAAGATAATTAATGGTTTTTGGCTTCAAAGGACCTACCCCATTTCTCCTGTCCTGAAGCCATCCCTGAGGACTTGCTTATAGACGCTGGGTTGGCTCAGGTTCCATGCTTGGCAATAAAGCTTTTTCGCATCGTGCACAATCTTTGGTCTCTTAACAGTCACTGTGCTTTCTTTAACACTTTGGAGGTTCATAAAGATCAAATGATTGAGCCACCCAGAGACGCTGACAGACCACTGATGGTTAAGAACCGACTGAGCCCTGGACTGAGCAGGGTTCTGGCACCTTCTGACAGTGACTCAGCTGATTCCTAGCTCTGAGTTTGTTCTCTCCTGTCTCACAAGGATCTGTTTATTCTGGCTCAAGGTCATATGGTTTCTCTTGGGTAGAGGAAACTGGTCTCTCCTGAGTAACACAAAAAGGGGGGATCTATTCTACACTATATTCTGTTGTTAGTCCACCCGTGTCTTGTCGAAGAGACCCCTCAGAAAACTCATGATTTGGACCAGATTCAAGGACTGCAGCTACTAGACTACTGGGTCTCTTTCAACTGCCTAGCTGCTAAGCATTCATGTGTCTACCAAATGGTAAAAGAATCTCCTTCTAGGTATATTTCCTCCTTGGTAAAGGACTGTCAATTCAAAGGTACATTCATTATAGTCCAAGATCATATACATGTCTAGGAATATGGCATAATTACAACAAGGACAGTTTATAACGGTAGCAGTCACTTTGGGGAACTTAGATTCTAGCAAGGACTTGTCCCGAAGGCAACAGCTTGCCTTCTTAAACTGGTACACCAAGACATCTAAATGCCTCAGACACTCAAAATTAACTTTCATGAAGGATTCCCTGGCAAACACTAAAGAAAAGTCAACTTGTGGGCTTCCCCTGGTGGTCCAGTGAATAAGGACACCACCTTGCAGTGCAAGGGGCGCCGGTTCGATCCCTGGCCTGGGAGGATCCCACGTGCCGTGGAGAGGCCGGACCGACGTGTCCAATCACAGAGCTGGAGCTCTGGAGCGCATGCGCCCAGAGCCGGCGCTCTGCAACAACAGACGCCACCGCGATGGGAGGCCCACAGGAGCCAAAGAACAAAGACAGATGAAAATAGAGAAACGAAAGACCAACAGAAGTGGCCCACCCACTCCCCACCCTCCCCAACCCGACCCCCACCCAAAATAAATAAATAAATAAATCTTTAAAAAAAAAAAGTCAACTTGTCTGTTTCCAGCTTCCTGCCTCCAAAATCCAGCCTTTATCCCATCTTCCAGAACCCTAATGTACTGACTCCTCAGATGAAGACCTCATACTTCTCTCAGAGCTTCTTTATTATCATGGCTTTCCTTAATATCTTTCTCCCTTACCTATCATGGTCCTATCTCCTCCCCTGTTGCTGATCATCCACATAAGGGACAGACAATCACACAATTTCCACTACGGAGTTACCCTCTTCACTCTTCAAAAGAAGGTCACAGGTGATACTGCTGCTTTCAACTTTCGGTCAGCAAGAATCTCCAAGCCCATTGAGAATCAGAGGTTTTTTTTTTTTTTTTAACATTTATTTTATTTATTTATCTTTTGCGGGGTGGGGTGGGGAGGGAGGGGGATGGGTGGGCCACTTCTATTGGTCTTTCATTTCTCTGTTTTCATCCATCTTTGTTCTTTGGCTCCTGTGGGCCTCCCATCACGGTGGCCTCTGTCGTCACAGAGCGCCGGCTCTGGGCACATGCGTGCCAGAGCTCCGGCTCGGTAATTGGACACATGGGTCCAGCCGCTCCACGGCACGTGGGATCTTCCCAGGCCAGGGATTGAACCGGCGCCCCTTGCACTGCAAGGCAGTGTCCTTACCCACTGGATCACCAGGGGAAGCCCCAGAACCAAAGGTTTTAAGGAGTCGAGAATACTTACAGACACCTGTATCCCCTAGACGTTCCAGAACTTCACAGGTTTATTTGGAACACTAGTCTCCTCAACAGAAGGTCAAAGGCGGTTTGAAAAACACAAAGTTGAGTTCTAATGCACTATCACAAATTAGAACAAATTTTAAAGAAAGCTAAAGACACAGAGAAGTCTTGGCTTCTGGCCATCTAAGCAGCCTTTCTTACCAAAGTAGAATGGACCAAAATCCAAAATTACAAGCAAAATTATTCATAATCAGGTATTTTAGAAACTTTTGGAAATACTTTAATAAAGGCTGAGAGGCAGACCACTACAAGATGTTCTCAGCCTTTTAATGGACTAAAACCAGAAATAACCAGATTAGTGAGAAGAACGTCAGTGGACTGGCAAGATCATTTAGATGAATTACAACAGAGAATTGTCAAAGAACTCTAAAAGACTGAAAGAGAAAGAAACACTCAAGTCCCCTTCAAATTAACTTACTCAAAGTCTAATACTTCCTCCTCTGACAGATAAGAACTATGACTATGCCTTAAAAACTAAGAAAGAGGGCTTCCCTGGTGGTCTAGTGGGTAGGGACACCGCCTTGCAGTGCAAGGGGCACCTGTTCGATCCCTGGCCTGGGAAGATCCCACGTGCCGTGGAGCGGCTGGATCCATGTGTCCAACTACCAAGCCAGAGCTCTGGAGCGCATATGCCCAGAGCCGGTGCGCTGCAGCGACAGAGGCCACTGCGATGGGAGGCCCACAGGAGCCAAAGAACAAAGATGGATGAAAATGGATAAATGAAAGACCAACAAAAGTGGCCCGCCCACCCCCTCCTCCCCAACCTGTCCCTCCCCGCCCCCTGCCAAAAACTAAGAAAGAACTTCACAAACCAAATCAGAGATTTGATGATATCTCTGAGCATCTCAACAAGGCTCCTGGTTTAACCTTTCGGTCGTTACCAAACAAAATGAATTTTCTGTTGAAAAACCGGCCTCCAAATTCCTCGATGCAGGGCCTCCTGCTTCTATCCTAAACCCCTTTCGACTCCCTCATGTCAGGACTTCCACCCCTAGGCCCCAGGGATTGAACCGGCGCCCCTTGCACTGCAAGGCAGTGTCCTTACCCACTGGATCACCAGGGGAAGCCCCAGAACCAAAGGTTTTAAGGAGTCGAGAATACTTACAGACACCTGTATCCCCTAGACGTTCCAGAACTTCACAGGTTTATTTGGAACACTAGTCTCCTCAACAGAAGGTCAAAGGCGGTTTGAAAAACACAAAGTTGAGTTCTAATGCACTATCACAAATTAGAACAAATTTTAAAGAAAGCTAAAGACACAGAGAAGTCTTGGCTTCTGGCCATCTAAGCAGCCTTTCTTACCAAAGTAGAATGGACCAAAATCCAAAATTACAAGCAAAATTATTCATAATCAGGTATTTTAGAAACTTTTGGAAATACTTTAATAAAGGCTGAGAGGCAGACCACTACAAGATGTTCTCAGCCTTTTAATGGACTAAAACCAGAAATAACCAGATTAGTGAGAAGAACGTCAGTGGACTGGCAAGATCATTTAGATGAATTACAACAGAGAATTGTCAAAGAACTCTAAAAGACTGAAAGAGAAAGAAACACTCAAGTCCCCTTCAAATTAACTTACTCAAAGTCTAATACTTCCTCCTCTGACAGATAAGAACTATGACTATGCCTTAAAAACTAAGAAAGGGGGCTTCCCTGGTGGTCTAGTGGGTAGGGACACCGCCTTGCAGTGCAAGGGGCACCTGTTCGATCCCTGGCCTGGGAAGATCCCACGTGCCGTGGAGCGGCTGGATCCATGTGTCCCAACTACCAAGCCGGAGCTCTGGAGCGCATGTGCCCAGAGCCGGCGCGCTGCAGCGACAGAGGCCACTGCAATGGGAGGCCCACAGGAGCCAAAGAACAAAGATGGATGAAAATGGATAAATGGAAGACCAATAGAAGTGGCCCGCCTGCCCCACTCCCTCCCCAACCCGCCCCCCCCGCCAAAAAAACTAAGAAAGAACTTCACAAACCAAATCAGAGATTTGATGACGTATCTCTGAGCATCTCAACAAGACTCCTGGTTTATCCTTTCGGCTGTTACTAAACAAAATGAATTTTCTGTTGAAAAACAGGCCTCCAAATTCCTCGATGCAGGGCCTCCTGCTTCTATCCTAAACCCCTTTCGACTCCCCCTCATAGTACAAGAGGAACAACTGTAGTAGGTACCACCGATCACCCTGTTATCTTCCCAGTCTCCCACCGTTTACCAAATTTTAATAGTCTATTAGAAAAGGAAGACACCTTCCTACAGTGTAATCTTTGCTCCAGATAATTTACTAGGTTGAGGATTATTATGTAGGGAGCACTCTCAAATTAAATGTTCAACAGAAGGCATATGTATTTTAGAGATCCCAAATGAAAGATATACCCAAAGTCAAATTACAGCAGCCCTAGACACTTGCTTTCTTGCACACACTAGTCTCTCCTAAACCACCCTTAGATCAGACACCTGTACTCCTTGAGCTAAAGATCTTACTGACTCAGGCAGAAGCTGACTCTTAAAACTCTTAAGATTCAGTTATATATTGTATCCATAAAGGTTATTACAAGATACTGGGCATAGTTCCCTGGGCTATATGGAGGTCCTTGCTGGTTATCTATTTTATATATAGTAGTGTGTGTATGTTGACCCCAAACTCCTAGTTTATCCCTCTCCCCTTTCCCCTTTATTAGCCATAAGTTTGCTTTCTATGCTGTGAGTCTATGTTTTATAAATAAATTCATTTGCATCTTTTTTTAAAGATACCACACACAAGCAATATGATATGGTACTTGTCTTTCTCTGACTCACTTCACTTAGTAGGATCATCTCTAGGTTCATCCATAAGCAATTTTCACAGCACTGCCCACAGCAGAAGCCTATTGCTTATTAAGACATTCCCTCTCTGCATTTAGTGGTACTTTCTCTACTCACATGATGAGTCCCACATGCTTCGCAATTCTTGTTACTTCTAAGCAACATTCAATACTTCTGTTAACCATCTTTACCTCTCACAAAATTGATCTTTTTTTCGCTTTGTGTATCACTCTTCAACCTTTTCAAAACCTAATTATGGGCTTCCCCTGGTGGTCCAGTGGATAAGGACACCGCCTTGCAGTGCAAGGGGTGCCGGTTCGATCCCTGGCCTGGGAAGATCCCACGTACCGCGGAGCAGCTGGACCGATGTGTCCAATTGCTGAGCCGGAGCTCTGGAGCGCATGCGCCCAGAGCCGGCGCTCTGCAATGACAGACGCCACCGTGATGGGAGGCCCACAAGAGCCAAAGAACAAAGACGGATGGAAATAGAGAAAGGAAAGACCAATAGATGTGGCCCGCCCGCTCCCCTCCCTCCCCAACCCGACCCCCGCCCAAAATAAATAAATAAATAAATCTTAAAAAAGAAAAAAAAAAAAAACCTAATTATGCAACACTACTGCCTCTTCAGATGATGGGGAACTACATGACTGTTTATAAGTAACTCAGAAATGAACTGTGCCCAGTTCTGATCCTACATACCTCTTTTGTCAGCTCTGATTTAATATTGTTTGTGGAAGAACTTATCTTAAAAGTGACATAGGCATTCCCTGTGCAGGGTCCTGTGTTACCACGGAACATGTAGACACTGAGGCAGGCTCACTGCTTAGTGAAACATGGGGCCCTACCTTCCTATCAAATAATCAAGGCATTAATTTCATTGCAGGAGGTAAACAGAAACTCTCTAACTCCCCTCTCCTAACCCAGTAACTCCACTGCTCATATCATTCCCAAAGTTCCAGAAACCTTTCCTTTTCCCTAGCCTCAAGTTTCGCCACTATCAATGGCAATGCAATGACCATGGAAATGTTCCCTCAGAGCCTACAGAGATCTTTCTCTCTGTATGAAATCCTTACAATATGTCCAACACAACTGGGATCCAATTCCACAAAAAATTTATTCTGTACTCTTAAATGCAAATGTTACCCAATACTGTCAATGACTAGCCTGATCTACCCAGTCTTTCACCCAACAAAGTGTAAGCTACCTTTCCTCTCTGGTAAGGACTGTTTCAGGTTTTCCGGTCAACAGCTACCCCAGTAACACTTCAAGGTTTGATGTGTGGGTTTATGTGTCACAGTGAAAACAAGCTCCTAATCCAGACCAGTGGATTTCCATGCCCCTGCATGACCTTAGACTGAGTCTAATTAAAAGAACTCTAGAAGCAGATGACTTTAAGAAACTTAAACTTTGCCCCAGAACCATGGATCAAGCTGATGATTAAGTAAAGGCAGTTTCTGCATAAGGTATTTGAACAAAATATAGAATATTGTGTTCTTTTTAAAAAAATAACTTACAGTATTTTTCTGGTGGTTTAATTCAAACACTAGGTGATTGTTGTTTCCTCTTAGTATACTGTGACTGCCCTTAACTATGTCTAGTTCCTGCTACAGTTAAAACACACATTTAGGGCTTCCCTGGTGGTCCAGTGGATAAGGACACCACCTTGCAGGGCAAGGGGCGCCGGTTCGATCCCTGGCCTGGGAAGATCCCACGCGCCGCGGAGCAGCTGGACCCATGTGTCCAATTACCGAGTCGGAGCTCTGGAGCGCATGCGCCCAGAGCCAGTGCTCTGCAACAACAGAGGCCACTGCGATGGGAGGCCCACACAGGCCAAAAAACAAAGAAGAATGAAAATAAATAAATGAAAGACCAATAGAAATGGCCCGCCTGCCCCCCTCCCCCCCAACCCGCCCCCTTCCCCCGCCCCCCGCAAAAAAAACACACACATTTACATGCTAGCCTGTACACTGGCAGCTAGCTACACACTATAATCTCAAAACAAGCACACACATATATACTCAAGACACAAACACAGACTACAATCCACTACTTATATCAGCCTATCAACATCACTCAGAGACTTGGTTTTCCTGATAAGAGGTCATCTCCTATCTTTTGACCTTGAAAGACCAACTCCATATCTCCTTCCCCCAAGAATGTTCACCAGAGCCTAGAGAGGCTCTGTGCTAGACCAGGTTCCCCGCTTGGCAGTAAAATTTCTTCAGTCAATATTCAATTTTGGGTCTATAATAGTCTTCTCTGTTTTCCTTAGTAGCTGTTTCTAGGATTCTCCCCACTATTAAATTCTGACTTCATGTGTGATTATAATAACAAAAATGGCAAAAAGAAGGGTTAAAGGCATAGCACGGAGTCAAAATTAACCCTTCCCAGTTACAGTTCAAGTTTTGCAAAGGAGATGAGAGCCCTGAAGATGAGAAGCACTGTAACTGGATATGGAAAGTTGACGACGACTAACTGAGAGCCATCACTGAAACTGATTCTCGCACAACTACAAGAGAAGTTGCTGAAGAACTCCACACTGGCCAGTCTATGGTCATTTGGCATCTGAAGCAAACTGAAAACATGAAAAAACTCAGTAAGTGAGTGCCTCCTAAGCTGACCGGAAATCAAAAAAAAAAAATCGTTGTTTTAAAGTGTTGTCTTCTTTTATTCTATGCCAACAATGAACCATTTCTCAGTCAGATTGTAACATGAGACAAAAAGTGCATTGTATAACAACCTGCAATGGCCAGCGCAGAAGCTGGACCGAGAAGAAGTTCCAAAGCACTTCCCAAACCCAAACTCGCACCAAAAAAAGGTCCTGATCACTGTTTGGTGGTCAGCTACCAGTCTGATCCACTACAGCTTGCTTAATTCCAGTGAAACTGTTACATCTGAGAAGTATGCTCAGCAAATCAATGGAATACACCAAAAACCATAAAGCCCACAGTAGGCACTGGTCAACGGAAAGGGCCCAACTCTTCTCCACGACAACACCCAACCACACATGGCACAACCAATGCTTCAAAAGTTGAACAACTGGGCTACAAAGTTCTGCCTCATCCGCCATATTCACATGAGTCAGTCGCTCACCAACCGACTTCCACTTCAAGTACCTCGACAAGCAGGGCAAACTCTTCCACAACAAACAGGAGGCAGATAATAATTTCCAAGAATTTGTTGATTTTTACACTACAAAAATAAACTTATTTCTCACTAGCAAAAATGTATGGACTGTAACAGTTCCTATTTTGGTTACTAAAGATGTGTTTGAGTCTAGTTATAATGATTTAAAATTTAAGGTCCAAAACCACAATTACTTTTGCACCAACCTAATACTTGTCTTTCAACTATATATAGTTTGGACCCAGAAATGCTCTCATAATATGAAGATATGCTATAAATTTGACCTCAGTGAACAGGGGGGGTTCACAAAAGGAGACAACGAATGACAGGAAAGATTAATCACTTGGTGACTGGAGCAAATAATCACATGCTTTGGCTACTAGGTGGTGAATATAAAGTCAATGCAGATTAAGTGATTAGCAAAGATTCTAGAAGAGTGTTTTGTTTTAGAAGAGTCTGAATGTCTGCATCAAGTAGAACATCACTTCATTTGAGAGACTGTCAGTTAACTGCGAATTTTTAAAAATACACAGTATCACTAAAACACAGTATCAATACAATACCACTAAAAGAAAAGAAGCCTGTTACTCTGCAAGCATGCAAAGAACTAATCTTAATCTACCAAGACACAAAAACTCAGTTCTTGTCACCACACCCGAACTGGTGTAACAGGTTGGTGTGAGTAACAGAGCAGAAGTGTTTGTTATACTGTCAGAGTTAAAATTTCTATTTAAAGATGGCCAGCGCAGAAAGCTGGACCGAGAGAAGTTCCAAAGCACTTCCCAAACCCAAACTCGCACCAAAAAAAGGTCCTGATCACTGTTTGGTGGTCAGCTACCAGTCTGATCCACTACAGCTTGCTTAATTCCAGTGAAACTGTTACATCTGAGAAGTATGCTCAGCAAATCAATGGAATACACCAAAAACCATAAAGCCCACAGTAGGCACTGGTCAACGGAAAGGGCCCAACTCTTCTCCACGACAACACCCAACCACACATGGCACAACCAATGCTTCAAAAGTTGAACAACTGGGCTACAAAGTTCTGCCTCATCCGCCATATTCACATGAGTCAGTCGCTCACCAACCGACTTCCACTTCAAGTACCTCGACAAGCAGGGCAAACTCTTCCACAACAAACAGGAGGCAGATAATAATTTCCAAGAATTTGTTGATTTTTACACTACAAAAATAAACTTATTTCTCACTAGCAAAAATGTATGGACTGTAACAGTTCCTATTTTGGTTACTAAAGATGTGTTTGAGTCTAGTTATAATGATTTAAAATTTAAGGTCCAAAACCACAATTACTTTTGCACCAACCTAATACTTGTCTTTCAACTATATATAGTTTGGACCCAGAAATGCTCTCATAATATGAAGATATGCTATAAATTTGACCTCAGTGAACAGGGGGGGTTCACAAAAGGAGACAACGAATGACAGGAAAGATTAATCACTTGGTGACTGGAGCAAATAATCACATGCTTTGGCTACTAGGTGGTGAATATAAAGTCAATGCAGATTAAGTGATTAGCAAAGATTCTAGAAGAGTGTTTTGTTTTAGAAGAGTCTGAATGTCTGCATCAAGTAGAACATCACTTCATTTGAGAGACTGTCAGTTAACTGCGAATTTTTAAAAATACACAGTATCACTAAAACACAGTATCAATACAATACCACTAAAAGAAAAGAAGCCTGTTACTCTGCAAGCATGCAAAGAACTAATCTTAATCTACCAAGACACAAAAACTCAGTTCTTGTCACCACACCCGAACTGGTGTAACAGGTTGGTGTGAGTAACAGAGCAGAAGTGTTTGTTATACTGTCAGAGTTAAAAATTTCTATTTAAAGATTCTAGGTCAATCATCAGCTGAGAGAAAATGGGTGATAGTCTGGCCAGAGTAGAAATAAATTTAACTCAGATGGGTTTTTTTAAATGTCCTTAGAAAACTGTAACTACCAAGAGTTTGGATAAAAATAAGAACAAGTTGCTTTGGGGGAGAACTTAAAAAATCACGAGGCCAGCACTCAACTAACTCTAGAGGGTCTTTAAAATAAAGAAACTACTAGTCAAATGAAGTAGTGAAGGTAAGAAAAGTAAGACAGAAAAGTCTCCATTTTATCAATTAGGGTACTATTATCTTCACCAAAAAGTTTTGGAAGAGTACCCGGCAAAACCTCAATTAGCACATAAGTGAAAGGCAAGAAACAAGCACAGAAATGAGTGTGGACAGCATTTTCTAAAAGTCAGACCTAAAAAGAAAAAATACAGGAACTAAAGAAGATAGGCTGAAGAAGGACTTTTTTTTTTTTTTTAAAGACTTATTTATTTATTTTTTGGGCGGGGGTCGGGTTGGGGAGGGAGGGAACGGGCGGGCCACTTCTGTTGGTCTTTTATTTCTCCATTTTCATCGTCTTTGTTCTTTGGCTCCTGTGGGCCTCCCATCACGTGGGTCTGTCGTCTGTCGTTGCAGAGCGCCGGCTCTGGGTGCATGCGCTCCAGAGCTCCGGCTCGGCAATTGGACACACTGGTCCAGCCGCTCCACAGCACATGGGATCCTCCCAGGCCAGGGATTGAACTGGCGCCCCTTGCACTGCAAGACGGTGTCCTCACCCACTGGACCACTAGGGGAAGCCCTGAAGAAGGACTTTTAATATGAGAGGTACATGTGGATATTTAAATTCTGAAAGAAGCAGAAAAGAGCAGGAGGACAAAGTTCCACAACGCAAAAGGATAATTAACTGGCCAAGCTTCTATGGTCTACTTTAAAAAAAAAAAAAAAGAGCATTTGGGCTTCCCTGGTGGTCCAGTGGGTAAAGAGTTCACCTTCTGGTGCAAGGGGTACCAGTTCGATCCCTGGTCTGGGAAGATCCCATGTGCCAGGGAGGAGCTGGACCATAACTGGAGCTGTGTCCAATTACGAGCCAATGCTCTGAAGCACATGGGCTCAGAGTCGGTGCTCCGCACAAGAGAGGCCACTGTGACAGAAGGCCCACACAGACCAAAGAATAAGGATGGATGGAAATAAATTTAACTCAGATGGGTTTTTTTAAATGTCCTTAGAAAACTGTAACTACCAAGAGTTTGGATAAAAATAAGAACAAGTTGCTTTGGGGGAGAACTTAAAAAATCACGAGGCCAGCACTCAACTAACTCTAGAGGGTCTTTAAAATAAAGAAACTACTAGTCAAATGAAGTAGTGAAGGTAAGAAAAGTAAGACAGAAAAGTCTCCATTTTATCAATTAGGGTACTATTATCTTCACCAAAAAGTTTTGGAAGAGTACCCGGCAAAACCTCAATTAGCACATAAGTGAAAGGCAAGAAACAAGCACAGAAATGAGTGTGGACAGCATTTTCTAAAAGTCAGACCTAAAAAGAAAAAATACAGGAACTAAAGAAGATAGGCTGAAGAAGGACTTTTTTTTTTTTTTTAAAGACTTATTTATTTATTTTTTGGGCGGGGGTTGGGTTGGGGAGGGAGGGGAGTGGGCGGGCCACTTCTATTGGTCTTTCATTTCTCCATTTTCATCGTCTTTGTTCTTTGGCTCCTGTGGGCCTCCCATCACGTGGGTCTGTCGTCTGTCGTTGCAGAGCGCCGGCTCTGGGTGCATGCGCTCCAGAGCTCCGGCTCGGCAATTGGACACACTGGTCCAGCCGCTCCACAGCACATGGGATCCTCCCAGGCCAGGGATTGAACTGGCGCCCCTTGCACTGCAAGACGGTGTCCTCACCCACTGGACCACTAGGGGAAGCCCTGAAGAAGGACTTTTAATATGAGAGGTACATGTGGATATTTAAATTCTGAAAGAAGCAGAAAAGAGCAGGAGGACAAAGTTCCACAACGCAAAAGGATAATTAACTGGCCAAGCTTCTATGGTCTACTTTAAAAAAAAAAAAAAAGAGCATTTGGGCTTCCCTGGTGGTCCAGTGGGTAAAGAGTTCACCTTCTGGTGCAAGGGGTACCAGTTCGATCCCTGGTCTGGGAAGATCCCATGTGCCAGGGAGGAGCTGGACCATAACTGGAGCTGTGTCCAATTACGAGCCAATGCTCTGAAGCACATGGGCTCAGAGTCGGTGCTCCGCACAAGAGAGGCCACTGTGACAGAAGGCCCACACAGACCAAAGAATAAGGATGGATGGAAATAAATAACCAATAAAAGAGGCCAAAAATTTTTAAAGGTCATCTACAAAAAAAAAAAAAAAAAAAAGAGCGTTTAACCAATCCCCTCCAAAAAACAAAAAAAAATCAAAGAAATGTGACAAGATTCTACATTCTACTGCTGAATTCACATCTCAGTTTCACACCATGCTTACTGGATATAAACAAGTATTTACACAATAATAATACTCATTAACTGCTTATTATTTCACTGTGCTAAGCACTTTATTGTGGGCTAGTTTATTAAATTTTCTGGATTAATATCATTCTTATTCTAGAGAGAAAATTAAGATTTAGAGATAATCACCCGTCAAGTTGTACTTCACTAGCATAGGCCTTTCATTATCTATTAATCACCCTAAGCCTCTCTGTTTAAAAAGGGCGAAAAGGCAACACTTTCAATTTCCCTCAGTTTTGACTTGATTAAGTTTTGGCCCATTAATCACAAATTCCTCCATTAGCTCAGATGTCTGAAGGCAGAATGGCCAAAGTACCCTGTGTAACCCACACCACCTGGTTAATAGCTCACCCTGCTCCCACACTCTCCTAACACCAACCCTCCCAGCTAACATCTGCCAAATAAATGAAATGTATCTCCAACTGACTTACACTCTGTCAGCTGTTGAAAAGAGAGATGGGCAGGAAAAAACCCAACTTCTCTTAATTCAAAACACAGCCCATTTGACCAAAAATCTGGTTCTAAGGGAAGTTACAAATACTTCTGTTTCCCTCCTCCCATTTTTAGCTGAAGGGAAAAGTGAGACAAATAGGAACTGCTTAGGAAAACAAACAAACAAAAAACCCTGTTCAAATGCCTCCAGAGCTCTCTGTCGTGAGAGCTTAACAATTTAGGAAGACAGTGTAACACAGCACAAACAGGAAAGTCAAACACATCTTGCTCAAATTCAAGCTCCCCCGTATTTACTAGCTTTGAACCTTTGGACAAATTAGTTCACCTCTCTGAGGTCAGTGTTTTCTGATGATAATATGATGGCAGTATTTGTACCCCACCCTCCAAAAAAAAGTTCATAAAGTTCCATAAAGCAGAAATAGTACAATCTCCAGTCACAATTCCATGTAATCAATGAAATAAAGTTAAATCCCTTGATCTTTTTTTTTTTTTGCCCAAAATATCCAGGTTTTAAGTAAAAAAAAAAAAAAAAATCACCTGTCATACAAAACATGAGGAATATCTCAAACTAAATGAGAAAAGACAATCAGTAAACATCAACACCAAGATGACACAGACATTAGAATTGTCTGACGAGGATTTAAAGCAGAATCATAAAAACGCTTCCCTGGACAAATATGAAAAACTTAAACTTTAAATACAGCAGTGTATACATGTCCATCCCAAACTCCCTAACTAACCCTTTAATGAGCAGGTGGATTTACATTACTTGTGTAACTGAAAAACAATGAAAGTTAAAATGCTCACCATATACTACTTTCTGTATTTTTAAATAATTTTCATTTCAAAAATTTGCATTATAAAATACAGTATTTGCAGTTTTAAAAACAATAAAACAGTCAACAGTTACTTATTTTTGATCTAAATTATTACATATAAGTAACAAATTGTTTCTCCCTTTGTTTTGTTTTAAAGCCTCTGAACTGAACACGAACTGCCAAATTCTACTGCAAAAGCAGACAATATGTATGATTTGATTCATATTAACATTTGCTATAAAACCAGACAGGCACACTATCTAAGTATATTTTTGCCACAGGTCCTTAATGTGTCTATGTTTTTATTTGTTTTATTTATGTATCTAATGTTCAAAAACTCCAAGGCAATTAGCGTAATACAGCCAAATGGAAGGTACTGATTTTTCTGCTATTTTGAGAAAAATGTTACTAGGTAAAATAAAGACACAAGAATAAATATTATTAAACTCAATGGCCACTAGTATATAAACATAATTCTCAAACACACAAACACACATTCCCTTAAAATATACGTATTAATTGTGTGTGTGTGTTCAATCATGTCTAACTCTTTTGCGACCCCATGGACTGTAGCCCACCAGGCTCCTCTGTCCATGGGACTTTCCAGGCAAGACCACTGGAGTCGGTTGTCATTTCCTATTCCAATATTAACTATACTAGGTGGCAACTATGAAGGAAACATTAGGACAAACTGTAAACACACACCCAGAGTTATCATAAAATCAACTCTCCCATCAAATTCAAATTTCAGACACAGAAAAGGCACTCATCACAGAATAATTTCTACAAAAGTATTTCAGATAGGTAACTTTTAGATTATTTGAAAAAAATTTTTGAAAATCATATTCTGTTGTACACCAAAAGAGGCTACCTGAACCTCTGTTTCAAAAAAATTTCCCTGGAAGAGGGAATTTTTGGACACAGGCATTAGAATTGTCTGACGAGGATTTAAAGCAGAATCATAAAAACGCTTCCCTGGACAAATATGAAAAACTTAAACTTTAAATACAGCAGTGTATACATGTCCATCCCAAACTCCCTAACTAACCCTTTAATGAGCAGGTGGATTTACATTACTTGTGTAACTGAAAAACAATGAAAGTTAAAATGCTCACCATATACTACTTTCTGTATTTTTAAATAATTTTCATTTCAAAAATTTGCATTATAAAATACAGTATTTGCAGTTTTAAAAACAATAAAACAGTCAACAGTTACTTATTTTTGATCTAAATTATTACATATAAGTAACAAATTGTTTCTCCCTTTGTTTTGTTTTAAAGCCTCTGAACTGAACACGAACTGCCAAATTCTACTGCAAAAGCAGACAATATGTATGATTTGATTCATATTAACATTTGCTATAAAACCAGACAGGCACACTATCTAAGTATATTTTTGCCACAGGTCCTTAATGTGTCTATGTTTTTATTTGTTTTATTTATGTATCTAATGTTCAAAAACTCCAAGGCAATTAGCGTAATACAGCCAAATGGAAGGTACTGATTTTTCTGCTATTTTGAGAAAAATGTTACTAGGTAAAATAAAGACACAAGAATAAATATTATTAAACTCAATGGCCACTAGTATATAAACATAATTCTCAAACACACAAACACACATTCCCTTAAAATATACGTATTAATTGTGTGTGTGTGTTCAATCATGTCTAACTCTTTTGCGACCCCATGGACTGTAGCCCACCAGGCTCCTCTGTCCATGGGACTTTCCAGGCAAGACCACTGGAGTCGGTTGTCATTTCCTATTCCAATATTAACTATACTAGGTGGCAACTATGAAGGAAACATTAGGACAAACTGTAAACACACACCCAGAGTTATCATAAAATCAACTCTCCCATCAAATTCAAATTTCAGACACAGAAAAAGGCACTCATCACAGAATAATTTCTACAAAAGTATTTCAGATAGGTAACTTTTAGATTATTTGAGAAGAAAACTTTCATTATAGAAAAGGCTATCATATTCTGTTGTACACCAAAAAGGGAGGGGCTACCTGAACCTCTGTTTCCTTAAAATATAACCTAATGTTGGGAAGGTCCCCTGGAAGAGGGAATGGCAACCCACTCCATTATCCTTGCCTAGAGAATCCCCGTGGACAGAGGAGCCTAGTAGGCTGCAGTCCAGAGGGTCGCAAAGAGTCAGACACAACCGAACGACTAAGCACAGCACAGCTATAAAAATTCGTTATTTGTGCTTCTTTTTCATACAAAATATGTATTTCTAGGGTTCTAAGAAACATATTTTAAATCTTCTCCAGTTACTAAAAAAAGCTCTAAGTCCGATAATCAGTTGTCAATACCACTAAAAAGACATCCTAGAAAGGAGCATCTTACCACTATTTTTAAAAATGAAAACATTATGGAAGAATTCTGTTTAGAGTTTAGACATCTTTCCTGCCCTGAAGAATTTCATAGTCTAGATGGGAAGCCATGACTAAGAAACATTAAACAACTACCATCAAATTGGTGGTAAACAATCAATGCTAAAATAAACTACCAAAACATACATAGCCAGGACAAAAGACAGTCCAAACTTGGAGAGCTCAATTAACACACTATTTGTCAAGCACACAAGTTTATAAAGACACTATGTGTAGAAAATAAACACTATAACTAAACTGAATCATCGAGTGAGGCAGTTAAACAAGCACTACAGAATGTATCAAGTGCCTTAAGCACAAGGAGTTCTGAGATTTCAGTAGGAAAGAACCCAAACTAGCTTCTAAACAATGTGAGACAGTTGTACAAGGGCAGTATAACTTTAACTGAACTCTAGGCTGGGTATCGTTTTTAACCAGTAGAGACGACACTAGAGAAAGGATAATCCAGGAGGAAAAAACAAAGACAGAATATTTAAATGAAAGGGGCAAGATATATGAGAGGATAAAAAGGAACATTTGAAGTTCTCTAGAACCAAGGGGAAAGATAAGACTTAAAAGAAAGATCGAGTTCATTATTGGAATGCTTTGAATGACAAGCTAAGAAGTCCGGATCTTATCCTGTCAACAAAAAGGAGACACTCGTGGTTTCTGAGCAGGAGGAAGAACTGATCGAAGTGAAGCTCTAGGTAAGATCAACCCGACAGTAATGTTCAGAATGAGCTGCAGGACATGGGACTCAAAGCAGAGAAACCATTTGTTAACTAGAGCAACCATCTCAGTCTGACATAATAAGGACTGGATTATGGTAGTGGAATGAGTAAGAATGGGAAAGGAAGGATAGGTTGAAAGATTTCAAAGAAGGAAAAGCAGGGTTTAAGAATTTGGGTTGGGAGAAATGGGAAATTAATTATATAGTATGCTCCCTACATATAAACAAGTCCTGTTATGAGAGCAAGTTTTTAAGGTCAATTTGTTCCTAAGTCCAACAAAGCTATCTTAGGTACCCAACTAACACAATCAGCTTACAGTACTGTATGTAGTCGGTTTACAAATAATACATAAACAAAAAAATAAAACCTTTTAAATCTTACAGTACAGTACCTTGAAAGGTACAGCAGTACAGTACAACAGCTGGCATACAGGGGCTGGCATCGAGTGAACAGGCAAGAGGAGTTACTGACTGGAGGAGGGAGGGGGGTGGGAGATGGTAGAGCTGAGGGATTGTCAGCCATAGAAGACAAAAGGTAAATCGCAATTTCGATGCTGACAGAAGGCACGTTCACATCTTTGAAAGTGCACAATTTGAAGATTGGTATGTAGGGGACTAACTGCAAATCTAAAATTCCTCCCTGTTCAAAAATGTTTACTAACTCCTGACTACATATTGGGTAAAATCCAGACGTTTTAGCCTGTCATTTAAGTCACTGTACAATCTGACCTCATGTGTCTCTTTCCTCCTCTCTACCGTCTTCCCTGGTGGCTCAGCTAGAAAGAACCCAAACTAGCTTCTAAACAATGTGAGACAGTTGTACAAGGGCAGTATAACTTTAACTGAACTCTAGGCTGGGTATCGTTTTTAACCAGTAGAGACGACACTAGAGAAAGGATAATCCAGGAGGAAAAAACAAAGACAGAATATTTAAATGAAAGGGGCAAGATATATGAGAGGATAAAAAGGAACATTTGAAGTTCTCTAGAACCAAGGGGAAAGATAAGACTTAAAAGAAAGATCGAGTTCATTATTGGAATGCTTTGAATGACAAGCTAAGAAGTCCGGATCTTATCCTGTCAACAAAAAGGAGACACTCGTGGTTTCTGAGCAGGAGGAAGAACTGATCGAAGTGAAGCTCTAGGTAAGATCAACCCGACAGTAATGTTCAGAATGAGCTGCAGGACATGGGACTCAAAGCAGAGAAACCATTTGTTAACTAGAGCAACCATCTCAGTCTGACATAATAAGGACTGGATTATGGTAGTGGAATGAGTAAGAATGGGAAAGGAAGGATAGGTTGAAAGATTTCAAAGAAGGAAAAGCAGGGTTTAAGAATTTGGGTTGGGAGAAATGGGAAATTAATTATATAGTATGCTCCCTACATATAAACAAGTCCTGTTATGAGAGCAAGTTTTTAAGGTCAATTTGTTCCTAAGTCCAACAAAGCTATCTTAGGTACCCAACTAACACAATCAGCTTACAGTACTGTATGTAGTCGGTTTACAAATAATACATAAACAAAAAAATAAAACCTTTTAAATCTTACAGTACAGTACCTTGAAAGGTACAGCAGTACAGTACAACAGCTGGCATACAGGGGCTGGCATCGAGTGAACAGGCAAGAGGAGTTACTGACTGGAGGAGGGAGGGGGGTGGGAGATGGTAGAGCTGAGGGATTGTCAGCCATAGAAGACAAAAGGTAAATCGCAATTTCGATGCTGACAGAAGGCACGTTCACATCTTTGAAAGTGCACAATTTGAAGATTGGTATGTAGGGGACTAACTGCAAATCTAAAATTCCTCCCTGTTCAAAAATGTTTACTAACTCCTGACTACATATTGGGTAAAATCCAGACGTTTTAGCCTGTCATTTAAGTCACTGTACAATCTGACCTCATGTGTCTCTTTCCTCCTCTCTACCGTCTTCCCTGGTGGCTCAGCAGTAAGGAATCCACCTGCCAACGCAGGAGATTTAGGTTCAACTGCTGGGTCTGGAAGATCCCCTGGGGAAGGAAATGACAACCTACTCTGGTAGTCTTGCCTGAGAAATCCCATGAACAGAGGAGTCTGGCAGGCTACAGTCCAAGCGGGTCACAAGAGTCAGGCATAACTGAACGACTGAGCACAGACACACATGGAGATTCCTTAAAATACTAAAAATGGAGCTACCATATGATCCAGCAATCCCACTCCTGGGCATATATCCAAAAAAAAAAAGAAAGAAAATTTTAATTTGAAAAGAAACATTCATAGCAACACTATCTATAATCACAAAGACACAGAAGCACCTAAGTGTTCTTGAATAGATCAAGAAGATGTGGTACCTATATACAATGGGGTACTATTCAGCCATAAAAAAAGAATCAGTTTAATTTGCAATAACAGGGACGAACCTAGAGATGATCCTACTAAGAGAAAGACAAACATCCTATATCATGTATATGTGGAATCATAAAAAACGATACAAATGAAATTATTTACAGGAAAAAAAAAAAAACTGGGAAATTCTTGTTGGTGTTTTGACTGCCAGGCCTGGGGAACTTAGATTCCTACAAGTCGCCTAACACAACCAAAAAGAAAACAGAAACAGACTCACAAAGAAAACAAACGTGGTTAACAAACAGCAAGGGGAGAGAGGGATAAATGAGGGGCTTGAAATGAACAGATACACACTATTGCATATAGAGATAAACAACAAGGACCTACGGCAGAGCACGAGGAACTATATTCAACCATATAATAACTTTTAATGGAAAAGAACCTGGAAGAGAGAGAGAGAGTGTGTGTGTGTGTCTGTGTGTGTAGGTGTATATATGTATATATATATATGTATATATATATATATATATATGAATCATTTTGCTGTACACCTGAAACTAACACAGCATTGTACATAAACTATAAATTTTTTAAAAAAGAAACTGTTAGGTGACCAGATGGAAATTAACCACTTCACTGTAGTCTTTTGTACAATTTGCCATGCATATACATTTAGCTTAGTCAATGTTTTCAAATTTTTTAACAATGCATAAAAAACATACAAACTGGATGACAGTCTGTTTCTTCAAGTCACCTCAAAATCAGTTATAATATTAAAACAAGTCCTCAGTCTTTTTGTTTTTAATTTTGGCTTCACAGCAGGGCTTACTCTGTCTCAACTGCCTGACCAGGGACTGAACCCATCCCACAGCAGGGAAAGTGTCAAGTTGTAACCACGAGACAGGAGGAAACTCTCAAGTCCTAAGTTTTGTCCTTCATGGTTCAAGTCAAGTAACTACCCCAAGGGAACCTCTGATCTTTCTCCTCCTTACTGTGTAGTGAAGATAGACAAAAAATGTAAAGAAAGCTCTTGACTAGCATATCAATATAAATTGGTTTGTTTTTTTTGGTGGGGGGGGAGTGGGTTGGGGAGGGAGAGGGGAGGGCGGGCCACTTCTATTGGTCTTTCATCCATCTTTTTCATCCATCTTTGTTCTTTGGCCCGTGTGGGCCTCCCATCGCAGTGGCCTCTGTTGTCGCAGAGCACCAGCTCTGGGCGCATGCGCTCCAGAGCTCCAGCTCGGTGATTGGACACATCGGTCCAGCAGCTCCGCGGCACGTGGGATCTTCCCAGGCCAGGGCTCCAACCGGCACCCCTTGCACTGCAAGGCGGTGTCCTTACCCACTGGACCACCAGGGAGGCCCATAAATTGTTTTTATCTTAGAAAAAGAAAGCAATATTCTCACTAAATCACATTTATGGGTCACATACTATTAATAAAAGAAAATGTTTCAATATAATTCCAAAATGTAAGGCAATGTAATGACTTATTTTTCTAAATAAACAGTGATTTTCTGAATTTCTAAAATGTTTCTGAATTATTTTGTAATCAGTTTTTCTTAAATAAATGTTACAACAATCTCAACTTCAACAATACATCCTAATGGACTTAAACTGAGGGCTGATTATTTAATAAATAAGCTTTGATTTCTCCTTATATGCTTCATGCAAATTACACAAGATAAGCCCCTGCTCCCAAGGGGTTTTCATCCTAGTAAAAGACAAAATACACCATTAAGCTCAGTTGCTCAAGAGAAGAGTCAACTATAATTTTCCAGATGGAAATTAACCACTTCACTGTAGTCTTTTGTACAATTTGCCATGCATATACATTTAGCTTAGTAAATTTTCAAAACAAGAAAACATACAAACTGGATGACAGTCTGTTTCTTCAAGTCACCTCAAAATCAGTTATAATATTAAAACAAGTCCTCAGTCTTTTGTTTTAATTTTGGCTTCACAGCAGGGCTTACTCTGTCTCAACTGCCTGACCAGGGACTGAACCCATCCCACAGCAGGGAAAGTGTCAAGTTGTAACCACGAGACAGGAGGAAACTCTCAAGTCCTAAGTTTTGTCCTTCATGGTTCAAGTCAAGTAACTACCCCAAGGGAACCTCTGATCTTTCTCCTCCTTACTGTGTAGTGAAGATAGACAAAAAATGTAAAGAAAGCTCTTGACTAGCATATCAATATAAATTGGTTTGTTTTTTTTGGTGGGGGGGGAGTGGGTTGGGGAGGGAGAGGGGAGGGCGGGCCACTTCTATTGGTCTTTCATCCATCTTTTTCATCCATCTTTGTTCTTTGGCCCGTGTGGGCCTCCCATCGCAGTGGCCTCTGTTGTCGCAGAGCACCAGCTCTGGGCGCATGCGCTCCAGAGCTCCAGCTCGGTGATTGGACACATCGGTCCAGCAGCTCCGCGGCACGTGGGATCTTCCCAGGCCAGGGCTCCAACCGGCACCCCTTGCACTGCAAGGCGGTGTCCTTACCCACTGGACCACCAGGGAGGCCCATAAATTGTTTTTATCTTAGAAAAAGAAAGCAATATTCTCACTAAATCACATTTATGGGTCACATACTATTAATAAAAGAAAATGTTTCAATATAATTCCAAAATGTAAGGCAATGTAATGACTTATTTTTCTAAATAAACAGTGATTTTCTGAATTTCTAAAATGTTTCTGAATTATTTTGTAATCAGTTTTTCTTAAATAAATGTTACAACAATCTCAACTTCAACAATACATCCTAATGGACTTAAACTGAGGGCTGATTATTTAATAAATAAGCTTTGATTTCTCCTTATATGCTTCATGCAAATTACACAAGATAAGCCCCTGCTCCCAAGGGGTTTTCATCCTAGTAAAAGACAAAATACACCATTAAGCTCAGTTGCTCAAGAGAAGAGTCACAGAAAGATACACTAGTCCTTAAGCTTTATTTCCAAAATTAACTAAAAGCTTAGGAATGTGTTAGCTGCTGAGTCATGTCCGGCTCTTTGCGACCCCATGGACTGTATCCCACCAGGCTCCTCTGCCCACAGAATAATCCAGGAAATAATACTGGAATGGGTAAAGAATCTGCCTGGAATGCAAGAGACTTGAGTTCGACCCCTGGTTCAGGAAGATCCCCTAGAGAAGGTAATGGAACCCCACTCTGGTATTCTTGCCTGGGAAATCCCACGGACAGAAGAGCCTGTTGGGCTACAGTCCGTGAGGCTGCAAAGAGTCAGGCACGACTAAGCGCCTGAACACAGAACAATTTACTGTACAGCAACTATACAGCAACAACAACAAAAAATGCAACTAACCTAAAATAATGAGATTTCAAATAGTCATCATTATGAAGAATAACATTTTTGTACTTTTCTGTTTGTGAAGGAAAAAAAACAGAAAAAATAAAAATAAAAATTCTAGGTACATTCTTAAAAGGTTAAACTGTGCATCTCACCCTAAACAAGAAGGTTATACTCCCCATGTTATATAATATATTCCTTGTAGCCTACTTCATACCTAGAAGGCTCCTTGAAGGTCTATACATCGCAGATTAAGGTAACTTTATAGAGTTTGGTTCTCAGCCACCTTTAAAGCTTGGGTGTTTTCTATCAGCAAGTATTCTATCAATAAAGCCATAAGGTAATTGACGAAGAAAAAGCAAAGAAAAAGAAAAAAATCTGACAAATAAAAATGATCAATAGGACTAATAAGACTATCAAGCTCAAAATTCTTTAAACATGCCATTACAAATTTATCTCACCTACAAATTTGTCAAACATTAAAAAAAACTGATAATGTTTTGACTGGTAACTTTTTTTTTTTTAACAAGTTTGGCTTTTGTTTATGAACAAGAGTCCCAACACAGACCCTCTCCCAAGAAAAAATACAGAAGATGCTGCACAGACTCTCAGAGAATCTTATTCCCCTGACTTTAGTTTCACTGACTTCCCTTTGTCTGTCTTTCTCTTTGTGCAAGGGTACATACAATCAGCCACGTATCACTATTTAATGGTATGCTGCCTCATTTTGATGGACACATCCTCAGAAGATGTCCAAGTTTTTAAAAAAGCTTAGGAATGTGTTAGCTGCTGAGTCATGTCCGGCTCTTTGCGACCCCATGGACTGTATCCCACCAGGCTCCTCTGCCCACAGAATAATCCAGGAAATAATACTGGAATGGGTAAAGAATCTGCCTGGAATGCAAGAGACTTGAGTTCGACCCCTGGTTCAGGAAGATCCCCTAGAGAAGGTAATGGAACCCCACTCTGGTATTCTTGCCTGGGAAATCCCACGGACAGAAGAGCCTGTTGGGCTACAGTCCGTGAGGCTGCAAAGAGTCAGGCACGACTAAGCGCCTGAACACAGAACAATTTACTGTACAGCAACTATACAGCAACAACAACAAAAAATGCAACTAACCTAAAATAATGAGATTTCAAATAGTCATCATTATGAAGAATAACATTTTTGTACTTTTCTGTTTGTGAAGGAAAAAAAACAGAAAAAATAAAAATAAAAATTCTAGGTACATTCTTAAAAGGTTAAACTGTGCATCTCACCCTAAACAAGAAGGTTATACTCCCCATGTTATATAATATATTCCTTGTAGCCTACTTCATACCTAGAAGGCTCCTTGAAGGTCTATACATCGCAGATTAAGGTAACTTTATAGAGTTTGGTTCTCAGCCACCTTTAAAGCTTGGGTGTTTTCTATCAGCAAGTATTCTATCCATAAAGCCATAAGGTAATTGACGAAGAAAAAGCAAAGAAAAAGAAAAAAATCTGACAAATAAAAATGATCAATAGGACTAATAAGACTATCAAGCTCAAAATTCTTTAAACATGCCATTACAAATTTATCTCACCTACAAATTTGTCAAACATTAAAAAAAACTGATAATGTTTTGACTGGTAACTTTTTTTTTTTTAACAAGTTTGGCTTTTGTTTATGAACAAGAGTCCCAACACAGACCCTCTCCCAAGAAAAAATACAGAAGATGCTGCACAGACTCTCAGAGAATCTTATTCCCCTGACTTTAGTTTCACTGACTTCCCTTTGTCTGTCTTTCTCTTTGTGTGCAAGGGTACATACAATCAGCCACGTATCACTATTTAATGGTATGCTGCCTCATTTTGATGGACACATCCCTCAGTGGCTTCCTTAAAAAAAAAAAAAAGGGTAAGTAGAAAAAAATTTCTGAGATCTGGCATGCCTCAACATGCCTTTATTCTGCCTTCATACTTGATGAGCAAATGGTTCTAGGCTAGAAGTCATCTTTAAAGTCTCAGAATGCCAAAGGCATTGCTCAACTGTCTTCTCAGTTCAGATACCACCTTGAGAGGTCAGTTCCATTTCTATTTCTCCATGTGCAAGTGAAAAGTTCAAGGAGTGGCGAGGCCCTCTCTCCTCCACTGAGCATCGGATAACTTTCACTGTGGTGTTTAGCAAGGTGACTGAGCTGCTTCATTAAAAGACTCTGAATATCAGCGTTGATTATCAGTGCTTTCTCAGGAGCTGTCCAGTATTTTCCAGAGAAGACATCTTCATAAAGGATGAAAGATTTAATGGGTGCTAGTGTTTCATGGAACTAAGCAGTACAAGGGGACTGGGAAAAAGTGTTGCTGGTGCCCTCACTTTCAGGGAAGCATTTCTTCCCCACCTTCCACACTATCAGGTATCGCTGGTGCTTGGAGTCAATCTGGTTAACTTTCTGCACAAAATGTCTTTAACTTTCTGTCTGAGATAACTACATAAATGAAGAACCTTTAACAGATTTTAAATCATTTCTCGTTTTCAGCCTCGCATCTCATCTGCACCCTCAGAGACACACCTGGTGCCTCCAATCCCTGAGTATTTTCATGAGATCTGTGATATAAACTAGCTGAAATGCAGCAAGGATTTGGCACATGCCCTGCAAATATGGGCTTTCCTGGTGGCTCAGATAATAAACGATCCACCTGCAATGTGTGAAATCTGGGTTCAGTCCCTAGGATGGGAAGATCCCCTGGAGAAGGGCATGACAACCCACTCCAATATTCTTGCCTGGAAAATCCCCATGGACATAAGAGCCTGGCAGACTTCAGGCAAAGAGTTGAACACAACTGAGCAACTAAGTACTGCAAATACTTTATATTCTGTGTTCTCAGCTAAATTACCTGCTCCAATCCTCTTCCATCTTCCCAAAATTTTCTGACATCATTTATTTGCTGTCTTTTCTTCTGTTCTTTTTGCTCTTGGAGACATGTATGCTGTTTTTACCCATTCACTATCATTAAATGGTCTTCGGGAGAGAAGGGAAATAAACGTTTGTTCAATCCTCCACGCTTAAAACGACGGCACAGTATTTGAATCATTTTTATTTAAAGCTAATATACATCCCATGGTGCATCCAGGTTTTGTGGAACTGGAATTCATATAGTATGGGGGCCCTATTTTAGAATAAGAATGCAAAATCAGGTATGAAACCAAGTCAATTCTGAATGAGAAATCATAAATTTGAACAAGCTGACAAAGATCACACACACTATAAAAGCCAGAAAATAAACTTTTGGTAATTGACATATCCTATAAGACCTTTTTTCCTAGTTTTCTGGCTGCATGTTCTCTGAATACCTCTTCCCACGTGACAGGGGATTTCCTATAATTTATTTCGAGATAGAAGTCACGTAATATAAATGTCACCATTTAAAACTGTCCAAATTCAATGGTCTTTAGTACGTTCCCAATGCTGTACCATCATCACCACTAATTCCAGGACAGTTTCGTCATCCAGAAAGCAAGTCCACACCAGGGAAGTCACTCCCGATTCTGCCCTCCCCATCCCCTGGCAACCGCCAATCTACTCTATGCCTTCAGAGACTTTCCAACTAGAGTCATACAATATACAACTCTCTGTGTCTAGCTCCTTCCACTCAATAAAATGTCTCCTGAGATTTATCCACGGCATAGTATGGATTAGTACTTCATTCCTTTTCACTTCATTTGCTCAGTCATGTCCAACTCTTTGCTATCCCGTGGACTGCAGCACATCAGGCCTCCCTGTTCTTCACAATCTCCTTGAGCTTGCTCAAATTCACGTCCACTGACTGAGTAATGCCATCCAGCCATCTCATCCTCTGTCATCCCCTTCTCCCTTTGCCTTCTATTTTTCCTAATATCAGGGTCTTTTCCAGTGAGTTGTCTTTATAGCGGAGCTCAGGCAAAGAGTTGAACACAACTGAGCAACTAAGTACTGCAAATACTTTATATTCTGTGTTCTCAGCTAAATTACCTGCTCCAATCCTCTTCCATCTTCCCAAAATTTTCTGACATCATTTATTTGCTGTCTTTTCTTCTGTTCTTTTTGCTCTTGGAGACATGTATGCTGTTTTTACCCATTCACTATCATTAAATGGTCTTCGGGAGAGAAGGGAAATAAACGTTTGTTCAATCCTCCACGCTTAAAACGACGGCACAGTATTTGAATCATTTTTATTTAAAGCTAATATACATCCCATGGTGCATCCAGGTTTTGTGGAACTGGAATTCATATAGTATGGGGGCCCTATTTTAGAATAAGAATGCAAAATCAGGTATGAAACCAAGTCAATTCTGAATGAGAAATCATAAATTTGAACAAGCTGACAAAGATCACACACACTATAAAAGCCAGAAAATAAACTTTTGGTAATTGACATATCCTATAAGACCTTTTTTCCTAGTTTTCTGGCTGCATGTTCTCTGAATACCTCTTCCCACGTGACAGGGGATTTCCTATAATTTATTTCGAGATAGAAGTCACGTAATATAAATGTCACCATTTAAAACTGTCCAAATTCAATGGTCTTTAGTACGTTCCCAATGCTGTACCATCATCACCACTAATTCCAGGACAGTTTCGTCATTCCAGAAAGCAAGTCCACACCAGGGAAGTCACTCCCGATTCTGCCCTCCCCATCCCCTGGCAACCGCCAATCTACTCTATGCCTTCAGAGACTTTCCAACTAGAGTCATACAATATACAACTCTCTGTGTCTAGCTCCTTCCACTCAATAAAATGTCTCCTGAGATTTATCCACGGCATAGTATGGATTAGTACTTCATTCCTTTTCACTTCATTTGCTCAGTCATGTCCAACTCTTTGCTATCCCGTGGACTGCAGCACATCAGGCCTCCCTGTTCTTCACAATCTCCTTGAGCTTGCTCAAATTCACGTCCACTGACTGAGTAATGCCATCCAGCCATCTCATCCTCTGTCATCCCCTTCTCCCTTTGCCTTCTATTTTTCCTAATATCAGGGTCTTTTCCAGTGAGTTGTCTCTTTTATAGCTGAAAATATTCCATTGTATAGTCATACCACCTTTTATTTATTCATCATCAGTGAACATTTGTTATTTCCACCCAACTACTTAGGCCATTATGAATAATGTTACTATGAACATTTATGTATGAGTTTCTATGTGATCACATGCTTTCAATTCTTAGTTACACAGCTAGAAATGGAACTGTTGAGTCATACGGTAATTCCATGTTCAAATTTCTGAGGAATTGCCAAAATTTTGCCACAGTGGATGAACCATTTTACATTCCCACCAGCAGTGTATGAAAATCCTTGCCAAAACTTGTCACCTTCCCACTTTTTATAGTCCTCCCAATGAGTGTGAAATTGTATCTCATTGTGATCTGCATCTCTTCTAATGACTCATGATATTAAGCAACTCTTTATAGGCTTACTGTTCAATAGTCTATCTTCTTTGGAGAAATGTCTATTCAAGTCCTTTTCCCATTTTCTACTTTTTTTTTCAGTGTGATTTTTTTAAATGAAGTATAGTTGATTTACACTGTTGCACCAATCGCTGCTGTATAGTAAAGTAACTCAATTTTATACATATATATAATTTTTTTTTTTAATCTTGGCCTCTTTAATTGGTCCTTCATCTATTCATTTTCATCCATCTTTATTCTTTTGCCTGTGTGGGCCTTCCATTGCAGTGGCCTCTCTCACTAGCACTGACTCTGGGCGCATGCGCTCCAGAGGGCCAACTCATAACTGGACACACCAGTCCAGCCACTCCAAGGCACGTGGGATCCTCCAGGGCCAGGGATCGAATCGATGCCCCTTGCACTGCAAGATGGACTCTACCCACTGGACCACCAGGGAAGCCCTATACAAATATATATTCTTTTAATATTCTTTTCCATTATGGTTTATCCCAAAAGACTGGATATAAATCCCAGTAGGACCCTGCCATTCATACATTCTAAATGTTAATATGTTAATACATCGGCCTCCCTGTTCTTCACAATCTCCTTGAGCTTGCTCAAATTCTCATCCCCCCTTTGTCATCCCCTTCTCCCTTTGCCTTCTATTTTTCCTAATATCAGGGTCTTTTCCAGTGAGTTGTCTCTTTTATAGCTGAAAATATTCCATTGTATAGTCATACCACCTTTTATTTATTCATCATCAGTGAACATTTGTTATTTCCACCCAACTACTTAGGCCATTATGAATAATGTTACTATGAACATTTATGTATGAGTTTCTATGTGATCACATGCTTTCAATTCTTAGTTACACAGCTAGAAATGGAACTGTTGAGTCATACGGTAATTCCATGTTCAAATTTCTGAGGAATTGCCAAAATTTTGCCACAGTGGATGAACCATTTTACATTCCCACCAGCAGTGTATGAAAATCCTTGCCAAAACTTGTCACCTTCCCACTTTTTATAGTCCTCCCAATGAGTGTGAAATTGTATCTCATTGTGATCTGCATCTCTTCTAATGACTCATGATATTAAGCAACTCTTTATAGGCTTACTGTTCAATAGTCTATCTTCTTTGGAGAAATGTCTATTCAAGTCCTTTTCCCATTTTCTACTTTTTTTTTCAGTGTGATTTTTTTAAATGAAGTATAGTTGATTTACACTGTTGCACCAATCGCTGCTGTATAGTAAAGTAACTCAATTTTATACATATATATAATTTTTTTTTTTAATCTTGGCCTCTTTAATTGGTCCTTCATCTATTCATTTTCATCCATCTTTATTCTTTTGCCTGTGTGGGCCTTCCATTGCAGTGGCCTCTCTCACTAGCACTGACTCTGGGCGCATGCGCTCCAGAGGGCCAACTCATAACTGGACACACCAGTCCAGCCACTCCAAGGCACGTGGGATCCTCCAGGGCCAGGGATCGAATCGATGCCCCTTGCACTGCAAGATGGACTCTACCCACTGGACCACCAGGGAAGCCCTATACAAATATATATTCTTTTAATATTCTTTTCCATTATGGTTTATCCCAAAAGACTGGATATAAATCCCAGTAGGACCCTGCCATTCATACATTCTAAATGTTAATAGTTTGCTCTTTCAACCTTAAACTCACAGTCCGTACCTCTCCCTACCCAGCCTGCCTAGGCAACCGTAAGTCTGCTCTCTAGGTCTGTGAATCTGCTTCTGTTTTGTAGACAGATTTATTTGCGCCATATTTCAGATTCCACACTGTGACATCACATGGTATTGTTCTCTTTCTGATTTACTTAGCATGATAATCTCTAGTTCCACGTTACCGCAAATGGTAGTTTTTTTCTTTTTTATGGCTGTGTTTTTATTCCACTGTGTATACGTACCACACCTTTATTCATTCATCTATTGATGGACACCTAGGCTGTTTCCAAGTCTTGGCTACTGTGACTAGAGCTGCTATGAACATTAGCGGTGCATGTACCTTTCTGGATTATAGTTTTGTCTGGGTATATGCCCAGGAGTAAGACTGGTGATAATATAGTCATTCCATTGTTAAGTTTCTGAGGAACCTCCATACTGTTTTCCAAAGTTTTGCCTGTTTTTCATTAAGCTGTCATTTTGTCATGAAGTTGTAAGAATTCTTTATGTATTCTGGATACTAGAGCCTTACCAAATATTATGATTTACAAATATTTCTCCCATTCTGTGAGTTACCTTTTTAATCTTTTTTCTTGTGGTGGCAAGTGAGATCTCAGTTCCCCAACCAGGGATCAAGCCCACACCTTCTGCATTGGGAGTGCAGAGTCTTAACCAGTGGACCACCAGTGAAGTCCGTCTTTCTTCATTCTTGATAGTGTCCTTCAGAGTACAGGTTTTTAACTGTGATGAAGTCCAGTTTGGTTTCTCTTTGGTTGCTTGTGCTTTGGTGTTATATTTAGTAAATCACTGTCAATCTAAGCTCTGTGTTTGCATCTAAAGTTTTTATGGTTTCAGCTGTTACATTTAGGTCTTTAATCCATTTTGAGTTAATTTTTAATATATGGTGTGACGTGGCAGTATAATTTCATTCTTTAGCATGTGGATATCCAGTTGTTTCAATACTATTTGTTGAAAAGACTAATCTTTCCCCATTGAATGGCCTTAGCATGCTTATGGAAAAAAAAAAAAAAAATCAACTGACCACAGATGTATGAGTTTATTTCTGGACTCTCAATTCTATTCCATTGACCTATTAAATCAACCCTTAAGCCAATATCACACTTTCCCATGAGTTTTATAATGTCATTTTCTATAGAGATAACAGAAAAATAATTCAGTCCTTTCTCTAGCATAGTTGGGCACATTTTTTTGTTGTTATAAAACTCAGAAAAGTTTCTTTTAGCACAGGGCCATTATTGGTAATGTTATGTAAACTTTTGGGACTGTGTCCAAACTTGGGAAAACTATTAACAATTCTTTTTCATATGAAGCTTAACGATTTGGAAGAATTTTTCGCACACTGGTCTTTTGGCATTAAACCTTATTTTTCCTGCACTAACCACACACTTCAGGTGCCAGATGCCGTGGGACACACTCACGTCACTATGCCATCTCTAGGACTGCAGGTTAATGACACAATGCCAAATGAGCTAGCGCAACGTGGAGTATTCCTAGACACGATCCTTGTACCAGATGGCTAGAAATACCTTCACGATCCATGAAGAGACGGAACCACATAAACATCCCACTAAAACCCAACTAAATGTACGCCCAAGTCAGTCTCCCCATAGCCAAATGCCAAACTGCCTACAGTCATTCCAATGCCACCAACATGAGGAGGGGATGAGAGAAGGCAAGGCAGTGTAAAGAGAGAAAGTCATCTTAATTGTGCTTAAGATATCTTTGCAACTTCATCACTCTGTGACAATGTTCAGGAAACGCTGTTTCTTGATCTGGGCACTGGCTATGTAGGAGTGATAAGCCTTGAAGAGTCTTAAGTTGCACACTTAAAATTCTGGCACTTTTTCTGTATATTTAATACATACTAATAAAACAATTTTTCAAAGCGACCATGTGAACTCACAGCCAGCATCTCTCCCAGGCCCTCAGATAGGATCTTAAAAGTTGAGCATCAGTAGTTTCACAGTAAACTCATCTCTAAATATAGCAAGCTAGGTATCACAAAATGTGGTTTCTTGTACCACCTTGGAGACTGTGGTACTGTCAACCAGTCATGCATGGACTCAGAGAAGGCAAATATGACTTCCCTGAGCAAGTTATTCACACAAAATGGGTAAAAGGTTAGACTATAAACTCTAAAACATCTTTCAGGGAGCAAGTCTTCCAAGAAATACTCACAGAGTAACTATTAAGTGATTAGCATCATTCTAGGTGCATGAAACACATACAGTCTCCGCCCTGCAGGAGCTTCCAATCTAGTCGAGATAAAAGCTGAGGAAGGGGCTTCCCTGGTGTTCTGTGGGTAAGGACACCACCTTGCAGTGCAAGGGGTGCTGGTTCGATCCCTGACCTGGGAAGATCCCACGTGCTGCGGAGCGGCTGGACTGATGTGTCCAATTGCCGAGCCGGAGCTCTGGAGCGCATGCACCCAGAGCTGGTGCTCAGTGACAGCAGAGGCCACCGCGATGGGAGGCCCACAGGGGCCAAAGAACAAAGATGGATGAAAACAGAGAAATGAAAGACCAATAGAAGTGGCCCGCCCGTCCCTCTCCCTCCCCAACCTGCTCCCCCAAAAAAAGGTTTAAAAAAAAAAAAAAACACATACACTAAAAACAAAAACAAAAACAAAAAAAGCTCAGGAAATCTGAATGAAGTATGGATCTTCATTAATAATAATGTCTCAATGATTCATTAAATTGTGACAAGTGCAACATACTAATACAAGATTACTTAGCAATACAAGAAACTCAATAGGGAATATATAGAAACTGCAGAATCTTCACAGTTTTTCTGTAACTCTAAAACTAACCTGACATTTAACATTTGTAAAAGGACAACAAACAGATAAAGAAATGAATATGAAAATCATTTATAGTAAGTGCTCTGAAGCTAACAGGAGACTGCAATGGAGAAGAGTGAAGGTAGAAGCCACTTTAGACAGGATATTTAGGAACTCTTTGAAATGATAACTGACACAGAAAAACTTATAAGTAACTAGAGAGAAGATCTCTGCAAAAATAAAGGGGGAGGGGGTTGCTTCAGGTGGTAAAGAGATTCATCTTTTTAAGAAATCAAAACACAGTGTTACTAAAGCATAACAAGTCAAGGAGAGACAGGCCCAGATTATACAGGCTCTTGTACAAAACTGTATCTATTTCATTCAGCATATAATGGAAAACCAGTGGAACGTTTAAATAAGAGAGTAAAATTATCCAATTTATATTTCTTTTTAATTTATGAAACTGCTCCATGGAGAATGGATTAGAAGAGGTTTAAAGGAAAACAATACAGACCTGATGAGGGAGCACTAAAACGCTTTGATTATTAGCCCTGAATTATAATTCTTTTCAATATAAAACTCACTCCAGATAATAATTTAATCCACATATTTGCACAAATTATTTTATTCAAATATTATCTGCCTTCTTCCTTCTTACCAGTCTGCTTCTGTTTCCATTGAATATCTCTATCCTTTACCAAAATTTTATTTTTGGATATTAATAATGAATTGCCATAACATATTACCATAACTATTTTAGAAATTGTTAAAAATTTATATGCCATCTGTTAAGTTCTCTTAATAAAATTCCTGGAAACTTCAATAGCAGGTAGAATATAAAATAACTCAATCATAAGTGTTGGAAAATAGTATGCATTAGATTAGGATACCAAAGAGCATGGAGTCCAGTCCCCAAAACAAAAGTAGCAGCAGGGCTTCCTGGAGGTCCAGTGGCTAAAGAGTCCGCCTTGCAGTGCAAGGGGCCCCAGTTGGGTCCCTGGCCCAGGAAGATCCCATGTGCCACAGAGCTGCTGGACTGGTGTGTCCAATTATGAGCCAGTGCTCTGGAGCACATGCACCCAGAGCCGGTGCTCTGCAGTGAGTGAGGCCACCGAAATGGGAGGCCCATACAGGCCAAAGAATAAAGATGGATGAAAAATAAATGAATGGAAAACCAATAAAAGAGGCCAAAATTTTTTAAAAAAAGTAGCAGCAGCAGTAGCTGCCACCACTATCACCCATGACAACTTTTTAAAGAACTGTAAATACTTTTTTTCCACTTTTTTCATCAAGAGATACAGTCACTGTTCTTTCCCCTTGAATCTAGAAGAGCTTGTAAGTAACTTGCTTGTAACCAATAAAGTGCAACAAGGACTTTCTAAGGTTGAGTCAGAAAAGGAAATGGAGCGCCTTGTTTCCTGGCAATTCCTGCTGGTACCCTGAGCCAGTCATATAAGCAGCGTAACTGCCCTGGAGCTGCCACAAACTAGCCCATTCGGTGAAACCAAATGGAAAGGCTCACAGATGACCTTAAGAGAGATAAAAGCCCAGCCAGGCCCCAGTTATTCCAGTTCCAGTCACCACCTGGACAGACTCTGCCAAAAGAGCCCTTTCCAAACTCTGACCATAAAACGCTTTGATTATTAGCCCTAAATTTAAACTTTTCAATATAAAACTCACTCCAGATAATAATTTAATCCACATATTTGCACAAATTATTTTATTCAAATATTATCTGCCTTCTTCCTTCTTACCAGTCTGCTTCTGTTTCCATTGAATATCTCTATCCTTTACCAAAATTTTATTTTTGGATATTAATAATGAATTGCCATAACATATTACCATAACTATTTTAGAAATTGTTAAAAATTTATATGCCATCTGTTAAGTTCTCTTAATAAAATTCCTGGAAACTTCAATAGCAGGTAGAATATAAAATAACTCAATCATAAGTGTTGGAAAATAGTATGCATTAGATTAGGATACCAAAGAGCATGGAGTCCAGTCCCCAAAACAAAAGTAGCAGCAGGGCTTCCCTGGAGGTCCAGTGGGTAAAGAGACTGCCTTGCAGTGCAAGGGGCGCCGGTTTGATCCCTGGCCCAAGAAGATCCCATGTGCCACAGAGCTGCTGGACTGGTGTGTCCAATTATGAGCCAGTGCTCTGGAGCACATGCACCCAGAGCCGGTGCTCTGCAGTGAGTGAGGCCACCGAAATGGGAGGCCCATACAGGCCAAAGAATAAAGATGGATGAAAAATAAATGAATGGAAAACCAATAAAAGAGGCCAAAATTTTTTAAAAAAAGTAGCAGCAGCAGTAGCTGCCACCACTATCACCCATGACAACTTTTTAAAGAACTGTAAATACTTTTTTTCCACTTTTTTCATCAAGAGATACAGTCACTGTTCTTTCCCCTTGAATCTAGAAGAGCTTGTAAGTAACTTGCTTGTAACCAATAAAGTGCAACAAGGACTTTCTAAGGTTGAGTCAGAAAAGGAAATGGAGCTTTCGCCTTGTTTCCTGGCAATTCCTGCTGGTACCCTGAGCCAGTCATATAAGCAGCGTAACTGCCCTGGAGCTGCCACAAACTAGCCCATTCGGTGAAACCAAATGGAAAGGCTCACAGATGACCTTAAGAGAGATAAAAGCCCAGCCAGGCCCCAGTTATTCCAGTTCCAGTCATCACCTGAATAAAACACATGACAGACTCTGCTCCAAAACCACCCAACAGAGCCCTTTCCAAACTTCTGACCATAGCAATCATGAGAAACAGTAATGTTACTGTTTGTGTTTTAGGCTTTAAAGTTCTGGGGTAATATTTTATGCAGTGATTCTAACAAGCCTTTACAACATATATATATAGTTAATTATTTCAATTAACTGGGGGTCAGGAAGAATTTGACCAAAAATAAAGGTGCATTTTCCATATAGAGATCAGTGTCCATTTAAGAGACATGAAAAGGGTATGTAATAACCCAGAGAAAGTTTAATAATAAGTAAGGCATACTTTTCCTGAAATCAATACAATTTTATGTCCTTACAGTCTCTACATATTCTTTCCCTGTTTATGATTGTCCTATAGCAAAAGAAAGTGCATAAATATACTCACCATGCCACTGAGCTCAGACAAATCAGTCTTGTTATAATCCTTCTAAATACAGAAGCTATCTATTATTGCCTAAATTAATCCCTGGCCTTTCTTCAAAATGAGTGAGTCAATGATTGCAGAAACATCAAAACTTCTAAACAAGAACTAAGAATCAACAATATATAACTACTAAGCAGAACAAACCTTTTAAATTATGTATCTTATTCATCTCTTTCTTTATTTTAATTAACAAATATCTAATAAGCACCATGGGTAGGCAAATATGAAAGAGCTAGTTCATAGCTACAGAGGAGTTCACAATGCTATGCAGAAAACATCAATACAACCAGCTACAGAACTGTAAATACTTTTCCACTTTTTTCATCAAGAGATACAGTCACTGTTCTTTCCCCTTGAATCTAGAAGAGCTTGTAAGTAACTTGCTTGTAACCAATAAAGTGCAACAAGGACTTTCTAAGGTTGAGTCAGAAAAGGAAATGGAGCTTTCGCCTTGTTTCCTGGCAATTCCTGCTGGTACCCTGAGCCAGTCATATAAGCAGCGTAACTGCCCTGGAGCTGCCACAAACTAGCCCATTCGGTGAAACCAAATGGAAAGGCTCACAGATGACCTTAAGAGAGATAAAAGCCCAGCCAGGCCCCAGTTATTCCAGTTCCAGTCATCACCTGAATAAAACACATGACAGACTCTGCTCCAAAACCACCCAACAGAGCCCTTTCCAAACTTCTGACCATAGCAATCATGAGAAACAGTAATGTTACTGTTTGTGTTTTAGGCTTTAAAGTTCTGGGGTAATATTTTATGCAGTGATTCTAACAAGCCTTTACAACATATATATATAGTTAATTATTTCAATTAACTGGGGGTCAGGAAGAATTTGACCAAAAATAAAGGTGCATTTTCCATATAGAGATCAGTGTCCATTTAAGAGACATGAAAAGGCGTATGTAATAACCCAGAGAAAGTTTAATAATAAGTAAGGCATACTTTTCCTGAAATCAATACAATTTTATGTCCTTACAGTCTCTACATATTCTTTCCCTGTTTATGATTGTCCTATAGCAAAAGAAAGTGCATAAATATACTCACCATGCCACTGAGCTCAGACAAATCAGTCTTGTTATAATCCTTCTAAATACAGAAGCTATCTATTATTGCCTAAATTAATCCCTGGCCTTTCTTCAAAATGAGTGAGTCAATGATTGCAGAAACATCAAAACTTCTAAACAAGAACTAAGAATCAACAATATATAACTACTAAGCAGAACAAACCTTTTAAATTATGTATCTTATTCATCTCTTTCTTTATTTTAATTAACAAATATCTAATAAGCACCATGGGTAGGCAAATATGAAAGAGCTAGTTCATAGCTACAGAGGAGTTCACAATGCTATGCAGAAAACATCAATACAACCAGTGAACTTTAAGTCGACATAATAAATGATACAATGGAGTATGCTAACATATTGTAGGAATATAAATAAGAGTCTTCTGAATATTTCTACTTGCTCCTTCAGATCATTCTCCATCTTTTAATTGGCACTTAGTGACCTAGAAGGCTGTTATTGTGTACTACATAAACTTGACTCCCTTACCCTCCACCTTCAAAGTGAATTCAATAAATGAGAAGCAACAGCAAGGATCTCTCTCTGGGTTTCTATGACTACTCTCTCCTTTCTTGCTCAAAGATGATGCAACTTCCTATCATTAAATCATTCCGGGGATATACATGTGACTAATCTGAGAACATGCATGTCTGTGAACAACAAAACTCTGTAAAAGTTAAAAGTAAAATAAAGGTTTAAAAAAAAAAAAAATCATTCCTAGTTAGACTCCCTTAACCCTGCCCATTCATTTTAAGTAATCCCCTAAGGACATTCTCTTCCACTTTGTTATTATTATTATTATTTATTTATTTATTTTTGGCTGTTCTGTGTGTTCACTGCTGCACAAGGGCTTTTCTCCAGTTGCAGTGAGAAGGCTTCTCATTACAGTGGCTTCTCTTTGTTAAAAAGCACGGGTTCTAGGGAGCAGGAGCTTCAGTAGTTGCAGCATGTGGGCTCAATAGTTGAGGCTCCTGGGCTTAGCTGCTCCTCAGCATGTGGGATCTTTCCAGATCGGGGATCGACCTTGTGTCTCCTGCATTGGCAGGTGGATTCTTTACCACTGAGCTATGAGGGAAGTCCTTCTCTTCCACCTTTTGTGAGAACGTTATCTGTTTCCATTCGGACCCTAACTATTAGAGAAAGGCACCTAACTCTGTCTGGGAAAGTCTGGGAAGATTTCTCAGAGGAATCATGTTTCAGCCATCTTAAACAGCCAAGTAGACTGGGCAGAGCAACTAGGTAAGGAAAGAAAGTATTGTAATACTGTCTCAGGAAACAGTACCGGTTAAAAACTAGGGAGATATGAGAAAACGTGAAAAGAACAGGAAAAGGAGAGGAACTCAAGAGTGTGGAACATAGGCATATGATGGGACACAGGCATGATGGGAAACAATGCTAGAACCAAATCATACAGAGTTCTTAGATGAAGGTATTTAATAGATCTGGTTTCTGTAACAAGTAAATTCAAAGAAAATTCAAAAAAGAAATGTGGGCAAGGGCAATGCGCCTATACTTTAAAACAGACTTCAGACATACTAACCAAATACAATATATAGACCTTTCTTTCCTGCATTCTAACTAGAACAAACCAATTATTCAAAATAGAGAGGAGGAGATGAGAAGAAGAAGGATTGGAAATGTCTCTCTTTAAGAGATGGACGTGGTTTTATTTTCAATTTGTTCATGTGTCCATCAGTAAATGCTTACTGAAATATTTTATTCCTATTTTTCATTTTGATAAATTTTAAATGCTAAGAAAGGTTATTTTATGAAAATTATTTTTAACAATCAATTAACAACTTGATTGAGTCCCTGACCTTGTTAAACTGAAGGGCTGAAGCTGACTTGAGAAGTGAGTCGCTGTACCACTGCCTTGTCAACAGCCTCATTAATATCTTCACTTTTCTCTTAGGTGCCCTGGAAGGCCACTTACCTAAGGACAATACCTTATTTTGGATGATCAAGAGATGTGCCCTGGGCTTCCCCTGGTGGTCCAGAAGGTAAGGACACCGCCTTGCAGTGCAAGGGGCACCGGTTCAAGCCCTGGCCTGGGAAGATCCCATGTGCCGCAGAGCAGCTGGACTGATGTGTCCAATTATCGAGCTGGGGCTCTGGGGCGCATGCGCCCAAAGTCAGCGCTCTGCGACGACAGAGGCCACGGCGATGGGAGGCCCACACGGGCCAAAGAACAAAGATGGATGAAAACAGAGAAACGAAAGATCAATAGAAGTGGCCCGCCTGTCCCCCTCCCTCCCCAATCCAACCCCCGCCCAAAAATAAATAATAAAATAAATAAATCTTTATTAAAAAAAACTAATCAACTTCACAATCTGACAACTGAGCTCCCTTTAACTGCCTTAAATAATATCCATGGGCTTTCTTTCTTTTGTTTTACCCTAACTCGAGCCCTGCCCATTCAGGCATTCCATCCATCAAGACTTGTCTCTGCTTGTTTACACTGCAGGTTCCCTGACAGCAAGATCAGATCCAAACCTCTTCCTGAGATCCCAAAACCTGTCCTCATGGTAAGTAAGGTGCATGTGAGACTCTTAAAAAAGATCATGGAATGAATATATAAATATTTCATTACCATTCCAAGACCTCTTTCGACTTAAGAGAAAAAAAGACTTAAGAGATCATTAAACTGGAAATCAGAAGAAACTTGAAATACGATCACCAACATATTTTAAAGTAGTAAGATGACTGGGTCGCTACCTAAGCCTTCTTATCTAAATTAAGAAAAATTCAAAACAACTAAGAAATAGAAAACTAAAATGTATAAGGATTCATATTTCATTACGAAAGACTTTTGGTACAACCAGTCTCATTTCTATGGAACTTGAAAAGTTGTACCAATTGTTCCCTCAAAAAAATGAGTTAATAAAATTTCATCAGATAAAATACTATATTTCACTTTTACTGGTTTAGAATATCTGTAAGTCAGGATATGAATAGTAACTAAATTAGATAACAAATGAGAACAAGTTTAAACTATAGAGGTTTTTTGTTTTTTTGTTTTTTTTTTTAAAGATTTATTTATTTATTTATTTTGGGCGGGGGTTGGGGAGGGAGGGGAGTGGGCAGGCCACTTCTATTGGTCTTTCATTTCTCTATTTTCATCCGTCTTTGTTCTTTGGCCCGTGTGGGCCTCCCATCGCCGTGGCGTCTGTCATTGCAGAGCGCCGGCTCTGGGCGCATGCGCTCCAGAGCTCCGGCTCGGTAATTGGACACATAGGTCCAGCCGCTCTGCGGCACGTGGGATCTTCCCAGGCCAGGGCTCGAACCGGCGCCACCTGCACCGCAAGGCAGTGTCCTTACCCACTGGACCACCAGGGGAAGCTGAAACTACAGAGTTTTGAAAAAAATATTATCTTCCTAACACTGACAGTCTGGTTATAAATGGGATTTTCTTAGGTGACACTGAAAAAAATGAATATTTTGAATTAAATATCAGACTGATCTTCAGCTTTCTTTAAATAATATCCATGGGCTTTTTTGTTTTACCCTAACTCGAGCCCTGCCCATTCAGGCATTCCATCCATCAAGACTTGTCTCTGCTTGTTTACACTGCAGGTTCCCTGACAGCAAGATCAGATCCAAACCTCTTCCTGAGATCCCAAAACCTGTCCTCATGGTAAGTAAGGTGCATGTGAGACTCTTAAAAAAGATCATGGAATGAATATATAAATATTTCATTACCATTCCAAGACCTCTTCGACTTAAGAGAAAAAAAGACTTAAGAGATCATTAAACTGGAAATCAGAAGAAACTTGAAATACGATCACCAACATATTTTAAAGTAGTAAGATGACTGGGTCGCTACCTAAGCCTTCTTATCTAAATTAAGAAAAATTCAAAACAACTAAGAAATAGAAAACTAAAATGTATAAGGATTCATATTTCATTACGAAAGACTTTTGGTACAACCAGTCTCATTTCTATGGAACTTGAAAAGTTGTACCAATTGTTCCCTCAAAAAAATGAGTTAATAAAATTTCATCAGATAAAATACTATATTTCACTTTTACTGGTTTAGAATATCTGTAAGTCAGGATATGAATAGTAACTAAATTAGATAACAAATGAGAACAAGTTTAAACTATAGAGGTTTTTTGTTTTTGTTTTTTTTTAAAGATTTATTTATTTATTTATTTTGGGCGGGGGTCGGGTTGGGGAGGGAGGGGAGTGGGCAGGCCACTTCTATTGGTCTTTCATTTCTCTATTTTCATCCGTCTTTGTTCTTTGGCCCGTGTGGGCCTCCCATCGCCGTGGCGTCTGTCATTGCAGAGCGCCGGCTCTGGGCGCATGCGCTCCAGAGCTCCGGCTCGGTAATTGGACACATAGGTCCAGCCGCTCTGCGGCACGTGGGATCTTCCCAGGCCAGGGCTCGAACCGGCGCCACCTGCACCGCAAGGCAGTGTCCTTACCCACTGGACCACCAGGGGAAGCTGAAACTACAGAGTTTTGAAAAAAATATTATCTTCCTAACACTGACAGTCTGGTTATAAATGGGATTTTCTTAGGTGACACTGAAAAAAATGAATATTTTGAATTAAATATCAGACTGATCTTCACTCCGTAGAGAAGTAAATTTTGCAGAGTATAGTTAAAAAAAAGTACTATCCATCAGTATTGTCAAAATTTACAAGGTAAAAACATCAGTTAATTCAGTAATAACATCACAAAAAGAGATTCTATTACTTGTTTCAAATGAGGCCCTCTTAAACCATGTAAGCATTTTTCAATTTCATTTAATTCACAAATATTTACTGAAGATATACTATATACCAAGTACTGTGTTAGGCATGGTATTTTGAATGTATCAAATACCATTTTACTTTAAAAAGTTTTTTCAGGACTTCCCTAGTGGTCCAGTGGCTAAGACTCCAAGTTCCCAATGCATTAGGGCCAGGGTTTGATCCCTGGTCAAGGAACTAGATCCCACACGGCACAACTAAAGATCCCACATGCTACCATTAAGACCCGGTGAAGCCAAATTAAAACATAATTTTTTTAAAAAAAGGTTTTTTCATCCTTCTTCCTTTAGAAAACTCAAAAAAGTTCTTTCAGTCTTATCTAGAGCATTAACTTCAGATGACTCTGAATAATCTGACCAATCAGTTAAGTATTCTACTTCACTAAAGAGTTATAGTTAAAACCTGATGACATATGATTATATAAAAATAAAAAATGAAGTAACTAGCAATGTTTGCAATTCTAATATAACAAAAATAATTTGGGGGGGGGGGGGGCTTCCCAGGCGGCACTAATGAGAAAAAACCTACCCAACAAGGCAGGTGATGTAACAGACACAGGCTCAATCCCTGGGTCAGCATGATCCCCTGGACGAGTGCATGGCAATCTACTCCGGTATTCTTGCCTGGAGAATCCTATGGACAAGGGGAGGCTGGAGGTCTACAGTCCATGGGGTCACAAAGAGTCAGATGCAACTGAAGCAACTTAGCACACACGCATGTATTCCTCCCATATGTGTTTAATAACATACAGTTTATATAAGAAACTTTATCCTAAAGTATGAATTTTCACTAGAAGCCAGCATGTCCTTGACAGTTTCTAATTCAACTCTCTTTCAAGAACTCTAATTCACAACTTTGGGTTTCAGTTTTACAAGTCTTTTACTCATTGTTGACATCTACCTGTACAGAAATATCTCCACCTACTGGCAAGAGATGAAACTACAGACTATTTTTTTAAATTAGCAGCAACAAATCATTGGAGACTTGGAACTAATTCTCCCATCTCCAAAACCCCGAGCCCATTCAAATTACTCTCCAAAGCTCTTCTACTTCTTTTTTTTTTTTAACAGCTTTTTTTTTTTTTAAAGATTATTTATTTATTTGGGGTGGGGTGGGGGGGGGTGGGGCGCGGGCCACTTCTATTGGTCTTCCATTTCTCTATTTTCATCCGTCTTTGTTCTTTGGCTCCTGTGGGCCTCCCATCGCGGTGGCCTCTGTTGTCGCAGAGCACTGGCTCTGGGCGCATGCGCTCCAGAGCTCGGTCTCGGTAATTAGACACATTGGTCCAGGCGCTCCGCGGCACGTGGGATCCTCCCAGGACAGGGATCGAACTGGCGCCCCTTGCACTGCAAGGCGTTGTCCTTACCCACTGGACCACCAGGGAGGCCCCTCTTCTACTTCTTTAATGTTGTACTTGCTCCTATAAAACTGTATATGACTGCTTAAAACACAATCTTTGCATACTATATATATATATGTATGTAAAATGGATAAACCATAAGAGTCTACTGTATACCACAGGGACCTCTACTCAATACTCTGTAATGATCCCCATGGGAAAATAATCTTAAAAAGAGTAGCTATATGTACACGTGATTCACTCTGCTGTACAGCAGAAACTAACACAACATTATAAATCAACCATACTCCAACAAAAATTAAAAACAAAATAAAACACAATCTTTGCTCAAAAATGACAAAGTACATTAACTAATACTTTATAGATTGAATAGCATTTTTCACATACATTATTTCTTATCTACCAGGTTCCTAAAATAAATAACACTGTCATTTTTTTTTTTAAATAGAAATTGGGGGGGGAAAAAAGAAATTGGAGTGGTTACTTTTTCTTTTTTAATTTTATTTATTTATTTTTCACTAGAAGCCAGCATGTCCTTGACAGTTTCTAATTCAACTCTCTTTCAAGAACTCTAATTCACAACTTTGGGTTTCAGTTTTACAAGTCTTTTACTCATTGTTGACATCTACCTGTACAGAAATATCTCCACCTACTGGCAAGAGATGAAACTACAGACTATTTTTTTAAATTAGCAGCAACAAATCATTGGAGACTTGGAACTAATTCTCCCATCTCCAAAACCCCGAGCCCATTCAAATTACTCTCCAAAGCTCTTCTACTTCTTTTTTTTTTTTAACAGCTTTTTTTTTTTTTAAAGATTATTTATTTATTTGGGGTGGGGTGGGTGGGGTGGGGTGGGGAGGGAGGGGAGCAGGCAGGCTACTTCTATTGGTCTTTCATTTGTCTATTGTCATCCATCTTTGTTCTTGGGCCGTGTGGGTCTCCCATCGCAGTGGCCTCTGTTGTCGCAGAGCACTGGCTCTGGGCGCATGCGCTCCAGAGCTCGGTCTCGGTAATTAGACACATTGGTCCAGGCGCTCCGCGGCACGTGGGATCCTCCCAGGACAGGGATCGAACTGGCGCCCCTTGCACTGCAAGGCGTTGTCCTTACCCACTGGACCACCAGGGAGGCCCCTCTTCTACTTCTTTAATGTTGTACTTGCTCCTATAAAACTGTATATGACTGCTTAAAACACAATCTTTGCATACTATATATATATATGTATGTAAAATGGATAAACCATAAGAGTCTACTGTATACCACAGGGACCTCTACTCAATACTCTGTAATGATCCCCATGGGAAAATAATCTTAAAAAGAGTAGCTATATGTACACGTGATTCACTCTGCTGTACAGCAGAAACTAACACAACATTATAAATCAACCATACTCCAACAAAAATTAAAAACAAAATAAAACACAATCTTTGCTCAAAAATGACAAAGTACATTAACTAATACTTTATAGATTGAATAGCATTTTTCACATACATTATTTCTTATCTACCAGGTTCCTAAAATAAATAACACTGTCATTTTTTTTTTTAAATAGAAATTGGGGGGGGAAAAAAGAAATTGGAGTGGTTACTTTTTCTTTTTTAATTTTATTTATTTATTTTTGACTGTGCTGGGTTTTCACTGTTGCTGCAGGCTCCTCTCCAGTTGCAGGGACTGGGGGCTACTCTCTAGTTGAGATGAGCAGGCTTCTTGTTGTGGTGACTTGTCTTGTTGTGGAACTCACGCTCTAGGACTCATGGGCTCCACAGTTGCAGCTCTGAGGCTCTAGAGCACAGGCTCAATAGCTGTGGCACACGAGCTTAGTTGCTCCCCAGCATGTGGGATCTTCCCAGATCAGGGATTGAACTCGTGTCTCCTGCATTGGCAGGCTAACTCTCCATCAGTGAGCTACCAGGGAAGCCCAACACTGTCATTTGAAACATGTATTTATAACTAAAAGACATAGGCACCAAGAAAATAAGTGATTTGCTTAAAGGTACAGAGCTTATCAGTGATCTGAACCCAAATTTTCTGGCTCCAAGTTCTATACTTTCCACAACATCCCAACTGTCTCCAATAATAACAGCAAACAGGTCTATCTTATAGATGTCTGCTTTGTGACAGTTTCCAGAGATGCAGTGTGGTCAACTTCAAAAGTCTGTTTAGATTTTAATAAAATTTTCTTCCACATATAGATGGCCAACAGGCACATGAAAAGATGCTCAACATTGCTAATTATTAGAGAAACGCAAATCAAAACTACAATGAGATACCACCTCATACTGGTCAGAATTGTCATCATTAAAAAGTCTACAAATAGCAAATGCTGGAGAGGATGTGGAGAAAAGAGAACCCTCCTATGCTGTTGGCAGGAATGTAAATTGGTGCAGTCACTATGGAAAACAGTATAAAGGTTCTTCACAAAGCTAAAAATAGAATTGCCATATGAGCACTTCCCTGGTGCCTCAGCAGTAAAGAATCCGCCTGCCAAGGCAGGAGATACAGGTTCCATCCCTGATCCGGGAAGATCCCACATACTTTGGAGAAACTAAACCCATGTACCACAACTACTGTTGTTCAATCGCTCAGTCATGTCCAACTCTTTGCGATTCCATGGACTCTGCAGCATGCCAGCATTCCCTGTCCTTTACTATCTCCGAGAGTTTACTCAAACTCATGTCTACTGAGTCAATGATACCATCCAACCATCTTATCCTCTACTGCCCCCTTCTCCTGCTCTCAAATCTTTCCCAGCATCAGTTTTTTCCAATGAGTCACTGAGCCTTTTAAAAACCTAACACAGCCAATAAATAAAATGATCACTGGTGGCTCAGACAGTAAAGAATCTGCCTCCAATGTGGGAGACCCGTGTTCAATCCAGGGTTGGGAAGATACCCTGGAAAAGGGAATAGCTACTCACTCTGGTATTCTTGCTTGGAGAATTTCCTGGACAGAAGAACCATGGGGTCACAAACAGTTGAAAAGGACTGAACAACAAACACTTTCACTTCCATAGAACTACTGTATGATCCAGTAATCCCACTCCTGGGCATATATCCAGATAAAATTCTAATCCAAAAAAATATATGCACTCCCAATGTTCATAGCAGTGCTACCCAAGACACAGAAATAACCTAAATGGGGGCTTCCCTGGTGGTCCAGTGGGTAAGGACACCACCTTGCAGTGCAAGAGGCGCCAGTTCCATTCCTGGCCTCGGAAGATCCCATGTGTCGCGGAGTGGCCGGACCAATGTGTCCAATTACCGAGCCGGTACTCTGCAACAACAGAGGCCACTGCGATGGGAGGCCCACAGGGGCCAAAGAACAAAGATGGATGAAAATAGATAAATGAAAGACCGATGGAAGTGGCCCACCCGCCCCCTCTCCCTCCCCAACCTATCCACTCAAAAAATAAATAACCTAAATGTCCATCAACAGATGAATGGATAAAGATTTGGTACATACATACAAAGGAATATAACCTGGCCATAAAAAGAATGAAATGATGCCATTTTCAGCAACGTGGATGGATCTGGAGATTATCAGTAAGTCAGAAAGAAAGACAAGTATCATATGACATCATTCACACGTGGAGACGCTTGATGCTGGGAAAGCCTGAGGGCAGGAGAAGGGGATGACAGATGACAAGATGGCTGGATAGATGATCAAGAGTTTGAGTAAACTCATGAAGGACATGCTCAGTCATCCTTGTCCTTTAGCATGCCAGCATTCCCTGTCCTTTACTATCTCCGAGTTTACTCAAACTCATGTCTACTGAGTCAATGATACCATCCAACCATCTTATCCTCTACTGCCCCCTTCTCCTGCTCTCAAATCTTTCCCAGCATCAGTTTTTTCCAATGAGTCACTGAGCCTTTTAAAAACCTAACACAGCCAATAAATAAAATGATCACTGGTGGCTCAGACAGTAAAGAATCTGCCTCCAATGTGGGAGACCCGTGTTCAATCCAGGGTTGGGAAGATACCCTGGAAAAGGGAATAGCTACTCACTCTGGTATTCTTGCTTGGAGAATTTCCTGGACAGAAGAACCATGGGGTCACAAACAGTTGAAAAGGACTGAACAACAAACACTTTCACTTCCATAGAACTACTGTATGATCCAGTAATCCCACTCCTGGGCATATATCCAGATAAAATTCTAATCCAAAAAAATATATGCACTCCCAATGTTCATAGCAGTGCTACCCAAGACACAGAAATAACCTAAATGGGGGCTTCCCTGGTGGTCCAGTGGGTAAGGACACCACCTTGCAGTGCAAGAGGCGCCAGTTCCATTCCTGGCCTCGGAAGATCCCATGTGTCGCGGAGTGGCCGGACCAATGTGTCCAATTACCGAGCCGGTACTCTGCAACAACAGAGGCCACTGCGATGGGAGGCCCACAGGGGCCAAAGAACAAAGATGGATGAAAATAGATAAATGAAAGACCGATGGAAGTGGCCCACCCGCCCCCTCTCCCTCCCCAACCTATCCCCCGCCAAAAAAAGAAATAACCTAAATGTCCATCAACAGATGAATGGATAAAGATTTGGTACATACATACAAAGGAATATAACCTGGCCATAAAAAGAATGAAATGATGCCATTTTCAGCAACGTGGATGGATCTGGAGATTATCAGTAAGTCAGAAAGAAAGACAAGTATCATATGACATCATTCACACGTGGAGACGCTTGATGCTGGGAAAGCCTGAGGGCAGGAGAAGGGGATGACAGATGACAAGATGGCTGGATAGTATCGTCAACGGGTCAATGGACATGAGTTTGAGTAAACTCTAAGAGATAGTGAAGGACAGGGAATCCTGGCATGCTACAGTCCATGGGATCACAAAGAGTCAGACATGACTGAGTAACTGAACAACAACAATATGTGGAATCTAAAATATGACACAAATGATCCTATCTACTAAACAGAAACAGACTCACAGTTGCCAAGGGGGAGAAGGTTGAGGGAGGGATGGAACGGGAGGTTGGAGTTAGCAGATAAATGGAATGAATAAACAACAAGGCCCAACTGTATAGGAAAAAAAGAATATATACAAATGTATTTATATAACTGAATCACTCTGCTATACAGCAGAAATTCACATTTCAACTATACTTCATTTTTAAAAAGTTAAACTTCTTCTTTTGTCTTACACAAAAGTGTTCATAATATAAAAAGTCTAAAAAAACTGTAATCCAACCCACATATAACAAAACAATTACAGCCTTTCTTTTCTATTGCAGCATTTTAAATATGTTGATTTTTCATCCCACCTTTTTCCAAAAATTATTTGAAGGGGCTGACAGATGGTAAACAGCAAACTTTGTTAATTCATGCTCATCGTAATCCAGTTTTGTCAGTAAGAGACAAAAATAATAAACTTCTTAAAGGTCCAAAATAGAACCCAACCTGGATATATTCTGATTTTTTATATCTCCATTCACGGAACTAAAGAACTAAAAAAAAAAAAAAAAATCTCTGACACATGTCAAGAAATTGATAAACATTTGTTGATTAAATAAATGAAATCACCGTTCTAAAGCATTACAAGATCCTCAGTCATTATGGGGTCCTAAACTGAAGACTCAATTATGCTGATTAAACTGTTATCAAAATGTACGCAAAAGGTTTAATCATTGTTTGAAATCAGAAGAGCTATAGTAATAAATGTTCATTGTAACCAACAAACTTACAAAGAAACAAATTCCAGATAAAAGGAAAGGAAAAGAGTCCAGAAAGAGAACATGTATGTTGTCAACTGATTTTTAGCCAAGGTGCCAAAACAATTCAGTGGAGGAAACAAAGCATCTTAACAAGCGGGACAAGAAGATCATTTAACCACACAATGGGAAAAAACAGAACCTGACCCTTATTTCTCCCATAAAATTTTAAAATTAACTTTAGGAGAATCCTAGACCAAAATGTAAGAGCTAATATTATAAATAATATAGAGGAAAACATAGAAAATCTTTAGAACTATGGATTAGGCAAAAATGCCTTATATTGGACATAAAAAGCATGAGCCATAAAGAAAAAAAAAAAATACAACGGATGAATAGGGTTTATTTACAGGTAAAAACTTCTGCTCTTTGAGACACTATAAAGTGGGGGGGGGGGGGGGGGCCACAGATGAGGATAAAATACCTGAAAAACACATATCTGACACAGGACTTGTATCCAGAATACAAAAAAGAATTCTCAAAACTCAACAAGAGGGCTTCCCTGGTGGTCCAGTGGGAATAGAGTCTGCCTTGCAGTGCAAGGGGCGCCGGTTCGATCCCTGGCCGGGGAAGATCCCACATGCCGCGGAACGGTTGGACCGGACCCAGAGCCAGTGCTCTGCGACGAGAGGCCACTGCGATGGTGAGGCCCACACAGGCCAAAGAATAAAGATGGATGAAAATAAATGGATTAAAAAATAAAATAAAAAATAAAATAACTCAACAAGAAAACAACCCCATTTAAAACTACGAGCACAAGATTTGAACAGACAGTCACCAAACATACACAGATGACAAATATCCACTGAAAGATGCTTAATGCGGTAGGCCAGTAAAGGAATCAAAATTTAAAAAACGACACTGAATTTATCTCTATACATCAATCAGAATGACTGAAATCAAAGACTTGACAACAACAAATGCTAAAGCTTTGGCTACAATTGGGAACAACTAGAACTCTCAGACACAGCTGGCAGAAATACTAAATGGTACAACTTTGAAAAGAAGTTTAGCAGCTTGGGGTTTGAGTTAAACACATACTTACCATGTGATCTACCAATCCTAAATATTTACCCAAGAGAAGTAAAAAATGTTCATTGTAACCAACAAACTTACAAAGAAACAAATTCCAGATAAAAGGAAAGGAAAAGAGTCCAGAAAGAGAACATGTATGTTGTCAACTGATTTTTAGCCAAGGTGCCAAAACAATTCAGTGGAGGAAACAAAGCATCTTAACAAGCGGGACAAGAAGATCATTTAACCACACAATGGGAAAAAACAGAACCTGACCCTTATTTCTCCCATAAAATTTTAAAATTAACTTTAGGAGAATCCTAGACCAAAATGTAAGAGCTAATATTATAAATAATATAGAGGAAAACATAGAAAATCTTTAGAACTATGGATTAGGCAAAAATGCCTTATATTGGACATAAAAAGCATGAGCCATAAAGAAAAAAAAAAAATACAACGGATGAATAGGGTTTATTTACAGGTAAAACTTCTGCTCTTTGAGACACTATAAAGTGGGAAGCCACAGATGAGGATAAAATACCTGAAAAACACATATCTGACACAGGACTTGTATCCAGAATACAAAAAAGAATTCTCAAAACTCAACAAGAGGGCTTCCCTGGTGGTCCAGTGGGAATAGAGTCTGCCTTGCAGTGCAAGGGGCGCCGGTTCGATCCCTGGCCGGGGAAGATCCCACATGCCGCGGAACGGTTGGACCGGACCCAGAGCCAGTGCTCTGCGACGAGAGGCCACTGCGATGGTGAGGCCCACACAGGCCAAAGAATAAAGATGGATGAAAATAAATGGATTAAAAAATAAAATAAAAAATAAAATAACTCAACAAGAAAACAACCCCATTTAAAACTACGAGCACAAGATTTGAACAGACAGTCACCAAACATACACAGATGACAAATATCCACTGAAAGATGCTTAATGCGGTAGGCCAGTAAAGGAATCAAAATTTAAAAAACGACACTGAATTTATCTCTATACATCAATCAGAATGACTGAAATCAAAGACTTGACAACAACAAATGCTAAAGCTTTGGCTACAATTGGGAACAACTAGAACTCTCAGACACAGCTGGCAGAAATACTAAATGGTACAACTTTGAAAAGAAGTTTAGCAGCTTGGGGTTTGAGTTAAACACATACTTACCATGTGATCTACCAATCCTAAATATTTACCCAAGAGAAGTAAAAACATGATCACGAAGAGAGGTGTACCCAAATGTTCACAGCAGCTTTACTCATGACGGCAAATAACTGGAAACCAATGTCTGTGGATATTTGTGAATGGATAAATAAAATGGGGTATGTGTGTGCCATGAAATATTCCACTCGAGTAAAAGGAACATACAACTGATACACAACTTTTGGATGGACCTCAAAAGCACTAGACTAAGTGAAAGTAGCCTGACTCAGAAGACTACATACTGTAGGCAAAACTACAGCAACAGAAAGTACATCAGTGGTTACCAATGGCCAGGAATGGGAGGAGACTGGCAGGGAAGAGGCAAGAGGAAAAGTTTTGGAGAAGAAATTATATCTGCGCAATCATCTACGGAGGAACTCCTATCTAAAATTAGGATTTATTTTAAAAGCTTTCTGTCTGCTGTCAATTTTTAGTAAGAAACCAAACTGTCAAACGTAAGACACACTGAATTTTCTAAATTCATATCAAAAGAGTTTTTTTTAAAGTCAATGCCTTTATTCTAAACCAGAGCTTGTCCAATTAGTTATGTATTAGTGGAAAAATTCAAAAGAAAAGAAAAAAATGTAATGTCAGCACTCAGCTGTAAAAAGTGCCAAATACTGATAACCTGGAAAACTAGCACTAGTGAAATATTAGTAGGCTTAGTGTTCAGCAAAGTCACTTTAATCAACCAAAAATAGACATGACTGCAATCCTAAAAACTAGCCAATTACTAAGGTTAGAAAATACAATGGATATGCCACAAATATAAACAAGCTGGAATTATATTAAAACATAGGAAGAAAACTTTTAAAGGACCCTAAGCAATATAAGCAAAAGTTCAAGTAAACATAAAAACACTGCATGTTTCTAGGTGGAAAAACAAAATATACTTAAAATGACTCCTTTTCCCAAATTACTGTATTCTAATTACAATCTCAATGAATTTGTTTTTAAGCTTAACAATTTTAATAGTCACTTGGGAGAGCAAATAAATAAGAACAGCAAAAAAAATTTCTGGCACAATGAGAATATTAAACTAAATTATAAAGCTACAATAATGAAAAGACTATGGCATGGAACATGAGCTAATCTGACAAGTATAACTAACTTATGAACATAACAAAAAGGTATCACATCACTAGGGAAAGGAAGAACTAGTTAACAAATAATGATGAAATGACTGAATAGCAATCTGGAGGCAATATCTTCCTAAATCATTTTTAAAACCCTTTAAAAAAAAGTACTTAAACATTAAGTCTCTTGAAGAAAAGGGCTTGCCTAAGTATAACAATGATAGAAAAAAACAAAGGAAAAGCTGGACAAATTTCACTCCTAAAGTAACAAATTTATTCAAAATCACTTTTCTTCCAAAATGATCAAAATTAAATGTCAAATAACAGATTAGGGAAAATGTTTGTAACAAGTATGACAACAGATTAATACCTTCTTTTTTTTTAATATTTTATTTTATTTTGGGGGTGGTCGTGCCACTTAATACCTTTTTTAATTCTGAAGCAGATCACCCAAGAAAAACCCAAAGGGCCTAACTGATGACTAGGACAAGACCAAGCAAGTCAACAAAGAGAAATAATTAGGAAACACACAGGAAAATACTCAGCTTCACAAGAAACTGTTAGATATATTGTATGTCATGCAGTTAGCAAAACACTTTTTGAAAATAAGAGCCAATTCTTGTAATAGAATATTAACAGGGACATGTGTGAAGCACAGTTCTTTTAAGAAATAGGTTGAGGCAAGCAAATTCATCGACAACCTAAAAAGAACCACACCCTTTAATGCAATAGAACTCTATGGAAATATGCAAAGAAAGCAATCCTTAAAAGAAAAAAATATCTATCTACAACAAGATGTTTACAGCTATCATCTACAGAAACAAAATTTGGAAATAAGTTGAAACAAGAAAAAAAATATGAACGATGGTGATTTGTACAGCATTCTCTTAACTTGTTCTAAAATCAATCTTCATAGTTTCCATCCTAGTCAATCCTTCTTACTGCCCAAAGACTATTCAGTTTCTAAACATCAAATACATCAAAGCTTAAAATCTTTGAATGGTTCGCACCACTTGAAAAAAAAGAAATCAAACTTCTTGGCAAAATTTCTAGAATTTATACATGCTCACTTAAATAAGCTTATGGCATGGAACATGAGCTAATCTGACAAGTATAACTAACTTATGAACATAACAAAAAGGTATCACATCACTAGGGAAAGGAAGAACTAGTTAACAAATAATGATGAAATGACTGAATAGCAATCTGGAGGCAATATCTTCCTAAATCATTTTTAAAACCCTTTAAAAAAAAGTACTTAAACATTAAGTCTCTTGAAGAAAAGGGCTTGCCTAAGTATAACAATGATAGAAAAAAACAAAGGAAAAGCTGGACAAATTTCACTCCTAAAGTAACAAATTTATTCAAAATCACTTTTCTTCCAAAATGATCAAAATTAAATGTCAAATAACAGATTAGGGAAAATGTTTGTAACAAGTATGACAACAGATTAATACCTTCTTTTTTTTTAATATTTTATTTTATTTTGGGGGTGGTCGTGCCACTTAATACCTTTTTTAATTCTGAAGCAGATCACCCAAGAAAAACCCAAAGGGCCTAACTGATGACTAGGACAAGACCAAGCAAGTCAACAAAGAGAAATAATTAGGAAACACACAGGAAAATACTCAGCTTCACAAGAAACTGTTAGATATATTGTATGTCATGCAGTTAGCAAAACACTTTTTGAAAATAAGAGCCAATTCTTGTAATAGAATATTAACAGGGACATGTGTGAAGCACAGTTCTTTTAAGAAATAGGTTGAGGAAAAAAAATTCATCGACAACCTAAAAAGAACCACACCCTTTAATGCAATAGAACTCTATGGAAATATGCAAAGAAAGCAATCCTTAAAAGAAAAAAATATCTATCTACAACAAGATGTTTACAGCTATCATCTACAGAAACAAAATTTGGAAATAAGTTGAAACAAGAAAAAAAATATATGAACGATGGTGATTTGTACAGCATTCTCTTAACTTGTTCTAAAATCAATCTTCATAGTTTCCATCCTAGTCAATCCTTCTTACTGCCCAAAGACTATTCAGTTTCTAAACATCAAATACATCAAAGCTTAAAATCTTTGAATGGTTCGCACCACTTGAAAAAAAAGAAATCAAACTTCTTGGCAAAATTTCTAAATAATCAGGTCCTAAAATGGCTTGGTCCTATCTACAGCTTCATCTCCTGCCACTCACACACAATGTATTGGCCATAAAGAACACACGTAAAAATGTGCAGAATTACTTCTCTATCTCCAGCATTCGTTCAAAATAAAATGTCAGGAAGGTCTTAATCCATGCTGAAACAGGATTTTGCCTTCATAGGGTGACAACAACTCACTCAGCAGAGACAACTCACTGCCTTCCGTGAGTTAGGTCTGATGCTAGAGGAAGAGCCTCTTAGTTTCAAAGGAAAGGTCAACGCAGGTCAAGGAGAGATCTATGGATAAGGGTATCTTGAGTTGAGCCTTAAAAGATGAGCAAGGATCTCAAGGAACAAGGGTAATTCCAAATAAATGAATTTATTTTCTTTTCCACCCAAGATGTTATAAGTTTGTAACAGACATTCTAGACAGACAATTTGGGCTCTGACATGCACTTAACCTCTCCACGTTTCTCCTACCTCTTGGAGCTATTATGAGAATTAAAAGTAACAACAGATGTAAACTTAATACAGTATCTGGCACTTAATAAGCATTTGATACACATCCCTTACATAGAAACACATAACAACACTAAATACAACAGTGTATTTCCAGGGTTTTGCATTCTTAGAATAAAGTAACAATGAATAAAAATAAGGGCAGAGAGGGCTTCCCTGGTGGTCCAGTGGGTAAGGACACCACCTTGCAGTGCAGGGGGCGCCGGTTCGACCCCTGGGAAGATCCCAAGTGCCGTGGAGCGGCTGGACCGATGTGTCCGACCACTGAGCTGGAGCTCTGGAGCACATGCGCCCAGAGCCAGTGCTCTGCGACAAGAGAGGCCACTGCGATGGGAGGCCCACACAGGTCAAAGAACAAAGATGGATGAAAATAGATACATGAAAGACCAATAGAAGTGGCCAAAAAAAGAGAGAGAAAAATGCAAAAACATAAAAATAATAAGGGCAAACAGAAAAAGTTTTAAGAACATGTTAAATAACATGTTACCATACAGCCAGAGTCAAAACGTTCTCTACACACCATGATGATATCCTACTACACGTTACAACAGCACAATAACTTATATTCATAACAACTATTGCTGTTGTTCAGTCACTAGGTCACGTTTGACTCTTTTGTGACTCCATGGACTGTAACCCACCAGGCTCCTCTGTCCATGGGATTTCCCAGGCAAGAATACTGAAGTGGGTTCCCATTCCCTTCTTCAGGGGAATCTTCCTGACCAAGAGATCAAACCTGCATCTCCTACATGACAGGCAGATTCTTTACCACTGAACCACCTGGCACTGAATCATAAATAGAACATTAAGTTCTATTAAGTTGGTCTGTTTGAAGAAGAATAGGGGATATTACATCTTTAAAACCCTTCAAAATCATTGAAAGATACAAAAAATGGCTAAAATAAAAACCTTGCAGGCAATATGCTAAATTATATATAAATAAATGACATGTTAGTATGTTCAACCAATGGGAAAAAAAGTAGAATCCATGTTTAAACACACACACACACACACTTAGTCACCAAGGAAAACCAAACTACATGTAATACCAAGGCAGATTCAGCCCCTGCCTGAAGGTTAGACTAGAAGAGATAAACTTCAGAGAAAAGGGAAGAGCTAAGCCACACTGGCTTCCTCCTCAGACACCAAGGAGGGAAAAAAATAAATTTGGGAAAATTCAAATCATTAACACTCCAAGAACAAGTCATTAAGGTGTACAGGCATATTCCCACTTAGAAATCTGAGAGGTATAATCAGGCTGCAATTCTTTAAAATTTTTTGAATCAACAAAATATGCAACAAAACAATACTAAGATACTAGCATATGTGAAATGAGATTTTTTTTTAAAAGCTAATTTTGCTTTAGCTATATACAGGCTTAACCACATTACTGCTTAGGGTTTTATAATTAATAACATAAGCAACAGCGTACAAAAACTTTTAAACTACAAAAAGATCTGCAATAAATGTTCTGGGGCTTCCCTGGTGGTCCAGTGGGTAAGGACACCGCCTTGCAGTGCAAGGGGCGCTGGTTCAATCCCTGGCCTGGGAGGATCCCACGTGCCACGGAGCGGCTGGACCGGTGTGTCCAACTACCGAGCCGGAGCTCAGGAGCGCATGCGCCCAGAGGCGGTGCTCTGCGACAACAGAGGCCACCGCGATGGGAGGCCCACAAGAGCCAAAGAACAAAGACGGATGAAAATAGAGAAATGAAAGACCAATAGAAGTGGCCCGTCCACCCCTTCCCTCCCCAACCCGCCCCCCAAAAAAATAAATAAATAAATATTAAAAAAATAATAAGAAATGTTCTGGAGAAGTAATCTGTTATTTCTCTATATCTAAGAATTTTAAATATTAGAAACTACACTGTTTTTTCCAGTCTTTGGTTTTCAAAAATAGTAATAACAAAAAATTGCCTTCAATTTTTTACCATCAAAGAATATCTTCTATCCAAGCCATCATAAGAAAAGCCTATTCATAAGTCTAACATATAAAAAATTTACATTTTATAATCAATTTTATGTACAAATACTAGTTGAAATGGATAGCTTTACCATACAGCCCATTTTAATGATTAAGTGCTAAGAGTGTCATAAAAAATAGAAGCAGTTTGATGGGACAGATCAGATCTTAACCACCAATGACCTGAGGAATCTCAAATGCGGTATTAAATTAGCCTAGCCTTCTTTGCATTAACAAATATCAAACAGTTTGCTAGCTGACTGTAATCTTAGGAACAGCATGTGGAAAAGTCCAATATCTGTTGTGGGCAGAGATCTCATGGTTCAGATATTTCTCCTTCAGTTTGTGTGTACGTGTGAGAATGTGCGTATGAGGGAGCGTGTGTACGTATGTGTGACAGACACCATGCAAGACTTGTTTACACCTTTCAGTAAAGGGCAATTCTACATGAGGAAAAAATTGAGTAACTACAATTCATAAAGCATCCTGGAATCAAAGACAGTCTATAAATTTAAAATGTTAGTATGGTATTAATATAAAGCAAAGAACAATTATTTTACATCATTTTACAGTTCAAGTGTACTGCAAACCAAATAAAAATTCACTATGGGATCTGCCCACACACACACACATTTTTTTAAAGTAATTTTCCTCTATTATGGAACTCAAACCTAAATGAACTGTTAAACACTTAGTCTAAAGGTATGCCAAACATTTCTTAAGGTCTTAACAAAGAATCAACATTTTTTTTTTTTTTAAAACAAAACGAGGCCTAGGTTAAATATTTTATTTGGCTTCTCAAGATGGACCGAAAAGTTGGGCACCAGCTCCAGACCAGTTCCTGGACGCACATCAAACACAGCCTGTCATTTATCCAGTCAGTCAAAACAATCTTTTCCATCTAACTCTTTAATGTTTACGTCCTAAAAGGCTGCTAATTGAATCCAGTTCTTAAAAATCTATTTGTTAAAATCTATACCATCTAATCTGTAAATGAACAAAAATGAAAAAATATATATTAACTTTCCTGGCAAAACAGAAGGGAATCTACCATACGTAACCAAAAGGAAGAGGGTGAAGTTTTCAATATTTAAGTAGTTTTCTCTTACAATATGACAGAGACAAATTCCCAATGGTTTTAAGAAATTGAGACTATCTAAAACTGTTTTTACAATTAAGGGAACACAGTATATTTACAATTCCTCAGAAAAATCTAAAAATACAAAATCACTCTATAGATTTAGTCCAGTGTTTCCTATCCTTCCAAAAATAAGTGTAATCTTTTCTCCTAACTTTACCCATGAATTTTTATAATGTATCATATGCAGTAAGAAAACCACAGATAAACACTTTATCATCTACTGAATCACACTAAAAACCTCAAACTCATGTTATCTGCAGAAAATCAAAATTCCTATTTTCTCCTTCATGTTCTCATTGTGTGTAGAGCCTAGGAGGAGTTAAGTAGCCACCAGCCTATTTCTGACACTTTTGACACACCTGGAATCACAGGTTCTTTCCATGATCACTGGCACAGGGCTGACTCCACAGAGAAACAGCAGTAGATAAACTCTAAAACAACAAAGATGCCTTATAAAGGACTCCACTGATTCATAAGAAAATAAGGAAACTGAATGGGGCGAACTAGAGGAGACAGGCACCTCCCCAATCCAGGTTTTCCATTAAGAACCACTCAGTTAATGATTCTTCGCAATTTTCCTTAGAGAAGGTAAAACTGTCAAGAAAAGTAATACATTTTAAAAACTGCAGCCAACATACAGTCAAGCTAAATTCTCAAATACCTAATTCACTGCAAGTTTTTATCTCGAAAGTTTAGCCAGTGGACTGGGATGTGACACACAAGCATTCAATTACAAAATTAGTCCATATAAATCTCAAAGTCTAGTGAAGGCAAACATAATTACAGGTTATTCTTACACGCGCACCCACACACACACATACACACGCAGTTTCTCTAAGGAAAGCCAGCTTTTCTCACCGCACATTCGAATATTAACGTGGATAACTTATTAATAGTGACTACTGAAGTCAGGATTACTACACTGGTTTCAATTACACTTTTCAAACCCTAAACAGTTTTTCCTTAAAATGGGGGTAACACGACCACGTAAGAAAATCAAAAACGTACCTGCAACGTTACAGACTTACTGCACTTGGGATCATAAACACTCTGTAGGAAAAGCCTGCTATCTAGCAACCCCTCCAGACATTCTTTTCCATTTAGAAAAGGGAAGGTGAGGCGAAGAGGGAAGAGACAACTTCGCTTCGAAGTCAGCTTGAGCACGTACTTAGCAAGGAGCCCCGAAAAACTGTGTTCTTAAAGCAGGTCTAGAGTTAAAGGGAGACACAAGTTCTGCGGCCTACGAGGAATAACCCCAAACATGTTACCCTGCAATCAAACACTTCCAAAACACAGAGGGTACAGCGAGCCCGAGTCGTCGGATCCGGCAGACACACACCGGAAAAGTCAACCTCAGTCTCCTGCTCTCTCTCAAGTCGTGCGTTTCAGGTGTGCGGCACCGGCTGCTGCGCCTGGCAGTCGAGAGGGAAGGTTTTGCACGCGGGCATAAGTGGGCGAACAAGTTAACAACCAGGAACACACACACACACACCCCCTCCCGTTAAGCGCTCCATCTTTAAGGAGTGTTTACTGCGCGCAGTCAGCAGCCGGATTCAATAATCCCCGCCACAGGGGCATCCGATCCACGTAGATTCAACAACAAAGATGCCTTATAAAGGACTCCACTGATTCATAAGAAAATAAGGAAACTGAATGGGGCGAACTAGAGGAGACAGGCACCTCCCCAATCCAGGTTTTCCATTAAGAACCACTCAGTTAATGATTCTTCGCAATTTTCCTTAGAGAAGGTAAAACTGTCAAGAAAAGTAATACATTTTAAAAACTGCAGCCAACATACAGTCAAGCTAAATTCTCAAATACCTAATTCACTGCAAGTTTTTATCTCGAAAGTTTAGCCAGTGGACTGGGATGTGACACACAAGCATTCAATTACAAAATTAGTCCATATAAATCTCAAAGTCTAGTGAAGGCAAACATAATTACAGGTTATTCTTACACGCGCACCCACACACACACATACACACGCAGTTTCTCTAAGGAAAGCCAGCTTTTCTCACCGCACATTCGAATATTAACGTGGATAACTTATTAATAGTGACTACTGAAGTCAGGATTACTACACTGGTTTCAATTACACTTTTCAAACCCTAAACAGTTTTTCCTTAAAATGGGGGTAACACGACCACGTAAGAAAATCAAAAACGTACCTGCAACGTTACAGACTTACTGCACTTGGGATCATAAACACTCTGTAGGAAAAGCCTGCTATCTAGCAACCCCTCCAGACATTCTTTTCCATTTAGAAAAGGGAAGGTGAGGCGAAGAGGGAAGAGACAACTTCGCTTCGAAGTCAGCTTGAGCACGTACTTAGCAAGGAGCCCCGAAAAACTGTGTTCTTAAAGCAGGTCTAGAGTTAAAAGGGAGACACAAGTTCTGCGGCCTACGAGGAATAACCCCAAACATGTTACCCTGCAATCAAACACTTCCAAAACACAGAGGGTACAGCGAGCCCGAGTCGTCGGATCCGGCAGACACACACCGGAAAAGTCAACCTCAGTCTCCTTCTCTCTCTCAAGTCGTGCGTTTCAGGTGTGCGGCACCGGCTGCTGCGCCTGGCAGTCGAGAGGGAAGGTTTTGCACGCGGGCATAAGTGGGCGAACAAGTTAACAACCAGGAACACACACACACACACCCCCTCCCGTTAAGCGCTCCATCTTTAAGGAGTGTTTACTGCGCGCAGTCAGCAGCCGGATTCAATAATCCCCGCCACAGGGGCTCCTCATCCCCTCCACGACCCCACCTGGGCAGCAGCCCAAGGGCTGCTCCCCGACGCCCCGGGAGAGAGCCGCGCTCCTCCGCCAAGGCTTTCTGACCTCAAATCCGCCTGGAATTCCACTCCGGGGAACCCCCCGCCCCGCCCCACCAACAAAAGACCCCCGAGTCAGCCCCGGCTTTTGTAACAATCTCCCAACAAGGGACAGTGCTTTGGCCATTACTCGCCGCAAGCTAGGCCTGCCCACGTCCCCGACCTCCCGCTCACCATTGATCGCGACCCTGGCCCTTCGCAAGGCCACCGGCACCCCCCGCCGGTTCGCCCACCCCGCGGCCGCCCCGGCCTGGCTCCCGCCGCCCGCCCAACCCCCTCACCTGTCAGGCGCAGCTTGACGGGCCCGTTCCTCCGGCCCCCGGGGTTAGACATGTCCCCGGCGGCGGGGGCGGCGGCGGGGCTGCGGCCGCGGCGCGGGGCCCGGGGCCGGCGGGCGGCGGGCGGGGCGGGAGCGACGGCGAGGCGCGGCGCAGTCACCACCGCGGCCGGGGCTGGGGCCCGAGCAGCCGGCGCCGCGGCCGCCACGGCCGGAGGGTCCCGGATGTGCCGAGCGTCGTCGCCATGAGCCGCGGAGGGAGCAGGACGCCGAGCTCCCCCCTCCTCCCACTTCTCCTTCCTCGGCCCGGGCCGCACAACAAAGCGGCAGCCGCGGCCGGCCGCGCCGCCTCCGCCCGCGCCCCCGCCGCCCCCGCGCCGCCGCCTCCGCCTTTCCCTCTTCTCGGCTCGGTGAGGCCCAGGAGCCGACGGGGCCGGCCGGTCGAGGCGGGCGGTGCTCGGCGGCGCCGGAGCAGGACTCTGGGCTCGGCCGCTTCCTCCTCCACCCGCCCTCTTGTCTGAGGGAACCGGGTCCTGGGGCGGCCGCCGCCACTCGTCGGCTCCGGGGGGCGGGGAGGAGACGGGAGGCGGGGCCGGCGGGCGGGGCGGGGCTGGAGGGCGGGGCCTGGGCGGGCGCGCGCAGAGTGCCCCGGGCGCCGGGGCGCCAGGCCCCGGGCTCGGCCTGGGCGCGGCGGTCGGGGCTGGTGTGCCCTGCTGTCCCAGGCAGAAGTTCAGGAAGGAGCAGGTAGAGAAGCAGGGTGGCGACGCCGAGGTCTGTGGTGCCAGGAGGGCCTAGAGTTCAGCCTGCTTCAGGGAGAGCTTTTGTCCGCGCAATACAGGCTGCTTTTATTAGACGCCCACTGCGTGCAGGGGCGAGCAGTTAGACCCGAATCTGTAAGGTCGGGATTGCGCGTCGGCTGGGGTGAGAGAAGAGACTCTATTCCCACATCTAGGGTTCCGGCAAATTCCCAGGGGTGTTTTGCTCCAGGTATAGCAGTTGCCAGCTCCATCCAGGGCTCACCTGGTGAACGAGATCAGGTTACCAGCCTGCGTGGGCTCTTTTCTTCAGCAGTAGCGCGAGGATAGGAGGATGGTAATGCCTTAAAAGATAATTAACAAGATAAGCCTCTGAGAGCAATGTATGAAAAGCTCTTCGTACAGGACTGTATTTCATTATCTCAGGAGGAAAAAATAGAAAATGAAATTAAAATGAATGAACCTGGCCCTTTGACCCTGTAATTGCACTCAGGAATTTATTCTTGATATAATGTACAGAAGATGTTCTTGCAAAGTTCGGTTAATAACAAAAAGGGGGTGAGCTAATGGCGAATTTCATTGCATCAACCGCATGGGTTTTAATGCCGCCATTTAAATGGCGGTTATGAAGATCATATAATATGGAAGAATTTACAAGTGATTAAAAAGCAGAACAAAAAGCTTCATGCAAACGTACACATGGGGGATTCTTTTGTGTGTGCTGTTGCTTTCGCTTAAGGCTATCATTGCCATTTTAGATCTTTAATAAGACCTGATATATTTTAAACCTGTGTCAACTGTTTCTTAATTCATCAGTAATTGTCATCTTATTCTCCAGATGAAGTTACCTCCAAGAACGTCTCATCAATCTGGATACAGCCCTACAATTAAAGTGATCCAAAAATTATATAAAGTTCTGGAAGTTAGACAAGGAATTCAGGGGATGGTGCTAGAAATTCATTCAACAAATACTGAGTGCTTGCCATGTGCAAAACAGTGAACAAATTCCTTTAAATGCTTCTTTGTGCTACAGAAACTGAAGATACACTAATCAATGTCAACGATGGTTATAATTACACTTTAAAAGACTAGATGGATAATGGCAATAAAACTTAGCAAACTGATGTATACATATACATTTGCCTTGTTCGAATGGCTCACACCGTTCCCAACCACCCACTAACACAGTTTGCCATTTTGTATTAGGTAACAGAAGTTAAGGTTTCAGAAAACAATGGAGGAGCTGTGGAGATTGCCTGTTGTGAAATGTAAAGCAATACATTGAAATACGCAAGTGACAGTTCAGGAAAAAATGTATACATGCTTAATAAGCAGATAAGGATTCTGTTTAGGCTTGCCTGCATGTAAGTTTAAATCTTATTGTTGTTTTTTTTTTTTAAAGATTCAGGTAAGAATGAATACTTTAAAAGCTATACTCTTTAGGAGAGCTAAACTTTCATTAGATTGTATTTCAGCCTTAGACACACAGCATTGCTTCATCCCTGGAGAAATGGCAACCCACTCCATTTTTCTAGCCTGGAAAATCCCATAGACAGAGGAGCCTGGTAGACTTTCAGTCCACGGGGTCACAAGAAGTTGGACACGACTGAGAAACAGCATACACACATTGCTTCATCATGACAACACTTTTAGACAAATTTTTGAGAGAAAAAGAGGAGGAACAGCAACTCCTAGGGAATTCACTCTTTTCTTCCTTCCTAAAATAGAAATCTACTTCTAATGTAAATTGTACCTGCACATGTTTCTTATGCATATGGGAATTGCAGAAAATCTCTTCAAAACCTTTTTATTCCCTTGTGACTTCTAATTTGCTCTCAGTGGAATTGTGCACCTTTTACCAAATCATTGTTTTAGGCATCTGTCTCAAGTATACTAATTCCACCTATTTCATACCAATAAAATGCGTCTTTCTTCACAATTGCCACTGAATAGAACTTTCCAGTGAAAATGCTCAAAGAACCCGTTCAATAGTGTTTTTGAGCAAAAGTTTTAAACTTTTCATGAACTTAATCACTTCATTCAACAAATACTGAGTGCTTGCCATGTGCAAAACAGTGAACAAATTCCTTTAAATGCTTCTTTGTGCTACAGAAACTGAAGATACACTAATCAATGTCAACGATGGTTATAATTACACTTTAAAAGACTAGATGGATAATGGCAATAAAACTTAGCAAACTGATGTATACATATACATTTGCCTTGTTCGAATGGCTCACACGCTCCCAACCACCCACTAACACAGTTTGCCATTTTGTATTAGGTAACAGAAGTTAAGGTTTCAGAAAACAATGGAGGAGCTGTGGAGATTGCCTGTTGTGAAATGTAAAGCAATACATTGAAATACGCAAGTGACAGTTCAGGAAAAAATGTATACATGCTTAATAAGCAGATAAGGATTCTGTTTAGGCTTGCCTGCATGTAAGTTTAAATCTTATTGTTGTTTTTTTTTTTTAAAGATTCAGGTAAGAATGAATACTTTAAAAGCTATACTCTTTAGGAGAGCTAAACTTTCATTAGATTGTATTTCAGCCTTAGACACACAGCATTGCTTCATCCCTGGAGAAATGGCAACCCACTCCATTTTTCTAGCCTGGAAAATCCCATAGACAGAGGAGCCTGGTAGACTTTCAGTCCACGGGGTCACAAGAAGTTGGACACGACTGAGAAACAGCATACACACATTGCTTCATCATGACAACACTTTTAGACAAATTTTTGAGAGAAAAAGAGGAGGAACAGCAACTCCTAGGGAATTCACTCTTTTCTTCCTTCCTAAAATAGAAATCTACTTCTAATGTAAATTGTACCTGCACATGTTTCTTATGCATATGGGAATTGCAGAAAATCTCTTCAAAACCTTTTTATTCCCTTGTGACTTCTAATTTGCTCTCAGTGGAATTGTGCACCTTTTACCAAATCATTGTTTTAGGCATCTGTCTCAAGTATACTAATTCCACCTATTTCATACCAATAAAATGCGTCTTTCTTCACAATTGCCACTGAATAGAACTTTCCAGTGAAAATGCTCAAAGAACCCGTTCAATAGTGTTTTTGAGCAAAAGTTTTAAACTTTTTTTCATGAACTTAATCACTTCAAGTTGCACTCTTTAGGACAGTATCCTAGACCAGAGGTGAAAATCTACACACGGTTCTAAGAGTATTTAAAACCTTTTGTTTAAATATGTTTCTGTTTTCCAAAACTAATGTTAAATTTGATGTGACTTTGCAAGAAAATGCTTACCATCTGTAGTTGGTATTTTCCTTCTGCTCCAGCCATTAATATAGTTTGTACATAGAAGGGTTGTCTCCAGTAATAAAAAAATCTGTCTGGGGGTAAGATTATGTTAATAACGGTACCCCTGTGAGGCTATTTTTGTAGTGTAAATTTCTAATGTAATACAATTTATGTGCCATGAAAAAAGCAAACATTTGAGCACTCAGCAGTTTCTACCACTGCTTCAAAATTCAACTTTCTTTAATGTTTACATATTATTCATTTAATATTCATCTCTGGCTTCCTCCAAATCAGCTTATAACTGATGAAGCAGCCAAGCACAGCCCCCATATATTCGATCAACCTGACTCTCCCTCCCCCACCTCCACTCATTTCCCTTCTGCCTCTGCTGATCCCAGGTCCTCAAAATTAGGTTCACTAAAAACACTCACCTGGAGTCTTGTCCTGACATGATTAAGTTCCATGCTGAGCTGTTCTCTGTGGCCCCTGCCCACACCCCCTCCCAGCAGACCTGGTCCCCAGTGGTAGCAGCTGAAGTCCCACCCAGGACCTCTCTCTGTCTCTAGGTCTGGACTCCCCCGTGCTTCTCACCTTCAGGCTTTCTCAGCCTCTCCCGTGGTACATTAAGATGGTAGTCCTTAACCACATGCTCTTCTGAGGGAATCTGCCCTCCCCCATGGCTCTAACCTAGTACCCCAGGCTCCATCTCCAGGCACTCTGATTCAACAGGTTGGGTGGGGCCCATGAGTCTACATTTCTAAGGCTGCCAGTGGAGAGAACCCACTTTGAGAACCAGAGCCTTAGACTAGAGATGAGCCTGGGTGGCTCCAGTTTTACTAGGCGAGCTTGGCCTCATCCAGCTGAGCCGGGGGTAGATGACTGACCAAGTGACCAATCAGATTTTCTCTCCTCGGAACACGCCAGGAGCTACTGGGCCACTGAGTTAGTGGTGGCGAGCGAGCGAGTGGAGAAGTCCCAGAGGTAGCAGCTAAGGAAGCCACTTTAAGGCTCAATTAGATAAATAGAAGAGGAAATGAGGATGTATAAAAAAGGCTAACAAAACAGACAAACTGAGAGAGTGGAGATAAGAGGTTTCATAACTAAAGAGGGAAACAAAGGGAGTGATTGTCTGACCAATTTCCTGCCTCTACTCCCAGCCCAGGTGTGACTTCTTACAATTCATTTCCAGAGGATCTCACTGTGCAGAATAACCACCCTGTTTCTTACTAAAGCAAATGTGTAAGTGGATCATCTCTGGTTCGTTCACTTTGTCTCTGCTTAGGACACCCTTTCCTTTTCAGGCTGTCCTTAACTCTTCCCCAAACACCCTTATGTTCTGCTGTGCTCCTAGGTTGTATTCTTCCCCAGAACCAAATCTCACCTACAACCCAGCTTAGATCCTGCCAGCCAGGACCAGCACTTTTTTTTTTTTTTTTTTTAGGACCAGCACTTTTAGAATCTAGTGGAGTCTAACACACGTGGCTGTGCTGCTCTTGACATATAGCTAGTAATGTCCTGCACGTATAAAATGCACATTGGATTTTAAATATTTAGTATGGGGAGGGCTTCCCTGGTAGCTCAGTGGTAAAGAATTCGCCTGCCAACATAGGAGACACAGGTTCAGTCCCTGATCCTCAGAAGATCCCACATGCTGAGCAACTAAGCTTGTTACACCGCAACTATTGAGCCTATGCTCTAGAGCCGAGGAGCTGCAACTATTGAGCTCTAGAGCCCATACACTGCAACAAGAGAACCCACCACAATGGAAAGTCTGAGCACCACACCTAGAGAGTAGCTTTGCCTCTCCTCAACTAGAGAAAAGCCCATGCAGCAATGAAAACCCAGCACAACCACCAATAAAATTTAAAGGTTAAAAAAAAAAAGACAGTGGGGAGAGGGAAAGAAGGCAAAATAAATATCTTAGCCTCTTTTATATCAGTGACATTGAAATTACAGTATTTTGGAAATATTGGATTGAAGTCTTTGTTGTTGTTGCTTTGGGCTGTGCAACCTGTGGGATCTTGGTTCCCCAACCAGAAATCAAGCTCGCATCCCCTGCATTGAAAGCATAGAGTCTTAACCACTGGGCCATCAGGGAAGTACCAAAATAAAGTCTTAATTTCTCCATTTCGTTTTACTCTTTCTAAAGTGACTACTGGAAAATGAAACTACAAATGTGACTCCCTTTTATTTATTTAATTATTTAGGCCTCGCTGCATGGCTTATGGGATCTTAATTCCCCAACCAGATATCAAACCCAGGCCCTCAGCAGTGAGAGCTCAGAGTTTTAACCACTGGATCTCCAGGGGAAATTTCCCATGACTCACTTCATATTTCTGTTGAACACTGGTGATCTAAAGGATAATGACTACCCCACCCACCTATCTCCAGAAATTTTGCCACCAGCCATCCCCTATCAGGGGGTTCTGTGGTCTTTTCCTGCATTACTCTTAGGATCTTCTTCTACCCACACAGGTCTGCAGCCAATTTCTTTTCTTCTTCTTTTTTTTTTTTTGACCAGGGGGCATGTGGGATCTAGTTCCCTGACCATGGATCAAACTCAAGCCCCCTGCATTGGAAGCACGGAGTCTTAACCACTGGACCACCAGGGTAGTCCCTGCTACCAATTTCTGAAATAAGGTCAATTCAACAGCAAAGATCTCACACTAGTGAACAGGATAATTTTGTATCAAGAGCCTTTTTCTGCCACTACTCCACCTGAGTTGGACTTAAATTGACTATCATACTTTGTGGCTAAGTCTTAGGTTTGGACAGATTTTATACAGCAGATTCCTATGTCCAGTAGAGATGGACTAGATGACCTCAGTTATGCATTGAATTTTGTCCCCTCTCTCCCAAAATACGTTGCAGTCCTAAACTCCACCCCTGGCACCAGTAAATATAATCTTATTTGAAAATAGAATCTTTTAGATGAGGCCATTAGGGTGAGTCCTAATTCAATGTGACCGGTTAAAAAAAAAAAGACAGTGGGGAGAGGGAAAGAAGGCAAAATAAATATCTTAGCCTCTTTTATATCAGTGACATTGAAATTACAGTATTTTGGAAATATTGGATTGAAGTCTTTGTTGTTGTTGCTTTGGGCTGTGCAACCTGTGGGATCTTGGTTCCCCAACCAGAAATCAAGCTCGCATCCCCTGCATTGAAAGCATAGAGTCTTAACCACTGGGCCATCAGGGAAGTACCAAAATAAAGTCTTAATTTCTCCATTTCGTTTTACTCTTTCTAAAGTGACTACTGGAAAATGAAACTACAAATGTGACTCCCTTTTATTTATTTAATTATTTAGGCCTCGCTGCATGGCTTATGGGATCTTAATTCCCCAACCAGATATCAAACCCAGGCCCTCAGCAGTGAGAGCTCAGAGTTTTAACCACTGGATCTCCAGGGAATTCCCATGACTCACTTCATATTTCTGTTGAACACTGGTGATCTAAAGGATAATGACTACCCCACCCACCTATCTCCAGAAATTTTGCCACCAGCCATCCCCTATCAGGGGGTTCTGTGGTCTTTTCCTGCATTACTCTTAGGATCTTCTTCTACCCACACAGGTCTGCAGCCAATTTCTTTTCTTCTTCTTTTTTTTTTTTTGACCAGGGGGCATGTGGGATCTAGTTCCCTGACCATGGATCAAACTCAAGCCCCCTGCATTGGAAGCACGGAGTCTTAACCACTGGACCACCAGGGTAGTCCCTGCTACCAATTTCTGAAATAAGGTCAATTCAACAGCAAAGATCTCACACTAGTGAACAGGATAATTTTGTATCAAGAGCCTTTTTCTGCCACTACTCCACCTGAGTTGGACTTAAATTGACTATCATACTTTGTGGCTAAGTCTTAGGTTTGGACAGATTTTATACAGCAGATTCCTATGTCCAGTAGAGATGGACTAGATGACCTCAGTTATGCATTGAATTTTGTCCCCTCTCTCCCAAAATACGTTGCAGTCCTAAACTCCACCCCTGGTACCAGTAAATATAATCTTATTTGAAAATAGAATCTGTATTTAAGATGAGGCCATTAGGGTGAGTCCTAATTCAATGTGACTGTATCCTTAAAGAAGAAAATGCTATTTGAAGTCAGAGACACATAAGAAGAATGCCATATGGTGACAGAGGTAGAGACAAGAGTGTGTAGCTGCCAGCCAAGGCATGCCAATGTTTGTAGGCCACCATCAGAAACTAGGAAAAGGGACTTTCCTGGTGATCCAGTGGTTAAGAATCCTCCTTACAGTTTGATCACTGGTGTGGGAACTAAGATTCCACATGACACAGGAAGACTAAGCCCATGGACCACAATTAGGGAGTTCAAGTGCCCCAGTGAAAGATCCTGTGTGCTGCAACTAAAACCCTATGCAGCCAAATAAGTATTTTTTTAAAAAAAGGAAGCTCGGAAGAGGCAAGGAAGTATTCTACCCAGAGTGTTAGAGAGAGCATGGTCTTGCCAATATCTTAATTTTGGACTTCTAGATTTCATAACTGTGGGAAAAATAAATTTCTGCTGTTTTCTTCCACCCAGTTTGTGATTTTTTTTTGTCACAAGAGCCCTAGGAAATTAAAACAACCTCTCAGTCTGTTCCATACCCAATTATGTTATGTACAACACAGGTAAAAAAGGCACATTGCATAACTGCTTTTCATCATTTTTTGCATTGACAATAGTGTGCTATATTTTAAAATTAAATCCTGTAAATCAAACCCATTTTTATGCCCCCATTTTCAAATATCTTGAGTATACAAACTGCCCTCTGATACGGTGAATTCTGAGTTAAAGGAGAACGTAATTTGAAGGGATTGCATATTTTCCAAAGCCAATTTGGTGATTTAAGCGTGGAAGTATTACAATGAAATGTTTGAAAAGTTATCTGTGCATGGTTTGCTGTAAGCTGATATCATGAAGCAACACATCTTTTCAGGATGAGGTAGCAGCCCCAGCCCTGGGGGAAAGGGAGCGGGCGCATCAGTCAACTGCAACTACTTGGACAACTGAGCAACACGAGCAGGCTCGACCAAAGAAAGAGTCATATCCAATCATCTTCAACATAAAAATTGTGGTAGCTACAACATGATTCTCCAAGGGCGGGATGGGAGGAGATGTGGAAATATTTGTATGATGCAGTCTTTATGGGTAAAAAGGGCGAGAGAATGGTGATGGTAACAATTCCTTGCCTGAGGCCATTAGGGTGAGTCCTAATTCAATGTGACTGTATCCTTAAAGAAGAAAATGCTATTTGAAGTCAGAGACACATAAGAAGAATGCCATATGGTGACAGAGGTAGAGACAAGAGTGTGTAGCTGCCAGCCAAGGCATGCCAATGTTTGTAGGCCACCATCAGAAACTAGGAAAAGGGACTTTCCTGGTGATCCAGTGGTTAAGAATCCTCCTTACAGTTTGATCACTGGTGTGGGAACTAAGATTCCACATGACACAGGAAGACTAAGCCCATGGACCACAATTAGGGAGTTCAAGTGCCCCAGTGAAAGATCCTGTGTGCTGCAACTAAAACCCTATGCAGCCAAATAAGTATTTTTTTAAAAAAAGGAAGCTCGGAAGAGGCAAGGAAGTATTCTACCCAGAGTGTTAGAGAGAGCATGGTCTTGCCAATATCTTAATTTTGGACTTCTAGATTTCATAACTGTGGGAAAAATAAATTTCTGCTGTTTTCTTCCACCCAGTTTGTGATTTTTTTTTGTCACAAGAGCCCTAGGAAATTAAAACAACCTCTCAGTCTGTTCCATACCCAATTATGTTATGTACAACACAGGTAAAAAAGGCACATTGCATAACTGCTTTTCATCATTTTTTGCATTGACAATAGTGTGCTATATTTTAAAATTAAATCCTGTAAATCAAACCCATTTTTATGCCCCCATTTTCAAATATCTTGAGTATACAAACTGCCCTCTGATACGGTGAATTCTGAGTTAAAGGAGAACGTAATTTGAAGGGATTGCATATTTTCCAAAGCCAATTTGGTGATTTAAGCGTGGAAGTATTACAATGAAATGTTTGAAAAGTTATCTGTGCATGGTTTGCTGTAAGCTGATATCATGAAGCAACACATCTTTTCAGGATGAGGTAGCAGCCCCAGCCCTGGGGGAAAGGGAGCGGGCGCATCAGTCAACTGCAACTACTTGGACAACTGAGCAACACGAGCAGGCTCGACCAAAGAAAGAGTCATATCCAATCATCTTCAACATAAAAATTGTGGTAGCTACAACATGATTCTCCAAGGGCGGGATGGGAGGAGATGTGGAAATATTTGTATGATGCAGTCTTTATGGGTAATGCAGAGAATATGGGCCAGAATGAGATCAACATGGCTCACAAGCCAATGGGTCAATGTCAACCATTGCTTAAAAACCTTCAATGGCTGCTCCTTGCCTTTGGAATCCAACCCAAACAGCTTTAGTGGCACAAAAGGAATGTTCATGATATAAATATATAAAGTTTTTTAAAGCAGAAAAAGAGTTATATGTGAGGGATAAACCCAACTGCCATTTTAAAATAAATATATTCATAAATATATTCATTCATTCCAAATGGTCTGTACAAAGCATATAGTAGCTACTAAGTACTGTTCTTACAGCTTGTAATCTAAGGAAGACAGTCAACAAGGAAACAATATGTAGAATATGAAGGGTAAAAAGAGAATTATCTGTTGCCTTGTAGATGCACTTTCCATGTTGACGTCAATTCAATCAGAGCGATTCTCCAAAGTTTTTCTGAACATGTTGAGAAAGAGTTTATCTCTTTCTCACTAAACATATGCTAGATGGACAGGCAGTGTGTGTGGGGGGGGTCATATTATGGCCCTCAATGTCAGACATTGTCATTAGAGTCAGCACAGAGGAAGAGGGGCCAAGGGATGGAGAGAGTGGAATCTGATCTTGATTATCTGAGCCCCTGGATCCAACCATTCCTAAATCCACCACATAGTTTGGGTCAAGTGTTCAGTCACTTCCCCACAAGAGTCCTAACTGATACACTTAGGGAAGTGGAATCTCTAGGGTAAAAACTGCAATCTGCCTGATTAATAAGGTCTTCAAGTGAATAATTTTTGAAGAGGTGAAAAAATTTGGGTCCAAAACACAGGCCAGCAAACATTTTCTGTAGGGGACCAGAAACTATTTCAGGCTTTGCCAGCCATAGAGCTCTCCTTGGCAACGATTAATACTCAACGCTGGTGTCATAATGCAAGAGCAGCAATGGATGAATGGGTCTAGCTATGTCCTAATAAAACTCGACCAAAGAAAGAGTCATATCCAATCATCTTCAACATAAAAATTGTGGTAGCTACAACATGATTCTCCAAGGGCGGGATGGGAGGAGATGTGGAAATATTTGTATGATGCAGTCTTTATGGGTAATGCAGAGAATATGGGCCAGAATGAGATCAACATGGCTCACAAGCCAATGGGTCAATGTCAACCATTGCTTAAAAACCTTCAATGGCTGCTCCTTGCCTTTGGAATCCAACCCAAACAGCTTTAGTGGCACAAAAGGAATGTTCATGATATAAATATATAAAGTTTTTTAAAGCAGAAAAAAATTTATCTGTGAGGAATAATCCCAACTGCCATTTTAAAATAAATATATTCATAAATATATTCATTCATTCCAAATGGTCTGTACAAAGCATATAGTAGCTACTAAGTACTGTTCTTACAGCTTGTAATCTAAGGAAGACAGTCAACAAGGAAACAATATGTAGAATATGAAGGGTAAAAAGAGAATTATCTGTTGCCTTGTAGATGCACTTTCCATGTTGACGTCAATTCAATCAGAGCGATTCTCCAAAGTTTTTCTGAACATGTTGAGAAAGAGTTTATCTCTTTCTCACTAAACATATGCTAGATGGACAGGCAGTGTGTGTGGGGGGGGTCATATTATGGCCCTCAATGTCAGACATTGTCATTAGAGTCAGCACAGAGGAAGAGGGGCCAAGGGATGGAGAGAGTGGAATCTGATCTTGATTATCTGAGCCCCTGGATCCAACCATTCCTAAATCCACCACATAGTTTGGGTCAAGTGTTCAGTCACTTCCCCACAAGAGTCCTAACTGATACACTTAGGGAAGTGGAATCTCTAGGGTAAAAACTGCAATCTGCCTGATTAATAAGGTCTTCAAGTGAATAATTTTTGAAGAGGTGAAAAATTGGCTCCAAAACACAGGCCAGCAAACATTTTCTGTAGGGGACCAGAAACTATTTCAGGCTTTGCCAGCCATAGAGCTCTCCTTGGCAACGATTAATACTCAACGCTGGTGTCATAATGCAAGAGCAGCAATGGATGAATGGGTCTAGCTATGTCCTAATAAAACTTTATTTATAAAAGCACACAGCAGGCTAGATTTGGCCCACTGTCCATAGTGCTAGCTCCTGCTCTAGATCCAAGGCCATAAGTAAAGAGGACAGTGTCATACCTGGGAGTGTCAGTAGGATTCTGAAAAGTGTTTTTCCAAGATCTGTGAAACCAGAAATCATTTAATGGTTGAGGGAAGGAAACCAATACTATTCAACAAAAACTAATGTTTACTGAAGACTCACTCTGTGTCAGTTGCTGCCCTACAAGGTATATAATTTAGGAGGTTTGGGTTAGCAAGAAACAGAAAGCCTGACTCAAACAAGCTTAAATAAAAGAGATTTATTATTTCCTATAACAAGTAGTTATGAGGTAGAATTGACTAGGTCACTGGAGTTTCACTGGTTTAGTGATATGTTCAAGGACCCAGGTTCTTTCCATCGCATGCCTCTGCCTTCCTCAGGGCTCTGGTTTTGCCTTCAAGTAACCATGACCACAAGATGGCTATGACAGTCCCGGGCCTTGAATCCAGAACCAAATATCTTCAGAAGAGAAAGATCATCTCTTTCTCTGCTTCTTAGAAGTGAAGACATCTTTCCCAAAAGCCCCTGCACACTAGTGTCTTTCCTGCTCAGCTCTCATTGGTCAGAATTTGATCCTCGCTCACACTTCAGTGAATCATTGGGGAGGGGAAAGGAATTTTCATTAGTCAAGACTCCTTCAGAATCACCTCTGATCTAGGATATGTAGAGAATTCAGAGGATAATACAGAGGATGTATGACTTCCAAACAAAATCAGAGTTCTGTTAGGAAGGAAATACAGGGGCCAGAAATGGATATTGGATAAGCAACCACAAGTGATGTTATTGGGTGATAATCCTTTCCATGTCTTCCGCATGAGAAAATAAGGCTTAGCAAGAGGAAAGTGAGTTACTCAAGGTCATACAGCTCAGCAGTGGAAGAGACTGGATTCAGAACCAGGTTTGAGATTACAGTGCCCAAGACGTCTGTTATAGTAGAGCTGAGGATGTTAGAGAACAGGATAGCACCAAAGATGGCCTCAAAATCAGTAAAATTGAGCCAGTTATTAAACCTGTAATATAACCAAATCTCCCTAGCAGGGTGAGCCATTTAACTTCTGCTGTGTAGCAAACCACCTCATAATTCAATGTGTAAAACCACAATCATTTTTTTAGCTCACAATTATATGGGTCAGCAATTTGGGCTGGGCTTCCAGGCTCAGCTGGACTCACTCATGCATCTTTGGTCAGTTGCCGGTTAGCTAGCAGATCAACGGGAGACAGGCTGCTCCAAGGTGGCCTCAGGTGGGATGGCTTGCCTTTGTTCTCTGTGGCATCTCATCCTCCACGGGCCAGCTTGGGCTTGTTCATGGGAAGGATGGGCTGAATGCCAAGAGGGAAGCGGAGCTACATAACGCCTATTGAGTCCAATCTCAGCTCTAAGAAAAGTTACTTTTGATTAGGGACTGAGCTGAAAAATGATTTCTTTTCTTTTTCCACAGAAAGATTAATGCTAGAAACACTTTTGTGCAACATTTATGCCCCATACCCATGTTTGTAGTTCAAGGAGTGATCAATAGGTTGGCCTATTTCATGGCCAACATCACCTATGTTTCCAGAGGACAAGGACTCTTAACCAGAGCTGGCAGATGATGCCAAGAGGTAGAACATGGATTTAGTACAGAGAGTTGGAAAAGTAGTGCCATGGTCAATGGATTGAGACTGGGATAAGACAACTTGAGGAGAGAATCTGAAACCCAAATGTTTAAACCCAAAGACAAAACGACACCCAATCAATTTGTGCCCCTATCAAAAAATACACCATAAGGCAATCTAGAGACTAGAGGGACTTCCCTAGCAGTGCAATGGTTAAGACTTCAAGTTTCCAATGAAGGGAGCAAGAGTTCAACCCTTGCTCAGGGAACTAAGATTCCATGTGTTACACAGTGAAGCCAAAAAAAAAAAAAATTTACTAAAGTCGTATTTCTTTTCACTATCCTCGTAGAATCAATATTAACTATACATTCATTCATCAAACATTTACTGCACCAAATGCTGCCAAATTGAATTCTTAGTTTTCAAGTCTGCTTTAAAACAGCAGTGGAAGAGACTGGATTCAGAACCAGGTTTGAGTTTAAATAGACGTCTGTTATAGTAGAGATGAGGATGTTAGAGAACAGGATAGCACCAAAGATGGCCTCAAAATCAGTAAAATTGAGCCAGTTATTAAACCTGTAATATAACCAAATCTCCCTAGCAGGGTGAGCCATTTAACTTCTGCTGTGTAGCAAACCACCTCATAATTCAATGTGTAAAACCACAATCATTTTTTTAGCTCACAATTATATGGGTCAGCAATTTGGGCTGGGCTTCCAGGCTCAGCTGGACTCACTCATGCATCTTTGGTCAGTTGCCGGTTAGCTAGCAGATCAACGGGAGACAGGCTGCTCCAAGGTGGCCTCAGGTGGGATGGCTTGCCTTTGTTCTCTGTGGCATCTCATCCTCCACGGGCCAGCTTGGGCTTGTTCATGGGAAGGATGGGCTGAATGCCAAGAGGGAAGCGGAGCTACATAACGCCTATTGAGTCCAATCTCAGCTCTAAGAAAAGTTACTTTTGATTAGGGACTGAGCTGAAAAATGATTTCTTTTCTTTTTCCACAGAAAGATTAATGCTAGAAACACTTTTGTGCAACATTTATGCCCCATACCCATGTTTGTAGTTCAAGGAGTGATCAATAGGTTGGCCTATTTCATGGCCAACATCACCTATGTTTCCAGAGGACAAGGACTCTTAACCAGAGCTGGCAGATGATGCCAAGAGGTAGAACATGGATTTAGTACAGAGAGTTGGAAAAGTAGTGCCATGGTCAATGGATTGAGACTGGGATAAGACAACTTGAGGAGAGAATCTGAAACCCAAATGTTTAAACCCAAAGACAAAACGACACCCAATCAATTTGTGCCCCTATCAAAAAATACACCATAAGGCAATCTAGAGACTAGAGGGACTTCCCTAGCAGTGCAATGGTTAAGACTTCAAGTTTCCAATGAAGGGAGCAAGAGTTCAACCCTTGCTCAGGGAACTAAGATTCCATGTGTTACACAGTGAAGCCAAAAAAAAAAAAAAAAAAATGACTAAAGTCGTATTTCTTTTCACTATCCTAGTAGAATAAATATTAACTATACATTCATTCATCAAACATTTACTGCACCAAATGCTGTCAAATTGAATTCTTAGTTTTCAAGTTGCTGTCTTTAAAAGTATTTTTCAGAATGACTTGTATTATCTTTAGAAGAACCAGGAAGGTTTCCCTTCAGTATCAGAATCTCCTTACTTGCAAAATTATTAAAATAAGTGTTGTAACCCATTTAAAAATATTGATATGTCTTGTTTCTGCATTCATTCACTACCAGCATTAGCAATTTCAATCTGTGATTATATGTAGGCATTTAAAACATTCTGGAATTAATTTCTAAGGAAAGGCAGTGAGCACCAACAAGTTGGTTTTCATCTTATGAACCCATTCAGAAATTTGCAGTCTGTAGGTATGAATTTACACAGCATGAAGCTTGGCCCACAGCATTTCTGCAAGTGGAATTTGGCTCCTGTGAATTCTCATAACAAAAGAGGGACTGCCAAAACTAGCAACTTTCTTCAACTACAGGTGAAATAATATTCTTACAAAGTAAATCCTCATACTGTGAAACCATACAGAGTCAGTTCACTAAGCAGTCTCTAGAACAGTTTTCCATAGACTCAAAGCCATGAAAAGCAATTCAGCCAGTCAAGACCACAGAGGGAATTCCTCTCCTGCGTCATCATGCAGGAGACACAGAAAGAACTCTGAGTAAATCAAAGTGAAACTTGTCTGAAAGAAAAAATTCTTTTGGCCTGAGATATCTATCACAGCTTTTGGGCTTCCCAAGTGGCACTAATGGTAAAGAACCCACCTACTAATGCAGGAGACACAAGAGACATGGGTTCAATGCTAGGTTGGAAAGATTCACTGGAGAAGGAAATGGCTACCCATTGCAGTATTCTTGCCTGGAAAGTCCCATGGACAGAGGAGCCTGGCGGGCTACAGCCCATAGAGTAATAAACAGTTGGACACAACTGAAGCAACTTAGTATGCACACATCTCAGCTTCTACATACAGCGCCGGTTCGATCCCTGGCCTGGGAAGATCCCATGTGCCACGAAGCGGCTGGACTGATGTGTCCAATTACCCAGCCGGAGCTCTGGAGCGCATGCGCCCAGAGCCGGTGCTCTGTGACAACAGAGGACACTGCGTTGGGAGGTTCACACAGGCCAAAGAATAAAGATGTGTGAAAATCAATAAATAAAGAACCAATAAAAAGGCCAAAATTTAAAAACAACAACAAAAAAGGACTTCCCAAGTGGCTCAGTGGTAAAGAATCCATCTACGAATGCAGAAGTGGGTCGGATCCCTGGGTCAAGAGGTCAGGAAGATTCCATAGAGGAGGAAATGGTAACCCACTCCAGTATACTTGCCTGGAGAATCCCATGGACAGAGGAGCCTGAAGACTACGGTCCATAGTGTAACAAAGAGTTGGACATGACTGAGTGAGCACAAAAAGAGAAAATGTTCATGAATATAAAAATACACAGATGTAAAGTAATCATCAATCAATTAAAAATAATATATTTTAAAATGCACAGAAAATAAAAACAAAGCTATTTACTGTTTCATGTTTATTTCGAATTTTCTTGTTGAAATAGGAATTCTGAATGTGCTATTAGTGATTATATTATAACTAAATAGCCTATAATGTACACATCTAATAGAATGCCATGCATGCTAGTGCTCTGTCCTGTCCAACACTTTGTGACCCCATGGACTGCAGATCATCAGACTCCTCTGTCCATGGGATTTATAGTCTTAGTAGGTCAGTCATGTCTGACTCTTTGCAACCCCATGGACTGTAGCCCACCAAGCTCCTCTGTTCATGAAATTCTCCAGGCAAGAATACTGGAGTGGGTTGTCATGTCCTCCTCCAAGAGATATTCCCAACCCAGGGATCAAACCTGTATCTCCCGTGCCTCCTGCATTGCAGGCAGATTCTTTACATGCTGAGCCACTGGGGAAGCCCAATCGAATGCCATATTGGCCATTAAAAATGCTAAAAAGGTAAACTATATTAACACTCTGAAATATATATTTGTGGGCTTCCTGGTGGTCCAGTGGGTAAGGACACCGCCTTGCAGTGCAAGGGCGCCGGTTCGATCCCTGGCCTGGAAAGATCCCATGTGCCACGAAGCGGCTGGACTGATGTGTCCAATTACCCAGCCGGAGCTCTGGAGCACATGCGCCCAGAGCCGGTGCTCTGTGACAACAGAGGCCACTGCGATGGGAGGTCCACATGGGCCAAAGAACAAAAATGGATGAAAATGGACAAATGAAAGACCAATAAAAGTGGCCTGCCTGCTCCCCTCCCTCCCCACCCCACCCCCACCAAAATAAATAAATAAATAAATGTATATTTGTAATCAAGTTGTTTAAAAATATTTAAGAAAATTGAGTTAAGTATCACCAAGTAGTACATATTTTAAAACAGTTGAGAACACAGGACTTAGAGATTCTGTTTAGAATAAAAACTTCAGGGGCTTCCCTGGTGGTCCAGTGGGTAAAGAGTCTGCCTTGCAGTGCAAGGGGCACTGGTTCAATCCCTGGCACGGGAAGATCCCATATGCCATGGAGCGGCTGGACCAGTGTGTCCAATTACATGCCGGTGCTCTGGAACGCAGGTGCCCAGAGCCAATGCTCTGCAATAAGAGAGGCCACTGCGATGGGAGGCCCGCACAGGCCAAAGAATTAAGATGGATGAACATAACATAAATGAAGGACCAATAAAAGAGGTCAGAATTTAGGAAAAAAAAAAAACCTTCATATCCCAGCAAGAAATTACGAACTATTTTAATATATCATAGAAGGTCAGTTAAATAAATTATGGTACATTCATATATGGTTTTCTCTGGTGGCTAGTGGTAAAGAATCTGCATGCCAATGCAGGAGACCTGAATTCGACCACTGGGTCAGGAAGATCCCATGAAGAAGGAAATGGCAACCCACTCTAGTAATCTTGCCTAGGAAATCCCATGGACAGAGGAGCCTGGTGGGTTTGCTGTTTGAAGGGTCACAAAGAGTCGAACACGACTTGGTGACTAAACAACAATAACATTAATATTATGGACTACTTTCAGCTATTAAAATAATATTATAGAAATATATTTTTAAAATATAATATACGGCACACACTTAATGCATAAATATTCAATATTATTAATATGTATATTTCTTTACATGGGGAAATGCTTCCAGCATACTGTCAAGTGAAATAAACTTTATAAATCTATATGCAGATTTAAATATCTTAAAAGAAATACATCCAAATGTAACAAGAAGTCATTTCTAGATAATGGGATTTCTATTTCTTCTTTTGCATATATATTTTTTTTCCATCTTTTTTCTATAATGAACATCTATTACTCATATAATAAAACAGTTTAAAATATTGGGGTTTTAGTAAGATAAAAATAGGCAAATAAAAAAATGAAAGATTGACATACACGAACGGCATTCATCAACAAAGGTATATCAACTAGATGATAGCACCATATGGGAGTTTTTTTTTTTTTAATTCCTTTTATTTGCCTCCATGAGTCTGTTTTTTTGGGGGGTGGTGGGGAGGGAGGAGGGAGGGCGGACCACTTTCATCGGTCTTTCATTTATCTATTTTCATCCATCTTTGTTCTTCTTTTTGGCCCGTTTAGGCCTCCCATCGCAGTGGCCTCTGTTGTCGCAGAGCACCGGCTCGGGGCGCATGCGCTCAGAGCTCCGGCTCGGTCATTGGACACATCCGTCCAGCCGCCGTGGCACATGGGATCTTCTCAGGCCAGGGATCGAACTGGCGCCTTGCAGTGCAAGGCAGTGTCCTTACCCACTGGACCACCAGGAAGCCCCCCACCCCATATGGGACTTTTAGTTTCCTTTTTAACTCCTGTGTTTTCTGAGCTTTCCATGAAGAGCATATATTAAAATTCTATTACCTACGAGAGTAGCATGAAGGAAGAAAGTGAAAGTGTTATTCACTCAGTCATGTCTGACTCTTTGCAACCCCATGGACTGTAGTCCAACCAGGTTCCTTTGTCCATGGAATTTCCCAGGCAAGAATACTGAGTGGGTAGCCATTCCCTTCTCCAGGGAATAGAACCTGGGTCTCCCACATTACAGGCAGATTCTTTACCATCTGAGCCACCAGGAAAGACACGTTAGTAACACTACATATTACCAATACTAATGTTCCACCCCACATTGAATAAATTGACCAGGGAAGAAAAGTGGTTGCAGTTAGGGAAAGTTTACTTCATACTTAAAAATGAAATACATTCCAATATTATTAATATGTATATTTCTTTACATGGGGAAATGCTTCCAGCATACTGTCAAGTGAAATAAACTTTATAAATCTATATGCAGATTTAAATATCTTAAAAGAAATACATCCAAATGTAACAAGAAGTCATTTCTAGATAATGGGATTTCTATTTCTTCTTTTGCATATATATTTTTTTTCCATCTTTTTTCTATAATGAACATCTATTACTCATATAATAAAACAGTTTAAAATATTGGGGTTTTAGTAAGATAAAAATAGGCAAATAAAAAAATGAAAGATTGACATACACGAACGGCATTCATCAACAAAGGTATATCAACTAGATGATAGCACCATATGGGAGTTTTTTTTTTTTTAATTCCTTTTATTTGCCTCCATGAGTCTGTTTTTTTGGGGGGTGGTGGGGAGGGAGGAGGGAGGGCGGACCACTTTCATCGGTCTTTCATTTATCTATTTTCATCCATCTTTGTTCTTCTTTTTGGCCCGTTTAGGCCTCCCATCGCAGTGGCCTCTGTTGTCGCAGAGCACCGGCTCGGGGCGCATGCGCTCCAGAGCTCCGGCTCGGTCATTGGACACATCCGTCCAGCCGCTTCGTGGCACATGGGATCTTCTCAGGCCAGGGATCGAACTGGTGCCCCTTGCAGTGCAAGGCGGTGTCCTTACCCACTGGACCACCAGGGAAGCCCCCCCCACCCCCACCCCCACCCCATATGGGACTTTTAGTTTCCTTTTTAACTCCTGTGTTTTCTGAGCTTTCCATGAAGAGCATATATTAAAATTCTATTACCTACGAGAGTAGCATGAAGGAAGAAAGTGAAAGTGTTATTCACTCAGTCATGTCTGACTCTTTGCAACCCCATGGACTGTAGTCCAACCAGGTTCCTTTGTCCATGGAATTTCCCAGGCAAGAATACTGAGTGGGTAGCCATTCCCTTCTCCAGGGAATAGAACCTGGGTCTCCCACATTACAGGCAGATTCTTTACCATCTGAGCCACCAGGAAAGACACGTTAGTAACACTACATATTACCAATACTAATGTTCCACCCCACATTGAATAAATTGACCAGGGAAGAAAAGTGGTTGCAGTTAGGGGAAAGTTTACTTCAATAAACTAAAAAACTTCTCTATTATCATCAGTTGCAATAGATTCCTTCTTCAGAACTGTGACTGTCCACAACATTGTTCATCAGCTAATTGCCATATGAAATAAAAATTAAACAAGAAATGTGACAGTCATAGCAAGATTCCCAAATGAAGCCAATAAAGGTGTAATTTGCAAATACTAGCAGTACCTTTGTATTGGTCCAAATGACAGTGGGATTCTCTGACTCAACACCGCCCCCTTCCTGTGATCATAGCGTTTTTCTCTGAGACAAGGACAGCCCTATGACAAATTCAAGCGAGAAAACCAGAGCTTAACAGGGATCCCTTGGGTCACTCGGATTCAGAGTCAATTGCTCAAGTAGAAACTGAGGGAGATGCGAACCAACAGTCGCTCCTGTCGAAAGGATTTCAGGCTCTTATCTGACAGTGGTCTCAGCATGAGTCATTCCAGGCTCATGAGCTCTTTAGTGGAATTCATGGCAGGATTCTGTTGGGGTGAGGGGGCATGATGGTCACTCTTGACCCACAGCCCATCAGCCCACACGATAAACAATACTTTCAGTTCTGGGTACGATACTGTAAAAAGACAAGGGAGAGGGCTTCCCTGGTGGTCCAGTTAGTAAGGACACCACCTTGCAGTGCAAGGGGCACTGGTTCGAGCCCTGGCCTGGGAAGATCCCACATGCCGCAGAGCGGCTGGGCTGATGTGTCCAATTACCAAGCCAGAGCTCTGGAGCACATGCGCCCAGAGCCGGTGCTCTGCAACGACAGAGGCCACCGCGATGGGAGGCCCACACGGGCCAAAGAAAAAAGATGGATAAAAATGGACAAATGAAAGACCAATAGAAGTGGTCCACCTGCTCCCCTCCCTCCCCACCCCACCCCCACCAAAATAAATAAATAAATAAATCTTAAAAAAAAAACAAAAAAAGACAAGGGAGAAAGGAATAAAGATGCCAAGGGACCTCAAGTCATGTTCCATGCAGAAGGAAAAACTTGAGAAAGAAAACTCAGAGGAACGCATCAGTTGTCTTAAAATAACCAATAAGAGATCATGTTCAGGTGAGTTAAACTTCTTCCATTTGGTTTTGCACAGAAGAACCATGACAAGTACGGTGGAGTTGGGGTTGGAATTCTACTGAGACAGACCCTGAGACAGGAGGAAGGCTTTCTGAGTCATTTGAATTGGCAGAAGATACACTAGCTTTGAATCTGCTCCTCAGTGTGTGGTCTGCAGGATCAGAACCTAAACCTCAGGGGAAGCCCACACACAAAAAAAACCTGCTGAGTCTCAGAGCCAGCCCAGACATACTGAATCAGAACCTGCAGTTCAAAAAGCTGCCCAGGTGACTCAAATGCATATTCAGGTTGGAGGGGCACTAGTCTGGATTGCCCATCTGAGGAGGGGATAGTGCCCTGCTGCTCTAGAGAGAAAATACAGGCTGGGTGACCCTCATTCAGGAGTGTGTAGTGAACTTAAAAACTGGAAGACCATCTGAGAATGACTTATGAATAAGAATGTTCATTAAGAGACTTCCCTGGTGATCCAGGGGTTAAGATTCCACACTGCGAGTGTAGGGGAGTAGGTTTGAGCCCCCGTCAGGGAACTCAGATTCCACAAGCTGAGCCATGTGACCAAAACATTAAAAAACAAAGATCCCTTAGAGAAGAAAATGGTAACCCACTCCAGTAACTTGCCTGGGAAATCCTATAGACAGAGAAGCCTGCTGGGCTAAAGTCCATAAGAAAGAGTCCATGCAAAAGAGTCAGACACAACTTAGCAACTAAAATAACACTATTGTATTTTATCTTGTAAATATACTTGATTTATTGGCCGTTTCCATAGTGATGTATATTTAGGCTGTTTCTAATTTTTCACTAGTTTATATCTATGAGAAATACTCTTACTCATAACTCCCTGGTTATTTTATTAGAATAAGTCCTAGAAATGGGATTCCCTTGAAGTCAAAGGGCATGAACTCTTCCTAGGCCCATTCTTTTTTTCAGAAAAGTGAAACTCTATCTCACTACTTGCCCATCAGCCTTTCTTTTCCTAAAAGCTGACTCTATGGACTAGCAAATTCCCTGGACTCGGAGATTTTCTTGGAATTTACTTTTTCTTTAATGACATATGTATTTAGCTTCTTCCATACCTGTTTGCTTATTCTGATATGCTACTTTTTCATGAATTAGTTTTGGTCACTTATATTTCTCTGGAAATTTTTTCCACTTCATCAAAAATTGCAGATTTGGGCTTCCCTGGTGGCCCAGTGGGTAAGGACACCGCCTTGCAGTGCAGAGGGTGCCGGTTCAATCCCTGGCCTGGGAAGATCCCATGTGCCACGGAGCGGCTGAACCAATGTGTGCAATTACCCAGTTGGAGCTCTGGAGCGCATGCGCCCAGAGCCGGTGCTCTGCGACAACAGAGGCCACCGTGATGGGAGGCCCACACGGGCCTAAAAGAAGAACAAACAAGGATGAAAATAGATAAATGGAGGACCAATAGAAGTGGCCCACCCACTCCCCCCCCTCCCCAACCCCCCGCCAAAAAAAAAAAACTTAAAAAAAAAAAAAGAATTGCAGATTTACTGGGACTGAGTTGAATATCATACATTTTAATTTTTGAGAGGTTTCTTCTCATCTTAGATGATAGCCTTTTCCTTATTTATAACTCCAATTATTATGGGAATTCCACCCCATTTTTAGGTCTACTTAGATCAGATTGTTTAATATTTCAAAGAATCAGCTCTTCAATATATTTATCAATTCAACTTTATTTCTGACTCACTTTCCCAAGTCAAATATAATAAAAGTGACTACAAAAGAAAAAAATGATAGAAAAATGAACACAGAAGTGAAAGAAACAGACTGCACTCTGTTTCCAAATGTGACTAGGAAAATATTAATATTTTTATTATATAAACAAATTAGTGAGAAAAAAAACCCAAACCCAAAAGATTAATGGGCAAAGTACTTGCACATATAGTTCAAAGTTAACATTCAAAACCTTTAAAATTTTTTTCATTTGTTGAATGGATAAAAGAACTATGGTACATATACACAATGGAATACTTCTCGGTTGTAAAAAGAAATGCAGAAGAATCAGTCCTAATGAGGTAGATGGATCTAGAACCTTTTATACAAAGTGAAGTAAGTCAAAAAGAAAAGGAAAAACACAGTACACTAATGCATATATACAGAATCTAGTAAGATGGTACCAGTCAGTGCACATGCAGAATGGCAATGGAGAAATAGACTTAGAGAACAGACCTAGGGTCATTGGAGGGAGGGAAGATTGGACGAGAGGTATGGAAAGAGCAACAAGGAAACCTACACTATCATATGTAATAGAGATTACCACTGTGATTAAGCTGTAAGACTAAAGGAGCCTACATGGGGACTAAGCATCAACCTAGAGGGGTGGAAAGGAGGAAAAGGAAGGGAGGGCTCAGGGGAGAGGGGTCAGGGATATACCTATGACTGTTGGGGGATCATGTATACCTGTAAACAAGAAAACTCTGTAAAAACATATAACAATAACTTCGCTGTACACCTGAAGCTAACGCAACATTGTAAAACAAATATACCCCACTAAAGAAAAAAATTTTTTTCATTTGTTAAAATAAGTATAAATTAATTGAATTAGGAAAACATAGCAATAAAGGATAACCTCATGTTACTCAGAGTTTCATAGAACTCCTTACCTTTTAATAGTAGCCTTATTGAGGTATAATTCACTTATGCAGCTCATGATTTTGAAGTGTACAGACCAGTGGTTTCTAGTGTGTTCACATAATCATACACCATAACACTGTCTAATTTTAGAACATTTTCACCATCCTAGAAAGTGAACCCACTAAAAGCCATTTCCTACCCCTCTCCCCTCCAGTAGTAGACAACCATACATCTATTTCCTATCTTTTTAGATTGGCCTATCATGGACATTTCAAATAGATGGACTTGTAGTAAGTGGTCATTTGTGACTGGCTTCTTTTCCTCGTTACAATGTTTTCAAAATTCATCCATGTCATAGTATGCATCAGTATTTCAATCCTTTTCACCGACAAACAAATATTCTATTCTATGAACAGACCACATTTTTGTCCATCTTAAGTCTTCATACGGAAGAACTCTGTCTTTTACGCAGCCGGAAGTATATACATTGGATGTCTTCCTGTATAACATGGGCTTCCCTGGTGGCTCAAATGGTAAAGAAGCTGCCTGAAATGCAGAAAGCCCGGGTTCAATCCCTGGGTCAGGAAGATCCCCTGAAGAAGGGACTGGCTACCTACTCTAGTATTCTTGCCTAGGTAATTCCATGGACAGAGGAGCCTGGTGGGCCATGAGATCACAGAGTCAGACACAACTGAGCAACTGTCACTTTCAGTCTTTAGACAAAAAAGCCATAGATAAAAGGTCCATAATTCCACAATCCCACTTCTCAGAATCTGATTCAAACCAAATCCCAATGTCTAAAAAGGGGTTTTCTCCCAACACTACTAAGCAATGCTCTGACACCATCTGGGTATCCTGCAATTCAATTCAATTCTACAATATCTTCTAGTGTCAAATTCCACAGGTTACAGGCTTAGTCCAGCAAGACTGCCCACAACCATTTCAGATACTGATCAGAAGCCAGTGTTGTTACCTGTACTTCTGATTGACTGGCTACAGATCAGAGGTTCCAACAGCCCACTCCCTCCCACCACCCCCACCTCCCCCTTCAACCCCCGGCTTACGTTTGATTACTTTGCTAGAGCAGTTCACATACCTCAGAGAAACATTTTTACCTACTAGATTCCTGGTTTATTATACAAGCATATAATTCAGGAACAAACATCTGGAAGAGATGTATGGGGCAAAGTACATGGAACGGGTAAGGAGCTTCTGGGTCTCTCCAAGCCCAGTATTCTTTCGCATCTCCGCCCGTTCACCAACCTGGAAGCTCTCAGAACCGTCTCCTTTTGGGTTTTTATGGAGGCTTCATTATAGACATGATTGATTAAATCATTAGCCATGGCCACAGAGCTCAACCTTCAGCCCCACTCCATCCGTGAAGGTTGGGGAATTGGGACAGAGAAAGTTTCTACTCTCTAATTAAGCGGTCGGGTCTCCTGGCAACACCCCTAACCGTAGGCGCCGTTGAAAAGTCATATTAACATAACTTTAAAAGACACCTTCACCAGTCTTCTTACTTCAGAAATAACAAGGCTTTTAGGAGCTCTGTGACAGACAGAGGACCAAGTTGCTGTTGTGTTGTTGTTTTGTCAGTTGTCATGATCCAACCTGGGTCTCTTGCATTGCAGGCGAATTTTTAACCCCCAAGCCAAAGGAGAAGTCCATGATAGGACCAAGACCAGATCACAAAAGGGCATCATTGGGGCTTCCCTGGTGGTCCAGTGGGTAAGTACACTGCCTTGCAGTGCAAGAGGCGCCGGTTTGATCCATGGCCTGGGAAGATTCCATGTGCTGTGGAGTGACTGGACTGATGTGTCCAGTTACCGAGCCAGCACTCTGGAGCGCATGTGCCCAGAGCCAGTGCTCTGCAATGAGAGAGGCCATGGCGATGGGAGGCCCACATATGCCAAAGAATAAAGATGGATGAAAAATATATGATGAAAGACCAATAGAAGTGGCCCGCCTGCCCCCTACCCTCCACCATGCTCCCCCCAAAAAAATTTTTTTTAAAAAAATAAATAAATAAAAATAAAAAGGAAACTTCTGTTTTTACAAAAGGGCATCATTGTTCATGATAAATCAATGAGTTAAATGGTAAACATACCCCCCAAACTCATAGATGGTGGGATGGGAATTCAAACCAAGGTTCTCTAAGCCTGGGTTGAGGATCTTAACTCCAAAGCTAAATTGCATTTCTGGGTCCTCTCAATCTGAGAAATAAAGACTGTCAACTGTCCAGGTAGTTTTCCTATGAACTGCTCTTACTGTGAAAGAAAGTGAACACTATTTTATATGTTTAAGAATATTTTGCTTCCTTTTCTATGAAATGTCTCTACCTACTCTTGGACCATTTTCCACTAGTTTATTGTCTTGTTTCCTTACCAATTTGTTGGCACTCTTTAATATATTAGAGAAATAAGTCCTTTCTGTATTCGAAATTGAAAATGTATTTTGGGTTGTCATTTGTCTTTTGATAGCTTATGTAGTAGTTTCTGCCATGAAGAAATTAGATTTTATATGGTCATATTTATTCATTTTTAAATTTTATGGATGCTGGAGCTTGTTTCATACTTGGACAATATTTCTATTTATGAGATAATTTCTCCAGTTTCTTACTTCAGAAATAACAAGGCTTTTAGGAGCTCTGTGACAGACAGAGGACCAAGTTGCTGTTGTGTTGTTGTTTTGTCAGTTGTCATGATCCAACCTGGGTCTCTTGCATTGCAGGCGAATTTTTAACCCCCAAGCCAAAGGAGAAGTCCATGATAGGACCAAGACCAGATCACAAAAGGGCATCATTGGGGCTTCCCTGGTGGTCCAGTGGGTAAGTACACTGCCTTGCAGTGCAAGAGGCGCCGGTTTGATCCATGGCCTGGGAAGATTCCATGTGCTGTGGAGTGACTGGACTGATGTGTCCAGTTACCGAGCCAGCACTCTGGAGCGCATGTGCCCAGAGCCAGTGCTCTGCGACAACAGAGGCCACCGCGATGGAAGACCCACATGGGCCAAAGAACAAAGATAGATGAAAAGAGACCAATGAAAGACCAATAGAAGTGGCCCGCCTGCCCCCCTACCCCTCCACCATGCTCCCCCCAAAAAAATTTTTTTTAAAAAAATAAATAAATAAAAATAAAAAGGAAACTTCTGTTTTTACAAAAGGGCATCATTGTTCATGATAAATCAATGAGTTAAATGGTAAACATACCCCCCAAACTCATAGATGGTGGGATGGGAATTCAAACCAAGGTTCTCTAAGCCTGGGTTGAGGATCTTAACTCCAAAGCTAAATTGCATTTCTGGGTCCTCTCAATCTGAGAAATAAAGACTGTCAACTGTCCAGGTAGTTTTCCTATGAACTGCTCTTACTGTGAAAGAAAGTGAACACTATTTTATATGTTTAAGAATATTTTGCTTCCTTTTCTATGAAATGTCTCTACCTACTCTTGGACCATTTTCCACTAGTTTATTGTCTTGTTTCCTTACCAATTTGTTGGCACTCTTTAATATATTAGAGAAATAAGTCCTTTCTGTATTCGAAATTGAAAATGTATTTTGGGTTGTCATTTGTCTTTTGATAGCTTATGTAGTAGTTTCTGCCATGAAGAAATTAGATTTTATATGGTCATATTTATTCATTTTTAAATTTTATGGATGCTGGAGCTTGTTTCATACTTGGACAATATTTCTATTTATGAGATAATAAAAAAATTCTCCAGTGGATTTTTCAACTATTTTTATAGTTTCTTATGGTTTTTTTTTTTTTTCTTTTCGTTTTATGCTGGTTTTTCTTCTTGGACACTAAATATTGGGTGCACTTGAAATATATATAATTCAAGATATGGATTCAAGGGTATTTCCCCCTCAGTTGTCTATCAGGTGATACCAACGTGATTTTTTTTTTTAATTATCTATATTTCCCACTGATTTATATACTCTTATAATAGATCAGATTTCACTGGCAACATTCAAGTGATAGTGTCTTCTAGGTTTTAAAAAGACTGAATATAGATACCCCTTATAAATTAATACCAGGGACACCTGGACACCTTAAATATTTGCTAACAGACAGCAACAATAGGATTCTGGTTAAAGTGTGTTCTTGTAAATCTCCCTGGTGAAATCTCTTTAAAGCAATGATTTAAAAATTCATGTCAAAATGTAAGGGAAATGCTTCTGATGCAAATGCCAAGTGAAAAACAAAGGTTATAAACTTTATGTAAACCAAGACTATGACCACATTCTGAAAACACGTGTAGCAAAGAATCATATGAGCACCACACCAGAAGGATAATAGTGGTTTTGTTGGGAGGAGAGACGAGAGATGCCCTCTACCTTTTCTTCCACTGAATTTTCTCAAAGTAGTGGTATCAGTATCATTTCCAAATTTAATTTTTAATAATGGCAGACCGTCCACATGAATTTTTCTCCTCTGCCTTGGGAGACCTTTTTACCATGATAATAAAAAATTAAAAGATTATAAACCTATGAGAAAAAAGAAAAGGAAGCAAACTATCTCATAGTTGAAAAATTCCAACACATTTTTGGGAAGAGAGCAAGCTGATGGAGGAGTGGTAACAGACCCACAGAACTGTGAAGGAAGCGACCAGAAGACACTGGGTGGGGTGCTGATTAAAGTGAAACATGTCACTTGTGGACAGGAGGCCAGACTCCCCTCCTGGGCGATGCCGCTGACTCACTGCGCCTGCCCTCCAGCCAAGACACTTAGGAGCACTCCTGCTTCTTTTCTCTCTTGACTGAACAAGGAGCACTGTGTTTAATGTCCCTAGCTTTCACTTGGGTCTGTGAGGAGGTTAATTACTATTTGAGAAGGTATGTGAGCCAGTGGGATAAAAGACCCAACAGGCAGGAGAAGGGCAAGTCGTGCAATGCTTTAAATCCCATGATCCGCTCAAGCACCCAGAAGGCTGGCACTCTGGGTTTAGGGCTGGGCCATGCAGATGCGGACTGTGGCCCAGTGCTCACATCACTATCAGTACAGGGCCGGTGCCTGTGTTCAATCACTAAGTCATGCCTGACTCCTTGTAACCTTATGAACAGTAGCCCGCTAGGCTCCTCTGTCCATGGGATTTCCCAGGCAAGAATATTAGGGTGCGTTGCCATGCTCTCCTCCAGGGGATCTTCCCAACCTAGGGACTGAACACGTGTCTCTCTCTTTTTTTCAAAGGGTTTTTTCTTTTTTCTTTCTTTTTTTGGCCACTTCTTCTTTTTTTTTTTTTTTAATCCCTAACCCTCATTTTACATTTTTTTTTTTTTTTTTTTTTTGTGGGGGGCGGGTTGGGGAGGGAAGGGGGCAGGCGGGCCACTTCTATTGGTCTTTCATTTACCTATTTTCATCCTTCTTTGTTCTTTGTCCCGTGTGGGCCTCCCATCGCAGTGGCCTCTGTTATTGCAGAGCACCAGCTCCGGGCGCACGTGCTCCAGAGCACCGGCTCAGTAATTGGACACATTGGTCCAGCGCGGCACGTGGGATCTTCCCAGGCCACGGATCGAACCGGCGCCCCTTGCACTGCAAGGCGGTGGTGTCCTTACCCACTGGACCACCAGGGAAGCCCCATACGTGTCTCTTACATCTCCTGCATTAGCAGGTAGATTCCTTTTTTTTTTTTTTTTTTTAGCCACTTCTATTGATCTTTCATTTATTTATTTGCATCCATCTTTGTTCTTTGGCCTGTGTGAGTCTCCCATTGCAGTGGCCTCTCTCATCGCAGAGCACCAACTCTGGGCACATGCACTCCAGAGCTCCAGCTCTGTAGTTGGACACATTGGTCCAGTCGCTCGACAGCACGTGGGATCTTCCTGGGCCAGGGATGGAACTGACGCTCCTTGCACTGCAAAGCAGTGTCCTTACCCAGTGGACCACCAGGGAAGCCCAGCAGGTGGATTCTTAACTGGGCTTCCCAGGTGGCATTCATGAGAAAGAACCCTGCCTGCCAATGCAGGAGACATTAGAGACAGGGTTAGATCCCTGGGTTGGGAGGGCATGGCAACCCACTCCAGTATTCTTGCTGGGGAATCCCGTGGACAAAGGAGCCTGGCGGGCTACAGTCCACAGAGTCACAAAGAGTCAGACACAACTGAAGCAACTTAGCATACACACACACATAGCGCACACACACACATTCTTTACCACTGAGTCACCTGGGAAGCCCTATCAGAACAGGGCAGGGATGGTCAGTTTGAAGATAGGAATGCATGAGAGACTTCCAGCTGGGACACCAGCCCAGGCACATCCTTGGGCAGCTACTTCCTATAGAGTTAGTGACTATTCCTCCCTGGTCCCCCAGCCAGGGTCCCTGTTCCTCCCCAAATCTGGAACCTTATCTTAGTCTGTTATTTATTTTGATAATGATGATTATTATTAGCTGCACCAAGCAGCTTGTGGGATCCTAGATCCCCAACTAGGGATTGAACCTGCGCCCCCTACATTGGGAGCACAGAGTCTTAGCTACTGGACCACTAGGGAAGTCCCTTAAGCTCTTATTTAGAGCCCCTTGCTGTCCTGCCTTGCTTCTCTGTATCAAGACAAGTCCAGTCTCCACACACTGGGAGCTCTGATGCCCTAGAATTGCTGCTCAGAATATAATAATCTTGTCAAGATGTCAAAATGTGGTACAGTAAACTGACAGTGTTGGCAATTACATCCACTCAGGGGACACACACACATACTCACATTTAATTTGGAGAACTTGCTTGTAAGCTAGGGGCCAGTCTCTTTCGCTTTGAAACCAGGTGCAGCTAAAAATATTCATGTATGTGTTCAATCCATTGTCTTCATTCTTTCTTGAGGGAATGAATTTCTAAGCCAGTGCAGTCTTAGAAAAATAGTGTGAGTCTCCATGCACCCTGAGCACCAACTCTGGGCACATGCACTCCAGAGCTCCAGCTCTGTAGTTGGACACATTGGTCCAGTCGCTCGACAGCACGTGGGATCTTCCTGGGCCAGGGATGGAACTGACGCTCCTTGCACTGCAAAGCAGTGTCCTTACCCAGTGGACCACCAGGAAGCCCAGCAGGTGGATTCTTAACTGGGCTTCCCAGGTGGCATTCATGAGAAAGAACCCTGCCTGCCAATGCAGGAGACATTAGAGACAGGGTTAGATCCCTGGGTTGGGAGGGCATGGCAACCCACTCCAGTATTCTTGCTGGGGAATCCCGTGGACAAAGGAGCCTGGCGGGCTACAGTCCACAGAGTCACAAAGAGTCAGACACAACTGAAGCAACTTAGCATACACACACACATAGCGCACACACACACATTCTTTACCACTGAGTCACCTGGGAAGCCCTATCAGAACAGGGCAGGGATGGTCAGTTTGAAGATAGGAATGCATGAGAGACTTCCAGCTGGGACACCAGCCCAGGCACATCCTTGGGCAGCTACTTCCTATAGAGTTAGTGACTATTCCTCCCTGGTCCCCCAGCCAGGGTCCCTGTTCCTCCCCAAATCTGGAACCTTATCTTAGTCTGTTATTTATTTTGATAATGATGATTATTATTAGCTGCACCAAGCAGCTTGTGGGATCCTAGATCCCCAACTAGGGATTGAACCTGCGCCCCCTACATTGGGAGCACAGAGTCTTAGCTACTGGACCACTAGGGAAGTCCCTTAAGCTCTTATTTAGAGCCCCTTGCTGTCCTGCCTTGCTTCTCTGTATCAAGACAAGTCCAGTCTCCACACACTGGGAGCTCTGATGCCCTAGAATTGCTGCTCAGAATATAATAATCTTGTCAAGATGTCAAAATGTGGTACAGTAAACTGACAGTGTTGGCAATTACATCCACTCAGGGGACACACACACATACTCACATTTAATTTGGAGAACTTGCTTGTAAGCTAGGGGCCAGTCTCTTTCGCTTTGAAACCAGGTGCAGCTAAAAATATTCATGTATGTGTTCAATCCATTGTCTTCATTCTTTCTTTGAGGGAATGAATTTCTAAGCCCAGAAATGGAACTTTGAAGACCACAATAATCATTTATTGAAAATTCACTCTAGAGGTCAATCTCTGACCTATACTCTATGAAAATACAAAGATATGTAACCCCTGCTTCAGAGCTAGTTAGACTATTTATACTCCTTTTATTGTTTTTTAAGTCTTAACTGAATTTGTTACAATATTGCTCCTGTTTTATGTTTTGGTTTTTTGGCCCTGAGACACATGGGATCTTAACTCTCTGATGAGGATTGAATCCTCATCCCCTGCATACGAAGTCAAATCCTAACCACTGGACCAACAGGGAAGTCCCTATATTACTTTTAAAGATCTAAGCATACTTTTCTCCATAAGGGCAAGAACCAATGTCTGGCTTATTTGCAATGTATATATTGCATTCATTCATTCATAGTCAATACTTACTGAAGATCTGCTATGTGCCAGAGCCCAATACAATAGTGAATAAAAACAAAGCATGTATTCTCATTCTAAATTCTAGTAAGAGAGACAATAAATGATTGAAGAAATAAACCCATAATATGTAAAGCAATAGTAAATGCTTAGGAAAGATAAAGAACGGTAAGGAGACAAAAGTGGTGGAGAATGTTATTTCACAGAGGTTTTTCGAGGGAGAGTTCTCTGATAAGAAGTTCAAGTAGAGGGCTTCCCTGGTGATCCAGTGGGTAAAGAGTCCACTTTGCATTGCAGAGGGCACCAGTTTGATCCCTAACCAGGGAAGATCCCACATGCCGCAGAGCAGCTGGGCCAGTGTGTCCAATTGTGAGCCAGCATTCTGGTGCGCATGTGTCCAGAGCCCGGTGCTCTGCAATGAGCAAGGCCACTGCAATGGGAGGCCAACACAGGCCAAAGAATAAAGATGGATGAAAATAAATAAATACATTTTTTAAAACTGGCTATAAAAAAAATAATTAAAAAAAAGAAGTTCAAGTAGAGACTTGAATTAGTTGAGGGAGCAAGCGGTGTGGAGATCTGGAAGAGGTACCGAAAGTATAAAACCTTCAAATGAGGAACAACCAACTCTGTGTGTTGGAGAACAACATACAAGTAGAGTGAGCAAAGTTGGGGTGCAGTCAGAATGAGGCCTGGAGGGAGACTTCACTGATGGTCCAGTGGTTAAGACTCAGAGCTTCCACTGCCAGAGGCAGGGGTTCAATCCCTGCTGAACTAAGATCCCGCTAGCTGCAAGGTGCGACCAAAAACAAACAAACAAAGAAATGTGGTTGGGGAGAGGGAGTGGCATTGCCATCTAGGACCTTTTAGATAAGGACTTTGTATAAACTTTCCATGGAAGTACAGGTAGAGAAAAGTACACAAATCATAAACATACAACTCAATAAATTTTCACCAACTGGACCCACCTTCCTGAGTTTCAGAACATTACCAGCAACCCTGAAGCCTCTCCCATGCCTCCTTTATCATTGAAGTGTGAAAGTGTTAGCTGCCTGGTCATGCCCAACTCTCTGCAACCCCATGGACTGTAGCCTGCCAGGCTCCCCTGTCCATGGAGTTCTCCAGGCAAGAATACTGGAGTGGATAGTCACTTCCTTCTCCAGGGTATCTTCCCAACCTAGGGACTACACCTGCATCTCTTGAGTCTCCTGCATTGCAGATGAAATCAATCTTTACCATCTGAGTCACCAGTGAAGCCCAAGAATAATCATGCTTCAACTCCTATTATCGTAAATTAATTTTACCTGTTTTTGAGCTTCATGCAAATGGAATCATACAATATTACCCTTTGGTGTCTGACTTTGTTCACTACATGTGATATTCCTAAGACTTGTCCATGTTGTTATATGCAGCCTTGATTTATTTTTTTCATTACTGTATGGTATTGCACTGTATGAATATCCTACAATTTCCTTCTCTGTTCAGCACTCATCCATATTTGGATTGTTTCCATCTTCAGGACTATTTCGAATAATACTTCTATGAGCATTCTCATTCGTGTCTTTTGGAACACATGAGCATGCCTTTTGGTTGAGGAGCTATCAGGAAGGGATTTGGGGGTTTTCCTTTAGTAGAAATTACCAAACTGTCTTTAGAGTGTGCTTTTTAATCTGAATGAAACTGAGTGAAAAGGGAAATCATTTGAAGATTCCAAGTAGAGAAATCACACAATCTGAGCTACATCTTTAAAGGATCACGTATCAGAAGTTCTTAAAGATTACATTTTTCGAATGTTCAGCATATGAAATAAAACTCAGACTAACCAGAGCCAGCACTAAAAGCATGACTCCAGGATTATGTCTCTAGCCAGGACCTCTGCTCTGAACCACAGACTCATGTCTGCATAGCTTGCTGGACAACTAACCCCACATGGATATCTAACAGGCATCTCAAACTTTCTATGGCCAAAACCAGCTTCTTGATATTCTGCCCTGGACCAGCTCCTCCTACAGGGGTCTGCATCTTAATTCATAACAGCTCCATTCTTTGGGCTAGACACTCTGGTGTTATCTTTGTCTCCTTGTATTTTTTTCACACCCCATCCCCTAACAGCAGATCCTGTGAGCTCTATCTTCAGAATATTCTGGAACCACTGCTCACCACACCCTCTTCCCCTACCTCTCTAGGCCACCATTATCTCTTGGCTAGACGTTTTGTTTTTGTTTTTTTTTGGCCAAGTTGATAGACGTGAGAGATTTTAGTTTCCCTACCAGCGATTGAACTCTGTGTCCCCAGCACTGAAAGCCCTGAGTCTTAATCACTGGACCACCAGGGATGTCTCTCCCCTAGACAACTGCAGTCCCCATCTAAGTGGTCTCCTGGCTTCCTGTCACACCTCTATTAAAACTTTCCCGGGCTTCCCCCGGTGGTCCAGTGGGTAAGGACACCGCCTTGCAGTGCAAGGGGCGCTGGTTCGATTCCTGGCCTGGGAAGATCCCATGTGCCGCGGAGCGGCTGGACGGATGTGTCCAATTACCGAGCCGGAACAGACACCACCGCGATGGGAGGCCCATAGGAGCCAAAGAACAAAGACGGGTGGAAATAGAGAAATGAAAGACCAATAGAAGTGGCCCGCCCACCCCCCTCCCTCCCCAACCCAACCCTTGCCCAAAATGTAAAATAAATAAATAAATCTTTAAAAAAAAAAAAAAAAAACTTTCCCGTGGGGCCTTTAGTGGTAAGGAGTCCTCCTGCCAATTGAGGAGACACAGCTTCCATCCCTGATCAGGAAAGATCCCACATCCACAGAGCAGTTAAGCCCATGCACCACAGCAATTGAGCCTCTGCTCTAGGGAGCCATATCTTCTGAAGCCTGTGCACCCCCAGAGCCTGTGCTCTGCCACAAGAGAAGCCACCGCCCACTTTCCACAACTAGAGAAAAGTCCACACAGCAACAAAAATCCAGCACAGCCAAAAATAAAGAAATAAATAAAATTAGGAAAAAAAAAAAAAACCCTCTCCTGTAGTTTCCCAAATCAGAGAGTGACAACCAAAGTCCATACCTCCACACACAGGTGGCAGTGTGGTATAGCTCCTTTCACTTCTCTGACTTCTGCCCCAGTGCTTCCCCTCTCCTCACTCCACTGCAGTCCCCTTGGCCATTCCCTAGGTCACCAAACAGCCCAGGCACACTCCCACCTCCTGGCCTTTGCACCTGCTGTTCCCTGTTGCCTAGGATGCTCTTGTCCCCAACTGCTCATGCCCTTGCCTTCTTCCAGCCTTTACTTAAAACTTCCTTTGGCAGCAAAGGCATCTCCAGCCACCTGTTGACCACTTCATGCTTCCCATCATACTCGACTTTTCATGTTTGCTTTGCTTTGCCAGCTTTGTTTTCTCTGCTTAGTATTTATCACTCTCTCACAGACTATAATATTTTATACATTGTATCTTGTTTATCAGCTGTCCCTGCCAGAGGATCTTAAGTAATTGCCATGAGGACAGTGATTTTTTTTTAACTTTTTACTTTGCATTGGAATATAGCTGACCAATAAACAATGTTGTGATAGTTTCAGATGGCCAAAAAGCACATGAAACGATGCTCAACCTCGCTGATTATTAGAGAAATGCAAATCAAAACTACAATGAGATATCACCTCACACAGGTCAGAATGGCCATCATTAAAAAATCTACAGGCAATAAATGCTGAAGAGGGTGTGGAGAAAAGGGAACACTCTTTTTTTTTTCAAGGGAACACTCTTGCATTGCTGGTGGGAATGTAAATTGATACAGTCGCTATGGAAGACAGTATGGAGAGTCCTTAAAAAACTAAAAATAGAAGCACCATACGACCCAGTAATCCCACCATTAGGCTTATACCCTGATGAAATTAAAACTGAAAGAGGTACCTGTACCCCAAAGTTCATTGCAGCTCTCTGTACAATATCTAGGGAGCCATATCTGTCTAAGAGCAGTTAAGCCCATGCACCACAGCAATTGAGCCTCTGCTCTAGGGAGCCATATCTTCTGAAGCCTGTGCACCCCCAGAGCCTGTGCTCTGCCACAAGAGAAGCCACCGCCCACTTTCCACAACTAGAGAAAAGTCCACACAGCAACAAAAATCCAGCACAGCCAAAAATAAAGAAATAAATAAAATTAGGAAAAAAAAAAAAAACCCTCTCCTGTAGTTTCCCAAATCAGAGAGTGACAACCAAAGTCCATACCTCCACACACAGGTGGCAGTGTGGTATAGCTCCTTTCACTTCTCTGACTTCTGCCCCAGTGCTTCCCCTCTCCTCACTCCACTGCAGTCCCCTTGGCCATTCCCTAGGTCACCAAACAGCCCAGGCACACTCCCACCTCCTGGCCTTTGCACCTGCTGTTCCCTGTTGCCTAGGATGCTCTTGTCCCCAACTGCTCATGCCCTTGCCTTCTTCCAGCCTTTACTTAAAACTTCCTTTGGCAGCAAAGGCATCTCCAGCCACCTGTTGACCACTTCATGCTTCCCATCATACTCGACTTTTCATGTTTGCTTTGCTTTGCCAGCTTTGTTTTCTCTGCTTAGTATTTATCACTCTCTCACAGACTATAATATTTTATACATTGTATCTTGTTTATCAGCTGTCCCTGCCAGAGGATCTTAAGTAATTGCCATGAGGACAGTGATTTTTTTTTAACTTTTTACTTTGCATTGGAATATAGCTGACCAATAAACAATGTTGTGATAGTTTCAGATGGCCAAAAAGCACATGAAACGATGCTCAACCTCGCTGATTATTAGAGAAATGCAAATCAAAACTACAATGAGATATCACCTCACACAGGTCAGAATGGCCATCATTAAAAAATCTACAGGCAATAAATGCTGAAGAGGGTGTGGAGAAAAGGGAACACTCTTTTTTTTTTCAAGGGAACACTCTTGCATTGCTGGTGGGAATGTAAATTGATACAGTCGCTATGGAAGACAGTATGGAGAGTCCTTAAAAAACTAAAAATAGAAGCACCATACGACCCAGTAATCCCACCATTAGGCTTATACCCTGATGAAATTAAAACTGAAAGAGGTACCTGTACCCCAAAGTTCATTGCAGCTCTCTGTACAATAGCTAGAACATGGAAGCAACCTAGATGTCCATTGACAAATGAATGGATACAAAAGCTCTGGTACATATATACAATGGAGTACTTCTCAGCTGTAAAAAGAAATGCAGAAGAATCAGCCCTAATGAGGTGGATGGATCTAGAACCTATTATAAAAAGTGAAGTAAGCCAAAAAAGAGAAAGACAAGTACAGTATACTAACACATACATATGGAATCTAGTTAGATGGTAATTATAATACACACAGTGAAGTGATGGAAAAACAGCCATAGAGAACAGATATATGGACATTGTGGGGAATGAACAGTGGGTGGGAGGCATAGAGGGAGTAACATGGAAACCTATACTATCACATGTGAAAAGATAGCTACTGTCATTATTGCACTGTGGGAATAGGGGATCCTGCAGGGACGGGGTGCAACAGCCTGGAGGGGTGGGATGGGGGAAACTGGGGGGACCAGGGAAATACATATGACTAATCTGGGAATATACACAGCTGTAAACAACAAAACTCGGCACAAATAAAAAGTAAAATAAAAAATAAAAATAAATAAAGAAAACAATGTTGTGATAGTTTCAGGTGAATGGTGAAGGGACTCAGCCATACATACACATGTATCCATTCTCTTCCAAACTCCCCTCCTATCCAAGCTGCCACACAATACTGAGCAGAGTTCCATGTGCCATACAGTAAGCGGGTCCTTGTTGATTATTCATTTTTTTCTTTTTTGGTTATTCAGTTTAAATTTAGCAGTGTGTACAAGGACATTGGTTTTCATGTTTTTGTTTCCTCCATAGTCTGGCATCTAGAATAAGGCTTGCCACGTGGCAGGTATGGGTTTCCCGGGTGGCTCAGCAATACAGAATCTGCCTGCCAATGCAGGAGACACAGGTTCAATCCCTGTGTTGGGAAAATCCCTTGGAGAAGGAAACGGTAACCCACTCCAGTATTCTTGCCTGGGAAATCCCATGGATGGAGGAGCCTGGCAGACTACAGTGCATGGGATCTCAAAAGAGTCAGACACGACTTGGTGACGAAACAATAGTATAGTAGGTACTCAGTAAAGATTTATCGTCAGGGTGAATGGATGGATGGAAATGATCCTTGACCCAGGTGCTTTCTTGATGACCTGTTCCTGCAAAGCTGATGACAAACCACAGGTGATTCCTAAGCATCTCCAGCGAGTTGCAGTTGTCGATAGAAACACACTCCTTCTATACCCTCCCTTTGTGGCGTGCAGGGACCTGGGAAAAGGGAGATGCTGATCGATATCTCTGACTAGGAAGGAAGATGGGATTAGGTACTAGAAATCAGAGGAAGGATGTCTCCGCCCGTCTGCTCCCAGCAGCCGAGGCTGCGATCTGCCTGGCAAGTTGCCTGCTCTCAGCAACAGGATGTGTCCAGAGAGGAAGTGACTGCAGACATGGTTGGGGGGTGGGGTGGGGGGAGGGAAATGCCCTGTGCCTGAGACAGAACACTTGAGGCTAGTCATTCTGGAGCCTTCCAAGGGTCCATTCCTGGGGGATGAGTAAATTCCGCTCCATGGTCTCACGGTGACTCACTCTGTGTCTTGGGGAATGTGCAGCCCATCCCTAAGAAGGGTGAACAGGTGTTTCCTTCTTTGGGGTTCTCAGCTTGAGTTAAAGGGGGACCAGGATGCTGATGCCAAGCCTACAGTCAGCTCTGGTAGACTGCGTGATTAACCCGCTTCTATGCCGGCGTCTTCCTGGGGACAACGTGAGTGAGGAAGTGAACACTCCGCGAGACAGCAGATCTTGGTGCTGTGTCTGCCACCTGGGAGAGGAATAACTCAGTGGCAGAAAGAGGAGAGGGCACCTGGGTTAAGGCTGTAGAAACTGTCGAAGGGAATACCATTTTTTTTTAAACAACCCCAGGATAAGGCTTGCCACGTGGCAGGTATGGGCTTCCCGGGTGGGTCAGCAATACAGAATCTGCCTGCCAATGCAGGAGACACAGGTTCAATCCCTGTGTTGGGAAAATCCTTGGAGAAGGAAACGGTAACCCACTCCAGTATTCTTCCTGGGAAATCCCATGGATGGAGGAGCCTGGCAGACTACAGTGCATGGGATCTCAAAAGAGTCAGACACGACTTGGTGACGAAACAATAGTATAGTAGGTACTCAGTAAAGATTTATCGTCAGGGTGAATGGATGGATGGAAATGATCCTTGACCCAGGTGCTTTCTTGATGACCTGTTCCTGCAAAGCTGATGACAAACCACAGGTGATTCCTAAGCATCTCCAGCGAGTTGCAGTTGTCGATAGAAACACACTCCTTCTATACCCTCCCTTTGTGGCGTGCAGGGACCTGGGAAAAGGGAGATGCTGATCGATATCTCTGACTAGGAAGGAAGATGGGATTAGGTACTAGAAATCAGAGGAAGGATGTCTCCGCCCGTCTGCTCCCAGCAGCCGAGGCTGCGATCTGCCTGGCAAGTCGCCTGCTCTCAGCAACAGGATGTGTCCAGAGAGGAAGTGACTGCAGACATGGTTGGGGGGTGGGGTGGGGGGAGGGAAATGCCCTGTGCCTGAGACAGAACACTTGAGGCTAGTCATTCTGGAGCCTTCCAAGGGTCCATTCCTGGGGGATGAGTAAATTCCGCTCCATGGTCTCACGGTGACTCACTCTGTGTCTTGGGGAATGTGCAGCCCATCCCTAAGAAGGGCGAACAGGTGTTTCCTTCTTTGGGGTTCTCAGCTTGAGTTAAAGGGGGACCAGGATGCTGATGCCAAGCCTACAGTCAGCTCTGGTAGACTGCGTGATTAACCCGCTTCTATGCCGGCGTCTTCCTGGGGACAACGTGAGTGAGGAAGTGAACACTCCGCGAGACAGCAGATCTTGGTGCTGTGTCTGCCACCTGGGAGAGGAATAACTCAGTGGCAGAAAGAGGAGAGGGCACCTGGGTTAAGGCTGTAGAAACTGTCGAAGGGAATACCATTTTTTTTTTTTTTAAACACACCACATGGTATGCAGGATCTTAGTTCCTCAACCAGGGATTGAATCCACGCCCCCTGCAGTGGAAGTAAGTGATAGTCACTCAGTTGTGTCCAACGCTTTGCGACCCCATGGATAATAGCCTTCCAGGCTCTTCTGTCCATGCAATTCTCCAGGCAAGAATACTGGACTGGGTTGCTGTGGAAGTACAGAGTCTTAACTATTGGACCTCCAGGAAAGTCCCGGGAGTAGCTTTCCAGCAAGTTGTCTTACTAATTTTGATTTGGAGGGAGGTTAGATTGTCTAGAAGGCCACTGCTTGGGGATCTCTAAGAAATCTGCTTGCTGTATCTCTTCCTGGAGTGGGCAAGAAAGCAAATCTGGCCTGAACGAGCCCTGGGCCCTCTCGCTCAGGCGCCCCAGCAGAGGAATCCCCCAGCTTTACTGAGGTGTTCCAGCCTCAAGACCGTGGAGGCTGTTGCCTGAAGTCTAATTTGGCGGCCAAAAGAGAGAGAAACAGTTCCTACAGACTCTCCACCTCAGTCCTGCCCCGGTGGGCTCCAAAATTGAGACTGCATTTTGGCCAAAGGGCATGAATGTCATAAACGCCGTACCAGGAAACTTCTGATGAAAACCAGCTTGGCTGTTTAAGAACCACAAACACAGTGTTTGGCCGAGGAATGAGCAGATGCATCAATTTAAGTTCCCAGAAGAACAGAAAAGGCAAGAAAACTTGGCGTGACCACAGCAATCTCCAGACAAGCTCTGGGCCTTGTGTTTATGGTGAAATGCAGTGAGCAGCTCAAAGCTTGGAACGTTATTATAAGCAATATGGTTATTATAATAAAAGCGGCGGTAATTTTTTTCTTCCTCTCTGAAAACCAAAGCAAGCATCTTGAAGCTTGTTTTTGATAAGAGCTTAAAGATAGGAGGGGCTACCATCCTGGCTGGCTGAGTCTAATGCGTGTATTTACAGAAAAGAGCTCGGGTGGTGCAAAGCATTCTGCAACCTGTTTTTTTCTTTTCTTTTTTTTTTTTTTGCTTAAGCAATTGGTCATGAGCATCTTTTTCACGTCAATGTGTATAAATCCATTCTTCTAGGTGCTTCCTATAAATTAAGATACAAAGTGCCATCTATTCCATTGCCTTCCATCAGAGGTCTTCCTTGATGCAAGGCATGGAATCGTCTTAGAAATAGCCTGGAGGTGGACCTCAAAGTGGGGCCTTCCAAGTTTGCATTTGTAGGAAGAACCCTCAGTCCCTGAGTAAGGAAGATCCTCTGGAGGAGGGCATGGCAATCCACTTCAGTATTCTTGCCTGGAGAATCTCATGGACAGAGAAGCCTGGTGGGCTACAATCCATAGGGCTGAAAAACATCAGACATGACTGAAGCGACTTATCACACATGCACAGGCCCCAAAGCAGGCATCTATCTGATAAATTCTCTGCTATATGCTCCCACAGGAAGAGGGCACCACCCCAGCCCTGGGTCACCTTAAGCAGAAACTGGTCCATCTTTGTCTGAGCTGTGTGTGACAGCCAGAAAGGTGGGGAAAGCCTCTAGGCTATTTTGAGCTTTCCCCTCCTGTAATTTCCCCTTCACCCTACTCCAACCTCACTTTTTCCTTTCTCGAAGCTGAAGAGGGAGAGCAAAGCAACTGATCTTCCTGGTAGAGCGACCAGACCTCCTGGTTTGTCTGAGAATGAGGGTTTTTCCCAGGACATGGGACTCTGAGTTTTCAAACCAGGAGAGTCCCAAGAAAACCAGGAGAGTTAGTCACCCTATTCCCAGAATCATGAGGGATGAGGGGAGACATGGTCAAATTTGACTGAGTGGCTAGAGATCCCCTTTTCACAGTTCTACCAAGGCCAGGTGGGAAGTTTCCAGAAGGCACACTCTCTGAGATTTGACCGGGCCTGTTTAGGTCCCATGTCCTGCCTGCAAACAACTGCCAGGACAGGGGAGGCAGAGGCCCTTGGAGGCAGGGTTCAACTAGCCCCCAGAAAGGGAACCCACTGAAAGAACAGCTTAATCTTGCTCAGCTTCAGCTTCCTCATCTGAAAGTGGGAAGAGGATCAGAAAGCAGTGAATGTCTGGCCCTTAGCAATAGCCGCAGTTGGAGCGGGTAATGGGGTCTTTTCTTTTTTTTTTTGCTTAAGCAATTGGTCATGAGCATCTTTTTCACGTCAATGTGTATAAATCCATTCTTCTAGGTGCTTCCTATAAATTAAGATACAAAGTGCCATCTATTCCATTGCCTTCCATCAGAGGTCTTCCTTGATGCAAGGCATGGAATCGTCTTAGAAATAGCCTGGAGGTGGACCTCAAAGTGGGGCCTTCCAAGTTTGCATTTGTAGGAAGAACCCTCAGTCCCTGAGTAAGGAAGATCCTCTGGAGGAGGGCATGGCAATCCACTTCAGTATTCTTGCCTGGAGAATCTCATGGACAGAGAAGCCTGGTGGGCTACAATCCATAGGGCTGAAAAACATCAGACATGACTGAAGCGACTTATCACACATGCACAGGCCCCAAAGCAGGCATCTATCTGATAAATTCTCTGCTATATGCTCCCACAGGAAGAGGGCACCACCCCAGCCCTGGGTCACCTTAAGCAGAAACTGGTCCATCTTTGTCTGAGCTGTGTGTGACAGCCAGAAAGGTGGGGAAAGCCTCTAGGCTATTTTGAGCTTTCCCCTCCTGTAATTTCCCCTTCACCCTACTCCAACCTCACTTTTTCCTTTCTCGAAGCTGAAGAGGGAGAGCAAAGCAACTGATCTTCCTGGTAGAGCGACCAGACCTCCTGGTTTGTCTGAGAATGAGGGTTTTTCCCAGGACATGGGACTCTGAGTTTTCAAACCAGGAGAGTCCCAAGAAAACCAGGAGAGTTAGTCACCCTATTCCCAGAATCATGAGGGATGAGGGGAGACATGGTCAAATTTGACTGAGTGGCTAGAGATCCCCTTTTCACAGTTCTACCAAGGCCAGGTGGGAAGTTTCCAGAAGGCACACTCTCTGAGATTTGACCGGGCCTGTTTAGGTCCCATGTCCTGCCTGCAAACAACTGCCAGGACAGGGGAGGCAGAGGCCCTTGGAGGCAGGGTTCAACTAGCCCCCAGAAAGGGAACCCACTGAAAGAACAGCTTAATCTTGCTCAGCTTCAGCTTCCTCATCTGAAAGTGGGAAGAGGATCAGAAAGCAGTGACCTATGTCTGGCCCTTAGCAATAGCGAGTGCTGGAGAAATCTCTGGTCATGTTTGGAAAGAGCTCCAAGATGCCAGAGTCAATGGCAGGGAACGGCTCCACAGAAAGCGGTAAGGTCACCCCACGCCCTTAGCCGGGCAGTGGCTCTCCTCCTCCCAGATCCAGCCTGCCGTTCACTCATCCTCCACAAAAGGCAGCAAGGTCAAGGGCCTTCCTGACTCTCTGGGTCAGTTTGGTTCGCGGGTGGCTTGCACAAAGCTTTGCTTGTTAATGCTACCGGGCCCAGAAGTCACATGTATAAAACACAATGTTCATGCCAGTGTCTCTGACCACAAACCCCAAGAGTCTGAATGTTGAGACACTCAGGAAGTCTAAAAGGTCCTCTCGTCTTCAGAGGCCCGACCCAGCTCACAGGAATGGCATGCATCAAAAGGCAGGAAGTCCCAGCAAGTCTGTTCCATCAAGCCACCAGACACTGGTCACCTTTATGTGGCTGCACAAGAAGTCAGGTTTCTCAGGGAGGGGCGAGGTGATCTGGGACCTGTGGGGCCTAGGTGGAGCCCATGTCTGAGAAGTGAGGCCACCACAGGAAGCCGGGCTCCCCTCTATTGATAGAGGGGCTCAGAGCTGGGCCTTGACTCCCTCATGGGATAAGTGACATTTCGATCCCTATTTCCTTTCCTCTCTGCTTTTCTCTCTCTCTCTCTCTCTTTTTTGCATACATTCTCCAAGGAAGTATCAAACATGTACTGCAACCCTCAGGAACAAGCCACCAGAGAAACACAGAGAAGAGTGGGTAGCCTTCCTTTAAGATCTGATGTGTCAAAGGCCTGGGATAGCCCTGGCCCATCACTCTCTCCTTCCAGCTGTGCTTCACTAGCTGACTTGGTGGCCCAGGGTGCCAATTCCCTATCCTGGGCTTCCTCAAGGGAAAGAAGGAAGAGAAAGGGGCTGACTACACTGAAGGGATGGCCTGGTGGGTCACAGAGTCGGGCATGATCACCCACAGGGACTTCTCTACAGCCCATGGTCCCATAGAGAGAGAAAGAAAGATTATCTTTTAGTGAGCTGAAGCAGCATCTTTGCAGAAGAAGGGAGAATAAACAGGTTGGCCAGGAAGAGTTCCTGGCCTTCTGAAGGCAGTTGTAGGTAAAACACCAAGCTGGTTATAGGAGTTCTAATTAAGGCAGAAGCAGCCCAGAGAGTGCAAGTAAAGAAAGCACAGGAGGGATCTTCCCTGGTGGTCCAGTGGCTGAGACTCTGCGCTTCCAATTCAGGGGACCTGTGTTCGATCCTTGGTCTGGGAACTAGAGCCCACATACCACAACTGAGAGTTCGAACGCCACAACTAAAGATCCCACATGCTACAACTACTACCAGGCACAGCCAAATAAACAAATAAAAGCAAGTAGAGAGTGAGAACAGGATGGGAGGAAGGAAAAGCAGAGAGCGAGACAAACCCCTAGGAAGAGAGGACAGAAGCAGGCAGCTCCTATTTGCTAAAGCTCTGTTCTAGGCCACTGAATACTACTAGAAGACTTAGTCATCACAGCATCTTACAGATAAGAAAACTGAGGGGATTCCCTGGTGGTTCAGTGGTTAGGACGGTATGCTTTCACTGCCGGGCTCCAGGTTCAATCCCGGAACGGGGTACTGAGACCTTGCAAGCCCTGCAGCACAGTCAAAAAAAAAAAAAAAAAACCAAACAAAACAAACACACCTGAGACCCATGAAGTTAAATTCTTCACAGAGGACCACAGGCAGGGATTAGCTGAATCTGAATTTGAACCTAGATTCTATTCAGACTCCAATGTCCAGGCTTTTAATACAACTGTACACTTTATCAGTACTGGCTGGGAGCTGTCTTCTCTGGGTCCTCACTTGACCCATCTTATTGCTTATAATTTTTAAAATAACCACAAGGTAATGGTTAAGTCAGTATATACCGAATGGTATATTAAATAGGAAATGAGTCTGACTGCTGTGACAGAGAACCAAAATAAAAGTGATTTAAAGAAGCGCACAGACAAATCTTTGTTAGCAGACCTTGAAAGTGAAAGTTGGTCAGTCATGTCCAACTCTTTGCGATCCCGTGGACAAGACATGGAATTCTCCAGGCAAGAACACTGGAGTGGGTAGCTGTTCCTTTTCCTAGGGAATCTTCCCGACCCAAGAACCAAACCTACATTGCAGGCAGATTCTTTTTTTGTTTGTTTGGCCACTTCTATTGGTCTTTCATCTATCCATTTTCATTCATCTTTGTTCTTTTTTGGCCTGTGTGGGCCTCCTATTGCAGTGGCCTCTCTCGTTGCAGAGCACGGGCTCTGGGCGCATACACTCCAGAGCTCTGGCTCAGTAATTGGACACATCGGTCCAGCTGCTCCGCGGCACGTGGGATCTTCCCAGGCCAGGGATCGAACCGGCACCACTTGCACTTCAAGGTGGTATCTTTACCCACTGGACCACCAGGGAAGCTCCAGGCAGATTCTTTATGGTGGATTCTTCTTTACAGGGGAAAAAGCAGTTAGACTCTTTCTGTCTTTGAGGCTCCACCCAAAGCCCCACCAGGAGGGCAAATCAAAACCAGGACCACACCTGTAGGGAAACTTCACTAATTAGAGCCACCATCAAAGACCTGAAAGAGGCAAGGACAGCCCCTGTAACATTCCCGTTTGAATAGTGTAAATCCTAAAGGGTTATGGAGAATGTCAGAAGACTGACCCAGATGTAATTTGGTGCCTACTATGGCACAATTCTATGCGCTTAATACAAAGCTACTCAGTACAAAAACACTTTTCCCCGTTCCCCGTCAGGAAAGAAGATTGGAGGCAGGGGCCAGTACAGATGATTTGAACCTAGATTCTATTCAGACTCCAATGTCCAGGCTTTTAATACAACTGTACACTTTATCAGTACTGGCTGGGAGCTGTCTTCTCTGGGTCCTCACTTGACCCATCTTATTGCTTATAATTTTTAAAATAACCACAAGGTAATGGTTAAGTCAGTATATACCGAATGGTATATTAAATAGGAAATGAGTCTGACTGCTGTGACAGAGAACCAAAATAAAAGTGATTTAAAGAAGCGCACAGACAAATCTTTGTTAGCAGACCTTGAAAGTGAAAGTTGGTCAGTCATGTCCAACTCTTTGCGATCCCGTGGACAAGACATGGAATTCTCCAGGCAAGAACACTGGAGTGGGTAGCTGTTCCTTTTCCTAGGGAATCTTCCCGACCCAAGAACCAAACCTACATTGCAGGCAGATTCTTTTTTTGTTTGTTTGGCCACTTCTATTGGTCTTTCATCTATCCATTTTCATTCATCTTTGTTCTTTTTTGGCCTGTGTGGGCCTCCTATTGCAGTGGCCTCTCTCGTTGCAGAGCACGGGCTCTGGGCGCATACACTCCAGAGCTCTGGCTCAGTAATTGGACACATCGGTCCAGCTGCTCCGCGGCACGTGGGATCTTCCCAGGCCAGGGATCGAACCGGCACCACTTGCACTTCAAGGTGGTATCTTTACCCACTGGACCACCAGGGAAGCTCCAGGCAGATTCTTTATGGTGGATTCTTCTTTACAGGGAAGAAGCAGTTAGACTCTTTCTGTCTTTGTTGCTCCACCCAAAGCCCCACCAGGAGGGCAAATCAAAACCAGGACCACACCTGTAGGGAAACTTCACTAATTAGAGCCACCATCAAAGACCTGAAAGAGGCAAGGACAGCCCCTGTAACATTCCCGTTTGAATAGTGTAAATCCTAAAGGGTTATGGAGAATGTCAGAAGACTGACCCAGATGTAATTTGGTGCCTACTATGGCACAATTCTATGCGCTTAATACAAAGCTACTCAGTAGAAAAACACTTTTCCCCTATCCCCGTCAGGAAAGAAAATTGGAGGCAGGGGCCAATACAGATGATTTGACCATTCTGCCTTCAGTTCAGTCACTCAGTCGTGTCCAACTCTTTGCGACCCCATGGACTGCAGCACACCAGGTTTCCCTGTCCTTCACCTTCTCCTGGAGTTTGCTCAAACTGATGTCCATTGATGCAGTGATGCCATCCAATCATCTCGTCCTCTGTCGTCCCTTTCTCCTTCTGCCTTCTGTTTTTCCCAGCATCAGGGTCTTTTTCAGTGAATCATCTCTTCACATCAGGTGATCAAAGTATTGGAGCTTCAGCTTCAGCAACATTCCTGGCAATGAATATTCAGGGTTAATTTCCTTTAGGATTGACTGGCTTGATCTCCTTGCTGTCCAAGGGACTCTCAAGAGTCTTCTCTAGCACCACAGTTCAAAGACATCAGTTCTTTGGTGCTTGGTCTTAATTATGGTCCAGTTCTCACATCCATACATGACTACTGGAAAAACCGTAGGTTTGATGATATGGTCTATCTTAGGGTTCCCTTAACTCTCTCTCATCATAATCTAGTCCAGAAAACTATGATAATCTTGATAACCTACAAAATATCACAGTGGTTCATGACATGGATGAGCTGTAGATACTAATTATCTTAGATAACAAAGTAAATCAATGCCTTGCAGAGGGTAGAAGATACACTCCACAGCCTTTCAAAACCTACCATATTGTGAAATGCTTAGAGTCCTACAGTCCAGGTCATGAGAGAACATCCCTTCTCAAGGAAGAAAAAAGTTGTTGCACTTTGCACTGCCCACCAGGAAGAAAAAGGTACAATCCTAGTGAATTTCTGAATCTCAGAGATGGCATATGTCACATTTAGGCATGCTGCTCTGGGTGACCTGAAGTCTGCCAGTGCTGGTGGGACTTAGAGTAAGAAAGCTCTCCAGCAGTACAGGCTACAGTGCAATACTGTCCTGCCTTTGGGTCTTATGACTCAGCACAGCTAATGGGATCAGAAATCCCTCTGCCCCACAGAGATATGCTCTGGAGTACCGACAAGCCCTGACAGGAGAAGGGACAGACTCGAGAAAGGTCATGCCTCCTTTCATCAGTCTCTCTTCTCCATTTAAAAAAGCAGCCTCTGGTTCGCTTCTGGGCCCAGGTAGAGAGCCAACACCTGAACACAGGCCACTGAGTCACAGGCACAGGAGCCTTCCAGCATTCCCTCATAAAATGCAGTTGGTGCTGATGTACAAGATGGTAGGATGGCATCAGTGAGTCCATGGACATGAGTTTGAGCAAGCTTCAGGAAAGGGTGAAGGACAGGAAAAACTGGTGTGCCACAGTTCACGGGGTCACAAAGAGTCAGACACAACTGAGGGACTGAACTGAACAGTTGATACAGATGGGTCTTGGCCTGAGGATTCAAGCTCGAGTCTTCATACGAGCTGGCGACAAGGAGCTCCTGCAGTTTCTCCATATTTCCTTCAACCCTATACCTATGGGCTTGCAGCAGACCAGAGGAGGAAGAAGAACCAGAAGGCATGGTCTCAGTCTTCCATCATCATTTTTATTTTCTTAAACCCGACTACTGGAAAACCGTAGGTTTGATGATATGGTCTATCTTAGGGTTCCCTTAACTCTCTCATCATAATCTAGTCCAGAAAACTATGATAATCTTGATAACCTACAAAATATCACAGTGGTTCATGACATGGATGAGCTGTAGATACTAATTATCTTAGATAACAAAGTAAATCAATGCCTTGCAGAGGGTAGAAGATACACTCCACAGCCTTTCAAAACCTACCATATTGTGAAATGCTTAGAGTCCTACAGTCCAGGTCATGAGAGAACATCCCTTCTCAAGGAAGAAAAAAGTTGTTGCACTTTGCACTGCCCACCAGGAAGAAAAAGGTACAATCCTAGTGAATTTCTGAATCTCAGAGATGGCATATGTCACATTTAGGCATGCTGCTCTGGGTGACCTGAAGTCTGCCAGTGCTGGTGGGACTTAGAGTAAGAAAGCTCTCCAGCAGTACAGGCTACAGTGCAATACTGTCCTGCCTTTGGGTCTTATGACTCAGCACAGCTAATGGGATCAGAAATCCCTCTGCCCCACAGAGATATGCTCTGGAGTACCGACAAGCCCTGACAGGAGAAGGGACAGACTCGAGAAAGGTCATGCCTCCTTTCATCAGTCTCTCTTCTCCATTTAAAAAAGCAGCCTCTGGTTCGCTTCTGGGCCCAGGTAGAGAGCCAACACCTGAACACAGGCCACTGAGTCACAGGCACAGGAGCCTTCCAGCATTCCCTCATAAAATGCAGTTGGTGCTGATGTACAAGATGGTAGGATGGCATCAGTGAGTCCATGGACATGAGTTTGAGCAAGCTTCAGGAAAGGGTGAAGGACAGGAAAAACTGGTGTGCCACAGTTCACGGGGTCACAAAGAGTCAGACACAACTGAGGGACTGAACTGAACAGTTGATACAGATGGGTCTTGGCCTGAGGATTCAGAAAGCTCGAGTCTTCATACGAGCTGGCGACAAGGAGCTCCTGCAGTTTCTCCATATTTCCTTCAACCCTATACCTATGGGCTTGCAGCAGACCAGAGGAGGAAGAAGAACCAGAAGGCATGGTTTCTGGCTGAGTTCATATGGCAGGTGGACATCAGCTGAAGTCGATGACATCTGCATCCCACTCAGGCACAGCCCTGAATGACAGGGGTGAAGCCTTTCCAGTGGGCAGAACTTCAGACCAGACAACTGGCTTGTCCACTTTGTGTGGAATGAAGGGTGACTTGTGATATGCATCCACACCGACTCACGGGCAGTAGCTAATGGGTTGGTTGATGATCAGGGGCTTAGTAAGTACGAGACTGGAAAACAGGTGACAGGAAGTTTCTGGGGAATAAACCCCCACATACCTATGGTCAATTAATCTATGACAAAGGAGGCAACAATATACAATGGAGAAAAGACAGTCTCTTCAGCAAGTGGTGTTGGGCAAGTTGGACGGCCACATGTAACTCAATGAAGTTAGAACACAGCCTACCCGAAAATAGACTCAAAATGGCTAAAAGACTTAAATAGGAGACATGACACTATAAAACTCCCAGAGGAGAACATAAACAAAACATTCTCCGACATAAATCATGCCAATGTTTTTCTAAGTCAGTTTCCCAAGGCAATAGAAACAAAAGCAAAAAAAAAAAAAAAAAAAAAATGAGGCCTCATCAAGCTTATAAGATTTGCACAGCCAAAGAAACCATAAATGAAATGAAAAGGCAACCTACAGAATGGGAGAAAATATTTGCAAATGATGCAGTTGACAAGGGTTTAATTCCCAAAAAGCTAGTAAACGACTCATACAACTCAGTAACAAAACAACAAGGGAACTATATCCAATCTCTTGGACTAAACCGTGATTGAAAAGAATATAAAAGAAATAATATATAGAGAGAATAGAAAATAAATACACAATCTATTTTCATATTTTATAGGATATAACATATAAATATATAAAATATATAGAATATATTTTTATATTATAGAATATACATATTCTTTCTTTTATATTCAGTTATACTCTTGCTATACAGTAAAGACTGGTACAACATTGTAAGTCAACCTCAATAAAAAATGTTAAAAAACAAAAAAAAAATACAACCTAATCAAAAAATGGTAGAAGACCTAGATAGATATTTCTCCAAAGAATACATACAGGTGGTTAATAGACACATGAAAAGTTGCTCAACATTGTTAATTATTAGAGAAATGCAAATTAAAACATAAAGAAATATCACCCCACACTGGTCAGAATGACCACCATTAAAAAGCCTACAAACAGGGCTTCCCTGGTGGTCCAGTGGGTAAGGACACCGCCTTGCAGTACAGGGGGCGCCAGTTCGAGCCCTGGCATGGGAAGATCCCATGTGCTGCAGAGCGGCTGGACAGATGCGTTCAATTACTGAGCCAGAGCTCTGAGTGCGTCGCCCAGAGCCGGTGCTCTGACAACAGAGGCCACCGCGATGGGAGGCCAGCAGGAGAAAAGACAGTCTCTTCAGCAAGTGGTGTTGGGCAAGTTGGACGGCCACATGTAACTCAATGAAGTTAGAACACAGCCTACCCGAAAATAGACTCAAAATGGCTAAAAGACTTAAATAGGAGACATGACACTATAAAACTCCCAGAGGAGAACATAAACAAAACATTCTCCGACATAAATCATGCCAATGTTTTTCTAAGTCAGTTTCCCAAGGCAATAGAAACAAAAGCAAAAAAAAAAAAAAAAAAAAAATGAGGCCTCATCAAGCTTATAAGATTTGCACAGCCAAAGAAACCATAAATGAAATGAAAAGGCAACCTACAGAATGGGAGAAAATATTTGCAAATGATGCAGTTGACAAGGGTTTAATTCCCAAAAAGCTAGTAAACGACTCATACAACTCAGTAACAAAACAACAAGGGAACTATATCCAATCTCTTGGACTAAACCGTGATTGAAAAGAATATAAAAGAAATAATATATAGAGAGAATAGAAAATAAATACACAATCTATTTTCATATTTTATAGGATATAACATATAAATATATAAAATATATAGAATATATTTTTATATTATAGAATATACATATTCTTTCTTTTATATTCAGTTATACTCTTGCTATACAGTAAAGACTGGTACAACATTGTAAGTCAACCTCAATAAAAAATGTTAAAAAACAAAAAAAAAATACAACCTAATCAAAAAATGGTAGAAGACCTAGATAGATATTTCTCCAAAGAATACATACAGGTGGTTAATAGACACATGAAAAGTTGCTCAACATTGTTAATTATTAGAGAAATGCAAATTAAAACATAAAGAAATATCACCCCACACTGGTCAGAATGACCACCATTAAAAAGCCTACAAACAGGGCTTCCCTGGTGGTCCAGTGGGTAAGGACACCGCCTTGCAGTACAGGGGGCGCCAGTTCGAGCCCTGGCATGGGAAGATCCCATGTGCTGCAGAGCGGCTGGACAGATGCGTTCAATTACTGAGCCAGAGCTCTGGAGTGCGTGCGCCCAGAGCCGGTGCTCTGCGACAACAGAGGCCACCGCGATGGGAGGCCAGCAGGAGCCAAAGAACAAAGATGGATGAAAAATGGATAAATGAAAGACCAATAGAAGTGGCCCACCCGCCCCTCTCCCTCCCCAAGTCGCCCACCCCCATAAATAAATAAATAAATAATAAATGTTAAAAAAAAAAAAAAGCCTACAAACAATAAACGCTGAAGAGAGTGTGGAGAGAAGGGAATCCTCCCACACTGCTGGTGTGAATGTAAATGGATGCACCCACTATGAGGTTCCTTATAAAACTAAAAACAAACTTCTCTGGCTTAAGAGAAGTCTGGCTTAAGACTCTGCACTTCTACCACAGAGGTCCAGGTTCCTTCCCCGGTCAGGAAACGAAGATTCTACATCCGCTACCAAAAAAAAAAGAAAAAAGAGTTAAGGGGAAGGGATAAACTGGAAGACTGGGGTTGTTATGTACACTGAACAATATGTAAGATAGATAACTAATAAGTACATGAATTTGAGCAAACTCTGGGAGATAAGTGAAGGACAGGGGAGCCTGGCATGCTGCAGTCCATGGAGTTGCAAAGGGTCAGACACCAGTTAGCAACTGAAAAATGACAAATAAGGACCTATGTTATAGCACAGGGAACTCTACTCAACACTCTGTGATGGGCTATATGGGAAAAGAATCTAAACATGAGTGGATATATGTGTATGTATAACAGATTCACTATGCTGTACTCTTGAAATTACTACAACACTGTAAATCAACTATACCCCCCAAATTTTTTTTTTAAAAAGAGTTGTATCCTGCAGGAAAAAACAGAGAGTTCAACAGAACAGTAATAGGCCAGAAATGAATCTATATCATATGAAAACAATATTTGGCAGAGGGAACATTACAAATCAGTGAAAAGAAGGTGGCTGGATTACTTATAAGTAGTGCTGGTTAATCAGCCATACCCAATACAAAATAAAAAATTTAAGTTAAAAAAAAAAGTGGTGCTGGAAGAATTCATTATGTAAATGGGAGAAAATAGTTAGATCTTTACTTCACAGAATGCACAAAAATAAGGTCAAGGTGTATTGGAGAGCTAGATGCAAAACTTCAAAACTTTTAGAAAAAAATAGAATTATTCTATTGCACTGGGTAGAGAAAAACTTCTCAAATAAGACACGAATATGATAAAGTTGAACAACAACAAACCCTTCTGTATGAAAAGGAAAAAAATAAGAGATAAAGGAAGGCTTCCTTAATGTGTCAGTGGTAAAGAAACTACTTTCCAATGCAGGGGACACAGGTTCCATTCCTGATTTCATGGCAGTTCCAACATACCATGGGTCAACTAAGCTCGTGCACCACAACAACTGAGCACATGTGCTACAACTATTGAAAAACTCTAATGCTTCATTGCCTTAAAAATAATCAAAAAATTGGAAGCAAAATGTTAAAAGTCACTCAGACAACAGGTGCAGAGGATACTATGTTAAACTCTGAACTTTGTTTGAAATGTTTACCAATTTTTTAAAATACAGCCCTTTTGTGCAGAAATTGACGAGCTGATAGGAAGCTTTGTAGAGATGTAGAAGGGACACAGGATAGCCAAAATAATCTTTAAAAAAGAACAAAGACTACCCAATTTCAAAACTTACTACAAGGACTTCCCTGGTGGTCCAGTGGGGAAAGAGTTCACCTTGCAGTGCAAGCAGCACCGGTTCGATCCTTGACCCGGGAAGATCCCACGTGCAGCAGAGCGGCTGGACTGATGTGTCCAATCACCGAGCCGGAGCTCTGGAGCGCATGGACCCAGAGCTAGTGCTCTGCAAGGAGCGAAGCCACTACAATGGGAGGCCCACACGTGCTAAAGAACAACGATGGATGAAAATAAATAAATAAAAAACCAATAAAAGAGGCCAAAAAAAAAAAAAAACTTACCACAAATCTACAGTAATCAAGGCAGTGTCCTACTGGCATAAGGGTAGACATATAGAACAGTGGAATAGAATTGTGAGTCTAGAAATAAACTTGACACTTACGGTCAATGGACTTTCAACAAGAGTGCCCAGACAGACTTCTCTGATGGTCTGATGGTCTAGTGATTAAGACTCCACATTTCCACTGCATGGGATGCAAGTTCCATCCCTAGTCGGGAAACTAAGATCTCACATGCTGTGTGGTGTGGCAAAAAAAAAAAATAGTGTCCAGAGAGGAAAGATTAATCTTTTCTATAAATGGATATCCACATGCAAAAGATTGAAGTTGAATCTCCTATATACACATCACATATAAGAATTTGGGGGGCGGGTGAGGGTTGGGGAGGAAGGGGGGCAGGCAGGCCACTTCTATTGGTCTTTTCATTTATCTATCTTTTCATCCATCTTTGTTCTTTGGCCCCGTGTGGGCCTCCCATCTCAGTGGCCTCTATTGTCGCAGAGCACCAGCTCTGGAAGCGCTCCAGAGCTCTGGCTCGGTAATTGGACACATAGGTCCAGCTGCTCCGCGGCACATGGGATCCTCCCAGGCCAGGGATCGAACTGGTGCCCCTTGCACTGCAAGGAGGTGTCCTTACCCACTGGACCACCAGGGAAGCCCCTAAAAATTTTAAAATGGATCAAAGAGGGAATTTTTCTGGTGGTCCAGTGGCTCAGACTCTGCTCTCAAAGCAGTGGACCTGGATTCAATCTCTGGTCGGGGTACTAGATCCCACATGCTGCAACTAAAGATTCCACATGCAGTGACAAAGACCCGGGGCAACCAAATAAATAAATATTTCTAAAAATTAAAATAAGATGGATCAAAGGGCTAACTGTAAGAGCTAAAGCTGTATAGCTCCTAGGTGAAAATAGAGACATAAATCTTTGTGGATTAGACAATGATTTCTGAGATATTATATAAAAAGCACAACAATAAAATTAAATAAATTGGACTTCATTATAATTTAAAGCTTTTGTGCTTAGAGGATACTATCAAGAAAGTGAAAAAAACACAGAATGAGAGAAAATATTTGCAAATTATGTATCAGATAAGAGCCTAGTAAGCAAAATACACAAAGAACTCTTACAATTCAATGGTAAAATGACCGAAAAATCAAATAAAAAAGTGAGTGAAGGCTTTCCTGGTGGTTCGGTGGGTAAGGACACCGCCTTGCAGTGCCAGTTCGATCCCTGGCCTGGGAAGATCCCATGTACCTCAGAGCGGCTGGACCGATGTGTCCAACTACCGAGCTGGAGCTCTGGAGCACATACGCCCAGAGCCAGTGCTCTGCAGCGAGAGAGGCCACTGAGATGGGAGGCCCACATGGGCCAAAGAACAAAGATGGATGAAAATGAATAAATGAAAGACCAATAGAAGTGGACAAAAAAAAAAAAAATGTACCTGAAGGCCCTTTGGGGATATTGCTCCAAAGAAGAGATCCCAGTGGCCAATAAGCACATGAAAAACACACTTGACATCAATAGTCATCAGGGAAATGCAAATCAAAACCACAATGAGATACCACTTCATGGCCACTAGGATGACTATAGTCAAATAGACGGGTAATGAGAAGTGTTGGTGAGGGGACTTCCCTGGTGGTCCAGTGGCTAAGACTCTGAGCTCTTAATGCTGGGGGCCCAGGTTTGATCCCTGGTCAGGGAACCAGATCCCACATGCTGTAACTAAGACCAAGGCAGCCCAGTACATAAATAAATATTTAAAAAAAAAGAAGTGTTGGTGAGGGTGTAGAAAAGCTGGGATGCTCATATATTGTTAGTGAGAATGTCAAACAGTGCAGGCACATTGGAAAACATTTCAGTTTTTCAAATTTAAATTAATTTGCTTTCAAATTTGTATTATTTTTTAATGAAATTTTACTGGAGTATAGCTGCTTTACAATACTGTGTTTGTTTCTGCCATACAGCAAAGTGAATCCTCTACACACACACACACACACGCCCTCCTTTTTGGATTTCCTTCCCATTTAGGTTACCAGAAAGCACTGAGTATAGCTCCCTGTGCTACACAGTAGGTTTTCATTAGTTATCTATGCTTTGTTTTTTCAAATTTCGGCCTCTTTTATTGATTTTTGATTTATTTATTTTCATCGATCTTTGTTCTTTGGCTTGTGTGGGTCTCCCGTTGTAGTGGCTTCTCCCGTTGCAGAGCACCAGCTCTGGGCACATGCACTCCAGAGTGCTGGCTCATAACTGGACACACTGGTCCAGGGTACATGGGATCTTCCTGGGCCAGGGATCGAACAGGTGCCCTTTGCACTGCAAGGCGGATCCTTTACCCACTGGACCACCAGGGAAGCCCTAGTTATCTGTTTATACATAGTAGTGTATACATGTCAACTCCAATCTCCCTATTCATCCCATTGCCCCTCCCTTTGGCATCCATACGTTTGTTCTATCTGTGTCTCTACTTCTGCTTTGCACATTAGTTCTTCTGTACCGTTTTTCTAGATTCCACATTTAAGCAATAGTATACGATAGTCTTCTCTTTCTGACACTTCACTCTGTATAGCAGTCTCTGAGTCCACCCAAGACTCTGCAATGGCACAATTTCATTCCTTTTTATGGCTGAGTAATATTTCAACAGTTCCTTAGAATTTTAAAGGTGAAGTTGCCCTGTGACCTAGCAATTCCACTTCCGGATCAATACCCAAGAGAACTGAAAACATATATCCACAAAAAAACTTGAACACAAATGTTCATAGCAGCATTATTCATAGTAGCTAAAAAGTGGAACTAACCCCAACCTCCATGCACTTATGAGAGATTAAACAAAATGGGATATGTCCATCTAATAGGGATATTATTTGGCCATAAAAATGAATAAGAAACTGATACAACAAAATGCATGAACCTGGTAAGCAGTATGCTCAGTGAAAGAAGCCAGACATGAAAGTCTACATACTGTATGATCCCATTTGTATGAAATGTGCAGAAGAAGAAGGTTCATAGACACAGAAATTATAAATGTATTTTTTTTGAAATTTTACTGGAGTATAGCTGCTTTACAATACTGTGTTTGTTTCTGCCATACAGCAAAGTGAATCCTCTACACACACACACACACACGCCCTCCTTTTTGGATTTCCTTCCCATTTAGGTTACCAGAAAGCACTGAGTATAGCTCCCTGTGCTACACAGTAGGTTTTCATTAGTTATCTATGCTTTGTTTTTTCAAATTTCGGCCTCTTTTATTGATTTTTGATTTATTTATTTTCATCGATCTTTGTTCTTTGGCTTGTGTGGGTCTCCCGTTGTAGTGGCTTCTCCCGTTGCAGAGCACCAGCTCTGGGCACATGCACTCCAGAGTGCTGGCTCATAACTGGACACACTGGTCCAGGGTACATGGGATCTTCCTGGGCCAGGGATCGAACAGGTGCCCTTTGCACTGCAAGGCGGATCCTTTACCCACTGGACCACCAGGGAAGCCCTAGTTATCTGTTTATACATAGTAGTGTATACATGTCAACTCCAATCTCCCTATTCATCCCATTGCCCCTCCCTTTGGCATCCATACGTTTGTTCTATCTGTGTCTCTACTTCTGCTTTGCACATTAGTTCTTCTGTACCGTTTTTCTAGATTCCACATTTAAGCAATAGTATACGATAGTCTTCTCTTTCTGACACTTCACTCTGTATAGCAGTCTCTGAGTCCACCCAAGACTCTGCAATGGCACAATTTCATTCCTTTTTATGGCTGAGTAATATTTCAACAGTTCCTTAGAATTTTAAAGGTGAAGTTGCCCTGTGACCTAGCAATTCCACTTCCGGATCAATACCCAAGAGAACTGAAAACATATATCCACAAAAAAACTTGAACACAAATGTTCATAGCAGCATTATTCATAGTAGCTAAAAAGTGGAACTAACCCCAACCTCCATGCACTTATGAGAGATTAAACAAAATGGGATATGTCCATCTAATAGGGATATTATTTGGCCATAAAAATGAATAAGAAACTGATACAACAAAATGCATGAACCTGGTAAGCAGTATGCTCAGTGAAAGAAGCCAGACATGAAAGTCTACATACTGTATGATCCCATTTGTATGAAATGTGCAGAAGAAGAAGATTCATAGACACAGAAAGCAGATGCTTGGTTGCCTATAGCTAAAGAGGAGAGGTAAATGGGGAATGACTGCTAATGGGTATGGAGTTTCTTTGGAGAGTGAAGAAATGTTTTGAAATTAAATAATGGTGATGGTTGCATAACTCTGTGAGTAGACTAACAGTCTTGAATCATACACTTCCAAAAAGTCAATTATATGGTACATGAATTATACGTCAATTAAAAAAAAAACACATTGGACTTCCCTGGCAGTCCAGTAATTAAGATTCCATGCTTTTACATCAACAGAGAAATGTATAAAGACGATGTGGTATGTCCATACAGAGGAAGGTTACTCAACCATTAAAAAAGAATGAAATGATGCCATTTGCAGCAACATGAATAGTCCTAGAGACTGTCATACTGAGTGAAGTAAGTCAGACAGAGGAGAAACATCATATGTAGATTCTTATATGTAGAATTCTTATATGTAGAATCTAAAAAGAAATGATACGAAAGACTCTGAACTTCCAGAGCAGGGGGCATGGGTTCAATCCCTGGTCAGGGAACTAAGATCCTGCAGCCTGCATGGTGTGATACCCGCCACATACACACACACACACAAAGGAATGAACCCTTTTTTTTCATACATGCTACAACATGAATGAAACTAGAGAGCATTAAAGGACAAATATACAATTCCACTTACCGGAGGTATTTAAAATAGGCAAGTTCCTAGAGACAGAAAATGGAGGTTAACAGGAGTTGGGACCAGGGAATTGGGAATTATGTTTAAGAGGTACAGAATTTCTCTTTGGAATGATTAAAAAATAGTTTAGGAAATGGATAATGATGGTTGTACATGCTGTGAATCCATTTAATGCCAACAAACTGTACACTTAAAATGATTAAAATGGCACATTATGCATATTCTACTGCAATTTAAAAAGTCTGGGGCTCCCTGGTGACTCAGTAGTAAAGAATCCACCTGCCAATGCAGGAGACAAGAGTTCAATCCCTGATCCAGGAAGATCCCACATGCTGTGGAGCAACTAAGCTTGTGCTCTAGAGCCAGGAACCATGACTACGGAAGCCTACACCCTAGAGCCTACACTCTGCAACAAGACAAGTCACCCCAACGAGAAGCCAGCTCTCTGCCACTAGAGAGGAGCCCTCACTCTCCACCACTAGAGAAAAGCTCACACAGCAGCAAAGATCCAGCATAGTCAAAACATAAATAACTCAATTTTACAAACAAAAATAAAAGTCTGAACCCAAAGAAAGAAGTTGACTCAGATCTTTAGCAAACCCTTTTTCCCGAATGTATCAAAGACAGGTACATGAATTATACGTCAATTAAAACACATTGGACTTCCCTGGCAGTCCAGTAATTAAGATTCCATGCTTTTACATCAACAGAGAAATGTATAAAGACGATGTGGTATGTCCATACAGAGGAAGGTTACTCAACCATTAAAAAAGAATGAAATGATGCCATTTGCAGCAACATGAATAGTCCTAGAGACTGTCATACTGAGTGAAGTAAGTCAGACAGAGGAGAAACATCATATGTAGATTCTTATATGTAGAATTCTTATATGTAGAATCTAAAAAGAAATGATACGAAAGACTCTGAACTTCCAGAGCAGGGGGCATGGGTTCAATCCCTGGTCAGGGAACTAAGATCCTGCAGCCTGCATGGTGTGATACCCGCCACATACACACACACACACAAAGGAATGAACCCTTTTTTTTCATACATGCTACAACATGAATGAAACTAGAGAGCATTAAAGGACAAATATACAATTCCACTTACCGGAGGTATTTAAAATAGGCAAGTTCCTAGAGACAGAAAATGGAGGTTAACAGGAGTTGGGACCAGGGAATTGGGAATTATGTTTAAGAGGTACAGAATTTCTCTTTGGAATGATTAAAAATAGTTTAGGAAATGGATAATGATGGTTGTACATGCTGTGAATCCATTTAATGCCAACAAACTGTACACTTAAAATGATTAAAATGGCACATTATGCATATTCTACTGCAATTTAAAAAGTCTGGGGCTCCCTGGTGACTCAGTAGTAAAGAATCCACCTGCCAATGCAGGAGACAAGAGTTCAATCCCTGATCCAGGAAGATCCCACATGCTGTGGAGCAACTAAGCTTGTGCTCTAGAGCCAGGAACCATGACTACGGAAGCCTACACCCTAGAGCCTACACTCTGCAACAAGACAAGTCACCCCAACGAGAAGCCAGCTCTCTGCCACTAGAGAGGAGCCCTCACTCTCCACCACTAGAGAAAAGCTCACACAGCAGCAAAGATCCAGCATAGTCAAAACATAAATAACTCAATTTTACAAACAAAAATAAAAAGTCTGAACCCAAAGAAAGAAGTTGACCGTTCAAGATCCATTTGGAGGCAAACCCTTTTTCCCCGAATGTATCAAAGACAGGTGACATTCAAGATGGTGAATAGAAATCTTTCTAAATGCTGTCCAGAAAGCAGACGCTTGGGACAAACACGCTTTCACAAGATAATGACATCATATGTCTAAGACTCTCCTCTATTAAGAAAAAATGCCTGTGATGTGGTCAAGAGCAGCAGTGCCCAGGAGAAGTACACTGTGAGACGTGTGTAATTTTACATTTCTAGTAGTCATGTAAAAAAAAAATCTGGGGGAAGGATTTATTTTTTTAACAAAATATTCGTTAAACCAGCATAGACAAAACACCATCTCAGCTGGTCACTAAAATCAGGAATGACATGTGGTACTTTCATTACTTTTTTCGCACTAAATCAAGAGCTAATGTGTATTTTGCTCTTGCCACACGGTTCAGTGAGAGCAAGTCACATTTCAAGGCTGAAGGCCCATATGTGGCCCGTAGCTTCCATACTGAAAAGCTCCAGGCTTCAGTATGAGGGAGGCAGTTCTGAAGCAGCACTTGGTCCCCTGACTTCCTGTCCCTCCCCACCACTAACCCTGAGATCTATGGCAAGTGCCGTAATAGCTGGGACTCTCAGTCCGAGTCTTGAGAAATTCCTAATACAATTGGGTTAAGAGTTCACCTGCCTAGGCCATAGGGTTATTGGAAGACTTCATCAAGACAATATACAACTCTAAAGGTGCATCAGTTGTGATGTCTGAGTGAATCGATTTATCAACACCAAAATGCAATATGTTAAAATTAGAATTTAAGGGAATCCTAACCATGGGCTTCTCAGGTGGCTCAGTGGCAAAGAATCTGCTTGCCAATACAGGAGACTCGGGTTGAAGCCCTGGGTCAGGAGGACCCCCTGGGGGAAGGGCATGGCCACCCGCTCCAGTCTTCTTGCCTGGAGAATCCCACGGACAGAGGAGCCTGGTGGGCTACAGCCCGTGCAGTTACAGTCAGACACGCTGAGCAACTAAACAACAACCACAACCATCGGTAAGATAAATACTTCTGGCAAAAATTGCCTGACGGTCCAGTGGCTGGGACTCTGCACGTCCACTGCAGGCGGTGTGGATTCAATCGCTGGTCAGGGAATTAGGATCCTGTAAGCTACACAGCACCGCAAAACATGTAAAAACAAACAAACACAACGTCTGGACAAGTGAACTCAGGGAGATGTCTTTAGGAGGGGTATGAGGGAAAAGCTCAGGGTTCAAAGCATCCATAGACAGCTCTAGACTCATTTTCTCCAGGAAAAGAAGCCCTCAAGCCACAGTTACCGACATGTGAGTGCTTGGAGCCTGAGAAACACATGGCCATAGCTGCTCTGAACGTGAATTTTCTTCCAGACTATAAGATGCTTTTTCTCAAAGGAAGGCGCTCAGTGCTTCCCTGTTTATGACTTTATTTTTCAGGGGTGGGGTGATTTAAAGAGCTGGGGCTGTTTCCTGACAGTGTACACGGAGCCGGCCTGGAAGCCTCAGGCCCCAGCCGGGCTGACCACGAGCCAGACCCGGAGTAAGCTTCATCCCACGCTTCCTGTCGGGTCCAGCAGCCTGAGTTTCCCAGTGACCCTTTCCTGCACCCAGCTGATTCAAAGGCCTGGCAAGACCTGGTGCCAGCCAAGAAAATCTGAGGCAGCCAGGTTTGTTATTTCAAATCTCTAACCCGGCAGCCCTCTGTGCTTGGCTAGTAAATAGAAAGGTAAAACAAGGACGTGCGTGATAGCCGTGATTTATAAGTGGGCAAAAATCCCTGTGTGGCCAGCTTTTCAAAATGTCAGCCTGCTCCGCGTTTAACGAATTTAACCAGTGTCGTAAAATAATAAAAATGATGAACAGTGGGAAGGTAAAAACGGCACCGCCATTCTAGGAAACATTTTAGCAGTTTCTTATAAAGTTAAATATATACTGACCATAAGATTCAGCAATAGCAGTCCGGGGAATTTAGCCCAGAGAAAGGAAAATGTGTGTTCATACAAATGGCCACCCGCTCCAGTCTTCTTGCCTGGAGAATCCCACGGACAGAGGAGCCTGGTGGGCTACAGCCCGTGCAGTTACAGTCAGACACGCTGAGCAACTAAACAACAACCACAACCATCGGTAAGATAAATACTTCTGGCAAAAATTGCCTGACGGTCCAGTGGCTGGGACTCTGCACGTCCACTGCAGGCGGTGTGGATTCAATCCTGGTCAGGGAATTAGGATCCTGTAAGCTACACAGCACCGCAAAACATGTAAAAACAAACAAACACAACGTCTGGACAAGTGAACTCAGGGAGATGTCTTTAGGAGGGGTATGAGGGAAAAGCTCAGGGTTCAAAGCATCCATAGACAGCTCTAGACTCATTTTCTCCAGGAAAAGAAGCCCTCAAGCCACAGTTACCGACATGTGAGTGCTTGGAGCCTGAGAAACACATGGCCATAGCTGCTCTGAACGTGAATTTTCTTCCAGACTATAAGATGCTTTTTCTCAAAGGAAGGCGCTCAGTGCTTCCCTGTTTATGACTTTATTTTTCAGGGGTGGGGTGATTTAAAGAGCTGGGGCTGTTTCCTGACAGTGTACACGGAGCCGGCCTGGAAGCCTCAGGCCCCAGCCGGGCTGACCACGAGCCAGACCCGGAGTAAGCTTCATCCCACGCTTCCTGTCGGGTCCAGCAGCCTGAGTTTCCCAGTGACCCTTTCCTGCACCCAGCTGATTCAAAGGCCTGGCAAGACCTGGTGCCAGCCAAGAAAATCTGAGGCAGCCAGGTTTGTTATTTCAAATCTCTAACCCGGCAGCCCTCTGTGCTTGGCTAGTAAATAGAAAGGTAAAACAAGGACGTGCGTGATAGCCGTGATTTATAAGTGGGCAAAAATCCCTGTGTGGCCAGCTTTTCAAAATGTCAGCCTGCTCCGCGTTTAACGAATTTAACCAGTGTCGTAAAATAATAAAAATGATGAACAGTGGGAAGGTAAAAACGGCACCGCCATTCTAGGAAACATTTTAGCAGTTTCTTATAAAGTTAAATATATACTGACCATAAGATTCAGCAATAGCAGTCCGGGGAATTTAGCCCAGAGAAAGGAAAATGTGTGTTCATACAAAGCCCTCCGTACCAGTTTATAGCAGCATTATTTGTAATTGCCCTGCAGTAGTTAAGAGTTCTTCAGAGAAACAGAACCAATAGCGAGAGAGGTTCAGAGGGAGAGAGATTTATCATAAGGAATTGGCTCACGTGACCATGGAGGCTGACAAGATCCAAGTTTCGGAGCTGGTGAGCTGGAGACAGATGAGAGCCAACGATGTAGGGCCAGTTCTGAATCCAAAGGCCTGAAATTCAGAAAGGGCTGATATTTCAGTTTGAGTGTAAAGGCAGGAAAAATTGATAGCTCAGCTGAAGGGAGTCAGGTGGGAGGATTTGCTCTTATTTGGGGAAAAGTCAGCCTTTTTGTTCTATGCAGGCCTTCAACTGATCGAATGAGGACCGCCCACATTAAGGAGGACAATCTGCTTTACTCTTGTGATTTAACTGTTAAACTCATCCCAAACACCCTCCCAGAAATACTCAGAATCAAACCGGACCAAATACCTGAGCACCATGTGGTCTAGTCAGGTTGACAGATAAAATTAACCATCACACACACACGTGCGCGTGAGCACACAGTTAACCATCATGAGTCAAAAACTGAATACAGGGCTTCCCTGGTGGTCCAGTGGGTAAGGACACCACCCTGCAGTGCAAGGGGTGCCAGTTCGATCCCTGACCTGGGAAGATCCCATGTGCCACGGAGCGACTGGACTGATGTGTCCAACTACCGAGCCGGAGCTCTGAAGCATGTGCGCCCAGAAAATCTGAGGCAGCCAGGTTTGTTATTTCCCCGGCAGCCCTCTGTGCTTGGCTAGTAAATAGAAAGGTAAAACAAGGATGCGTGATAGCCGTGATTTATAAGTGGGCAAAAATCCCTGTGTGGCCAGCTTTTCAAAATGTCAGCCTGCTCGCGTTTAACGAATTTAACCAGTGTCGTAAAATAATAAAAATGATGAACAGTGGGAAGGTAAAAACGGCACCGCCATTCTAGGAAACATTTTAGCAGTTTCTTATAAAGTTAAATATATACTGACCATAAGATTCAGCAATAGCAGTCCGGGGAATTTAGCCCAGAGAAAGGAAAATGTGTGTTCATACAAAGCCCTCCGTACCAGTTTATAGCAGCATTATTTGTAATTGCCCTGCAGTAGTTAAGAGTTCTTCAGAGAAACAGAACCAATAGCGAGAGAGGTTCAGAGGAGAGATTTATCATAAGGAATTGGCTCACGTGACCATGGAGGCTGACAAGATCCAAGTTTCGGAGCTGGTGAGCTGGAGACAGATGAGAGCCAACGATGTAGGGCCAGTTCTGAATCCAAAGGCCTGAAATTCAGAAAGGGCTGATATTTCAGTTTGAGTGTAAAGGCAGGAAAAATTGATAGCTCAGCTGAAGGGAGTCAGGTGGGAGGATTTGCTCTTATTTGGGGAAAAGTCAGCCTTTTTGTTCTATGCAGGCCTTCAACTGATCGAATGAGGACCGCCCACATTAAGGAGGACAATCTGCTTTACTCTTGTGATTTAACTGTTAAACTCATCCCAAACACCCTCCCAGAAATACTCAGAATCAAACCGGACCAAATACCTGAGCACCATGTGGTCTAGTCAGGTTGACAGATAAAATTAACCATCACACACACACGTGCGCGTGAGCACACAGTTAACCATCATGAGTCAAAAACTGAATACAGGGCTTCCCTGGTGGTCCAGTGGGTAAGGACACCACCCTGCAGTGCAAGGGGTGCCAGTTCGATCCCTGACCTGGGAAGATCCCATGTGCCACGGAGCGACTGGACTGATGTGTCCAACTACCGAGCCGGAGCTCTGAAGCATGTGCGCCCAGAGCCGGTGCTCTGCAGCGACAGAGGCCACTGTGAAGGGAGGCCCACACAGGCCAAAGAACAAAGATAAATAAATGAAAGATCAATAGAAGTGGCCCAAAAGAAAACAACTGAATACAAGTAAATGTGCTTCCACAGGTGAAGAGATAAACAAGTTGTGGGCCAGCCATGCAAGGGAATACTACTGAGAAATAAAAAGGAATGAGATATTGACACATGGAACAACTTGAGAACATCTTTGGGCTTTATACTGACTGAAAAAAGCCCATCTCCGAAGTGTACATAATGGAGATGGTGGATATAGTAATTTTCTTTTTTTTTTTTTTTGGCCACTTCTATTGGTCTTTCATTTATTTGTCTTTGTTCTTTGGCCTGTGTGGGCCTCCCTTCACAGTGGCCTCTGTCGCTGCAGAGCACCGGCTCTGGGCGCACGCACTCCAGAGCTCCAGCTTGGTAGTTGGACACATCAGTCCAGCTGCTCTGCAGCACGTGGGATCTTCCCAGGCCAGGGATCGAACTGGCGCCCCTTGTCCTGTAGGGTGGTGTCCTTATCCACTGGACCACCAGGGAAGTCCGGTACTTTTCTTGATTGTGGTAACCATTTCATGATGCCTAGATATATCAAATCATTACATGCACACCTTAAATTCTACAATTTTAATTTGTCAATTATACTTTAATAAAGTTGGCAGTAAAAGAAAAGATTAAGCCCTACCCTTAAGACTGCTTTTGCTCTTGTTTTCCTATTACAGATTTATGTTTTAAAATAGCTCTTTTTGGGAATTCTCTGGCTGTCCAGTGGTTAGAAGTCCACATTTCCACTGCAGAGAGGCACAGGTTTGATCCCTGGTTGGGAAACTAAGAGCCTGCAAGCAGTGCACCATGCCCCCACCCTCCCAAAAATGCAAGATAGCTCTTTTTAAAGTGTTCATTGCAAAAAAAGTTAGATACTCTGATTCTTGAAGTGGCTAAATGACAGTGATAGGGAATAGGTCAGTGGTTGCCAGGGTTAGGGCTGAGGGGAGGGTGTGACCATTAAGGAATAACATGAAAGAGTTTCTTATTGGTGTTGGGATAGTTCTGTATCCAGTTCTTGATTATAGTTACTTGAATCTGCACATAAAATTTCATAGAATTATACAACCTCCTAAAAAGGAATGCATGTTTTTTGTTGTTGTTGCTGTGTGTTTTTTAGTGATGATGAGTGCCTACTGAGTATTGTGTTTCCAGCACCCCTCTTGCAACTTTACACACATTGCATGCATGTGCACATGTGTGTGCTCAGTCGTGTCTGGTTTTTTGCTACCCCATAGATTGTGACTGGCCAGGCTCCACTGTCCATGACATTTCCCAGTCAAGAATACTGGAGTGGGACTTCTCTGGTGGTCCAGTGGGTAAGGACACCGCCTTGCAGTGCAAGGGGCGCTGGTTCGATCCCTGGCCTGGGAAGATCCCACGTGCCGCGGAGCGTCTGGACCGATGTGTCCAATTACCGAGCCGGAGCTCTGGAGGCATGCGCCCAGAGCTGGTGCTCTGCGACAACAGAGGCCACTGCGATGGGAGGCCCACACCGGCCAAAAAACAAAGATGGATGAAGCTAGACAAATGAAAGACCAGTGGAAGTGGCCCACCCACCCCCCTCCCTCCCCACCCCTGCCAAAATAAATAAATAAATAAATACTTAAAAAAAAAAAAGAATACTGGAGTGGATCACCAGTTCCTTCTCCAGGGGATCTTCTCCACCCAGAGACCGAACCCACGTCTCCTGCAGTGACAGGCAGATTCTTGACCCCTGAGCCACCTGGGAAGCCCTTACATAGGTTAAACATGACAGCGACGTAACTTTGTGAATAAACACAATGGGCCCATTTTAGAGAGAAAGAAACTGATGCTAAGAGAGTCAGTAACCACATACAATCACACAGCAGAGGGGCAGCACAACCAGGACTGAAACCAAATTTATCTGCCTCCAGGACTTTTACTCTTTATCCTGTCTGCTTCTAGTAACCTCCTAATTCATAAAGAAACCTCTAGTAACCTTTGAAAGTGTTCATTGCAAAAAAAGTTAGATACTCTGATTCTTGAAGTGGCTAAATGACAGTGATAGGGAATAGGTCAGTGGTTGCCAGGGTTAGGGCTGAGGGGAGGGTGTGACCATTAAGGAATAACATGAAAGAGTTTCTTATTGGTGTTGGGATAGTTCTGTATCCAGTTCTTGATTATAGTTACTTGAATCTGCACATAAAATTTCATAGAATTATACAACCTCCTAAAAAGGAATGCATGTTTTTTGTTGTTGTTGCTGTGTGTTTTTTAGTGATGATGAGTGCCTACTGAGTATTGTGTTTCCAGCACCCCTCTTGCAACTTTACACACATTGCATGCATGTGCACATGTGTGTGCTCAGTCGTGTCTGGTTTTTTGCTACCCCATAGATTGTGACTGGCCAGGCTCCACTGTCCATGACATTTCCCAGTCAAGAATACTGGAGTGGGACTTCTCTGGTGGTCCAGTGGGTAAGGACACCGCCTTGCAGTGCAAGGGGCGCTGGTTCGATCCCTGGCCTGGGAAGATCCCACGTGCCGCGGAGTGGCTGGACTGATGTGTCCAATACCGAGCCGGAGCTCTGAGGCATGCGCCCAGAGCTGGTGCTCATGACAACAGAGGCCACTGCGATGGGAGGCCCACACCGGCCAAAAAACAAAGATGGATGAAGCTAGACAAATGAAAGACCAGTGGAAGTGGCCCACCCACCCCTCCCTCCCACCCCTGCCAAAATAAATAAATAAATAAATACTTAAAAAAAAAAAAGAATACTGGAGTGGATCACCAGTTCCTTCTCCAGGGGATCTTCTCCACCCAGAGACCGAACCCACGTCTCCTGCAGTGACAGGCAGATTCTTGACCCCTGAGCCACCTGGGAAGCCCTTACATAGGTTAAACATGACAGCGACGTAACTTTGTGAATAAACACAATGGGCCCATTTTAGAGAGAAAGAAACTGATGCTAAGAGAGTCAGTAACCACATACAATCACACAGCAGAGGGGCAGCACAACCAGGACTGAAACCAAATTTATCTGCCTCCAGGACTTTTACTCTTTATCCTGTCTGCTTCTAGTAACCTCCTAATTCATAAAGAAACCTCTAGTAACCTTCGAATCCTTAAAGAAACTCCAAAGATTGGAACCTCTGTCATTTACACGGTAGATCACTCCGGCTCTGCCGTCACCTGCCACCCCAGAGGAGCATCCTACATTTGTCCTTCTCACGCGCTCAGAACCCCTCACAGCAGCAGCCGGGTCCTGGGGTAAATGCAGAAAATTCTCCTCTGTGAAGAGGTGGTAAGAGTCGGGAATTGACTCCCTGCGGTCTGTGCCAGGGCCCAGGTTGGGGAACTGCAGTCTCACAAGTTATGTCGTGGGACCAAAAGAGAGAGAACCAGAATTAACAGAGAGATGAAGCCGCTGAAGACTACACGATGAGTCCAGCCCAGGTTCAGGGATCCTGGAATAAAGGGATCAGCTTTCCTCCGTAAACCTCCCTTAGGAGGTGAGTGGCTTTTTAAAGGCGTGTGCGTCTCCTGGTTCCCAAGTGGCGCTAGTGGTCATGAACCTGCCTGTCGATGCAGGAGACTGAAGAGATGCAGGTTCAGTCCCTGGGTGGGGAAGATCCCCTGGAGAAGGGCATGGCCACCCGCTCCAGCAGTCTTGCCAGGAGAGCCCCATGGACAGAGGAGCCTGGCGGGCTTTGCCCATAGGGTGGCACAGAGTTGGACACGACTGAGGCGACTCGGCACAGCACACAGGGTCTCCCTCCGGCAGGATGCCGCCCCTGGCTCCCTCCAGGCTGATCTGAGAAAGAGGCCACTTCAGTGCTCTCCTCAACAGGGTTTATCAGGGACTAACCATGAGGTTCTAGAATCACTAGTGTGTATGCTGACAATCCAGGAACCTCTCACAGAACTTGGCCTGAGTAGGAGCTCAGGGAGTGTTTGTTGAGTGAATGAATGAACTATAAGAATCGAACACAGTCGTTGTGGACTCACCTGCCTTCAGAAGCCAGGCAGCATGGACCCAGAGATTATCATACTGAGTGAGGCAAGTCAGACAGAGGAAGCCAAATATCCATATGAGATCGCTTATGTGTGACAACTAAAAAATATGGTAAAGGGGGCTTCCCTGGTGGTCCAGTGGTTAAGATCCTGTGCTTCCACTGAAGGAGGTACAGTTTCAGTCCCTGGTTGGGGAAGTGCCATGAAGTGCAGTAAAGAAAAGAAAATACTAAAAATGGTATAAATGGGGTTTCCCTGGTAGCTCAGCGATGAAGAGTCTGCTTGCCAATGCAGGAGACACGAGTTCGACCCCTGATCCGGGAAGATCCCACATGCTGCGGAGCAATTAAGCCCGCGAGCCACAACCAGGGAGCCTGGGCTCGAGAGCCTCAGAGCCGCAACTATGGAGCCCATGGGCCACAACTACTGAAGCCCATGTGCCCTGGAGCCAGAGTCCAAGAACAAGAGAAGTCACTGCCACAAGAAGCCTGCTCACGTCAATTAGAGAGTAACCCCCACTGCCTGCAGCTAGAGAAGAGCCTGAAAACCCAGAATAGCCAAAAATAAATAAAGAAAGAAAATCTGAAAAAAAATAAAGGTACAAATGAACGTATTTACAAAACAGAAAGAGTCACAGATGGAGACGACAAACTTATGGCTGCCGAAAAGAAAGCAGGGTAATGGGGATAAGTTGGGAGATTGGAATTGACATATATACCCCACCATATACAACAGACAACTAATAAGGACCTTCTGTACAGCAGAGGGAACTCTACTGAGTGCTCTGTAATGGCCTGTACAGGAATAGAATCTAAATCAGAGCAGATCTGGGCTTCCCTGATGGTCCAGTGGGTAAGGACACCACCTTGCAGTGCAAAGTGGCGCCAGTTCGAGCCCTGGCCTGGGAAGATCCCAAGTGCAGCGGAGCAGCTGGACCGATGTGTCCAATTACCGAGTCGGAGCTCTGGAGCGCATGCGCCCAGAGCCAGCGCTCTGCGACAACAGAGGCCACCGCGATGGGAGACCCACACGGGCCAAAGAACAAAGATGGATGAAAATAGACAAATGAAAGACCAATAGAAGTGGCCCGCCCGCCCCCCTCCCTCCCCCCCCCCCCCCCCAAAAAAAAGAAAAAAAAAAAAAGACCTACTTCCCTTTGCTAAGCAGTGCAGCGCAACAATGTTTGAGACCAACAGGAAAAAAAAAAAAGCATTTAAATCAGAGCAGATCTATGTATATGTACCACTGATTCACTTCACTGTACAGCAGTGACCAGCACGACAGTGTAAACCAACTCGACTCCAATACAAAATTAATTTTAAAAAATAAAGAATCCAGGAAGACAATCCAAGTGACTGAAGTTTAAGGTGGTGAGCAGTAGGGAGCGGTGAGGAGTAGAGTGAAATGGATTTTGGGTGCAACGTCTCATGGGGGAGCCACTACTCGGCTCCAGCCACCTGCTGTCAGCGGGGAAGGTGGACCGTTTTATTGCCTCATCCAATTTTTTTTTTAATTCTTTTTTTGGGGGGGGCACTTCTATTGATCTTTCATTTATTTATCTTTGTTCTTCGGCCTGCGTGGGCCTCGATCTTTGGCCTGTGTGGACCTCCCATCCCAGTGGCCTCTCTCGCTGCAGAGCACCGGCTCTGGGCGCATGCGCCCCAGAGCTCCAGCTTGGTAGTTGGACACATCGGTCCAGCCGCTCCGCGGCACGTGGGATCCTCCCAGGCCAGGGATCGAACCAGCACCCCTTACATTGCATGGCAGTGTCCTTACCCACTGGACCACCAGGGAAGCCCCCTCATCCAATTTTTAAAGAGAAGCCAAAATCCAAACTGTTACGATGAACTCCTGATTTTTTTCATGTTGTGGACTAATTTTAAACTTTTTAAATGAAGTGATGGCTGAACAAAACACATATGCTGGTTGACCACTGCCCAGAAGACATGTTTAGCACTTCTTCTCTGAAACTTAAGATGTTCTGGAGTTTCTGATGCAGTGAACACAGCTTTGTTGACAACTGATAGGCAAAGAAGTCAAGAGTGGGCAAAGGAAAGCCAGTGTCACTAACATCCACGGGTCAATTCCACGTGGACGGCCTCCTCTGTAGGCATCCCGCGGGGAGGGGCTCAGAGAGAAGACAGGAACTCTGATGTGGAACAGATGGCCTTGAGACTCCTAGCTGGTTTGGTTATGGATTCTTACATCACTTGACTGTTCATTGCCCAGTTACATCACTTGACTGTTCATTGCCCAGTTGTGTCCCACTCTTTGCGACCCCATAGACTGTAGCCCATCACTGTAGCCTGACTCTTCTGTCCATGGAATTCTCCAGGCAAGAACACTGGAGTGGGTTGCCATTTTGTACTCCAGGGGATCTTCCCAACCAGGGATCGAACTGGGGCCCCCTGCATTGCAGGCGGTCTTTACCATCTGAGCCACCATGAAAGCCTCCTAACTTGAACTCTCATAGAAAATGCATCTTTTTTGAATTATCAGATTATTTGTACCTCTAGTGCCAGGATGAAAAGACCAGACGAGCTCATCTAATGGAGAAAAGACTGCCCCTGGCACTGGACACAGCGACTTTACAACAAGACTGGACAAGCCTGTGGGAAAGAGACCATGGTGGTGACTCACCCTGGCTGACAGACCTAATATGGATGAGAGGTCTCCCCACATCCCACTCGTCACTTCAACACCAGGGGCCTCTTTTCATCTCCCTCACTGGCTAGTTCTTCTTCTCCAACAAAGGAAGGGCACAAAGCTTAGAATGACCCAGTTTCAAATCCTCCCTCCACCGTTTGTTGGCTGTGTGACCTTAGGTAAGTGACAGCTTTGGAATCTCCATCTGTAAAATGTAACTAAAATGGACTTCCCTGGCAGTCCAGTGGTTAAGACTTCACTTTCCAATGCAGGAAGTGTGAGTTCAGTCCCTGGTTGGGAAGCTAAGATCCCACATGTCTCACAGTCAAAAAAATGGAACACAAAACTGAAGCAATCTTGTAACAAATTCAATAAAGTTTTAAAAGATGATCCATGTCAAAAAAAAAATCTTTTAAAAAATATGACTATGGCTTCCCTGGTGGCTCAGTGGTAAAGAGCTCGCCCACCAATGCAGGGGACACAGATTCGATCCCTGATCTGGGAAGATCCCACTTGCTGCCGAGCAACTAAGCCCATGAGCCACGACTCTTGAACCCATGTGCTGCAATTATAGAAGCCTGTGTGCCCTAGAGTGCAAGTTCCATAACAAGAGAAGTCACCACCACAAGAAGCCTGCTCACCTCAACTAGAGAGTAGCCCCCACTCCCTGCACCTAGAGAAGAGCCTGCAGCAGCGAAAACCCAGAAGAACCAAAAATAAAGAAATAAATAAAAAAAGAATACAAAAAAAGTGACTAATACAGGTTGATATCGCACACCTCATGAGAAGCTATATTCAGAAGTGCTCTTCATCTCTTAGGTCATGTTTCCACAAATCTACATCCCCAGTCTTAACCTTGAGAAAAAGTCCAATGAGCCCAAATTGAGGAACATTGTACAAAATGTCTGAGTGGACACTTCGAAAGTGTCGAAGACAAAGGAAAAGGAAAGCCTGAGAAACCATCACACATTGGAGACCAAAGAGACTCGACAGCTCAGGGCAACATGGCGTCCTGGTTTGGACACTAGGATGTGAAAAGGCTGTGAGTAGAACTGGCAAGACCTGAATAAAGTCTGCAGTTTAGTTTTTCAGTCATGGGACTGATAGTTCTTCCTCTTCAGATCTCTTTCCCCTTCCTCTTCCTTTCCCAACAATTTGATCCTAAAACCTAACTGCAATGGAGCAAGGTGGGCGTCCACCACAGGAGGAGGAGGGGAGCCATGATGACCCAGAGAGCATGCCAACGTAGAGGGGAGCCTGACATAAGAAGTCAGAGCCCGAGCAGGGTAAGAAGAGAGGCAACCCTGAGTGACCTGCAATGAGGGGTCAGAGGTCAACACTGAGAGGAAAGCATGGCTGTTGGAGAAGAGACTGGCAACATGGAAATGATAAGGCGGGAATGAATCCTGTGGCACTGAATGAGAATCAGACACATCAGTGTGAGCTCATGGTTTTCAGTATATGCAGATAGACACACAAAATAATTATAGAAATGGGAGTAAGCAATCTTGTAACAAATTCAATAAAGTTTTAAAAGATGATCCATGTCAAAAAAAAAATCTTTTAAAAAATATGACTATGGCTTCCCTGGTGGCTCAGTGGTAAAGAGCTCGCCCACCAATGCAGGGGACACAGATTCGATCCCTGATCTGGGAAGATCCCACTTGCTGCCGAGCAACTAAGCCCATGAGCCACGACTCTTGAACCCATGTGCTGCAATTATAGAAGCCTGTGTGCCCTAGAGTGCAAGTTCCATAACAAGAGAAGTCACCACCACAAGAAGCCTGCTCACCTCAACTAGAGAGTAGCCCCCACTCCCTGCACCTAGAGAAGAGCCTGCAGCAGCAGCGAAAACCCAGAAGAACCAAAAATAAAGAAATAAATAAAAAAAGAATACAAAAAAAGTGACTAATACAGGTTGATATCGCACACCTCATGAGAAGCTATATTCAGAAGTGCTCTTCATCTCTTAGGTCATGTTTCCACAAATCTACATCCCCAGTCTTAACCTTGAGAAAAAGTCCAATGAGCCCAAATTGAGGAACATTGTACAAAATGTCTGAGTGGACACTTCGAAAGTGTCGAAGACAAAGGAAAAGGAAAGCCTGAGAAACCATCACACATTGGAGACCAAAGAGACTCGACAGCTCAGGGCAACATGGCGTCCTGGTTTGGACACTAGGATGTGAAAAGGCTGTGAGTAGAACTGGCAAGACCTGAATAAAGTCTGCAGTTTAGTTTTTCAGTCATGGGACTGATAGTTCTTCCTCTTCAGATCTCTTTCCCCTTCCTCTTCCTTTCCCAACAATTTGATCCTAAAACCTAACTGCAATGGAGCAAGGTGGGCGTCCACCACAGGAGGAGGAGGGGAGCCATGATGACCCAGAGAGCATGCCAACGTAGAGGGGAGCCTGACATAAGAAGTCAGAGCCCGAGCAGGGTAAGAAGAGAGGCAACCCTGAGTGACCTGCAATGAGGGGTCAGAGGTCAACACTGAGAGGAAAGCATGGCTGTTGGAGAAGAGACTGGCAACATGGAAATGATAAGGCGGGAATGAATCCTGTGGCACTGAATGAGAATCAGACACATCAGTGTGAGCTCATGGTTTTCAGTATATGCAGATAGACACACAAAATAATTATAGAAATGAGTGGTTAGTAAGTCGAGTTTCAGTTTTGCAAGATGTGGAGGGATGGTGGTGATGGGCCTACAACAATGTGAACTTACTTCATTTTCAACCATCTTTGCTCTTTGGCCTGTGTGGGCCTCCCATCGCAGTGGCCTCTCTCACTGCAGAGCACCAGCCCTGGGTGCATGCACTCCAGAGATTTGGTTTGGCAGATGGACACTTCGGTCCAGCCGCTCCGCGGCACGTGGGATCTTCCCAGGCCAGGGATCGAACCGGCACCCCTTACACTGCAAGGCGGTGTCCTTACCCACTGGACCACCAGGGAAGCCCCAGTGTATGACTTTTTTGTGACCCCATGGACTGTAGCCTGCCAGACTTCTCTGTCCATGATATTTCCCAGACAAGAATACTGGAGTGGGTTGCCATTTCCTTCTCAGGGGATTTACCTGACCCAGGGATCAAACTCAAGATTCCTGCTTGGCAGGCAGATTCTTTATCACTGAGCCACCTAGGAATCCTGTGAACATACTTAAGCCCATCAGACTGTAGACTTAGAAACGGTTAAGATGGGGACTTCCCTGATGGCCCTGTGGTTAGGACTTCACCTTCCAATGCAGGAGGTGTGGGTTCAATTCCTGGTTGGGGAGCTAAAGATCCCACATGCCTCACAGCCAAAAAACCAACACACGAAACAGAAACAATATTGTAATGAACTCAATGAAGACTTTAAAAAAAATAAATTTATTAAAAAGCAATTAAGATCATAAACGTCATGTTACTGTATTTTACCAGTCTTAAAATGATAAATGTTGATACAAATGACTCTCTGTGTGTCATGTTGAGGGCACATACACACCCATATTGCCTGCCTCTGTCTAGTGAGAGAGACTGCGAAGCCTTGCCCTCGTTGCAATGAGCACATTCAGCATCCAGGTCTTGACTTCTAAATACCCCTTCCACTAAAACCAACCATGTTCCTCAGAGAAACAGCTGACTCCAGGGTTGAGAAAGGAAAATATAAGATGAGCCTAGAACATCTTGTGCTGGGAAGCTCGAAGAATGACAGGTCATGACCAAAGGACACGGCGACTAGTTTGAATGGGCCCCCACCAGCCAAACCGAGGATAATTATCAAAATAAGCAACGAGTGTAATGAACGGTAACATACTGAATCCACAAGTCTATGCAGACAGAGATAAATTAACTGCCCAAGACCATGAAGGGGTAAGGAAGCTTCTCAGGGCAGAAGGACACTCAGTCTCTTTTCCCTGTTTCATTTTTTCTATTAAAAAAATTGTTTTGAGTGGAAAGGATATGACACATAGAGGAAACTAGAGGCCCAGAAAATTCCTAGAGAGACCATCCAGGACATATGGACTTCTGAGATCTGTCCAGTGTCATTTCCTGTTGGTGGGGAGGGAAGACGCAGGCAGTGCCAGTGAGGCATGGGGTGTGGGAGTGAGGGGAGCAGGCAGAACGGCCGGGCCGGGGGGCCATCTGCTGCTTCTGATGAGCCCCCTCCCCAGGGGCTGCGGGGCCCCGGGAGTGGCCTCTGCCCTGCAGGGTGAGGTGTTCCACATCTGGTTCACATCGAAGGGTAAAAGCAAACAGGTTTCCGAGCTGGAGGAAGCCCAGCGGACTTGGCCAAGCCTGCAGCTTGGACACGAGGGCATAGCATCACCTCTTCCGCGGGGCACTGGGCCTGGCCAGCTCCCTAGGGCCTGCTGAGGGGCCGTGACTGGAATGGGGCCGTCTTCTCTGCTTAGAACCCCATTCTCTGGCTCCAGCTCTGCCTAATGGACAAAACAGCCTCGTCGTACGTCCAGAGGGGCTGGTTCTATGACTTGCCGATGACTCATTTCAGGCCCAGAGTGAGGCTGGGGCTGTGCACACACCGAATGTAATCACCTCCACCCACAGGCTTGTCTCCGCTTCCCGAGGTACCTCCCTTGGCCAGGAAGGCACAGCCTTGCCGTGGAATCTTGAGAACTTGCCTAGCCTCTCTGAACCCCAGTTTCTCCATCTTGAAAATGGGAACAAAACGCCTCCTCATGGGGCCCGTTAAGGAAGGCACTGACTCCAGGGTTGAGAAAGGAAAATATAAGATGAGCCTAGAACATCTTGTGCTGGGAAGCTCGAAGAATGACAGGTCATGACCAAAGGACACGGCGACTAGTTTGAATGGGCCCCCACCAGCCAAACCGAGGATAATTATCAAAATAAGCAACGAGTGTAATGAACGGTAACATACTGAATCCACAAGTCTATGCAGACAGAGATAAATTAACTGCCCAAGACCATGAAGGGGTAAGGAAGCTTCTCAGGGCAGAAGGACACTCAGTCTCTTTTCCCTGTTTCATTTTTTCTATTAAAAAAATTGTTTTGAGTGGAAAGGATATGACACATAGAGGAAACTAGAGGCCCAGAAAATTCCTAGAGAGACCATCCAGGACATATGGACTTCTGAGATCTGTCCAGTGTCATTTCCTGTTGGTGGGGAGGGAAGACGCAGGCAGTGCCAGTGAGGCATGGGGTGTGGGAGTGAGGGGAGCAGGCAGAACGGCCGGGCCGGGGGGCCATCTGCTGCTTCTGATGAGCCCCCTCCCCAGGGGCTGCGGGGCCCCGGGAGTGGCCTCTGCCCTGCAGGGTGAGGTGTTCCACATCTGGTTCACATCGAAGGGTAAAAGCAAACAGGTTTCCGAGCTGGAGGAAGCCCAGCGGACTTGGCCAAGCCTGCAGCTTGGACACGAGGGCATAGCATCACCTCTTCCGCGGGGCACTGGGCCTGGCCAGCTCCCTAGGGCCTGCTGAGGGGCCGTGACTGGAATGGGGCCGTCTTCTCTGCTTAGAACCCCATTCTCTGGCTCCAGCTCTGCCTAATGGACAAAACAGCCTCGTCGTACGTCCAGAGGGGCTGGTTCTATGACTTGCCGATGACTCATTTCAGGCCCAGAGTGAGGCTGGGGCTGTGCACACACCGAATGTAATCACCTCCACCCACAGGCTTGTCTCCGCTTCCCGAGGTACCTCCCTTGGCCAGGAAGGCACAGCTGCTTGCCGTGGAATCTTGAGAACTTGCCTAGCCTCTCTGAACCCCAGTTTCTCCATCTTGAAAATGGGAACAAAAACGCCCTCCTCATGGGGCCACAGGAAGCCAGTTAGAATCCCTGGTTATAAGGCACAGCCAGCCCTAGGACACTCTCCATCAGCGCCCACCATTCCTGTCGGTCATTTGGATACCAGTCTTCTCCGACTGGATAACAAAAGTCTTATCAGGGGAAAAAAACAGGCTTCTTTCCTCAGGCTTCATTCCCCAGCAATGAGTACCATTCCTGACAGTATGTGGAGTGGGAAATGGCAACCCACTCCCGTATTCTTGCCTGGGAAATCCCATGGACAGAGGAGCCTGGTGGGCTACCGTCCACGAGGTCACAAAGAGTCAGACACGACTGAGTACACATTCATGCCCTATGGAGCAGAGGAAAGACAGATGACGTTTCACTTTCTGGTTTGACTCTTTGGTAGCCATGTGACTCTAGGAGGCTTCTTTAACCTTTCGGAGCCTCAGTTTCTTTCTCCGTCAAGGTAGAATCCTTGCCCCTGTGACATACAGGGTTGTGAGAAATGAGAGAGGCAACGCCTGTCAGGGGATAGGTGCTATTTTTCTTCCCAGCCTCGTATTAAAGACGCAAAGCATAGCTGTCGAGTCGAAGGAACGCACATCAGGAAAACATCTCTTAAACCCATCCGGCCTTGGCCTTTCTCTGCCCAGCATTCGTTTTTCCCCTTCAAAAGTTGGCAGCTGCCAGAAGAGAACTGATTCATTCTGGAGCCCACATCCCAGCCAGGGCTCTGGGGAGGTCCCAGCTTCCCAGCCTGGCCTCGCCTCACACACAGTTGTCCTCAGACGTATAGAAAGGACATCACCTCTCTGCCGAATGCAACCAGTTTCTCTATGCCGCCGATGCCCTCCTCGGGGCTCCCTGGGAGCCACTGCAGCCTTAAAGGGACGCTCAGGCATGGCTAAGAGCCCTGACCAGGAACCAGCTCTGCTGAGCTGAAGGGTCTAGGCTCTGGGATACCACCTTCCCAGGGCCTTTGGAGAAGAAGGTGAAACCAGAGAAGCTGCTTCCACCTTTGCAAACCATATGTCCACCTGGGGCCTCCAGTCTCTTACGCCCCACCTCACAGAGCCCAGTGACGCTCCCTCAGAGGGTCTAGTATGTAAGGGATGTACTAAGTAAAGTACCTTGTGCAAAATAAGTGCTCATTCAGTGATTTCCGTTATAAGTGTTAACTCTGAATTGGAACCTCTCCACCCTGAAACGATTCCTCTTGCAGCTCAGAAATTGCCAGGGTTCCAGCTCGGCTCTGCTTTACCAGGGAGACTGCGAGAGAAACACGGGCAGTCTCTCACTTGATTTCTCTTTCTTCCTTTCACAGGGGAGGGATACAGGGAATTCCCTGGTGGTCCAGTGGTGAGGACTCTTTATGTTTTCACTGCAGTGGGGCACAGGTTCAATCCCTGGTTGGGGAACTAAGATCTCATATGCTGAGAGATATGCCCCCCTCCCCCAAAAAAATACCCACACAGAAAATAAACAAGTGAGAGATCTGACATTCCATCAACACCTAATCCACTCCTATAAACCAGTTGGACAATCTACAGATGAAACCATGATCCAAACAGGTCATTAAATGTAAATTCAGTACATCCACTTAACCCCTCTCCTCCTTCAAAACTTGTATTGGTCTCTCCAATCATCACTCACTTAACTACCAGTCATGATTTAATCACCCTCGCCCCGAAACTTGGACACTGCTCAGTGTTATCAACACACAAAGTTGAAAGCTTTTGCTTTAAGCACTCTCTTCAAAAACTTGAAATAAGAAAAAGAGCCAAAGAAAGCAGCCTTCCCCGTCTCTGTGAAATCCTACAATAAAATAAATAAATAAAAACCAAAGATACGGGCTTCCCCTGGTGGTCCAGTGGGTAAGGACACTGCCTTGCAATGCAAGGGGCGCCGGTTCGATCCCTGGCCTGGGAAGATCCCACATGCTGCAGAGCGGCTGGACCCCTGTGTCCAATTACTGAGCCGGAGCTCTGGAGCGCATGCGCCCAGAGCTGGCGCTCAGCAACGACAGACGCCACCGCGATGGGAGGCCCACAGGAGCCAAGGAACAAAGACGGATGAAAATGGAGAAATGAAAGACCAATAGAAGTGGCCCACCCGCTCCCCTCCCTCCCCAACCCGACCCCCACCCAAAATAAATAAATAAATAAATCTTTAAAAAAAAAAAAAACAAAGATACATTTTACACATAATTTCTAAATATAAGAATACACTCTATTCCATTATACAATCATCATATACTCTTAAGTGATCGTTTATTCTTCATTCATCCTTTTTACTCTTTGGCCTGTGTGGGCCTCCCATGGCAGCGGCTCTCTCTCACTGCAGAGCGCCAGAGAGCACTGGCTCGCAATTGGACACACCGGCCCAGCCATTCCCCGGGCACGAGGGATCTTCCAAGGCCAGGACTCAAACTGGCACCCCTTGCACTGCAAGGCAGACTCTCTACCCACTGGACCACCAGGGAAACCCCAATCATCGTATACTAACAAAATAATTCTAGGCTATATATCATTGCCAGAGGCTAAGAGGAAAGTCTGTCACACTCCAAAGCAAAATGGAACAAATCAGACAGCCTTCACATGACAAGAAAGAACTAGAAGAATAACACTCTGGAGAATCAAAGTTTCTCTGAAGCAGTTGCTGAAATTTGTTTTGTGATTACAGTGGGATGTGAATATAGGTGAGGATTGGAACCAGGCTCTTTGAGTAACTCTTTAGACCATTTTACACTGCTTTAAATATATTGTGCTCCGGGGCTTCTCTGGTAGCTCAGTGGTAAAGGATTCGCCTGCCAATGCAGGAGACACGCGTTCGATCCCTGATCCGGGAAGATCCCACATGCTGCGGAGCAAGTAAGCCTGTGAGCCACAACTACTGAGCCTGTGCTCTAGAGCCTCGGAGCCGTAACTATGGAGCCCACGTGCCGCAACTACTGAAGCCCGTGTGCCCTAGAGCCCGAGTTCCACAACAAGAGAAGTCACCATAACAAGAAACCTGCTCACCTCAGCTAGAGAGCAGCCCCCACTCCCTGCAACTAGAGAAGAGCCTGCAGCAGCAGTGAAAACCCAGAATAGCCAAAAACAAATAAATAAACAAATAAAAAATTTTAAAACAGACATTGAGAACAGACATATGGATATTGTGGGGAATGAATAGTGAGTGGGAGGCATAAAGGGAGTAACATGGAAACCTATACTATCGTATGTGAAAAAGATAGCTATTGTCATTGCGCTGTGGGAATAGGGGATCCTGCAGAGGCGCGGTGTGACAGCCTGGAGGGGTGGGATGGGGGGATATACATATGACTAATCTGGGATTATACATATCTGTAAATAACAAAACTCTGTAAAAGTAAAAAGTAAAATAAAAATTGTTTAAAATACCTTAAAAAAAAAATATATATATATATATATAGTACTCTCAAAAAAAAAAAAAAAATCTATGCATGCTGCAGTCCACGGGGGTCACAAAAAATCAGATACAACTGAGTGACTGAACTGAACTGAACTGATTCACTTATCTTTTTGAAGTTTGCTCTCCCTACCACCAAACCTCTGTTTTTTAAAACACTTGCTGAGCAGCTTACTTGTAGAGCTGTTTATCTATTCACTCTTAAAACATCCCTAGGAGTTTCATACTACTTTCATGCCCATTTGGCTGAGTTGGACAGTGAGGCACAGAGCAGTTAAGTTACTTCCTGGAGGTCACACAGCTATGAAGTGCCAGAGTCAGAATTCAAATTCTCATCTGTCTGATTTCCAGAGCCCACACTCTTAACCACTAGGCTCTACTGCCTCCCTGTGGTGGTTTTTCCGGGCAGGAGGAAGCCACCCGTTTTCACAAATCCATCCCTACCCACTAATTCAGTGGCTCCCGTATTGTTTCTCAAAACAGTCTCCACACCTTAGACCTATATTTTCAACATGCATAAAATATTCATCCACCACGATAAAAAAAAAAAAAATGGGTTTAAGGGTTGTTGTTGTTGTTTTTTTTAACTAATAACTTCCACTTTCTCTGATTCTAGACATCATAAAGAAAGCTTTTTTTTTTTTTTTTCTCTCACCTTCCTATGTGAAACCAAAAGAATTCACTCACAGTTAACTCTAGATGTGGGGTAGGTTCTACCTCCAAAGTTTTAGAAACGCTGTGTTTTTCACATTGGTGTTTCAGATCCCTCAGGATGCCAAAGAGGCAGGTTTATTTTCTTCCTGTTAAAACGTTTAAAATCTAAAGCAGAGGATTCCTGCTGCTATGGGTGAGGAATGGGGGGATGGAGCGGGGAGGAGGGTCCCGTGGGTGGGGCAGTTTTGGCTGATCTGGTGGGATTAGAAATAAATGAGGCCCCTATAATGAGAAGATTAGACACAGCTGATGGGATCAAGGGGGGAAATGGGATCTGTATGTGAAAGATAGCTATTGTCATTGCGCTGTGGGAATAGGGGATCCTGCAGAGGCGCGGTGTGACAGCCTGGAGGGGTGGGATGGGGGGATATACATATGACTAATCTGGGATTATACATATCTGTAAATAACAAAACTCTGTAAAAGTAAAAAGTAAAATAAAAATTGTTTAAAATACCTTAAAAAAAAAATATATATATATATATATAGTACTCTCAAAAAAAAAAAAAAAATCTATGCATGCTGCAGTCCACGGGGGTCACAAAAAATCAGATACAACTGAGTGACTGAACTGAACTGAACTGATTCACTTATCTTTTTGAAGTTTGCTCTCCCTACCACCAAACCTCTGTTTTTTAAAACACTTGCTGAGCAGCTTACTTGTAGAGCTGTTTATCTATTCACTCTTAAAACATCCCTAGGAGTTTCATACTACTTTCATGCCCATTTGGCTGAGTTGGACAGTGAGGCACAGAGCAGTTAAGTTACTTCCTGGAGGTCACACAGCTATGAAGTGCCAGAGTCAGAATTCAAATTCTCATCTGTCTGATTTCCAGAGCCCACACTCTTAACCACTAGGCTCTACTGCCTCCCTGTGGTGGTTTTTCCGGGCAGGAGGAAGCCACCCGTTTTCACAAATCCATCCCTACCCACTAATTCAGTGGCTCCCGTATTGTTTCTCAAAACAGTCTCCACACCTTAGACCTATATTTTCAACATGCATAAAATATTCATCCACCACGATAAAAAAAAAAAAAATGGGTTTAAGGGTTGTTGTTGTTGTTTTTTTTAACTAATAACTTCCACTTTCTCTGATTCTAGACATCATAAAGAAAGCTTTTTTTTTTTTTTTTCTCTCACCTTCCTATGTGAAACCAAAAGAATTCACTCACAGTTAACTCTAGATGTGGGGTAGGTTCTACCTCCAAAGTTTTAGAAACGCTGTGTTTTTCACATTGGTGTTTCAGATCCCTCAGGATGCCAAAGAGGCAGGTTTATTTTCTTCCTGTTAAAACGTTTAAAATCTAAAGCAGAGGATTCCTGCTGCTATGGGTGAGGAATGGGGGGATGGAGCGGGGAGGAGGGTCCCGGTGGGTGGGGCAGTTTTGGCTGATCTGGTGGGATTAGAAATAAATGAGGCCCCTATAATGAGAAGATTAGAACACAGCTGATGGGATCAGGATGGGATGGATTGAATTAAAGCTTGATTAGGCATTTGGCTCCTTACTATTTACCAAGGATGTGGAGGGCCACGAAAAGGCAGCAGAGGGACTTCCCTGGTGGCCCAGTGGTTAAGAATCTGCCTTGCAATGCAAGGGACACTGGTTCAATCCCTGGTCTGGGAAGATTCGAGGTGCCAGAGAGCAACTAAATGGCCTGTGTGCCACTTACTGACTCTAGAGCCCATGTTCCACAGCAGGAGAAGTCACCAAAATGAAGAGCCCATTCTCAGCAACAAGGGAGTACCCTGCTCACCACAACTAGAGAAAAACCGAGCAGAGCAACTAAGATCCAACACAGCCCAACACAAATTTTAAAAAATAATACAAAAAAATAAGTCAAGCAGCACAAGGGTAAGTCTTAGGTGTCCAGTGGCTAAGACTCTGTGCTCCCAATGCAGGGAGCCCAGATTTGATCCCTTGTTGGGGAACTAGATCCTTCATGCCACAACTGAAAAAAGAAGAAGATCCTGCATGCCTCAATCAAGATCAAAGATCCCTGCAGTACCACAACTAAGACCTGACACAACCATCTAAATAATTTTTTTTAATGAAAAGGGCAAAGAAGACAATGGGAGAAGTGATGGGATTCTGAAGTATTAGGCCAAAGAGAAGTGAACTCACAAACAAGTGAAATAAAATGTTTAAATGAATGGAGATCCTGTTTTTCCTTTATCTTTTCCAAATGTTCCTGCTTCAATCCAAGCTCTCAGTGTGCAGCTGGCTGAGACCCTGTGGCTGCCCTGGATGGCCAAGGCCCCGGTCACAGATGATCACAGCTGAGTCTCCTGAGCACTTAAAATACGCCACCCTGCACTAGTCTCATCGTTGTACCTGCATAGAAACGCTGTGTTTTCACATTGGTGTTTCAGATCCCTCAGGATGCCAAAGAGGCAGGTTTATTTTCTTCCTGTTAAAACGTTTAAAATCTAAAGCAGAGGATTCCTGCTGCTATGGGTGAGGAATGGGGGGATGGAGCGGGGAGGAGGGTCCCGGTGGGTGGGGCAGTTTTGGCTGATCTGGTGGGATTAGAAATAAATGAGGCCCCTATAATGAGAAGATTAGAACACAGCTGATGGGATCAGGATGGGATGGATTGAATTAAAGCTTGATTAGGCATTTGGCTCCTTACTATTTACCAAGGATGTGGAGGGCCACGAAAAGGCAGCAGAGGGACTTCCCTGGTGGCCCAGTGGTTAAGAATCTGCCTTGCAATGCAAGGGACACTGGTTCAATCCCTGGTCTGGGAAGATTCGAGGTGCCAGAGAGCAACTAAATGGCCTGTGTGCCACTTACTGACTCTAGAGCCCATGTTCCACAGCAGGAGAAGTCACCAAAATGAAGAGCCCATTCTCAGCAACAAGGGAGTACCCTGCTCACCACAACTAGAGAAAAACCGAGCAGAGCAACTAAGATCCAACACAGCCCAACACAAATTTTAAAAAATAATACAAAAAAATAAGTCAAGCAGCACAAGGGTAAGTCTTAGGTGTCCAGTGGCTAAGACTCTGTGCTCCCAATGCAGGGAGCCCAGATTTGATCCCTTGTTGGGGAACTAGATCCTTCATGCCACAACTGAAAAAAGAAGAAGATCCTGCATGCCTCAATCAAGATCAAAGATCCCTGCAGTACCACAACTAAGACCTGACACAACCATCTAAATAATTTTTTTTAATGAAAAGGGCAAAGAAGACAATGGGAGAAGTGATGGGATTCTGAAGTATTAGGCCAAAGAGAAGTGAACTCACAAACAAGTGAAATAAAATGTTTAAATGAATGGAGATCCTGTTTTTCCTTTATCTTTTCCAAATGTTCCTGCTTCAATCCAAGCTCTCAGTGTGCAGCTGGCTGAGACCCTGTGGCTGCCCTGGATGGCCAAGGCCCCGGTCACAGATGATCACAGCTGAGTCTCCTGAGCACTTAAAATACGCCACCCTGCACTAGTCTCATCGTTGTACCTGCATTAAGCTATTCAACTGTCACAACAACCTCGAGAGGTGGGGGCCTATGTTCCACATTAATAGAGGAGGAGGCTGAGTTACAATGAAGCAAAGTAATTTACGCAAGATCACAGCAGGGGGTCCAGTGACTAAGCCTCCGCACTCTCAATGCAGGGGGCCAGGGTTCTATCCCTGGTCAGGGAACTAGATTCCACATTCACTACTAAAAATTTTCATGTCGCAATGAAGATTAAAGATCCTGCGTGGCACCACGAAGACCTGGCACAGCCAAATAAGTAAAAATAAACATTAAAAAGAAGAAGTAAGGGCTTCCCTGGTGGTCCAGTGGGTAAAGGGTCTGCCTTGAAGTGCAAGGGGCACCAGTTTGACCCCTGGCCTGGAAACACCCCACATGCCATGGAGCGGCTGGACCTGTGCGTGCAATTGCGAGCCGGTGCTCTGCAGCAAGAGAGGCCACTGCAATGGGAGGCCCACACAGGCCAAAGAACAAAGATGGATGAAAATAAATAAATGAAAGACCAATAGAAGTGGCCAAAATTTTAAAAAGTAAGGAAGCTTCCCTGGTGGTCCAGTGCCTAAGACTCTGCACTTCCAGTTCAGGGGGGCCGGAGTTTGATCCCTGCTCAGGGAACTGGATCCCACATGTTGCAACTAAGACCTAGTGCAACCAAATAAATAAAATACATATTAAAATTAAATAAAAGGATAGTGATTCAGGAGACGGGTGATATCAGGAAGACTTTAGGAAGAGGTGACATCTGAGTGACACCTAAGGATGAGAAGGAATGAGTCACGTGGAGATATGTGGGGAGGTTACTACAGAAAGAGGGAAGAGTTCAAGCAAAGGCCCTGTGGCAGCTACAAGCTTTGAGCACTGGAGAGAAGGCCAGTATAGCTGGAGCACAGTGAACTCAGGAAAGCATGAGAGCGGGCACCAGACGGAGCCGGTTCATGGAAGGCCTTGCAGTTTTAAATGAATGGAGATCCTGTTTTTCCTTTATCTTTTCCAAATGTTCCTGCTTCAATCCAAGCTCTCAGTGTGCAGCTGGCTGAGACCCTGTGGCTGCCCTGGATGGCCAAGGCCCCGGTCACAGATGATCACAGCTGAGTCTCCTGAGCACTTAAAATACGCCACCCTGCACTAGTCTCATCGTTGTACCTGCATTAAGCTATTCAACTGTCACAACAACCTCGAGAGGTGGGGGCCTATGTTCCACATTAATAGAGGAGGAGGCTGAGTTACAATGAAGCAAAGTAATTTACGCAAGATCACAGCAGGGGGTCCAGTGACTAAGCCTCCGCACTCTCAATGCAGGGGGCCAGGGTTCTATCCCTGGTCAGGGAACTAGATTCCACATTCACTACTAAAAATTTTCATGTCGCAATGAAGATTAAAGATCCTGCGTGGCACCACGAAGACCTGGCACAGCCAAATAAGTAAAAATAAACATTAAAAAGAAGAAGTAAGGGCTTCCCTGGTGGTCCAGTGGGTAAAGGGTCTGCCTTGAAGTGCAAGGGGCACCAGTTTGACCCCTGGCCTGGAAACACCCCACATGCCATGGAGCGGCTGGACCTGTGCGTGCAATTGCGAGCCGGTGCTCTGCAGCAAGAGAGGCCACTGCAATGGGAGGCCCACACAGGCCAAAGAACAAAGATGGATGAAAATAAATAAATGAAAGACCAATAGAAGTGGCCAAAATTTTAAAAAGTAAGGAAGCTTCCCTGGTGGTCCAGTGCCTAAGACTCTGCACTTCCAGTTCAGGGGGGCCGGAGTTTGATCCCTGCTCAGGGAACTGGATCCCACATGTTGCAACTAAGACCTAGTGCAACCAAATAAATAAAATACATATTAAAATTAAATAAAAGGATAGTGATTCAGGAGACGGGTGATATCAGGAAGACTTTAGGAAGAGGTGACATCTGAGTGACACCTAAGGATGAGAAGGAATGAGTCACGTGGAGATATGTGGGGAGGTTACTACAGAAAGAGGGAAGAGTTCAAGCAAAGGCCCTGTGGCAGCTACAAGCTTTGAGCACTGGAGAGAAGGCCAGTATAGCTGGAGCACAGTGAACTCAGGAAAGCATGAGAGCGGGCACCAGACGGAGCCGGTTCATGGAAGGCCTTGCAGACTGCAGTGAGTTTTATTCCAAGTGTGACATGAGGCCATTGGAAAGTATGAAGCAGAGGAGTGATAGAACGTGATTTGTGTTTTTAAAAGACCCCTCTGCGGTTGAAGTCCCCTGGAAGCTGGGGAGTGGGGTTGGGGGCAAAGGCTGTGGAGCGGGGTGGGTGGGGGATTAGTAAGTGATTGACTGGAGAGGGGCCTTCCGGGGTCCTAGAAATGTCCCATACCTTGATCCAAATGCAGGTTACCTGAGTGTGTCCGTAGGTAAAAATGCACTGAGCTACACAATTAAGATTAGAGCATTTTACACACATTACTGTGGGTCAACTTAATTCAATAAAATCAACTAGAGACAAAAGAAGCAACCTAAATGTCCATCAACAGACGAATGGATAAAGAAGATGTAACATATATACACAATGGACTGCAGCACAGTCATAGAAAAGAACGAACTAATGCCCTTTGCAGCACATGGATAGAGCTAGAGATGATCATTCTCAGTGAACAAAGTCAAAGACAAAGACAAAAAGCATGCTATCATATATATGGAATCTAAAAAAAAAAAATGATACAGGGACTTCCTTGGCAGTCCAGCAGTTAAGACCTCACATTTGCACTGCAAAGGGCACCAGTTTGATCTCTGGTGGTCAGAGAGCTGAAGTCTCACATGCCACACGGCACAGCCAAAAAATTGTTTTAAATTTTAAAACAATACAAAGGAACTTCTTTATAAAACAGAAACAGACTCACAGACTGCAAAGCCAAGCATGTAGTTACCAAAAGGGACAAGTAGTTGGGGGGCATGGATAAAATTAAGAGGTTGAGATGAACATACACATGACTATATAGAAAACAGATTATCAACAAGGACCTACTGTATAGCACATGGAGCTCTACTCAGTATTCAGGAACAATCTATATGAGAAAAGAATCTGAAAAAGAATGGATATACGTATAACTGAATCATTCTGCTGTACGCCTGAAACTAACACAACATTGTACATCAACTACACTCTGATATAAAATAAAAATAAAAATTTAAAAAGATGAACGGGGCTTCCCTGGTGGTCCAGTGGGTAAAGAGTCTGCCTTGCAAAGCAAGGGACACCAGTTCAATCCCTGGCCCGGGAAGATCCCACGTGCTCCAGAGCGGCTGGACTGGTGTGTCCAATTACTAGTCAGCACTCTGAAGTGCATGCACCCAGAGCTGGTGCTCTGCAATGAGAGAGGCCACTGCAATGGGAGGCCCACACAGGCCAAAGAACAAAGATGGAAATAAATGAAACATCAGTAGAAGTGGCCAAAAAAAAAAAAAAAAAAAAAAAACAACAGGTTTGTTGAAGTTCCAACCAAAAGGACCTCAAAATATTATTTTATTTGGAAATATGGTCTTTATACCCTTTCATGGATCACAGCCTTATCGCGGCAAAGGGGCTTGCCTAACTTAAACTATGAGCCATGTCATGCAGGTCCACCCAAGACAGGTCATAGAGAAGAGTTCTGATAAAACACGGTCCACTGGAGGAAGGAATGGCAACCTGCTCCAGTGTTTCTGCCACAGAAACCACATGGACAGTATGAAAAGGCAAAAATATATGACAGTGGAAGATGAGTCCCCCAGGGCAGAAGGTGTCCAGTATGCTACTGGAGAAGAACACAGATACAGCTCCAGAAAGAATGAAGCAGCTGGGCCAAAGCAGAAACAAGGCTCAACTGTGGATGTGTCTGGTGTTTCAAAATCATCGGCTTCTCTGAGCATGCTAAAGCTTTTGACTGTGTGGATCACAACAAATTGCAGAAAATTCTTAAAAAGATGGGAATACTAGACCACCCTACCTGTCTCCTGAGAAACCTGTGTGCAGGTCAAGAAGCATCAATTAGACCTGGATATGAAACAACAAACTGGTTCAAAATTGGGAAAGGAATACGACAAGTCTCTATACTGTCACTCTGCTAATTTAACTTATATGCAGAATACATCATGGGAAATGCCAGGCTGGATGAATCACAAGCTATAATCAAGATGGCCAGGAGAAATATCAACCTCAGATATGCAGATGATACCACTCTAATGGCAGAAAGCAGAAAAGGAACTGAAGATTCTCTTGATGAGGGTGAAAGAGGAGAGAGAGGAGAGTGAAAAAGCCGGCTTACAGAGCTCTGGAGCACATGCACCTGGAGCCGGTGCTCTGCACCGAGAGAGGCCACTGCGGTGGGAGGCCCACACAGGCCAAAAGAACGAAGATGGATGAAAATGAATAGATGGAGGCTTCCCCTGGTGGTGCAGTGGGTAAGGACACCGCCTTGCAGTGCAGGGGGCGCTGGTTCGATCCCTGGCCTGGGAATATCCCATGTGCCGCAGAGCAGCTGGACCGATGTGTCCAATTACTGAGCCGGAGCTCTGGAGCACATGTGCCCAGAGCCGGTGCTCTGCGACAACAGAGACAGCTATGATGGGAGGCCCACACAGGCCAGAGAACAAAGATGGATGAAACTAGACAAATGAAAGACCAGTGGAAGTGGCCTGCCCACCCTCCTCCCTCCCCACCCCCGCCAAAATAAATAAATAAATAAATAAATAAATGTTTTTTAAAAATTAAAAAAAAAAAAAAAGAAAATGAATAGATGAAAGACCAATAGAAGTGGCCAAAAAAAAAAAAAAGAAAAAAAAAAGCTGGCTTAAAACTCAATTTTCAGTGCTTGCTTCAGCAGCACATATACTAAAATTGGAATAAAACAGAGAAGATTAGCGTGGCCCCTGTGCAAGGACAACACGCAAATTAGTGAAGCATTTAAAAAAAAAACCTCAATTTTCAAAAATCTAAGATCATGGCATTCAGTTCCATTATTTCAAGGCGAATAGAAGAGGAAGTGGAAACACTGACAGATTTTATTTTCCTGGGCTCTAAAATCACCATGGATGGTAACCACAGCTGTGAAATTAAAAGATCCTTGCTCCTTGGAAGGAAAGCTAGGACAAAACTAGACAGCATATCAAAAAGCAGATACATCATTTTGCCAACAAAGGTCCATATAGCCAAAGCTATGGTTTTGCTAGTAGTCATGTACAGATGCGAGTGTTGGACCATAAAGAAGGTTAAGTGCTGAAGAACTGATGCATTGTGGCGCAGGAGAAGATTATTGCCAGTCGCTTGAAGGGCAAGGAGATCAAACCAGTCAATCCTAAAGGAAATCAACCCTGAATATTCATTGGAAGGACTCATGCTGAAGCTGAAGCTCCAATACTTTTGCCACCTGATTAGAAGAGACGACTCATTGGAAAAGATCCTGAGGCTGGAAAAGACTGAAGGCAGGAGGAGAAGGGCTGACAGAGGATGAGATGGTTGGATGGCATTACCGACTCAATGAACATCAATTTGAGCAAACTCTGGGAAATAGTAAAGGATCACCGCCTTGCAGTGCAGGGGCGCTGGTTCGATCCTGGCCTGGGAATATCCCATGTGCCAGAGCAGCTGGACCGATGTGTCCAATTACTGAGCCGGAGCTCTGGAGCACATGTGCCCAGAGCCGGTGCTCTGCGACAACAGAGACAGCTATGATGGGAGGCCCACACAGGCCAGAGAACAAAGATGGATGAAACTAGACAAATGAAAGACCAGTGGAAGTGGCCTGCCCACCCCCCCCCCCCCCCACCCCCGCCAAAAAAAAAAAAAAAAAAAAAAAAAAAAAATTTTTTAAAAAAAAAAAAAAAAAAAAAAAAAAATGAATAGATGAAAGACCAATAGAAGTGGCCAAAAAAAAAAAAAAGAAAAAAAAAAGCTGGCTTAAAACTCAATTTTCAGTGCTTGCTTCAGCAGCACATATACTAAAATTGGAATAAAACAGAGAAGATTAGCGTGGCCCCTGTGCAAGGACAACACGCAAATTAGTGAAGCATTTAAAAAAAAAACCTCAATTTTCAAAAATCTAAGATCATGGCATTCAGTTCCATTATTTCAAGGCGAATAGAAGAGGAAGTGGAAACACTGACAGATTTTATTTTCCTGGGCTCTAAAATCACCATGGATGGTAACCACAGCTGTGAAATTAAAAGATCCTTGCTCCTTGGAAGGAAAGCTAGGACAAAACTAGACAGCATATCAAAAAGCAGATACATCATTTTGCCAACAAAGGTCCATATAGCCAAAGCTATGGTTTTGCTAGTAGTCATGTACAGATGCGAGTGTTGGACCATAAAGAAGGTTAAGTGCTGAAGAACTGATGCATTGTGGCGCAGGAGAAGATTATTGCCAGTCGCTTGAAGGGCAAGGAGATCAAACCAGTCAATCCTAAAGGAAATCAACCCTGAATATTCATTGGAAGGACTCATGCTGAAGCTGAAGCTCCAATACTTTTGCCACCTGATTAGAAGAGACGACTCATTGGAAAAGATCCTGAGGCTGGAAAAGACTGAAGGCAGGAGGAGAAGGGCTGACAGAGGATGAGATGGTTGGATGGCATTACCGACTCAATGAACATCAATTTGAGCAAACTCTGGGAAATAGTAAAGGATAGGGATTCCTGGCGAGTTGCAGCCCATGGGGTCTCAAAGGGTCGGACGTGACTGAGCAACTGCACAACGATATTGCACCTATTGGTGAGATCGGGCTGAAACTTCTGCCTTTAAATGTCTATCCAGGGACTGCAGAGAGGAGGGAGGGACCCAATGGGGAGGTCCAGAGGGCTCCCTGGGTGAGATGAATATTTCCCTCATTTTCTCCTTGAAGGACAGTTTTTTTGTGTAGTTGTTGTTTAGTTGCCTGACAAGGAATCAGACCCACACCCTCAGCAGTGAAAACGGGGAGTCCTTACCACTGGAACACCTGGGGATTCCCCAGTTTTAAGTTTGCAAAATGAAGATTGAAGTAAAATTCCCTTGTCACTGGCTATTGGCTGAATTTCCCTGTGACCGTGTGTTGCTGAAGGTGGGACAAACAGTAACAGCCCTGGGGCTCCCTGGCAGCTGGGCCTTGAGGAAGGAGAAAAGAAATAGCTGCTTGCTGAATAGGCCCTGTCGGAGAAACAGAATGGCTCATTCAGTGCAGGAAAAGCAGGACTCCGAAGCCCTGAGGCCCAACCGGGAGCCCTGCAAAAAACAGTGGTTCCTTTTCCACAAAGACCGCTCACAAGATGCACAGGGTACCCGATTCCCAGGGCCCAGAGGTGCCCTGAGGGGCATGTCTTCAACACCCCATGGCTTGAGAGATTGTCATCACCTGCAGGACTGAGTCCAGGAAAGCAGGGTGCTCCCAGAAGCTTAGACTCTAGATCTGAATGGGCTGAAAGGTCCCCAACGTAAGACGTGGGACTAAGAGACGGGACACAAGCCAACACTGAGTCACTCTGAACCTTTAGACCAGGGCTCCTAAACCTCAGCACTGTTGACATTTTGGACAAGATCATTATTGTAGTACATTCAGTGGGATCTTAGTCCTCTGCCAATTTAGATGCCAACTGCATCCCTCTCCCCAAATTCTGACACCCTTGGCGCATGACTAAAAAGAAGAGAACTCATTGGAAAAGATCCTGAGGCTGGAAAAGACTGAAGGCAGGAGGAGAAGGGCTGACAGAGGATGAGATGGTTGGATGGCATTACCGACTCAATGAACATCAATTTGAGCAAACTCTGGGAAATAGTAAAGGATAGGGATTCCTGGCGAGTTGCAGCCCATGGGGTCTCAAAGGGTCGGACGTGACTGAGCAACTGCACAACGATATTGCACCTATTGGTGAGATCGGGCTGAAACTTCTGCCTTTAAATGTCTATCCAGGGACTGCAGAGAGGAGGGAGGGACCCAATGGGGAGGTCCAGAGGGCTCCCTGGGTGAGATGAATATTTCCCTCATTTTCTCCTTGAAGGACAGTTTTTTTGTGTAGTTGTTGTTTAGTTGCCTGACAAGGAATCAGACCCACACCCTCAGCAGTGAAAACGGGGAGTCCTTACCACTGGAACACCTGGGGATTCCCCAGTTTTTAAGTTTGCAAAATGAAGATTGAAGTAAAATTCCCCTTGTCACTGGCTATTGGCTGAATTTCCCTGTGACCGTGTGTTGCTGAAGGTGGGACAAACAGTAACAGCCCTGGGGCTCCCTGGCAGCTGGGCCTTGAGGAAGGAGAAAAGAAATAGCTGCTTGCTGAATAGGCCCTGTCGGAGAAACAGAATGGCTCATTCAGTGCAGGAAAAGCAGGACTCCGAAGCCCTGAGGCCCAACCGGGAGCCCTGCAAAAAACAGTGGTTCCTTTTCCACAAAGACCGCTCACAAGATGCACAGGGTACCCGATTCCCAGGGCCCAGAGGTGCCCTGAGGGGCATGTCTTCAACACCCCATGGCTTGAGAGATTGTCATCACCTGCAGGACTGAGTCCAGGAAAGCAGGGTGCTCCCAGAAGCTTAGACTCTAGATCTGAATGGGCTGAAAGGTCCCCAACGTAAGACGTGGGACTAAGAGACGGGACACAAGCCAACACTGAGTCACTCTGAACCTTTAGACCAGGGCTCCTAAACCTCAGCACTGTTGACATTTTGGACAAGATCATTATTGTAGTACATTCAGTGGGATCTTAGTCCTCTGCCAATTTAGATGCCAACTGCATCCCTCTCCCCAAATTCTGACACCCTTGGGGGCTGAAAAATTGAGAACCACTGCTTTAGATAAAAAAAAATTCACCTGATAATTTTTTCTTTTTTTTTTTTGCAGTTACCTGAAATCACATTCCAAAATCTAAATGACCCATCTTCAGCACCAGTACCTGACCCCCACTGAATGCAGTAGAAAGCAAATCAAAGAGGCGATTAATTACGTGCTGCCTAGCCCAAGCTGCTTCCTTACAGTTTCAGTTGCGCTAGGCGGTTGGCTTCCCCCCACTCCACTGTTTGAATTGTTGCTGTGTAGGGCAAACACAGCGGCGGCTCCACCTCAGACAGAGCTGGCTGGATTTCAACAACGGCTGGGAGGACTCTTGTGGGGCTTTCCAAGCTTAATTAGTTCGTATTTGTCAAGTTCCTTAGGAAGCACAGGCCAGGATGCTATGGGAAGTCCAAGTTACTAGGATTCTCGCCACACTCTTTAAAAAAGAACATTCCCGCATGAAAAGACCAGGGGAGCCAGAAAAGAGCTCCTAGGAGCGTGTGGGTGAATAGTGAAGGAGTTCTTAGGAAGTGCCTTTGAGACGGTAAAGAAAGAGAGTAATACTTTCCAAGTTTCTGGCTCTCCTCCTAGTCTCTAGAGCAGGAAATTATTTAAAGTATTTCCTTAACAGCTGAAGTATGTTAGAAACCTGCTAGCATTCTCTGCATTATCTCCAGGAAATAGACGCTGAAGAATTTTTCTTTGCAACCAGAAACGATTTGGGCTCTGTTGCTCATTTCCACCTGAATGAGATGAATACTCTCATTCTGGGAATTGGAGATGACAATCTTCTTAGATCATTTTGATGTCATACGTGGTGTCTGAAAGAACATGCCCTTAAAGAGAACTCACTTAGCGTGCGTGTGTATGTGTGTGTGTGGAGAGAGGGAAAGATCTTCGCCAGGTAATTTAGCATTGTCAGTAATAGCTTGCTAGTTACCTAGTTATCCCTACTTAATCTCTGGGTGGGGTAAGAATGAGGTCAACCTGTTACGTGTCGGGTAGAATTCTAGAACCCGCAACAAAAGGAAACTGAGTGGCCCTAGCCCACCTCTAGAGATTTGCTTTCTCCAAGGCCTGAGCCCATAAATCTTTCAGGGTGGGGGTTTGCAGGCATCCTACCCCACTAGCCAAGTTTAAGCCTCCCGAGCAAAATTGATGTTGGGATGTTGGTGGGGTCATGGGACGGAGAGCCATCTGGGAGCCAGCTGTTTGACTCTGGCTAGCAAATTCCTCAGCCTCCTAGAAGAAGGGCAAGCATGATGACCACAGCAGAAATATTGGGTGAAATGGCTGTTGTTAGCTCCAAAGCAAAGAATAAGGCCCAGAAAGAAAGCCAGCTTCTGAAGGGAATGACAACTCTGATGAAGCCTGTGACTGCCAGGCAAATTCCCTGCTTCCTTAAGAACAGTTAGGAGCCCTCCCTGGCAGCTGAGCCTGGGAACCAACACTGGGAAGGGTCTGACTCGCCTCTCAGAGACCTGGTTGTCTGCAGGAGGATGGGGAGCCAAACAGTACTTTGTTACCGCCCACCCTTTGGGGCCTGCAGGAAAGCCGAACTTGAGGCCAAAGAGAGAAATGCAAATCCTTGCCATCTTCTCTTTCAGGGGACAAAGGTCCACATTCTTCCTGTGCTTCATCATGCTTTTGGAATGAATGTCCACCAAATGCTGTCTTCTAAGGACAGCAGTTAAAACTCTCATTCAAGTTGAGTCCTTTCGTGAAATGACAGCTGAATTCTTGGCCTGAGGTCTTAAAACAACTGCGTAAAGCTGGCTCTGATGGTGTTAAAAAAATAAAGCGAACTTCAAACGAGTAGAAAATAAATTGGGTAAGATCTACACCTGAAGTAATGTTTTGAAGGTGCCTGCACCTTTAAGAAGCCAATTTTCCTCTGCTTATGAGCCCCTTTCTCAGAAAAGCTCACATTCATGTATTTAACAGTAAACTTTACATACAATTTCAGGGCTTCATGGACCCCTTAAGGCCTATCCTGGATCTCAGATTATTCGGATTTAAAATACCTATCTCTACAAAGTGTTAACACTACAGATAAAATAAATAAGCCACAAGATAGGTTGTACAGGACAGAGAATACAGCCAGTATTTTATAGTAGCTATAAATGCAGTATTATCTATAAAAATCTTCAATCACCACTGTTACCATTAGTTGTACAGCTGAAACTGTTGTAAATCAATTTTTAAAAACCCAAAACTGTACATGTGCTTAATTATGTATGTGTTACTAAGTAAATAAACATCTTGTGGTTATATTTTTCCCTTGTATTATTTTTTAATAAAATTAAAAATAACTTGGAAAAAAAGAGAATTCCTATCTATGAAAAAAATATACAATCCAATGGTGGGGCCTTTAGGTGACTGTAATCTTTGTGGTAGTGTGTTTTTAAATTTTTCCAAAATTAGGATTACTTTTGTAACCAGTAAAGGTTATTTTACCAAGTTACTAAAAAGAAAGAAGTTTCATATTCACAAAGTTAATTATGTTTCCTTGAAGTGACAGGGACATTGGTTAGAAAGATGGGCAAATATTGAGTGTGGGGATAATCACTGGTCACCTGAAAGTATGGTCTAAGCCAAAAGGCCTGGCGTGCTACAGTCCATGGGGGCGCGGGTCAGGTACAACTGAGTGACTAAACTGACTGGAGGAGTTCTTCTCATTTCTATGTGTTTTTCCACATTTCTCCTGTAATCCAACAGCTTTGCTAAAAAAAAAAAAATAAGATCTACAATTGAGACAGCCTTCTAATACATATTTATATTATCCTCAGATTTTTCATTCATTTTGAATGAATTCGGTTTTGTGAGTTATCCAATTCTTCCTCAAATTCCCTTATGTCTAAGCTTCCAATATCCTCTACCTGAGGGCTTCCCTGGTGGCTCAGATGGTAAGGAATCTGCCTGCAATGCAGGAGATCTGGGTTCAATCCCTGGGTTGGGAAGATCCCCTGGAGAAGGAAATGGTAACCCACTCCAGTATTCTTGCCTGGAGAATTCCATGGACAGAGGAGCCTGGTGGGCTACAGTCCATGGAGTTGCAAGAGTTGGACACAGCTGAACGACTAACACTCACACACACATTCCTACCTGAACCTGTTCAAGTTCTAAACATTCAACCTTATTCAGAGTGGAAAACACAGCTTTTGTTTAGTTCTCACTGAAATGTTTGTTTGCTTAAGGAACTTCATGTCACAAGTAAAGGCTTCTATGTTGTCAGATTTTATTTTCTTGGGCTTCAAAATCATGGCAGATGGTGACCCTAGCCATGAAATTAAAAATGCTTGCTCCTTGGAAGAAAAGCTAGGACAAACCCAGAGAGCATTCAGCTCCTTTAAAATAAACATCTTGTGGTTATATTTTTCCCTTGTATTATTTTTTAATAAAATTAAAAATAACTTGGAAAAAAAGAGAATTCCTATCTATGAAAAAAATATACAATCCAATGGTGGGGCCTTTAGGTGACTGTAATCTTTGTGGTAGTGTGTTTTTAAATTTTTCCAAAATTAGGATTACTTTTGTAACCAGTAAAGGTTATTTTACCAAGTTACTAAAAAGAAAGAAGTTTCATATTCACAAAGTTAATTATGTTTCCTTGAAGTGACAGGGACATTGGTTAGAAAGATGGGCAAATATTGAGTGTGGGGATAATCACTGGTCACCTGAAAGTATGGTCTAAGCCAAAAGGCCTGGCGTGCTACAGTCCATGGGGGCGCGGGTCAGGTACAACTGAGTGACTAAACTGACTGGAGGAGTTCTTCTCATTTCTATGTGTTTTTCCACATTTCTCCTGTAATCCAACAGCTTTGCTAAAAAAAAAAAAATAAGATCTACAATTGAGACAGCCTTCTAATACATATTTATATTATCCTCAGATTTTTCATTCATTTTGAATGAATTCGGTTTTGTGAGTTATCCAATTCTTCCTCAAATTCCCTTATGTCTAAGCTTCCAATATCCTCTACCTGAGGGCTTCCCTGGTGGCTCAGATGGTAAGGAATCTGCCTGCAATGCAGGAGATCTGGGTTCAATCCCTGGGTTGGGAAGATCCCCTGGAGAAGGAAATGGTAACCCACTCCAGTATTCTTGCCTGGAGAATTCCATGGACAGAGGAGCCTGGTGGGCTACAGTCCATGGAGTTGCAAGAGTTGGACACAGCTGAACGACTAACACTCACACACACATTCCTACCTGAACCTGTTCAAGTTCTAAACATTCAACCTTATTCAGAGTGGAAAACACAGCTTTTGTTTAGTTCTCACTGAAATGTTTGTTTGCTTAAGGAACTTCATGTCACAAGTAAAGGCTTCTATGTTGTCAGATTTTATTTTCTTGGGCTTCAAAATCATGGCAGATGGTGACCCTAGCCATGAAATTAAAAGATGCTTGCTCCTTGGAAGAAAAGCTAGGACAAACCCAGAGAGCACATTAAAAAGCAGAAACATCACTTTACTGACAAAGGTCTGTATAGTCAAAGCTATGGTTTTTCCAGTAGGCATGTACAGATATGAGAGTTGGACCATAAAGAAGGCTGAAGAACTGATGCCTTTGAACTGTGGTGTTGAAGACTCTTGAGAGTCCCTTGGACTACAAGGAGATCAAGCCAATCAACCCTCAAGGAAATCAATCCTGAATATTTATTGCAAGGACTGATGCTGAAGCTCCAATACTTTGGTCACCTGATGAGAAGAGCCAATTGGAAAACATCCTGATGCTGGGAAAGATGGACGGCAGGAGAAGGGGTGGCAGGATGATATGGTTGGATGACATCACTGAACTCAATGGACATGAGTTCGAGCAAACTCCAGGAGATGGTGAAGGCCACGGATTCCTGGCACACACTGTTCAATAGGATGAATACAAAGCGGGATACAGGCAGGGCACAGAACTCAAGAGCCCTCCCTGGGTTTAGCTGCAAAGGCCATCCTGGAAAACAACTGGTGGGCCTTGGGTCAGTTCCACTCTTTGGAAAGCTCTGGCAAGCCTGTAACAGGCCTAAAGACCAACAGAACATCCAACTTTCAGATAGAATTCTGAGTATAGAAACAAGTCATGTGATGCCTCATGATGACATACATCTGAGATTGATATGGAATAAAAATGGAGAGTAATAAACTTAGCTGGTAAAATATATCAAAATAGAGGCCTATGGAGTGCAGCAAAGAAACTTTTGCTGTTGAAAGGTTGACAATAGGGATCTCCCTGGTGGTCTAGGGGCTAAGACTGCATGCTTCTAATGCAGGTTCCTGGTTGAGGAACTAAGATCCCACATGCTGTGTGATGCAGCCAAAAAATAAAAATTAGACTGTTCAAGTTCTAAACATTCAACCTTATTCAGAGTGGAAAACACAGCTTTTGTTTAGTTCTCACTGAAATGTTTGTTTGCTTAAGGAACTTCATGTCACAAGTAAAGGCTTCTATGTTGTCAGATTTTATTTTCTTGGGCTTCAAAATCATGGCAGATGGTGACCCTAGCCATGAAATTAAAAGATGCTTGCTCCTTGGAAGAAAAGCTAGGACAAACCCAGAGAGCACATTAAAAAGCAGAAACATCACTTTACTGACAAAGGTCTGTATAGTCAAAGCTATGGTTTTTCCAGTAGGCATGTACAGATATGAGAGTTGGACCATAAAGAAGGCTGAAGAACTGATGCCTTTGAACTGTGGTGTTGAAGACTCTTGAGAGTCCCTTGGACTACAAGGAGATCAAGCCAATCAACCCTCAAGGAAATCAATCCTGAATATTTATTGCAAGGACTGATGCTGAAGCTCCAATACTTTGGTCACCTGATGAGAAGAGCCAATTGGAAAACATCCTGATGCTGGGAAAGATGGACGGCAGGAGAAGGGGTGGCAGGATGATATGGTTGGATGACATCACTGAACTCAATGGACATGAGTTCGAGCAAACTCCAGGAGATGGTGAAGGCCACGGATTCCTGGCACACACTGTTCAATAGGATGAATACAAAGCGGGATACAGGCAGGGCACAGAACTCAAGAGCCCTCCCTGGGTTTAGCTGCAAAGGCCATCCTGGAAAACAACTGGTGGGCCTTGGGTCAGTTCCACTCTTTGGAAAGCTCTGGCAAGCCTGTAACAGGCCTAAAGACCAACAGAACATCCAACTTTCAGATAGAATTCTGAGTATAGAAACAAGTCATGTGATGCCTCATGATGACATACATCTGAGATTGATATGGAATAAAAATGGAGAGTAATAAACTTAGCTGGTAAAATATATCAAAATAGAGGCCTATGGAGTGCAGCAAAGAAACTTTTGCTGTTGAAAGGTTGACAATAGGGATCTCCCTGGTGGTCTAGGGGCTAAGACTGCATGCTTCTAATGCAGGTTCCTGGTTGAGGAACTAAGATCCCACATGCTGTGTGATGCAGCCAAAAAATAAAAATTATATTAAAAAAAGAACAGTTGGCCTGACTTTCTGATCTTGGCTGTAAGACTTTATCCATGGATGGGGGCTTCCCTGGTAGCTCAGTAGTAGAGTTCACCTGCCAAAGCAGGAGACTTAAGTTCAATCCCTGATCCAGGAAAGTCCCACATGCTTCAGATCACGAGCCCGTGTTCTAGAGCCTCGGAGCCACAACTAGTGAGCCCATGTGCCGCAACTACTGAACCCCGTGTGCCCTAGAGCCCGAGTTCTACAAGAGAAGTCACTGCAACAAGAAGCCTGCTCACCTCAATTAGAAAGTAGCCCCTACTCACTGCAACTGGAGAAGAGCCTGCAGCAGCTGAAAACCCAGAATAGCCAAAAAGAAAAAAAAAAAAAAGATTTTATCCATGGATGGCTTGCTTAGGACACTGGCTATGATGCAAGGAACAAGTTCACGAAAAGGCAGATGTTCTGTTATCCTGAAGATTTCAAAGGCATTTATGACAGCAACCAAAGATCTTGCAGTTGACAGGCAGCTGGATGCTCATGGGACAGAAGAGACTATTAATTGGCTGCTGTTCTACACAGCTTGTGGGATCCTAGTTCCCTGACAAGGGATCAAACCAGTGCCTGCTGCAGTGGAAGCTCAGCCCTCACTGGGCCAGCAGGGAACCCCCCACCTTTCTATCTTAATAAATGTTTATAAACCATAAAAAAAAAAAAAGAAAGAAAGGTGAGGAATAGCAGTTCTAGGTCTCCAATATTTACCTAGCATATTAATATTATATGGGAATTAGAATCTGTACCTATTTTACACCAGGGGTTGTGGGCTACAACCCAAAGGATACTCAAATACAGTGGAGACAAATTTTACACTTGGGCTGACCAGGCTCCTAATAATTAGTCCATTCCACTGCACCACTCTCTCAGAACTAGGATAGGGCAAGACATTTTTGACCGTAAAAAACCTAGGAATGCACAAACTGATCAATTTAAGAGGGTTTGGTGTGTACAACTCCTACACAGCATTATGAAACTGTCCCAAATATTTAGGAGGAACTGGGTGCTTACAGACACCAGAATTATGCTTTCAAACTATGCCAACAACATGCCACTTAAATGCTGAATATTAAACTGCTCTTCTGCCCTCAAAAAATCCTACTTGATAGCTTGAGTGTTTCTTATCATCTCTATCAGCTGGGGTTATGAAACTTCAACTGGTGATGCTGTTAAAACACTTCATGAACACTCGCCCTTGGGGGAGGGAAACGCTGCGTGATTTGGCCAGGTTTTGTTCATCACAAATTAGGTCAACAGCCCGATCTCAAAAGCAAGCACCATTAATGACATATTTCAAGGGCTTTACAAAATCAGTCAGCTGAGCTGGGTCTTTGCAAGCTTCAGCAAGTGTAGAGGGAGGGAAGGAGCAGCCAGCTACGCCTCCCTTAATGGCCTTCTGAACTTGGGGTCTTGTAGCTGGGGTTTCCAACTGCCCGTACAAACGAAACTGTTTAGAATAGAAAGGAGCAGGCCACTTTGGTGAGCACAATTTTGGTTTTAATTGACTTGGTTCTGGGAAGCACAAAATAAATAAATAAGAGCAATTTAAGAGGCCTAATGCTAAAGCAAACATTGTATTTAACAAAGGACAATTTACTGTAACGAGAAATCATCCAGAATTTCTTTTCAGGGAAGATGATCACAGAAAGGTTGAGGATGAGGAAAAGAAAAAAATCAGCCTTGAGCAAAGGAATGTTTATTTCCTACCTTATTCTAAAAATACTCAAGTTGATTGATAAGATTTAGAGCCAAGATACAATAGCAATTTAAAGAATTAGTACTCTGGGAAGTACAGCAGAAACTGACGCTGTAAACCAACTACACATGAATAAAAAATTTAAAACCCACTCTGGGAAGTATTTAGCACTGGTGTTCAGTTTTCTCCTGATAATGTTAAATCTTTTAAGGTTTTTCAACCAGCAAAATAAGTGTCAGCAGTTTTCTGATGTTTGACTAAAATCCTGTTACTTTTCCATCCTTCTTTACAAAAATGAGACCATTATAGGCAGAGACTGATAATTGTAATAAAAACCTTTGATGAGATTTAAAACTGCTAGAAGCTTGAAAATGTAGTACATTAATAAAAAGCAATTTACATGCACACACATGTACGCTCAGTCATGTCCAACTCTTTGTAACTTCATGGACTGTAGCCAACCAGGTTCCTCTGCCCATTAAATTTCCCAGGAAAGAATACTGGAATGAATTGCCGTTTCCAGGGCCTCCAGGGATGGACCCACATCTCCTGCATTGGCAGGCAGATTCTTTACCACTGAGCTTCCTGGGAAGCCCGTAATTTGGCCAGGTTTTGTTCATCACAAATTAGGTCAACAGCCCGATCTCAAAAGCAAGCACCATTAATGACATATTTCAAGGGCTTTACAAAATCAGTCAGCTGAGCTGGGTCTTTGCAAGCTTCAGCAAGTGTAGAGGGAGGGAAGGAGCAGCCAGCTACGCCTCCCTTAATGGCCTTCTGAACTTGGGGTCTTGTAGCTGGGGTTTCCAACTGCCCGTACAAACGAAACTGTTTAGAATAGAAAGGAGCAGGCCACTTTGGTGAGCACAATTTTGGTTTTAATTGACTTGGTTCTGGGAAGCACAAAATAAATAAATAAGAGCAATTTAAGAGGCCTAATGCTAAAGCAAACATTGTATTTAACAAAGGACAATTTACTGTAACGAGAAATCATCCAGAATTTCTTTTCAGGGAAGATGATCACAGAAAGGTTGAGGATGAGGAAAAGAAAAAAATCAGCCTTGAGCAAAGGAATGTTTATTTCCTACCTTATTCTAAAAATACTCAAGTTGATTGATAAGATTTAGAGCCAAGATACAATAGCAATTTAAAGAATTAGTACTCTGGGAAGTACAGCAGAAACTGACGCTGTAAACCAACTACACATGAATAAAAAATTTAAAACCCACTCTGGGAAGTATTTAGCACTGGTGTTCAGTTTTCTCCTGATAATGTTAAATCTTTTAAGGTTTTTCAACCAGCAAAATAAGTGTCAGCAGTTTTCTGATGTTTGACTAAAATCCTGTTACTTTTCCATCCTTCTTTACAAAAATGAGACCATTATAGGCAGAGACTGATAATTGTAATAAAAACCTTTGATGAGATTTAAAACTGCTAGAAGCTTGAAAATGTAGTACATTAATAAAAAGCAATTTACATGCACACACATGTACGCTCAGTCATGTCCAACTCTTTGTAACTTCATGGACTGTAGCCAACCAGGTTCCTCTGCCCATTAAATTTCCCAGGAAAGAATACTGGAATGAATTGCCGTTTCCAACTCCAGGGGATCTTCCTTGACCCAGGGATTGGACCCACATCTCCTGCATTGGCAGGCAGATTCTTTACCACTGAGCTTCCTGGGAAGCCCGTAATTTAGGCACTATCATTTAATCAAAGAGGGAAAAGTTGGTGGCTATATTGTTTTATCACTTAAAAATCAAGCTGAATATAAAATTTCTTCTCAAAGATCTAAGATTTTATCCAGTTAAGTTCAATAAAAATATACAAATATCTCTGGATTTTTTAACTCCAAGGAAACTAGTATGTTAGGAATTTTATCTAAAATATGAAAATGTATTTTTAGAAAGCAGCTGTCTCATGTCCATTACTTTACCAAGTCATGTCTTTATGCTAACAAAGCCAGCCCTTATACTTTTATCAAAGTGTGGCTTACACTAGTCCCTTTAAAATCCTAAAGTGCCACCTACCTTAAACTGAAAGCCTAGGATGTGCAGGTTCACTTCCACATTTTCGCAAGTTAAACTCTTTTGGACACAAGAACCAATGGACTTGTGCTGGGGAAATGGAAGGGAAGAGGGGAGTAGAGCAAGAGGTAGACAGGCAAGGGAGGACCGAGCTGCAGTCTGGTTACTTCTCTCCTCCTGCCTGAAAGACTGTACAGAGAAAGCTGAGAAAACCAGCAGGGCTCCAAACAAGGAGCCCTACACTCAGGAGGAACACCTGTAACAGGTTTCATGTTTCTCATTAAGAACCTGGCTGCAGGTGCTTTACATACACATCAGCTGAAGCCTTTCTGCTCCCCACCAAGATGAGCACTTTCATGGAGAAAACTTTAAAAACCCTACCATCAGGTGATACCTGCCAGAAGAGCCAGACCCCTGGCTATAGGCACACGGGCTCAGTTCAGCACCCCTGTGCAACCCCTGAGAGCTCCAAGTTAGAAAGTAACACATCGGCATGGTAAAGAAAAGGGTGGAACTTAATCTTTATTTACAGGACACTGCAAGATATGAAATTCCACAAAGAAATAAGAACCCATTGAGAGGAGAAGCTTCATACAGTATGTACAGTTTGGAACTGTTCAAGTATAGTTTCGTTGTAAAAAGTGCTACAATAACAAACCACATTTAAAAAAAGAGTTCTTAGTAGAGAAACAGTAAGACAAATTCATACCAAACATAGTACACAACAAACAACTTTAAGCCTCAGATGTGCATCTAAAAGTTGAAGGTCCCAGCAGAACCATCCTGCACTTGGAATGTATAGCCTTCAGAGGTAGTTTCTGGCACAACATTTTGATCTTCCTCTTCCTGGAAGTATTTAAAAACAAAACAACATAATCCCATAAATTTGGCACATTTGTAAGAGCTGCCTAGAAGTCTATATTTATAATGTATTCTTTTATCTCAATTTATTTAAGTTGAAACAAATGCAAAAAACCCATTTCTCCCACCCCCAAACCTCTGGCAGTCACTTCACTGTGTAGCAGTAATTAACACAACATTATAGATCAACTATACTTCAATAAAAAATTATGGGGACTCCCCTGGTGGTCCAGTGGCTAAGACTCTGGCGCTCCCAAAGCAGGGGGCCAGGGTTCGATTCCTGATCAGGGAGCTAGATCCCACATGCCCCAACTAAGCGTTCATATGCTAAAACCCACCTGCCTCAACTAAGACCTAGCACAGCCAGATAAATAAATAAATATTAAAAAAATATATATTATGGGACCTCCGTGGTGGTCCAGTGGTTAAGAATTGCCTGCCATTGCAAGAGACATAGGTTCGATCCCTGGTCTGAGAAGAACTCCCCACCATGCTGTGGGAAAACTAAGCCAGTGAGCCACAACCACTGAAGCTCTCATCGTCTGGAGCCTGGGCTCCACAATGAGAAGCCAGCAACCACAACTAGAGAGTGGCTCCCTCTCGCCACAAGTAGAGAAAGTCCTTGCACAGCAATGAGGACCCATCACGGCCAAAAATACATTTCTTTTAAAAATGCTACTAACAGAAAAACAGATTTCCTTAACATGTCACTCCTCAGGAGTCAACAGAAAAACAGCTTTATTAGGCCAGAGGATGGCTGTGGGGTTGGGCCACTTGTAATTCCTACACAAACTTACTCTCAAGATATTCTAAGGTTTATGAGGCTATTCATTTGAAAGTAAATAGGTGACTTTTTACTATCTCAAGTTATCATTAAGCCAAATATTAGAGGAATGAATATGTATGTTATATGCTATTAGTACTTTGTACTGTATTTATCAGCGCTCAATAAAAAAGTATGAGGAGGGACTTCCCTGGTGGTCTAGTGGGTAAGGACATCGCCTTGCAGTGCAAGGGGCGCCAGTTCAATCCCTGGCCTGGGAAGATCCCACGTGCCGCGGAGCGGCTGAACTGATGTTTCCAATTACTGAGTCGGAGCTCTGGAGCGCATGCGCCCAGAGCGGGTGCTCTGCGACAACAGAGGCCACCGCGATGGGAGGCCCACACGGGTCCAAGAACAAAGATGGATGAAAATAGATAAATGATAGACCAATAGAAGTGGCCAAAAAAAAAAGTACGAGGAAAAAAAAGTACATCTAATGGGCTTAACCTTCCTAGTTATTAACATTAGTAGTTTACTCACCTCTACAGAGAAATACTTCTCAATCAAGTTTAATGAAGCTTTGTACACAGACTCATTTTCATGGTTTTGGAGAGCTTCAATTTTGTCCAAACCGCCACACTCTTCAATCATTATACTAAGTTTCTCAGTCTCACCTAGTTTCTCAGCAGCCTAAAAAAAGAATTCCAACTTGAGACTAAACTTTGAATGTTCTGTTTTAATGAACAATGTCTATGTTTGACTATTAATACTTATCAGACAGAAATGAACACTTAACAGTCCCTTGCACAACCCGACACAAAATTAACTCCATTTTACATTTTTTTTTTAATGTAAAAATTCAAGGGAATTTGACCAATTACTTCTGTAGCTTCCGGCCACAAAGATCATATTATAGTTTTCCACCTTTTCTGAGTCTCAAAATTGCTTGACTAATTTTAAAAATGACACTATACCCAGGTTCCACTGATCTGTGATGGGAATAAGAAATTTCTGGTATAAAAGTACCCCAGATAATCCCAAGGTAAATGAAAATCAAGGAAGAGAACCACTGTCCAAGGACGGATGGGATTCCCTGGTAGCTCAGTTGTGAACAGTTTGCCTGCCAACACAGGAGGCACGAGTTCAATCCCTGATCCGAGAAGATCTCACACGCTGGAGCAACTAAGCCTGTGAGCCACAACTATGGAGCCTGTGCTCTAGAGCCTTGGAGCCGCAACTATTGAGCCCATGTGCCCTAGAACCTGAGTTCCACAAGAGAAATCACCGCAACAAAAAACCTGCTCACCTGAACTAGAGAGTAGCCCCCACTTCCTACAACTACAGAAGAGCCTGTGTCAGCAGTGAAAACTCAGAATAGCCAAAAATAATAAACAAATAAAAATTAATAAATTTTTAAAAAACTTAAAACAAAGGGGCTGATGTACAAAGAAATTTCCCTAACAGGATTATTTGTTGATATCAAGAACCTATTAGGTATACAAGTAATATTGTGGCTAACTATGTTTTAAAGTCCTCAACTTTTAGGAGAGATATAAATATTTAAAAGTGAAATAACCTACTTGCTTCAAAAGAAAATAAAAGGGTGAAGAGAAAGATAGGCCACATGTTGACAAATTATTTATGCTAGGTGATGGATATGTTACCTAGGGATTATTATTCTAAACTCAACTTTGATACGTAAAAATTTTCATAATCAGAAGTTTTACATCATCGAGTGCAACCTACCTCCCGTCAAACACTATGACAAAGTGCTATGTGCTATCATGCTTGAATCAATTGGGAATGGAACCAGAAATATAAATGAACTAGTTCATTCAAATTTAATTTCACCAAAATTCAGTATGAAATGAACCTAAACCCACAACCCGACACAAAATTAACTCCATTTTACATTTTTTTTTTAATGTAAAAATTCAAGGGAATTTGACCAATTACTTCTGTAGCTTCCGGCCACAAAGATCATATTATAGTTTTCCACCTTTTCTGAGTCTCAAAATTGCTTGACTAATTTTAAAAATGACACTATACCCAGGTTCCACTGATCTGTGATGGGAATAAGAAATTTCTGGTATAAAAGTACCCCAGATAATCCCAAGGTAAATGAAAATCAAGGAAGAGAACCACTGTCCAAGGACGGATGGGATTCCCTGGTAGCTCAGTTGTGAACAGTTTGCCTGCCAACACAGGAGGCACGAGTTCAATCCCTGATCCGAGAAGATCTCACACGCTGCGGAGCAACTAAGCCTGTGAGCCACAACTATGGAGCCTGTGCTCTAGAGCCTTGGAGCCGCAACTATTGAGCCCATGTGCCCTAGAACCTGAGTTCCACAAGAGAAATCACCGCAACAAAAAACCTGCTCACCTGAACTAGAGAGTAGCCCCCACTTCCTACAACTACAGAAGAGCCTGTGTCAGCAGTGAAAACTCAGAATAGCCAAAAATAATAAACAAATAAAAATTAATAAATTTTTAAAAAACTTAAAACAAAGGGGCTGATGTACAAAGAAATTTCCCTAACAGGATTATTTGTTGATATCAAGAACCTATTAGGTATACAAGTAATATTGTGGCTAACTATGTTTTAAAGTCCTCAACTTTTAGGAGAGATATAAATATTTAAAAGTGAAATAACCTACTTGCTTCAAAAGAAAATAAAAGGGTGAAGAGAAAGATAGGCCACATGTTGACAAATTATTTATGCTAGGTGATGGATATGTTACCTAGGGATTATTATTCTAAACTCAACTTTGATACGTAAAAATTTTCATAATCAGAAGTTTTACATCATCGAGTGCAACCTACCTCCCGTCAAACACTATGACAAAGTGCTATGTGCTATCATGCTTGAATCAATTGGGAATGGAACCAGAAAAAAAAATTAACTAGGTCATTCAAATTTAATTTCACCAAAATTCAGTATGAAATTGGGGAATTAATGCTTGACACAATAGGTATGGGGCTTCCTTGGTGGTCCAGTGGGTAAAAGTCCACCTTGCAGTGCAGGGGGCACTGGTTCGATCCCTGACTCAGGAAGATCCCACATGCCGTGGAGCGGTTGGACCAGTGTGTCCAATCACAAGCCATTGCTCTGCAGTGCATATGCCCAGAGCCGTGCTCTGCAACGTGAAAGGCCACTGCAATGGGAGGCCCACACAGGCCAAAGAATAAAGATGGATGGAAAAAAAAAAAAAAACAGTAAAAGAGGCCAAAAATCTAGAAACAACAAAAAAATTGGTATGAATAGTGCCCATGTAGGTACCTGACCTCACTTCAGGTCACATCATGCACCTGCCTTCTCCTCTGTAACTCTCATAATCACTTGTCATATCTTTATCAAGAGTGTTGTCCAGTGGCTTCCCCTGGTGGTCCAGTGGGTAAGGACACCGCCTTGCAGTGCAAGGGGCACCGGTTTGATCCCTGGCCTGGGAAGATCCCATGTGCCGCGGAGCGGCTGGACCGATGTGTCCAATCACAGAGCCGGAGCTCTGGGGCACATGCGCCCAGAGCCAGCGCTCAGCAACGACAGACGCCACCGCGATGGGAGGCCCACAGGAGCCAAGGAACAAAGACGGATGAAAATAGAGAAATGAAAAACCAATAGAAGTGGCCAGCCCGCGCCCCTCCCTCCCCAACCCGACCCCCGCCCAAAATAAATAAATAAATAAATCTTTAAAAAAAAAAAAGACTGTTGTCCAACATAGACAGGCATTCTGATTCTGGGAACTGAGTAAACTTAGCTGCTCCCCTCCCCTGTCATCTAAATAGCAAACCAATTATCAAGTCCAAATTCAAACAAATACAGCCTTGACTTACCCTAAAGATATTTGAAATGGCATCCAGAATGACGAGAACAATTTTGGTATCTTTTGCAGTTAGGAGGTTCATCAATGGTTCTATAATGCCACAACGAACAAGGTAGACAATCTGCTCAACTGTTCCGCCACTTGTATAGTTGTTCACAGCCCAGGCGGCCTCCTTCTGTGTCTTAAATTCTGCCTAATTAACATAATAAAATGGTCATAAAAATAAGATTCCAAAAGTACTGTTTTAGAAGAAAGAGACTAAAACCACAAACTTGTTCTATCCAAGCTTAAGTTTATATATATATAAAAAAGGTTTCTATTATTTACCAAGGGACTGTTAAATAGAATCTAACATTATTACATTAAGAATCTTAGGAAGTACACCTCTACCAAGGGCCTGCCCATTAAGTCCCAAGGTTTCATCACCTTAGAGAGAAAAGGACTAATCCATGATTTACAACCTCCCCCAGTTACATTGTCCATGTAAAAATCTAGAGGCCAAAAATCTAGAAACAACAAAAAAATTGGTATGAATAGTGCCCATGTAGGTACCTGACCTCACTTCAGGTCACATCATGCACCTGCCTTCTCCTCTGTAACTCTCATAATCACTTGTCATATCTTTATCAAGAGTGTTGTCCAGTGGCTTCCCCTGGTGGTCCAGTGGGTAAGGACACCGCCTTGCAGTGCAAGGGGCACCGGTTTGATCCCTGGCCTGGGAAGATCCCATGTGCCGCGGAGCGGCTGGACCGATGTGTCCAATCACAGAGCCGGAGCTCTGGGGCACATGCGCCCAGAGCCAGCGCTCAGCAACGACAGACGCCACCGCGATGGGAGGCCCACAGGAGCCAAGGAACAAAGACGGATGAAAATAGAGAAATGAAAAACCAATAGAAGTGGCCAGCCCGCTCCCCTCCCTCCCCAACCCGACCCCCGCCCAAAATAAATAAATAAATAAATCTTTAAAAAAAAAAAAGACTGTTGTCCAACATAGACAGGCATTCTGATTCTGGGAACTGAGTAAACTTAGCTGCTCCCCTCCCCTGTCATCTAAATAGCAAACCAATTATCAAGTCCAAATTCAAACAAATACAGCCTTGACTTACCCTAAAGATATTTGAAATGGCATCCAGAATGACGAGAACAATTTTGGTATCTTTTGCAGTTAGGAGGTTCATCAATGGTTCTATAATGCCACAACGAACAAGGTAGACAATCTGCTCAACTGTTCCGCCACTTGTATAGTTGTTCACAGCCCAGGCGGCCTCCTTCTGTGTCTTAAATTCTGCCTAATTAACATAATAAAATGGTCATAAAAATAAGATTCCAAAAGTACTGTTTTAGAAGAAAGAGACTAAAACCACAAACTTGTTCTATCCAAGCTTAAGTTTATATATATATAAAAAAGGTTTCTATTATTTACCAAGGGACTGTTAAATAGAATCTAACATTATTACATTAAGAATCTTAGGAAGTACACCTCTACCAAGGGCCTGCCCATTAAGTCCCAAGGTTTCATCACCTTAGAGAGAAGGCCAACAAGGAACGGGACTAATCCATGATTTACAACTTGTTGTATTTGGTCCTGGCGCCCAGCCGTGATGTTTGACATTGTCCATGTAGCCTCCTTCTGAATATTAGTTTTGGAGTTCATTAGCAGGCTGGGAAACATGTCGAGTGCTCCTGCATCTATGACGACCTGAGTCTGCTCATCTGTCCCAGTGACAATATTTCCTATAGCTCGGAGCGCAGGAGTCTGAGAAGAAAAAAAATGTTGATGCTAGTGGTTATCTTTGATCTTTCCCAGCACTACTCAAAATCTCTATACCCTAAAAGTTGTGACAGTTAAGAGGCTCATTATGGCCTAAACAGACAATAGGTCAACTGACATATTGCCACCTAACCATGCTCCTTATATTTCACATTCTCATCGAAAAGTTAACTTACCACAATTTGCAATTCAGTAGCTCCTAAAAGCTTCACAAGCTGGGGTACAACCCCAGTTTTCACAACCATTTCAATCCGTTCATTTGGACCATCCGTAAGATAGGAAATAGCCCAGCAGGTATCAGCTAATACTTCTGGATCATCGTGTTGAAGGAGACGCACTAAAGTAGGAAGAATCTGCTCAACAGCATCTAACGGGGGCGCAGGATTCTTGTTGCGACAAAGATTTGAAAGTGTCCAGGTAAGATTACGTAAGTAACCACACTGGGGAAAGAGAAAAATGCAATTAAGTGCTCTGTTTTTTAAAGGGGTGGAGAAGTCACAATGCGTAACATGACTCATGGTAAGTAACTTACTGCTAAAAATGACATGTCAGGCACAGCCAGAAGTGCCAACAGTGGCTCAACTGCACCATACTTGATAACCAAGTCTCGGAAAACAGAACCATCACCTTTAACAAAAACAAATCAACAGAAGGCAAAATTAACCCTGCTTGTCTACCACCATCATTTTCAGTGACTGAATGTACCAGTGCCTTGATACAAAGAAAACACTCACACAAACTCCGTAACTTAGATTCCACTTTCATCCTTATAAACACTGGAAACAAGGACGTTCACAACCCAACACAGGTCACTTGTTACTTCGGACAAGACACTTCCGCCGACCTCAGTATGACTGGAGACATTCAGTCAAAAGAATTTCAAACCCAAGTACCTGCAATGTTTCCTAGAGCCCATACAGCCTGTTCACTGACGTGAGGATGGGGAGATGCCAACAGAGAAATGAACGCCGGGATAGCACCTCCATCTACCACAACCTTGGTCTGTTCTGATGTTCCAGAAGCAATGTTAGTGAGGGCCCAAGCGGATTCAAACTGAATGGGACTACAGTCAGTTCTGCCCAAGAAGGACACAAATTTTGGAATCAAACCAGCCCGGATTATGTTGTCAATGGGGGGCTGTTTTTCTCTAGAAAGCAACTTCCTAAAGGTAAGCAAAAAGAGAAACAAAAGTTGTAGGTGATTAACAAGTTCATATAAAAAAAAATTAATGCAAGTCAAGAGTTTAGAGCTTTAAGTAACCTCTTACAGCGAAGACTAAATGCTGAGATATCTTGGAATTTGAGAGAAGCTGAACAAACTGGTTGCCCTGGTTTTTTTCTACCATGCACAGAAAAATTTGGACCATCCGAATAGGAAATAGCCCAGCAGGTATCAGCTAATACTTCTGGATCATCGTGTTGAAGGAGACGACTAAAGTAGGAAGAATCTGCTCAACAGCATCTAACGGGGGCGCAGGATTCTTGTTGCGACAAAGATTTGAAAGTGTCCAGGTAAGATTACGTAAGTAACCACACTGGGGAAAGAGAAAAATGCAATTAAGTGCTCTGTTTTTTAAAGGGGTGGAGAAGTCACAATGCGTAACATGACTCATGGTAAGTAACTTACTGCTAAAAATGACATGTCAGGCACAGCCAGAAGTGCCAACAGTGGCTCAACTGCACCATACTTGATAACCAAGTCTCGGAAAACAGAACCATCACCTTTAACAAAAACAAATCAACAGAAGGCAAAATTAACCCTGCTTGTCTACCACCATCATTTTCAGTGACTGAATGTACCAGTGCCTTGATACAAAGAAAACACTCACACAAACTCCGTAACTTAGATTCCACTTTCATCCTTATAAACACTGGAAACAAGGACGTTCACAACCCAACACAGGTCACTTGTTACTTCGGACAAGACACTTCCGCCGACCTCAGTATGACTGGAGACATTCAGTCAAAAGAATTTCAAACCCAAGTACCTGCAATGTTTCCTAGAGCCCATACAGCCTGTTCACTGACGTGAGGATGGGGAGATGCCAACAGAGAAATGAACGCCGGGATAGCACCTCCATCTACCACAACCTTGGTCTGTTCTGATGTTCCAGAAGCAATGTTAGTGAGGGCCCAAGCGGATTCAAACTGAATGGGACTACAGTCAGTTCTGCCCAAGAAGGACACAAATTTTGGAATCAAACCAGCCCGGATTATGTTGTCAATGGGGGGCTGTTTTTCTCTAGAAAGCAACTTCCTAAAGGTAAGCAAAAAGAGAAACAAAAGTTGTAGGTGATTAACAAGTTCATATAAAAAAAAATTAATGCAAGTCAAGAGTTTAGAGCTTTAAGTAACCTCTTACAGCGAAGACTAAATGCTGAGATATCTTGGAATTTGAGAGAAGCTGAACAAACTGGTTGCATGGTGCTACCATGCACAGTATCTTAAACTACTTTTTCCAAAACTGAAATACTACCAATGAAGAAGCCTTCTCTCTTCATCTCTTCAGAAATCTGTTTCATATCTTATCACTTTTTAAAAGCTTTAACAATACGATACATCACACTCTGCAATTTAATTTGCACTTCTGACTAGCAGTCATTTCTGACACCTTTTCCCTGATCATTTGTCAACTGGATTTGCTTAGCCCCATAGTCAACCTACAGAAATTAATCCTTTCTTTTAGAGATATCACAAATATTTGTGTATGGTGGGAATCTAATAAATAAAACATTTATTTCCTACGTGGATGAACCATTCTCAATGAATGTGCTAATCCTACCTACTGAATAATTTCCTCTTTCCCTGAAACTGCTGTGAAACGCCATTCTGACAAAACAAAAATTTGTAAAAAGTACAGCAAAAGCTTATCATCGGAGGTAGATGGAATTTTAAGCAATTACAGAAAATTTTAGATTAGGAAAGATTATCATGAATATAGGCCTAGGCCTGGCTTAACTCTACCCTCTACCTGCCCATCGTTTTCCCAACTACAGCAGACAAGACTTACCTAGCAGCCTGAGTAGCTTGGAGCTGGCCTTCCAAATTGTTGCTATTTATGCCTTTGACAATGTCATCAACAGACCAATTTACAGTGCCCTGTAAGAACAGGGAAATTAATTTGCAAAGTATCATTTTAAGATGAAATACAGGGCTTCCCTGGTGGTCCAGTGGGTAAGGACACCGCCTTGCAGTGCAAGAGGCGCCGGTTTGATCCCTGGCCTGAGAAGATCCCACGTGCTGCAGAGAAGCTGGACGGATGTGTTCAATTACCGAGCCGGAGCTCTGGAGCGCATGCGCCCAGAGCCGATGCTCTGCAACAACAGAGGCCACCGTAATGGGAGGTCCACAAGGGCCAAAGAACAAAGATGGATGAAAACAAACAAATGAAAGACCAAGAGAGAAGTGGCCTGTCTGCCCCCTCCCTCCCCACCCCACCCCCCACAAAAAAAAAAAAAGATGAAATACAATGCAATCTCAACATGAAGATATTTCTAAGTTTATAATCAGGTACTAAAAGTTTAGTCTTACATTTAAATTTGCCTGCTAATATTCATTATATAATATGTAGAATAATTCTCAAACTTGGTGTCATGACCAAATGAAGTCTTAAGTAATGGAGTATCGATATCATTACTCCATTAGTTAAGTCACTAAAGAAAGTAGCAGCAAACAGTTTAAAAAAATGAACCAGAAGGTTAATTCCTACATGAGTCTCAATCACTTGTATTCAGATATGGTTTTAGGGAAAAAGGGATGGAGTCAGAGCCAACTGGAAATTTACATATCTGAGCTTATTATCTATGTACTTCCCTAGTGGTGTTGCATATATAAACACTATAGGTAGTGACCACAGGTCAGAGTTAACAGTAGCATTTGTAAACTCCAAGATACAGTTAACTCAAAAACAGTGTCCCTTTCTCTGTAACAAGTTTACAACTTAGTAAGGAAAATGTGAAACTAAGTAGGGGCTTCCCTGGTGGTTCAGACGGTAAAGAATCTGACTACAATGCGGGATACCTGGGTGTGACCCCTGGGATGGGAAGATCCCTTGGAGAAGGGCTAGGAGTCACTGAGGCTTCACTGAGTCAATGGATATAAGTTTGAGCAAGCTCCGGGAGATGGTGAAGGACAGGGAAGCCTGGAGTGCTGCAGTCCGTGGGGTCGCAAAGAGTCAGACACAACTGAGCGACTGAACTGAAACAACCATAGAACAAATGATTTAACATTACATATAGTGATATACAGAATCTGTTCTCCATTTTTGATGCAGAATGGGGTGCTACAGGAATTCTGAGAAGAGAGCATTTTCCCTGTTAGCCTGACCTAGAAGTGTTATAAAGAGAAGACAGGATTTGAGTGTAAAACTCGAGAACCAGAACATAAATGGAATTCAGTGGGGAGAAAAACACTGGTAAAGTGAAGAGCACTGAAGGAAAGCAGAATGCGAAAGAGAAAAGTAGCAAAGTGCCAATATATATACATTTTTAATTCATTTATTTTATTTGGTTGCTGCAAGTCTTAGCTGCAGCATGTGAGATCTAGTTCCCTGACCAGGTACCAAATCTGGGCCCTCTGCACTAGGAGCTCAGAATCTTAGCCACTGGGCTTCCCTGGCAGTCCAGTGGGTAAGTACACCGCCTTGCAGTGCAAGGGGCACTGGCTTGATTCCTGGCCTGGGAGGATCCCATGTGCCATGGAGCAGCTGGACGGATTACCGAGCCAGAGCTCTGGAGCGCATGCACCCAGAGCCAGCGCTCTGCGACAAGTGAGGCCACAGCGATGGGAGGCCCACACAGGCCAAGGAATAAAGACGGATGAAAACAGACAGATGAAAAGACCGATGGAAGTGCCCCCCCCCCAAAAAAAAAAAAACTTAGCCACTGGATCATCAGGAAAGTCCTGCGCCAATATTTTTAAAAGATGAAAATTACATTTGAAAATCTGGGATGGATTTAATCTATGAAAAAAAAACTTCAAAAAAATAAGGATTTAAAAACCATAAAGTTTCTAAGATGTTTAAGCAGTATTTTAAGGTAAATAGTATGTGGCACAGTATGAAAATCAGGAGACTACTCAAAGTATTTCAAAGGGAGGGCAGAAGGGAAAAGAAGAGGGAAAAAGAAACGTAAAAATAAGTTTGTTTTGGACATACTTTCACTTAACACCTGAATGACCAGCTCAAGGTACAAGCTAGCAACTGAAAATGCAGGGAAACCTAAAGTGAGATCAGAGCTAAAGACAACCTTGAAATCAGTGTCCATGGATTAAAGAGTAGGGCAGGGGAAGAGACAACCCATGAGAATTATTGACTGGGCGCACATGAAAAGAGATCTTCACGTCTGACACTTAAAACCATAAAGCTAGGAATGTTACTTACATTTCTCAGAAACGCCCCGTATTGATTTTCTGGGTTTCCCATAATTCATAAGCTAAAATATCCTCACCTGATTATTGCGGTTTTCTTGCAGTGGAGAAGTCGCATCATCGGGAAAAGAGCTGACATTTCTCCTCTTCAGCATTTGGTCATCCTTCTTAGCTTTCCTCAGTTCCACATTAACTTCTATTCGGCGCCGCCTCATTTCCTTAAGAATAGATTATTTTATCGTCAGTGTTTGCTACCAAGTGAGAGCATTTTTTCAAATTTGCTCAAAGCTTGACCTCCTTCCCCCAAACCTTCCCGTTTAAAAAGAAAAAACACAGGAAAGCAACAGAAGGTACTCACTGTACTGTCTTTCCCCTTGTTTTTGAATCTGTTAAGGCGAGCAGCTGGTGAATTAGCATTCTCATTGGTGGACATGGTTATGAGACAAAGGGAGAAAGCTGTAAAATGAGGGAGAGAAAAAAAATCCTTTTTATCACTTTGATTGGCAACAAGATGAGCATTAAGAGGACTGTCAAATACACGTTGAATCCGTATTTCTATACTATAGGAGGAACTTCCTTTTACAGCACTATGAAAGAGTTTTGACCAAAGGGTATCTGACCCGCCCCTCTGAAGGGCTGAGACTTCCTGTAAGCAGTACTGTCCACCAGAAATATATTGCAAGCTGCATAAATTTAAGTTTCCTAGTAGCCTCGTTTGTTAAAAGCAACAAGGAACACAAATGGAATTAACTTTAATAACGTACTTTAGTTACTCCAGCACATTACGTCAAAAAATTACAGAGGTACTTTACATTCTTGATTCTTTGAGATCTTGCAGGTACTTTAAAGCTTACAGCATTTACTCAATTCCGACCAGCCACACGCGGTTGGGGACTACCACACTGAACAGCGTGGCTCTAGACTCTATTACAGAGGATCCATAAACAGTTAACTGAAGGCGGAGTAGGGGAGACGAGGTTACAGTTAAAATTCGGTGTCCCACGCGCCACAAATTTAGATCTTCTGCAGGCCCTACTGTCCGTAAACGGCCGAAACACGTACCTTCTCCACGTTTAAAATTTTTTAAAACGGTTTTGTCGTTACACTGTGAAGCCTTTCGTAAAATATCCTGTCCACGCTGAACACCTGCGATGCGCGTTCTGAGCGAATGCACGAAGTAAGGCTTTACCAGCTGCGCTTCAAACTCACCTCCTCAAGAGCAGTCTCCCTAAAGATCACCACAGTGCTCTACACAAGCGGCTATCTTTAATTCCACTCTGTTCTTTAATACGGAAGCCAGGGGCCTCATTTCCTTAAGAATAGATTATTTTATCGTCAGTGTTTGCTACCAAGTGAGAGCATTTTTTCAAATTTGCTCAAAGCTTGACCTCCTTCCCCCAAACCTTCCCGTTTAAAAAGAAAAAACACAGGAAAGCAACAGAAGGTACTCACTGTACTGTCTTTCCCCTTGTTTTTGAATCTGTTAAGGCGAGCAGCTGGTGAATTAGCATTCTCATTGGTGGACATGGTTATGAGACAAAGGGAGAAAGCTGTAAAATGAGGGAGAGAAAAAAAATCCTTTTTATCACTTTGATTGGCAACAAGATGAGCATTAAGAGGACTGTCAAATACACGTTGAATCCGTATTTCTATACTATAGGAGGAACTTCCTTTTACAGCACTATGAAAGAGTTTTGACCAAAGGGTATCTGACCCGCCCCTCTGAAGGGCTGAGACTTCCTGTAAGCAGTACTGTCCACCAGAAATATATTGCAAGCTGCATAAATTTAAGTTTCCTAGTAGCCTCGTTTGTTAAAAGCAACAAGGAACACAAATGGAATTAACTTTAATAACGTACTTTAGTTACTCCAGCACATTACGTCAAAAAATTACAGAGGTACTTTACATTCTTGATTCTTTGAGATCTTGCAGGTACTTTAAAGCTTACAGCATTTACTCAATTCCGACCAGCCACACGCGGTTGGGGACTACCACACTGAACAGCGTGGCTCTAGACTCTATTACAGAGGATCCATAAACAGTTAACTGAAGGCGGAGTAGGGGAGACGAGGTTACAGTTAAAATTCGGTGTCCCACGCGCCACAAATTTAGATCTTCTGCAGGCCCTACTGTCCGTAAACGGCCGAAACACGTACCTTCTCCACGTTTAAAATTTTTTAAAACGGTTTTGTCGTTACACTGTGAAGCCTTTCGTAAAATATCCTGTCCACGCTGAACACCTGCGATGCGCGTTCTGAGCGAATGCACGAAGTAAGGCTTTACCAGCTGCGCTTCAAACTCACCTCCTTAAGAGCAGTCTCCCTAAAGATCACCAAAGTGCTCTACACAAGCGGCTATCTTTAATTCCACTCTGTTCTTTTACGGAACTGGGACACGGCCAGCCCAGGCCCTACGTGTTGAGAGAGCACTTCCAACTGCCACCTCCATCCCAGTGCCCCCCCCCCCACCGGCTCCCTCCCCACCCCCATTTCGGGGAAGCAGCAGCGGGAACCCGCGGAGGAGGAGCCACCGGCGCCGGGCCCCCTACGGAGGCTTCCGTCCTCGGGCCTCACTCTTAATTCTCGCTCAAAGGCGATGGTAGCGGTTCGCCCGACCTCGGGCCCTAAAGCCCAAGCGGTCGCATCCAGCGTGGAAACACCCGTCTCATCGACGAACTACGCCTCCGAGGCCTCATCGACCAGAGGCTAAAACCAGGCCGGACGTCCACCCTGGGACTCCCCTCCCGCCTCCAGCAATCAGAGCGCGGCCTACGGGCCAGGCATTGCCGCTCGGGCCGGGCTGCAGCCTCAGTTCGTACCTACTCAGCCAGCTCAAGCGTCCCCGGGAGGCGGTGCGTGGCGCACAGGCTACCAGTCAGCCGCTTCTAAACGTCCAGCACGGTCAGCCCGAGGACGGTGTGGCCAGTGCAGCCGGCCGGCGCGATTTAAATTTCCCGGTGGCTCCGCATTCCGATTGGCTGGTTCGAGCTTACGCTATGCGCCCATTGGTGGATTTGAAAAACACGTTAGCGGGGGAGGGGGGGTCAGAGGGCCCAGAAGATTATGGGATAGCATCGCGAGATCAGGGAGCGGCCGCGAGAACCCACAGCGCCTTGCAACGCGGGAGAAAGACTCCAAATCCCGGCATGCAGTGGGAAGGGCCGGTTGCCTGCCTATCTTTTGGCCCTTTGCAGTGGATATACCCCTACATGGTGTTTCTGAGTGTTTTTGCCTTAACCAAATACCACAAATGATTACCCCCAAAAGTTATCTTTAAAATCTTTATACAGAAGTATATGCATTTTTCCCAAAAGAACTCAGAACGTACTTGGCCGGGGTTTCCGGCCATCAAAGAGGAGGGTAAGGCAGATAATGTGCTACATTTTTAGTTGTTCGTCTCGAGCGAATGCCGTCTTACCATCCTTAACCGAGCAGTCTCCCTAAAGATCACCAAAGTGCTCTACACAAGCGGCTATCTTTAATTCCACTCTGTTCTTTTACGGAACTGGGACACGGCCAGCCCAGGCCCTACGTGTTGAGAGAGCACTTCCAACTGCCACCTCCATCCCAGTGCCCCCACCCACCGGCTCCCTCCCCACCCGCATTTCGGGGAAGCAGCAGCGGGAACCCGCGGAGGAGGAGCCACCGGCGCCGGGCCCCCTACGGAGGCTTCCGTCCTCGGGCCTCACTCTTAATTCTCGCTCAAAGGCGATGGTAGCGGTTCGCCCGACCTCGGGCCCTAAAGCCCAAGCGGTCGCATCCAGCGTGGAAACACCCGTCTCATCGACGAACTACGCCTCCGAGGCCTCATCGACCAGAGGCTAAAACCAGGCCGGACGTCCACCCTGGGACTCCCCTCCCGCCTCCAGCAATCAGAGCGCGGCCTACGGGCCAGGCATTGCCGCTCGGGCCGGGCTGCAGCCTCAGTTCGTACCTACTCAGCCAGCTCAAGCGTCCCCGGGAGGCGGTGCGTGGCGCACAGGCTACCAGTCAGCCGCTTCTAAACGTCCAGCACGGTCAGCCCGAGGACGGTGTGGCCAGTGCAGCCGGCCGGCGCGATTTAAATTTCCCGGTGGCTCCGCATTCCGATTGGCTGGTTCGAGCTTACGCTATGCGCCCATTGGTGGATTTGAAAAACACGTTAGCGGGGGAGGGGGGGTCAGAGGGCCCAGAAGATTATGGGATAGCATCGCGAGATCAGGGAGCGGCCGCGAGAACCCACAGCGCCTTGCAACGCGGGAGAAAGACTCCAAATCCCGGCATGCAGTGGGAAGGGCCGGTTGCCTGCCTATCTTTTGGCCCTTTGCAGTGGATATACCCCTACATGGTGTTTCTGAGTGTTTTTGCCTTAACCAAATACCACAAATGATTACCCCCAAAAGTTATCTTTAAAATCTTTATACAGAAGTATATGCATTTTTCCCAAAAGAACTCAGAACGTACTTGGCCGGGGTTTCCGGCCATCAAAGAGGGGGAGGGGTAAGGCAGATAATGTGCTACATTTTTTAGTTGTTGTTTTAAATTTGTGTCATAAAAGACTGCTTAGAAGGCAAAATTATGGTAACATAGATTCAGTGTGCTTCTTCAGTACAAAAGAACTGCAAATCTTTGTCTGTATTTGCCAAATGTTAATTTACTATTTTGGGTGTGTGGGGGGGGGATGGGGGCCACTTCTATTGATCTTTCATTTATCTATTTTCATACATCTTTGTCCCTTGGCCTGCGTGGGCCTCCCATCACAGCGGCCCCTCTCGTCGCAGAGCACGGGCTCGGTAGTTTGACACATGGGATCCTCCCAGGCCAGGGATCGAACCTGTGTCCCTTGCACCGCAAAGCAGTCCTTTCTGGACCTTTTGACAGTAAGTTTGAGCTTTATATTTCAGCTTGTATCCTGTAAAAATATCTTAGATGCAATTACTTATTTATAGTCTGTTCAAATTTTGTCAGTTTGTTATAGTAATGATCTATGCTGTATCATATATTTCTGTTTGTGTTTTGTATTTTAAAAGAAAGCCTCAATGATCGTGTATCATACCCTCGGATTATGATCCACTTTGTTTTCTTTAGAAAATTTTCTGTATTTTGGAAAGGGCATTTTTAAGAAAAGCTGTATTGACATTTTTTTTACTATGAATTCAAACAATGAACTTTGTTCCTTCTTGCAGGTATATTTGCCAGCCTCATTCATTCCACTGAAAAAACCAGCTAGTTTAGCCTGCAACTGAAACACTGCACGAAATGTTTTCCTCAAGAGACAACCACTGAATTTTGATTATGTGGTAGAAGGATTCGTGCATAATTCCCATTTTGTCACACAAAATATTAACAGCGTGTACCCAAGGGTTAGGATTTAAATTAATAATTATTCTAGTATCATCAAGGGTGTTCTTAAGTGAAGCTGGCCAACGACCCCCTCACTCTCCAGTGCACAAAGGTAAACCATAACTATCATCACTAGTTCAGTATCACTGCCTTGATTCACTGAAGTGTCAGTTTTACTCACCATCGACTCTGCACCATCGTTGCTATATGATTAGTTATTACTCACTAATAATGTCCTACTTTTCGTAAAAAGTATTTCCTGGATGACTCAGGATTCACAGGTAATCAAACTGACAAGACACACAAACACCTAAGATTTGAAAAATGCACACGTAAATGTTAATAGTGGTTGACTCTGAAAGGTGGAATTATAATCAATTTCAATTTTATTTTCTTGGCTTACCCGTGTTTATACAATTTTACAGTGAACATGTATTATGGGTCTAAAAAGTGAAAGAAGTCATATACTTTATTTTCCCTTTTGGCCCTTTTCCACAAAACATCGTGTTTGCGGCCCCTCTCGTCGCAGAGCACGGGCTCGGTAGTTTGACACATGGGATCCTCCCAGGCCAGGGATCGAACCTGTGTCCCTTGCACCGCAAAGCAGTCCTTTCTGGACCTTTTGACAGTAAGTTTGAGCTTTATATTTCAGCTTGTATCCTGTAAAAATATCTTAGATGCAATTACTTATTTATAGTCTGTTCAAATTTTGTCAGTTTGTTATAGTAATGATCTATGCTGTATCATATATTTCTGTTTGTGTTTTGTATTTTAAAAGAAAGCCTCAATGATCGTGTATCATACCCTCGGATTATGATCCACTTTGTTTTCTTTTAGCAAATTTTCTGTATTTTGGAAAGGGCATTTTTAAGAAAAGCTGTATTGACATTTTTTTTACTATGAATTCAAACAATGAACTTTGTTCCTTCTTGCAGGTATATTTGCCAGCCTCATTCATTCCACTGAAAAAACCAGCTAGTTTAGCCTGCAACTGAAACACTGCACGAAATGTTTTCCTCAAGAGACAACCACTGAATTTTGATTATGTGGTAGAAGGATTCGTGCATAATTCCCATTTTGTCACACAAAATATTAACAGCGTGTACCCAAGGGTTAGGATTTAAATTAATAATTATTCTAGTATCATCAAGGGTGTTCTTAAGTGAAGCTGGCCAACGACCCCCTCACTCTCCAGTGCACAAAGGTAAACCATAACTATCATCACTAGTTCAGTATCACTGCCTTGATTCACTGAAGTGTCAGTTTTACTCACCATCGACTCTGCACCATCGTTGCTATATGATTAGTTATTACTCACTAATAATGTCCTACTTTTCGTAAAAAGTATTTCCTGGATGACTCAGGATTCACAGGTAATCAAACTGACAAGACACACAAACACCTAAGATTTGAAAAATGCACACGTAAATGTTAATAGTGGTTGACTCTGAAAGGTGGAATTATAATCAATTTCAATTTTATTTTCTTGGCTTACCCGTGTTTATACAATTTTACAGTGAACATGTATTATGGGTCTAAAAAGTGAAAGAAGTCATATACTTAAAAAAAATGCAGCATATTTACAAGCAACAAGCAAAAAGGTATTATGCCTGGAACCAGAAAATCTCTCTTTATCCAAAACGTAGTTTTAGGATAAAAACAAAATTCGCATTCGTTTGTATGTAGGGACCTTGTTATATTTATTTTCCCTTTGATTTGAAGGGAAAGAGATGGGGAGAAATATGGATGTAGGTGAGTAGGGGAGAAGGGCTGACTTCACCCTGAAAAGCCCCGACAGTTCCCAGCACATAAGTTATCCAATTAACATACATGGAATAAACGCAGGAAAGGAGAAGCCGGAGACTGTTTAGGGACAGGAAGGCTGGCGGGATGCGAGAGGATCGCAGGCCAGGAGGAAGCTGACGGCCACTCTAAAATGCAGAGGCCTGGTCCCGCCCAGGCAAAAGAATTAGAACGTGCGTAGGGGAGGCCAGGCGCTGGAGTTCTGCCCCCAAGTGCGCCTAGTATGCAGCCAAGACTTGAGAACCTTCCGAGAAGTACCCACCAAGAAAGAGGCAACCCACATCTACCAAGAGCCGCCGGCGTGCCGGTTACTCGGTTCCAGGAGGGGACGCGAAACAGGCCACGCGCATGCGGGCGGAGGCGGAGACGGGACGGGCCAGGCCGAGGGCGCAGGCGTGTGCGGCCGCCACTGGGGGCGGCTCCCAAATCACACGCCAATTGACGTGAGACCACAATACGCGGGGGCGGGGCACAATGATTACATCACATAAGGGAACGATGCGAGAAGTTGGATCCTGTGGTGACCCAGTGGCCTAATGGATAAGGCATCAGCCTCCGGAGCTGGGGATTGTGGGTTCGAGTCCCATCTGGGTCGCACCGTAGTTAATTTTGGTGGAGGGAAAACAGGAGATGAAGTGAAGTAGATTTTCAAATCTCATTATTTCGCTTTCTCTACCGCGATCTGGAGGACTATTGTATTTACGAAATCGGAAATGCATTCTCTGCATTATAACAGCAGTGTAATTGAGATCATGCAAGTGAAAGCTAAGATGTGCTCTAAAAGAGGATCATTTACTCTTCTTTATGCTTATCTTTTAAAGAAAAAAGCCTTAGGAAACACAAATGATAACTGTACAAAAAACCGCTTTTTCTGTCTCTTAAAAATGAGCTTTATCTTGCTCAGTCACACATACAAAACTTCTCCCCATCCTTTGGCGGGGAGCTTGGTGGGGGGATACGTGTGTATAACTATGGATGATTTGGGTCGATGTGTGGCAGTAAACAATAAAACTCTGTGAAAAATAAAATTAAAATCAAAACCAAAACCAAAAACTTTCCTCCCCATCCTTATCCCTAGGGCTGTGTGAGCAGATCCAACTGTGCTGGATCCGAACATTTATTCATTTATTTTCAAAACTAAGGAGAATTTATAAGCACCTATATTTTTAACTGTGTTAAAGCATACAAATAAAATAAGTATAATTTATGGTTTGTGTCTCAAAAATATAATGAATGAACAACAAACTAGTTAGAATGTAAGGTTTGTGTGTGTGCGTGCACGCGCGGGTGTGTGTGTGTATTTGATTTGCAAATTAGTGTAATAAAAGAAATGCAGTCAGTTTTAGCTTTCCAGCTGACAAACTTGAAAAGTTCAAACTCTTCTTGTAAAACTTGTACATGAGGAATATCACAGAATTAAGTCCTACTTTTGAAAAACAAATACTAAATGCCATGTGGGGTCCTGAATTTGAGCCTGAGACAGATAAAGAATGGTAAAGGAAAAACCAGCGGAATCTAGATATATTCTGGAATTTACTTACCCACGGTTAACTATCTATGTTGATTTCTTAGTTGTGTCAAATGCACATGGTAATGCAAGATGGTAGCGTTAGGGAAAACTGAGTGAAGGGCATATGGGAGCCCTCTGTTCTATCTTTGCAATGTTCATGTAATCTGAAATTATTCCATAACTAAAAGTTTATTAAAGAAAAAACCTAAACAATCAGTGGGAAATTTTACCTGATACCTTTGCCCACCCTCTTTTAAGGTTAGGAATATAGCACTGAATTTAAAAGCCAAGTCTAGGGCGTAATTTCCAGCTCCATTCCTGGTGCCTCAGACTGGATGGCTACATTAGGTCCTTGCTACAGTAGGTGATCAAAAAAAATTGGAACTGCACTGTCTCCTACTCGCTCCTGTAGGCAGCATCTGAGGACAACGGACAGTGACGGTGTCTTCCTGGTCCCAACCCAAGATTGCTCTCCTACCCAGTATTTAGCCCAAGGATTGGGGAGGACAAAACTCCTTACAGGTTCTCCACGGTTTGGCCTTCTGCCTGGCCTGCTCAGGCCTCCAGCAAGCTCACCTGACGCTCCCACCTCATTCCTCTGCTTCAATCTTCACCTCTTAACCCAGTTCCTTCTCTCTAGTTTTGCGGCTTACTCATCATAGTTCATCCAGCTGAAGTAAATGCCTTCTGAACACCCCAGATTTCAAGTCATTCAATGCCAAGTTCACATTTTCCTCTTCCCTCATGGCCATCTTCCCCATTTCTTCCCTCTTCTGTCTCACAGGAAGACTTGTCCCTCCTCCAGTTCCATGGCAGTCCCTTCCTCTGATTTTGCTTTGAACCCCTCTCTCCTCAGGAAATTTGTCTGACACTTGAAGTGGAAAAAAAAGAAAGTGTTAATGGGGTCTGACTCTTTGTGACCCCATGGACTGTAGCCCATCAGGCTCCTCTGTCCATGGAATTCTCCAGGCGAGAATACTGGGGTGGGTTGCTATTCCCTTCTCCAAGGGATCTTCCTGAACCCAGCGATTGAACCTGGGTCTCCTGCATTGCAAGCAGATTCTTTACCATCTAAGCCACCACACCTGGTAACCATTTAAGAAAGTATAGCCTTCTACTGGCTCTATGTTGATTTCTTAGTTGTGTCAAATGCACATGGTAATGCAAGATGGTAGCGTTAGGGAAAACTGAGTGAAGGGCATATGGGAGCCCTCTGTTCTATCTTTGCAATGTTCATGTAATCTGAAATTATTCCATAACTAAAAGTTTATTAAAGAAAAAACCTAAACAATCAGTGGGAAATTTTACCTGATACCTTTGCCCACCCTCTTTTAAGGTTAGGAATATAGCACTGAATTTAAAAGCCAAGTCTAGGGCGTAATTTCCAGCTCCATTCCTGGTGCCTCAGACTGGATGGCTACATTAGGTCCTTGCTACAGTAGGTGATCAAAAAAAATTGGAACTGCACTGTCTCCTACTCGCTCCTGTAGGCAGCATCTGAGGACAACGGACAGTGACGGTGTCTTCCTGGTCCCAACCCAAGATTGCTCTCCTACCCAGTATTTAGCCCAAGGATTGGGGAGGACAAAACTCCTTACAGGTTCTCCACGGTTTGGCCTTCTGCCTGGCCTGCTCAGGCCTCCAGCAAGCTCACCTGACGCTCCCACCTCATTCCTCTGCTTCAATCTTCACCTCTTAACCCAGTTCCTTCTCTCTAGTTTTGCGGCTTACTCATCATAGTTCATCCAGCTGAAGTAAATGCCTTCTGAACACCCCAGATTTCAAGTCATTCAATGCCAAGTTCACATTTTCCTCTTCCCTCATGGCCATCTTCCCATTTCTTCCCTCTTCTGTCTCACAGGAAGACTTGTCCCTCCTCCAGTTCCATGGCAGTCCCTTCCTCTGATTTTGCTTTGAACCCCTCTCTCCTCAGGAAATTTGTCTGACACTTGAAGTGGAAAAAAAAGAAAGTGTTAATGGGGTCTGACTCTTTGTGACCCCATGGACTGTAGCCCATCAGGCTCCTCTGTCCATGGAATTCTCCAGGCGAGAATACTGGGGTGGGTTGCTATTCCCTTCTCCAAGGGATCTTCCTGAACCCAGCGATTGAACCTGGGTCTCCTGCATTGCAAGCAGATTCTTTACCATCTAAGCCACCACACCTGGTAACCATTTAAGAGGTATAGCCCATTAATTCCCCTAGACTGTATCTTTAGTTTCCTTCTACTGGCTCTTTCCTTTGAGCCCTAAACATTCCACAGCTTCTCCATTCCTTAAAAGCTCAACCTTAGGGGCTTCCCTGGTGGTCCAGTGGGTAAGGACACCACCTTGCAGTGCTAAGGGACGCCGGTTCGATCCCTGGTCTGAGAAGATCCCACGTGCTGCGCAGCGACTGGACCGATGTGTCCAACTACCCAGCCACAGCTCTGGAGGACATGTGCCCAGAGCCAGTACTCTGCAGTGAGAGGCTACTGTGATGGGAGGCCCACACAGGCCAGAGAACAATGAGGGCTTCACTGGTGGTCCAGTGGGTGAGGAGTCTGCTTGGCAGTGCAGGGACGCCAGTTCCATCCCTGGCACAGGAAGATCCCATATGCCCCAAAGCGGCTGGACTGGTGTGTCCCATTGCGAGCCAGCACTCTGGAGCGCATGCGCTCAGAGCGGGGGTGCAATGCAACAAGGGAGGCCACTGTAATGGAAGGCCCACACGGGCCAAAGAATAAAGATGGATGAAAATAAATGAATGAAGGACCAATAGAAGAGGCCAGAATTTAAAAAAAAGAAAAAGAATAGAAGTGGCCCAAAAATAAATAAATAAATAAAAGCTCACCCTTGGTCCTGAGCACCTGGTGGACAGGTGGCACCATGACACCTCCCTCCACCCAGCCAGGCTACCTCCTTTCAGCCACAGGATGGTTCCTGCATGCTCAGGGTCTCCTTTCCTCCACCCGCCAGGTTCTCCTCACTCCCCTGTCTCTGGCCACACTCCTCCTGAATGCTGACCTCTTAATTGGCAAATTTAAAAAATACCTTTCACTCCTTCTCTTGCTTGATTTTGCCTTGAAGTTTGAAACTCTTGACTAATTCCTTCTTATTGAAACCCACCCTTTTCCCAGGCTTTCAGAAAATTGCCTTTTTCTCAGTTCTCAAATCAGCTTCTCAGTTTCCTTTGCTAGTTCTCTCCTGTTTTCAGCAAAACCCAAAATGAAAACAAATTCCCATTAGACCGAACCTTGAACCTGGGTCTCCTGCATTGCAAGCAGATCTTGTAACCATTTAAGAGGTATAGCCCATTAATTCCCCTAGACTGTATCTTTAGTTTCCTTCTACTGGCTCTTTCCTTTGAGCCCTAAACATTCCACAGCTTCTCCATTCCTTAAAAGCTCAACCTTAGGGGCTTCCCTGGTGGTCCAGTGGGTAAGGACACCACCTTGCAGTGCTAAGGGACGCCGGTTCGATCCCTGGTCTGAGAAGATCCCACGTGCTGCGCAGCGACTGGACCGATGTGTCCAACTACCCAGCCACAGCTCTGGAGGACATGTGCCCAGAGCCAGTACTCTGCAGTGAGAGGCTACTGTGATGGGAGGCCCAAAAGGCCAGAGAACAATGAGGGCTTCACTGGTGGTCCAGTGGGTGAGGAGTCTGCTTGGCAGTGCAGGGACGCCAGTTCCATCCCTGGCACAGGAAGATCCCATATGCCCCAAAGCGGCTGGACTGGTGTGTCCCATTGCGAGCCAGCACTCTGGAGCGCATGCGCTCAGAGCGGGGGTGCAATGCAACAAGGGAGGCCACTGTAATGGAAGGCCCACACGGGCCAAAGAATAAAGATGGATGAAAATAAATGAATGAAGGACCAATAGAAGAGGCCAGAATTTAAAAAAAAGAAAAAGAATAGAAGTGGCCCAAAAATAAATAAATAAATAAAAGCTCACCCTTGGTCCTGAGCACCTGGTGGACAGGTGGCACCATGACACCTCCCTCCACCCAGCCAGGCTACCTCCTTTCAGCCACAGGATGGTTCCTGCATGCTCAGGGTCTCCTTTCCTCCACCCGCCAGGTTCTCCTCACTCCCCTGTCTCTGGCCACACTCCTCCTGAATGCTGACCTCTTAATTGGCAAATTTAAAAAATACCTTTCACTCCTTCTCTTGCTTGATTTTGCCTTGAAGTTTGAAACTCTTGACTAATTCCTTCTTATTGAAACCCACCCTTTTCCCAGGCTTTCAGAAAATTGCCTTTTTCTCAGTTCTCAAATCAGCTTCTCAGTTTCCTTTGCTAGTTCTCTCCTGTTTTCAGCAATGAAAACAAACCAGCCCAACCTGAGGAAAGCAAATGGTAACCCATTGGAAAGTTAAAGGGAAGGGAGGGGTTTACTAAATAAGGGGGAGGGCAAAACTGGAAGACCAGTTGTGGGGACTAGCAAGACTCAGAGACACACCAAAGGCCCCCCAAAAGCAGGAAGATGGAAGCACAGTGACTCTCAGAGCCAGACACCTGCCAGGAGGCCACCGCAGCCGTCATCATTGCCACTTGTCATGCAGCTAGACTTGCATAAGAGCCTCTGATGGCTTCCATCACCCAAGGACCACCTGCTCCAGAATCAAGTGTCCCAGGAAAAGTCCATAATTGGCCAGCTTCTCCTCTTGATTCCTGGAGCCACAGAATAATGACCATCCCACCAATTCTTTCCATAAAGTGGAAGAGGTAATTCCTTAAAAAGAAAAAGGATGCTAACAAGCCACGCAAAATGCTGGCACCTTTCCTCTGCACAAATGTTGTACATTTTATTCTGAACATTTTATATTAATTGTTCCATCACCAATGTTGATTTGGGGTGATGTAGACATTTTTTTCCTCTCATTGAAATTTTAATGAGTCTCAAAATTCTCTGACAGATTTTTGGCCCAGTTGTTTCCATTAAGGACTGATTTTAAGAACTAATAACTTAAAACCACCACACACACTGCCCACCCCCCAAAACAAATGGTCCACAAAATGTTCTCCTTTCCATCTGAAAGTTTCTATAACACATTCTATCATCAACCAGTCATACTGTTGAACTTAAATGGCCAATTGAGACAGTGCTGAGACCTTTCTTCTATCACTGACTAGGACTGGGGTGACAGGTATTGCGGATAATATTCACTTAGCCTTCTGAACTTTTTCGGCAGACATGGAGACCTTGCCATCTTACAATGTGCAGCAGAGCCCCATAACAAAGAATGAGCTGCCTTAGAGGCTAAGGTCTAGGAACTGCCTTAGAGGCTTGACAAACAGGGGTGCAACAACCATATTATTGATAGACCCCACGGAAAAAACATTTTAGAACCCTTCTAATTGTTGCCACTTTTTATCATTTTTCCTTTGTCTGCAACCCGTCTCATAGGCAAGGACTTCCCAGGTGGCTCAGGGGTAAAGAATGTGCTGAAGTGGCTTCCCTGGTGGTCCAGTGGGTAGGGAGTTCGCCTTGCAGTGCAGGGGGCACTGGTTCAATCCCTGGCCCGGGAAGATCCCACGTACTACGGATCAGCTGGGCCTGTGTGACCAGTTATGAGTCAGCGCTCTGGAGCGCATTCACCCAGAGCAAGCCAAAGAGTAAAGATGGATGAAAATAAATGGATGAAAAATCAATAAAAGAGGCCAAAATTTAAAAAAAAAAAAAAAAAAAAAAAGAATGTGCTGGAAACATGGTCAGGAAGATCCCCTTGGAAAAGGAAACGGTAACCCACTCCAATATTCTTATTTATTTATTTATTTATTTTTGGCTATTCTGGGTTTTCACTGCTGCCACAGGCTCTTCTCTAGTTGCAGGGAGTTGGGGTTACTCTGTAGTTCAGGTGAGCAGACTTCTTGTTGTCTGGTGACAACAAGGTGTGGTGACTTCTCTTGTTGTGAAACTCGGGCTCTAGGGCACACAGGCTTCAGTAGTTGTGGCACATGGGCTCTATAGCTGCCACTCGGAGGCTCTATAGCACAGGCTCCATAGTTTTGGCTCACGGCTTAGCTGCTCCTCAGCATGTGGGATCTTCCCAGATCAGGGTTCAAACCCCCATCTCCTGCACTGGGCGAATTCTTTACCACCGGGGAAGCCCCCACTCCAGTATTCTTGCCTGGCAGATTACACGGACTGAGAAATCTGGTGGGCTGCAGGCCATAAGATCACAAAGATTGAGCACGCACGCACACAATCTCAGAGGCAAAGTGAGGAGTGGGTCAAGGGGTACAATATTAGTATTATATCCATCCAAATTTTCAAAACTCATTTACGAATATCAGAAAGTACACCGGGATTAATACTAAAATACAATCCAATAATATTAACATTCAGAATTCTCATACTTTAAATTTTATCAGATTTCAATATTAAATATTACAGTGTGGTTGTCACTTTTCTCCCCCTCCTCCCAAATACTACAAAACCACAAACCCTTCTAATTGTTGCCACTTTTTATCATTTTTCCTTTGTCTGCAACCCGTCTCATAGGCAAGGACTTCCCAGGTGGCTCAGGGGTAAAGAATGTGCTGAAGTGGCTTCCCTGGTGGTCCAGTGGGTAGGGAGTTCGCCTTGCAGTGCAGGGGGCACTGGTTCAATCCCTGGCCCGGGAAGATCCCACGTACTACGGATCAGCTGGGCCTGTGTGACCAGTTATGAGTCAGCGCTCTGGAGCGCATTCACCCAGAGCAAGCCAAAGAGTAAAGATGGATGAAAATAAATGGATGAAAAATCAATAAAAGAGGCCAAAATTTAAAAAAAAAAAAAAAAAAGAATGTGCTGGAAACATGGTCAGGAAGATCCCCTTGGAAAAGGAAACGGTAACCCACTCCAATATTCTTATTTATTTATTTATTTATTTTTGGCTATTCTGGGTTTTCACTGCTGCCACAGGCTCTTCTCTAGTTGCAGGGAGTTGGGGTTACTCTGTAGTTCAGGTGAGCAGACTTCTTGTTGTCTGGTGACAACAAGGTGTGGTGACTTCTCTTGTTGTGAAACTCGGGCTCTAGGGCACACAGGCTTCAGTAGTTGTGGCACATGGGCTCTATAGCTGCCACTCGGAGGCTCTATAGCACAGGCTCCATAGTTTTGGCTCACGGCTTAGCTGCTCCTCAGCATGTGGGATCTTCCCAGATCAGGGTTCAAACCCCCATCTCCTGCACTGGGCGAATTCTTTACCACCGGGGAAGCCCCCACTCCAGTATTCTTGCCTGGCAGATTACACGGACTGAGAAATCTGGTGGGCTGCAGGCCATAAGATCACAAAGATTGAGCACGCACGCACACAATCTCAGAGGCAAAGTGAGGAGTGGGTCAAGGGGTACAATATTAGTATTATATCCATCCAAATTTTCAAAACTCATTTACGAATATCAGAAAGTACACCGGGATTAATACTAAAATACAATCCAATAATATTAACATTCAGAATTCTCATACTTTAAATTTTATCAGATTTCAATATTAAATATTACAGTGTGGTTGTCACTTTTCTCCCCCTCCTCAGAAATCCTACAAAACCACAAAGCGGATAAGAAGCAGAAGTACAAACACCACCATCAATGAAGCGAGGAGACATTGCAACTTCTCAAATAAAAGGAGAAAGGCTCCTCAAACAAATGCAGTGAGGAACCAACAAGGAGAGAGGCCAATTAGAAGAGGATGCGCATGGCCGCAGGTCTTAGGAAAGGCCAGCAGAGGGCGCTTCTCCAAAAGAAGGGTCGCACCCTGAGAGGCAAAACAATAATGCCTTGTTTGCAGTAAGACTGGGATGTGCGGGACAGCGCCTGGTCCTCACAGGGACAGACACGTGTTCTCGCTCTGGATGTGCCTTCCTGGTCTTCGGGGCTTCTGCCAGCACGGCCATTCCTGGACTCAGACATCGCCAGAATGAGCGGGTCCAAGAACCAAGGGGAGGAGGTAGGGTGGCTTCTCCCACTATGACCTGTAATAATTCACTGGAAGAATCTTTTTTTTTCTCTTGCCAGTGATCTGAGGCTCGTGGGTCCAGAGGTCCTAGCGCCCAGTGGAGAGACGGTTAGGCCAGGAAACCCTATTAAGACTCCATTCAATTGGAGCTGAGGCTTCCCCCCTAACCATCTGGGAGTCCCCAGGCTGCTGAATCAACAGGCAAAGAGGGGTGCTCATTTTTATGAGCTGAACGTTTATGTTACCCTCAGATCGATTGGTAAAAGCTACAGTGTTATGGTATTGGCGGGGGGGGGTGAGACTTTTAGATGAGGTCATGAGGGTGGAGCCCCATGATGGATTAGTGTCCTCCTGAGAAGAAGTGTCCAGCGCCCTTTCTCTGTCTCTCTGTTGCTCTCACCCTCTCTCAAGTGAGAATACAGCAAGCAAGCAGCCATCTGTGAGCCCGGAAGACAGCTCTCACCAGAACCCAGCCATGCTGACACCCTGATCTCCAAGGTCCAGCCCCAGAACTGTGAGAAACGAGTGTCTGTTGTGTAAGCCGCTCAGGCTGTGGTACTTTGTTGTAGCAGCAACACCTCTGACGGTTGATGGGATTTGTCACTTTCCTCCTCAAAGATTTCAATATTAAATATTACAGTGTGGTTGTCACTTTTCTCCCCCTCCTCAGAAATCCTACAAAACCACAAAGCGGATAAGAAGCAGAAGTACAAACACCACCATCAATGAAGCGAGGAGACATTGCAACTTCTCAAATAAAAGGAGAAAGGCTCCTCAAACAAATGCAGTGAGGAACCAACAAGGAGAGAGGCCAATTAGAAGAGGATGCGCATGGCCGCAGGTCTTAGGAAAGGCCAGCAGAGGGCGCTTCTCCAAAAGAAGGGTCGCACCCTGAGAGGCAAAACAATAATGCCTTGTTTGCAGTAAGACTGGGATGTGCGGGACAGCGCCTGGTCCTCACAGGGACAGACACGTGTTCTCGCTCTGGATGTGCCTTCCTGGTCTTCGGGGCTTCTGCCAGCACGGCCATTCCTGGACTCAGACATCGCCAGAATGAGCGGGTCCAAGAACCAAGGGGAGGAGGTAGGGTGGCTTCTCCCACTATGACCTGTAATAATTCACTGGAAGAATCTTTTTTTTTCTCTTGCCAGTGATCTGAGGCTCGTGGGTCCAGAGGTCCTAGCGCCCAGTGGAGAGACGGTTAGGCCAGGAAACCCTATTAAGACTCCATTCAATTGGAGCTGAGGCTTCCCCCCTAACCATCTGGGAGTCCCCAGGCTGCTGAATCAACAGGCAAAGAGGGGTGCTCATTTTTATGAGCTGAACGTTTATGTTACCCTCAGATCGATTGGTAAAAGCTACAGTGTTATGGTATTGGCGGGGGGGGGTGAGACTTTTAGATGAGGTCATGAGGGTGGAGCCCCATGATGGATTAGTGTCCTCCTGAGAAGAAGTGTCCAGCGCCCTTTCTCTGTCTCTCTGTTGCTCTCACCCTCTCTCAAGTGAGAATACAGCAAGCAAGCAGCCATCTGTGAGCCCGGAAGACAGCTCTCACCAGAACCCAGCCATGCTGACACCCTGATCTCCAAGGTCCAGCCCCAGAACTGTGAGAAACGAGTGTCTGTTGTGTAAGCCGCTCAGGCTGTGGTACTTTGTTGTAGCAGCAACACCTCTGACGGTTGATGGGATTTCCGAGGGAAAACGGCTCTGCTACTTAGTGGAGGAGAAAGGAATCCAAGGATTCACAGGAGGTACATCGTAGTGTGCCCTTGTTCAAAGAGCCTGTTAGTGGGAAAGTACAGCAATCCAAGAATGACAGGACCACCAAGAACTCAGGTCTTACAGGAATCACGGTTTGAGTCTCCCTACCAGGCACAGAGCCCTGCCCAGCTGAGGGTAGGAGAAATAGAATAAATGAAGGAAGAAGGCAGTTAATGATGATCAATTTAGACTTCATGGTCATTCACAAAGGAGGCTTCTAATAGTTCATGTTAATTGGATCTTTTCCTTTCTCTTTAATTTCTACCCTATGTAAAGAGCACTGATAGTAGCTAATGGTTTTGGTATCCATTGATTATTAGTTGTGTAACCTTGGGCAAGCTACTCATCCTTTCTCTGATCCCTAATCTGGGATAATAAAAGTAAAAGCTCATATACTTATACACAGATTTAATACTTAGAACAGTGTTCAGTAAGTGCCAGCTATTATTATTAACAATAGATTTTCTTTTATATTTCGCTGTAATGTTAGATTAGACAGTTCTCAAATTAAAAAGGGAAAAATTCTCCAATCTTATTATCATTCATTTCAGCAATCATTTACTGAACTGCAAGTGCATATTTTACAAAATGTTCCAAAATTTAGAATTATAATTGTTTAAACCCATCAACATTAATTTATATGATATCTTTTTACAGTGGTAGTTGGCACAATCACAATAAGGAAAATATTCAGGAGAGTGTTAGAGACCCCTGGTTTAACATAAAGATTACCTCCAGAAAGGAAAAGAAATTGGATTAGGGAGGCCCCTAAGGGCCCTTCAATGGTGTATTAGTGATCTATTGCTGAAAAGTGAATTATCCCAGAATTTAGCAGGTTAAAACAATAAACATTTATTACTCACTTTTTCTACCCCAGCAATCTGGGAATGGTTTACTGGATGATTCAGGTCTCTCAGGAGATTTCAGTCAACCTCTGGGCTGGGGCTGCAGTCTTATCTGGAAGCTTAATTGGAAGAGGATCTACCTTCAAGTTCACTTACCGGCCATTGGGAGACCTCATTTCTCACTGGCTGTTGGCTAAGGGCTTCCGTTGCTTCCTTGCCATGGTCCTCTCCTGGACTGCCTGGTGTCCTCCCATCACGGTAGCTGGCTTCCCCCAGGGGAAACGATCTCAAAGTCAGAGGCGAGATTTTGAGATTGAAGAAGGAAGGACATGAGCAGAGAAATAAAATTATGTAATTAAAGAAGAGATGATGGAAAAAAAAAAAAGAAGAGATGAGAGTTCAGTCTTTTTGTAACCTAGTCTTGGAAGTGTTTATTATCACTTTTTCCACTTGCTATTGATCACTCAGACCTGTCCTGCTACAACTACAGGGGGCATGTAGTGCAAGGGGACTACGTAAGGTGTGAATACCAGGAAGTAGGGATCACTAGAGGCCAGTCATCCTGGAGACGAGCTACCAACTATACACGTAAGTTTTTTTTTTTTACCTGTACTCATCCTTTCTCTGATCCCTAATCTGGGATAATAAAAGTAAAAGCTCATATACTTATACACAGATTTAATACTTAGAACAGTGTTCAGTAAGTGCCAGCTATTATTATTAACAATAGATTTTCTTTTATATTTCGCTGTAATGTTAGATTAGACAGTTCTCAAATTAAAAAGGGAAAAATTCTCCAATCTTATTATCATTCATTTCAGCAATCATTTACTGAACTGCAAGTGCATATTTTACAAAATGTTCCAAAATTTAGAATTATAATTGTTTAAACCCATCAACATTAATTTATATGATATCTTTTTACAGTGGTAGTTGGCACAATCACAATAAGGAAAATATTCAGGAGAGTGTTAGAGACCCCTGGTTTAACATAAAGATTACCTCCAGAAAGGAAAAGAAATTGGATTAGGGAGGCCCCTAAGGGCCCTTCAATGGTGTATTAGTGATCTATTGCTGAAAAGTGAATTATCCCAGAATTTAGCAGGTTAAAACAATAAACATTTATTACTCACTTTTCTACCCCAGCAATCTGGGAATGGTTTACTGGATGATTCAGGTCTCTCAGGAGATTTCAGTCAACCTCTGGGCTGGGGCTGCAGTCTTATCTGGAAGCTTAATTGGAAGAGGATCTACCTTCAAGTTCACTTACCGGCCATTGGGAGACCTCATTTCTCACTGGCTGTTGGCTAAGGGCTTCCGTTGCTTCCTTGCCATGGTCCTCTCCTGGACTGCCTGGTGTCCCCCCATCACGGTAGCTGGCTTCCCCAGGAAACGATCTCAAAGTCAGAGGCGAGATTTTGAGATTGAAGAAGGAAGGACATGAGCAGAGAAATAAAATTATGTAATTAAAGAAGAGATGATGGAAAAAAAAAAAAGAAGAGATGAGAGTTCAGTCTTTTTGTAACCTAGTCTTGGAAGTGTTTATTATCACTTTTTCCACTTGCTATTGATCACTCAGACCTGTCCTGCTACAACTACAGGGGGCATGTAGTGCAAGGGGACTACGTAAGGTGTGAATACCAGGAAGTAGGGATCACTAGAGGCCAGTCATCCTGGAGACGAGCTACCAACTATACACGTAAGTTTTTTTTTTTTACCTGTAATTTTTAAGCATTAAAAAAAGAGAAGCAGATATGGGGAAAATTATTAAGATTTGATAAAACTGGGTCATGCTTATGCAGATAGTAATTATATTTTCTCAATAGCTTTCTTTTGGACTTTCCTGGTGGCACAATGGATGGGAATCTGCCTGCCAAGGCAAGGGACACAGGCTCGATCCCTGGTCCAGAAGGATTCCACATGACTCTGTGTTGCCTAGCTTGCAGGATCCTGATTCCTTAACTAGTGATTGAACCTGGATCCAAGCAGTGAAAATGTTGGATTCCCTGGACCAACAGGGAACACCCTCAATAGCGTCTTCAATATTATTTTCCCCTTAAAAATGCTCAGAGGAAGACGTACCTCAAATAACAATGACAAAGAATCCCAAAGACGCTTTCAAAAAAGTATAGGAACAAAATGGTTCTTGTTTATCAGGAAATTACAAGCAGAGAGCAGACTGAGATGAAAGAACAAAAAAAGGTGAACAACAAAAAAGAACTAACTAGGGGACTTTTCTGCTGTCTAGTGGTTCAGACTTTATACTTGGACTGCAGGGGGCATGGGTTCGATCCCTGGTCAGGGAGCGAAGATCCTATCTATGCAGCCAAATGCATAGTTGATGCTACTGAAAATGAAATCAGAATTAAAAGGAAAGGGCTTCCCCTGGTGGTCCAGTGGGTAAGAACACCGCCTTGCAGTGCAAGGGGCGCCGGTTCGATCCCTGGCCAGGGAAGATCCCACGTGCCGCGGAGCGGCTAGACCAATGTGTCCAAGTACCGAGCCGGAGCTCTGGAGTGCATGCACCCAGAGCCGGTGCTCTGCAGCGACAGACGCCACCGCGATGGGAGGCCCACAGGGGCCAAAGAACAAACACGGATGAAAATAGAGAAATGAAAGACCAATAAAAGTGGCCCACCCGCTCCCCTCCCTCCCCAATCCGACCCCCGCCCAAAATAAATAAATAAATAAATAAATCTTTAAAAAAAAAAAAAAGAATTAAAAGGAAAAAGATAAAGAGATAAAAACGATGAGTGAGAAGATGAAATATGTGGAAGATACAATCAGATCATCAGTAGTAGGTCTTAAGAAAGTAACAAAGGAATAGGGATATTTGTCAGATTCCCAAGTTGAAACAGTGTGGATGTCCCTGAAGCAAAATGAAATTTTATTTGTTAGAAACAGTGAAACACTTGAGGCATTCCCGGTAAATGAGAACTACTTACAAAGTAAAGATGATGACTATATGATTGAGATTATTCAGCAGCTTGTGAAGTTCTCAACAATGCAATACAAAAGTTTTACAAACATCTGAGAGGGAGAGGCAAAATACCACTACTTATAAATTTTACAGTTTTACCTAAGGCAATCTATGGCAAACAGTTTAAAATATTTTTGTATATACACAAATTGGGATATAAGCAATAAATAAGGATAGACACAAACCAGAACCCTTTCTATACACCTACCAAAACCAGTTAGAAAATACAAAGGAAAAAAGATTTGTTTCCACACTACCCAGGAGATGTTCAGGGCTTAGGTGAAGAAAATGATAATAATCTGACAGAGGGAAGAGGCTCAAAGAAGTGTAAAGATATTCCATTTTCAGGACTAGAAAGATAATACATGAAAGTTACTAACTCCTTTACAAATATATACATTTAGTGTAATTTTAATTTAATGCAAATTCTGTTAGATTTAGATTTTTACTTTTTGCCATACTGTGAGGCATGTAGGATCTTAGTTCCCTGCCTAGGGATCAAGCCTGTGACCTCTGCAATGGAAGCATGGCGTCTTAACCACTGGATTGTCGTGTAAGTCTCAGGGTCATTTCATTTTTTTAATTTAGCAGAATAATCCTAAAGTTCACTTGGGGAAAGGGGAACTATAACAGTCAAAACAATTTTTGAAAAGAGAGACATATTATAAGATTATTATAATTAAAGCAATGTTTCATTGTGAGCATATACGTACCAAAATAAACAGATAAAATAATAGAGAAGCAAGTCTAGAAATAGATCTACATTTATTAGAAGTTAATGCTCTCCATGTTAAAGGTGACATCTCAAATTTGGGAAAGGATGAATTTATCTGCCAATTGGATTAGACAACGTCCTAGTTATTTAAGAAAAAAATAAAATTAGATTCTTACCTCATACTTCATACTAAAATAATTTCCAGATGGAATCAAGATTTAGCTACAAGCACTAGAAAAAAATATATATAATATTTTTAGTTTCTAAGTATGACACAAAAGACACCAGGGAGATTTAAACAAACACTGATGGATTTTACAACAGAAAATTTAAAAGTTCTATGGCCAAAAAAATCACTAAAAGCTGAAAATCAAGTGAAATTGTGTGAGGAAATATTTGCAATATGTATAATGGACAAAGGGTTAAAATTCCGAGGCTATAAATAGTTCTTTAAATCATAAAGGAAAGTTTGGGGACTTCCCCATTGGTCCAGTGGTTTAAGACTCTGTGTTCCCAATGCAGTGGGCCTGGGTTCGATCTCTGGTCAGGGAACTAGATCCGCATGCTGCAACTAAGACCCAATGGAGTCAAATAAGTAAATAATTAAATAAAAATGTTAAAAGAAATCATAAATGAAAGTTTGATCATTCTAAAAATAGACAAAGAATATGAACAGGTCACTAACAAAAGAAAGCCAAAGAGCCAAAATAATAATCTGACAGAGGAAGAGGCTAAATTAAAGTTCCATTTTCAGGACTAGAAAGATAATACATGAAAGTTACTAACTCCTTTACAAATATATACATTTAGTGTAATTTTAATTTAATGCAAATTCTGTTAGATTTAGATTTTTACTTTTTGCCATACTGTGAGGCATGTAGGATCTTAGTTCCCTGCCTAGGGATCAAGCCTGTGACCTCTGCAATGGAAGCATGGCGTCTTAACCACTGGATTGTCGTGTAAGTCTCAGGGTCATTTCATTTTTTTAATTTAGCAGAATAATCCTAAAGTTCACTTGGGGAAAGGGGAACTATAACAGTCAAAACAATTTTTGAAAAGAGAGACATATTATAAGATTATTATAATTAAAGCAATGTTTCATTGTGAGCATATACGTACCAAAATAAACAGATAAAATAATAGAGAAGCAAGTCTAGAAATAGATCTACATTTATTAGAAGTTAATGCTCTCCATGTTAAAGGTGACATCTCAAATTTGGGAAAGGATGAATTTATCTGCCAATTGGATTAGACAACGTCCTAGTTATTTAAGAAAAAAATAAAATTAGATTCTTACCTCATACTTCATACTAAAATAATTTCCAGATGGAATCAAGATTTAGCTACAAGCACTAGAAAAAAATATATATAATATTTTTAGTTTCTAAGTATGACACAAAAGACACCAGGGAGATTTAAACAAACACTGATGGATTTTACAACAGAAAATTTAAAAGTTCTATGGCCAAAAAAATCACTAAAAGCTGAAAATCAAGTGAAATTGTGTGAGGAAATATTTGCAATATGTATAATGGACAAAGGGTTAAAATTCCGAGGCTATAAATAGTTCTTTAAATCATAAAGGAAAGTTTGGGGACTTCCCCATTGGTCCAGTGGTTTAAGACTCTGTGTTCCCAATGCAGTGGGCCTGGGTTCGATCTCTGGTCAGGGAACTAGATCCCGCATGCTGCAACTAAGACCCAATGGAGTCAAATAAGTAAATAATTAAATAAAAATGTTAAAAGAAATCATAAATGAAAGTTTGATCATTCTAAGAAATAGACAAAGAATATGAACAGGTCACTAACAAAAAGAAAGCCAAAGAGCCAATAAATCTATGAAAAAACTGTACAATATCACTAATCAAAAAATGTAAATTTTTTTAAAAAAGAAATCTTAAAAAAAAAAAAAGCACCTCTTCAGAACAGTAAAAATATCAAATAATGATGATTTGGAAAAAGATAATGATATGATTTGATTTCTCCAATGTGGAAAAATATTATTCCACACCTACACCAACTGATGGTCAGTGTAAACTGGTACCTATCTGAGGAATCTGAGTAAAAATATTTAAATTGTCATATCTTTTGCCTCAGCAATGTAATAGTCTAGGAATTCAGTCACTAAAAGTAATCATGGAGGAACACCCTTGGTGGACCAGTAGTTAAAAAGAGTCTGCGCTTCTAATGCAGAGAGCCTGGGTTTGATTTCTAGTTGGGGAACAAGATTCTACACGCATTGGAGAAATGAAAAGACCTCACCATATCATTAAAAATTTTTAAATCATGTCATAAAAATATATATGTACCATGAAATATATAACATAAAATATATATATATATATATATTATATAAAGAAATTATGTAACATATTTACATGAACACATGTGTAATGAAAAGACCTGGAAATTGATCTATCAAAATATTTATAGTAGTTTTTTCTAGACAATAGGATTATAGTTGAGTTTTTTTATTTTTAAATCTGTAATAGCTAATTATTTTTTTCTCTCTCTCTTTTTAAATTTTGACTTCTTTTATTGGTTTATTTATTTATTTATTTTCATCCTTCTTTTATTCTTTGGCATGTGTGGGCCTCTCATTGCAGTGGCCTGTCTCACTACAGAGTGCCGCTCTGGGCGCATGCACTCCAGAGTGCTGACGCATAACTGGACACAGTGGTCTAGCAGCTCTGCGGTACGTGGGATCTTCCCAGGCCAGGGATTGATCGAACTGGTGTCTCTTGTACTGCAAGGTGGACTCTTCACCCACTGGACCATCAGGGAAGCCCATAGCTAATTTTTCGGCTGTGAATATGTACTACTCATATACATTTTAAAGAAAAAAAAAAAGATCATAAATGAAAGTTTGATCATTCTAAGAAATAGACAAAGAATATGAACAGGTCACTAACAAAAAGAAAGCCAAAGAGCCAATAAATCTATGAAAAAACTGTACAATATCACTAATCAAAAAATGTAAATTTTTTTAAAAAAGAAATCTTAAAAAAAAAAAAAGCACCTCTTCAGAACAGTAAAAATATCAAATAATGATGATTTGGAAAAAGATAATGATATGATTTGATTTCTCCAATGTGGAAAAATATTATTCCACACCTACACCAACTGATGGTCAGTGTAAACTGGTACCTATCTGAGGAATCTGAGTAAAAATATTTAAATTGTCATATCTTTTGCCTCAGCAATGTAATAGTCTAGGAATTCAGTCACTAAAAGTAATCATGGAGGAACACCCTTGGTGGACCAGTAGTTAAAAAGAGTCTGCGCTTCTAATGCAGAGAGCCTGGGTTTGATTTCTAGTTGGGGAACAAGATTCTACACGCATTGGAGAAATGAAAAGACCTCACCATATCATTAAAAATTTTTAAATCATGTCATAAAAATATATATGTACCATGAAATATATAACATAAAATATATATATATATATATATTATATAAAGAAATTATGTAACATATTTACATGAACACATGTGTAATGAAAAGACCTGGAAATTGATCTATCAAAATATTTATAGTAGTTTTTTCTAGACAATAGGATTATAGTTGAGTTTTTATTTTTAAATCTGTAATAGCTAATTATTTTTTTCTCTCTCTCTTTTTAAATTTTGACTTCTTTTATTGGTTTATTTATTTATTTATTTTCATCCTTCTTTTATTCTTTGGCATGTGTGGGCCTCTCATTGCAGTGGCCTGTCTCACTACAGAGTGCCGCTCTGGGCGCATGCACTCCAGAGTGCTGACGCATAACTGGACACAGTGGTCTAGCAGCTCTGCGGTACGTGGGATCTTCCCAGGCCAGGGATTGATCGAACTGGTGTCTCTTGTACTGCAAGGTGGACTCTTCACCCACTGGACCATCAGGGAAGCCCATAGCTAATTTTTCGGCTGTGAATATGTACTACTCATATACATTTTAAAGACTTTTACAGAAGGATGGAAGGCATAACAGAACATAACATATATGAACAGTAGCATTTGTTATTTAAGATATAAATAATATCTTATGTATATCTTAATATTTTATTCTGTGCAACAGCACAGAAACCACCCCATACCCACCTCAGGTAGTCTTTTTTTTCTTTTTTTTGAGAGGAAAGTAAAATTTATTAGAACGGGAGAGTCACTGCCAGTACAGCGGGCCGCTTAAGGGAGAACAGACATTGTTAGAGTGGGTGTTAGAGGAGGGAGACGCTGTTAGAACAGTGGGCCGGCTCAAGGGAGGACTGACCCAGGTAGTCTTTCTAGTCACTACCCATCCTTAGGATAACCATAGCCTGACTTTTAACTCCATATATTAATTTTGTTTGTGAATTTATAGAAATCAAATGAAATTGTGGATTTCTTGGTCATGCCTCTCAGCATATAGGGTCTTAGTCCCCCTGCAGTGGAAGCATGGAGTCTCAACCACTGGGCCACCAGGGAAGTCTTTAGCATATAGTCTTTTATTTTTATAATATTTTAAAAATTTATTTATTTATTTACTTTCATCCATCTTTATTCTTTTGGCATGTGTGGGCCTCCCATTGCAGTGACTTCTCTCCTTGCAGAGCACTGGCTTGTAATTGGACACACTGGCCCCAATGCTCCACGGCACATGGGGTCTTCCGGGCCAGGGATGGAACTGGTGCCCCTTGCACTTGACTCTTTATCCACTGGACCACCAGGGAAGCCTTTTGAGTTGGACTTCTTTTACTTGATATCATGTTTACAAGATTCACTTATAGTTTGCTTTTGTAATTGTAGCTCATTTATTTTCATTGTTGTCTAGCAATGAATATGATTCACAGTTTTGTCCCCAAGAGACATCTGGCAATGTTTGGAGACAGTTTAGGCTATCACAGCTGGAGGTGGGGGGTGCTACTGGTTTTCAGTAGATAAAACCAGAGATACTGGTGAACAACACACAAAGAATTATCTTACCCCAAATGTCAATAGTGCCAGATGGAGAAACCCCATTCTATAGTATTTCAGCATGTCTCAATACATTCATTACTTTGTTAATGAGGACATGGAACCTTTTACAACAGCAAAAATTGAAAACAGCCTAAAATATTCACAAGGGATGATTCATGGTAGAACATATTTTTGTACTTATGAGACATTATATCTACAAAGAGTTTGTAATAATATTTCAATTTTTAAAAAAATTTTTGGCTGCGCCATGCATGTGGGATTTTCCTTTACCAACCTGGGATCAAACCCATATCCCCTGTCTTTGAAGGCCAGTCTTAACCACTGGACCACCAGGGAAGTCCCAATAATACTTTAATTTTTATTGAATAAAAGCTGAATACAAAAAGAAAAAAAAAAGGAAAAAAAAAAAGCTGAATACAAAGTTGTACACATAAGAGGTGAACGGGGACGTGCCCCTGTCATGGTGTCATTTGAACAACACAGGATCCAAAACAGTGTCGGTCCTCTGACGGCATCTGTGTGGAAATGGTATCTAAAAAGGAGCCTAGAAGGAAAAACATGGGGATATTGCAGTGGCTGTTGGGGGTGACAGTGGTAGTTCTTGTGTCTACTCTTTTTTTAATTTTCCAAAATTTTCATTACAGTAATGTAGAGTGATAGAAAGGGCTTCCCTGGTGGTTCAGAGGTTAAATAATCTGCCTGAGACCCAGGTTCGATCCCTGGGTTGGGATGATCCCAGGGAGAAGAGAATGGCTACCCACTCCAGTATTCTTGTCTGGAGAATTCCATGGACAGAGGAGCCTGGCGGGCTCCAGTCCGTGGGATCACAAAGAGTTGTACACGGCCAAGTGACTAACACACACAGAGTGATAGGAAAACAAAATAAAGAATTAAAAAGCAGCTGCTTAGGGAATTCCCTGGTGGCCCAGTGGCTAGGACTGGCTGCTTTCACTGCCATGGTGCAGGTTCAACCCCTGGTCAGGGAATTAAGATACCACACGCAAATCACAGCCAAAAAATTAATAAATAAAGCAGCTACTTACCATTATCTGTGCAATGTCGTTTATAGGACACGGAGATTCTCAGCACCTTTCCCCATCAGTGTTCCTTCCTAGTGAGCTGCCATGCTTTCTGGGCCTGGGTAGACTCACACACTTCTGTGTACCCCTGTGCCTTTGCATGTGCTGTTGTCTCAGTCTGCAGTCTGCAGACCCTCCTGAGTCTATCTGCTGAAAAGTGTCAGATGTTCAGTTGTGTCCCATTCTATGGAACCCCATGGACTGCGCCCTCCAGGCTCCTCTGTCCATGGAATTTTCCAGGCAAGAATACTGGACTGGGTAGCCATTCCCCTCTCCAGAGGGTCTTCCCAACCTAGGGATAGAACCTGTGCCTCCTGCCTTGCAGGTGGATCCTTTAACATCTTAGCCACCAGGAAAACCCCAAACAGCTAGTGGAGGATGGCGAACCAGTCATTCTTCAAACTACAGTTTAGGTGATAAATTTATGTGATGTCTTCTTTCTCTCTAGTAGGTGTGGCTTTTTAATTTTGTACTTAACACTATAAGTAAATGTTCTTTCCCACAGCAGTTATGAAAACATTTGAGGGAAGGACTTTCATTCCAATATTCCAGGACCTAGCCTGGTGCTTGTGGGAATAAACCTAGCAGCCATCTGCGAAAGCCTGAAGAATCTGGAGAGACCTTGGTCCCAATCAAGATGGTCCTGAAATAGAACTAGAACATGACCCTAGTTTATCAAATGGGAACTAAAGCAATAGTACCGTACTCTTGTTGAAAAATGATGATGATGATGGGTATTGCTGGGTTCTAAAATGCCTGGCACATAGTGGATTTTTTTTCTTGGCCATGCCATAAGGTGTGTGGGATTTTAGTTCCCCAAACAGGGACTGAACCTGGCCCCCAGCTGTGAAAGCACGGGATCGCCAGGGAATTCCCTGTGTTTGAATACCAAGTGGCGGGCTGCAATCCACTTCTGACAGAAACCACTCACAGTCAGCACAGACCTCACTAGTTAAATGGCAGATGATCCAGATCATGACTGCCCGAATTTCAGACAGTTGGGTACAAACCTAGGGGTTCTGATGATTCCTCTCAGGTTTGATAATTTCTCTGCAGTTAACTCAGAAAACTCAAAAGTGCTATACTTATGATCAAAGTTTCATTACAGAGGATACAAATCAGTACCAGTCAAGTGAATAGACACATAGGGCAAGACCTAGGAGGGTCCCAAATACACAGGTTTGGGGTTGCCTCTCCATGGAGCCAACTGAGCATTCTCCTACAAATCAATGTCATCATTGACCAGGGAGCCCCACTGAGTTATCACTGGGTTCCATCAGGCAGGCAGGACGAATTAAAACACTGACCATCCAATTGAATCTAATCTCCAGGTTGCTCCCTGGAGGTCAGGCTGGGCCAAAATCCCAACGCTCTAATTGCATTGTTGGTCTTTCTGATGGCCAGCTCCTAGCCCTAAGTTATCAAAAGGCCCTCCAACAGTAATGTATTATCATAAACACAGGTGTGATCCATGAAAAATTAAGATGCTTCCATCTCTTGGGAAATTCTAAGAGTTAGCTGTTCATGCCAGGCACCTGGCACAAATTCTGTTTTTGTGTTGGCAAATTCTTTATTACACAACACACAGTAGATGCTCAAGAAATATTTGCGAAGCAGAAAGATACACTCACAATGCCAGAACTTGGGCTTCCCTGGGTAGCTCAGTGGCAAAGAGTTCACCTGCCAATGCAGGAGACACAGGTTCGATCTCTGATCTGGGAATATCCCACATGTTGCAGAGGAACTAAGCCTGTGAGCCACAACTTTGGAGCCTGTGCTCTAGAGCCTCAGAGCCGCAACTACTGAGCCCATGTGTCCTAGAGCCCAAGCTCCACAACTAGAGAAGTCACTGCCACAAGAAGCCTGCTCACCTCAACTAGAGAAGAGCCCCCACTCCCTGAGACTACACAAGAGCCTGTGTCAGCAGTGAAAACCCAGAATAGCCAAAAATAAATAAATTAATTAATTTTTAAAAAATGTCAGAGCTTGGCAGGGGAGAAGGCGGCAGTTAGGCTCTTAGGTTCTCATTTGCAGGGGGCATGCCCTATAAATGGCAGATGATCCAGATCATGACTGCCCGAATTTCAGACAGTTGGGTACAAACCTAGGGGTTCTGATGATTCCTCTCAGGTTTGATAATTTCTCTGCAGTTAACTCAGAAAACTCAAAAGTGCTATACTTATGATCAAAGTTTCATTACAGAGGATACAAATCAGTACCAGTCAAGTGAATAGACACATAGGGCAAGACCTAGGAGGGTCCCAAATACACAGGTTTGGGGTTGCCTCTCCATGGAGCCAACTGAGCATTCTCCTACAAATCAATGTCATCATTGACCAGGGAGCCCCACTGAGTTATCACTGGGTTCCATCAGGCAGGCAGGACGAATTAAAACACTGACCATCCAATTGAATCTAATCTCCAGGTTGCTCCCTGGAGGTCAGGCTGGGCCAAAATCCCAACGCTCTAATTGCATTGTTGGTCTTTCTGATGGCCAGCTCCTAGCCCTAAGTTATCAAAAGGCCCTCCAACAGTAATGTATTATCATAAACACAGGTGTGATCCATGAAAAATTAAGATGCTTCCATCTCTTGGGAAATTCTAAGAGTTAGCTGTTCATGCCAGGCACCTGGCACAAATTCTGTTTTTGTGTTGGCAAATTCTTTATTACACAACACACAGTAGATGCTCAAGAAATATTTGCGAAGCAGAAAGATACACTCACAATGCCAGAACTTGGGCTTCCCTGGGTAGCTCAGTGGCAAAGAGTTCACCTGCCAATGCAGGAGACACAGGTTCGATCTCTGATCTGGGAATATCCCACATGTTGCAGAGGAACTAAGCCTGTGAGCCACAACTTTGGAGCCTGTGCTCTAGAGCCTCAGAGCCGCAACTACTGAGCCCATGTGTCCTAGAGCCCAAGCTCCACAACTAGAGAAGTCACTGCCACAAGAAGCCTGCTCACCTCAACTAGAGAAGAGCCCCCACTCCCTGAGACTACACAAGAGCCTGTGTCAGCAGTGAAAACCCAGAATAGCCAAAAATAAATAAATTAATTAATTTTTAAAAAATGTCAGAGCTTGGCAGGGGAGAAGGCGGCAGTTAGGCTCTTAGGTTCTTCCATTTGACACGTGGAAGATGGGCATGTAGAGATGGACATGTTAGGCTGTGGAAAACCAGTACTTTTTAACATTCAAGCATATAATATAAACCTGGACTCTGGTTTATATTACCAAGCACCCTCATGATAAGTTGGCTTCCCAGTTGACTTGTTTAGAGAAAGAATGCCAGCCAGGCTGATACGAGCCTAGCGGTCTGCTTGAGTCAATTTCTTGTTGCAAATTAATCAAGTGGCATTCTGACTTACACAGTTCAGTCTCTTCCAGCTCTCTGCGCTTTCCACCATTAATATGGCTTCTGTGCCTGCAAGCCATGGGCTGCCCAAGACCCAGCCTTGGACCCTGGCAAGTTCTCCCAGGCTGGTGGCACCTTAGGAGCCTCTGACTTCCGGTCAGCTCTCTGCCTCTGCATTTCAGGGTGTGAGCTTCAGGGCATTCACAACATTCCTGAAACAGAAGAGTTTCGGGAACACCCCAAATTGGATCTGGGTGACTTGAATATAATCTTGGGCAACTATGTCTGAGATGTCGCTGTAACTGAGAAAGCTTAAGCCTAATTAATTTTATTCCACTTGATTTAAAGAAAGAGCACGTGAAAGAAAGGAATCTGAGGATATCTGTAATTATAACCCCCAAGAACTTACCTGGTGGTCCAGTGGCTGAGACTCTTAGCTCCCAATGTAGGGGACCCAGGTTCAATCCCTGGTTGGGGAATTAGATCCCATATGCTGCAACTAAAGATCACACAGGCAACTAAAAGATTCCACATGTCACAACGAAAAATCGAAGATCCTGCACATTGCAACTGAGACCTGACTCAGCCAAAAACAAAACAAAATAAAACAAAACAGAAAAACGCCAAAGCACAAATTTCACAGTGTGCTTTTGGTCTTGGCCAGAGTCTGGAGACACTGACTCTGGTGTACATGAGCCTTGAAGTCACTGACAAGATATACTCTTTTGCAGGAAACAGAATTTCCTCCTCTAAAACTTGAATGACGAAAGATTAGCCCATCTTCATCTACAAACCAATTTAGTGCTCAACACATGACCTTCTGATTAACATTAGCATTCTTAATCGTCTTTGCTGTATCCTTTCTGTTGCAAATGAATAAGTGACATTCAGGTTTTTTGCTTAACAAGAGTTGGTTCCACAAGTGTGATCTATTGACAAAGCTGAGCTTCAAGCTGAGGAAGTTTGAGGACCAGACTGCAGATACAGTGACCCCCTCAAATACACTGCCAGCCTGTGATCTGAAAACCAACTCCTCCCTAGAGCACACTTACCTACTGTATCCGTTGAACCACAACTCATCTAAACTAAGAAACTGTTCTACACTATCTCTGAATCATGTCCTCCTTGGACACCCTCAATGGCCAAGACCTCATTGTCGCAACTGTTCCTGAGCCAGCCAGGCTGATACGAGCCTGGGGCCACTTCTTAAAAAGTGGCATTCTGACTTACACAGTTCAGTCTCTTCCAGCTCTGCGCTTTCCACCATTAATATGGCTTCTGTGCCTGCAAGCCATGGGCTGCCCAAGACCCAGCCTTGGACCCTGGCAAGTTCTCCCAGGCTGGTGGCACCTTAGGAGCCTCTGACTTCCGGTCAGCTCTCTGCCTCTGCATTTCAGGGTGTGAGCTTCAGGGCATTCACAACATTCCTGAAACAGAAGAGTTTCGGGAACACCCCAAATTGGATCTGGGTGACTTGAATATAATCTTGGGCAACTATGTCTGAGATGTCGCTGTAACTGAGAAAGCTTAAGCCTAATTAATTTTATTCCACTTGATTTAAAGAAAGAGCACGTGAAAGAAAGGAATCTGAGGATATCTGTAATTATAACCCCCAAGAACTTACCTGGTGGTCCAGTGGCTGAGACTCTTAGCTCCCAATGTAGGGGACCCAGGTTCAATCCCTGGTTGGGGAATTAGATCCCATATGCTGCAACTAAAGATCACACAGGCAACTAAAAGATTCCACATGTCACAACGAAAAATCGAAGATCCTGCACATTGCAACTGAGACCTGACTCAGCCAAAAAACAAAACAAAATAAAACAAAACAGAAAAACGCCAAAGCACAAATTTCACAGTGTGCTTTTGGTCTTGGCCAGAGTCTGGAGACACTGACTCTGGTGTACATGAGCCTTGAAGTCACTGACAAGATATACTCTTTTGCAGGAAACAGAATTTCCTCCTCTAAAACTTGAATGACGAAAGATTAGCCCATCTTCATCTACAAACCAATTTAGTGCTCAACACATGACCTTCTGATTAACATTAGCATTCTTAATCGTCTTTGCTGTATCCTTTCTGTTGCAAATGAATAAGTGACATTCAGGTTTTTTGCTTAACAAGAGTTGGTTCCACAAGTGTGATCTATTGACAAAGCTGAGCTTCAAGCTGAGGAAGTTTGAGGACCAGACTGCAGATACAGTGACCCCCTCAAATACACTGCCAGCCTGTGATCTGAAAACCAACTCCTCCCTAGAGCACACTTACCTACTGTATCCGTTGAACCACAACTCATCTAAACTAAGAAACTGTTCTACACTATCTCTGAATCATGTCCTCCTTGGACACCCTCAATGGCCAAGACCTCATTGTCGCAACTGTTCAAAGCCACCCTCTCTTGGAAATCTCAGTTGTTAGAGTATTCTTTCTTAAATTGAAATTAAACCTGTCATTTCATAACTTCTACCTACTCGTTCTTTCCCAAAATATAACCCATGTGTTTGTGTGCCTCTGCTTCCTCTCTTCAGTCCCTCACAAAGAATTTAACCATGATGTAGTCCAGCCCTCTTATCACCCATTGTTTTCCTTCTAGCTTTCCAGCGTCTTTCTGAAAAACATGATTCTCAGGCTTCCCCGGTGGTCCAGTGGGTAAGGACTCCACCTTGCAGTGCAAGGGGCGCCAGTTCGACCCCCAGCCTGGGAAGATCCCACATGCTGCGGAGCGGCTGGACCGATGTGTCCAACTACCAGTGCTCTGCAGCAAGAGAGGCCACTGTGATGGAAGGCCTACACAGGCCAAAGAACAAAGATAAATAAATGAAAGCAATAGAAGTGGCCAAAAAAAAAAAAAACCAAAACAAACCAAAACATGATTCTCGCCCCCTCCCCACCACTGACTCTGATTGGTTCATTAGCACTATTATTTTTGAGACATAGATGTTAGTGTAGCAAAACTTTATTGTTTGTTATTTCTTTTAAGCAGCTGCATCTCACTGTTGGCTCATGTGCTTAAGATAAAAATGCCTTCGTCTCAATGCATTTCCCCTTCCTCTTGGAGATGAAGCTTTCCATCCCTCTTTGGTGAACATTGTTTCAGTTCAATCTGAGGGACAGGGTGTTTAGCTCAGGAGCAATTTACAGAGCTATTCAAGAATTCAGACTCTTCATCTACAAACCAATTTAGTGCTCAACACATGACCTTCTGATTAACATTAGCATTCTTAATCGTCTTTGCTGTATCCTTTCTGTTGCAAATGAATAAGTGACATTCAGGTTTTTTGCTTAACAAGAGTTGGTTCCACAAGTGTGATCTATTGACAAAGCTGAGCTTCAAGCTGAGGAAGTTTGAGGACCAGACTGCAGATACAGTGACCCCTCAAATACACTGCCAGCCTGTGATCTGAAAACCAACTCCTCCCTAGAGCACACTTACCTACTGTATCCGTTGAACCACAACTCATCTAAACTAAGAAACTGTTCTACACTATCTCTGAATCATGTCCTCCTTGGACACCCTCAATGGCCAAGACCTCATTGTCGCAACTGTTCAAAGCCACCCTCTCTTGGAAATCTCAGTTGTTAGAGTATTCTTTCTTAAATTGAAATTAAACCTGTCATTTCATAACTTCTACCTACTCGTTCTTTCCCAAAATATAACCCATGTGTTTGTGTGCCTCTGCTTCCTCTCTTCAGTCCCTCACAAAGAATTTAACCATGATGTAGTCCAGCCCTCTTATCACCCATTGTTTTCCTTCTAGCTTTCCAGCGTCTTTCTGAAAAACATGATTCTCAGGCTTCCCCGGTGGTCCAGTGGGTAAGGACTCCACCTTGCAGTGCAAGGGGCGCCAGTTCGACCCCCAGCCTGGGAAGATCCCACATGCTGCGGAGCGGCTGGACCGATGTGTCCAACTACCAGTGCTCTGCAGCAAGAGAGGCCACTGTGATGGAAGGCCTACACAGGCCAAAGAACAAAGATAAATAAATGAAAGCAATAGAAGTGGCCAAAAAAAAAAAAAACCAAAACAAACCAAAACATGATTCTCGCCCCCTCCCCACCACTGACTCTGATTGGTTCATTAGCACTATTATTTTTGAGACATAGATGTTAGTGTAGCAAAACTTTATTGTTTGTTATTTCTTTTAAGCAGCTGCATCTCACTGTTGGCTCATGTGCTTAAGATAAAAATGCCTTCGTCTCAATGCATTTCCCCTTCCTCTTGGAGATGAAGCTTTCCATCCCTCTTTGGTGAACATTGTTTCAGTTCAATCTGAGGGACAGGGTGTTTAGCTCAGGAGCAATTTACAGAGCTATTCAAGAATTCAGACTCAATGGGACTTCCTGGTGGTCTAGTGGCTAAGTAAGACTACCAGCTCCCAATGCAGAGGACCTAGGTTCAATCCCTGGTTGGAGAACTAGATCCCACATGCCTCAACTAAAAGAGAACCCACATGCCACAACAAAGACCAAAAGATTCCCCCATGCTGCAGCTAAGACCTGGTATAAATAAGTAAATATTTAAAAAAAAAAAAAAAGAATTCAGATCCAAGTAGTGAATGAGATTTTCCTTAGGAGGAAAAAAACAAAACAACCAACTTTTCTTGAGGAGATGAGTCATCCTTAGAGAGATGGGGAGGAGTTTCGCTTTACCTGGTGGCTCAGCGGTAAAGAATCCAGCTCCAACTGCAGGAGACAGGAGTTCAAGACACGAGTTCGATCCTTGGGTCTGGAAGATCCTCTGGAGAAGAAAATGGCAACCCACTCCAGCATTCTTGCCTGGGAAATCCCATGGACAGAGGAATGGAACCTGGTGGGCTACATGGAATTGCAAGAATCCGACAGGACTTGGTGACTACACCGTCATCACCATCCTCTAGCACCTGGTGGCTAAAAGGCTTGATGAATCCAGCTAACTACATACCCATTCCAATTGCGGGGAGGAGAGAGGAGAAAAGTTATTAATATTTTACCGAGGTATTTGGCCCTTTCTGATTCTAGGATATAAATATTGCACATCTAGTGTAACCAAACCTAGGATGTAGTGACTTAGTCTGTCTCAAAATCCATGACACAATCTGGGATGAATTTTGTCACCTGGAATCTCTTCCCTCCCAGAAGCCCAAACGGTCTTTGGCTCTAATTTGCCTGTTTGTGGTTGACTTAATCTAGAAAAATCTTCTTATCATTCTCCCCCACCCAGTCCCTCGGCCCCTCAACACCCTTCTCTCCACTTGCCACCCCACCCCTCCCTCCCTCCCGGGGGTCTGATGCTCTCATGTGCTTAAGATAAAAATGCCTTCGTCTCAATGCATTTCCTTCCTCGGAGATGAAGCTTTCCATCCCTCTTTGGTGAACATTGTTTCAGTTCAATCTGAGGGACAGGGTGTTTAGCTCAGGAGCAATTTACAGAGCTATTCAAGAATTCAGACTCAATGGGACTTCCTGGTGGTCTAGTGGCTAAGTAAGACTACCAGCTCCCAATGCAGAGGACCTAGGTTCAATCCCTGGTTGGAGAACTAGATCCCACATGCCTCAACTAAAAGAGAACCCACATGCCACAACAAAGACCAAAAGATTCCCCCATGCTGCAGCTAAGACCTGGTATAAATAAGTAAATATTTAAAAAAAAAAAAAAAGAATTCAGATCCAAGTAGTGAATGAGATTTTCCTTAGGAGGAAAAAAACAAAACAACCAACTTTTCTTGAGGAGATGAGTCATCCTTAGAGAGCTGGGGAGGATTTTTGCTTTACCTGGTGGCTCAGCGGTAAAGAATCCAGCTCCAACTGCAGGAGACAGGAGTTCAAGACACGAGTTCGATCCTTGGGTCTGGAAGATCCTCTGGAGAAGAAAATGGCAACCCACTCCAGCATTCTTGCCTGGGAAATCCCATGGACAGAGGAATGGAACCTGGTGGGCTACATGGAATTGCAAGAATCCGACAGGACTTGGTGACTACACCGTCATCACCATCCTCTAGCACCTGGTGGCTAAAAGGCTTGATGAATCCAGCTAACTACATACCCATTCCAATTGCGGGGAGGAGAGAGGAGAAAAGTTATTAATATTTTACCGAGGTATTTGGCCCTTTCTGATTCTAGGATATAAATATTGCACATCTAGTGTAACCAAACCTAGGATGTAGTGACTTAGTCTGTCTCAAAATCCATGACACAATCTGGGATGAATTTTGTCACCTGGAATCTCTTCCCTCCCAGAAGCCCAAACGGTCTTTGGCTCTAATTTGCCTGTTTGTGGTTGACTTAATCTAGAAAAATCTTCTTATCATTCTCCCCCACCCAGTCCCTCGGCCCCTCAACACCCTTCTCTCCACTTGCCACCCCACCCTCTCCTCCGCCCAATTCCAGCCCGCAGTCCCACGCGAGTTTAAAGTGTGGGATCTGATGCTCTCATTGACCACAAATCACAGGACAGACGTTCCCAGGGACAACTTTGAGAGGCCACGTGCTCGTCCCCCTTAGGAGGTGGGAGAAATCCCTGCAGCTCGGTTTTGTTCCAATGGTCTGTTCAGTGAGTGAGTCCCGTTTCCCCAAAGGCTGCCCCTCATTAGCATGAACGGGGGTGGGGGTGTGGAGAAGGGGTGGGGGGAGAGAAAGAGCAAAAGCCCAGGCTGTTTTAGAGCCTGGGAACCGTGTCTACAAACATGACAGCTAGAGCTTTCTGGCTCCTCTGTCTGATCGTTGGATCTTCTCCCGAAGCCCCAGTGGCGGAGAGAAAAGGTAAGATCGATGAAAACGCTGAGCCCTGGGAGAGGGGTTGGAATCCGGGGGGCGAGGTGGGGAAGAGGCGCGATGAAGGGCGGGGCGAGAAAGGGTCAAGGGCTTGCCAGCGAGGAGACCCCGGGTCCGTGTTCGTGCGTGAAAGGAGCAAAATGTGTCGTCCCCAAGATTGTGTGTGTCTTGGCAGACCATTCGGAATGAAGCCAGTTGTTCAGCTTCCTGAAATGATCTCGAGCGAGCCGGGCAGGCTGGAGAAAACTTTGCATGTTAAGTAGTGGCTCCATCGCAGAGGAGGGAAAGTGTCAAAAGGGGTCGTGGCGCGCCTTTCGGAAAGCCGTGCGGGCTGAGCTCGCGGGACGCGGCGGGCGGCGGGCGCCCCAGGAGGGTTGTCCGCTCCTACATACCCATTCCAATTGCGGGGAGGAGAGAGGAGAAAAGTTATTAATATTTTACCGAGGTATTTGGCCCTTTCTGATTCTAGGATATAAATATTGCACATCTAGTGTAACCAAACCTAGGATGTAGTGACTTAGTCTGTCTCAAAATCCATGACACAATCTGGGATGAATTTTGTCACCTGGAATCTCTTCCCTCCCAGAAGCCCAAACGGTCTTTGGCTCTAATTTGCCTGTTTGTGGTTGACTTAATCTAGAAAAATCTTCTTATCATTCTCCCCCACCCAGTCCCTCGGCCCCTCAACACCCTTCTCTCCACTTGCCACCCCACCCTCTCCTCCGCCCAATTCCAGCCCGCAGTCCCACGCGAGTTTAAAGTGTGGGATCTGATGCTCTCATTGACCACAAATCACAGGACAGACGTTCCCAGGGACAACTTTGAGAGGCCACGTGCTCGTCCCCCTTAGGAGGTGGGAGAAATCCCTGCAGCTCGGTTTTGTTCCAATGGTCTGTTCAGTGAGTGAGTCCCGTTTCCCCAAAGGCTGCCCCTCATTAGCATGAACGGGGGTGGGGGTGTGGAGAAGGGGTGGGGGGAGAGAAAGAGCAAAAGCCCAGGCTGTTTTAGAGCCTGGGAACCGTGTCTACAAACATGACAGCTAGAGCTTTCTGGCTCCTCTGTCTGATCGTTGGATCTTCTCCCGAAGCCCCAGTGGCGGAGAGAAAGGTAAGATCGATGAAAACGCTGAGCCCTGGGAGAGGGGTTGGAATCCGGGGGGCGAGGTGGGGAAGAGGCGCGATGAAGGGCGGGGCGAGAAAGGGTCAAGGGCTTGCCAGCGAGGAGACCCCGGGTCCGTGTTCGTGCGTGAAAGGAGCAAAATGTGTCGTCCCCAAGATTGTGTGTGTCTTGGCAGACCATTCGGAATGAAGCCAGTTGTTCAGCTTCCTGAAATGATCTCGAGCGAGCCGGGCAGGCTGGAGAAAACTTTGCATGTTAAGTAGTGGCTCCATCGCAGAGGAGGGAAAGTGTCAAAAGGGGTCGTGGCGCGCCTTTCGGAAAGCCGTGCGGGCTGAGCTCGCGGGACGCGGCGGGCGGCGGGCGCCCCAGGAGCTCGGGGTCCGCCCTGCGCCCGGGTCCGCGTCCCGCCGGCGATCTCAGGCTCTGGGTGCGCCCCGCCGCGGCTGGGGGCGGAGGGAGCCGAAATTGGACCTTTCTCCCCGTTCCCTGCAGCTCCAACCAATGGCCTCGGGACACCTGAGTCTTTAAGACACACAAAACACATACACACAATTTCATGCATGAGATGAAAATTACTGAGGAAATGAAGAAATAAGAGGTTCTCTGCGGGGAGGTGTTTCGGTTTAGCTTTTATTTAGATGTTCTGTTCGATTCACTATCTCTGGGAAAAATAGCTTCCGCACCTCACAGGGTAATTTACTTTGGCTTATTTTTCCACATGGAAATTGAATGACTTCAGTGGCATTTAACCCAAATATCAGACCATCTTTCCCATGACAGCAGATGGTGATATCAATGGGGAAGCAGTTGTGAGGTCAACCAGTCGACAGTCAGGAATTGGATATACACCAGCACTTTATTCAGCTGTGTATGGTCAACGTTGAACATGAGTCAGAATCAGCCTCTGCAAAAACATGAACTATAACCAGCTATTATGGCTTGGTGAAAGCTGATTTTTAAAGGATATTGTTAATTTGGCAAGATAAGTTGCTTTCAATGAAGTGATGCAAGAACTGCAAAAGAGCAGACCAAGCTCCTCCAGGCCAGAGGAGAGAAACACTGAAAACCAGCCGTTAAGACAATAGAAAAAATAAAGACGGGCCCTTGTGCCAGTCTGGAGGGCACTGGGACCCAGGCAAACGGGGAGGTGATATTGTGTAACTGGCATGGAAAGTTGCCCAGCTTCTAAGCTGGCTGAAGTTTGCTCACCAACTTGCCTGCAGAGCTGGGGGGAAAAATTACTAATAATTTCAAATATGTGTTCTCATGCCATGTCATTTAGGAGCTTTTTCTCTACCATGGAAAAGGCGGGGTGGGGTGGGGGGTAGGAATGAAAGCGATGTGTGTGCTTTCGCACTTAACCGGGGGCTTCTGCCTCCCAGCCACGCTTGAAACATCTTTCTGAGCCGTGGTTTACTAACAAGCGGTGTCCAAGAAGCTAGATAAAAATCCACTCACAAATGCTCGATTCTACGGGAGACCAAGATGACAATGTAAACACGGATGGGAAAACCAAATAGTTCTGTTGTCAGGGGCGCTTAAACAATTAGGAGAACCTGTAACAGGAGCCCTTTCCCCCCTGGGGTTTTGCTCTCAGGACTTTCTGAACAAACTGTACTGGAGCAGAAAGGCGGATGTTTATATATATACACACACACACACACACACACATATATATATATATTCAAGAAAGGGCAAAAAGAGGCGGTTATTTAACCAGAATGGTCAGTTATGCTTAGTCCTAGAACCAGTGGATGGTGACTTGAAAAAAGCTATTGATCTCACAGGGTAATTTACTTTGGCTTATTTTTCCACATGGAAATTGAATGACTTCAGTGGCATTTAACCCAAATATCAGACCATCTTTCCCATGACAGCAGATGGTGATATCAATGGGGAAGCAGTTGTGAGGTCAACCAGTCGACAGTCAGGAATTGGATATACACCAGCACTTTATTCAGCTGTGTATGGTCAACGTTGAACATGAGTCAGAATCAGCCTCTGCAAAAACATGAACTATAACCAGCTATTATGGCTTGGTGAAAGCTGATTTTTAAAGGATATTGTTAATTTGGCAAGATAAGTTGCTTTCAATGAAGTGATGCAAGAACTGCAAAAGAGCAGACCAAGCTCCTCCAGGCCAGAGGAGAGAAACACTGAAAACCAGCCGTTAAGACAATAGAAAAAATAAAGACGGGCCCTTGTGCCAGTCTGGAGGGCACTGGGACCCAGGCAAACGGGGAGGTGATATTGTGTAACTGGCATGGAAAGTTGCCCAGCTTCTAAGCTGGCTGAAGTTTGCTCACCAACTTGCCTGCAGAGCTGGGGGGAAAAATTACTAATAATTTCAAATATGTGTTCTCATGCCATGTCATTTAGGAGCTTTTTCTCTACCATGGAAAAGGCGGGGTGGGGTGGGGGGTGGGAATGAAAGCGATGTGTGTGCTTTCGCACTTAACCGGGGGCTTCTGCCTCCCAGCCACGCTTGAAACATCTTTCTGAGCCGTGGTTTACTAACAAGCGGTGTCCAAGAAGCTAGATAAAAATCCACTCACAAATGCTCGATTCTACGGGAGACCAAGATGACAATGTAAACACGGATGGGAAAACCAAATAGTTCTGTTGTCAGGGGCGCTTAAACAATTAGGAGAACCTGTAACAGGAGCCCTTTCCCCCCTGGGGTTTTGCTCTCAGGACTTTCTGAACAAACTGTACTGGAGCAGAAAGGCGGATGTTTATATATATACACACACACACACACACACACATATATATATATATTCAAGAAAGGGCAAAAAGAGGCGGTTATTTAACCAGAATGGTCAGTTATGCTTAGTCCTAGAACCAGTGGATGGTGACTTGAAAAAAGCTATTGATGGGCAAAGGTTCCTTAACAAAATGAAACGTTCCCACGTGGGGAGAAAAATGTTCTCAGCTGGGGCCTAGAAAACCTGCGCTGCACCAGCAGCTGGGGCGGCTCCCCTCTCCTAGACGGGGGTGAGGTGGGGTGGGGGGACACGCCTTCCTGTTTCCCCTCCCGTTCTCCTCCCTTCACTTCCAGGTCCCCTGGCCTCTCCCCGTCGCCTCTAGCAGGTGCACGCTACGATAACATTGTCCCCCATCTCCTGCCCGCCACCCACCCCCGCCGGCTCCCGGTCGGCCTCTCCTCCCCTCCGCAGCCTCGCCTCCGCCCGCCTTCCCTCCTCCCTCGGCCTCCCCGGCCTCCCTCCCTTCTCCCTTGGCCTCTCCCCTCTTTTTTGCCTTCCCTTAGTCTTCCTTTTCCGCCCTCCTCTGGACCAACCCCCTCCCGTGTCCTCTCCTCTCAGCTTCCCCGGCCTTTCCTCTCCCGACAGCCTCGCCGCCCCACAACCGGAAGCCTGACCCCGGCGGAGGCCCGAGTGCGGAGACACCTGGGCCCCGCGCGCAGCCCGTCCCCGAGACCCCGCGGCGGCCGCGCGCAGCCGAGGCCGCTCCCCGTGCTTGGTCAGACCTGAGGCGCCGGAAGCCCCCGCCGCCCGCCGAGAACCGAGCCGGCTTCCGGGAGCCCGCGCGCGCGCCCGCCGGCCCGACGAGCCCGCGCCTCGCGCAGGCCGAGAACCGCGCGTCGCCGCGCCGCCTGCCGACGCTGGAGGACTCCTCGCGGCGCGCGCGCGCCCGCGCCCCACGCCTCCCGGCCGCGCGGCCTCCCGCGCGCGTCGCCGAGGTCCTCGCCGGCCCCGCCCACCCCAACCGGCCGCGCGCCGCCGAGCCGCCGCCGGGACTCGAGCCCGCGCCGCCGCCGCACGTCGGCACGCCGCAGAGGGAGGACTCCGAGCCCGGCGCCGAGCTCTGTGCGCGCGCCTGCAGGGCCGACTTGGACGAGCGCGAGTCCTACTGCGCCAGCGAGTTCGGTGAGCCCCACCCGCAGCTCCTCCCGGGCCCGGGCGACCGAGCCCAGGCTGCGGGGCGAGCCCTTCCGAGCCGAGAGCACCGGGGCCCCTAGACCAAACTCTAGAGAAACCCACCCACTGGATCTTGCAAGTCCCAGAGCCGTCTGGACCATTCGTGATTTGTTAGAAACACACTGGGGTGGGAAAAGAGGATGTGAGCGGTATGCATTTGTCAAAGTTCTTTCAAAAATTGTGCTTTTTTGAAAGCAGCAGTGAACGGAATCGTGCATGATGTGGACGTCCTCGGCACAGGGATCCGGCTGGTGACTCTTCTGGTGGACCGGGACGGGCTGTACAAGATGAACCGCCTGTACATAACTCCGGACGGGTTTTTCTTCAGAGTCCACATACTAGCCCTAGACTCCTCTAGTTGCAATAAGCCATGTCCAGAATTTAAGCCAGGTATGGAAACTGACCGAAGGGACCATTTTATCTATATACTTCATGTCACACTGTAACCTGGATATGCCACAGTCCGGTCCCTATCGGTCAGCCCAGTACCCTTTTTTGGGGGGAGGGTATTCTAAAATGAATATAATTTAGCAAGTGTTTTGGCCACTCTGTGATTTAAATTCCATCAGCGAGCACCCTCTTCTCACGCGTCTCTGGTCAAGGATGGGAAATACACAGATTGGCACAAGGCAACTCAGTATTTGTTGACAAGTTCAGTGAATGACGAAATACAGTTGCCAGAAGGGAAGTCTAAGGAGTTGTTTAAACTGAGTTTACAGCCCTCTTTGGGAGGAGGCGTGTAATGCTCACTCCCACGTCTTTCTAGATAGGTGCTCTGTAAAATCCTGCTGGTACTGACATGATTAGGACCCTGTTTGTTCCTAGTGTTGGCTGTTGACAGGCTGAGTAATCTGATAATCTTAAAAAGGTCACTAGGCTGTTTCCACCTGTTGTCTGAGGTTTAAATATCTGAGATTCACCCTGTGCAGCAAGGCGTGTGTTATAGGCCTCACATTTTCTTATTGTTACATGACACTTGAAAGATAACCATGACTTTATATTTTGGCCTTTCCCTCCCCCCACAGGCAGCAGGTATATTGTGATGGGCCATATCTACCATAAAAGAAGGCAGCTTCCTACAGCTCTGCTTCAGGTCCTGAGAGGGCGCCTCCGACCAGGAGATGGACTACTCAGGAGCAGCAGCAGCTATGTGAAAAGATTTAACCGGAAAAGGAACGGGCAAGTGCAAGGGGCAGTTCACACCCAGTGCCTCTGAAACATACCAGCCCAGCATTCTTGGATCTGAAACTTGGAATTCAGCATAGCGACAGGAAAGGCCTATTATCATGTAATGGGATTTTTCCTTTAGAATAGGGCACACAGCCCCTTTAAGAACTATTTGCAAAGTCCTGGCTCTCATCTTGAAGTTGTCATTTTCTTATTTTCAAGAGGTTTCTTAAAGGTTATGCTTCTGAGCTCCGTGGCGGGGTTATTCAACTGGCATGCCAGTTCTTCACACAAGCTCAGCTAACTGGCCTGTCCCGTTAACAGATCACTGCTTCATGTTGTTTATTTTTAATTATTTTAATTTAAATACAGTCTTCAGTAGAAATAGTTCACAAAAACATTGGGTTGGTTTTAAATATACAATTCTGAATAGTTTATATCATGTATCAAACCAAATTTTATACTAAAACCATCACATTTGAAATTCTGTACATAACAGTAAGTGCACTAGTCAGACGTATGAAATATCATTTAGATCAAACACTAAAGTCGGAGCCAGAGACAAACACTAAAGTTTTACACTTCGAGTACCGAAGCAAACGAGTGTTCCTGATGTACCGAAACACAAGATACAATTTACTTTCACGCCTCCCAACTTCTAAAATCCTGTTTTGTGCCATACTGGCAGTGATCCCAAGCCAAACATATTGTGGGTATATCTGATGTCATTTTTCTATTAAGACCAAGTATCATGTTTGTGTTGCTAAAGCAGTAAATCTTGCTGTGAAATCAGATCTTGGATGCACCTGGTTTTTTTTAGCCTCAAAAGGTTTGGGACAAAGCATTTCTGAAACTTCTTCCCCAAACCCTGGAACCGGTACTGAATGATGGCTTGCAAGCATGTGACTATTAAACGTTTTCCAGTTGGGCTGGAAAAGACTGAATCGCAAACAGATTTTATACTTGAGCCCACAGAGACATTAACTTTTTTTTTTTTTTTTTTTTAAGAGATTTATTTATTTATTTATTTATTTTGATGGGGGTAGGGTGGGGTAGGAAGGGAGGGGGGTGGGCGGGCCACCTCCGTTGGTCTTTCATTTGTCCATTTTCATCCATCCTTGTTCTTTGGCCCATGTGGGCCTCCCATCGCATGGTTGTTGCAGAGTGCCGGCTCTGGGCGCATGCGCTCCAGAGCTCCGGCTGAGTAATTGGACACATGGGTCCAGCCGATCCGCGGCACGTGGGATCTTCCCAGACCAGGGATCGAACCGGCGCCCCTTGCACTGCAAGGCAGTGTCCTTACCCACTGGACCACCAGGGAAGCCCCTTGTGTTTTTTCATAAGACCAAGCTATGCTTGGTCTTGAAACACTGTGAATAGAGACAATGATAATCCTTGGTGGCAGATGACTGCCTAAAAAAAGATAAAAAAGAACTGCCATGAAGAGAAAGCGCATTTGGTCTCAAAGGAGACGCCCTCAAGCTCAAGATGTGTCAGTCTGTACTGGCACAGAGTCCTTAGGAACTCGCAGAAGCACTAAATACACACAGGATACTGTTGGGTAGCACAGCGACTTCACAGCATTACGTAGTATCTGACTGCAATAAGATACTGTTACCATATTTGTCCCAAACGGGGCAAAGAGGTAAAAATTGAGAGGCTCTGACTATTCCAAGGTAAAGCATTAACTGAGGCATTTTTAGAGAATTTGCCAAGAATGAATCTTGCCCAAGCTTATTAAAAATTATCCTAGATTGCTTCTTGGGAATCCACCGCATTAGTACAGGAACTACTCGCAGGAGAGTATCTGCTTCTGGGTTAGTTTTCTTTAGGGTAAAAATGAACTAAGACAGAAGTAGCACCAGTCACAAAAACCAGAGCAGAATTTTAAAATATCAAACGGCTAAGCAGTGATCCTGAGTTAACGTGGTGGGAAAAATTACAAAATGGCCAAATAAATGATTCGTTGGATGGTCAGACAGTAGAGCATAAAGGTAAGTGTTAAAAATAGCTCTGGTTTAAAAGGAGGGGGAGATCACTTTTCTATAAGCCTGAGGGTTAGGGTTTGATTAGATTGCTTTGACAGTTGTTTCTGAGAAGTTGTGGAATCACACACACACAAAATCACTTGGTGGGCTTCCCTGGTGGTCCAGTGGGTAAGGACACCACCTTGCAGTTCAAGGGGCACCGGTTCGAGGCCTGGCCTGGGAAGATCCCATGTGCCGCGGAGCGGCTGGACCGACGTGTCCAATTACCGAGCCGGAGCTCTGGAGCGCATGCACCCAGAGCAGGTGCTCTGCGACAACAGAGGCCACCGCGATGGGAGGCCCCACAAAGATGGATGAAAATAGACAAATGAAAGACCAATAGAAGTGGCCCTCCTGCTCCTCTCCCTCCCCACCCCCACCAAAATAAATAAATCTTAAAAAAAAAAAAATCACTTGGAGGTCACATGGTTAATGTGGCTAACAAGCAGGCCTGCTTTTTAGAAACTGCCTTGTTAAAACTAAGGCCATCATTCAAGACCACGTTTGCAATGAGAGGTGCATGTGGGGATATGGACGGGAGGCGGTGAATGACAGATGAGTAATTCCAGGATAGGCAAAAAAGTTTACAAAGAATCTCTCCATAGTCAGTGCCATGAACACACTCTTTGAATTTTAAGGAAAATTGGAATTTGCAAATTCATTGTAGTTCCAAATCCCTTTGTCCTGTTGATAGATTTTTCTTGTTGGTCCTTGGGTTTGCGTGACAAAGACTAAAGGATTGTGGGCATAATACTCTTGCCTTAAAGAGCAACTGAATACATTCCTCTTTTGATTAAGCTGTGGGAACTTGAGCGGAAACAAGTGTTTTCTTTTGGTAGGGAGAGGTCCATAAAATATATATACTTTTGTACTAGCTTTTAACTCTTTAAGATATCCTTTGGCATTGTTTACATATATTTGTCTTAAAATTACCTGTAAGGTTCATCAAACAGGTATTTGCAAACACCTAAAAACTGACCCTGGCTTCCCGGGTGGCTCAGTGGTAAAGAATCCACCTGCTAAGCGGGAGACACGGGTTCAATCCCTGGGTTGGGAAGATGCCCTGGAGAAGGAAATGGCAACCCCCTCCAGGATTCCTGCATGAAATATCCCATGGAAAGATCCCATGGGTGGGCTTGCAAAGAGACACAACTTAGCGACTAAACCACCACCACTAAAACCTGACCCACTACCTACAACAGGTAACTTCAATTTCAGGTGAACTTTATCATTTAAAAAATATATAGCACTTATTTCTTTCCTTGAATCTGATTCTCCGGTCCCAATTGAATCAAGTGGGGTGAAGTCTTCTAAGAATCGTCTTTTTTGGTATCTTATTCCAAGTATCCAAAAGTACTTCAGAATATTTCAATTCACTAAAAACCCTTTCCCCAAGTACTTATAAGACATTACTTTGCTCATGAGAGGTCACCATTTTAAGGACTAGAAATCTGACACTTATGCGTAATGGCCTCAGTCACGAGGGTAAGTGTGTAGACTTAAGAGGTCACCACACTGGCTCTGTAGTATTAGAAACACACAAAGATGCAGGGCGTCTGCCTAACAAATGAATAGAAACAGGGAAAGAACTTTTTATTTGCAGATTCCAGGAATGTAGATTACAAACAACAGCAAATCTCAGCGTCTCTTTAATAACACTCCAAGCCACTTGAAATATAAAAAAGTAATTGTTTTACTTTAGAAAATATCTCTGAAAGTTCACATTTTTTTAAAAACTACCACAGCAGGACATTAAAATACAAATCCTGCAGAATTTGAGTAGGAGAAAAAAAAAACTTACCAATATTATGAAAATACTTTTTATGAAATGGTTTCAAGAATTGTGAACTTGGTAGACGAAATATAACAAGCACTGAAAATACTTCTAGCAAAGAAATTCTGTTGATGCAAATTAAATATAGATACAAGTCCAAAGGCTGGCTGGGTACAAAAACCCTAACAGTATAACAAATGTGCACGTTAGCACTTGGATTATTGAAAGCAAAAATAGTTGTACTACGTCTACTTTATTGAGTAGCAGAAGCTTATCAAATACTCATAGAAAAGCAGCTTCTGAAACTCATTATATGTTATACGAGAATGCGTGTTTTCCCATAAATTACTTTTGAAAGACTAAAGCTCTGTAGTTGATAAAAACTATAAAATGTCTATGTATTTATATGGTGATAGAAATTTGCAAGAGGCTTTATACTATTAAATACACTTACGAAATTAGCATCTCCCTGGTCTGAGGATTCCCACAAAATTCACCATTTTTGTACAATTTGGCAATGTCAACATCTACAGAAAATATATTAACCAACCAACCACTGTTTTCTTAGAAACTGCACCAAATCAAATTGTCAAAAACATTAATTTATTTTTCTAGGATGAAATGTCCTATTATGTACAAAAAACCCTGCTGTTTAAATTTGCCACAATCTGTTAAAAACAGCAATCTGTTGCCTACAGGTAGGAAAGTTCTTGCTGCAACAAGTTTTAAGTGATTAAGTCCATATATATATATCTATGTCTATGCATATGAATAAATAGTACAGAAATACTGTGATGTGACGAGATGCAAAATAATTTCATAATTCATTCAAATGCAGGATTCTTGCATCAGCACAGTGCATACAATATGTAACATTTTTTAAAAGCAAAAGGACAAAATAATCTATATTTGACTAATTCCATGTTAGTATTTTAAGCAAACTTTTGTTTCCATGTTTTCAATGATGAGCAATTAGTCTCTTCAGTTTGTAAGTATAGGTGACATTTTTATGTACAAAAAGGAATGGGCTTCATTAGATAAAATTAACCCAGAATAACTTGTACACCTGAGTCTGTAATAAGAAAGAATTGGGAACTGTAGCAACGTCTTTCTTTTAAGAAACTAAGGTCCGGGAAGGTTTTGCATAGCAGGGTGATATTGAACAGAGGGAACTTTTTTTTTTTTTCCCCCTGGGACCGGAAGCTTGTAAAAAACAACAAATGGATCAACTCCAAAAACTTGGTAGGACAAAGCAATATGAATTAGTGCAAAATCTAGTCAAATTTTTGCAAAGCTGCATATACCAACTATGGCAGATCTCACTGAAACTACTATTACAATGTAGAAATACAACGTGTGAGATTAAAACACTGAAAAGGAAAACATGCAAACTACACCTCCTCTGCTGTTTCCATCCTCCTGCTTACAGTATTTCTTCTTATGTGGAAAAGAAAAAAAAAAAAACTCAACCAACCAACAAATACAGATAGGATGAGGTCATTTTTAAAAAAAGGCCCTTCACAAAATATAAGTAGTGCTCTGAAACTGGTAATTTGCCAAGTAGCGTAAAATGTACAGATGAAGGCAACATGTATTTTGTCACATTACCTATTTTATCAGTCTGATAAATTGATGCAACAGGATTAGCACCCTGAAGATATGTCTTCGATGTGATGACAGTGGGCTGGGAACTGTAAAATGAAGGACCACTGCTACCCTGGAGACACCCAGGTACAATGAGATCCTTCTGCCTTTTGTTTTTTTTATTTATTTACCTTGCAGCCCTCCCTTTCCCCTCAAAGGTTTACAGAGAATCATTAGCGCACATTCAAAGACACCATCTGTGGGAGAAAAATGATCTCCATTTATTTTGTTTCATATACATCCATAGTTGAATTTTAATACAAAAAGAAAAAAATTAGAATCTGACAAATGTTTACAAACAAGATACCTTCAAATAGAATTTACTCATTTTTAGCCTGGTGCAGAGTAAATGACAAATTATACTGTTATATTCAAGGCAACAGAGTCTGTAGTCCAGGACCACTTAACCCAACCTTTATGCAAGCTTAATTTTTAATCTACTATGAACAATAAACTCATTGTTGATTCCCAGTTGTGTGTGTGTGTGTGTGCACATGTGTACATAGCAGCTCCTTTCATAGAAAGAAAAGACATCTAGAGGTCGTCTTGTACTTTTACCTACAGGAATCATAAGATACAGAATGGATAACATGTAACCGGGGCTGGATTTTATAAGAAAAAATAATTAGCTGACAAATGGATCAACTCCAAAAACTTGGTAGGACAAAGCAATATGAATTAGTGCAAAATCTAGTCAAATTTTTGCAAAGCTGCATATACCAACTATGGCAGATCTCACTGAAACTACTATTACAATGTAGAAATACAACGTGTGAGATTAAAACACTGAAAAGGAAAACATGCAAACTACACCTCCTCTGCTGTTTCCATCCTCCTGCTTACAGTATTTCTTCTTATGTGGAAAAGAAAAAAAAAAAAACTCAACCAACCAACAAATACAGATAGGATGAGGTCATTTTTAAAAAAATGCCCTTCACAAAATATAAGTAGTGCTCTGAAACTGGTAATTTGCCAAGTAGCGTAAAATGTACAGATGAAGGCAACATGTATTTTGTCACATTACCTATTTTATCAGTCTGATAAATTGATGCAACAGGATTAGCACCCCTGAAGATATGTCTTCGATGTGATGACAGTGGGCTGGGAACTGTAAAATGAAGGACCACTGCTACCCTGGAGACACCCAGGTACAATGAGATCCTTCTGCCTTTTGTTTTTTTTATTTATTTACCTTGCAGCCCTCCCTTTCCCCTCAAAGGTTTACAGAGAATCATTAGCGCACATTCAAAGACACCATCTGTGGGAGAAAAATGATCTCCATTTATTTTGTTTCATATACATCCATAGTTGAATTTTAATACAAAAAGAAAAAAATTAGAATCTGACAAATGTTTACAAACAAGATACCTTCAAATAGAATTTACTCATTTTTAGCCTGGTGCAGAGTAAATGACAAATTATACTGTTATATTCAAGGCAACAGAGTCTGTAGTCCAGGACCACTTAACCCAACCTTTATGCAAGCTTAATTTTTAATCTACTATGAACAATAAACTCATTGTTGATTCCCAGTTGTGTGTGTGTGTGTGTGCACATGTGTACATAGCAGCTCCTTTCATAGAAAGAAAAGACATCTAGAGGTCGTCTTGTACTTTTACCTACAGGAATCATAAGATACAGAATGGATAACATGTAACCGGGGCTGGATTTTATAAGAAAAAATAATTAGCTGACAAATGAGGACAGCGATAAAAAAGCGTCTTTTTGCAACAATAAATAAATACAGTCGAAAGTTTTCTGTGAGACTCTAAACCAGCTTCTTCACTGAAGAGCAGACGTGGCATTTCCATGGAGTTACACTTGACCCCATATTATCTTTTTTTTTCTTGCTTTCTTTTTTTTTTTTTTTTCAAATAAAGTTTTCCCGCTTCTGCCACAATAGTAAAACCATTTGATCTTGACAAGATAATGGTGTCGATGACTCTGCTTTTCCCTTGTCCGTTGGACAAAATTGGCCAAAGATCTATAATTGGACTGTTATGACCAATAAAAACGAAGTTTAGGTCAAGTCTTGTCAGGATAACCTGACTAAAAGCATCTGGCTCCTTAATCTTAAAATAGTTCAGACAACCAGATTCTTGCTGTGTTTTATGTTAGGTTAACACGCTGAACTTTAAGAAGCTGTAGACTGCAGCTTGTTGTTATGAGACCTACAGAATACAGAAAAAAGGGAACAATTAAGCACCCTTCATTTTTTAAAACAATGATGCTTTGTGTGGATGCCAAGGTCAGTCTGTCTGGGGAAAGCAGCCATGTTCTTTCATTCACCCTTGGCAAACAAATATATGAAAGAGTGAGAAAATTCTTAACCTATAATATTAAAATTTTTCATGGTACACCAAATACGATAATTCATTGGAAAAAGCCAATATATCTTTTAAAAAGAAATATATATATATATATACACACACACATACATATATATATGTATTTGTCCAATACAAGACATTTAGCCAAAGGCACAAATAGACACGTTTACAGAAGCACTACCATTGTGGTACAAGATGTGTATATGTCTGTGTGTGCTCATTTACACGGAGGTGGGGAATATGAAGGAAAAAAAAATATCAAAAGGAGAGAAATGGCAGTATTAAAAATCACATTTTTTTCTATTCAGGATCAGAAAGTCTCCTTTCTAGTTTCACAGTTTTATTAACTTTTGTTAGTAAACCAAATTACTGTACAGTTACCAAGTATGTGCTATTGCCATCATTAATATACATGTAACCGGGCTGGATTTTATAAGAAAAAATAATTAGCTGACAAATGAGGACAGCGATAAAAAAGCGTCTTTTTGCAACAATAAATAAATACAGTCGAAAGTTTTCTGTGAGACTCTAAACCAGCTTCTTCACTGAAGAGCAGACGTGGCATTTCCATGGAGTTACACTTGACCCCATATTATCTTTTTTTTTCTTGCTTTCTTTTTTTTTTTTTTTCAAATAAAGTTTTCCCGCTTCTGCCACAATAGTAAAACCATTTGATCTTGACAAGATAATGGTGTCGATGACTCTGCTTTTCCCTTGTCCGTTGGACAAAATTGGCCAAAGATCTATAATTGGACTGTTATGACCAATAAAAACGAAGTTTAGGTCAAGTCTTGTCAGGATAACCTGACTAAAAGCATCTGGCTCCTTAATCTTAAAATAGTTCAGACAACCAGATTCTTGCTGTGTTTTATGTTAGGTTAACACGCTGAACTTTAAGAAGCTGTAGACTGCAGCTTGTTGTTATGAGACCTACAGAATACAGAAAAAAGGGAACAATTAAGCACCCTTCATTTTTTAAAACAATGATGCTTTGTGTGGATGCCAAGGTCAGTCTGTCTGGGGAAAGCAGCCATGTTCTTTCATTCACCCTTGGCAAACAAATATATGAAAGAGTGAGAAAATTCTTAACCTATAATATTAAAATTTTTCATGGTACACCAAATACGATAATTCATTGGAAAAAGCCAATATATCTTTTAAAAAGAAATATATATATATATATACACACACACATACATATATATATGTATTTGTCCAATACAAGACATTTAGCCAAAGGCACAAATAGACACGTTTACAGAAGCACTACCATTGTGGTACAAGATGTGTATATGTCTGTGTGTGCTCATTTACACGGAGGTGGGGAATATGAAGGAAAAAAAAATATCAAAAGGAGAGAAATGGCAGTATTAAAAATCACATTTTTTTCTATTCAGGATCAGAAAGTCTCCTTTCTAGTTTCACAGTTTTATTAACTTTTGTTAGTAAACCAAATTACTGTACAGTTACCAAGTATGTGCTATTGCCATCATGTGAATAAATACAGTCTTCCAGGAAAGTTTACAATTCTTAAATACACTGTTCAACATGGCTGCTAGAATCAACTGTTTACTACTATACATCTTTTTCCAAACATTAAAAAATTATATTAACTAATCTGAACTCTGAGGGGGGCAATTTTGAATTAAGTAATCACATGGTACAATAAAAGAAAGAGTGACCCCAACATCCAGTTCTGATTCCAGTTAAAAATTCAGACTAAAGATATCACAATCTGTAAGAAAAGAAAGAACAGGGATGATACAAATGATGAATTATAACAAAGAACCGTTATAAAAATAATGCTGGAGATCACAAATTAAAAATGGGGAAAATATGGCAAGGGAAACACGGGAAATCCATAAATAAATAAAATGTCAATGACTGGCTACACAGATGCTCCATTCTGCCCTAAACACAACAGAAGGCCCTTCACATCTCTTCACATTTCACTTTTTTAAACATAAGCAGACTTGGGCAAACTCCTCAGTTGGTTTCTGTGTTCTATAATAAAAACTGTATGAACTGGAATATAATTAAATAGCTACAGAAAGTACCCAGGTGGCAAGCTCTCCCGATTGGCCCCTTCCCTGTGCAGAGGCAGCCTCTGGGCCCGCTCTCCGTCCCCCAGGTCTCTAGCTTTGCAGAAGGCCCACCCCACCAGCAGCTGCTGCTTCTACCTCACAGTGACCACCAAAGGCTAAATCTTTTTCAATTTAAAAAAGCAGTTTTAGAAATTCAATCAGAGCATAAACTCCACGAGGGAAGAAGCACAAAGCACCGAGGGGTGTGCTCCTCTGTCCTATCTTCACTCAACCTGAAGGCCAGGCTCCCTGGGATGAATTCCTTGGAACTTTCCGTTCTTAGGTGGGTAGATTCCTTACACTGTTGTTTCTTATTTCATCAGCTTGGTATTGTTTAAATCCTGTTACTGCAAATGAGAACTGGGCTTGTATAACCGTTTCCCCTCCTCCCTTCTTGAGTCCAAGTTTTATTTCTCTGTAATTTAAATCTTTCCATGCTTAGTCTGCAGATTGATTATAGAAGCTGAAAACCAATGGGCTGTTTACATTATTGTGATTATGGAAATATTTTTCTCTGTAGCAGCTACTCTTTTGCTAAGAGGGCATTCTTAGTAACCTATGCAACTTTTTTTGCGTTTCATGGAGTTTCTGATTGCCTCTCTAACATTCTTAAGTTATCTTTTGTATGAATCACTTTTTCCCTCCAGGCCCATTCCTCCTGAGAGTGCCCCATTCTATTCCAATCTGCAGTGCCTGCTGCCTGGGCCTGGTGTACAAATGTCACTATGGGTTAGAATCATTGTCTAAGCTCTCTTGAAAACCAAGGTCTCGTGTTTTCCTGATACATCTTAAAATAACTTGCTAAGAAAGGATGCAAGGAGAGAAGCCCTCCCAGACTCCTTATGTGACCTGGAAATGTACTTATTCTGCCTCTATGCTTACTGTTTGGCTGGACACAGATCCATAAATAAATAAAATGTCAATGACTGGCTACACAGATGCTCCATTCTGCCCTAAACACAACAGAAGGCCCTTCACATCTCTTCACATTTCACTTTTTTAAACATAAGCAGACTTGGGCAAACTCCTCAGTTGGTTTCTGTGTTCTATAATAAAAACTGTATGAACTGGAATATAATTAAATAGCTACAGAAAGTACCCAGGTGGCAAGCTCTCCCGATTGGCCCCTTCCCTGTGCAGAGGCAGCCTCTGGGCCCGCTCTCCGTCCCCCAGGTCTCTAGCTTTGCAGAAGGCCCACCCCACCAGCAGCTGCTGCTTCTACCTCACAGTGACCACCAAAGGCTAAATCTTTTTCAATTTAAAAAAGCAGTTTTAGAAATTCAATCAGAGCATAAACTCCACGAGGGAAGAAGCACAAAGCACCGAGGGGTGTGCTCCTCTGTCCTATCTTCACTCAACCTGAAGGCCAGGCTCCCTGGGATGAATTCCTTGGAACTTTCCGTTCTTAGGTGGGTAGATTCCTTACACTGTTGTTTCTTATTTCATCAGCTTGGTATTGTTTAAATCCTGTTACTGCAAATGAGAACTGGGCTTGTATAACCGTTTCCCTCCTCCTTCTTGAGTCCAAGTTTTATTTCTCTGTAATTTAAATCTTTCCATGCTTAGTCTGCAGATTGATTATAGAAGCTGAAAACCAATGGGCTGTTTACATTATTGTGATTATGGAAATATTTTTCTCTGTAGCAGCTACTCTTTTGCTAAGAGGGCATTCTTAGTAACCTATGCAACTTTTTTTGCGTTTCATGGAGTTTCTGATTGCCTCTCTAACATTCTTAAGTTATCTTTTGTATGAATCACTTTTTCCCTCCAGGCCCATTCCTCCTGAGAGTGCCCCATTCTATTCCAATCTGCAGTGCCTGCTGCCTGGGCCTGGTGTACAAATGTCACTATGGGTTAGAATCATTGTCTAAGCTCTCTTGAAAACCAAGGTCTCGTGTTTTCCTGATACATCTTAAAATAACTTGCTAAGAAAGGATGCAAGGAGAGAAGCCCTCCCAGACTCCTTATGTGACCTGGAAATGTACTTATTCTGCCTCTATGCTTACTGTTTGGCTGGACACAGATGCCATTTTTCCTCAAACTTTTATGGATTTATTCTTCCAAAACCCTCTTAGCATTCCATGTTGTTAGAGAAAAGTCTGATACCAGTCTAATTCCTGTTACTTTATAGACTGTCTGAACCTTTTAGAAGCTTTCAGAAGAGCTGCTTCTATCCTTGGCAACTGGAGACTTCACAGTGATGGCTACGCGGGGTGGTCCTTTTCCCACCTGTCCAGCAGGCTTACACATTTATTGACCATCCTCATCACCGCCTCCCCCAGCTCCGTCTCCTGTCCCACAGGAACAGGAGCCCCATGGCAGGTGGGAACATGGCTGCTATATTCAATATCTGACACACAGCAGGGACTCAACAACCATTTGTTGAACAAATAATTTTTCTTGGATGTGACACTGTGTGCCTGTCTTTTGATAATTTCTTCTGTTCTTTCTTTCTGGAAATTCCACTAAGTACATATTGGATACTCCATAACATTTTTTTCTTTCTTATTTTTCATCTTCTTGTCTTTTTGTTCTTTACACTGAGAGTCTTCTTGATTTTAACTTTGGATGTATGCAGTAAGTTTACTAAATTTCCAGTTACTCTTTCTTTTTTTTCAGATTATGTTTTATTTCTAATATCCTGTTCACATTTTACAGATGTAGTATCTTCTGAAATTTCTCTTGGGACATGACGTAGAGGTTTGCTTTGTGTTTCAAGGTTCTCTTTCGTCCACTCTGGAGTCTTATTTGTTTCAGTTATTACACCCTGACTTTTCTCCTTTGCCCTGCACGCCGCCTTCCTTGCAAATCTGGCCATCCCTGAGTGTATGTTCCCACTGAAGAGTAAGCTGACAGACTTGATGGGTGCCTGGAGAACCCTGCACACGTGTGTGTCGCTTACTGACTGGCAGGCTTGGATTTAGCTCAGTTTTTTTCTATCTCAACACCACCGACATTTTGGAGCTGAGTAATTCTTTGCTCTAAGGGCTGTCCAGCAGCATCTTTGGCCTCTAATGATTAGATGCCAGTACCAATTACTACCTCCAAGTGTGATACACAGCAGTGTCTCCAGGCATTGCTAACTTTTGCTTACGGGGTGAGGGTGAGCAAATCATCCTGTTGAGAGCCTCAGCATTAGAGTAAGGGAGCCAATCCTTCACACATCAGGGGATTGTATTCTGGGTCCCATTCTCTTTTGCCTACTCTAGTGCTCTGTCAATGATTTCTTTTGTTTTGTTTTGAGAAGAATTCAGTGTTCTTCAAGTTCTTTCCGCCTCCTGGAAGGTCTGCGCACAGGGGTCCATGAGGGTGACTAGCTTAGATACAGACCTTTAGCCGACCCCTCTCTCTTCCTGCTCTCTTGCCTTCAGTCCTGTTTCAGTCTCCATGCTGCAGGCTCTCTGGTGTCCCCGCAGGCAGTCAGCAGGCTGTCATGTCCACTGAGGAGCCTGTGGCGCAGTCTGGCTGCGGCCTGCCTGCCTCTACCAGTCAGTTCCCTTCGGTCTGCAATATTTCACATCAGCTAACCGATGTCTACCATATTTTTGTCACCACTCTGAAATATCTTTTTCTTCCTTTATTATCATCTTCCTGGGGACTCTGTCATATTAAGTCCTCTTTCATTTTAAGTTTTACTGGGTTAACAGATAGGCAAGGATAAACATGGGAAGGTTTTAGAGATCCTGTAAGGCTCTTGGTTCATGGTCCAGAGAGCCTGCCTACTTGTTTTCTGCTTTCCCTTGCCCATGGTTTTTGAGTCCTTTGCTGAGACGGTGATTAGATACTTCAGTTTTAGTCTTTCACTTTGAGTTTACACATATTGACTACCTTGTTACAGGAGGAGAGAAACAAAACAGCCTGAAGATTCTCCTCAGAGAAAAAAAATGACGAGGTAGACTTTTACATTTTGGTATACAGAGTCCCCTGAGAGTTCATTAGATAACACAAATGCTCAGGCCTCAGCCCAGCCAAGATTCAGCCTACCCAATCTGACTACCGAGGATGGATCAAGCTAATGGGCTGGTGGACGGGAGATGGTGAACAATGAATACCAGGCCTACGGAGTGGTGGCCGCTCGCAAAGAAAAGGAAAACAGACCTCTGTTGGAAGGAAGAAAGTCATGGGTTTGGGAAAAAGCAGGTACTGAAGGTCAGAGACAGAAGGCATGAAGGCCATGTACTTGAATACCATACAAAGCTGCTCAATGCTTTTAATATGTTAGTAGAGGTTTGAAGAAAAGATCTGCGGACTTGGATGAAAGTCTAGTCTTGCCCACGGGAGAAGAAATCCAGAAAAAATAAAACAATTTACGATTTCAAAGATACTGCAAACATAAGACTAAGGAAAAAGCGCTCAGATCTCCTCTTGATAGTCCTCCCCATACTCTACCTCAGAGCACAGCCACCTTTTATGCTTCTGTAAACTCAGCGAGAACAAGAACTCTTACCACTCATTCTCTATGTGCCTGTGAAACTTAAGACAGTATTTCATATCCTATAAGCATCTGATACAATGCTTTTTGGATTTTCGAAAGTGACTTTAATTCTAGGCAGATCATAAACAAATCTAGCAATTTCTTTTTTTTAAATTATTTATTTATTTGGCTGCACGTGGTCTTGGTTGTGGCATGTAGGATCTAGTTCCCTGACCAGGGATCGAACCCAGGCCTCACTGCATTGGGAACACAGTCTTAACCACTGGACTACCAGGAAGTCCCTCAAATCTAGCAATTTCTCATTAGGAGCTGAATTAATTCAGAGCTTTGAAAATGTCTGCTTACCTGCTAGCCTTGAATCCTTTCAATTTCTGTACAAAGAATGATTCAAGCACTTCTGCACACTGGTAAAAAGGGGAGTCACTTGGATTGTAGTAACGGCAATTATCAAAAATTTTGGTCATATCTGCTACAAATTCGGTCAGCTTTTCATAATATCTTCTTTGTACTCTTTCTTCCATGGTGGCAAGGTCTTGAAAACACAAAATGTAAAAGATTTTCAAAGCTTTAAGGCTGTTCCAGTGTGAATACTGCCTGCAGTTCTGACAAACGAGAATAGAATTCATAGATAATTCCAAACTAAATCTCAGTGATTATTTGAAAACAGAATTTTGAAGTTCCTTTAAAAAGTAAAAGTGGTGGACGGAGATGGTGAACAATGAATACCAGGCCTACGGAGTGGTGGCCCCCAAAGAAAAGGAAAACAGACCTCTGTTGGAAGGAAGAAAGTCATGGGTTTGGGAAAAGCAGGTACTGAAGGTCAGAGACAGAAGGCATGAAGGCCATGTACTTGAATACCATACAAAGCTGCTCAATGCTTTTAATATGTTAGTAGAGGTTTGAAGAAAAGATCTGCGGACTTGGATGAAAGTCTAGTCTTGCCCACGGGAGAAGAAATCCAGAAAAAATAAAACAATTTACGATTTCAAAGATACTGCAAACATAAGACTAAGGAAAAAGCGCTCAGATCTCCTCTTGATAGTCCTCCCCATACTCTACCTCAGAGCACAGCCACCTTTTATGCTTCTGTAAACTCAGCGAGAACAAGAACTCTTACCACTCATTCTCTATGTGCCTGTGAAACTTAAGACAGTATTTCATATCCTATAAGCATCTGATACAATGCTTTTTGGATTTTCGAAAGTGACTTTAATTCTAGGCAGATCATAAACAAATCTAGCAATTTCTTTTTTTTAAATTATTTATTTATTTGGCTGCACGTGGTCTTGGTTGTGGCATGTAGGATCTAGTTCCCTGACCAGGGATCGAACCCAGGCCTCACTGCATTGGGAACACAGTCTTAACCACTGGACTACCAGGAAGTCCCTCAAATCTAGCAATTTCTCATTAGGAGCTGAATTAATTCAGAGCTTTGAAAATGTCTGCTTACCTGCTAGCCTTGAATCCTTTCAATTTCTGTACAAAGAATGATTCAAGCACTTCTGCACACTGGTAAAAAGGGGAGTCACTTGGATTGTAGTAACGGCAATTATCAAAAATTTTGGTCATATCTGCTACAAATTCGGTCAGCTTTTCATAATATCTTCTTTGTACTCTTTCTTCCATGGTGGCAAGGTCTTGAAAACACAAAATGTAAAAGATTTTCAAAGCTTTAAGGCTGTTCCAGTGTGAATACTGCCTGCAGTTCTGACAAACGAGAATAGAATTCATAGATAATTCCAAACTAAATCTCAGTGATTATTTGAAAACAGAATTTTGAAGTTCATTTAAAAAGTAAAAGTGTAAGATTAAGAAACATTTGGGGGGGGGGGAAAGCAATGGGAGACTTCATCTGTGAGACATTTAAAAAATTATAAAACTGATAATGAAAAGTATGGCATTGTATAAAATGATACAAACATTAATGGAAGTGAATTCAAATCAGGAATAGACTTGACTGTATTCAACTAAGGATTTCACATATGTTGAGGATGCCATTTCAAATAAGCAGAGAAAGAAGATTCATTAATACACTGGGGTGGGGCAACTGTCTACCTATATTTGAAGAAAAATTCTCACACTATATGCCAAAGTAATCCTAGGTGGATTAAAATTTAAGTGCAAAAATGAATGCAGTCGGGCTTCCCTGATGGTCCAGTGGGTAAGGACACCGCCTTGCAGTGCAAGGGGCGCCGGTTCGATCCCTGGCCTGGGAAGATCCCACGTGCCGCGGGGCGGCTGGACTGATGTGTCCAACTGCTGAGCTGGAGCTCTGGAGCGCATGTGCCCAGAGCCGGTGCTCTGCGACAATAGAGGCCACTGAGGCGGAAGGCCCACATGGGCCAAAGAACAAAGACAAACAGATGAAAGACCAATAGAAGTAGCCAAAAAAAAAGAAAAAGAAAAAGAATGCAGTCCATCACTGAACTGTGCATATAAAAGTAGTTAACACTGCAATTTTACTTTATATATAATATGCCTTTTAACATATACATATATACATATTTGATAGTTCCAGTGTATGTACAAGATTTGGGCACATCCATTCTGGGCAGGCTATATAAGCTATACAGGAACAGTGAATGCTTAACACAATCCGCCAGGATAGTACAATACTCAGACTTTTAAGTTCTGGGCACTGACTGACTATAATAAAGTATGTCAGTCAGACTTTTTTAAGTCTTTGTACTCTTTCTTCCATGGTGGCAAGGTCTTGAAAACACAAAATGTAAAAGATTTTCAAAGCTTTAAGGCTGTTCCAGTGTGAATACTGCCTGCAGTTCTGACAAACGAGAATAGAATTCATAGATAATTCCAAACTAAATCTCAGTGATTATTTGAAAACAGAATTTTGAAGTTCATTTAAAAAGTAAAAGTGTAAGATTAAGAAACATTTGGGGGGGGGGGAAAGCAATGGGAGACTTCATCTGTGAGACATTTAAAAAATTATAAAACTGATAATGAAAAGTATGGCATTGTATAAAATGATACAAACATTAATGGAAGTGAATTCAAATCAGGAATAGACTTGACTGTATTCAACTAAGGATTTCACATATGTTGAGGATGCCATTTCAAATAAGCAGAGAAAGAAGATTCATTAATACACTGGGGTGGGGCAACTGTCTACCTATATTTGAAGAAAAATTCTCACACTATATGCCAAAGTAATCCTAGGTGGATTAAAATTTAAGTGCAAAAATGAATGCAGTCGGGCTTCCCTGATGGTCCAGTGGGTAAGGACACCGCCTTGCAGTGCAAGGGGCGCCGGTTCGATCCCTGGCCTGGGAAGATCCCACGTGCCGCGGGGCGGCTGGACTGATGTGTCCAACTGCTGAGCTGGAGCTCTGGAGCGCATGTGCCCAGAGCCGGTGCTCTGCGACAATAGAGGCCACTGAGGCGGAAGGCCCACATGGGCCAAAGAACAAAGACAAACAGATGAAAGACCAATAGAAGTAGCCAAAAAAAAAGAAAAAGAAAAAGAATGCAGTCCATCACTGAACTGTGCATATAAAAGTAGTTAACACTGCAATTTTACTTTATATATAATATGCCTTTTAACATATACATATATACATATTTGATAGTTCCAGTGTATGTACAAGATTTGGGCACATCCATTCTGGGCAGGCTATATAAGCTATACAGGAACAGTGAATGCTTAACACAATCCGCCAGGATAGTACAATACTCAGACTTTTTTTAAGTTCTGGGCACTGACTGACTATAATAAAGTATGTCAGTAGAGTTTGGACATTTTATGATTTCAATTTAATTATATACTCCTTTAAAAAAACACTGGGAGAATATACAGGTGAGTCTTTTACATATCTGGGGTGGGGAAAAAGCTGAAAATATAACCCTAAAGGTAGAATTCATAAATGACTGATTTGAATTAAACAAATTATCTTAACTTCACAAAATTAAGAACATTGTAGGTCTATGCCATAGCTGATATGATAAAACTACCGACAAGTTTACAAAGTATGTTATAAAACATGATCCCTAGAACCTTATTGAAGAAAATAAAAGCTGCTGACCTTGCTGCTTCCTTCATCGCCCTGGAGGAAACTATTAAATTCAAATTAGCCAGTGTCTTTCCATATCTTTTCTATGCACTGCTAAACACAGTACATAGCCTGAGAAAACCCACTTGTTTGCTGCTTAAAACCTAGGGATTACTACTCTGTGTAACTCTCAACAATATGTTTGGGAGACCTGTATTATCTTTATGTACATACCTACATAAGATGCTGGTGCTACTAAAGAAAGAAAAGACAGGAAAACATTCTAGCCCTTCAAGAAAAGAACTGTGGTTAAATAAGTTAAGGCACAGTCAATTCACACAATTTACAGACCATATAAAGCCATCAAAATTTACCAAAAATGAATGAAGATAGATGAAGATTAATGACAGGAATATGAATGCCAGACACATTTACTATATGATCTCACTTTTCCCCCTTTTAAATATATATGATTTCAATTTTTACACACACACGCACACAAGAACATACCAAAATGTGACAGCATTCAGGAAAGAAAAGATCTAAAGGATAGGCATCTAAAATACTCAGCTGCTCTTGGAATATTTTCTTTCTTTTTTTTTTTGGAATATTTTCATCAGCTAGAATTAATCTTCTGGCAGTTTTAGAAACTTTTATCTATGTTTTAATTTCTACCATTTTTTTTGCAGACATACTTTTTAATATAATCAGCAATGATAGCTGTTCATCTTAGGTCACTTGCAGCTCTTATTTATTACCATTTTTATTTTCTGGGGAATGAAGTCTTATCCTCTTGGATTTCTACCTTTGCATCTCCTTCAGGAAAGGATGAGGAAGAGGTGACGGGAAAGATGAGAGGTTCAAAAAGATCTCAATCCATTCGCTTGATTTCATTCATTACCCAGCTACAGAATACTCTGCTCATCCACTGATTTGGCTACTCCTTCACTAAAAGCAATTTCCTTTTCAGTAATTTTGCAATTATCAACACTACTTTGGGGGCTTCCCTGGTGATCCAGTGGGTAAGGACACCACCTTGCAGTGTAGGGGGCGCCGGTTTGATCCCTGGCCTGGGAAGATCCCACCTGCCGTGGAGTGGCTGGACTGATGTGTCCAATTACCGAGTCGGAGCTCTGGAGCGCACGCGCTCAGAGCCGGTGCTCCACGACAACAGATGCCACCGCGATGGGAGGCCCACACGGGCCAAAGAACAAAGATGGATGAAACTATATAAATGAAAGACCAACAGAAGTGGCCCGCCTGCCCCCATCTCTCCCCAACCGCCCCCCAGCCCCAAAACCTACTTTGATGAACATACGTGTGCACATATACATCCTAACAGATGAAACTGCCGGATCCAAAGGTGTTTACCCTTGAATTTTAACATGCTCTCCCAATTTATCTCCCAATTTACTGCTGATTATATCCATTCAGACTCCCACCAGTCTTGCTCAGCACCGCCTCATGATATATCAATTGTACGGATGATAAAGAAAATAGCTGCTGAGACTTCTGAAAAACCTTCAAGTTCAACGCAAGCACTTACCCATAGGTTCCTTAATAACGCCATAATAATCTGGTGCATCATTAGGATCCACGGGTTCAAGGAAAGGCCAGGCCATCTTATGGGCCTACAATGATGAGGAAAAAAAGGCACCATTATTGTCAGGTGGAAATAACAGTTTAAGTTTCCCACGTGAGCTACTGCAGCAGTCAACCCTTCAACTTGGAAAATCAGTTTTAAACTTGATATATGAAAAGAAGCACCACAACAAAAAACACGATAGATGAAATTCTTTATACCTAGACAATTTTTGCTCCAGTCACAGACGATCTCAGACGAGCACGCTCTGTAATAAGGGCGCTCAGGGAGAGACGCCTGGGACCTTGGCCTGAGCGCAGATCAGGGAGCACTCGCCCAGGAGTCAAGGAATCTGTCCTCTGGTCCCTACATGATGACTTGCCAATCATATCTATTAAACTGGAGTGGGGAAGGTTCCAAGTGTGGAGGGGTTGTCTCTGCTGGCAATGATGTGGTGGCAGGGGGACTTCAAAGGACATGCAACCACAAAACAAGACTACGGCTCTTGTTTCAGCTCTTTCACGGCTTCTGATTATGATTACAACACCAGACAGTAGCCACCTAGCACTCCTGGGTCCACATCTCTAATACCTGCTAACCTTACAAGGCACCTCCTCTCCTCTGTTTTTAATCAGGGAGGGAAGGCTTTGATTAAAACTCTTAAGATAAGCATTTGTATCTCACCAGGATTTAACCAAATTGCTTTTCAACCAATGGTATTAACAGTAAGACAGTGTTCTTTAAAAAATAAAATTTAGGCTTAAGAAAAAACCAAGTCATTTTAAACACGAGCATTAGCTAAACATCAGCTGAGCTAGCATGTGGATCGGGTAAACCTCACGACATTGGCACATGAAGGACTGTGGTCTGTGGAGCACTTTGGCTGAGGGTTGGTAAACACTTGGGGTCTTCGAAGATTGGAAAGATCAAACACCTGAAGGGTTTCCCAGGTCGCGCTGGTTGATTTCATCTTTAAATGCAGCACAGATAATGGTTTCTCACCTGCAAAGAACGCAGTACCCTCTTCAAACCCTCGTAATCTTTCTCCGTGAGTGGCGTGAGCACTGTCATGGCATCTTCTGTGGACTGGCACTGTGGACAGACATACTCATCAATGAGCTCTGCCTCACTTTGCAAGATGCCAACACAGCGCCCATGGTACCAATTCTGACACCGATCACAGCCAATATAAAATCTGCAAGATCCGAAATGGAAATGTGAGCTCAAAACAGATGGGATCACGTTACTTATAATCTACTTTAAAAAGTCTTAATAATAAAAACATGCATCTGAAAAATATTCTAACCCTGGGATATAAAATAGTTTTAGTATTATAACTGTTTTAATACTTTTGAAGACTGACATTCCAATGTGTTAATTTAGTATTTCTGATGTTAAGGACAAGCACTAAAGGTTTAAGAACACTGTTAAAATTGGAGAACAAATATGAAAAAAAGAAAGAAAAAAAAAGCATTTAACTGACTTTAAAGCTCAAAACAAAATAAAGACCAAAGTCTTTCAACTAATACCATATCATATGGGAAGCTGGTAATGGCCAGCCAACAGGGAGTTTGAAATCCTAAAAGCTAATAACAGAGTCTCAGAGCTTATACCCAAATTAGTGTTTTTCTAACCTGAGATAAAGCACCATTTCAAAACACTGATAAAGTCCAAACAAGTCAGGCTACTTTAATCTCATTAATTTCTGTGTTACACATTGAAGAATCAAGTCTAAGCCACATTTTCCCCAATGCATCTCAAACATTCACTATGAAGCAGCATAAATTTTGAAGGGGAGGTAAAGAGGGAAGAAGAGAGAAAAAAAAAATTGGAAAGGAATTTGTAATGTAAGTGTATCATATATGCAGAAAAAAAATCTTGCTTTTTATTTTAAAATAAAATAAGTAATCAGTCAGAGCAATTTGGCTTCCTAAATTATTAAATATGATGCTCTTATCAGAACTCACTGTGACTCATCATAAGGTGTTCTGCAGATACAGTACAATTCCTCACTGTTGCCCTCTTGTGCCCGTTTACAATCATTACAGATGTACACATCCATTTTCTTAGCCTCCTTTTCTGTGATGCCAACACATTCTCCATGATACCAGTTAGTACAAAGATCACAGCCAATATAGAACCTAAAAGCATTCACAATGAAAATGACAATGTAGTTGTCATTTTGAGCTGCATGGTACGTAAACCTGTCTCCCCTGTTCTGATCCACGTTCTTACACAGGGTAACTTCCTGCAGTGAGTCGGCTAGCCATCCCGAATCCAACCATTCTAACCCTGACTACAGCATCTGACGCTGTATCAAGTGTGGAAGCATAAAGTTGCTCACATCCATTTTGACAAATACACTGTTGAGTGAAATGCGGGTCTTTAAAACACACACATACTGGTATTTGAAAAAATAAACAACACACTGATGGTTAATGTCTCCCTCTTAATGAATGTGTGTAAAACTGTCACTGGCACAAAAACCAAAGCCAAAGAATCAAGACTTACATCTGTCAAACCTATGCCATAGAAGCCATTTCAAAATGAGGGCTATTCCTTAGATAGGTTTGAAAATGTATCTCACGATTTAAATTTGAAAACAAAGCAAAGCACAAACACCGAGCAGAAGTTACGCTACAAGGAACATGCAGGAAGGCAGCCAGGTGTAGAAGATTAAATGGTCAAAATGTGATATGAAGAAAACTAAAAAAGGGACACGTAGCAATTCAGTTTCTAACACGTTTTCTAAATAAATATTGGAATTTAACTGTAACAGATTATGACACAGGCCAGCTTCTCAGCGGATTGTGTGCGACAATGTGGAGAGCGGCCAGTTAATTAGCTGGTGAGGAACTACTTCAGTTCAAATCCAGGGACACACCGTGTGGAGAATGACATAAGCCTAGTTGCTCTAAAACCACAAGGGGGGCTACAAGACGGGGCCGTGCCACCCAAGTCACTGTGGGCCATCACAGTCAAGTAACCCTCGAGGCTTCTGTAACGTAAGGTCCCAAAGGGCAGAGGTAAGAGTATGCCTGTGGGAAACACACGGTGTCTCTAAGCGTTGCTGGGTGCTCCAGAGGAACGCCCGGTTAGTCATGGCGAGGATGCGTGTGAACTGCAGGGAACCATACTGGCCTTGTTGATGCCACGTGTTCTACCCACTGTATTTCTTGGCAGATTCAACTAGAGGCATCGAAATAGTCCTCAAGCTTCCAACTGGTCTGCCTTTGAATGTAAAAGAGTAATAGACAGTTGTGTGGTGTATCCTATTACCACTAACGTTTTTCTTGAGAATTACAACCCTCGCATGGTTGTCACTGCCTCAGGTGGAGGCCTCGCTACCTGCAACAGGTGCTGGGCTTTGTGTTCTGGAAGGAAGCTCAGGACTTGAATTTCAGGTTTTAGTCACTCTAACGAGACTCCCAAACCAGCCTAACATGGTGTAAGAGATCACAGAATACTACTTAAAAACCACTTCCCAACTAGATTAGGGAATGAATGAAACCGGTATACTGAAATGTTAATAATGAAAACAGCAAAAAATATGAAATACCCACAAAATGATGACACAATCTCAATATAATGAACATATGTACACGTGCGCTGCATTTTATGCAACTGAGAAGTTGTGTGTGAAATGAATCTCTATGACCTGAATTTTTTAAATAGGCCTAAGTGTCTTCTTATTTAAGGGAATTCCACAAGTAGAACTTCTTGTAAAGAAAGTAAGTCAACTTGTTTTGTTTTATAAATCATTTAGTGTAACTTGCTTAAAGGGAGGCACACTTGTATTGAACTACGGGGAAAATCAGTTAACAGGGTTCTACTTTTATATCGCAATTCCTCAAAAAGTAAGACAATGAAAAGTGAAGATGCCTATACTCATTTGTGTTTAATTCAACACGTAGCTAAACCGACCAAATTCTAATACTCAGGGGGCTACAAGGACGGGGCCGTTCAAATCCAGGGACACACCGTGTGAGAATGACATAAGCCTAGTTGCTCTAAAACCACAAGGGGCTACAAGCGGGGCCGTGCCACCCAAGTCACTGTGGGCCATCACAGTCAAGTAACCCTCGAGGCTTCTGTAACGTAAGGTCCCAAAGGGCAGAGGTAAGAGTATGCCTGTGGGAAACACACGGTGTCTCTAAGCGTTGCTGGGTGCTCCAGAGGAACGCCCGGTTAGTCATGGCGAGGATGCGTGTGAACTGCAGGGAACCATACTGGCCTTGTTGATGCCACGTGTTCTACCCACTGTATTTCTTGGCAGATTCAACTAGAGGCATCGAAATAGTCCTCAAGCTTCCAACTGATCTGCCTTTGAATGTAAAAGAGTAATAGACAGTTGTGTGGTGTATCCTATTACCACTAACGTTTTTCTTGAGAATTACAACCCTCGCATGGTTGTCACTGCCTCAGGTGGAGGCCTCGCTACCTGCAACAGGTGCTGGGCTTTGTGTTCTGGAAGGAAGCTCAGGACTTGAATTTCAGGTTTTAGTCACTCTAACGAGACTCCCAAACCAGCCTAACATGGTGTAAGAGATCACAGAATACTACTTAAAAACCACTTCCCAACTAGATTAGGGAATGAATGAAACCGGTATACTGAAATGTTAATAATGAAAACAGCAAAAAATATGAAATACCCACAAAATGATGACACAATCTCAATATAATGAACATATGTACACGTGCGCTGCATTTTATGCAACTGAGAAGTTGTGTGTGAAATGAATCTCTATGACCTGAATTTTTTAAATAGGCCTAAGTGTCTTCTTATTTAAGGGAATTCCACAAGTAGAACTTCTTGTAAAGAAAGTAAGTCAACTTGTTTTGTTTTATAAATCATTTAGTGTAACTTGCTTAAAGGGAGGCACACTTGTATTGAACTACGGGGAAAATCAGTTAACAGGGTTCTACTTTTTATATCGCAATTCCTCAAAAAGTAAGACAATGAAAAGTGAAGATGCCTATACTCATTTGTGTTTAATTCAACACGTAGCTAAACCGACCAACAAAAAGTTCTGATTTAGTACTTGCAAACAGATTATAATTTAAATAGCACTACTAAAGCAGCTCCAATGTTATAAATTAAATAGCATAGAGACAACTTTATTTTATAAATTGATTAGGCATTCAGTATGCATTAAGCATTCCTAATTCTAAACAGTCATACTTCTTCGCATAATCAAATAAACTTCTGGGTACTGTAAAATTAAATTTTGGTTTTAAAAAGTTGGCCTGCATTTGAATGTTGAAAATGGAAGCTAAATACCTAGTTAAATGATAACAATGATAGAAAAAAAAATGTAACCACATTTATGTATTAATGTCTCTAAAATCTTGTATATATCACCAACTACAAGTCTCAACTGTCAAAAACAGCTTCCAGCTGCTGTGCTTATCAAATTTTTGAGAGTCATACTGAGTAAGAAGTAAAATAATAACTTTTTGTATTTTTTTCCTGACTTTTGTCCCTAGTAAGAAAGTGGGAACTTGTACAAAAATATTAGGTTATAGTATTCTAATACAAAAAACCAGAATTATTTGAAACTAAATGATAAAAAATCCCAAACCACTAAAACTCAAAATCTTCTGCACCATTCAAATCTAGGTCATCTCTAGGGTTCGATGTAATCGTGAGGTTAAGAAGATTCCAGAAAAGATGATGTCAACTTTGGGCAGGAATAGTACTATACCTCTTTCTTCAGAGAGCATTACTGATTGATCTGGGATTGATCCAGAGAGGAGACAGCAAAGGAGCAACAGAAAGCTTATTTTTGACAAAAAGATGAAGGACACAATCTCAACATAATGAACCTATGTACACGTGCGCTGCATTTTATGCAAATGAGAAGTTGTGTGTGAAATGAATCTCTATGACCTGAATTTTTTAAATAGGCCTAAGTGTCTTCTTATTTAAGGGAATTCCACAAGTAGAACTTCTTGTAAAGAAAGTAAGTCAACTTGTTTTGTTTTATAAATCATTTAGTGTAACTTGCTTAAAGGGAGGCACACTTGTATTGAACTACGGGGAAAATCAGTTAACAGGGTTCTACTTTTTATATCGCAATTCCTCAAAAAGTAAGACAATGAAAAGTGAAGATGCCTATACTCATTTGTGTTTAATTCAACACGTAGCTAAACCGACCAACAAAAAGTTCTGATTTAGTACTTGCAAACAGATTATAATTTAAATAGCACTACTAAAGCAGCTCCAATGTTATAAATTAAATAGCATAGAGACAACTTTATTTTATAAATTGATTAGGCATTCAGTATGCATTAAGCATTCCTAATTCTAAACAGTCATACTTCTTCGCATAATCAAATAAACTTCTGGGTACTGTAAAATTAAATTTTGGTTTTAAAAAGTTGGCCTGCATTTGAATGTTGAAAATGGAAGCTAAATACCTAGTTAAATGATAACAATGATAGAAAAAAAAATGTAACCACATTTATGTATTAATGTCTCTAAAATCTTGTATATATCACCAACTACAAGTCTCAACTGTCAAAAACAGCTTCCAGCTGCTGTGCTTATCAAATTTTTGAGAGTCATACTGAGTAAGAAGTAAAATAATAACTTTTTGTATTTTTTTCCTGACTTTTGTCCCTAGTAAGAAAGTGGGAACTTGTACAAAAATATTAGGTTATAGTATTCTAATACAAAAAACCAGAATTATTTGAAACTAAATGATAAAAAATCCCAAACCACTAAAACTCAAAATCTTCTGCACCATTCAAATCTAGGTCATCTCTAGGGTTCGATGTAATCGTGAGGTTAAGAAGATTCCAGAAAAGATGATGTCAACTTTGGGCAGGAATAGTACTATACCTCTTTCTTCAGAGAGCATTACTGATTGATCTGGGATTGATCCAGAGAGGAGACAGCAAAGGAGCAACAGAAAGCTTATTTTTGACAGAAAAGAATATGATGAAGGATAAACAAGAATCATGAACACGTGGAAAAAAAAACAAAAACGAATTTTTTTTCTAGTGTCAAGGTTAAGAATATCTGATGCAAGACCACCGATGAAATCTCATCCTTATGTTTAACTATTTTTATTTACACTGCTACTGATCTCATTTTCTTCATAACTGGAAACTCAGCTACACTTTTAAGAAAATAAACTAGAGCTCAGAAAGATCTACTCACTTAGATTCATCGTAAGGCGTTTTACAGATACAGTAAAGCTTTGTGTCCTTCTTTGTTTCCTTTGAGGTAGTAGAGATCATTTTCTTCTTCTTGGACTTGGAGTCTCTTTCCTCTTCTCGCTTTCTTTTCTGGGAAGCCACAGGCAGCGTGGCTGTGGCTGTGGCCGTGGCCAGGGGGCCTGCGTGCTGTGGGGGAGGCGGAGGTGGAGGTGAAGGTGGAGGGGCTGGGGGTGCGGGCGGTGCTGCGGGGCAGGTGGCAGCAACAGCTGTGGCCTGCACCATTTCTTTTTCCTTCTTAATTTTCAGGTCCCTCTTGAGCTCTTCCTGTCGTCAATTAAAGAAAATACCAGACCATCAAACGACTTATGTAACATCCTGGCCAGTTCAGCCTAAGGTGAGGGAGTCTTGCTAACGCCAAACAAGAGGGTTCTTACTATATCTTAAACCCAATAAAACATCTAGAAACAGAAAATGATGATTACACAACAATTAGAAAGCTTCTAGTTATCTTCAAAGGAGGTCTGACAGAAAGAGGAGCAAGTGTGTAAAAAGAATGGCCCCTCCAGTGCGCCAGGGACCTGCCCTGCTCACTGCAGTCATCTCTGAGGATGGGCAAGGGTCCTCACTCGCCAAAAAAATCCAAACCACTAAAACTCAAAATCTTCTGCACCATTCAAATCTAGGTCATCTCTAGGGTTCGATGTAATCGTGAGGTTAAGAAGATTCCAGAAAAGATGATGTCAACTTTGGGCAGGAATAGTACTATACCTCTTTCTTCAGAGAGCATTACTGATTGATCTGGGATTGATCCAGAGAGGAGACAGCAAAGGAGCAACAGAAAGCTTATTTTTGACAGAAAAGAATATGATGAAGGATAAACAAGAATCATGAACACGTGGAAAAAAAAACAAAAACGAATTTTTTTTCTAGTGTCAAGGTTAAGAATATCTGATGCAAGACCACCGATGAAATCTCATCCTTATGTTTAACTATTTTTATTTACACTGCTACTGATCTCATTTTCTTCATAACTGGAAACTCAGCTACACTTTTAAGAAAATAAACTAGAGCTCAGAAAGATCTACTCACTTAGATTCATCGTAAGGCGTTTTACAGATACAGTAAAGCTTTGTGTCCTTCTTTGTTTCCTTTGAGGTAGTAGAGATCATTTTCTTCTTCTTGGACTTGGAGTCTCTTTCCTCTTCTCGCTTTCTTTTCTGGGAAGCCACAGGCAGCGTGGCTGTGGCTGTGGCCGTGGCCAGGGGGCCTGCGTGCTGGGGGGGAGGGGGGGGTGGAGGTGAAGGGGGGGGGGCGGGGGGTGCGGGCGGTGCTGCGGGGCAGGTGGCAGCAACAGCTGTGGCCTGCACCATTTCTTTTTCCTTCTTAATTTTCAGGTCCCTCTTGAGCTCTTCCTGTCGTCAATTAAAGAAAATACCAGACCATCAAACGACTTATGTAACATCCTGGCCAGTTCAGCCTAAGGTGAGGGAGTCTTGCTAACGCCAAACAAGAGGGTTCTTACTATATCTTAAACCCAATAAAACATCTAGAAACAGAAAATGATGATTACACAACAATTAGAAAGCTTCTAGTTATCTTCAAAGGAGGTCTGACAGAAAGAGGAGCAAGTGTGTAAAAAGAATGGCCCCTCCAGTGCGCCAGGGACCTGCCCTGCTCACTGCAGTCATCTCTGAGGATGGGGTTTCAAGGGTCCTCACTCGCCGGTTTTCTTCCGGCTGGTCTGCTTCCGTCCTCTTAGGAGTGAGACTGGGGCACAAATGGGATGTGACCCTCCAACGTGGCCTGACCAGCAGAATATGAGACAGACGTGCCTTATTTCCTGTGCTTCTATGTCTAGAATTTAAGACTTCAGAGACAGCTATTTTCTCAACAGAAATTTTGCATAAATTAAAACTTTTATTTTTTCCCATGTGAAGTATTTTAGAGATACACTTCTGCTACCAAGTGCTACAACTTATTCTTAGAAATGACGGTTAAATAGTTTCATTTCCCTAAATAATATGATATGTTTATAACATAAAGAGATGGATTTTAGGAAAATTAAGATGGTCTAGTGTGAAGGATATACCCTTTGACCACTCCTTGAAGAACATTCCCACAATAGTATTAACATATAAGAAGTCTGTTTTCTATATAATTTTTTTTTTCTTTTTTAAAATAAATTTATTGAGTATAGTTGATTTACAGTGTATTAGTTTGTGGTGCATAGCAAAATTATTCATATATATATATATATATATATATATATATATATATATATATATATACTTTTCCATTATAGGTTACTGTAAGATTTTAAATATAGTTAAGATTTTAAATATAGTTGCTTTCTGTATAATTTTAACGCAAATTTAAACTCTTAAAAAAAAAAGAAGTCTATTGTTTTAAAGAAGGCAATCATAAATGATATAAGAACAGGTAGATATAAAGGACTAATCAGGGCTTCCCTGGTGGTCCAGTGGGTAAGGACACTGCCTTGTAGTGCAAAGGGCGCCGGTTCGATCCCTGGCCTGGGGAGATCCCACGTGCCGCAGAACAGCTGGACTTATGTGTCCAATTACCGAGCCAGAGCTCTGGAGCGCATGTGCCCAGAGCCAGTGCTCTGCGACAACAGACGCCACCGCAATGGGAGGCCCACACGGGCCAAAGAACAAAGATGGATGAAACTAGACAAATTAAAGACGAGTGGCCCGCCCACCCCCCTCCCTCTCCACCCCCGCCTAAATAAATAAATAAATAAATATTAAAAAAAAAGATATAAAGGAATAATCACATATCTTGAAAATAAGAAATAAAATCTTTATACTTGATAATGATTTTTGAAATATACTAGTACATATACATTTGAGTGGTGTTCCTCAAAGGAAATCATCTTAGCAATAAATTCAAGTAGTTAAAATAATGTTGAACATGTGATAAGCAATACACTGTCAGAAACAACACTTAAGTGCATACTAGAGTATCTGTAGTAGTAATAGCATTTTTTTTTTTTAAAGATTTATTTATTTATTTATTTTTTGGGCGGGGGTCGGGTTGGGGAGGGAGGAGAGCGGGTGGGCTACTTCTATTGGTCTTTCACTTCTCCACTTTCATCCGTCTTTGTTCTTTGGCTCCTGTGGGCCTCCCATCGCAGTGGCATCTGTCGTTGCTGAGTGCCGGCTCTGGGCGCATGTGCCCCAGAGCTCCGGCTCGGTAATTGGACACATCAGTCCAGCCACTCCGCGGCACGTGGGATCTTCCCAGGCCAGGGATCGAACCAGTGCCCCTTGCACTGCAAGGCGGTGTCCTTACCCCCTAGACCACCAGGGGAAGCCCAGTAATAGCATTTTTTAAAATGGCTGCAGAGTATGGAGAACGCAGAAAATTGCTCACTATATGTTGTTTCCAGTGTGATTCTGATCATAACATGTTTTTATGTGAATACATATATAAGATGTATCCTAAAACTGCTTCAGAACGGTCATCTTTGGGGGCGACGATCACAGACCAGTCAGTGGCTCTTTTGTTTTTGTTTCCTTTGACAATAGTTGTGACACAACAGCATTCCTCACTGAACAACTACCTCACTGAACTCGCTCTTAAATTTTAGTATTTTTCTTTGGGATTTTGATATAATCATCATCATACACAATATCACATTTTATATTTTATATTTTTGGGAGGCGGAGTAATACCCATTAGCTAGCATTTCCAGAGATGCTATGTAATAATGGTGATTCTGGGCATTACTGTCTGGTTTCTGACTTCAGGGCAAACGTCTCTCATGTCACAGAGTTACACGCAATGCTCATTAGTAGGATGATCAGTATTTCATATTTCTCACCTTCTCACAATGTACAAGGCACTTTTAGAAATGCTTGAGATAGCCTACTTCTTGTTTAAAATAGTCTAAATAGGTATGAATAGATGTCTTATTTCATTTTTCAACAAATTCCCCAAATAAGCAAAGGATGAGCCATGTCTGCAGGATCAGTTAAAGTCAAGGAAGAAATCTGGTCTTATTTAATGAGCACACTTTATCTACTTTTTAACATTATCTCACAGTTCCTCTGTCTACTTTTCTCACGAAACTTGGCTCCTGATGACTTTTTGGCAAGATTATGTTGCAGACAGTAAAAGCTACTGCCAAGAGGGTCCTTCAAAGGTTCTAATCCAAAGACCAACCTCTCCGAGGGGCTACTTTGGATTATAATAAACATTTATACATAAAAATCTGTCTTATTTTAAGAGACATATGTCCCATTGCTTACTACTTGCTCTAGGAACAAAAAAGTACATTCTAGAAAACAAGCTCAAATTTTAAGTTTAATCACAATTTCAAAGGGAAAAAAAATAAAATCTGATGGTAACCACTGGACACAGGAGGAAAGAAACCACCTTCTTACCTGCACTTCAATTTGCAGATCTTTGTCCAGCAGTGCTCTCTTTTTCAGTATTTCAGCTTTGAGCTGCTCTTTGTGCTTGAAGAGCAGGGCAGAGAGCTTGCTGGCATTCTGCTTACTACGTTTCTGTTCCACGCTTTCTTCCCGCTTCCGTTTTTTTGCTGCCTGTTTTTCTTCTTTATCTATCTTATCCAAAATATACTTCATCACCTGGTTACAGACAATCATTCTAAAGAGAAATACACAACCTATGTAATGCTGGGCATTGTACTCTGAAAGACTTAAGACATCATTTTTCTATGTCTTTAAGGTTGATACCAACTTTATGGGGCTGGAGAGCTTCAAAGAATGTTGTGAACCAGTTATGAGCATCTGTTAGTATTGAGTGTTCTCATTTAATAAACTCTAATCAGGATAAAACACACAGTCAGGACTCCTGTGTGTGTGTGCACGCACACTTAAGAGACTGATGTACAGTGAGAGCCCGCGTAGTGGGTTATAAACATCTCTCCCTACCTTTGATTCTCTTCTCTTTCAGATGGAGTCATGGTCTTTTTCTGTTTTAATTGTTCTATTACAGCATTATGCTTCATCACCACCTTCAGGACAGAATAAAATCCAAAAATGCATATTTTATAATAATTACAAGTTGACACATGGGTAACAACAGCAGAATTCAAGTACACATATGTGTTTCCCGAAGAAACTAAGAATTTTAATATCATAGTACAAATAAAATGAGAGCTACAGTATAGCCTGGATGCTTACCATGCACTGGGCCCTGCACCGAGTGAAGCACTTGACATTACCTCGTTTACTCATTGGAACAACACTGAATGGTAGGGACATTTCTATAAATGAGATACTGAGACATAAAGAACGTACTAACTTGTTTGAGATTAAGGAATTAACATAACTATAATTTTAACCCAGCTATCATCCTCCAGTGATGACGTTAAACCTGTTTTTAACATTATTCTCTCCTCTGCAGGTGTTAAAGATCGCTCCACTCCAGCCCCATCCCCAGCCTGAACAGAAGTTAAGGTAAAGACAGATACTATAATAATTCTCAGTTCACGGACCATACTGTACTAAAAGCTGGATAACAATGCATTTTAACATACTGTATATAATACATACAGTATATATAACATACTAACATACTGTTCATTTTATTAAGAACACTATATACATCTTCAAAATCCCTCTACCGTTTAATGCGTGCTTCTAGCAACAACCATATATTCCAACCATTATAGCTACTAAGCGATTAAATCTTAATTACTCCAAACACCAAAAAAACATGAAAATGATGTGACAAAACAGAGGAGTTAATTATTGCCATGACAGCAATTGTATTATAAACAAGATACAAACATATCAAATCAGTAAGTCAAATGCCTTAACTTTATACAAGGCTACACGTATATTTTAATAAAAAATAAAACAAAAAAGGCTTCTATATACAAGATGTAGTCTGATCACTACAATAGCCTTGCATGGCTGGAAAGAGAGTTTTAAGGAGGATAAAACTCAGTGGAGGTCAGTGAGTTTCACGGACTGTGAGCGGGAGACCCAGGAACTGGGTTCTCTTGACTTGGGAACACTTGGAATCCCCACAAACTCCTGATGAGCATGGAGCGCCGCACGCCTTAGATGCAAAGAATGTTTTCTCCAGTAACATAGAGCGCTCTTATCCATGGGACTTCATTTCAAATAGAAAGCAGCTGTCACTCATCTAACCTGCCTTCCGTCACCAGGAAGCCACTGCATAAGACCGCCTTTTATTTCTGCTATGGAGTAACCATACTTAAGTTTTAAACAAAGGTGTGGCTTGCTTGAAACACAGACGAGTTTAACCTGTCTGTAAAATGCTCTCAGTGCACATGCCAACTAAGGAAGGACAATTGCGAGTAACTTCAAACAAAATTGCTATGATGCCTGAAGTGGCTTCAAAATTCAGTTAAACCTCCAAGTTTCACATCAGTGATACACTTCCTAAGTTCACTCTTCCCATCTTAGTTCTCCCAAAAATACGGGCAGTTTTTACCAGTGAGTACGGACTGTTCACATGTGACAGAGCTCCAAACCATTAACAGTCACTGAATATGTCACGGTCAATCCAGTGCTGCTCTTCACTTGACGCATCAGTGGCCTCAGTGTCTCGCTCACGGACAGCTAACCCAACCAAACACTACGTCTAAGGCACAGCACAAGCACTCAAGCTACTGAACATGCTGCTTTTACTTAATAACTTTACCTGTTTCTGAATGATTTCACTTTGATTAGAAGCTTGGAGGGTGTGTTCCCGCTTAATTTCTATCTGCTGCTGCTTCTTCTTTTGCTGCTGATCCCTGAGTTGCTGAACCCTGTGCAGCTGCTCCTGCACACTGGCTGCCTGCACTGTAACCACATTCTGAACGTGGTGAGTCTGCACAGGGCTGCTCTGCTGAATCTGAACGGGTAACTGGAGTTTGATCTGCTGGGGCACACCACCTTGCTGAGCCTGGATCTGAGCCACAACCTGCGGCTGGATCTGGGAGAGAACCTGGACTTGCGGTGGCAGCGGGGGCACGGCCAGGACCGGGGGCTGAGGCTGCGGGACTTGGAGCGGAGGGCAGGGTGGGGACGAAACCGTAACTTGACTCAACGTTTGTCCTGGTGAAAGAGTTTGAGTTGAAGACTGTACCTGGGGTTGTGACTGTGGCTGGCCCTGGGAAGGTGTCGGAAGAGATGTATGTGGCTGGATTGGAATCGGTTGGGAGGCTGTAGTCTGACCCTGGGCCTGCTGTCCGGGAGACACTTGGGGTGGCGTCGACGGACGTACTCGAGTCTGTGGTGGGCTCTGGACGCGAGCAGGAGACTGTCCTTGGACATTACTCTGAGGCGGACACTGTCCTGCAACTTGGGGTGTGGAGGACTGTGCTTGGGAGGGCTGTGCTTCAGGAGGGACATGGGAGGCCACAGTTGTTTGGGGCTGGACTTCAGGCTGAGTCTGAGTTTCAGGCTGAGCTGGGGACAGGGGCTGTGCTGGGGGCTGGGGCTGAGCTGATGGCTGAGCTGACAGCTGAGCGGGCTGGGCGGGCAGAGCAGGCTGAGGCTGGGCTTCTGGAGGACTCGCACTCGACGGCGGAGCTGGAGGCAGGCTTTTGGCTGGCTGCACCTGTGTCGGGGGTGATAATTTACTCTGTCTTTGTTCACTTGTACCTGTGAAAAGGCAAGAGCAAATCCTTATGACTCTAGAACTAAGACTGTGGCTCGTGAAGAATTTGAAGGGGATTTTCTAAAGGTGAGAATTCTGCATTTCAGGACGGAAGACTGATGCCTTACAGATGCTTTATCTAGAAAGAGCTACGTCAGGACTCGCCTAAATCAGGGAACCTGGGCCGTGCTCATGGCTGCTCTCCACATTTCGCTAAGTCTCCAGCGGGCTGGCGTCCAAAGCAAGGCACAGTGTCTGGACCCCAGCCCGGTCCTGTGGCCCAGGCTAAGGCCAACCCACATGCCTCTCCTATGGCGTGGGGCCAGTGAGCAGCAGCTCGCAGGGGGAGGCTCACAGAGAGCTCTGGTCCTGGAGCTCTCGGTTGTAGTTTATGAGCCGGACACCTGCCCCGCGAGCACACCCGTGATTCAATCAACACCTACAGGTTTGGTATGGACTAAGTGGGGGCACAGTCACCACGGTGCTTTACTACTGTGCATTGTCCCCTGCTTCCGATATATTTTATAGGGGAGAGGGGGAAGGTGCGGTGGTGATAGGGAGTCTGTCTGAGCACCTGGTTGAGCTCTTTTGAGGTTGACCAGTCAGCTGTGATGTTCACCAGCTTTGGGCACATCCTCCCAAAGATACACCCCTGTCCTTCTGCTGCCTCTGTCACCCAGTAACTTGTGACGCTACCATGCAGCATTCCTGACCACCCCCAGGTTCTACCTGCTGCCGTAGTGGAGACAGTGGTGGTGGTGGTGCTGGTGGCGGCGGCTGTTGTTGCCAGTGGGGTGAAGAGGAATCGCTGAACAGTGCCATTTGGCATCGCAGCTTGCATCAGCTGCTGCCCTGGACCCGGAAGTATAGTCACCCCTTGAGGTATCAACTGCAACTGTCCAGTAGTCTGGCCTTGTCCTTGAATCACTACTGTTAAACCTTGATTGCCTCCCTACAGAAAAACACGTAACATGTGAACAGTGTTTAAAGGATCAATCTGTAAGTATACCATTCTTAATTGTTGAAAAAGAAAGTCTATGGCTTTACACAGATAAGTGAAAAGAAGGATATGTATTTTAAAAGACTGATTTTGAAAATGTCCTATGGCTTAGCACCTCGTCTTTGTTCACTTGTACCTGTAAAAGCAAATCCTTATGACTCTAGAACTAAGACTGTGGCTCGTGAAGAATTTGAAGGGGATTTTCTAAAGGTGAGAATTCTGCATTTCAGGACGGAAGACTGATGCCTTACAGATGCTTTATCTAGAAAGAGCTACGTCAGGACTCGCCTAAATCAGGGAACCTGGGCCGTGCTCATGGCTGCTCTCCACATTTCGCTAAGTCTCCAGCGGGCTGGCGTCCAAAGCAAGGCACAGTGTCTGGACCCCAGCCCGGTCCTGTGGCCCAGGCTAAGGCCAACCCACATGCCTCTCCTATGGCGTGGGGCCAGTGAGCAGCAGCTCGCAGGGGGAGGCTCACAGAGAGCTCTGGTCCTGGAGCTCTCGGTTGTAGTTTATGAGCCGGACACCTGCCCCGCGAGCACACCCGTGATTCAATCAACACCTACAGGTTTGGTATGGACTAAGTGGGGGCACAGTCACCACGGTGCTTTACTACTGTGCATTGTCCCCTGCTTCCGATATATTTTATAGGGGAGAGGGGGAAGGTGCGGTGGTGATAGGGAGTCTGTCTGAGCACCTGGTTGAGCTCTTTTGAGGTTGACCAGTCAGCTGTGATGTTCACCAGCTTTGGGCACATCCTCCCAAAGATACACCCCTGTCCTTCTGCTGCCTCTGTCACCCAGTAACTTGTGACGCTACCATGCAGCATTCCTGACCACCCCCAGGTTCTACCTGCTGCCGTAGTGGAGACAGTGGTGGTGGTGGTGCTGGTGGCGGCGGCTGTTGTTGCCAGTGGGGTGAAGAGGAATCGCTGAACAGTGCCATTTGGCATCGCAGCTTGCATCAGCTGCTGCCCTGGACCCGGAAGTATAGTCACCCCTTGAGGTATCAACTGCAACTGTCCAGTAGTCTGGCCTTGTCCTTGAATCACTACTGTTAAACCTTGATTGCCTCCCTACAGAAAAAACACGTAACATGTGAACAGTGTTTAAAGGATCAATCTGTAAGTATACCATTCTTAATGTTGAAAAGATCCTTTAAAATAATGAAAATATGCATTTGAATGTCTATGGCTTAGCACCTACAAAAACACAGATAAGTGAAAAGAAGGATATGTATTTTAAAAGACTGATGGTGTTGAGTGGAAAAAACATGAATCAATAATCCAGGGTTCCAGTCTGAGTCCTCCACATGGACTGCCAGGAATCCATCTACGAGTATCACCACTCCTCTGGATCTAAGTCTCCCAGTCTATAAAATAAGGGTATCGAAGTGACTGACTAAGGTTTCCACAAAATTCTGGTGCTAAATCACCTTATTTATATTCATATTATTTTATAACTTTCAAAGAAACTTTAAATATGTCTCATATGATTCTCACAATAGACTGGTGACTTTGTGGAGTAGGGAAAGTATTACTACACTCCTCTGACCAATTAGGAAACTCAAGTTAGAAAGTTTAAATCCGGGCTTCCCTGGTGGTCCAGTGGGTAAGGACACCGCCTTTCAGTGCAAGGGCCGCCGGTTCGATCCCTGGCCTGGGAAGATCCCACGTGCTGCGGAGCGGCTGGACCGACGTGTCCAATTACCAAGCCGGAGCTCTGGGGCGCATGCGCCCAGAGCTGGTGCTCTGCGACAACAGAGGACACTGCGATGCGAGGCCCATACGGGCCGAAGAACAAAGATGGATGAAAATGGACAAATGAAAGACCAACAGAAGTGGCCCGCCTGCCCCCCTCCCTACCCCACCCCCATCAAATAAATAAATAAATTAATTAATTAAAAAAAAGAAAGTTTAAATCCCTTGCCCACAGTTAGAGAGCAAGTTCAAGGTGAGATACAATGAGAAGTTCAGGTCTCCTAGTTTCAATTTTTTCACCATGTACTAAACTATTTAGAGTGTATGTATGTCCAAGTATAGAAAGTTTAGGGTACTAGACATGGAATGCAAATAACACATGAGTAAGGTCACTAATGCCTAAGTAGTCATCAAAATAAGGACCAGGAATTAACATTTCCTTAAGTACTACCTCTTTTGTCATTAATCCTCAACCACCAGGAACATGGAGAATTAGAAAGCAAATGTAAAACCAACCCACTCCAAATCCCCAACAGCCCAAATGGATGCTACAAAGGTCATAGCCTGAGCTCCACGCACTTTTCCTCATGAGCTCCACGTACTTTTACTCATAAGCACTTTTACTCATGAATAACACTTTTGCTCTTCTAAAATACTTTTTGTGCACAGTCAAAATTACATAAAACACAAAGTACAGTTTAAAGAATAATCATAAAGCGAATATCTAGGAACCCAGCATTCAGGTCATCATTGCCAGTATCTGAGAAGTTGAGCATGTGACCTCTGCTCTGATCTTGATCCCTTCTTCCGCCCTGGAGGGAAGGAAGCACTTGTCTCATGTCTCCAGATCTGCAGGTCCTCCTGCTGTGACCACATTGGCACAGATCCCTACAGGGGCCCAGGCTCACCACTGCAGGAGCGCCATTCACAAAGAATACGAAGGGGGCCCCCTGCTCCCCTCTCCAGGAAGGCAGTGCAGCAGCCCTCTAACCCTACACAACAGAGCTGGTTTTGCCTGTTTGTGAATCTCAGGCAAGTAGATCATAACGTAAGTTCGGTTGTTACAGGCTTCTTCACTTAGCTCAACAATGCAGTTCTACATATCGGCAGTCTGTTTATTTCAGCTGCTGTAGGAAGGCACCACACCTTATTTACGTAATTGACTGCCACTGACTACATTCATGTCCATTATTCTGTGCTCAGATGAACAAGAACTTTTCTAGAGGACACGGTTAGGAGAACCACTGTGACCTGGGGCATGGGTGTAGTGTCGAGGAGCTTTACAAGGTGGTTTAACCAATTTATATTATTACCAGTTGTATAGAGTTCATTCCACTCCATATCTTTACTACCTCTTGATTCTGTCTGACATTTTAGTTTATACTAATCTTTTGAGTATATGGTTTTAAAACACATTTCCTTCATTACTAACAAAGATCAGCAGTTTTTTGGACTTGTGGACATTCAGAGTTCCTCTTTTCTCCTTAAGTGTGTTTGTTTTATTTTCTACCAAGTTATCTGGATTTTTCTTCCCATCTTAATCTGAAATTCTTATTTCTAATGTCGTTGAACTTGTAACTCTTTTCCTTTGTGGTGAAGTATTTTCTGTCTTTAAGGAGTTTTTCCCTGCCTTCTGGAAGTATTAAAGTTTTACTTTCACAGTCAGGACTTTAGTCTTCCTGAGTTTATAAGTGAGGCTGTGATCTAAGTTCACGGCTTTCCATATATTTTCAACCGCCCCAGGACCTGTTATTGAAAGGTCTGTCCCTGTCAATGATCTGCAGCGTTACCCATGTCACATAACAGGTATCCACATACGCATGCCCCTTTTCTGTACCTGTTGGTCTAGCTATCTGGTACTTGTTGTGCCTGTACCTTATTATACTGATTAGTGAAGCATTACAATAAGTCTTGATATCCGGCTACCACATAGGGCAAATCCTTCCTTTCTTCAAAGGCATTACAGTCATTCTGGATCCTTTGAATTTACATATAATTTTTTTTTTATAGGTAAGAAATGGATTTATTCAGATTCAGAGAAAGCACACTCCACAGACAGAGTGTGGGCCATCACAGAGCAAATCCAGTGGCTTGAATTTACATATAAATTTCAAAAAATCAGCTTGTCAAGTTTTAAAACATCTCTCTCAGGAATGTGATGGGAACTGCATTTAATCTATGGATTACTACTGGAAGAACTGGTGGTAATACAGGGTATTGGCAAGAAAACACCTTAATGTACTCATACTTTACTTTTCCCCAGCAAATTAGTTAATAAAATTTTAGTGGTTCACAGGGTTATCTATCTTGCTGTTACAGCGCACAATCTCAGGAGTCTGGACAGTTGAGAGTTATTACATCCTGCCTTTAAAAAGTATTTTTGTTTGATTCCAGGAAACAGCCATTTCTTCAAATAAGTACATTTTTAAACCTCCCAAAATAATTAGAACATATTTGAAAACTTATAGCAAGAGTAAGTAAGATCACTTCTAAAGTTAGAAGGGAAGTCACATTACTTACGTGGCCCTGTGTTAACTGAGTTAGTTGAGCCATGGTGAGTTTCACCTGTCCTTGCTGGGGACGAGGGGGCTGTGGCGTTGAAGGCTGTAGATTCGCAGTGGTTGTTCCTGAAGTTAACCCTTTCTGTGTAGGTGCTGAGGAAACAGTACTAGGGGCAGAGATCGCAGTGGAGACAGGCTGCCCTCTGATGATCTGCGTCACCACCTGCTGAGGAGCACCTATGTAAACAGAAAAACATTAGCGTGTTTCCGTGCCCTGGGCAGTATTCTGAGTTGAAACAGCATTTGACACTTAGGACGAATATATTCTTCTCAATGTTCAAAAAGGCTTTATGAGATGCCGACAAGCAGATGCACAAGGCAATATACCTGCACCCAAAGAACCCACCTGGTTGTCAGTGAGTCTGTTTTCACTCAACTCAATGACAACCATTCTGCCATTCCTGCTCTCTGCAGTAGTGTCAAGAAACAATAAATGCTCTTCCTGTGCATCTAAAGCCAAAATGATAACAGAAAAGATGGAAGAGAATATGTAAAAAGTAGCTAGAGGCAGTCTGTCCTTAGGAACACAAACTAAAAATAAGATAATAATCTAATATATAATTAATGTAGAAATCTGAGTTTATTATTCATTAGTAATTAACATCACATTTCTGAAGTTTTATATTCACTCCCTGTTTTTCCTTCTGTGTCCACATATATATTTCTATGTTTATTTCTTTTAATGACTGGTACTTAATATTACTGCATTATATATAAGAATTAAACCTATTTGACACTTAGAACATTTTTCTCCCTTTCTTCTTTTAAATAACACCATGGTGAAACCCTTGCTTATAAATACTTTTGTGATTCTAATTATTTCCTTAGAATAAACTCCTCCTAAAGATATTGGGTTCATGAGACGAATGCATTACTAAACTGAATTTTATTTGTTTAGTATTTTTTTTTTCACTAAATTGAATTTTAGAAAGGTTATACCCATTCATACTCCCACCACCACTGGGCACCCATTTCTTTGAACCTTTGCCAGCCCTATCACTAAAGCAACATGTTCCACAATCAGAAATAGTATGATAGCATTTCTTCAATTGGTCTAGTTGGTATCATGCTCCTAAATTCTAGTGGCTTGTGAATATGCTTTAAAAACTGGCAATACAAGTGTTCTACCGTTACTCTTTCTTCTAAACTTTCCTGGGTTATTGTCATCATTCTTCACGATGAACCGAAAAGTAGTGTCATATATATAGGTAAGTGCCTGATGTGAGAACCTCTGGACTCTGACCCTACGGTCTTGTACTGCAGTTCAAGGAACAGTTCATGAAAAGTTACTTCTTCACTTTGTACTGATACAGAGTCACCCCTAAACACAGATGGATAAAAGGGTTGGTACTGATTATGATAATTCAGATGACTCCAATATGTATGTTTTAATCTATTTTTAGATTATCACTGAAATGCAAATTCAAAAAGTAAAACACAGGCTAGCGTGATGGTAGGAACAGGGAAACACTGACTTGCACACACTCGGACACACATCGACACACATCCACCCTCCCTCCACCTCTCTGACTATAGCTCTGAAGAGTCTCACTGTCTTCACTGGGCCCCAGCAGTCCCACTGGCCACCCTGTTCTTCTATGACACATCAGACACTCATGTATGTTCGCATATGCAAATATATGTATATTATTATTTATCATCTATAAACTTCTTCTTGAGTTTCATCTTCCCTTTAAGTTAGCTCTCTGACAGCTATTTTATTTTATTTTTTTAAACCTTTATTTTACTTTTAACTTTTACAGAGTTTTGTTGTTTACAGATATGCATGTCCCCAGATTAGTCATATGCATATCCCCCTCTTCCCACCCCTCCCGACTATCACACAGCACCCCTGAAGGGTCCCCTTTTCTCATACAGCAATGACTATAGCTATTTTCTTCACATATGATAGTACAGGCCTTCATGCTACTTCCTTTATGCCTCCCACCCTCTGTTCTGACAGCTATTTTAAAATACAAATAGATTTTAAATTTTGGCAACTGTTGTAGTAACAAATCATACTTTCTTCTCTGGGGTAAATTTTGCTTAGGCATTAGGAAACTGCTTTTAAAAAAATGCCATGCAATGCTTCATATTGTAATTATGCTAAATTTGTAAAATGAATGGGAAAAAATCATTCCCACCTTGCCTATATGCCCTGAAACTATTTCTTGGCTTGTGAATATGCTTTAAACTGGCAATACAAGTGTTCTACGTTACTCTTTCTTCTAAACTTTCCTGGGTTATTGTCATCATTCTTCACGATGAACCGAAAAGTAGTGTCATATATATAGGTAAGTGCCTGATGTGAGAACCTCTGGACTCTGACCCTACGGTCTTGTACTGCAGTTCAAGGAACAGTTCATGAAAAGTTACTTCTTCACTTTGTACTGATACAGAGTCACCCCTAAACACAGATGGATAAAAGGGTTGGTACTGATTATGATAATTCAGATGACTCCAATATGTATGTTTTAATCTATTTTTAGATTATCACTGAAATGCAAATTCAAAAAGTAAAACACAGGCTAGCGTGATGGTAGGAACAGGGAAACACTGACTTGCACACACTCGGACACACATACGACACACATCCACCCTCCCTCCACCTCTCTGACTATAGCTCTGAAGAGTCTCACTGTCTTCACTGGGCCCCAGCAGTCCCACTGGCCACCCTGTTCTTCTATGACACATCAGACACTCATGTATGTTCGCATATGCAAATATATGTATATTATTATTTATCATCTATAAACTTCTTCTTGAGTTTCATCTTCCCTTTAAGTTAGCTCTCTGACAGCTATTTTATTTTATTTTTTTAAACCTTTATTTTACTTTTAACTTTTACAGAGTTTTGTTGTTTACAGATATGCATGTCCCCAGATTAGTCATATGCATATCCCCCTCTTCCCACCCCTCCCGACTATCACACAGCACCCCTGAAGGGTCCCCTTTTCTCATACAGCAATGACTATAGCTATTTTCTTCACATATGATAGTACAGGCCTTCATGCTACTTCCTTTATGCCTCCCACCCTCTGTTCTGACAGCTATTTTAAAATACAAATAGATTTTAAATTTTGGCAACTGTTGTAGTAACAAATCATACTTTCTTCTCTGGGGTAAATTTTGCTTAGGCATTAGGAAACTGCTTTTAAAAAAATGCCATGCAATGCTTCATATTGTAATTATGCTAAATTTGTAAAATGAATGGGAAAAAAAATCATTCCCCCACCTTGCCTATATGCCCTGAAACTATTTCTTATAAGAAGGAAATTGAAAAAAGAAAAAAAAAAAAGAAGGAAATTGTTTCTCAACCATTTCAAAGAATTTCATCCATAAAACCATGAGGTCTGGAATTGGTTTTGTTTTTTTAAAATTTATTTATTTATTTATTTGTGGGGGCGGACTGGGGAGGGAGGGGGGCGGGCCGGCCACTACTATTGGTCTTTCATTTCTCCATTTTCATCCATCGTTGTTCTTTGGCCCCTGTGGGCCTCCCATCGCAGTGGTCTCTGTTGTCGCAGAGCACCCACTCTGGGCGCATGCGCTCCAGAGCTCCAGCTCGGTGATTGGACACATCAGTCCAGCCGCTCCGCGGCATGTGGGATCTTCCCAGGCCAGGGATTGAACCGGCGCCCCGGCGCCCCTTGCACTGCTAGGCGGTGTCCTTACCCAATGGACCACCAGGGAAGTCCTGAAATTCTTTTTTGTAGGTAATACTATGAGAGCTTTCCAAATTTCTCTCCTTGGCATGAGTCATTAAGACTTGAAATGTAGGGGACTTCCCTGGCAGTCCACTGGCTTCCAAATGAGCATGGGTTCGATCCCTAGTCGGGGAGCTAGGATTCCACAGCTAGCTATGCGGTTCAGCCAAAACAATTACTTAAAAAGATACGAAATTTATAAGCACAGTATTTAATTATGCCTTGTTATTCAAAAAGATTTAGTTCATTCTTTGCGCAATTCCTCATTCTTACTTTTAGCAATCATCTTGCTTCCTCTTGCCAAGATCAGACTTGCAAAAAAAGTTTTAATATTTGCCTTTTCTGTCTCATAATCATTATTACTTTATTTATTTTTAAATTTTGGCCTCTTTTATTGATTTTTTTATCCATTTATTTTCATTCATCTTTATTCTTTGGCCTGTGTGGGCCTCCCATTACAGGGGTCTCTCTCACTGCAGTGCACTGGCTCTATGTGCACGTGCTCTAGAACGCTGGCTCATAATTGGACACGCCAGTCCAGCTGCTCCGCTCCATGGCACGTGGGATCTTTCCAAGCCAGGGATCGAACTGGTCCCACTTGTATTGCAAGGCAGACTCTTTACCCACTGGACCACCAGTGAAGCCCACTTGTATTTATTTTGTTTCCTCTCGTTTTCACTTAAGACTTACTTTATATATTTTTATAACTTTTGATTAACATTTAATATGTTTTTTTGGTCTGTTTTGTTCATCAGTATGCTTCAACAGCCTAGAGCAGGTGCTGAGGTATTTGCTGAATGAGTGAATTTGCCTCTCAGTTCAGTCTGCAGCCTGGCTTAGTTGCTATTTAATAATCTGTTTGTAAGGAAACATTTTAACACAAAAGTGACTTTTGAAAACACACATTCTTAAATTCCCAGTAAAGGTTAATACCTTAATACCAGTTTCTAGCTTCACTGTGAAAAATGTAGCCTACACACGGTCCACTTTATAGAATTCATCCAGGTTTTACCTATGGCTCATTGTAAGGCCATTCTCATAAGAACAGCTCATAAAATATTTACCACTAAGGTGTATTCCTAAAGGCACAAAAATTGATATAGTCTGGTTCTGGTCTACTATGCTGCTGTTAATCCTTCTTGATTTCAAATTGGTTTTGCTTTATATATGTTCAATGACATCTTATTTAAAGATCTAAGATGGCATCTTCATTGCAATCTATTTTTTTTTTTCATTGTAATCTTTAAGTCAATATAAATTGACCCTCTTGGTTCTAGTTATTAAATACTGAATTTGACTTTGTTCAATATTTGTAGGATTATCCATATCTTCCCTCTGCCCCTTCCTTGTTCTTTTTTTTTTTTTTTTTTCCTTTATTTTATGTATCTTTGACCATCTTTTTATTTACCTTTTGTGGTAATCTGCTTTTAGGTATGTTTCTCATAAAGGTATAGTTTTTTTTATCCATTTATTTTCATTCATCTTTATTCTTTGGCCTGTGTGGGCCTCCCATTACAGGGGTCTCTCTCACTGCAGTGCACTGGCTCTATGTGCACGTGCTCTAGAACGCTGGCTCATAATTGGACACGCCAGTCCAGCTGCTCCGCTCCATGGCACGTGGGATCTTTCCAAGCCAGGGATCGAACTGGTCCCACTTGTATTGCAAGGCAGACTCTTTACCCACTGGACCACCAGTGAAGCCCACTTGTATTTATTTTGTTTCCTCTCGTTTTCACTTAAGACTTACTTTATATATTTTTATAACTTTTGATTAACATTTAATATGTTTTTTTGGTCTGTTTTGTTCATCAGTATGCTTCAACAGCCTAGAGCAGGTGCTGAGGTATTTGCTGAATGAGTGAATTTGCCTCTCAGTTCAGTCTGCAGCCTGGCTTAGTTGCTATTTAATAATCTGTTTGTAAGGAAACATTTTAACACAAAAGTGACTTTTGAAAACACACATTCTTAAATTCCCAGTAAAGGTTAATACCTTAATACCAGTTTCTAGCTTCACTGTGAAAAATGTAGCCTACACACGGTCCACTTTATAGAATTCATCCAGGTTTTACCTATGGCTCATTGTAAGGCCATTCTCATAAGAACAGCTCATAAAATATTTACCACTAAGGTGTATTCCTAAAGGCACAAAAATTGATATAGTCTGGTTCTGGTCTACTATGCTGCTGTTAATCCTTCTTGATTTCAAATTGGTTTTGCTTTATATATGTTCAATGACATCTTATTTAAAGATCTAAGATGGCATCTTCATTGCAATCTATTTTTTTTTTTCATTGTAATCTTTAAGTCAATATAAATTGACCCTCTTGGTTCTAGTTATTAAATACTGAATTTGACTTTGTTCAATATTTGTAGGATTATCCATATCTTCCCTCTGCCCCTTCCTTGTTCTTTTTTTTTTTTTTTTTTCCTTTATTTTATGTATCTTTGACCATCTTTTTATTTACCTTTTGTGGTAATCTGCTTTTAGGTATGTTTCTCATAAAGGTATAGTTTTTTTCCACTCAGTCTTTATAGGTTTCAACTTTTTTAACATGGGACCTTTAACATTTTCATTAAAAATGGCAGGCACTGCCTCTGTAATCTGGTTTTATGGTTTCCACTTAAATGCTTCTTAGTCATTTGTTTGATTTTACATGTCATTTGCCACAAAGACTGCTTTCTTTGTTGACTCTCTTTCTTCCAATGATTTGAATGTATATATCCCATTTATAAGAGGTTTTAAGAACATTTTTAACAAGTCTACTTCAGTCTGCTTGTCTCTTATTGACAATGCCAGAAATGAAATAAAATCGATGCGTACATCCCATCATGAGTGAAATCTAGTATACTTTGAAATCTTAATTCATATTGGTATTGTCTAATATGTAGAGTGCCAAATACAGAATATTCTACATTTCCTCCACTGGCTGTTTAGATGTGAAAAGACGGTGCTGGTAGGATGAATACCTGGCTGTACCATCACCGGTGTTCGGATAATTGCCTTTCCTAGGGGTGGCTGCTGGAGTGGCGTTCTAATCACCGTCATGCCAGGGCGGATCTGAGGCCCGCTGATGACCTACAAATGACACAAATGACAAGGAATTACAATGTTTTTAAAAGACTAGAGCACAATGGACTTAGAACAGAGACCTTTAAGCATTCTGTATTGATAAACATGTCTACCGAAATAACAGAGGCTCTTGGACGCTACATACTAAATTATATTAAGAATCAGAATAAAGATAGAATTTTGAATGGAGAAAATTTAATGGCCTAGGAAAAGCTTGCTCTATAACCACCATAGCTGCTCACAGGAAAATGACGAGTCCTAGTTTTCCTGAGTTACAATCATTATCTGTAACCCAGAGAACACAGGCGAGCAAGATTGGAAACTGTGTGTTTTCATACTTTAAAGGAGAGACCACGGAGCATATTATTTTCTGTGTTAGGTTTAGAACATCCTCAAGTCTGCAAAACACTCAATCTTTTCCATAAGACTAGTGCCAAAGAAATGATGTATCTAATATGTGTGCGTATCACACATATTAGTAGTTGTAAAGTAGTTGATAGACTGCTTTCAGGGCTGTGGACTGTATTTTTAATTCTACTTCTGGGTGAAAATGCCGGGTGATTCAGTGTTCCCCATTGTTTTCAGGTAAGAAATGTCCTTCGTAAAAATCCTGAAAACGCAATCTTATGACTCATAAACTATACTAATGTGCTATTAATAAACTGTTAAAAATTAAAAACAACTCACTAGGAATACAACCAACGGATTTTTTAAAAAAACTATACTTTGTCAGAGATTAAGTAAAAGGCAAAGAAAAAAAACCTATAAATTGGATTAATCCTGGAGGAGGTCATTCTAAACACTTCAGCAAAGTGGTTCACATCCGATAAAGCCTGTAAACAACTCTTACTTGGGAAGCAGTTGTGGTTCCTCCGGAGCCTGAGGTGTTGGGCCTAATGGTGACCGTTGCTGTCCTGGGTTGGAACGAAGTGAAGGTTTGCTGACTTGTACCTGTACTCGATGGAATGATACCCAGGACTTTCTGCTGAACTTGAACAACGCCTTAAAAAAAGATGAAGACGTCATTAATAACTGCCCCTTTAACAAAAGCTCAGGTATTTCTTGGTTTCTGAGGAGAAACTAGTTGTGGCGGGGATTTTTAGTGGGCTACATAAAATGTGAGATCCGAAGACTGAAATCAGTGAAAAGGAAATGAAAAATAATGGCAACAGTATGATCTGGCAAATGTGAATTAAAACTCTCCACATTTCCCTTACCTCCTTGGGTTGCTGGCACATTTACAGCGACAATCTTGCTGTTTGCAGGAAGTGGTAGTTTGGTAATTACTTTTCCTGCCATAGTGACTGGATTGCCTGTAATTTGGAACGTCTGACCTGTGCTGGCAATGGTTGTAGCAGATGTGGCAGCCGTGCTGGTGGCTAATGGGGTATAAGACATTCAATAAGCTTCAGATTTAAAATAACCAGCAACGTAGTGACTTCTAGGAAGGCACCAATGCATGAAATGTGGCTCATTTTTGTATTTTTCTTTTTTTAAAAAAAAAATTCCTCTCCACTCCAAGTACGTGAACCATGTACATGTTGAAAGTGAAATAATGTAGGAGAGGAGTTTCGCTAATGTAATATAAGGAATATTCTCTGAAACAAACCTACTGTAACAGTTGGTTTGCATATCTGGCTGCAGAAGAAAGACAATCTTCTAAAGAAACGTTTCATTTCAGTAAGAAATTCTACTTCTGGGTGAAAATGCCGGGTGATTCAGTGTTCCCCATTGTTTTCAGGTAAGAAATGTCCTTCGTAAAAATCCTGAAAACGCAATCTTATGACTCATAAACTATACTAATGTGCTATTAATAAACTGTTAAAAATTAAAAACAACTCACTAGGAATACAACCAACGGATTTTTTAAAAAAACTATACTTTGTCAGAGATTAAGTAAAAGGCAAAGAAAAAAAACCTATAAATTGGATTAATCCTGGAGGAGGTCATTCTAAACACTTCAGCAAAGTGGTTCACATCCGATAAAGCCTGTAAACAACTCTTACTTGGGAAGCAGTTGTGGTTCCTCCGGAGCCTGAGGTGTTGGGCCTAATGGTGACCGTTGCTGTCCTGGGTTGGAACGAAGTGAAGGTTTGCTGACTTGTACCTGTACTCGATGGAATGATACCCAGGACTTTCTGCTGAACTTGAACAACGCCTTAAAAAAAGATGAAGACGTCATTAATAACTGCCCCTTTAACAAAAGCTCAGGTATTTCTTGGTTTCTGAGGAGAAACTAGTTGTGGCGGGGATTTTTAGTGGGCTACATAAAATGTGAGATCCGAAGACTGAAATCAGTGAAAAGGAAATGAAAAATAATGGCAACAGTATGATCTGGCAAATGTGAATTAAAACTCTCCACATTTCCCTTACCTCCTTGGGTTGCTGGCACATTTACAGCGACAATCTTGCTGTTTGCAGGAAGTGGTAGTTTGGTAATTACTTTTCCTGCCATAGTGACTGGATTGCCTGTAATTTGGAACGTCTGACCTGTGCTGGCAATGGTTGTAGCAGATGTGGCAGCCGTGCTGGTGGCTAATGGGGTATAAGACATTCAATAAGCTTCAGATTTAAAATAACCAGCAACGTAGTGACTTCTAGGAAGGCACCAATGCATGAAATGTGGCTCATTTTTGTATTTTTCTTTTTTTAAAAAAAAAATTCCTCTCCACTCCAAGTACGTGAACCATGTACATGTTGAAAGTGAAATAATGTAGGAGAGGAGTTTCGCTAATGTAATATAAGGAATATTCTCTGAAACAAACCTACTGTTACAGTTGGTTTGCATAACTGGCTGCAGAAGAAAGACAATCTTCTAAAGAAACGTTTCATTTCAGTAAGCAAAGGACTGAAATTTCTTTTTCTTGAATGAAAGCAAGCTTTTACTTAATCACAGGTGTGTACCTGAATTTGACTGGCCTTGCTTAACCCAGGTGGCAAAAGTCTGATGGAAGTTCTTGTTCTGCTGGAATGTTACTGTGGCAGGAGATCCAACTTTAGTAGTCAGTACCATTTTAGTTCCAGTTGTAACTGAGCCACTTATGGGGGCCACCATAACTTTCTGTGCTGGAGAAATGGTACTAGTTGTACTGTTTGTTGGGGAAGCAGTGGAAGCTGCAATGACTGTAGGCTTCTGCTGTTCCAATCGTTTCTAGAAAAGTCAGGGAGAGAAATCATGAACCAAACTTGTTCCAAATAAAAATACCATTTTGTAAGAAGTCCAGTCACACAATTTCTCCTAATCTAAGAAACTTCTGGGCTTCCCTGGAGGTTCAGTGTGTAAAGAGTCCGTCCTGCAGTGCAAGGGGCGCCAGTTTGATCCCTGACCTGGGAAGATCCCACATGCCGCGGAGCGGCTGGACTGGTGTGTCTAATTATGAGCCAGCGCTCTGGAGCACATGTGCCCAGAGCCAGTGCTCTGCAACAAGAGAGGCCACTGCAATGGGAGGCCCACACAGGTCAAAGAATAAAGATGAAAATAAAATAAATGAAAATAAATAAATGAAAAACCAGTAAGAGGCCAAAATTAAAAAAAAAGAAACTTTCCCAAATTTCTAAAATATGTTACTTTTTGAAAATGTGCTCATGTAAATTTACACCTGGAAGGCAATATTTTCAGGACTCTAAATCACATATACTTTATTAAAAGTAGTTTTTAATGATACAAATTTGAAATGATCATGTTTTATCTGTCTATGCAAAGGTCAAAGCATCCAGACTAAAAATGCCAAGAAACGCGTTGCTAGAGACTAGGATACCATGAGATTCAGTGGTGCGGCTGAGAACAGACAGCAAATGACAGGCCTGTAAAAGGACTCTTTTACCATGATGTTAATATATCCAATCATAAAGAACGTGTCAGGTTGTTTTGTTTTATTTTTTTGGCTGCTTCATGTGACACACAGATTCTTAATTCCCCAACCAGCAGTGATCAAACCCATGTACCCTGCAACGGAAATGTGGTATCTTAACCACTAGACCACTAGGGAAGTCCCTAAGAACAAGTCAGTGTTTATAACACTTTTTCTAGACTTATATATAGAGAGAGAGGGTTTCTTTTTTTTTAAATTATATAATTATTTTTATTTTACTTTTACAGAGTTTTGTCGTTTATAGCTATACATAAATCCAAATTAGTCAGAGGTATACTGAAACTTTGATAAAAGTCAGATGACCTACAATAAACTGCTATAAAAGATGTACCAGAACTTGAAAGAAAAATATATTATAAAATATGAGGGAAAAGGTAAAACATGAGGTAATAAAGAATCTGATTTACTTGTATGTAATTTTTAACTTAGTCATGTGCAACTAAGTTAATGACATCTGTTTTTTCTAGTTCTATTATAGCTACATCCTGAAAATTTATGTATTCAAGTTTGGCTAAAACCTTTTATAGTATCTTCTTAACAAAATGAAGCAGTAATTATCTCTTCCGTGGGTCCCTATGTAGTCAGGCACCTAAGGTCCATCATAGTAATGGAAATACTAAGACATCGAGTAGCCCGATGACTACTAGTTACAACAAACTTTATACTTTTACTACAGTTTTCTTCTTCATAGACTTAACAGATATTTTACAGATCGAAATTTTAGAAAAAAATCATCTTTAGAACCACTTTCCCAAATTTCTAAAATATGTTACTTTTTGAAAATGTGCTCATGTAAATTTACACCTGGAAGGCAATATTTTCAGGACTCTAAATCACATATACTTTATTAAAAGTAGTTTTTAATGATACAAATTTGAAATGATCATGTTTTATCTGTCTATGCAAAGGTCAAAGCATCCAGACTAAAATGCCAAGAAACGCGTTGCTAGAGACTAGGATACCATGAGATTCAGTGGTGCGGCTGAGAACAGACAGCAAATGACAGGCCTGTAAAAGGACTCTTTTACCATGATGTTAATATATCCAATCATAAAGAACGTGTCAGGTTGTTTTGTTTTATTTTTTTGGCTGCTTCATGTGACACACAGATTCTTAATTCCCCAACCAGCAGTGATCAAACCCATGTACCCTGCAACGGAAATGTGGTATCTTAACCACTAGACCACTAGGGAAGTCCCTAAGAACAAGTCAGTGTTTATAACACTTTTCTAGACTTATATAGAGAGAGAGGGTTTCTTTTTTTTTAAATTATATAATTATTTTTATTTTACTTTTACAGAGTTTTGTCGTTTATAGCTATACATAAATCCAAATTAGTCAGAGGTATACTGAAACTTTGATAAAAGTCAGATGACCTACAATAAACTGCTATAAAAGATGTACCAGAACTTGAAAGAAAAATATATTATAAAATATGAGGGAAAAGGTAAAACATGAGGTAATAAAGAATCTGATTTACTTGTATGTAATTTTTAACTTAGTCATGTGCAACTAAGTTAATGACATCTGTTTTTTCTAGTTCTATTATAGCTACATCCTGAAAATTTATGTATTCAAGTTTGGCTAAAACCTTTTATAGTATCTTCTTAACAAAATGAAGCAGTAATTATCTCTTCCGTGGGTCCCTATGTAGTCAGGCACCTAAGGTCCATCATAGTAATGGAAATACTAAGACATCGCAGTAGCCCGATGACTACTAGTTACAACAAACTTTATACTTTTACTACAGTTTTCTTCTTCATAGACTTAACAGATATTTTACAGATCGAAATTTTGCAGGAAAAAAAAAATCATCTTTAGAAACTTCTCACTGGGACTTTTCTGACAGTCCAGTGGTTAACACGCTGTGCTTCCGTAGAGAACTCTGCTCACTGGATGGGAGGGGAGTTTAGAAGAGAATGGACACATGTATATATATAATGGCTAAATCTCTCGGCTGTTCACCTGAAGCGACATTATTCATTGGGTCTATTCCAATACAAGATAAAAAGTTAAAAAAAAGACTGGCTTCACAGAAAAGGGTGAAGGTTCACTCCCCGGTTGGAGAACTAAGGTCCCATGTGCTGTATGACACGATGCAGCCAAAAAATAAGACAGAAACTCTGCATTGAAATATAAATATAATAAAGAAGACCTTATACTTCAAACACTGTTCTTCAGATAGGCACACTTTTTTGTAGAACCACAGCTTGGCATACCCACAGAGAATACTTTCAAGTACTGTCAAGTACTGAAATTAGGATATGTGTGAGATACATGTAAAAACAAAACCACAGAGATATATAATTACTGTACATGAGCGTGGCTAAAAATGTCAATTTGTTGCCAGGTGGGACACTACCAACTCCCCCACCTGCTGGGCAGCCAATCGCTGCTGTTTGAGGTGAGCCTCCATTTGGGCCTTGAAGTCCTCAGCCTTCTTCTGTTCACTAACCTTAGCCTGCTGCTCCACTGCTTGGGCCTTTTCCTTCTCCACTCTGCAGGGAAAGAAAGGAGGCACGGGTCAGAAACTACAGGCAGGCTCAGAGACGCTGTGGATTTGGTTCCAGACCACTGCAATAAAGCAAATACTGCAAGAAAGTAATACTTTTTTTTTTTGGTTTTCCAGTTCATATAAAAGTGACATGTACACTAAACTGTAGATTAAGTATGCAACGGCACTGTACCTAAAAATATATATACAAACCTTAATTTAAGAAACACTTGGGTGCTAAAAAAGGCTAACAGTCACCTGCGCCGTCAGTGAGCCATAGTAGTAACATCAAAGACCACTGATAGGGGGTGGGAGGGAGGTTCAAGAGGGAGGGAATATATGTATGCATATGGCTGATTTGTGCTGTTGCAGGGCAGAAACCAACACAACACTGTAAAGCAACTACCCTCCAATTAAAAGAAAAATCACAGATCAGAACAAATATAATAATAATGAAACAATTTGAAATATTGTGGGAATTACCAAAATGTGACACAGAGACATGAAAGTGAGCGAATGGTGTCTGGAAGTGATGCCAACAGACATGCTCAACGCAGGGCTGCCGCAAACCTTCAGTTTGTCAAAGCAAACAAACAAAAAGCGGTATCTGCAAAGCACAAGAAAGTGAGGATGCCTGTAACCTATCAGGCAACTGGCATCTAATATTAAGTGAAATCTGGTTATGTTTTACATCAAAAAGTTTTACACTTTTTCACATGAAAAGTACAGAAGTATTTCCATTTAAAAATAAAACATTTCAATCAAGGTAACTGAAAACTGACAAGCAGGTGATAACTCATAAAAATTAGGAAGAGGACCTTATAAACAATATACAGCTAGAGAATCAAAAGATGGAGCAAAATTTGGACATATCAAATCAAGGGGTAATTCTTAAATTCTGAAGTGATAGAAATCTTCCACATCTGACCACATGCAAACCATTTCCTTACCTCTCAGCAAACGCCCGGATCTCCCATAATTCCAGCTCTTCCTCGGCCACCCAAGTTTCGATAATCACAGGGCCAGTTTGCTTGGGCGTTTCTGGTCTCTTTGGCCAACGCACTCGATCGGAGGCCTTTCCTCTGAGGTGTAGGTGTTTCTTTGGAAAAGAAACCAGAGTATTTTAAGCAATATAGCTTCTAAATTTATAGTACTTCTGGCATCTTCTCTTATATCATGAAAAGCGGGGATTGGCAAAGTTTTCTTAAAGGGCCAGATGGTAACTACTTTAGACTATGCAGGCCAGATGGTCTCTGTTACAACTTCTCAACGCTGCTCTTTGTACCATAAAAGGAGCCAAAGACAATATCTATGTGAATAAGTGTGGCTGTGTTCCAGTCAAACTTTATTAACAAAAGCGGTTGGTGGGTCAAAGCTGATGGGCCATGGTTTGCTGCCCTGATATAAAAAGCCCTCTGAGCCTTTATGCAGCCTGTTCCCTCTACCAGGACACAATGCCTAGCCCCCTTCCCCCTCATTTCATGGATGCCTAATCATCCTTTGGACCACAACATGGACACAACCTCCTTCAAGAAGCACAGCGTGTTCCTCCTGGGTAGGCTGGATGTCCCTGACATGCTCAACCCTAGCAATCTGTATTTCCCTATCAGGCGCCAAGAGGGATCAGAGAGTTACTAAGGCAAAGGAAGGATCGGAAACTATTAAGAATAGATATAATCTCCAATGATAAGATTTCAAAAGTAGCGAAAGACAAGCACTGAATCTTCCCATATGTTCAGGAAAGAGGAAAGCAGTAGAATCACAGGCAAGTAACAGAAGGAAACTGAAATAGCAGCAGGCCCTGGACTGTATGAAGTGGCACAAGAAGACTGACTGCAGGAGGCGGTGGGGGCACAGTTGGCTGTGGGGTCGAGACGGGTCAGGAACAAGTGTTTCCATCTGTGTGTGTCTGATTAGGACAGATCAAATCCTTATAAACAATATACAGCTAGAGAATCAAAAGATGGAGCAAAATTTGGACATATCAAATCAAGGGGTAATTCTTAAATTCTGAAGTGATAGAAATCTTCCACATCTGACCACATGCAAACCATTTCCTTACCTCTCAGCAAACGCCCGGATCTCCCATAATTCCAGCTCTTCCTCGGCCACCCAAGTTTCGATAATCACAGGGCCAGTTTGCTTGGGCGTTTCTGGTCTCTTTGGCCGCAACGCACTCGATCGTAGGCCTTTCCTCTGAGGTGTAGGTGTTTCTTTGGAAAAGAAACCAGAGTATTTTAAGCAATATAGCTTCTAAATTTATAGTACTTCTGGCATCTTCTCTTATATCATGAAAAGCGGGGATTGGCAAAGTTTTCTTAAAGGGCCAGATGGTAACTACTTTAGACTATGCAGGCCAGATGGTCTCTGTTACAACTTCTCAACGCTGCTCTTTGTACCATAAAAGGAGCCAAAGACAATATCTATGTGAATAAGTGTGGCTGTGTTCCAGTCAAACTTTATTAACAAAAGCGGTTGGTGGGTCAAAGCTGATGGGCCATGGTTTGCTGCCCTGATATAAAAAGCCCTCTGAGCCTTTATGCAGCCTGTTCCCTCTACCAGGACACAATGCCTAGCCCCCTTCCCCCTCATTTCATGGATGCCTAATCATCCTTTGGACCACAACATGGACACAACCTCCTTCAAGAAGCACAGCGTGTTCCTCCTGGGTAGGCTGGATGTCCCTGACATGCTCAACCCTAGCAATCTGTATTTCCCTATCAGGCGCCAAGAGGGATCAGAGAGTTACTAAGGCAAAGGAAGGATCGGAAACTATTAAGAATAGATATAATCTCCAATGATAAGATTTCAAAAGTAGCGAAAGACAAGCACTGAATCTTCCCATATGTTCAGGAAAGAGGAAAGCAGTAGAATCACAGGCAAGTAACAGAAGGAAACTGAAATAGCAGCAGGCCCTGGACTGTATGAAGTGGCACAAGAAGACTGACTGCAGGAGACGGCGGTGGGGGGCACAGTTGGCTGTGGGGTCGAGACGGGTCAGGAACAAGTGTTTCCATCTGTGTGTGTCTGCCTATCAATGTTCCAGGACACAGCTAATTAATTATACTAATGCTTCACCATCTATGAGGACAGGAACCCCCCTTTGGGTACTCTTTTCAAAAATATTCACTTATAATTAGAGAAATGCAAATCAAAACTACAATGAGGTATCACCTCACACCCATCAAAATGGCCATCATCAACAAATCGACAGACAATAAATGCTGGAGAGGATGCGGAGAAAAGGGAACACTCCTGCATTGCTGGTGGGAATGTAAATTGATACAGCCTCTATGGAAGAAAGTATGGAGATTCCTTAAAAAACTAAAAATAGAAGCACCATACGACCCAGCAATCCCACTCTTAGGCTTATACCCTGATGAAATCAAATCTGAAAGAAGCACCTGTACCCCAATGTTCATTGCAGCTCTCTATACAATAGCTAGAACATGAAAACAACCTAGAAGTCCATCGATGAACGAATGGATACAAAAGCTCTGGTACATATATACAATGGAATACTACACAGCTATAAAGAGAAATGCAGAAGAATCAGCCCCAATGAGGTGGCTGGATCTAGAACATATCATAAAAAGTGAAGTCAGTCAGAAAGAGAAGGACAAATACAGTATATTAACACATATATATGGAATCTAGCAGGATGGTGATGATGGTGCACGCAGTGAAGCAACGGAAAGACAGACCTGGACAGTGGACATATGGACATTGTGGGGAACAGTGGGTGAGAGGCGTAAAGGAAGTAGCATGAAGGCCTGTACTATCGTAAGTGAAGAAAATAGCTATAGTCATTGCCCTATGAGAAAAGGGGATCCTTCAGGGGTGCTGTGTGATGGTCGGGAGGGGTGGGAAGGGGGGGATATACATATGACTAATCTGGGAACATGCATATCTGTAAACAACAAAACTCTGTAAAAGTTAAAAGTATAATAAAGGTTTTAAAAAAAAAATCTAAATATTTAAGGGGGGAAAAAAAATTCCTATTTACTTCCCAAGATGAGTTTCTAAGTTAATTCAATCAAGATTCAAAAAATTAAATTTATACGTTTAGGGACAATTAACTTCTATAAAATAAGTAAGCTTCTATTTACAGACGGCATTTTCTTTTTATACATTTCTTAACAGATTTCTCCTTAAGTACTTTTATTGCACATATTAAACTATTTTTGTCTCATTATATATCTTGAATCTGAACACCTTATTGGATTCTTTTTGTTGTCAATAGCTTTGATCCTCAAGTCTAGTATTAGTCCACCTTTTGCTTCCTGAAGAAGAGGGCTGGATGCCATTCTTCTATGCGTTTCCCACCTAGTGCCTATCTTATAGATATCTATAAAGGTTTCCTGAAAAACTCTTCACACCTCTTATGCTATTTCTACACTGACCACTGAGGTATTACACAACAGCTTTACCCCATGAGTCAACAAATCTTCATTGACCCCTTATGTGTCAGATTCTGCAGCAGGCTCCAGGACTACAACCAGACAGACTCAGGGCTTCAGTCTGGGAGCTGATGGTCTGGTGTTAACTACTGCCCTACATCTTAATTATTAAGAGGCATTAGAGGCATTCATACCCTTCCTCTGCTTTTCACTGTGACTATAGGCATCACTGTACCCAGTGAAATTGTGCTATGTTTATCACTTAAATAGTATTTTAAAGACAGAATTGTTTGTGATGAAAAAGAACTGCTTTCAAAAGCTCAATAAAGAATTAAACATTGGGCTTCCCTGGTGGCTCAGAATCTGCCTGCCAATGCAGGAGACAAGGATTCGATTCCTGACCCGGGAAGATTCCACACGCTGGGGAGCAACTAAGCCCGTGAGCCACAATTATGGAGCCTGTGCTCTAGAGCCTCAGAGCCACAACTACTGAAGCCCGTGTGCCTAGAGCCCGAGTTCCACAGCAAGAGAAGTCACCGCAACAAGAAGCCTGCTCACCTCAACTAGAAAGGAGCCCCCACTCCCTGCAATTCAGACCCTGCAGCAGCAGTGAAAACCCACAATAGCCAAAAATAAAGAAATAAAAATTTTAAAAAAAGAATTAAACATTGCAAGGCAGGACTCAGATAGGACAGACTGATGGGAGACAGCAGGGGAAGGAGAGGGTAGGATGAATTCAGAGAGTTGCACTGAAATACATACATAACCATGTATAGAACACACAGCTGATGGGAAGCCGCTGTATAGCACAGGGAGCTCAGTCAGGTGCTCTGTGACGACCTCCAGGGCGGGATGGAGGGAGGCTCAAGAGGGAGTGGATGTGCGCATACCCATGGCTGATTCCCGTGGAGGTATGGCAGAAACCAACACGACATGGCAAAGCAATTATCCTCCAATTAAAAATAATTTTTTAAAAAAGGCATTTTAAGATGCCCACAAATACCTATGGACCATGAAATATTAAAAAACAAAACCAAAAACAAACAACAACAAAAAAAATGGAGGGGTGGGAAGGGGGGAACTGCGTGGGGCAGGGGGGGACCAGGGATGTGCATATGAATGATCTGGGAACATAAAATCTTTAAAATAAAGAATTAAAAATTAAAAAAAAAAAAAACCTCAACATTCAACAAACAAACAAACAAAAAGTTAAGAAATAGTGATTATCAAATTTTGATTCATAAAAGATACGGCTAACAGGTGAGTAATAAAAGAAGAGAATTCTTCCTACTCCTTACCTTTTGGTGCTTCTGGAACTCCAATGGGGCAAATAATTTTCCTGATACAATATTCAGATCGAATGCCATAAGGACCAACATCTCGCCTCTTAATTATTTCTGTTGTTGTGATTTCAGTCTCAGATGTTTCTATGGTGATATAATTCACACAGTATTAATAACCGCCCCCAAATATTCAGAATAAAAGAGTACAACGTCTGAGGCTTTAACAAAGAGACACGTGTGGACTAAACCTTTGGAAACATTTGCTTAATGAAGCATCACAGCACCATCGCCAGAGTACAACACTGAGTGTCCTCCTCACTGAGAACTTCTCAACTGAGCAAAATGCTGCGTGGGCACAGCTTCGTTCCTGGGGGCAAACCTCCGTCAAAATTAAAACAGAAAAAGCAGCAGCAAGCACAGGGTTGCAGTTGCTTTTTTCCAAAAAAAAAAAAAGAAATAAAATTTTAAAAAAAGAATTAAACATTGCAAGGCAGGACTCAGATAGGACAGACTGATGGGAGACAGCAGGGGAAGGAGAGGGTAGGATGAATTCAGAGAGTTGCACTGAAATACATACATAACCATGTATAGAACACACAGCTGATGGGAAGCCGCTGTATAGCACAGGGAGCTCAGTCAGGTGCTCTGTGACGACCTCCAGGGCGGGATGGAGGGAGGCTCAAGAGGGAGTGGATGTGCGCATACCCATGGCTGATTCCCGTGGAGGTATGGCAGAAACCAACACGACATGGCAAAGCAATTATCCTCCAATTAAAAATAATTTTTTAAAAAAGGCATTTTAAGATGCCCACAAATACCTATGGACCATGAAATATTAAAAAACAAAACCAAAAACAAACAACAACAAAAAAAATGGAGGGGTGGGAAGGGGGGAACTGCGTGGGGCAGGGGGGGACCAGGGATGTGCATATGAATGATCTGGGAACATAAAATCTTTAAAATAAAGAATTAAAAATTAAAAAAAAAAAAAACCTCAACATTCAACAAACAAACAAACAAAAAGTTAAGAAATAGTGATTATCAAATTTTGATTCATAAAAGATACGGCTAACAGGTGAGTAATAAAAGAAGAGAATTCTTCCTACTCCTTACCTTTTGGTGCTTCTGGAACTCCAATGGGGCAAATAATTTTCCTGATACAATATTCAGATCGAATGCCATAAGGACCAACATCTCGCCTCTTAATTATTTCTGTTGTTGTGATTTCAGTCTCAGATGTTTCTATGGTGATATAATTCACACAGTATTAATAACCGCCCCCAAATATTCAGAATAAAAGAGTACAACGTCTGAGGCTTTAACAAAGAGACACGTGTGGACTAAACCTTTGGAAACATTTGCTTAATGAAGCATCACAGCACCATCGCCAGAGTACAACACTGAGTGTCCTCCTCACTGAGAACTTCTCAACTGAGCAAAATGCTGCGTGGGCACAGCTTCGTTCCTGGGGGCAAACCTCCGTCAAAATTAAAAACAGAAAAAAAAAGCAGCAGCAAGCACAGGGTTGCAGTTGCTCCAGTTTAAATGATTTATATGTACAGTAAGACATAGTTTTGAAAACTCACACTGGTTCACATATTAGTGACTCATCTTATAAACCGAACCCCTCCCCCCAGGATTTTATAGCTTGTGCTGCCAAACTTTTAACAAAGCTGTGTTTTTAAAATGGGCTTCTCAGAGCCTTCCCTGGTGGTCCAGTGGGTAAGGGCACCGCCTTGCAGTGCAGGGGGTGCCGGCTCGATCCCTGGCCTGGGAGGATCCCATGTGCTGCAGAGCCGGTGGACTGATGTGTCCAACTGTCAAGCCGGAGCTCTGGAGCACATGCGCCCAGAGCCGGCACTCTGCGGTGAGAGAGGCCACTGCGATGGGAAGCCCACACAGGCCAAAGAACAAAGATGGAAATAAATGAAAAACCAATAGAAGTGGCCAAAAGAAAGAAAAATAAAGGGGGGCTTCTCAGGTGGCTCAGTGCTAAAGAATCTGCTGGCCAATGCAGGAGACATGGGTTTGATCCCTGGGTCCGATCCCTGGGTCAGGAAGATCCCTTGCAAAAAGAAATGGCAACCCACTCCAGTATTGTCCACCTGGGAAATGCCATGGACAGAGGAGCCTGGTGGGCTACAGTCTGCGGGGTCCCAAAAAGTTGGATACAACTGAGCACATTTTAAAAAGACTACCATTAGTTTTTGAATAAATAACAGATATGCAGACAATAAACTGCCAAGAGATCTTTTTTAAACTAAAATTAAACTTAAAAGCCCCTTACCTGTCCGAGTGGTCCCTCCTCCTGGAGGAGCCTTAGCTGCCATGTCATCCCATCTCAGACTCGCCCACAGTAACCGCAGCATAAGACTCACTCCAGCTAAGGACTTCACAGTCTGAAGTCTATACCTAAAAGAAAAATCCAAGAAAAACCATGTATGTATATATACAGATAGACACACACACACACTCAAACTGAACAACTGCTTTATGTCTTGTGCCTTCAATATTGATAACATGGCTTTGTAAGCACTTTGGTTTTTATGTGTCCCTTAATAAAATAACTTTTTTATTCCCAGGCATAACATGCATTAACAATTTTAAAGGGGGCTGTAGTCAGCTCAAATGCCATATAAATTTGTAAAACAAGCATGTTTCGTTGTAAAATTCATATGGCAATAATTTACATAGATTTTATAAATTTAGCCTAATTCTAAAATATGTGTTAGAAAAACTATGAATGAAAGCAAATATGGAAAAAAATAGGGCAACATGGTCAGTGATCTGAAGGATAAAATCTTAACTGACTGATCACCGCCTTGCAGTGCAGGGGGTGCCGGCTCGATCCCTGGCCTGGGAGGATCCCATGTGCTGCAGAGCCGGTGGACTGATGTGTCCAACTGTCAAGCCGGAGCTCTGGAGCACATGCGCCCAGAGCCGGCACTCTGCGGTGAGAGAGGCCACTGCGATGGGAAGCCCACACAGGCCAAAGAACAAAGATGGAAATAAATGAAAAACCAATAGAAGTGGCCAAAAGAAAGAAAAATAAAGGGGGGCTTCTCAGGTGGCTCAGTGCTAAAGAATCTGCTGGCCAATGCAGGAGACATGGGTTTGATCCCTGGGTCCGATCCCTGGGTCAGGAAGATCCCTTGCAAAAAGAAATGGCAACCCACTCCAGTATTGTCCACCTGGGAAATGCCATGGACAGAGGAGCCTGGTGGGCTACAGTCTGCGGGGTCCCAAAAAGTTGGATACAACTGAGCACATTTTAAAAAGACTACCATTAGTTTTTGAATAAATAACAGATATGCAGACAATAAACTGCCAAGAGATCTTTTTTAAACTAAAATTAAACTTAAAAGCCCCTTACCTGTCCGAGTGGTCCCTCCTCCTGGAGGAGCCTTAGCTGCCATGTCATCCCATCTCAGACTCGCCCACAGTAACCGCAGCATAAGACTCACTCCAGCTAAGGACTTCACAGTCTGAAGTCTATACCTAAAAGAAAAATCCAAGAAAAACCATGTATGTATATATACAGATAGACACACACACACACTCAAACTGAACAACTGCTTTATGTCTTGTGCCTTCAATATTGATAACATGGCTTTGTAAGCACTTTGGTTTTTATGTGTCCCTTAATAAAATAACTTTTTTATTCCCAGGCATAACATGCATTAACAATTTTAAAGGGGGCTGTAGTCAGCTCAAATGCCATATAAATTTGTAAAACAAGCATGTTTCGTTGTAAAATTCATATGGCAATAATTTACATAGATTTTATAAATTTAGCCTAATTCTAAAATATGTGTTAGAAAAACTATGAATGAAAGCAAATATGGAGAAATAGACAATTATGTGACAACATGGTCAGTGATCTGAAGGATAAAATCTTAACTGACTGATTTCTGTTGAAAATGTTTAGATTTTCTCAAAAGGGCAAACAAAAACAAAAAGACCTCGTAAATCCAACGAGACCTTTCCGGAGAAACAGAAATGTGGTATTCAAATGGTGGTTCGGCAAAACGTGAACTATTGGGTGCTGAATATTGCTCAATCTACTCTTACTTTAGTAACATCAGTATAGTTTTGGAATTCTACAGTACAATGAATAATAAAAGAGGACGTTACTATGTTAATTACTACTCAGGAAACAACAGGATTTGTATTCAGTTTTCTCCTAAGCACTATATACAAAGCCACTGAACATTTCAGATATTCTTCTAAAAATAATATTAAAAGCTTATTTAAGAATGAATTTATAACTGCAATGAATATCATGTCTTAAAATGGGGTTAATCAGAGAATTTTTTTCTTTTGAGAGGAAAGTAAAGCTTATTAGAGTGGGGGAAGGGACAGTCGCTGCCAGTACAGCAGCCCGCTTAAGGAAGAATCGGTGTTGTTAAAGTGGAAAACTCTGCTAGAACAGCGGGTCAGCTCAAAGGGGAACCAACTCCAGAGAATGTTCTAAAGCAGCCCCAGGCTGTCAATTCTCTATCAGTGGTTCTGATTAAGTATTTAAACGACATGTCCACCTACTTATATGCATACACTGATTGACGGCACTGTAGAGAAAATCTATGAAATGAAATCAATTTCTTCCTCTAACCAAGGTACAGCTAAATCTTCTCTGACTTGCACAGTTCTTAATCAGAAGGCAAATGTTAAGGGATTTCTCATTGATAACATGGCTTTGTAAGCACTTTGGTTTTTATGTGTCCCTTAATAAAATAACTTTTTTATTCCCAGGCATAACATGCATTAACAATTTTAAAGGGGGCTGTAGTCAGCTCAAATGCCATATAAATTTGTAAAACAAGCATGTTTCGTTGTAAAATTCATATGGCAATAATTTACATAGATTTTATAAATTTAGCCTAATTCTAAAATATGTGTTAGAAAAACTATGAATGAAAGCAAATATGGAGAAATAGACAATTATGTGACAACATGGTCAGTGATCTGAAGGATAAAATCTTAACTGACTGATTTCTGTTGAAAATGTTTAGATTTTCTCAAAAGGGCAAACAAAAACAAAAAGACCTCGTAAATCCAACGAGACCTTTCCGGAGAAACAGAAATGTGGTATTCAAATGGTGGTTCGGCAAAACGTGAACTATTGGGTGCTGAATATTGCTCAATCTACTCTTACTTTAGTAACATCAGTATAGTTTTGGAATTCTACAGTACAATGAATAATAAAAGAGGACGTTACTATGTTAATTACTACTCAGGAAACAACAGGATTTGTATTCAGTTTTCTCCTAAGCACTATATACAAAGCCACTGAACATTTCAGATATTCTTCTAAAAATAATATTAAAAGCTTATTTAAGAATGAATTTATAACTGCAATGAATATCATGTCTTAAAATGGGGTTAATCAGAGAATTTTTTTCTTTTGAGAGGAAAGTAAAGCTTATTAGAGTGGGGGAAGGGACAGTCGCTGCCAGTACAGCAGCCCGCTTAAGGAAGAATCGGTGTTGTTAAAGTGGAAAACTCTGCTAGAACAGCGGGTCAGCTCAAAGGGGAACCAACTCCAGAGAATGTTCTAAAGCAGCCCCAGGCTGTCAATTCTCTATCAGTGGTTCTGATTAAGTATTTAAACGACATGTCCACCTACTTATATGCATACACTGATTGACGGCACTGTAGAGAAAATCTATGAAATGAAATCAATTTCTTCCTCTAACCAAGGTACAGCTAAATCTTCTCTGACTTGCACAGACAGTTCTTAAATCAGAAGGCAAATGTTAAGTAGTGCAGGGATGTTCATGGGGGTGGGGCGGGGACAGGAAGGTGTCATTTTCAGACCACACGCCCTTTAGAAATGCCTAGGGAACTTTGGGCTCATGGGAGCAATCAAATATTTGGAAAGAGGTTTTTCTCCTCTTTTTTCTTCCTCGGATCACTCTCAGCAAACAAGAACTTGAAAGCATCTCTGTTTTACAATGGAAACACCACCAGGTGGGGAACATATCTTACTCATATCTTATTCATTCATTCACTTACTCAAAAAATACTGGAATGTCATCTACGCGTTCAACAAAGTGAAAGGGGGTGGGGACACAGAAATGAATTTCAATCTATTCTTGCATCCTCCGGAGCAGTAATAGAGGAAGGCAAAGGAAGTGGTGTTGGATTTGGCTCAGAGATGGGAAGAGAGCTTTGCTCGAGTCTCAAAGGACAAGTGTGTCAGGGCAGCTGACCAAAGGCGAGGGGGCACATGTGTGCTTAGGAGGAAGGTGAACAAGGGCTCACACTTCTTCCTATCGACCACATCTGGTGTGCTGTGCCTGGAGGGAAGGCCTATGGAGGTGCAGCAAGAGGTGGAGCTGGCAGGACAGGGGAAGGCAGAAGCCAGAATGTGCTGCACTGAAGGAAGGATTAAAACCACATCAGAGACAATCTATAAGGAGATCTCTGAAATGCGCCTGGTTCTGCCTAGGTTTGTAAGGGGAGTACTCCTCATAGACTTGGTGTACAGGTGTCAAACACTCTCCCTCTCTCAGCCCTGTGGTACTTAACACATCCTCATTTTTTTTCCCCCAAAACTTTTGGCTACACTGTGCAGCACTGGGGATCTTAGCCCCCTGATCAGGGATCGAACACGTATCCCCTGCAGTGGAAGTGAGGAGTCTTAATTACTGAATCACCAAGAAGCCCCCCTGGGCTCCTCAGGGAACCAACTCCAGAGAATGTTCTAAAGCAGCCCCAGGCTGTCAATTCTCTATCAGTGGTTCTGATTAAGTATTTAAACGACATGTCCACCTACTTATATGCATACACTGATTGACGGCACTGTAGAGAAAATCTATGAAATGAAATCAATTTCTTCCTCTAACCAAGGTACAGCTAAATCTTCTCTGACTTGCACAGACAGTTCTTAAATCAGAAGGCAAATGTTAAGTAGTGCAGGGATGTTCATGGGGGTGGGGCGGGGACAGGAAGGTGTCATTTTCAGACCACACGCCCTTTAGAAATGCCTAGGGAACTTTGGGCTCATGGGAGCAATCAAATATTTGGAAAGAGGTTTTTCTCCTCTTTTTTCTTCCTCGGATCACTCTCAGCAAACAAGAACTTGAAAGCATCTCTGTTTTACAATGGAAACACCACCAGGTGGGGAACATATCTTACTCATATCTTATTCATTCATTCACTTACTCAAAAAATACTGGAATGTCATCTACGCGTTCAACAAAGTGAAAGGGGGTGGGGACACAGAAATGAATTTCAATCTATTCTTGCATCCTCCGGAGCAGTAATAGAGGAAGGCAAAGGAAGTGGTGTTGGATTTGGCTCAGAGATGGGAAGAGAGCTTTGCTCGAGTCTCAAAGGACAAGTGTGTCAGGGCAGCTGACCAAAGGCGAGGGGGCACATGTGTGCTTAGGAGGAAGGTGAACAAGGGCTCACACTTCTTCCTATCGACCACATCTGGTGTGCTGTGCCTGGAGGGAAGGCCTATGGAGGTGCAGCAAGAGGTGGAGCTGGCAGGACAGGGGAAGGCAGAAGCCAGAATGTGCTGCACTGAAGGAAGGATTAAAACCACATCAGAGACAATCTATAAGGAGATCTCTGAAATGCGCCTGGTTCTGCCTAGGTTTGTAAGGGGAGTACTCCTCATAGACTTGGTGTACAGGTGTCAAACACTCTCCCTCTCTCAGCCCTGTGGTACTTAACACATCCTCATTTTTTTTCCCCCAAAACTTTTGGCTACACTGTGCAGCACTGGGGATCTTAGCCCCCTGATCAGGGATCGAACACGTATCCCCTGCAGTGGAAGTGAGGAGTCTTAATTACTGAATCACCAAGAAGTCCCAACACACCTGCCTGCTCAGCTCAGTCAGAATATTCACAGGAGAGCTGTGTGTTTTAGGAGGATCCTTCTGACAGCACTATGGGTTCAAAGTGATCATGAAACACAGAATTGGGGCCTGGGGGAAAGAGAGTTAACGGAATGGACAGTGTGGAGGGAAAAAGAGGCCCTAATGAGTCAACGAGACAAGTCTCAACTTTTTGATACTGCTCAGTCTTAATGCTTTTTTTTTTTAAGACTCCCCTTTTTGATACTGCTCAGTCTTAATGCTAAATTTAAAGACCAAACACGCACGCCTCTGGCATTCTTAGCTCCTATTCTAAGCATCAGACATATTTTTATTCAAATGTGAGTAGAAAAATGCATTTCACATGCATGGTTTTTATAGCGATACATTTTAAAAAAAATGCATTCTAAAGTCAAGAATAATTTACATTTTTACCCATGCCTCCATTAGACAGAAGGGATTATGTTTCTCTCCACCTCAGTAAATTAAGACATTAGCATACATCTGAAGGCAATATCTGTTTCAAATGTACAGGAAGGTTATTCCCTTCCGTTGAAAAATGAGAAATGAACTAACCAGATACAAATCGTGCCCCCAGTGCATAGTAAAACATAACGAGACAAGGCTTCTGACACCCAGCCGTGCAGAGAAGGGCCCTGGGCAACACGTTAAACAGAACTGGTTCAGAGAATGGTGCTTTCCAAGTAGAGCCTACCTTCCATTTCAGAATAGAAAAGAGCAGAAAGGTTGGCCTTCACAAGTGCCAGGTCATTGTAATTAAAGTATTTGTACACAGTAACTTTTCCAGTGGGAAAGAAGTTACCTGCAGGACAGTCAAGGATACATTTGGGGACCGCTCTCAATGAAGAAAGCAGAAAAGTGCAGAGTAATCCTACAAATCCATGAACTGTAATGAAGAGTTCCTTGATTCCCTGCAGGATTCTGCAAATCCTTCATTGCAGGCCCTGCAGAGAAATTGAACTTTTCAGCTGTCTCTATTGAATGTGTAATGGAGTGATGATATTTTAATTAAATCAAAAGATGAGTTATTAAAAACTTGGTCAAACCAACTATGACTGGTCATATTAAGAATTCCTTCATAGAGAGTACTCATTGACAGTCCTTTTGTTTTTTTTAATGCTAGTTGATTGTAATATAATGAAAACCAAAAAACTATGACTTGAACTTAAAGAAACCATATTAAAGACGCAAAGACATGAAGTCTAAAGTGAAATGGAGTCCACTCAGGAATTGGTTGATGTCATGAACTTTGGGCTCCTACTGAAAGCCAACCACAGACAAGATGGTTCCTGGTTTCTGAGCACGTCCCACAGAATTCTTTTGTTTTCAACGTTCATGTTCCATCCTCTTCAATTATAAGGGTGAAAAGATAAAAAGACATGGAAAAGGACAAAACAAGAAACAAATACGGGAAATGGGATATAGCAGATAAAGGATTGGGCTTGGATTCAGGAAAACCAGGCACTGTTCCTAACTTGATCCCTTTGTGGTCAGAGGCAAGTTATTACGCACCGAAAAAAAGATATGAATGTCTAAGATCCTTCCCCAATTTAAAACTATGTGATTTTACACCTGCCAACTTTACATACTTATGATTCATCCCCAAAGCTTAATGCCCAGAAAATTTTAAATTTAGACTATTTCTGGGCTTAAAGAAACTCTCTAAGGAATCTCAGACTACCTTGTCTCACAAAAGTAACAGAGAACTCCAAAACAAATGTTTATCATGCAAATAAGTTACATTTTGGAAAATTTCTACATTACGATGAACCGTGTGTGAGTCACAGGCATGTCTCCTATATCTTCTGGGTTTATGAATGACCTAATAGAAATATTCAATAAAATACAAACATTTCAGAAAGTTGGTGAGTATCCAATTCTATGATTATCTCACCTCCAAAGCAAACAAATGGCAATACCTGGAAGGTTAGATCACAAAAACAACTATGTTTGACACATTTCTTGAAGCTGAGTTTCATTTTAAAGGATTCCCTTACATTTTCAGTCTTTAAAAAATTTTTCCCTAAGTAAACTTTAGTACCTACCAGCTGGCTAGGTTAAAAACTCTGTTTCTTATTTCCATTACTAACTTGCCCGTTAACTCTGTATCTCCCTGTCTTATTTCTATTATCTCATAAGTGAGACACTCTTATTAGACAATTTTTCAAAAACTTTCTCCCTCCCCCAAATGCATATGAAAGTACATACCTCCAGGTGATAAACGTCAGAGATATGGTTGATGTCTTTGAACTTCATGGAGCTCCTAATGCTAGTTGATTGTAATATAATGAAAACAAAAAAACTATGACTTGAACTTAAAGAAACCATATTAAAGACGCAAAGACATGAAGTCTAAAGTGAAATGGAGTCCACTCAGGAATTGGTTGATGTCATGAACTTTGGGCTCCTACTGAAAGCCAACCACAGACAAGATGGTTCCTGGTTTCTGAGCACGTCCCACAGAATTCTTTTGTTTTCAACGTTCATGTTCCATCCTCTTCAATTATAAGGGTGAAAAGATAAAAAGACATGGAAAAGGACAAAACAAGAAACAAATACGGGAAATGGGATATAGCAGATAAAGGATTGGGCTTGGATTCAGGAAAACCAGGCACTGTTCCTAACTTGATCCCTTTGTGGTCAGAGGCAAGTTATTACGCACCGAAAAAAAGATATGAATGTCTAAGATCCTTCCCCAATTTAAAACTATGTGATTTTACACCTGCCAACTTTACATACTTATGATTCATCCCCAAAGCTTAATGCCCAGAAAATTTTAAATTTAGACTATTTCTGGGCTTAAAGAAACTCTCTAAGGAATCTCAGACTACCTTGTCTCACAAAAGTAACAGAGAACTCCAAAACAAATGTTTATCATGCAAATAAGTTACATTTTGGAAAATTTCTACATTACGATGAACCGTGTGTGAGTCACAGGCATGTCTCCTATATCTTCTGGGTTTATGAATGACCTAATAGAAATATTCAATAAAATACAAACATTTCAGAAAGTTGGTGAGTATCCAATTCTATGATTATCTCACCTCCAAAGCAAACAAATGGCAATACCTGGAAGGTTAGATCACAAAAACAACTATGTTTGACACATTTCTTGAAGCTGAGTTTCATTTTAAAGGATTCCCTTACATTTTCAGTCTTTAAAAAATTTTTCCCTAAGTAAACTTTAGTACCTACCAGCTGGCTAGGTTAAAAACTCTGTTTCTTATTTCCATTACTAACTTGCCCGTTAACTCTGTATCTCCCTGTCTTATTTCTATTATCTCATAAGTGAGACACTCTTATTAGACAATTTTTCAAAAACTTTCTCCCTCCCCCAAATGCATATGAAAGTACATACCTCCAGGTGATACCAAAGGTCGGTCTGGGAGAAGGATATGGCCATATATCCAAGGCAGGTTTTGCATTGTAATTAAAATAAGGGACTTCTCGGATTCCTCCTTTTCTGGCCAGCTTTTTTAGGTCATCATTGGGCAAGACAAATATGCTCTTCTTGCTGCTCTTGGTGATAAACTTTCTGTACGACGGCAGTGCTGTCCCTGAACGTGTCTTTTTGGGTCTTGAGAACTTCATGAGTTTCACTTTGTCCCTTGTGGAATACTCTTTGCTCACAGTCATCGACGTCACCAGGGTGCCTCCCGCGGTGGTCAGGGAGTCTGTCACCGTGGTGGTAACCACGGTTTTGCTCTGCTCCTTCACTGAGATGACAGCCACGTCACTGCCCACCGAGGGTGTGGACAGCTTGGTCACCGTGGTGGTGGTGGTGGTGACTGTGGACGTGGCACAGTTTTCCGTGGAAGAGACCACAGTCTGCTGAGCACCCTTCGCTACCTTGATGACAGTTTTGGATTCCGTGGCCACCGTGGACGTCATGGTAGTGACTTCCGTGATGACTGTTTTTCGTTTCAAGTCTCCATTGACATTTTCCTCTTTGTTGGTGGGCAGGCCATTTTCATCAATAAAATCATTACTGAGGTTAGATTCCTCTCCAGAAGGAATAGGGGCAAGTAACTTTCTTAACTTTGGAGGTATCAATTTCCATATCTTCTACCTGATCAGATGAACTGCCTTCTGGACAAGATGGCAGGGGCGTGCTGACTTGGGCAGTCTCAGACTCTTTGGCTAATGGCAGGGTCTCCAAGCTGTCCGGTTGGTCTCCTTCAGCATCCGAAGACCTCAGTAAATGTGATTTTGTTTCCAAGTTGTTTTTTTCATTATAATCTTCCATGATGACATCACCATTCATGATCGGCTTTACGGCAGGCTCTTTAGCAGTCAAAGACTTAATATCATTATCAGGAATAATTTTATTTATATTATTAACCTTTGGTTCAACGTCACCACTTCCTATTTTACTCTCAGAAATGTCTGTCAAGCATTCACCTTTCAAATATACTCTAGGTTTATTAGCATATGAAAGTACATACCTCCAGGTGATACCAAAGGTCGGTCTGGGAGAAGGATATGGCCATATATCCAAGGCAGGTTTGCATTGTAATTAAAATAAGGGACTTCTCGGATTCCTCCTTTTCTGGCCAGCTTTTTTAGGTCATCATTGGGCAAGACAAATATGCTCTTCTTGCTGCTCTTGGTGATAAACTTTCTGTACGACGGCAGTGCTGTCCCTGAACGTGTCTTTTTGGGTCTTGAGAACTTCATGAGTTTCACTTTGTCCCTTGTGGAATACTCTTTGCTCACAGTCATCGACGTCACCAGGGTGCCTCCCGCGGTGGTCAGGGAGTCTGTCACCGTGGTGGTAACCACGGTTTTGCTCTGCTCCTTCACTGAGATGACAGCCACGTCACTGCCCACCGAGGGTGTGGACAGCTTGGTCACCGTGGTGGTGGTGGTGGTGACTGTGGACGTGGCACAGTTTTCCGTGGAAGAGACCACAGTCTGCTGAGCACCCTTCGCTACCTTGATGACAGTTTTGGATTCCGTGGCCACCGTGGACGTCATGGTAGTGACTTCCGTGATGACTGTTTTTCGTTTCAAGTCTCCATTGACATTTTCCTCTTTGTTGGTGGGCAGGCCATTTTCATCAATAAAATCATTACTGAGGTTAGATTCCTCTCCAGAAGGAATAGGGGACGAAGTAACTTTCTTAACTTTGGAGGTATCAATTTCCATATCTTCTACCTGATCAGATGAACTGCCTTCTGGACAAGATGGCAGGGGCGTGCTGACTTGGGCAGTCTCAGACTCTTTGGCTAATGGCAGGGTCTCCAAGCTGTCCGGTTGGTCTCCTTCAGCATCCGAAGACCTCAGTAAATGTGATTTTGTTTCCAAGTTGTTTTTTTCATTATAATCTTCCATGATGACATCACCATTCATGATCGGCTTTACGGCAGGCTCTTTAGCAGTCAAAGACTTAATATCATTATCAGGAATAATTTTATTTATATTATTAACCTTTGGTTCAACGTCACCACTTCCTATTTTACTCTCAGAAATGTCTGTCAAGCATTCACCTTTCAAATATACTCTAGGTTTATTATCTTTTCCATTTATTTGAAAGGTACCTGCTTTCTGCCCTTTCTTTTCAACCTCTCGATTTTCATTATTCTTTTTGTCAGTGAGGCTTTTCAGACTGTTCTGATCGATGCATTTATTAAGTGGTCTCTCCTCTAATTTCTGGTTGTGACTTGGTTTGTCACCATTGGCCTCATTTACTTTTCCCTGCAGCCTGTCCTCACAGCTTCCAGTGGTCTTATCTGAAACAAATTCACGTTTCAGTGGTTCAAAGCCTTCACTACCTTGTTCTTGAGTCATTAACTGGTCAGAAATACTTTCACTGCTGTTTTGAACAATCATATCTTCTTCACTGCTGTCCTGAACAGACATAGTATCAGAACTATTTTCCAAAGTGCTATTATATTCAGAGTCACATCCCAGTTTTCCTTCAAAGTCTATTGCTTTTGACAGAGACGGGCTATCTCGGTCATCAGTACTTCTGGGTATTGATGGAAGCAAAGGGCTCTGGGACGGGCACACTGAGGTGTCATTATCTTCCTGTATGAGTGGCTTTTTGTCCTTATAGATCAAATTGCCAATCTCATCTGCTCTGGACAGTTTAGAGTCATCAGTGAGAAAATCAGTTTCTTTTGTTTTCATCTTACAGGAAGATTCCTGGCCTTCCCTGGCAGGTTCAGAGAGACCCTCATCTATGTCATTGCCAACAGAATTTTGTTTCAGACAGTTTGTTCTCTCTGGGCTCTGAATGGAGACATCCTCTAGTATTTGCTCTTTGGAGTAAAGTTTGTTTGTTGTATGATCGGGATCACTGATTCCGAGAACTGAGGAAGCTCGCTGTGAATCTCCCTGAATTGAGTCTCTGGGTTTATCATTACTCGGGTTAGAGCCCTGTTCCTGGGCGAGCAAGTCCCTCTGACATCCTTCTTTTACTTTTGTTATTACTGGTGACTCAGACAGACTTTTCACAGAGCCTGTAGGGGGTTTTCCTGGACTCTTAATTCCACCCTCCAACTTCAGTTTCTCATGGCGTTGTTTCTCTTCCAGTGTAAACTGTTTAATTCTTCTTTCCAGAAGTCCATCTAGCTTGGATGACTTGATTTTCTTTTTATAACTAGTCCTTAGATGGAAACCCTCACTGACATTGACCAAATCTACTGGAGAATTCTCCTGACAATTTGTATGTGACTCTGTTTTCACATCATCATCTATTTCCATTGGTTCTTCTTTAAAGGATTTATCAACATCAGAATCTAAAACTTCTTTTGCATCTGTGAAACGAAGACATTTATATAAATGTAGTTTTCAGTCTGAAATGTCAAATTCATGATAATATTTTTATTAAAAAAAAACCACACACCAGTTTTCCTTATTTTCACTCAAAACCTTAACTATAAGTGGGCTTCCCTAGTGGCTCAGACGATAAAGAATCTGCCTGCATTGCAGGAGACCTGGGTTCAATGCCTGGGTTGGGAAGATTCCCTGGAGAAGGAAGAGGCTAGCCACTCCAGTATTCTTGCTTTTTTTAATTTGGAGAATTCCATGGCTTTCATCCATGGGTTTCAAAGAGTCACACACGACTGAGCAACTTTGCTTTCTTTCACCTAAACTATACATAGCTATACATTTAAAAGTTCTTGATATCATTAAAATAGTCAACCGACAGGGATAAACTTTATAAAAGGTTAAAAATCACATACATACCAAATATTTAGATATTCTGATTCTTAGGCTCTAAAAATGATGGAATGTCACAATGAAAAATAAGCTATTGCATATACCAGTACCTTCACGTAAAATTTCATACAGTTTATGGTTATAAAACATCTTAAGGCTCACGCATTATCTAACTTAATCTCGTTTTTAAAGAACAACTTTTAAAGACAATGCAAGTTCCTCAAAAGGTTGAACACAGAGTTATCTTTGATCCAGCAATTTTACCCCTACATATTAACCCAAGAGACTCAAAACATATGTCCACATAAGAACCTGTATACAAATATTTTTATTACCATTATTCTTAATAGCCGAAAAGAAACAACCCATCAACTGATGAATGGATACACAAAACATGAGATATCCATACAGGAGAATATTATTTGTAAATAAAAAGGTATGAAGTACTGAATACAACATGGATGAACCTTGAAAACATGCTAAGAGAAAGAAGCCAGACACAAAGGACCACATACCACCTGATTCCATTTATATGCTATTCTCAAATAGCCAAATAGATTGGGATTTAGGGAGGACATAGGGCTGACTGCTGGTGCGTATGATGTTTCTGTCTGGGGCGATGAGAATGTTCTTAAATACTAAGCGTGGTGCCAGCTCACAATTGTGTAAACTGTACCCCTGAAGTGGGTGAATTCTATGGCACGTGAATCACATTTCAATAATGCTGTTATCGAAAAGAGACAACACAGCACCTTTCCTGCTGTGCCAACTGGACCCAGTGCTTTCTCCTCACCCCCAGGCTGCCCTCCACACATGACTCTCCTTACCTTGGTCCTTCTTCTCAGTAACCTTTGAAATGTCCATTTCACTCTGGTCTGCTCCTTTTGCAGCATGTGAATCTTTTACCTCGCCTTTCTCAGAATCGAACTCTGTTTTTATTTTTTTTGGACTTCGTGGACTTTTCCTTCTATCTGATTCATCCATATTTTCATCCATGTCATTTTTCGCTAAAAAGAATCAGGTACATAGTAATTATAAATACGTCAAATAGTGGCAATTTACTTTAATACACCTAGCTTAGTGGAAATTATCAAGTGTATTCTAGCAATTTATACTTTATTTTTAATTCAAAAACAAACTACATACTTTCTTATATGCTCAGCTGACCCAAACCACAGACATGATGACTACACTTTAGATACGCTTCAGAAGCTTTCACACTGGAGACTGTTTCACCCTGTTCACCAAGTCCAGAAAGTCTGCATCTGTGGTTCCCAAAATATTTTGTATTACAGAACCGTATTAGAATTGGGCAAACGCTATGATTCACTACCCAGGAGAGAAGTCTATACACAAACTTTTGGAATAAATTTCAATGGATTCTTAGACAGAACTGAAGTTAATCTATGGACTCCCAGGTTAAAAATATTGAAGTCTGTATCACATGCAGTGTGTGGCCTTGTTTGGATCAGATTTACTACCAGTTTTTGCCCTGCTACCAACTGCGAGGAAGAGACTCAAAAGATGTTCCAAGACCATCTTGGTATCTGCTGGATAAAGGCCTAGCTTTAGGACAACAGAAAACCCCATGCTAAGGAAAGAGGGTACAAAATAAATCTGCAAAAGCATAAATATTTTGCATATTGATAACCTGGATTTTATCACACAGGTCAAACCAAGTCAGATACAATTAAATAAAAGCTCTCTATAATTCTAAGTGCTACACAGCAACTGGAGCAACAAAATAATAAATTGAAAAAAGAAAAAAGGCTTCCCTGGTGGTCTTGTGGGCAGAGTCTGTCTGTCTTGCAGTGCAAGGGGCACCAGTTCGATCCCTGGCCTGGGAAGATCCTATGTGCCAGAGTGGCTGGACTGGTGTACCCACTTACAAGCTGGCGCTCTGGGCGCCGCACCCAGAAGCGGGTGCCCTCCACACATGACTCTCCTTACCTTGGTCCTTCTTCTCAGTAACCTTTGAAATGTCCATTTCACTCTGGTCTGCTCCTTTTGCAGCATGTGAATCTTTTACCTCGCCTTTCTCAGAATCGAACTCTTTTTTTATTTTTTTGGACTTCGTGGACTTTTCCTTCTATCTGATTCATCCATATTTTCATCCATGTCATTTTTCGCTAAAAAGAATCAGGTACATAGTAATTATAAATACGTCAAATAGTGGCAATTTACTTTAATACACCTAGCTTAGTGGAAATTATCAAGTGTATTCTAGCAATTTATACTTTATTTTTAATTCAAAAACAAACTACATACTTTCTTATATGCTCAGCTGACCCAAACCACAGACATGATGACTACACTTTAGATACGCTTCAGAAGCTTTCACACTGGAGACTGTTTCACCCTGTTCACCAAGTCCAGAAAGTCTGCATCTGTGGTTCCCAAAATATTTTGTATTACAGAACCGTATTAGAATTGGGCAAACGCTATGATTCACTACCCAGGAGAGAAGTCTATACACAAACTTTTGGAATAAATTTCAATGGATTCTTAGACAGAACTGAAGTTAATCTATGGACTCCCAGGTTAAAAATATTGAAGTCTGTATCACATGCAGTGTGTGGCCTTGTTTGGATCAGATTTACTACCAGTTTTTGCCCTGCTACCAACTGCGAGGAAGAGACTCAAAAGATGTTCCAAGACCATCTTGGTATCTGCTGGATAAAGGCCTAGCTTTAGGACAACAGAAAACCCCATGCTAAGGAAAGAGGGTACAAAATAAATCTGCAAAAGCATAAATATTTTGCATATTGATAACCTGGATTTTATCACACAGGTCAAACCAAGTCAGATACAATTAAATAAAAGCTCTCTATAATTCTAAGTGCTACACAGCAACTGGAGCAACAAAATAATAAATTGAAAAAAGAAAAAAGGCTTCCCTGGTGGTCTTGTGGGCAGAGTCTGTCTGTCTTGCAGTGCAAGGGGCACCAGTTCGATCCCTGGCCTGGGAAGATCCTATGTGCCGCAGAGTGGCTGGACTGGTGTACCCACTTACAAGCTGGCGCTCTGGAGCGCCCGCACCCAGAGTCGGTGCTCTGCAACGAGCGGGGCCACTGCAGTGCGAGGCCCACACAGGCCAAAGAACAAAGATGGATGAAAATAAATAAATAAAAAATCAATAAAAGAGGCCAAAGTTTTCTTTTTTAAATCTAAAACAGGAGTTTAAAAAAAAATTTAGAGATTATAATTATTAAAGTAGGGCTTCCCTGGTGGTCCAGTGGGTAGAGAGTCCGCCTTGCAGTGCATGGGGCACTAGTTCGATCCCTGGCCGGGGAAGATCCCACATGCCACAGAACGGCTGGACTGGTGTGTACAATTACAAGCCAGCACTCTGAAGTGCATGCACCCAGAGCTGGTGCTCTGCAACAAGAGAGGTCACTGCAATGAGAGACTAACACAGGCCAAAGAATAAAGATGGATGGATGAAAATATGTAAAAAACCAATAAAAGAGGCCAAAAAAGGTTTAAAAAAAATTATTAAAGTACATTAATAATTTTGCACATTCTAGTAAGGATTTCAGAAAAACTTTGATCCAAAACATTGTCAATAGGGCTTCCCTGGTGGTCTAGTGGGTAAAGACACCGCCTTGCAGTGCAAGGGGTGCTGGTTCGATCCCTGGCCTGGGAAGATCTCATGTGCCACGCAACGGCTGGACCGATGTGTCCAACTATGGAGCTGGAGCTCTGGAGTGCATGCACCAAGAGCCGGTGCTCTGCAACGAGAGAGGCCACTGCGATAGGAGGCCCACACAGGCCAAAGAACAAAGATGGATGGAAATAAATAAATGAAAGACCAATAGAAGTGCCCCTCCCCCCAAAAACCAACATTGTCAATATACTACAAATTTGTAATACAAATCAGAAATAATTATGCAGGGAAAATAGCTTCAGTTACTTACTTCCATCTACTGACTTTCTGTAATTCACATTGGTATTGCCTGGCAATTTAGGAACAAACCTATAAACATGAGTTTTACTAATCCAGCTCCAACCACCATATCCTGTTACTCGGTATTCTTCTCCTTTTTGTTTCCAAACCTAGAATAAATGAAAACACGCTGATTAAACAAGAATGAGAATGTTTTGTAAAGCACATGTGGCTTTAAATGTTTTTTACCAAATAAAATCAACAGTCAAGCAAATCAATTTGCCAGTCAATTCTATTTTCATCGGGAATCAAAGATATCGGAAAAACCTTAGTACTCTTTTTTTTTTTTTTAAGATTTACTTATTTATTTATTTTGGGCGGGGGTCGGGTTGGGGAGGGAGGGGGATGGGTGGGCCACTTCTATTGGTCTTTCATTTCTCTATTTTCGTCCATCTTTGTTCTTTGGCCCATGTGGGCCTCCCATCACGTGGCCTCTGTTGTCGCAGAGCACCCACTCTGGGCGCATGCGCTCCAGAGCTCCGGCTCTGTGATTGGACACATCAGTCCAGCCGCTCCGCGGCACGTGGGATCTTCCCAGGCCAGGGATCGAACCGGCGCCCCTTGCACTGCAAGGCGGTGTCCTTACCCACTGGACCACCAGGGAAAGCCCCTTAATACTCTTATCTAATACAAAAAATGTAAAACAATTTAACATTTTCTAACAATTTCTACATGTTGGTCTAATGACTCACCTATATTCTACTAAGATAAATCTATGCTTAAAAAACTGTTAGGGCTTCCCTGCTGGTCCAGTAGGTAAAGACACCGCTTTGCAGTGCAAGGGGAGCCGGGAGCAGCTGATGTGTCCAACTATTGAGCCAGCACTCTGGAGCGCATGCACCCAGAGCCAGTTCTCTGCAACGAGAGAGGCCACTGCAATGGGAGGCCCACACAGGCCAAAGAACAAAGATGGAAATCAATGAAAGACCAATAGAAGTGGCCAAAAAAAAAAAAATTGTTAGAAAGACTTATTTCAATCCACTTATGTTAATTAAGAGTGTGTCAAAAGTAAAACAAAACTACTAAATATTCAAAGGTACAGAATCAAAGTCTCAGAAATGGCCAATGCAGTTTAAAAGATCATACTAAAATTACCTGATGTTTAACTGGAAATGTGTATTTTACCCATGTAGCTTGTTGCATTGTTTCTTCCTCTTCTTGTTTTTTCTCCTTTTTTTTGACTTTCTCCTTTTCTTCTCTTTCAATTGATGTCATTCTATGTAGCCTAAGAATATATGGGTAGAAAGACAGAATTACAATTAAAAGATAAATCAAAAAGGTAAAAATATAGTACTGAAAATTAGGAAGATAAAAGCAAAGAACGATTAGCTACATATAATCCTACAACCCAGAAAATCGAGAATCACAGAAATAATAACCAGATGTGTAATTCTGCAACAGAAGAAAATCAAACAGTATAAAAAGACAAAAACAAAACACACTATCCTTCCCATATCCCTCTCCATAAGAAATATCTCATTTATGACTTATTTCATGCATACTCCAATATTATAATCATACAAAAAGATGTTTTATTAAATAGTTTTTAATCAATGAAAAACTACACTAGATCTTTCCAAAGCATAAAATACGTATTCTCTTTCCTTCCTCCCAGAAGATCAACAAATCCCAAGACTGTAATTATCAACCAATATTTCTATCTAGCACTTGGGATTTTGAAGCCTTCACAGAATCCACTAACACAGAACTCAGGTTTCCTACAACCAGAGAGACAGGGACCCACAGGGCTCCTGCTTTTGGGTGATGAGAAGGTTTAGGCAGGAGGAACCACGCTGATTAGGCAACAATCATTAGCGCAGAGACAACACACTTTTTTAGGCAGGAAATAAGATACCACTCCACCTATCCGTAAGGAGACGGGTGAACTTGTGGTAAGGTTGTTCTTTAAGGTAATTAGACTAGATTTCTGTGAATGGGAATATTTCCCATAAAAAAGAACATTAACCAAAATCTATAAAGAAAGGAGCTCCTATCTCTAAGAGCCCTAGTGCTAGAAGAGTTTCTTTTTATCAAACCCACCCAAATGTAGCCAATTTCAAATGCACGACTATATGGAAAGAATAAAGAGACCTTTTGTTAACTGGGGGAGGGGGAGGTGTTAGAAAGACATGAGGGGTGACTTAATTCTTTTTTCTCTCCATCCTTCTACCAAAAAGCTTCCTATCTATCTATCTCCACTTTGAATAAGGTTTTGTGTCCCTATGACTACGAGCCTAAAATCTGTTAACCTCATGCAACTAGAACAGAAAAGATTCTTCACTCTCTCACAAGTGCTGGGAGGAGAGGAAAAGAGTTTCTCCTTTTCTTCTCTTTCAATTGATGTCATTCTATGTAGCCTAAGAATATATGGGTAGAAAGACAGAATTACAATTAAAAGATAAATCAAAAAGGTAAAAATATAGTACTGAAAATTAGGAAGATAAAAGCAAAGAACGATTAGCTACATATAATCCTACAACCCAGAAAATCGAGAATCACAGAAATAATAACCAGATGTGTAATTCTGCAACAGAAGAAAATCAAACAGTATAAAAAGACAAAAACAAAACACACTATCCTTCCCATATCCCTCTCCATAAGAAATATCTCATTTATGACTTATTTCATGCATACTCCAATATTATAATCATACAAAAAGATGTTTTATTAAATAGTTTTTAATCAATGAAAAACTACACTAGATCTTTCCAAAGCATAAAATACGTATTCTCTTTCCTTCCTCCCAGAAGATCAACAAATCCCAAGACTGTAATTATCAACCAATATTTCTATCTAGCACTTGGGATTTTGAAGCCTTCACAGAATCCACTAACACAGAACTCAGGTTTCCTACAACCAGAGAGACAGGGACCCACAGGGCTCCTGCTTTTGGGTGATGAGAAGGTTTAGGCAGGAGGAACCACGCTGATTAGGCAACAATCATTAGCGCAGAGACAACACACTTTTTTAGGCAGGAAATAAGATACCACTCCACCTATCCGTAAGGAGACGGGTGAACTTGTGGTAAGGTTGTTCTTTAAGGTAATTAGACTAGATTTCTGTGAATGGGAATATTTCCCATAAAAAAGAACATTAACCAAAATCTATAAAGAAAGGAGCTCCTATCTCTAAGAGCCCTAGTGCTAGAAGAGTTTCTTTTTATCAAACCCACCCAAATGTAGCCAATTTCAAATGCACGACTATATGGAAAGAATAAAGAGACCTTTTGTTAACTGGGGGAGGGGGAGGTGTTAGAAAGACATGAGGGGTGACTTAATTCTTTTTTCTCTCTCCATCCTTCTACCAAAAAGCTTCCTATCTATCTATCTCCACTTTGAATAAGGTTTTGTGTCCCTATGACTACACGAGCCTAAAATCTGTTAACCTCATGCAACTAGAACAGAAAAGATTCTTCACTCTCTCACAAGTGCTGGGAGGAGAGGAAAAAGAGAAATCCTCCCTGGAGACTAATTTGGTCTCAGACACCACGGATCTGCCGCCACTCCTGGAACCAGAGAGCCGGGCAAGCGCTGCAGGCACAGCAAGGCGGGTCACCTGACAGCCTCAGCTCCCTGAGGAACAGGAGTGACTGAGCCACACCAAGCAGGAATTCTCCACAAGGATTTTGTGGGCTCAGTTTTAAACACTTACAAAAGGCCAGATCTGGCACAGCAACTGAGCCATCTTCGCACATGGTGGCCCGAAATGAAGCCGTGTGTGGCAAGAACACTCCTCTGACACTGGGAACGCAGAGCTGAGCGGGGCACTCATTCTGCGCTCTTGGTATTCACACGAGGAACACGTCCACCCTCATCACCAAGCACAAGGGCTTCACTTTGCAGAAGCTGCCAGGCCAGTGAGAGAGTATTGTAGCTAACCCACGATTTTTCTCTTCAAGAGTAGATTCTGTTCTCACCACCACCGAGACAATCCTTGCAGGACGTCAGCGAGATGCGCTATGAAGGGGTTCATTTCCATTTGGTTGGGCAGAAACCCTGGCTACTGCTGGCAGCCTGGCGGCCCTGGAATGAAACCCAAGAAGTCTGGTACGACAAGGCTCCAGACGCTGCTTGGTACTGGAGAGTGCACCAGAACAGGGGCTGCCTTCACACGCCCTCAGTTCACAGAGAGAGGGGTCACCAGTGTGGACTGAGCCTCCACGCAGTTCCCCATGCCCACAGGATTTTGTTGTGTTTGTCTTCCTATTCCTCAGTAAACTTGAGGGGTCTCTCCTTTTGTTTTCCACTGGTGAGGATGGCTGAGCCTCAAGAGTCTTATATTTAAAATGGTGACCGATGGTGCTCAGCTGCTCTTCTAAACTGTACACTTCATCCTGCCAGCAACCCTAAGGCCACCCTGCTTTCCCGTACCTTCACTCAACTCAGCACAAAACTTCTTAATTACTAGCCCAATCGAGAGAGAAGAAATACTAGCGCAGTGTTTTTATTTACATTTCTTTAATTATGAGAGAAGTAACCGCTTTTTTCTGCCAGATGCCTGTTCAAATGCTATGTCTTCTCGGTAATGGACATTTCATTTATAAAAAGTCTTTTTCATGTTAAAGGAAAGCTTCCATTTGTCGTACAAATACTTTTCCTCAGTGTGTCACCTGTCTTTTGAGTTTGATTATATTATTTTTCCACTGAGAATTTTAAATACACATATCCACTTTTTCATCTATGGCATCTGGGTTTTATATCTGAGCCACACCAAGCAGGAATTCTCCACAAGATTTTCAGAACACTTACAAAAGGCCAGATCTGGCACAGCAACTGAGCCATCTTCGCACATGGTGGCCCGAAATGAAGCCGTGTGTGGCAAGAACACTCCTCTGACACTGGGAACGCAGAGCTGAGCGGGGCACTCATTCTGCGCTCTTGGTATTCACACGAGGAACACGTCCACCCTCATCACCAAGCACAAGGGCTTCACTTTGCAGAAGCTGCCAGGCCAGTGAGAGAGTATTGTAGCTAACCCACGATTTTTCTCTTCAAGAGTAGATTCTGTTCTCACCACCACCGAGACAATCCTTGCAGGACGTCAGCGAGATGCGCTATGAAGGGGTTCATTTCCATTTGGTTGGGCAGAAACCCTGGCTACTGCTGGCAGCCTGGCGGCCCTGGAATGAAACCCAAGAAGTCTGGTACGACAAGGCTCCAGACGCTGCTTGGTACTGGAGAGTGCACCAGAACAGGGGCTGCCTTCACACGCCCTCAGTTCACAGAGAGAGGGGTCACCAGTGTGGACTGAGCCTCCACGCAGTTCCCCATGCCCACAGGATTTTGTTGTGTTTGTCTTCCTATTCCTCAGTAAACTTGAGGGGTCTCTCCTTTTGTTTTCCACTGGTGAGGATGGCTGAGCCTCAAGAGTCTTATATTTAAAATGGTGACCGATGGTGCTCAGCTGCTCTTCTAAACTGTACACTTCATCCTGCCAGCAACCCTAAGGCCACCCTGCTTTCCCGTACCTTCACTCAACTCAGCACAAAACTTCTTAATTACTAGCCCAATCGAGAGAGAAGAAATACTAGCGCAGTGTTTTTATTTACATTTCTTTAATTATGAGAGAAGTAACCGCTTTTTTCTGCCAGATGCCTGTTCAAATGCTATGTCTTCTCGGTAATGGACATTTCATTTATAAAAAGTCTTTTTCATGTTAAAGGAAAGCTTCCATTTGTCGTACAAATACTTTTCCTCAGTGTGTCACCTGTCTTTTGAGTTTGATTATATTATTTTTCCACTGAGAATTTTAAATACACATATCCACTTTTTTCATCTATGGCATCTGGGTTTTATATCTGTTTGAAAAGAAAGTATCACAACAAAAATATAAATTAATCCATGCTCTCTTATTTAAGTTTACTGTTTTTAAGAGTATGTTGTTTTCCTTTTTAATCCTCATTTTGTCTAATTGTTTTTGCTGAGGCAGGAACCTGGGTGGCATTTTCCCCAAACACACCCTGTTTTCCTTTCTGACAGACAAAGCTATCATGTAGATTTCCACGCGTGTTTAGGTTTATTTCTATTTCCACTGCTCTAATTTTTCTCTAGGAAAAAGTATTTTGATTATTATAGCTTCAAAACACATTCTAAGTATCTATTCCTTTTTTGTTTTTTATAATAGCTACTTCCCTTTGCTTACACATTAATTTTTCAACTGGAAGTATTCCTATCATTTTGGTCAAGTCTCCCTCACCCTCTAAGAGGAAAACTCACAATTCACAATCCAAATTCATGTTAAATTTGACAGATTAAAGTAATGTAATTAGTATACTACATGGAATTACATGATGTATCTTTTCATTTATTCAAAGTATCCTTTATATATACTATTTGGTGGCAGGGGAGGGCACTGTGCGGCATGTGGATCCTAATTCCCCAGGGATTGAACCCGCAGTGGAAATGCAAAGTCCTAACCCACTGGAGTGCCAGGGAAGTCTCGAGGTAGCTTTTATACCTTTAGTCAAGTTTTAATGATTTCTTAACGCGGTGCTGAATATGTATTACACTTATTCCTGGTTTGAGGTGTTCTGTTGTTGCAGTTTTCTTCATTATAAACTTTAAAACCATGTAAATTGTAACCAGGTTAAGAAACATACCCTTATCAATGACAACTACATCCAAAACTAATGTGTTCCACCCCCTGGGCAGTCGTCATGCTGACTTTCACGCATCATTCCCTAGCTTTCTTTAGTTTTACCACCACCTATGTGTGCATCCGGAACAAGGTAAAGTTTGGCTTTAGAAGACTCGGCAGCAAGAATAAACCATCTGGATGAACAAGAGCGATACTGTCACTATCAAAAATAGCTTCCCAGGAAAAAATAAACTCATCTCCTTTTGAGTTTGATTATATTATTTTTCCACTGAGAATTTTAAATACACATATCCACTTTTTTCATCTATGGCATCTGGGTTTTATATCTGTTTGAAAAGAAAGTATCACAACAAAAATATAAATTAATCCATGCTCTCTTATTTAAGTTTACTGTTTTTAAGAGTATGTTGTTTTCCTTTTTAATCCTCATTTTGTCTAATTGTTTTTGCTGAGGCAGGAACCTGGGTGGCATTTTCCCCAAACACACCCTGTTTTCCTTTCTGACAGACAAAGCTATCATGTAGATTTCCACGCGTGTTTAGGTTTATTTCTATTTCCACTGCTCTAATTTTTCTCTAGGAAAAAGTATTTTGATTATTATAGCTTCAAAACACATTCTAAGTATCTATTCCTTTTTTGTTTTTTATAATAGCTACTTCCCTTTGCTTACACATTAATTTTTCAACTGGAAGTATTCCTATCATTTTGGTCAAGTCTCCCTCACCCTCTAAGAGGAAAACTCACAATTCACAATCCAAATTCATGTTAAATTTGACAGATTAAAGTAATGTAATTAGTATACTACATGGAATTACATGATGTATCTTTTCATTTATTCAAAGTATCCTTTATATATACTATTTGGTGGCAGGGAGGGCACTGTGCGGCATGTGGATCCTAATTCCCCAGGGATTGAACCCGCAGTGGAAATGCAAAGTCCTAACCCACTGGAGTGCCAGGGAAGTCTCGAGGTAGCTTTTATACCTTTAGTCAAGTTTTAATGATTTCTTAACGCGGTGCTGAATATGTATTACACTTATTCCTGGTTTGAGGTGTTCTGTTGTTGCAGTTTTCTTCATTATAAACTTTAAAACCATGTAAATTGTAACCAGGTTAAGAAACATACCCTTATCAATGACAACTACATCCAAAACTAATGTGTTCCACCCCCTGGGCAGTCGTCATGCTGACTTTCACGCATCATTCCCTAGCTTTCTTTAGTTTTACCACCACCTATGTGTGCATCCGGAACAAGGTAAAGTTTGGCTTTAGAAGACTCGGCAGCAAGAATAAACCATCTGGATGAACAAGAGCGATACTGTCACTATCAAAAATAGCTTCCCAGGAAAAAATAAACTCATCTCCGGGTGACAGTTCACAAGCTAAGAGTTTTTTGTGGTGCAATCTGAGGCTGGGGGCATCAGCAAGGGCCAGAAGACAGTGCACTCTCCACTCCTGGGGGACCTGGCAGGCTGGGTGCAAACAGCTGCCCTGCAGAGCCAGGGCCCCACGTGGACCGCTCTGCACTTTCTGCGGCTGGGCCTTCTGAGGGTTCTGCGGTGTGACTGGTGCACATTCTCAGCGCTCCCCGCTGACCTGGGGTCTGCAGCTCTTGGTCAGGGTACCCCTTGCTCACTTGCAATAGTGCTTCAACAGCTGTCCTAGGGCTGCACTTCCTGTGGCTCCCCTTGTCCCTGTGGGCTTATACTTCGGAAAGAATCCCTTTCCCACAGTTTTGGTGGAGTTCAGCGGGGAGCAAAAGTAAATGTGCTATTTCACTTTGCTATTTTAACTCAGGACTCCCACTGTGCTTCCTCCATGGTTACTATTTGTATATATGAACCCTATCATACAGTGTGAGGGCCACTCTATTTAACTTTCATATTGTTCTACAATTTCGGGGTCAACGAAGTGTATAATTAAATCAACTCAAATAACTATTCCTACATTTATCTATATATGTTTTATTTCTCTGGGCAAACTGAATGTTAATGAGAGTGCTTCGAGAGTTCCATAAAAAACCATGATGATGGGAAAAAAACCCCAAAATCCATGATGGCTTAGTTTACAATAAAAGGGACATAGGCGGTCATTCATCTATTCTTATTTATCCAAGTTTTGTTTTCTCTAAGCACTTATTCCTGGTTTGAGGTGTTCTGTTGTTGCAGTTTTCTTCATTATAAACTTTAAAACCATGTAAATTGTAACCAGGTTAAGAAACATACCCTTATCAATGACAACTACATCCAAAACTAATGTGTTCCACCCCCTGGGCAGTCGTCATGCTGACTTTCACGCATCATTCCCTAGCTTTCTTTAGTTTTACCACCACCTATGTGTGCATCCGGAACAAGGTAAAGTTTGGCTTTAGAAGACTCGGCAGCAAGAATAAACCATCTGGATGAACAAGAGCGATACTGTCACTATCAAAAATAGCTTCCCAGGAAAAAATAAACTCATCTCCGGGTGACAGTTCACAAGCTAAGAGTTTTTTGTGGTGCAATCTGAGGCTGGGGGCATCAGCAAGGGCCAGAAGACAGTGCACTCTCCACTCCTGGGGGACCTGGCAGGCTGGGTGCAAACAGCTGCCCTGCAGAGCCAGGGCCCCACGTGGACCGCTCTGCACTTTCTGCGGCTGGGCCTTCTGAGGGTTCTGCGGTGTGACTGGTGCACATTCTCAGCGCTCCCCGCTGACCTGGGGTCTGCAGCTCTTGGTCAGGGTACCCCTTGCTCACTTGCAATAGTGCTTCAACAGCTGTCCTAGGGCTGCACTTCCTGTGGCTCCCCTTGTCCCTGTGGGCTTATACTTCGGAAAGAATCCCTTTCCCACAGTTTTGGTGGAGTTCAGCGGGGAGCAAAAGTAAATGTGCTATTTCACTTTGCTATTTTAACTCAGGACTCCCACTGTGCTTCCTCCATGGTTACTATTTGTATATATGAACCCTATCATACAGTGTGAGGGCCACTCTATTTAACTTTCATATTGTTCTACAATTTCGGGGTCAACGAAGTGTATAATTAAATCAACTCAAATAACTATTCCTACATTTATCTATATATGTTTTATTTCTCTGGGCAAACTGAATGTTAATGAGAGTGCTTCGAGAGTTCCATAAAAAACCATGATGATGGGAAAAAAACCCCAAAATCCATGATGGCTTAGTTTACAATAAAAGGGACATAGGCGGTCATTCATCTATTCTTATTTATCCAAGTTTTGTTTTAACCAAATATTAATAATGAACTTACATTTTCTTAATAAACAAATGTCAAATAAACCTTTTTGACATTCAACAAGAAAACCAAAGTTTTCTTTCTTTAACTTCTTAAAATGGAAAGGTATCAATAATCTCCTAAGAACAAACAAACCTTCCACGCCTAAGGTAAGTCAATTTACTCATGATTTATTATTCTTTTAATTCACTCCTGAGTATATCTGCTCACATATTAAGATTTCTTGCACACACTTCTATTTACTATTAATTATTAATCAATGGTAAATACTAATAAACAAGACAGGGCCATAATTTTCCATTTGTCTTTATCAAGTTTTATAACAGTGTCGTACTGATAGAACTAATAATGACAAGATTTCCTTTGCTTTCCTATTTTATGGAACAGCTTAAACAGAATTATCTGCATGCTAAAATCTGAAGACCCTCCTTATGAAATCATCTCGTTTTGCTCATCTCCTTCACGGACAGGTGCAGCGACACCCTTCAGATGGAACAGGAATCCTTTTCTTGCCTGAGAGTCGTGGCCTCTGCCCTCCTGTCCAACAGCTGAGACTCCTCCTCCCCAACCCTCTGCCCACCAAAAACAGAGTTCAGCAGGACATGTCCTCTACAGATGCAGGGAGCCTGGAGCCTCAGCGGGCTCTGAAGGTTTCAAACCACCAGTTATCAGTAATGGAGGATCTGAAATACTGTTCGGTACAGCCCCTTCCTCAGTGACAGAGAATCAAGAAACACTGTTTGGTATGGCTCCTTTTCATGTTCTTGATACTGACTGTTTATTCTTTGCCCCCTCCTCTTTTTAGACCTTTCCTGATGGCCTCATTAGAGGTTAGTAAATTATGATAGTTTCTAAGTTGTTTTTAATCCTAGGAAGAATTTAAAACGGGGGGTGGGGTGGGGGTGAGAACACTACAAAAAACTTAAGAACCCTTGACAGATGAAAAATATTTAGCAGGCATATTTGCTTTTCTTTAAAACTTTTCATTTACAATACAAATACAATACAAAGATAAAACACAGATGTAAAAAGCAACACAAAATATATTTATATGTACTAGGGCTTTCCTGGCGGTCCAGTGGGTAAGGACACTGCCTTGCAGTGCAGAGGGCACTGGTTTGATCCCTGGCCTGGGAAGATCCCACATGCCTCAGAGCAGCTGGACCAACGTGTCCAACTACTGAGCAGGAGCTCTGGAGTGCCATGTGCCCAGAGCCGGTGCTCTGCAGCGGGAGAGGCCACTGTGATAGGAGGCCCACAGAGGCCAAAAGAACAAAGACGGATGAAAACAAATAAATGAAAGACCAATAGAAGTGGCCTCTCTCTCTCTCTCTATATATATATATTCTAAATTACAGCATTATACCTTTGGAGTGGGCCCAAAGGGGCAGGGAAGGTAGAAGGATTCTTGCTTTTCACATTAAATAATAATTTATGTTTTTCACTATAAGCTTATATTATTTTTATACCAAGAACTTGTAAAAATTAAAGTTAAAAAATAAATCTGTTCAGGCTAAAAAGAGTCACATCACAAATGCTACCTTTTTTGTTAACTATCTGCTAAAGTCACACAACTCTGGGACTACTTGGAACTACATGGTATTTGGCCAAATACTCAGCTCTAATTAAATCAGATCTCTAGCACATTCCAGAATAAATAGTAAAAAGAAATCAGCACTCTTTCTATTCAATAAAAATGCTTTTTGACTTGATGTTGCTTTTTCAGTTTCTTTGGTTTTTTTTTGGTTGAGCCTCACAACATGCAGGATTTAATTCCCTACAGGGAAAGTGCAGGGTCTTCACCACTGGTCCACCAGAAGTCCCTAAAAATGTTTTTCATTTTAGAAAATATTTTAAATTTTCATATATCTGACCTCTTCTGATCTTCATTACAATCCTGTATCATAAATATGACCTAATGTTTATTCAGGTTTATATTTCAGAGTGGAGGACAATGAAGTCAAGATGAGTTAAGTCTTCAATATGTCCTTTTAGATACATAAACCTTCATTATTAATAGACTAATACTCCAAAAGGGAGTCTAACACACTATTCATAAGGCTTAGGGTTCACCTACCTGGTATGTCCTAAAGATTCCCGCCATATTGGCAGCATCACAACAGGCTTCACCGCACACTCCAAAATAGCCAGAGCCAACGCAAACTCTCTGGGCTTGCTACACATCTGAACAGCCTTGATCCAATTTGCCCTGTATTGCAGAAGAGGGCAGAAAAGGGGCAAAATCAAACTTTTATCTTGTTGACCTTAAATTAGAAGTGAAAGAGTTGCAGTTTATGCCAACTTTACCTTCTAAGGCCTATGCAAGTGAAAGAGTTAAGCTTCTGTCATGTCCGACTCTTTGCGACACTGTGGACTGTAGTCCACCAGGCCCGTCTGTCCATGGGATTCTCTAGGGGAGCCCCTAGTGGCTCAGCCAGTGAAGAATCTGCCTGCAATGCAGGAGACCCGGGTTTGATCCCTAGGCTGGGAAGATTCTCTGGAGAAGAGAATGCCTACCCACTCCAGTATTCTTGCCTGGAGAATCCCATGGACAGACGAGTCAGGCAGGCCTCAGTCCACGGGGCCGTAGAGAGTCGGACACAACTGAATGGCAAAGCATGACATTATGTTTCTATAGGCGAATCAAGTACAAAATACACTGCTACTGGAAGTTTCTACCTCACAGAATCACAGATTTTGAACACTGGAGGAATCTCACAGGTCAGTTAGTTCTCCAACTCCTTAAGCCTTCTATGATTCTCTGGAACTTTGCTGGACTCCATTTGGTTCCAAGAATAAAGACTGTTTTCCAGAAATCTTCCAAATCAGTGTTGGTTCAATGACTTTATTTTTTAAATTAATCAATCAATTAATCAATTTACTGGCCATACAGCAAAACATGTGGGATAAATCCCTGACCAGGGATTGAACCCACGCCTGCAGAAGCACAGAGACTTAATCACTGGACCACCAGGGAAGTCCCGGTCAGTAACTATAGAAGCACACTCATATTCCTAACATTCTCAGAGTTTTGCTGACTAAACTGACTTCACTCGATTCACTAATAATGACAGTTTAGGGACTTCCTTGGTGGTCCAGTGGCTAAGACTCTGCACTCCCAAAGCAAGAGGCCAGGGTTTCCATCCCTGGTCAGGGAACGAGATCCTACATGCCACAACTAAAGATCTTGCATGCCTCAGTGAAGACCTGGTACAACCACATTTTTAAAAAAACATTTATTTTTAATAAAAATGATAGCCTAAGGTATCTAATTGCAATGATCATTTTATAAATATTTACTATATTTATAGCAATAAACAAACCTTAGTTTCCTTTACCTGTGGGAAGCCCAGTTGGGATGAAGAAAGGAAGAAGGGATATTGTTTTCCAACTGGGTGATGGTCAGTCTGGGGCAAAATCAAACTTTTATCTTGTTGACCTTAAATTAGAAGTGAAAGAGTTGCAGTTTATGCCAACTTTACCTTCTAAGGCCTATGCAAGTGAAAGAGTTAAGCTTCTGTCATGTCCGACTCTTTGCGACACTGTGGACTGTAGTCCACCAGGCCCGTCTGTCCATGGGATTCTCTAGGGGAGCCCCTAGTGGCTCAGCCAGTGAAGAATCTGCCTGCAATGCAGGAGACCCGGGTTTGATCCCTAGGCTGGGAAGATTCTCTGGAGAAGAGAATGCCTACCCACTCCAGTATTCTTGCCTGGAGAATCCCATGGACAGACGAGTCAGGCAGGCCTCAGTCCACGGGGCCGTAGAGAGTCGGACACAACTGAATGGCAAAGCATGACATTATGTTTCTATAGGCGAATCAAGTACAAAATACACTGCTACTGGAAGTTTCTACCTCACAGAATCACAGATTTTGAACACTGGAGGAATCTCACAGGTCAGTTAGTTCTCCAACTCCTTAAGCCTTCTATGATTCTCTGGAACTTTGCTGGACTCCATTTGGTTCCAAGAATAAAGACTGTTTTCCAGAAATCTTCCAAATCAGTGTTGGTTCAATGACTTTATTTTTTAAATTAATCAATCAATTAATCAATTTACTGGCCATACAGCAAAACATGTGGGATAAATCCCTGACCAGGGATTGAACCCACGCCTGCAGAAGCACAGAGACTTAATCACTGGACCACCAGGGAAGTCCCGGTCAGTAACTATAGAAGCACACTCATATTCCTAACATTCTCAGAGTTTTGCTGACTAAACTGACTTCACTCGATTCACTAATAATGACAGTTTAGGGACTTCCTTGGTGGTCCAGTGGCTAAGACTCTGCACTCCCAAAGCAAGAGGCCAGGGTTTCCATCCCTGGTCAGGGAACGAGATCCTACATGCCACAACTAAAGATCTTGCATGCCTCAGTGAAGACCTGGTACAACCACATTTTTAAAAAAACATTTATTTTTAATAAAAATGATAGCCTAAGGTATCTAATTGCAATGATCATTTTATAAATATTTACTATATTTATAGCAATAAACAAACCTTAGTTTCCTTTACCTGTGGGAAGCCCAGTTGGGATGAAGAAAGGAAGAAGGGATATTGTTTTCCAACTGGGTGATGGTCAGTCTCAGAGTAGATATGGTGAGCACTTTGGAACCATGGACAGAACCGTTCCACTTGAACTCTCCAGCTGGAGTCAGACAGAACTTATGTGCAAGATGCCGCCTCTTATCATGGTCTTCTCTGTGCTGGTGCTTATTCAAGGCGAAGGAGTTGGTGGAGTACTGGTTGTGGTAGACACGATACTTCCCCTCCTGACCCAACTTGAAATAATTGTTGATATTCCCCTTCATGACCACTTCCTTTTTGGTGCTCAACCGTGAAATTTCTCCTTGAGAATTAACTACCAGCACCTGACCAAGAAAAAGAAAAGACTCCATTATTCGTGTCAAATGCATAAGTCTGATCAACTGTCATGCAACAGTTTATAATCTGTCACTCAAAATAAGTCAAAGTAACATCTTACGACTGAACTTTTGAAGTTTAAAAGCTCGGTTAAAAGCTAAAGCTAGGGGCTTCCCTGGTGGTCCAGTGGGTAAGGACACCGCCTTGCAATGCAAAGAGCACTGGTTCGATCCCTGGCCTGGTAAGATCCCACGTGCCATGGAGCAGCTGGACCGATGTGTCCAATTACCAAACTGGAGCTCTGGAGTGCATGCGCCCAGAGCCGGCACTCTGCAACGACAGATGCCACCGCGATGGGAGGCCCACAGGAGCCAAAGAACAAAGACGGATGAAAATAGAGAAATGAAAGACCAATAGAAGTGGCCCGCTCACTCCCCCCCCCCCCAATCCGACCCCCGCCCAAAAATAAATAAATAAATCTTTTTAAAAAAAAAAAAAAAAAGCTAAAGCTAGGGCCTCCCTGGTGGTCCAGTGGGTGAGGACACCGCCTTGCAGTGCAAGGGGCGCCGGTTTGATCCCTGGCCTGGGAGGATCCTGCGTGCCATGGAGCGACTGGACCGATGTGTCCAACTACTGAGCCAGAGCTCTGGGGCGCATGCACCCAGAGCCTGTGCTCTGCAGCGAGAGGGGCCGCTGCAATGGGAGGCCCACGCAGGCTGGGGAACAAAGATGGATGGAAATAGATAAATGAAAGATCAACAGAAGTGGTCCGCTCACTCCCCACCCCAACCCGACCCCCGCCCAAAAATAAATAAATAAATCTTTTTAAAAAAAAAAAAAAAAAGCTAAAGCTAGGGCCTCCCTGGTGGTCCAGTGGGTGAGGACACCGCCTTGCAGTGCAAGGGGCGCCGGTTTGATCCCTGGCCTGGGAGGATCCTGCGTGCCATGGAGCGACTGGACCGATGTGTCCAACTACTGAGCCAGAGCTCTGGGGCGCATGCACCCAGAGCCTGTGCTCTGCAGCGAGAGGGGCCGCTGCAATGGGAGGCCCACGCAGGCTGGGGAACAAAGATGGATGGAAATAGATAAATGAAAGATCAACAGAAGTGGTCCAAAAAAAAAAAAAGCTGAAGTTAACTGTTCATCATTGAACAACCAAGATATGACTGTAAAAAGAAAGAAAACTAAGTTCTATTAAAGGGCCTATTAAAGAAAACTATTAAGGTGTCTCATATGCTGGATATCAATAAGTACTTTCATGTTTCTCATATATACCTCTGAAACTAAATGTGTGATATATAGATCACTCACCGATCACTATCTTAAGCTCACTATACAAGGGTTAAGGGCTAGGGATGTTTGTTTTAAACAGAAAGAACACACCTCTTTCCCCTCCTTATATAATTTATTTGCTTCATGAGCTGCGGCGGCCACCTGCTGGCTCTTCAGCTGACTCAGTTTGCTGTCTGGATTCCGTAATCGGGTGATAATCCGAGTTGAACCCGATGCTCCTCTTTCTCCTCCAGGAGACTCATTTATTTCCCCATTAGACTTCTCCGATTTGAAATCACCTTTGATCAAATAAAAAGCCAAAAGTAATCACTAATAGTACATTACATGTAGTAATAACACCTTATTAATCCAAAAATTCTATCTGGCAGACAACTAAGATCCAGAAAACAAACAGAAAACACACTTAAATACCCAAAATAAATGTATTAATTCTTAAAAGTTTTACTCCAAAAAAAGTATGTCAGGATTTTAAGTCATTTACTCTTTTACAGAAAACACAAACATGCTACAGACTTGCAAGTAACAAACAAAACTTGAAATGCAAACTAACACTGCCTTATATATTTAATGTAGATTTCTGTATTAAAAGGATGTAATTAATTTTAGAAAGATTTTCACTGAAATTCTACTCAAATACCTAACAGTTTAGAGCTTATAAACATAAAGTGCATGTTTTCCTAAGAAATCTAGATAATTATCTCTGTATGCAGATAACCGTACACATGTGTAAATCAACTGCACAGTTGTTTTTTAAACTATAATAAAGGCCTTTCATAAAGGCCTCATAGGGTCTTAATTTTTTTAAGTGATGGATTTAACTGCCAAGGAGCTATTTCTACTTATCCATGAATCTCACCTGAGCTGAGAATTTCTATACATTCTAAACTATGGCATCACTATCCAATTTCCATTGACCAGATAGTTGAACAAGACCTCATTTTCTTTTTTTCAAGCTTTTAAAAACTCAAAAAGCTGAAGTTAACTGTTCATCATTGAACAACCAAAATATGACTGTAAAAGAAAACTAAGTTCTATTAAAGGGCCTATTAAAGAAAACTATTAAGGTGTCTCATATGCTGGATATCAATAAGTACTTTCATGTTTCTCATATATACCTCTGAAACTAAATGTGTGATATATAGATCACTCACCGATCACTATCTTAAGCTCACTATACAAGGGTTAAGGGCTAGGGATGTTTGTTTTAAACAGAAAGAACACACCTCTTTCCCCTCCTTATATAATTTATTTGCTTCATGAGCTGCGGGGGACCTGCTGGCTCTTCAGCTGACTCAGTTTGCTGTCTGGATTCCGTAATCGGGTGATAATCCGAGTTGAACCCGATGCTCCTCTTTCTCCTCCAGGAGACTCATTTATTTCCCCATTAGACTTCTCCGATTTGAAATCACCTTTGATCAAATAAAAAGCCAAAAGTAATCACTAATAGTACATTACATGTAGTAATAACACCTTATTAATCCAAAAATTCTATCTGGCAGACAACTAAGATCCAGAAAACAAACAGAAAACACACTTAAATACCCAAAATAAATGTATTAATTCTTAAAAGTTTTACTCCAAAAAAAGTATGTCAGGATTTTAAGTCATTTACTCTTTTACAGAAAACACAAACATGCTACAGACTTGCAAGTAACAAACAAAACTTGAAATGCAAACTAACACTGCCTTATATATTTAATGTAGATTTCTGTATTAAAAGGATGTAATTAATTTTAGAAAGATTTTCACTGAAATTCTACTCAAATACCTAACAGTTTAGAGCTTATAAACATAAAGTGCATGTTTTCCTAAGAAATCTAGATAATTATCTCTGTATGCAGATAACCGTACACATGTGTAAATCAACTGCACAGTTGTTTTTTAAACTATAATAAAGGCCTTTCATAAAGGCCTCATAGGGTCTTAATTTTTTTAAGTGATGGATTTAACTGCCAAGGAGCTATTTCTACTTATCCATGAATCTCACCTGAGCTGAGAATTTCTATACATTCTAAACTATGGCATCACTATCCAATTTCCATTGACCAGATAGTTGAACAAGACCTCATTTTCTTTTTTTCAAGCTTTTAAAAACTAAGTGTGGCACTGACAAGTGAAAAACCAAGCAGAAAATAATGGCACCGACTAAATCAAGCGGGGGTATCTTGCTATCTCAGACTGGAAAGCTAGTAACCTTCGAGACGAGGCAGCAAAGCAGCTGGTTAGACTCTCCATAATTTTCTCTTGGGTCTCAGACCATGATTCTACCCAGGCTGGAGTTCTGTGCCCACATGTTGAATTATAGTGGCTACTCCTTGGAACCATCATTGAAGTCCTCCAATAAAGACATTTTAGACTTCACTTAGTCAAGGCCAGACTTCCTAAAAGTAGAAGGGGAACAGCATGGCACTTTTTTATTTTTAAAGATTTATTTATTTATTTATTTTGGGCGGGGGTCGGGTTGGGGAGGGAGGGGAGCAGGCGGGCCACTTCTATTGGTCTTTCATTTCTCTATTTTCATCCGTCTTGTTCTTTGGCTCCTGTGGGCCTCCCATCGCGGTGGCCTCTGTCGTTGCAGAGCGCTGGCTCTGGGCGCATGCGCTCCAGAGCTCCGGCTCGGTAATTGGACACATTGGTCCAGCCGCTCTGTGGCACGTGGGATCTTCCCAGGCCAGGGATCGAACTGGCGCCCCCTGCACTGCAAGGTGGTGTCCTTACCCACTGGACCACCAGAGGAAGCCTGAGCGTGGCACTTTTTAAATGGAAGCTGCTCAATTTACGGCCAACGGTCCGACAGGCAAGAGTCCACCCTTTGCCACTTGGTAAGTTTAGTGCAAATAAGGGTGAGGAGGCAGAAGATGCATCCCTGGGGGAAATCCTTGAAGGAGCAAAGAAAGGGAACAAGGCTAAGAGTGGAGGTCATTATCTAGTACACCCTGCCCAAAGGTCACATCCCTCCTATTACAAAGGAGGGAATCCCTATGATGCAGCCTAGAGGCAGAGGCCCAGACAGACTTTGCTCACCTGAATGCTAGGGCAGATGAACTGGGCCCATACGGGGTTTATCTTCAGGCACCTGAGCCAAATGTCTGCGAGTGAGGTATGACCCAGGGGTCCAAGCAATCCACAAGGGAGTATGACTTGCCAGTGAAAGTCACTTAGTCATGTCCAACTCTTTGGGACCCATGGACAAACCATGGAATTCTCCAGGTAAGAATACCGGAGTGGGCAGCCTTTCCTTTTCTCACGGGATCTTCCCAACCTAGGGATTGAACCCAGGTCTCCCTCATGGCAAGCAGGTTCTTTAACATCTGAGCCACCAGGGAAGCCTATGACTGCCAGGAAAAACTCCAAACCTGTCAAACTGGGATGGATAATTATTCAAACCTGCAGCAATTTCCAGCAGGTCATCTTTGACAGGTAGATCTAGGCTGGTAAAGCAGAATTAGCTTTCATGAGCGGGGTCTTGCTATGTGCTTCTCACGTCTTGTCCACATCCATCCTCTGAGAACCTCCCAGAAAACGGCAGCCAAGTTTATCAGAGAATACCCCTCCACCATCAGGATCACGAGTATTACAGGGAGTTAAACTCATAACCTGGGTCATGGATTGTGACATCGAGGTAAGCCACATCCAGATGTAATCAAAATGACATGCACAATACTCAGAAGTCCTAGATACAATTAATGTTACAAGGAGTAATTTGGGGAGAGGAGTTTTTGAAAAACTTTTCAGTCGTAGGTGAAACCTCTGTATTACATTAGGCAGGAGCACTTCGAAATTTAAAGACACATTTGTAATGAGCTAGGGTGGAACTGTGGATATTCCCTGTTTCCCATTTTCCTATTTCTCTTTCTTTGGTAAATCATTCCTACCCGCCCTCCAACCATATGCTTTTGCTGGAGCCATCCATCATTATACCTTGCCTGTCCTGGCCACAAGGGGTGGGAACAGTATATCCAAGACAGGCCACTCAAATTCCCTCCTCAAGGATATTGGTTAGGAGCAGGAGTAGGGGCCTTGCCTTTGGGTGACTATGGAAACTTATGACTTCAAACTGCTGAGGCCATCTTCCCCGCCACTTTGGAAAAACCCAAGGAGAGAACAAGGTTAATACACAAACATTTGCAGATGTAAAAAGGGAGAGAGAAAGAGGAAAATGCGAAGTTTTGATGCCTGGGGGTTCCAGTTATGCCTGATGATGGCCTGGATTTCCCAATTACATGAGCTAGTAAAATTCCCTTTTTATTTAGGCTAGTTAAAGTTGGTTTGGTCACCTGTAATCAAAAAGGTTCTAATCAAACCAAATCTCCATCTCACATCATACACAAAATTACACACCAGCAAGATTAAAGACAAAGTTATAAAGTATTGTGTTAAATTACTGTAAGATATATGTATGGGACAGGGATAGTCTTCCTTAATAAGACACAAAATACAGAGGAATCCTAAAGAAAAAGACTGATAAATTTAACTGCATAAAACATGTAAAAATTTTCCATACAAAACAAGAGTTAAAAATAAGCAGTGACTATGTAAGCATATAGGTAAAATAAAAAATTAATGCTCCAAATACATTAAGCATTCCTAAAACTCATGAGGGAAAAATATCAAAAGTCAATAGGAAAAAATGAACAAAAGATATGAATAAGCAATCCACAGGAAGTTCAGCAAACATGAACAAAAACTCTACCACATTAGTAAGCAGGGATATGCAAATTTTTTAATGAAATACTTTTCACCTTTGGCAAAAATGTAAAAGATAGATGTCTAATTTCGGTGAAAATCTGAAGAAATACATATATATGTAAATTATTAGTATAAATTTCTTTTAATATACAATTAAATAGTAGCCACCACTATTTTTAAAATGTACCTACCATATCATCCAGCAATTCCACTTACTGCAACTACTGCTAGAAATACTTACACAAGTAGACAAAGACGTATGTTGAGGATGTTAAAAAGTGCCACTAATTGCAATAAGGAAAAAAACTGTTAACAGCCTAAATGTCCATTAATAGAGAAGAGTAAGAAGCACGGCTCATCTGTACTGGGGAGTACCATGCAGCAGTTAAAAAGAATAAATTCAACTTATTACATGAAAAGAACCCCTACATGGATTACTGAGTGAAAAAAGCAAGATGCAGACAACACATGCAGAATGATCCCATTTATATATTAAAAATAAAACAAAAAAACTGTAAACATCCATACACTAATGTAACTATGTGGAGAAAGATATAAAATGTTACACACCAATAAATGGTGGTTACCTTTGGGGAGAGGGTATGAAAAAGACGTATTTTTTTTCCCTACGCGTGTTTTTTTAAAAAACAAAAACACTACTGACATTTAAAAAAAAAAAAAAGAAAAGAAAATCCAAATCTTCCCACCCCCATCAAACTTGTACTTGAAAAAATTAAAAATTAAAAAATTAAAAAAGCTCCTTTCAATATATGGCGTGTGTCCTTACCTATCTCTTCTTGAATAGAGACAGGTGTATGGGATTCTCTTTCTCCATTATCAGGATCATCGGCTGCCTTAGCAGAGTCACTCTGGGAGGAACTGAGTTCACTGCTGCTGTTACTGTTTTCCAGATTAGGCTGGATGGAGGAAGTGGTAGCACTAGCGCTACTGCTGTCACATGTCTTGTTAGGCTCTTCTAGAAAAATAGAATATCTGATTTTTAAATTGGAAATCACATCAAAAATAACTAATTGTCAGAAAAGACATTTAATTGTTTTAGGGTTGCATTACAAAGCCAGGTTTAAAAAAGAAAAGCTGCTCATGTATGAATAATGCAATGGATGAAAAGAACTTTGTGAATAGCCACCCCAGGAACTGTCTTTTGAGTCTCCCAGTATTAACTTGGGGCTCTTAACACCTCCGTCTACAGAACACACAGTCAGTATTCAAAATGGAATTAAAGAGGATTATTCAACTCCAAGGTTTTCCTGCCTTAATTCTATACCCCTAAATTCAACCAGAAGGTCACACCTAAGTGATTGTTAATTTTAGGACTATCACTAAGAGTATCACCAAGAGTATAGTTGCTGAAAGTATGAACGCTACCATGACCTGAAAGCCTGTCTTTCCTTAGTCGTTCAAAAATCTAGAGCAACCTTGTGTATTTCACTTTGCCACTATTAAGGTACCTTTTATATCAATCACCTAAGTTAAGTGACTGACAGTATATCACAAAGGCTATCTGTAATGTATCATGAGTTCCTAAATTTTTGTTTTGAAGGAAAAAGCCCACAGCCTAGTAGAAAAATGGGAAAAATCTATGAACAGTGACAAAATAAATGAAAATGGCCTTTAAACATGGAAATAGGCTCACTTAATTCAAATGACAAGAAATGCCAAATAAAACCATGCAGAGAAACTACCTCCCAGCTACCAGACAGGCCAAAAATCCAAGTTTCACTATACATGTAGGAAGAGAGGCAGAGGACTAAAAGGTACTGCAGCGCACAGCTGTGGGAACGCAAAACAGTGCCAAGTGGATAAAAAGGAGCTGACAACACCTGAAAAATTATAGATGCATTTACTCTTAACCTAGCTATCTCAGGCTATAGATTTATCCTAAAATAAACTGGCAAAAAAAAAAAAAAAAACCCAAATAGCTTATTTGCAGAGGTATTCATGGTAGCACAATAAAAGCAAAAGACCAGAAAAAGAAAATGCCCATTAATACGGCACTGGCTGAATAAAAGATATAGTAAATATCATGTATCATGACAAGGACTAAGGAGAACATTACAATCACACATACAAACTGATCTCAGGATTACATTTAAGGACTTCTCTCATGGTCCAGTAGTTAAGAATCCGCCTGCCAATGCAGGGGATGCAGGTTTGATTCCTCCTCAGGGAACTAAGATCCTACATACCACAAGGTAACTAAGCTCCTATGCCTCAACTAAGACCCAATGCAGTCAAATAAATCAATAAAAGGAAAATGTAAAAAGAAAGATACAGACAATATGGAGATTCCTTAAAAAACTAAAAATAGAAGCACCCTATGACCCAGCAATCCCACTATTAGGCCTATATCCTGATGAAATCAAAACTGAAAGAGGCACCTGTACCCCAATGTTCATTGCAGCTCTCTATACAATAGCCAGAACATGGAAGCAACCTAGATGTCCATCGACAAATGAATGGATCCAGAAGCTATGGTACATATATACAATGGAATACTACTCAGCTGTTAGAAGAAATGCAGAAGACTCAGTCCTAATGAGGTGGCTGGCTCTAGAACCTATCATAAAAAGTGAAGTAAGTCAAAAAGAGAAAGACAAGTATAGTATACTAACTCATATATATGGGATCTAGTAAGATGGTCATGATAACATACGCAGTGAACTCATGAAAAAACAGAGAATAGACATAAAGACATTGTGGAGATCGAACAGTGGGAGGGAGGCATGGAGGGAGTAACATGGAAGCCTATACTGTCATGTGTGGAAAAGATAGCTATTGTCATTGTGCTAGGGGAATAGGAGTACCTGCAACCACTTGGAGCGATGGTCTGGAGGGATGGGAGGGGGGGAACTAGGGGGGGGAGGGTCCAGGGATATGCATATGAATGATCTGGGAACATACATGTAAAAAAAAAAATCAATAAATAAATAAATTAAAAAAAAAAAAAAAAGAAGAAAGATACAGGGCTTCCCCTGGTGGTCCAGTGGGTAAAGATACCGCCTTGCACTGCCAGGGGAGCCGGTTTGATCCCTGGCCTGGGAAGATCCCACGTGCCGCGGAGCGGCTGGACCGATGTGTCCAATTACCAAGCTGGAGCTCTGGAGCACATGCGCCCAGAGCCAGCGCTCTGAACGACAGAGGCCACAGCGATGGGAGGCCCACAGGAGCCAAAAGAACAAAGACAGATGAAAACAGAGAGATGAAAGACCAATAGAAGTGACCCGCCCTCTCCCCTTCCTCCCCAACCCGACCCCGCCCCAAATAAATAAATAAATAAATCTTAAAGAAAGAAAGATACAGGGCTTCCCTGGTGGTCCAGTGGGTGAGGACACCGCCTTGCAGTGCAAGGGGCGCCGGTTTGATCCCTGGCCTGGGAAGATCCCACGTGCCGCGGAGCGGCTAGACCCATGTGTCCAATTACCGAGCTGGAGCTCTGGCACGCATGCGCCCAGAGCCGGTGCTCTGCGACAACAGACGCCACTGTGATGGGAGGCCCACACAGGCCAAAAAAGAACAAAGATGGATGAAAAATAGATAATGAAAGGCCAATAGAAGTGGCCCGCCCGCCCCCCCCCCCAAAAAAAAGAAAAAAAAAAAAGACTAGAATAACAACCAAAAATTAATTAAAATGACTACCTATAAGGAAAAGGAAGGAAATGGTTACCTAGAGAGGGGAGGGATGAAAGTGAATATTCTCAGAATAGATATAGTTACACAGTTTGACTTTGGAATCATGTAAATGTTTTATATTAAAAAAAAAAAAAACAGGGCTTCCCCTGGTGGTCCAGTGGCTAAGGACACCGCCTTGCAGTGCAAGGGGCGCCGGTTCGATCCCTGGCCTGGGAAGATCCCACGTGCTGCGGAGCGGCTGGACCGATGTGTCCAATCACCGAGCTGGAGCTCTGCGACAACAGACGCCACCGCGATGGGAGGCCCACAGGAGCCAAAGAGCAAAGATGGATGAAAATAGAGAAATGAAAGACCAAAGAAGTGGCCCGCCCGCTCCCCTCCCTTCCCAACCCGACACCCGCCCAAAAATAAATAAATAAATAAATCTTTAAAAAAAAAAAAAAAAAACCAAAGTCAGAAATGGAACCCCTAAACACTGAAAACAAATGGAAACAAAATAGTCCAACTGTGTATCAAGTTGGTGTAATCGCACAGAGAAAAAGATGCTTTCATGTGACTTTGGAATACAGAATTTTGACTATACAGTCCTCCTGGAAATATGGTATAAAGATAAATAAAGAGCTGAAAGAAAACCTTAAATGCCATTTGGTAATCTTACTGTGGGCAGTAACACAGGTATTACGCAATTCGAACTATTTAAATCATTTATTTGCAACACTACTATTAATGCACTATTAATGGATATTAATAATTATAATAATATTATACAATTATTAATGAACATCTGTATCAAGATAAAGTAAATATATAATTAAGCACTGTTGTTTGGAACTAAGTTATTCAGTATAAATAAAAAGAGATACAAGTATAAAAAAAGAAACAATGCAATCACCAATCTGAATCTGAAATAATTTGCAATAAATTTGGTCTTTTTCTTTTCTAAAACACCTATTTGCTAACACTACCCATCCAAAATCCTAGAAGCAGTGTACTTCATATAAGAATAGGCAATCAATCCCATCCCCAGGTATTTTGATCCTGAAAAAACTATTAACCTAGTGAAAGCAAACTGAGCTCAGAATCCATTCAGTTAAACTTTTAAGATGCTAACGCACCAAGGACTCCTGTAACTCATAATACACAGCATTTTGTTAACTTGTCCCAAGTTAATTTGTCTTAAATTCTTTTCCTCCAAATTGAGGGATGAAAGTGAATATTCTCAGAATAGATATAGTTACACAGTTTGACTTTGGAATCATGTAAATGTTTTATATTAAAAAAACAGGGCTTCCCCTGGTGGTCCAGTGGCTAAGGACACCGCCTTGCAGTGCAAGGGGCGCCGGTTCGATCCCTGGCCTGGGAAGATCCCACGTGCTGCGGAGCGGCTGGACCGATGTGTCCAATCACCGAGCTGGAGCTCTGCGACAACAGACGCCACCGCGATGGGAGGCCCACAGGAGCCAAAGAGCAAAGATGGATGAAAATAGAGAAATGAAAGACCAAAGAAGTGGCCCGCCCGCTCCCCTCCCTTCCCAACCCGACACCCGCCCAAAAATAAATAAATAAATAAATCTTTAAAAAAAAAAAACCAAAGTCAGAAAGGGAAACCCCCTAAACACTGAAAACAAATGGAAACAAAATAGTCCAACTGTGTATCAAGTTGGTGTAATCGCACAGAGAAAAAGATGCTTTCATGTGACTTTGGAATACAGAATTTTGACTATACAGTCCTCCTGGAAATATGGTATAAAGATAAATAAAGAGCTGAAAGAAAACCTTAAATGCCATTTGGTAATCTTACTGTGGGCAGTAACACAGGTATTACGCAATTCGAACTATTTAAATCATTTATTTGCAACACTACTATTAATGCACTATTAATGGATATTAATAATTATAATAATATTATACAATTATTAATGAACATCTGTATCAAGATAAAGTAAATATATAATTAAGCACTGTTGTTTGGAACTAAGTTATTCAGTATAAATAAAAAGAGATACAAGTATAAAAAAAGAAACAATGCAATCACCAATCTGAATCTGAAATAATTTGCAATAAATTTGGTCTTTTTCTTTTCTAAAACACCTATTTGCTAACACTACCCATCCAAAATCCTAGAAGCAGTGTACTTCATATAAGAATAGGCAATCAATCCCATCCCCAGGTATTTTGATCCTGAAAAAACTATTAACCTAGTGAAAGCAAACTGAGCTCAGAATCCATTCAGTTAAACTTTTAAGATGCTAACGCACCAAGGACTCCTGTAACTCATAATACACAGCATTTTTGTTAACTTGTCCCAAGTTAATTTGTCTTAAATTCTCCTCCATTTCAGTTCAGAATTCTGATTTTGTTTTTCAATTATTCTAGAACTCCTGACCTCTTTACTTCATTAGGCTATAGGATTAAAGAAATCTCAAGCATTTGCTTTAAAACACCACAAAGAAGGAATCACCTACCAATAATCCTCACAGTCCAATTATTCTAAACTAGAAACAAAAACCAAATATATTTTTTAAAAAACATGAAACAGAAGAGCAATATTTTGCTGCAGAACCTCCAAAGCATGACTAGACAACTCACTGAGATAAACAGGCAATACATCAGTTCAGTATCCAGTGTCGGCAGTCTCTTATATTCACTGAGTTTCCTGATAATAAAATCCAAACCTAAAGCAAAGTACTATCTTTACCCCCAAAAGTTAAGAAACAGGTTAAATAAATGTGTTCTTACAGTTCAACTTTATGCGTGTTAAGAGTTTCAGTATGTCTAGGGAAACATTTTCAAAGAAATTATAAATAGCAGGTAGCGCTGTAGGTAGCACGTCAGTCTCATAATCTGAAGAAATTATAAATAGCTATAGATAGGGCCTCCCTTGTGGCTCAGTGGATAAGAACCCGTCTGCCAATGCAGGAGACACAGGTTCGATCCCTGATCCGGGAAGATCCTACATACCACAGAGCAGCTAAACCCACACATCAACAAAGACCCAGCACAGCCAAAATTAAATAAAAGTTTAAAAAATAATTAATAATAATAATAGCTATAGATATAAAGCCAGTTTGGTTTAAATTGCTACTATTTTCTTAGTCCCATGTCCCTCTCTCCTCTTATAAACTGAAAAACTGATACTCTGGTGCAAAAAGTTTTTAAGCTAAAATCCAGAACAAAAGTGTAATTCTGAAATTGAGCTTTTTGTTAACTACAAAGGAATTATAGTGAATAATAGTACACTTGCTATATTGGGCAACATAACCCTTTTCATGAAGTGAAATCTTTGGAGTACAGATGCAGGGTGGGGAATCTGAGGAACAGATACTCAGAGATTAACTTTTTATTCTTTTTAAATTTTGGCCTCTTTTATTGGTTTTTATTTTTATTTATTTATTTTCATCCATCTTTGTTCTTTGGCCTGTGTGGGCCTCCCGTTGCAGTGGCCTCCCTGTTGCAGAGCACCAGTTCCGGGCGCACGTGCTCCAGAGCGCTGGCTCATAATTGGACACACAGGTCCAGCTGCTCCGCGGCATGTGCGATCTTCCCAGGCCAGGGATCGAACCAGTCCCCCTTGCACTGCAAGGCAAACTCTTTACCCACTCGACCACCAGGCAAGCCCAGAGACTAATTTTTTAAAGTGATGTCAATAAACCTTTCTCAAAATACGGTCCAACTTTTCAGTTTAAACTTCAACCTCAGTCACATAAAATCTTTCTAATCACTGATCATATCCAATCTGAAATCATGAAATCTATCCATTTTCCTTACATCCTCACTCCTTTAGATTTTTAGATCCCAGATTTGTAATTATTTTGCAGAATGTCGTCTATCATAAGGAAAATGACACTGCTGTCTGATAACACTTGACAAAATACAGCCTGAAATAAATATACATATGCATATATTTATGTGTATATGTATATATTTCTAAAGAAATTCTAAAGTAGATGTATTTTAAAAGAGAATTTAAATTCTCAGGTTATTTTTAAGTATCTTTCTATTCCAGAAATGATATACAATACAAATACTAATGAAAAGAAAGCTACTCTAGTTTAGTAACATTATTAATGATAAAGGGCATTTCACAAAGATAATTAAACAATATAAAGACTATGTACACCTTGACGGCACCCGCAGTGAAGCGACGGAAAGACAGACATGGACAGTGGACATATGGACATTGTGGGGAAGGAACAGAGGATGGGAGGCGTAAAGGAAGTAGCACGAAGGCCTGTACTATCATAAGTGAAGAAAATAGCTCTAGTCATTGCTCTGTGAGAAAAGGGGATCTTTCAGGGGTGCTGTTGTGATGGCTGGGAGCAGTAGAAAGGGGGGGATATACATATGACTAATCTGGGAACATGCATATCTGTAAACAACAAATCTCTGTAAAAGTTAAAAGCAAAATAAAGGTTTAAAAACAAAACAAAACAAAACTATGTACACCTCATAACATAGGCTCAAAATATATAATGTGAAAACTAAAAATATTTGAAAAGTAAAAGGCAACCCCACAATAAAAAATAAATAAATAAAGAGATAGATAAAATAGAAGTATAGAGAAGGGGAGAAAACAGCAAAAATAGATTATAACAACACAATTAGAAACTATGACCTAATTGTTCTGTACTGTACCCGTTTTGCCAAAAACTTAACAAAGTTGCGATCTTCCCAGGCCAGGGATCGAACCAGTCCCCTTGCACTGCAAGGCAAACTCTTTACCCACTCGACCACCAGGCAAGCCCAGAGACTAATTTTTTAAAGTGATGTCAATAAACCTTTCTCAAAATACGGTCCAACTTTTCAGTTTAAACTTCAACCTCAGTCACATAAAATCTTTCTAATCACTGATCATATCCAATCTGAAATCATGAAATCTATCCATTTTCCTTACATCCTCACTCCTTTAGATTTTTAGATCCCAGATTTGTAATTATTTTGCAGAATGTCGTCTATCATAAGGAAAATGACACTGCTGTCTGATAACACTTGACAAAATACAGCCTGAAATAAATATACATATGCATATATTTATGTGTATATGTATATATTTCTAAAGAAATTCTAAAGTAGATGTATTTTAAAAGAGAATTTAAATTCTCAGGTTATTTTTAAGTATCTTTCTATTCCAGAAATGATATACAATACAAATACTAATGAAAAGAAAGCTACTCTAGTTTAGTAACATTATTAATGATAAAGGGCATTTCACAAAGATAATTAAACAATATAAAGACTATGTACACCTTGACGGCACCCGCAGTGAAGCGACGGAAAGACAGACATGGACAGTGGACATATGGACATTGTGGGGAAGGAACAGAGGATGGGAGGCGTAAAGGAAGTAGCACGAAGGCCTGTACTATCATAAGTGAAGAAAATAGCTCTAGTCATTGCTCTGTGAGAAAAGGGGATCTTTCAGGGGTGCTGTTGTGATGGCTGGGAGCAGTAGAAAGGGGGGGATATACATATGACTAATCTGGGAACATGCATATCTGTAAACAACAAATCTCTGTAAAAGTTAAAAGCAAAATAAAGGTTTAAAAACAAAACAAAACAAAACTATGTACACCTCATAACATAGGCTCAAAATATATAATGTGAAAACTAAAAATATTTGAAAAGTAAAAGGCAACCCCACAATAAAAAATAAATAAATAAAGAGATAGATAAAATAGAAGTATAGAGAAGGGGGGAAAACAGCAAAAATAGATTATAACAACACAATTAGAAACTATGACCTAATTGTTCTGTACTGTACCCTAAAGCTAAAAATATATGCCTCTTCAAGTGTATATGAGATAGTTTATCAATATTAACCAAATGTTGGACCATAAGACAAGTCTCAACAAATCAACAAAAGGACAGAAATCATGCACAGAATGTTCTCTGACTACAGTCTGTTAAACTAGAAATCTAACAAAAAGATAACTGGCATATCTCTAAATGTGTGGGTTCTGAACAATGCACTTTTAAATAAGCAATGGGTTAAATAATACATAATAGAAATTAGAAAGTATATTAAACTGAATGATAAAGACAAAATAACATATTAAAGTTTGTAAGATGCAGCTATAGCAGTACAGAGAGAAATGTATAACCACAGACATAGCAAAAAATAAAAAACAAAAATTATGAAAGTATTCACCTTAAGCTAGAAGAAAAAAATAATAAAGAGGGTATGAGAAACTTCTGGAGGTGATGGATATGTTTATGCTACATAATACAGTGATGGTTTCACAGGTATATATTTATCTCCAAACTCATCAAATTGTATACATTAAATACGTACAGCTTTTTGTATACCAATTATACCTCAGTAGAGTGCTTTGGGGGTTGAGGGGGGAAGCAGGAAAGAAAAGCTCACAAAAATGAGAAGAAATTAAAAGGAATCCCAAAGTTACTTTCTTTAAAGACTTTAAAGAACTGTTAACAGTGTTAATGATTACCAATTTTAGGATTGAAAACAGAGAACATCACTACAGATGCTACAGACATTTTAAAAATGGAAGTTATTATGTCAATAAAAGTTAAAATGTAAATGAAATGGCAGTCTTGGAAAAATAAAACTTATGAAAACTGACACAAGAAATCAACTGAAAACATGAATACGCTACTATCTACCAAAGAAATGAAATCTATAGCAACTTTTCCAGAATGAAAACTCCAAGGCCAGAAGACTTAAGCAAACATTTAAGGAATAAATAACACCAACCCAGAGAAACTCTAGGAGACAAAAGGAAGATGGGCACTTGTATCAAATTTTTTCATGAGGGCAACATAATCTAGGCATCAAATCCTGACACAGACATTATCAGAAGAGGAAAATTGCAAGTCAACCTCATTCATGAAAGTTGATGCAAAAGTCCTAAACAGGGCTTCCCTCGTGATCCAGTGAGTTAAGAGTCAGCCTTGCAGTGCAAGGAGCGCCGGTTCGATTCCTGGTCTGGGAAGATTCCACGCGCCAAGGAATGGCTGGGCCAGTGTGTCCAATTACCAGCCAGGGTTCTGGAGCGCATGCGCCCAGACCTGGTGCTCTACAACAAGAAAGGCCACCGCAATGGGAGGCCCACACATGCCAAAGAATAAAGATGGATGAAAAATAAAACAGTGATTTAGAGGCAAAAAAAAAAAAAAAAAAAAAAGCCAAAATTAAAAAACCTAAACAAAAAAATAAAAAAAAAAAAGCAGTAATATAAAAGAAAAAAAATATGTCACACCAAGTTTCATTTATTCCAAAAAAAGGATATAACATTCTTTTAAAAAATCAATGTAGAAACTTTTGCTTCCAGTAAGGATGGAACAGAGGGACTGAACTTAGTCCAGTTTATCCAACAATCACAGACAAAAAGAGACCACTTAATAAAAAATGAACAAAAGAACTGGCACTTCAAAAAAGAAGATATTCAAATGACACAGATATGCAGGCTTGTACGCGTGCCCACACACACACACACAACCCATACAACATCCTTAGTTACCAGGGGACTGCAAGTTCAAATCATAACATCCCTATATTTCCACCTGAATGATTAAAATAAAGGGAGAAGGAAAGAACTGCATGACATTTTTATAATACAAAGAAAACTCGATTTCCATCATAGTATTAACTATAATTACTGACTTCTCATGGGATCACCAGTATCTTCTTGTTTCTAACTTGTTATTTTTAAATCAAACTTATGAAAACTGACACAAGAAATCAACTGAAAACATGAATACGCTACTATCTACCAAAGAAATGAAATCTATAGCAACTTTTCCAGAATGAAAACTCCAAGGCCAGAAGACTTAAGCAAACATTTAAGGAATAAATAACACCAACCCAGAGAAACTCTAGGAGACAAAAGGAAGATGGGCACTTGTATCAAATTTTTTCATGAGGGCAACATAATCTAGGCATCAAATCCTGACACAGACATTATCAGAAGAGGAAAATTGCAAGTCAACCTCATTCATGAAAGTTGATGCAAAAGTCCTAAACAGGGCTTCCCTCGTGATCCAGTGAGTTAAGAGTCAGCCTTGCAGTGCAAGGAGCGCCGGTTCGATTCCTGGTCTGGGAAGATTCCACGCGCCAAGGAATGGCTGGGCCAGTGTGTCCAATTACCAGCCAGGGTTCTGGAGCGCATGCGCCCAGACCTGGTGCTCTACAACAAGAAAGGCCACCGCAATGGGAGGCCCACACATGCCAAAGAATAAAGATGGATGAAAAATAAAACAGTGATTTAGAGGCAAAAAAAAAAAAAAAAAAAAAAGCCAAATTTAAAAATCCTAAACAAAATACTAAAAAATAAAATGCAGTAATATACAAGAATAAAAATATGTCACACCAAGTTTCATTTATTCCAGAAAAAGGAGATATAACATTCTTTTAAAAAATCAATGTAGAAACTTTTGCTTCCAGTAAGGATGGAACAGAGGGACTGAACTTAGTCCAGTTTATCCAACAATCACAGACAAAAAGAGACCACTTAATAAAAAATGAACAAAAGAACTGGCACTTCAAAAAAGAAGATATTCAAATGACACAGATATGCAGGCTTGTACGCGTGCCCACACACACACACACAACCCATACAACATCCTTAGTTACCAGGGGACTGCAAGTTCAAATCATAACATCCCTATATTTCCACCTGAATGATTAAAATAAAGGGAGAAGGAAAGAACTGCATGACATTTTTATAATACAAAGAAAACTCGATTTCCATCATAGTATTAACTATAATTACTGACTTCTCATGGGATCACCAGTATCTTCTTGTTTCTAACTTGTTATTTTTTAAATAAAGCTCCTATGATAATTTTTTTTGTTTGTTTTTAAAAAGGCAAAGGAAAGGCATTAACAACATTCTTTTTTTTTTTTTTAATACCTTTTTTTGGGGAAGGGGAGCACTTCTGTTGGTCTTTCATTTATCTATTTTCATCCATCTTTGTTCTTTGGCCTATGTGAGCCTCCCATCGCAGTGGCCTCTCTCACTGCAGAGCACCCACTCTGGGCGCATGCGCTCCAGAGCTCCAGCTCGGTAGTTGGACACATCGGTCCAGACGCTCCGCGGCACGTGGGATCTTCCCAGGCCAGAGATCGAACCGGCATCCCTTGCACTGCAAAGTGGTGTCCTTACCTACTGGACCACCAGGGAAGCCCCATAACAACATTCTTGATGTGGTATCACTTCCTCTGAGTATAATTTTAATTTTAAAAAGCTTAAAACATCTGTTACTAGTTAACTTACATTTTCATGTCAAAATATGTTGTGACAATGGTTTTCTATTATAACATTATGGTTTGAAATGCAAAGAAACTTACATGACCACATGCAAACATAAAATTAATCTGTTAGTACATATAGGACTGGAATGGTCAAATCATTCAGCTCTGAGCTATTAGTACGTGAGTACTTAAAATCAAAATATCGGCCACTACAGTCTGGTGATAAAGTATACAAAAAAGCCTATTAGACAAAAAAAGAGCTAAATGAACTTTAAAAAGCATGAAGATTATGATGAGTTTCAAGCACCAAATGTAAGAACATTTGTCAAACTCCAAATGTTAGGTGACAAGGCAGCAGTCAGGGATGGCACTGATGTAAGCAAGCAGCATGAACACAGACTTTAAAGGTTTAGGTGACATTCAGCTTTCACTACTCAAGGGAAGGATTTCCCCCCATTACAGAGGCATTGGTACACTGCCCTCTGTACCTGGCACATCCTGGGGGAGCTCGGCTGCCACCTTCTTCTCTGCCCTATATTTCCACCTGAATGATTAAAATAAAGGGAGAAGGAAAGAACTATACATAAACAAAGAAAACTCGATTTCCATCATAGTATTAACTATAATTACTGACTTCTCATGGGATCACCAGTATCTTCTTGTTTCTAACTTGTTATTTTTTAAATAAAGCTCCTATGATAATTTTTTTTGTTTGTTTTTAAAAAGGCAAAGGAAAGGCATTAACAACATTCTTTTTTTTTTTTTTAATACCTTTTTTTGGGGAAGGGGAGCACTTCTGTTGGTCTTTCATTTATCTATTTTCATCCATCTTTGTTCTTTGGCCTATGTGAGCCTCCCATCGCAGTGGCCTCTCTCACTGCAGAGCACCCACTCTGGGCGCATGCGCTCCAGAGCTCCAGCTCGGTAGTTGGACACATCGGTCCAGACGCTCCGCGGCACGTGGGATCTTCCCAGGCCAGAGATCGAACCGGCATCCCTTGCACTGCAAAGTGGTGTCCTTACCTACTGGACCACCAGGGAAGCCCCATAACAACATTCTTGATGTGGTATCACTTCCTCTGAGTATAATTTTAATTTTAAAAAGCTTAAAACATCTGTTACTAGTTAACTTACATTTTCATGTCAAAATATGTTGTGACAATGGTTTTCTATTATAACATTATGGTTTGAAATGCAAAGAAACTTACATGACCACATGCAAACATAAAATTAATCTGTTAGTACATATAGGACTGGAATGGTCAAATCATTCAGCTCTGAGCTATTAGTACGTGAGTACTTAAAATCAAAATATCGGCCACTACAGTCTGGTGATAAAGTATACAAAAAAGCCTATTAGACAAAAAAAGAGCTAAATGAACTTTAAAAAGCATGAAGATTATGATGAGTTTCAAGCACCAAATGTAAGAACATTTGTCAAACTCCAAATGTTAGGTGACAAGGCAGCAGTCAGGGATGGCACTGATGTAAGCAAGCAGCATGAACACAGACTTTAAAGGTTTAGGTGACATTCAGCTTTCACTACTCAAGGGAAGGATTTCCCCCCATTACAGAGGCATTGGTACACTGCCCTCTGTACCTGGCACATCCTGGGGGAGCTCGGCTGCCACCTTCTTCTCTGCCATGTTGCTGCTATCATGGGTTTCTGAGACACACCCCATGGGACTCCTCCCTTCAGAGGGAACAGTCTCTTCTGAAGAAGGATTTGTTGTGTTGTCGCCAAGATTTGCTGACACAGAGTTACCTTTATCCCCAACTTCTGTTGGCTCTACAGTAAAACGCACAACAAAACTTTAAAGATATCCTTTAAAATTGCTTTCGGACAAATGGCCAATATTCAGTCAACTACTGCAAATGAATGATCACCAAAAAACCTGGCTTCTATTCGACGGCCATTTTGAAGCAATTAGATTCTGGTATATATTTTGAAGCAGGTAATCCAAAGGGCTTTTATGAACATTTGATATTATTAAGAATGTTTAAGTAGTTACCATAAAAATGACATATTTTATCACACACAAAAATGTATATGCTGGTAGAAAAACAGTAATTATTCAACAATAAATTTCACAAGGAAATGGTACCTTATTAAGAAGTATAGAGATATGGGTATAAAATTATAGTAAGTCTACTAACACATAAAACTCATTACAATGATTATATATGTTATAAGGAGGAAGGGCATACTAATCTCTTTAGAAATGTAAAAACTAAATAGTTGTTTGTAATAAAAAGATTCATTTTCATTTTGCAAGTAAAATTGGAGATTTCATAAAATAACACTTAAGAAATATTTCTTTTTAACCAAATAGTGTCTTTACCCTCAGATTTTCCTTGCTCAGGATCGAGGTCATCTGGTGTTTTGTCATCACTGTCTTTTTCCACAATCTGGTCTTCGAACTCCTCTCTGCTTTTCTCAGCGTCTTTGGAGTTACTATTCTCAGTCTCATTCTTGTCCTTGTCTATTTCTTCTGGGCTTTTAATAATATCAGTGTCTCCCTTTTTCACTCTTATGGATTCCAAAATTTCTTCTATAAAGAAAACAAATGAAAAATTGTATTTCCATACATACCGAGTATAAAAGTACTACAAATGGCATTATTTCAGTACAAGCTATTAAAGATAAATTTGTCAGCATTACTGTGATATCCTCTATCAGATGAAACACCAAAGTCAGCTATAGGACAATGATTTCAAACAGGAGAAATTCTAATTGGTGTATTTTCTGTCTTCATCACCCAAGTCACCCCAGGATCCTTTGTTTACATCGTTTCCTTGTATCTCTTTACCTGTCTCTACATCTACAAGTGCTTTCAGTTCCTGTTGACCCTAGCTGCATTTACTCTTACTAAGTACTCTAAACCTATCAGCGGACGATCTCACTCTTCTCTAAAGAACTTTTATTTAGAAAAAGAAAATTTACAGTCAACTACTGCAAATGAATGATCACCAAAAAACCTGGCTTCTATTCGACGGCCATTTTGAAGCAATTAGATTCTGGTATATATTTTGAAGCAGGTAATCCAAAGGGCTTTTATGAACATTTGATATTATTAAGAATGTTTAAGTAGTTACCATAAAAATGACATATTTTATCACACACAAAAATGTATATGCTGGTAGAAAAACAGTAATTATTCAACAATAAATTTCACAAGGAAATGGTACCTTATTAAGAAGTATAGAGATATGGGTATAAAATTATAGTAAGTCTACTAACACATAAAACTCATTACAATGATTATATATGTTATAAGGAGGAAGGGCATACTAATCTCTTTAGAAATGTAAAAACTAAATAGTTGTTTGTAATAAAAAGATTCATTTTCATTTTGCAAGTAAAATTGGAGATTTCATAAAATAACACTTAAGAAATATTTCTTTTTAACCAAATAGTGTCTTTACCCTCAGATTTTCCTTGCTCAGGATCGAGGTCATCTGGTGTTTTGTCATCACTGTCTTTTTCCACAATCTGGTCTTCGAACTCCTCTCTGCTTTTCTCAGCGTCTTTGGAGTTACTATTCTCAGTCTCATTCTTGTCCTTGTCTATTTCTTCTGGGCTTTTAATAATATCAGTGTCTCCCTTTTTCACTCTTATGGATTCCAAAATTTCTTCTATAAAGAAAACAAATGAAAAATTGTATTTCCATACATACCGAGTATAAAAGTACTACAAATGGCATTATTTCAGTACAAGCTATTAAAGATAAATTTGTCAGCATTACTGTGATATCCTCTATCAGATGAAACACCAAAGTCAGCTATAGGACAATGATTTCAAACAGGAGAAATTCTAATTGGTGTATTTTCTGTCTTCATCACCCAAGTCACCCCAGGATCCTTTGTTTACATCGTTTCCTTGTATCTCTTTACCTGTCTCTACATCTACAAGTGCTTTCAGTTCCTGTTGACCCTAGCTGCATTTACTCTTACTAAGTACTCTAAACCTATCAGCGGACGTATCTCACTCTTCTCTAAAGAACTTTTTATTTAGAAAAAGAAAATTTATTTACCAATTACCTGCTTGTCTTAGATCCATTTTATTTCTTACTTTCAAATATAGCTCCCCCCGATCCTCAACTGCCAGAATTTCCAAACTGAACTGTTACACATTCACCCAACTTCCATCCAGCCGTGCAGAGAGGATAAAAAAAGCGTATTTTTTTAAAACCCATAAATTATATTACCTAAACGAGGTAGGATGACCTGTGCTTTCTACCTCGTTTCTATAAAGATTATATTTTAAAATATTCTATCTTGTTACCTGCTCTATCAAGTGTACACATATTTATCAATCTCTATGTCTATATTTTCAGTTCAAAACCTAGCATAAGAGAAATAGACCAAAAAAAGTGAGAGGGGAAAAAAATCATTAAGGGAGGAAAGAAAAAACAGTCTAGGTCGTATCTGATCTACAACAAATATGCATATTCTATGAACACGTATAGTATACTTTGCAGGAATATTTCAAAATTAAATAGAATTAACCTACCAAATTTTAGAAATCACCTCTATGAAAAATTTATCCCCAAAATAAACTTCTTTCAAGCAAGCAAAATAAAGTATTATAAAATATAATCACCAAAAGGGTATATGACAAAACCACCTACAGTTACAAACACACAGTAAACTTTAGAATCTGGATGGTGGGCTTATGGGTATTTACTAGATAATTCTTTTAACCTTCTGCATATTTGACAATTTCAAAACTATTAGGAAAAAACAGAAAACCTCAACTACTAAAAAGCAGAACTAAACTCTCCTAAAGCGGACACATGTCTATAGCAACCAGAGAGCTGAAAATGTGAAAGGATTTATGCTATTTACAAGGTTAAAAATGAAAAGCTAGGGTTTCCCTCATGGTACAGTGGGTAGAGAGTCCGCCTTGCAGCGCAAGGGGCGCTGGTTCAATCCCTGGCACGGGAAGATCCCACATGCTGCGGAGCGGCTGGACCCATGTGTCCAATTGGGAGTCAGCACTCTGGAGCGCATGCACCCAGAGCTGGTGTTCTGCAACGAGAGAGGCCACTGCAGTGGGAGGCCCACACATACCAAAGAACAAAGATGGATGAAAATAAATAAATGAAAGACCAATAAAAGTGGCCAAAAAAAAAAAAGAAAAATCATAAGAATGAGCTGGGATTCTGAGATCACTGATAAGATACTGTAAATTACTCTTGGCTATTTTAGGAGCACAGGAGTTTGTTAATTTGTTTAATCTCATAAAACCCCCAGTGAAAAACATCACTTGATAGTATTTTTGGTATTTACCCGGGCTGCTGGATGCTCCTAAACTATCATAGTCAAGATCTGGGTTCCCAGAAAGAGCAAATAAAGAGACTGGTGGCAGAAAGGTGTTGGAATGGGCCATTCTGCTATCTGTATGTTTAAGTCATTGTCAATATACTCCTCAGAAAGTTGCTGAGAGGATTAAAGACTTGTATAACATCTAGATGAACACCTTGCCCACAGAAGGTACTCAAAAATGTTAGTTTTCCCTTCTCTTCCCCATCAATTTTCAGTTCTTGTGACTCCTTCCACCTTTAGTAGTAGGTTGGTTGAACCTTAGCTAAAAAAGTGGGAGGAAGGAGAAGAAAAGAGAAGACAAAATGTCACTGTTGTCCAGATATCACCATTAAATCCAAGGTGCAGTTTATCTTATTTAAATTAACTTCAGTTGTACTAAGAGGATGGCTGCCCATAAGCTTCGGCTACATTACTTTCTAAGAATATACTGTGTCCTGACGCTCAATGCTCTCTCTTTTTTAAAAATTTTTTGGCCTCTTTTATTGGTCTTTCATTTATTCATTTTGATCCATCTTTATTTTTTGGCCTGTGTGGCCCTCCCACTGCAGTGGCCTCTCCTGTTGCAGAGCACTGGCTCTGGCCACATGTGCTCCAAAGTGCTAGCTCGTAATTGGACACACCGGTCCAGTCGCCCCACTGCACGTGGGATCTTCCCTGTCAGGGATCCAACCGGCACCCCCTGCTCTGCAAGGTGGACTCTTTACCCACTGGACCACCAGGGAAGCCCTCTATTTCTGATTATTATAAAATATCTAATTTTTAAAGGTACATCACAAGTTGAACTGCACTGAAATATAATATGCTTACTGTAGGAAATCTGAAAAACAGAAAATGGAAAATAACTATAATCCTATTATGCTAATTGGTTATTTTTGACCAATAAAAGTGGCCAAAAAAAAGAAAAATCATAAGAATGAGCTGGGATTCTGAGATCACTGATAAGATACTGTAAATTACTCTTGGCTATTTTAGGAGCACAGGAGTTTGTTAATTTGTTTAATCTCATAAAACCCCCAGTGAAAAACATCACTTGATAGTATTTTTGGTATTTACCCGGGCTGCTGGATGCTCCTAAACTATCATAGTCAAGATCTGGGTTCCCAGAAAGAGCAAATAAAGAGACTGGTGGCAGAAAGGTGTTGGAATGGGCCATTCTGCTATCTGTATGTTTAAGTCATTGTCAATATACTCCTCAGAAAGTTGCTGAGAGGATTAAAGACTTGTATAACATCTAGATGAACACCTTGCCCACAGAAGGTACTCAAAAATGTTAGTTTTCCCTTCTCTTCCCCATCAATTTTCAGTTCTTGTGACTCCTTCCACCTTTAGTAGTAGGTTGGTTGAACCTTAGCTAAAAAAAGTGGGGAGGAAGGAGAAGAAAAGAGAAGACAAAATGTCACTGTTGTCCAGATATCACCATTAAATCCAAGGTGCAGTTTATCTTATTTAAATTAACTTCAGTTGTACTAAGAGGATGGCTGCCCATAAGCTTCGGCTACATTACTTTCTAAGAATATACTGTGTCCTGACGCTCAATGCTCTCTCTTTTTTAAAAATTTTTTGGCCTCTTTTATTGGTCTTTCATTTATTCATTTTGATCCATCTTTATTTTTTGGCCTGTGTGGCCCTCCCACTGCAGTGGCCTCTCCTGTTGCAGAGCACTGGCTCTGGCCACATGTGCTCCAAAGTGCTAGCTCGTAATTGGACACACCGGTCCAGTCGCCCCACTGCACGTGGGATCTTCCCTGTCAGGGATCCAACCGGCACCCCCTGCTCTGCAAGGTGGACTCTTTACCCACTGGACCACCAGGGAAGCCCTCTATTTCTGATTATTATAAAATATCTAATTTTTAAAGGTACATCACAAGTTGAACTGCACTGAAATATAATATGCTTACTGTAGGAAATCTGAAAAACAGAAAATGGAAAATAACTATAATCCTATTATGCTAATTGGTTATTTTTCAGTGATAAAAGCTGGTTATTCATTCAGTTGATTATTCAGAGGAGGAGAATTTAAGTACCTCAATGACACAGGTACTGTTTGGACATGGTACCTTATGTATTAACAAAATCCTCCACAAGTTCATTTTCAGTTTTACAGTGCCCCGAATAAGTCCACTAAACATTTTGATTATCCACTCCTATATTAGCTTTATTCTTTACTTAGTTAAGATGATGAAGTGAAAGTGTTAGTTTTTCAGTCATGTCTGACTCTTTGCGACCCCATGGACTGTAGCCCACCAGGCTCCTCTGTCCATGGGATTCTCCAAGCAAGAATACTGGAGTGGGTAGCCATTCCCTTCTCCAGGGCATCTTCCCGACCCAGGGATTGAATCCAGCTCTCCTGCATTACAGGTGGATCCTTTACCATCTGAGCCATCGGGGAACCCATGATTAAGATGATACTACTATATATGCAATTATTTACACAGACAAGTTCACTTTAGAAAATATTTCTAATTAGACACCTGATAAAAACACACTTCACACGGCTTTTTAGAGGATGGCATGGTTCATTATTATTGTACTAAAAACTGAGAATGTTAGAGAGTAAAAAGGGATTTGTCAATTTCAAGGCCAGAATTTATGAAAATAAATTAAGAGGGGAAACAACCCTCTTAATTATCCCTGTACTATTTACTTTTTTAAAATGTCATGCATGCATGCTAAGTCACTTTAGTCATATCTGACTCTGTGAGACCCTATGGACTGCAGCCTGTCAGGCTCCTCTGTCCATGGGATTCTCCAGGTAAGAATATACTGGAGTGGGGTGCTGTGCCCTCCTCCAGAGGATCTTCCCGACCCAAGGACTGAACTGGCGTCTCTTCCATCTATCTGCACTGGCAGGGGGGTTCTTTATCCCTAGTGCCACTTGGGAAGCCCTAGTGGAAACAGATATGAAGAATGTCATATGCATTCATTATCTGTTAAAAAGCAAGAAGCTTTTTAAAAGCAAAACGTGGAGCAATGAAATAAACGAGGTAGCAATTAAAATATAACTCAATGTGTAAAATATATGTCCATCCTGATAAAAATGACTGAACAAATGAAGGAGACTAAGACAAGTCTTCTCATGCAGGAACATCCCAAATAATGAATGGAAATCCCTTGAGGAGGCGGAGTGGGACTCCTCACGGCTTCAGTGTGGGCTGCGTGCGGGGACTCTCCCCAGAAGCACAGGATGGGTGGGAGGAGTAACTCTGCACTGGAGGAACCTGACAAACACTGTCTCAGTCCGCTGACCCACGCTAGCATCACCAGGGACCCGTCATGCTGGTGGCAGATACTCCGGATAAGACGGGAGAGGGCTCTTCACCGCTGTGGTCTTCCTCCCCAGGCTACACACCACGAGGCTACCTCTGAGGAGAACACCAGACGGATCCATGTGAGGGTACTCTATTAAAAGTGACCTGGCCCAGCAATCCTCAGACCTTGTCAAGGTCATCAATAATAGGGAAAGCCCGAAAACCTGTCACAGTCTAGAGGAACCTAGAGACAGGATGACTAAATAGTGTGGTGTCTTGGAAGGGATGATGAGACAGAAAAAGGACATTAGATAAGAACTGAGGGAAATCTGACTAAAGTATAGATGAAAGGTATTAAACATATCAACACTCATTCATTAATGCTGACAAACTTACCACCTTAATGTGAGGCGCTAATTACATGGGAAGCAGCTGCAGGGTATGTGAAAAGCCCTCTGTGCTATCCCAGCAACTTATCTGTAACTCTAAAATTAAAAGTTTACTAAAGAAAGCAGGGCTTCCCCGGTGGTCCAGTGGGTAAAGAGTCCGCCTTGCAGTGTAAGGGGCACTGGTTTGGTCCCTGGCCCAGGAAGATCCCGCATGCTGCCTAGCAGCTGGATCGGTGTGTCCAGTTGCAAGCTGGTGCTCTGGAGCGCATGCTCCCAGAGCCGGTGATCTGCAGTGAGAGAGGCCACTGCCAGGGGAGACCCACACATGCCAGAGAATAGAAAGATGGATGAAAATAAATATAAATAAAAGAGGCATGATGGGGAAAAGAAAAAAAAAGTTTAAAAAAAAAAAAAAAAGAAGAAGAAGAAAAAAGCCCACATAGCAGCGAAGACCCAGCACAACCAAAAATAAATAAATAAAATTATTTTTAAAAAAGCAGAATTTTAAAGGAATACCATGTCTCATAATTAAAAATAAGACTCCTTAAAAGGTTTAGTAATAAAATGCCTAATGTAAAAAAACAAAATATATATACATATATAAAATTTGGGGAATATCAGTAATGAGCAAGGCAAGTTATCAAACATTAAAATGTATAGGGTCCCTAATTTATATTAGGATGAACAAGGTTCTCTTGGAAAAATACTACAGGGAATTTAAGTAAAACAGTCATACTTGAAAATTTGAATCTATTTTCAAACTTTGTACAAAGAGTTTATCTCAAATCTAACAAAAAGTAAAATGAGATAAATTTCCCTCTCACCATTAGCTGCCGCCAGAAAGGATTTGTTACTGCCCCGAGCCTTATTGGTCAAGTCTTCAGTTATGTCCATGTGCCGGTGGATTTCCTCACGCATTTCTTCTAGAATTTTGCAGAGTTCTGCTTCCCAGTAATCTTTGTCTAGACAGTCAATTAACTCTGCAAGCTGGACCTTTGTGCTGTAGTACCAAATTTTCTTTTCATTTTCATTCTCTGTATCTTCTTCTCTGTTTTTTTAAAAAAAGCACAGAAACACTTGGCATGTTAGAGATAATGGCACTTACCTGACAATTTTATCGCCCCAGTGAAAGTTAAATACATAACACAAAGCCTGTGTGCTGAAGTTCAAAATATGAATACTTACTCATAAGAGACGCCCGTCAAGTCTCATTCAAACTCAAGAAACTCATTTTACTTGAACTTCTAATTATTTTGATTTCCTAGCCCACAGCAGCTTAGGGTAAAATGATTGGCTTGTAGTAGTGGGAAGAGATTAGCACAGCAACCCAGAAAGGTATCTAAAAGCATGATGTGCAGAAATAGGGCCTTAGAACTCAGAGCCTGTGAGTACTTGGAGGAAGAAGGTCTTGGTGGCACTTCAATCAGCATTAAGACCATTCCTGTAATAATGCGATGCACAGAACTCTAACCAGAAATATTTAAACTATGTTCTGTACCTGGCAGGTACAGGGCAGGTCCATATTACACTATAGTTTAGAAACATTTCTGTCCAAACAATGGAAATGCACTGCTTCAATTTTAAAAATAAGACTCCTTAAAAGGTTTAGTAATAAAATGCCTAATGTAAAAAAACAAAATATATATACATATATAAAATTTGGGGAATATCAGTAATGAGCAAGGCAAGTTATCAAACATTAAAATGTATAGGGTCCCTAATTTATATTAGGATGAACAAGGTTCTCTTGGAAAAATACTACAGGGAATTTAAGTAAAACAGTCATACTTGAAAATTTGAATCTATTTTCAAACTTTGTACAAAGAGTTTATCTCAAATCTAACAAAAAGTAAAATGAGATAAATTTCCCTCTCACCATTAGCTGCCGCCAGAAAGGATTTGTTACTGCCCCGAGCCTTATTGGTCAAGTCTTCAGTTATGTCCATGTGCCGGTGGATTTCCTCACGCATTTCTTCTAGAATTTTGCAGAGTTCTGCTTCCCAGTAATCTTTGTCTAGACAGTCAATTAACTCTGCAAGCTGGACCTTTGTGCTGTAGTACCAAATTTTCTTTTCATTTTCATTCTCTGTATCTTCTTCTCTGTTTTTTTAAAAAAAGCACAGAAACACTTGGCATGTTAGAGATAATGGCACTTACCTGACAATTTTATCGCCCCAGTGAAAGTTAAATACATAACACAAAGCCTGTGTGCTGAAGTTCAAAATATGAATACTTACTCATAAGAGACGCCCGTCAAGTCTCATTCAAACTCAAGAAACTCATTTTACTTGAACTTCTAATTATTTTGATTTCCTAGCCCACAGCAGCTTAGGGTAAAATGATTGGCTTGTAGTAGTGGGAAGAGATTAGCACAGCAACCCAGAAAGGTATCTAAAAGCATGATGTGCAGAAATAGGGCCTTAGAACTCAGAGCCTGTGAGTACTTGGAGGAAGAAGGTCTTGGTGGCACTTCAATCAGCATTAAGACCATTCCTGTAATAATGCGATGCACAGAACTCTAACCAGAAATATTTAAACTATGTTCTGTACCTGGCAGGTACAGGGCAGGTCCATATTACACTATAGTTTAGAAACATTTCTGTCCAAACAATGGAAATGCACTGCTTCAATTTTAAAAAATTTAAAAAAATAAATTCAGGAGTATGTGTGAGGTACCTGACAAGAAAAGAGTTTTTCTTTCCTGTTTGCTTAAAGGCAAACTCATGGAGCTGAAAGAACAGGGCTTCAAGAAAGATCTGGCTTTAAATGGGCTTAGTCACCTATGGGATACGTGGATGTGAGCAAGACACAACCTCCCTAAGTGTCTGAGCCATTTTATTCACCTCTGGTAAAATGAGGATAATGACCTATATCTTGAGGGCCACTGTGACTACTATAAAGACAATAAGGGATCCGAATAAGGCATCTGGCATAGCGCCTGGAAACATCATTAGTAATCAAAAAACAGAAAATAGTATTGTTATTAGTAAGGTAGCAAATAAATTAAAATGTAGCAGAATGACACATTCAATAATTTTGAAAAAGACAGGACATATTAAATCCTGGATAAAATAAAAGGGTATCAAACTTATCTTAAGTTTTAAAGAAAACAAGATTAATAAAGGGTCCCCATTATCGAGCTTTTTCTTTCAAATAGGCATCTGGTCACATATTTGTTAGAAGCTTTTTACAAAAATTTCTGAAAACCATTTTTTAAGCCGCTCTAGATTTCACTCTACAATAGGTATTTCTGCTGACTTCTTATGATTGAATGATAACAATGGTCTATTCCAATTTAAAATGTTAAAGATGTCAGAATCTTCTAATCAAAAGCCTAATAGGGAATTCCCTGATAGTCCAATGGTTAGGACTCTGTGCTTCCACTGCCAAGGGCCCAGGTTCAATCCCTGTTCAGGGAACTAGGTTCCCACAAGTTATGCAGCATAGCCCAAAATAAATAAATTAATTTTAAAAAAGCTTTCCAAAGGTAACACCAGAATAAAAATATTCCCAGGTGGTTCAGCGGTAAAGGATTCACCTGCCAATGGAGGAGACACAGCAGATGCAGATTTAATCCCTGGATCAGGAAGATCCCCTGGAGAAAGTAATGACAACCTACTCTAGTATTCTTTCTTTTTTATTTTTTTTACCTTTATTTTGCTTTTAACTTTTACAGAGTTTTGTTGCTTGGACAGAACTCTAACCAGAAATATTTAAACTATGTTCTGTACCTGGCAGGTACAGGGCAGGTCCATATTACACTATAGTTTAGAAACATTTCTGTCCAAACAATGGAAATGCACTGCTTCAATTTTAAAAAATTTAAAAAAATAAATTCAGGAGTATGTGTGAGGTACCTGACAAGAAAAGAGTTTTTCTTTCCTGTTTGCTTAAAGGCAAACTCATGGAGCTGAAAGAACAGGGCTTCAAGAAAGATCTGGCTTTAAATGGGCTTAGTCACCTATGGGATACGTGGATGTGAGCAAGACACAACCTCCCTAAGTGTCTGAGCCATTTTATTCACCTCTGGTAAAATGAGGATAATGACCTATATCTTGAGGGCCACTGTGACTACTATAAAGACAATAAGGGATCCGAATAAGGCATCTGGCATAGCGCCTGGAAACATCATTAGTAATCAAAAAACAGAAAATAGTATTGTTATTAGTAAGGTAGCAAATAAATTAAAATGTAGCAGAATGACACATTCAATAATTTTGAAAAAGACAGGACATATTAAATCCTGGATAAAATAAAAGGGTATCAAACTTATCTTAAGTTTTAAAGAAAACAAGATTAATAAAGGGTCCCCATTATCGAGCTTTTTCTTTCAAATAGGCATCTGGTCACATATTTGTTAGAAGCTTTTTACAAAAATTTCTGAAAACCATTTTTTAAGCCGCTCTAGATTTCACTCTACAATAGGTATTTCTGCTGACTTCTTATGATTGAATGATAACAATGGTCTATTCCAATTTAAAATGTTAAAGATGTCAGAATCTTCTAATCAAAAGCCTAATAGGGAATTCCCTGATAGTCCAATGGTTAGGACTCTGTGCTTCCACTGCCAAGGGCCCAGGTTCAATCCCTGTTCAGGGAACTAGGTTCCCACAAGTTATGCAGCATAGCCCAAAATAAATAAATTAATTTTAAAAAAGCTTTCCAAAGGTAACACCAGAATAAAAATATTCCCAGGTGGTTCAGCGGTAAAGGATTCACCTGCCAATGGAGGAGACACAGCAGATGCAGATTTAATCCCTGGATCAGGAAGATCCCCTGGAGAAAGTAATGACAACCTACTCTAGTATTCTTTCTTTTTTATTTTTTTTACCTTTATTTTGCTTTTAACTTTTACAGAGTTTTGTTGCTTACAGATATGTATATTCTCAGATTAGTCATATGTATATCCCCCCCTTCCCTCCCCTCCCGACCATCACACAGCACCCCTGAAGGATCCCCTTTTCTCACAGAGCAATGACTAGAACTATTTTCTTCACACATGATAGTACAGGCCTTCATGCTACTTCCTTTACGCCTCTCACCCACTGTTCCTTCCCCACAATGTCCATATGTCCACTGTCCATGTCTGTCTTTCTGTCGCTTCACTGCATGTGCCATCATCACCATCCTGCTAGATTCCATATATATGTGTTAATATATTGTATTTGTCCTTCTCTTTCTGACTGACTTCACTTTTTAGGATACGTTCTAGATCCAGCCACCTCATTAGGGTTGATTCTTCTGCATTTCTCTTTACAGCTGTGTAGTATTCCATTGTATATATGTACCAGAGCTTTTGGATCCATTCGTTCGTCGATGGGCATCTAGGCTTAGGAACTGGGTGATGGGAAAAGGTTGAAAGAATCTTAGGGCACCTGACAGAAAAGGTCAAGGCTATCCTGAAGACACACAGGTTGGCAGACACTGGAAATGATAAGTCAAGGAACACTTCACCAGAAGCTGGAAAAGGCAAGAAAAGAATTCTTTCCTAAAGCCTTTGGAGGGAAAATGGCCCCACTGACACCTTGATTTTAGACCTGTAGCCTCCAAAACTTAGAAAATGAATTTTCCACTTAACTTTGCTACAGCTGCCACGGCAAACCAATGCAGCTCAGGATTCAGAGATTAAAGGCAACCCAGCAGGTTAAGAGCAAACGTTTTGGAGTCGGAATGCATGCGATTGAATTCTGACTCTGCCACTTGCCAGTTGTATGATCCTGACTAAATTATTTAAACTCTTGATGCCTTAACTTCTCCATCTGCAAAACAGGAGGGGTGGTAGTACTTATATGGCAAAATGTTGCCCTGAGGACTGAACAAGTTAAAAACGTAATGTGCTTCGAACAATGACGGCACATAGCAGGTGCAATATAAAGAGCTGCTATAAAAAAAAAAAAAAAAAAAAATATATATATATATATATAAAGAGCCACTATTATTTTGCTCATCTTATGAAGTATATAATATCTATCTTAAAACAAATAATTCAAGTGGAATGAGTGCACTTTAAAAATAAATAAATAAAAACATTTATTTATTTATTTTGGCGGGGGTGGGAAGGGGAGCAGGCGGGCCACTTCCACTGGTCTTTCATTTGTCTAGTTTCATCCATCTTTGTTCTCTGGCTCGTGTGGACCTCCCATCGCGGTGGCATTTGCTGTCGCAGAGCACCGGCTCTGGGCGCACACACTCTAGAGCTCCAGCTCGGTAATTGGACACATGGGTCCAGCCGCTCCGCGGCACGTGGGATCTTCCCAGAACAGGGATCGAACCGGCGCCCCCGCACTGCAAGGCGGTGTCCCTACCCACTGGACCACCAGGGAAGCCCATGAGTGCACTTTAAAAAAGGGGGGGGGGTTTAGGGTACAAGACGGAGAGAATTTCCGAGGGAAAGCTCTAGAAAATGGCATAAGCAGGCTGACCTGAAAGGTAAGTTAGTTGAAAGGCTTTGGGGGTTTTTTGTTCGCTTTTTCACTTGTTTTGGGTGGTGGGAAGCAAGAGAATAGGGCTTCCCTGGTTGGCTCAGTGGTAAAGAATCTGCCTGCAATGCAGGAGGTGCAGGTTCAATCCATGGGTCAGGAAGATTCCCTGGAGAAGGAAATGGCAACTCACTACAGCATTCTTGCCTGGGAAATCCCATGGACAGAGGAGCCTGGTGGGATACAGCCCATGGGTTGCAAGAGTCAGACTTCGTGACTAAAGAAGAGCAAAGTTAGAGAATATACAAAATTAGGGATCCGTGAACTTCCTGTTAAGAGCAAATGGAAGTATGTTGTAATTTGAGAGAAAAGGAGACATGATTAAAGAAGGTTTTAAAAAGAGTCCAACTATGGAACAGAGAATAGAACTGGGGAATAGAGAATTATATACAGACTAGTTTGGAGACTATTAAACCAGTGTAATAGAAATGATGTTGACAGTGAGAATGCAGAGAAACAGATTCAGCATTTAAGAGGTAATTAAAAGGTATAAAACCCAATATACAACAGGAGACTATTCCCAGGCTTTCAGCTTGATGGCAGGTAGGATGGTGAGCCCATTACTGAGATGGCAACATGGAATGAAGGGGAGGTAAGGGATAAGTGACGCACTGAGTTTTAAACATGCTGCATCTGAGGTGTCTACTATGTGGACTTGTCCAGAGGGCTACTGGATATGCAGAACTGGACATGGGCAGAAGGGAACAGAGGTAGGTCTGACGGCCAGAGTCAGCAAGTGGCTTATGGTTAGAATGGGGAAGTACAGGCAGAAAGTAGTACAGGTTAACAAGCATAAAGTTCATCTGGAAAATGAAACATGCAGCTTTAAAATGCTGTGTTCAAAGTCAGTTTATTCAGAACAGACAGTGATAGGAAAAGGTGCTAATCTTTAATCTTTTTCTTTCTAGAAAGAAAGCAATATCTAAGAAAGATTGGCCCTCTTATATATCAGGCTGCAACTGAGCTCTAAATTGTTTGCTCAATACCTTGGTTCCTCAAGTTGACTATAAACTCACGTGTGAGAACTTATATTCACTAACCCATTCAAATAACATATTTTTAATGATTGTTAAATAAAAGCAGTAACAGGAAAACTTAAAGTCTATAAACTATTGGCATTACAATGAAAAAGTTCACTGGGGATTTCCCCGGTGGTCCAGAGGTTAAGACTGTGTTTCCACCTCAGGGGACAAGGGTTCTGCTCCTGGTGGGGAAACAGGTGCCTGCAAGCAACAGTGGGGGAAAAAAAGGGTTCACTACCCCAGACTTTGTTTCAGACATAACCCTTGAAAGGTCCACTGATTCATCATTTTAAACCCTCTGAGCTTCTAAGAAAAGCATATATCAAATCTCTATATAAACTGAGCAATTTATATGATTTCCAAACTTTCACCAGAAGTCCACATACAATACACCACAAGGGGGCGCTTAAACGGAAACTGTTTCGATCTAACTTTTTTTTTTTCGATTTAACTTTTAAAAAAATGCAAGATCTTCTCTCACCCACCTACTAGAATAGCGGAACTCAAAAGAAAAATGAACACGTGGGACCTAATGAAACTTAAAAGCTTTTGTACAGCAAAAGAAATTACAATAAAGCTGAACAGACAACCCACAGAATGGGAGAAAATCATAGCAAAGGAAACAACAGACAAAGAATTAATCTCCAAAATCTACAAGCAACTCAGACAGCTCAGCACTGGAAAAATGAACAACCCAATCAAAAAGTGGGAAAAGGACCTAAACAGACACCTCTCCATTACTGAGATGGCAACATGGAATGAAGGGAGGTAAGGGATAGACATGAGTTTTAACTGGACATGTCTACTATGTGGACTTGTCCAGAGGGCTACTGGATATGCAGAACTGGACATGGGCAGAAGGGAACAGAGGTAGGTCTGACGGCCAGAGTCAGCAAGTGGCTTATGGTTAGAATGGGGAAGTACAGGCAGAAAGTAGTACAGGTTAACAAGCATAAAGTTCATCTGGAAAATGAAACATGCAGCTTTAAAATGCTGTGTTCAAAGTCAGTTTATTCAGAACAGACAGTGATAGGAAAAGGTGCTAATCTTTAATCTTTTTCTTTCTAGAAAGAAAGCAATATCTAAGAAAGATTGGCCCTCTTATATATCAGGCTGCAACTGAGCTCTAAATTGTTTGCTCAATACCTTGGTTCCTCAAGTTGACTATAAACTCACGTGTGAGAACTTATATTCACTAACCCATTCAAATAACATATTTTTAATGATTGTTAAATAAAAGCAGTAACAGGAAAACTTAAAGTCTATAAACTATTGGCATTACAATGAAAAAGTTCACTGGGGATTTCCCCGGTGGTCCAGAGGTTAAGACTGTGTTTCCACCTCAGGGGACAAGGGTTCTGCTCCTGGTGGGGAAACAGGTGCCTGCAAGCAACAGTGGGGGAAAAAAAGGGTTCACTACCCCAGACTTTGTTTCAGACATAACCCTTGAAAGGTCCACTGATTCATCATTTTAAACCCTCTGAGCTTCTAAGAAAAGCATATATCAAATCTCTATATAAACTGAGCAATTTATATGATTTCCAAACTTTCACCAGAAGTCCACATACAATACACCACAAGGGGGCGCTTAAACGGAAACTGTTTCGATCTAACTTTTTTTTTTTCGATTTAACTTTTAAAAAAATGCAAGATCTTCTCTCACCCACCTACTAGAATAGCGGAACTCAAAAGAAAAATGAACACGTGGGACCTAATGAAACTTAAAAGCTTTTGTACAGCAAAAGAAATTACAATAAAGCTGAACAGACAACCCACAGAATGGGAGAAAATCATAGCAAATGAAATAACAGACAAAGAATTAATCTCCAAAATCTACAAGCAACTCAGACAACTCAGCACTGGAAAAATGAACAACCCAATCAAAAAATGGGAAAAGGACCTAAACAGACACCTCTCCAAAGAGGACATACAGATGGCCAAAGAACACATGAAATGAAAAAAAAAAAAAAAAACATGAAACAATGCTCAACCTCGTTTATAATTAGAGAAATGCAAATCAAAACTACAATGAGATATCACCTCACACCCGTCAAATCAACAGAATAAATGCTGGAGAGGGTGCAGAGAAAAGGGAACAGTCCTGCATTGCTGGTGGGAATGCAAATTGATACAGCCTCTATGGAAGACAGTATGGAGATTTCTTAAAAAACTAGAAATAGGGCTTCCCTGGTGGTCCAGTGGGTAAGGACACCACCTTGCAGTGCAAGGGGCGCCGGTTCGATCCCTGGCCTGGGAAGATTCCACGTGCCACGGAGTGGCTAGACCAACGTGTCCAATTACGGAGTCAGAGCTCTGGAGCGCATGCGCCCACAGCCGGTGCTCTGTGACAACAGAGGCCACCGCGATGGGAGGCCCACACGGGCCAAAGAACAAAGATGGATGAAAACAGAGAAATGAAAGACCAATAAAAGTGTCCCGCCCGCTCCTCTCCCTCCCCAACCTGCCCCACTCCCTCCCTAACCCGCACCCTCCCCCAAAAAAACTAAAAATAGAAGCACCATATGACCCAGCAATCCCACTCTTAGGCTTATACCTGGATGAAATCAAATCTGAAAGAGGTACCTGTACCCCAATGTTCACTGCAGCTCTCTATACAATAGCTAGAACACGGAAGCAACCTAGATGCCCATCGACAAATGAATGGATCCAAAAGCTCTGGTACATATATACAATGGAATACTACACAGCTGTAAAGAGAAATGCAGAAGAATCAGCCCTAATGAGGTGGCTGGATCTAGAACGATTCAGTCAAATCTCTATATAAACCGAGCAATTTATATGATTTCCACACCTCCACCAGAAGTCCACATACAATACACCACAAGGGGGCGCTTAAACGGAAACTGTTTCGATCTAACTTTTTTTCGATTTAACTTTTAAAAAAATGCAAGATCTTCTCTCACCCACCTACTAGAATAGCGGAACTCAAAAGAAAAATGAACACGTGGGACCTAATGAAACTTAAAAGCTTTTGTACAGCAAAAGAAATTACAATAAAGCTGAACAGACAACCCACAGAATGGGAGAAAATCATAGCAAATGAAATAACAGACAAAGAATTAATCTCCAAAATCTACAAGCAACTCAGACAACTCAGCACTGGAAAAATGAACAACCCAATCAAAAAATGGGAAAAGGACCTAAACAGACACCTCTCCAAAGAGGACATACAGATGGCCAAAGAACACATGAAATGAAAAAAAAAAAAAAAAACATGAAACAATGCTCAACCTCGTTTATAATTAGAGAAATGCAAATCAAAACTACAATGAGATATCACCTCACACCCGTCAAATCAACAGAATAAATGCTGGAGAGGGTGCAGAGAAAAGGGAACAGTCCTGCATTGCTGGTGGGAATGCAAATTGATACAGCCTCTATGGAAGACAGTATGGAGATTTCTTAAAAAACTAGAAATAGGGCTTCCCTGGTGGTCCAGTGGGTAAGGACACCACCTTGCAGTGCAAGGGGCGCCGGTTCGATCCCTGGCCTGGGAAGATTCCACGTGCCACGGAGTGGCTAGACCAACGTGTCCAATTACGGAGTCAGAGCTCTGGAGCGCATGCGCCCACAGCCGGTGCTCTGTGACAACAGAGGCCACCGCGATGGGAGGCCCACACGGGCCAAAGAACAAAGATGGATGAAAACAGAGAAATGAAAGACCAATAAAAGTGTCCCGCCCGCTCCTCTCCCTCCCCAACCTGCCCCACTCCCTCCCTAACCCGCACCCTCCCCCAAAAAAACTAAAAATAGAAGCACCATATGACCCAGCAATCCCACTCTTAGGCTTATACCTGGATGAAATCAAATCTGAAAGAGGTACCTGTACCCCAATGTTCACTGCAGCTCTCTATACAATAGCTAGAACACGGAAGCAACCTAGATGCCCATCGACAAATGAATGGATCCAAAAGCTCTGGTACATATATACAATGGAATACTACACAGCTGTAAAGAGAAATGCAGAAGAATCAGCCCTAATGAGGTGGCTGGATCTAGAACGTATCATAAAAAGTGAAGTCAGTCAGAAAGAGAAGGACAAATACAATATATTAACACATATATACAGAATCTAGTAGGATGTTGATGATGGCACGTGCAGTGAAGCGACGGAAAGACAGACATGGACAGTGGACATATGAACATTGTGGGGAAGGAACAGAGGGTGGGAGGCGTAAAGGAAGTAGCACGAAGGCCTGTACTATCATAAGTGAAGAAAATAGCTATAGTCATTGCTCTGTGAGAAAAGGAGATCATTCAGGGGTGCTGTGTGATGGTCGGGAGGGGTGGGATGGGGGGGATATACATATGACTAACCTGGGAACATACATATCTGTAAACAATAAAACTCTGTAAAAGTTAAAAGTAAAATAAAAGTTAAAAAAAAATGCCAAATATTTCACAATTTACTCAAATTACTGACAAGGAACAACTGTCATTAACAGTGATATTTAAATCTCTGTATTGGACTTTACAAAGAAAATTGTCAAAATGTCACAATGCATGAAAAAAGATACCATCCTTACTCATTTGAAATCTTCATGAAATCTTGTGTACTTCATTGTCATCAAGGAAGTTTGAGGGACTAGGATTAAAACTTTTTTTTTTAAAGATTTATTTATTTATTTATTTTGGGCGGGGGTCGGGTTGGGGAGGGAGGGGAGCAGGCGGGCCACTTCTATTGGTCTTGCATTTGTCTGTTTTCATCCGTCTTTGTTCCTTGGCTCCTGTGGGCCTCCCATCGCGGTGGCGTCTGTCGTTGCAGAGCGCCGGCTCTGGGCGCATGCGCTCCAGAGCTCTGGCTCGGTAATTGGACACATCAGTCCAGCCACTCTGCGGCACGTGGGATCTTCCCAGGCCAGGGATCGAACCGGCGCCCCTTGCACTGCAAGGCGGTGTCCTTACCAACTGGACCACCAGGGGAAGCCCCAGGATTAAAACTTTTAAAGCAAACAAAAGTAGGTGAACAGTTTCACTTCCAAATATGTTATTTTAAAGAATTTTACTATTCAATTTAGAGAAGCAGATTATTTCATTCCACTGGAGTATCACAGATCCACCCACAGGTTAGATCCTACTAAGAGAAATGCAGAAGAATCACCCTAATGAGGTGGCTGGATCTAGAACGTATCATAAAAAGTGAAGTCAGTCAGAAAGAGAAGGACAAATACAATATATTAACACATATATACAGAATCTAGTAGGATGTTGATGATGGCACGTGCAGTGAAGCGACGGAAAGACAGACATGGACAGTGGACATATGAACATTGTGGGGAAGGAACAGAGGGTGGGAGGCGTAAAGGAAGTAGCACGAAGGCCTGTACTATCATAAGTGAAGAAAATAGCTATAGTCATTGCTCTGTGAGAAAAGGAGATCATTCAGGGGTGCTGTGTGATGGTCGGGAGGGGTGGGATGGGGGGGATATACATATGACTAACCTGGGAACATACATATCTGTAAACAATAAAACTCTGTAAAAGTTAAAAGTAAAATAAAAGTTAAAAAAAAATGCCAAATATTTCACAATTTACTCAAATTACTGACAAGGAACAACTGTCATTAACAGTGATATTTAAATCTCTGTATTGGACTTTACAAAGAAAATTGTCAAAATGTCACAATGCATGAAAAAAGATACCATCCTTACTCATTTGAAATCTTCATGAAATCTTGTGTACTTCATTGTCATCAAGGAAGTTTGAGGGACTAGGATTAAAACTTTTTTTTTTAAAGATTTATTTATTTATTTATTTTGGGCGGGGGTCGGGTTGGGGAGGGAGGGGAGCAGGCGGGCCACTTCTATTGGTCTTGCATTTGTCTGTTTTCATCCGTCTTTGTTCCTTGGCTCCTGTGGGCCTCCCATCGCGGTGGCGTCTGTCGTTGCAGAGCGCCGGCTCTGGGCGCATGCGCTCCAGAGCTCTGGCTCGGTAATTGGACACATCAGTCCAGCCACTCTGCGGCACGTGGGATCTTCCCAGGCCAGGGATCGAACCGGCGCCCCTTGCACTGCAAGGCGGTGTCCTTACCAACTGGACCACCAGGGGAAGCCCCAGGATTAAAACTTTTAAAGCAAACAAAAGTAGGTGAACAGTTTCACTTCCAAATATGTTATTTTAAAGAATTTTACTATTCAATTTAGAGAAGCAGATTATTTCATTCCACTGGAGTATCACAGATCCACCCACAGGTTACCTTCTTGAGTCCTTGGACTCCTGTAATTCCAAAGGTTTGTACTTATTTAACCACATTCAATGGGTCCTCTCATTTACTTGTCTTAGTGTTGTTTTGCATACTGATACTAACTCATCAAGAAACAAATCTTTTGGAACACCACTTCATTTGTCATGCTTTTTAAGAATGCCTTTGTTTCAAATTTATGAGATCTCAGGGGCTTCCCTGGTAACTCAGTGGTAAAGAGTTCGCCTGCCAATGAAGGTAACACGGGTTCACTCCCTGATCTGGGAAGATCCACATGCTGCGGATCAACTAAGCCCATGAGCCACAACTACGGAGCCCGTGCTCCAGAGCCTCTGAGACACAACTATGGAGCCCATGTGCTGCAACTACTGAAGCCCGTGTGCCCTAGAGCCCGAGTTCCAAAACAAGAGAAGTCACTGCAACAAGAAGCCTGCTCACCTCAACTAGACAGTAGACCCCACTCCCTGCAACTAGAGAAGGGCCTGTGGCAGCAGTGAAAACCCAGAATAGCCAAAAATAAATAAATAAAATAAAAAAATGAAAAGAGGGGGCTTCCCCTGGTGGTCCAGTGGGTAAGGACACTGCCTTGCAGTGCAAGGGGCGCCGGTTCCATCCCTGGCCTGGGAAGATCCCACATGCCGCGGAGCGGCTGGACCGATGTGTCTGGGCGCAACCCACGTGCGCCCAGAGCCGGTGCTCTGCGACAACAGTGGCCACCGCAATGGGAGGCCCACAGGCGCCAAAGAACAAAGATAGATGAAAATAGAGAAATGAAAGACCAATAGAAGTGGCCCGCCCATCCCCCTCCCTCCCCACCCCACCCTCCAAAAGATAAATAAATAAAATTAAAAAAAAAAAAGAACTCAGAAAAACTCAGTCTCGACAGAACCAAGACATTTACACTACTTTTCGTCCTCCGTTTAAGCATTGCTTTTAACAGCGAAAACAAAGCAAGTTGCAGACTTCTCAAGATGATGGCTTAGAAATTAGACTACAGTATAAAATCAGTTACTGAAAATATTCCTGGGAGTTCTCTGGCAGTCCAGTGGTTAGGACTCCCTCTTCCATGACCCCGGATTCAAGCCCTGGCCGGGGAACTAAGATCCTTCAAACCATGTGATGTGTCCCAAAAAAAAGCAAAACAAAGAAAAAAAAAGAAAAGAGAAGAGTCTTATTAAAAATGAAAAGAAAAGAAAAAAGAAAAGAGTCTTATTAAAAAAAAAAAAAAGGAAGTCTTATAAATAGATCCTGGAAAAAAAATATATATTTTTTTAGGTCCTACTTCCTAATAGCCACAGAGTCCTGGGCAAGTCCTACAGCACGTTTATTTAACTTCTCTGAGTTTTAATTCAATAATATAAGTACTGTTTTTGGCTGAATCTATGAAATGCAGACAAAAACAGTACCTACATTGCTGGGTTATTGTCAGAATTAATAAAAAAAAACATGTTTGTGGGCTTCCCTGGTAGTCCAGTGGGTAAAGACACAGCCTTGTAGTGCAAGGGGTGCCGGTTCGATCCCTGGCCTGGGAAGATCCCACGTGCCGCAGAGCGGCTGCACCGATGTGTCCAACTATTGAGCTAGTGCTCTGCAGCAAGAGAGGCCACTGCGAATCCACACAGGCCAAAAGAACAAAGATGGAAACAAATGAAAGACCAATAGAAGTGGCAAAAAAAAAAAAGAAACATATTTGCAAGATGTTATCAGAAAACTAACATACACATTATTCTAAGTGAAAGAACTGAGAAACAAAATGTTATGTTTCTTTTTATATAAAATGTTTAGAAAAGGTAAATTCATATAAACAGCAGAGGAGTGATTATCTAAGGCTGAGGACGCAAGTGAGATTAACTGTAGAGACATGAGACCGCTTTCATTCCGGATGACTGAAATGTAGAGGGTAACCAACCACGTGGACTTGTCTCAGAAGAAAATGTTTCCCGGGATGTGGGACTTGCAGCATTAATTTACTAAAATTACTGAATAAGACACTTATAACAACAGAATTTTATCGTACGTAAATTAATAAACAGCTCAGAGAATCCCCTGCTGGTCCAGTGGTTAGGACTCAGAGCTTCCACTGTAAGGGGCAAGGGCTCCACCCCTGGTCAGAAAACTAAACTCCCATATGCCTCATGGTGTGATGAGAAGGAAAAAAAAACGTCACAATAGGGAAGGCAACAGAAGAATGGGAGAAGAGGAGCACAGAATAAATAGCACTTCCTGATTTGTTCACAATAATCCTGAGGACGCTGAGCCCTTTCCAGAAGGCACAGATTGAATGGATGGGGCCTGTTAACTATTGTGCTGATGTCTAGAGGGTACAAGTACCAGGCTCCATGAAAGGCAGTGTCCTTGACTCTTCATTTAGAAGGAACCATGACCAAAAATGTGGGAGGTACGGAGGAAAAAAGAAAATTATACAAGATTTTCAAATCACTGATCCAAACCAAAAAAACACAAAATAGTTATTAAAATCTTCATCTAGGGCTTCCCTGGTGGTTCAGTGGGTAAGGACACTGCCTTGCAGTACAGGGGCACCAGTTCAATCCCTGGCCTGGGCAGATCCCATGTGCCGCGGAGCGGCTGGACTGATGTGTCCAACTACCGAGCTGGAGCTCTGGAGCGCATGCGCCCAGAGCCAGTGCTCTACAACGAGGCGACTGCGATGGGAAGCCCACACAGGCCAAGGAACAAAGACGGATGGAAACAGATAAATGAAAGATCAATAGAAGTGGCCCCCCAAAAGAAAAAACTTCATCTACTGTTTCTCACATTGTTTTTGGACTAAGACAGTGGACTGAATCCACACATCTCATTTTGCTCCCTCTTGAAACCCTCTTAAAACTGCTGAAGAAATATTTCAAAACTACTAAAGAATACTCTGGTTTCTCTTCAGATCGTATAAATAAAAAAAAAAAAAAAAACTACTAAAGAATATTTTAATGAAATCTAAATTTATGGTGTTTCCCTGGTGGTTCAGAGGAAAAGAATCCACCTGCTAGTGCAGGAGACACAGGTTTGAGCCCTGGTCCAGGAGGATCTCACATGCCTCAAAGAAACTAAACCCATGCACTGAATAAGACACTTATAACAACAGAATTTTATCGCGTAAATTAATAAACAGCTCAGAGAATCCCCTGCTGGTCCAGTGGTTAGACTCAGAGCTTCCACTGTAAGGGGCAAGGGCTCCACCCCTGGTCAGAAAACTAAACTCCCATATGCCTCATGGTGTGATGAGAAGGAAAAAAAAACGTCACAATAGGGAAGGCAACAGAAGAATGGGAGAAGAGGAGCACAGAATAAATAGCACTTCCTGATTTGTTCACAATAATCCTGAGGACGCTGAGCCCTTTCCAGAAGGCACAGATTGAATGGATGGGGCCTGTTAACTATTGTGCTGATGTCTAGAGGGTACAAGTACCAGGCTCCATGAAAGGCAGTGTCCTTGACTCTTCATTTAGAAGGAACCATGACCAAAAATGTGGGAGGTACGGAGGAAAAAAGAAAATTATACAAGATTTTCAAATCACTGATCCAAACCAAAAAAACACAAAATAGTTATTAAAATCTTCATCTAGGGCTTCCCTGGTGGTTCAGTGGGTAAGGACACTGCCTTGCAGTACAGGGGCACCAGTTCAATCCCTGGCCTGGGCAGATCCCATGTGCCGCGGAGCGGCTGGACTGATGTGTCCAACTCCCGGGCGGGGGCTCTGGAGCGCATGCGCCCAGAGCCAGTGCTCTACAACGAGGCGACTGCGATGGGAAGCCCACACAGGCCAAGGAACAAAGACGGATGGAAACAGATAAATGAAAGATCAATAGAAGTGGCCCCCCAAAAGAAAAAACTTCATCTACTGTTTCTCACATTGTTTTTGGACTAAGACAGTGGACTGAATCCACACATCTCATTTTGCTCCCTCTTGAAACCCTCTTAAAACTGCTGAAGAAATATTTCAAAACTACTAAAGAATACTCTGGTTTCTCTTCAGATCGTATAAATAAAAAAAAAAAAAAAAACTACTAAAGAATATTTTAATGAAATCTAAATTTATGGTGTTTCCCTGGTGGTTCAGAGGAAAAGAATCCACCTGCTAGTGCAGGAGACACAGGTTTGAGCCCTGGTCCAGGAGGATCTCACATGCCTCAAAGAAACTAAACCCATGCACCATAACAATTGAGCTTGTGCTCTAGAGCCTGGGAGCTGAAGCTACAGAAGCCCATGCATCCTAGGGCCCATGCTTCGAAACAACGAGAAGCCTGCACACCACAGCCAGAGAGTAATCTCCGTTTACTGCAACCAGAGAAATGCCTGAGCAGCAACAAAGCAACAGCCAAATAAATGAATAAAATAGAAAATAAGTATATTCACACTTTTTAGAAAAGATCTAAGTGTATAAGGATAAAGAAAACAGATCTTCATAATTCAAAAAGACACACACGCCCCCATGTTCACTGCAGCACTAGTCACAACAGCAGGACACGGACACAATCCAGATGTCCAACCACAGAGGAACGGATAAAGAAGATGTGGTGTTTACACATTACTCAGCCACAAAAAAGAATGAAATAAGGACTTTCCTGGTGGTCCAGGGGTTAAGAATCTGCCTTGCAATGCAGAGGATGTGGGTTCGATTCCTGGTCAGGGAACTAAGATCTCACATGCCTCACAGCTACTGAGCCTATGGGCCACAACAAAAGATCCCAAACGACATAATATTCTACAGGCTACAACTAAGACCTGATACATCCAAATAAATATCAAAAAAAGAAAAAAAGAGGACTTCCCTGGTAGTCCAGTGGGTAGAGTCCACCTTGCAGTGCAAGGGGCACCAGTTCGATCCCTGACCCAAGAAGATCCCACATGCTGTGGAGTGGCTGGACCAGTGTGTCCAATTATGAGCCAGCGCTCTGGAACACGTGCACCCAGAGCCAGCACTCTGCAAGGAGAGATGCCACTGCAATGGGAGGCGCACACAGGTCACAGAATACAGATGGATGAAAAATAAATAAATAATCAATATAAAAAGGCCACATTTTAAAAAAAAAGAACTTAAAAAAAATGATAGAAATGAACTTAATCTACAAAACAGAAATACAGTTACAGACAGAGAAAACACACATGTGGTTACCAGTGGGTAACTGAGGGGAGGGATAAATTGGAAGATTGGGATTGACATATTTACACTACTATATATACAGCAGATAATCAATAAGGACCTCCCGTATAGCACAGGGAACTCTACTCAATACACTATAATGACTTATATGGGAAAAAAATCTAAAAAAGAGTGGCTATCTGTAGTGTATAACTGATTCACTTTGCAGTACACCTGAAACTGACAAAATTGTAAATCAACTACACTTCAGCAAAAATTTAAAATAAATAATAGACACAATAAAAAGAAAAACCCCTCCACCCCCAAAAATGTGGAAGCAGGAAAGCAAATGGAAAAGTTGACAGCCTCCTCTAACAGAGCCAAGCGAGTTCCAACTGTAACACAAAGGGTGGAGCTGAGAATCGCCCAACACAGCTCTCAGAAAATGATGAAATGAGAAGAGGGGCAGCGACAGCAGCGAAGTGCTGTTTCAGGAGCAAATCCCGTGACCACCTATCTCCCCACTTTAAGCCACTAAAGGTTTAGTCCCTACAGGAGGCAAGAGTGAGGTTCTCTAAGCCAGGGGACACCAGGCGCAGGTATGAACAGGGGTACTGTAGAGAAAACCAAGGAACTGAGTGGCTACTCATACCGTAAATGTGCTGTGTACGGTAAATGCAGCCCCCTCCACCACCCAGGCCCTCATGCTCCAAGCAGGATACCTGAAAAGGCCTCTCTGGACCATTTGACTAGCTCAAAAGTACTAAAGATAGTCAGTGACACCAGGGATCACCAAGAAAAAAGATTAAGAAAATCACCCAGCGATTAAACTCAAGCTTGCCATGGCCTACCCACTTGCTCAGAACTTCCAGTCAGGTGTATAATCCCATAATGTTAATCAAGAGCAGAAAATTAAGGATTCATAGACATCTAAGGATGGAAGCGACAAACCAGTACAAACAACAGGAAGCAGCAGTTTAGAAACAGAGATCATGCAAAGAGGGAAAAAATATATGAAAAAAACTATCAAAAATATCTTCAAAAGTAAGAGAAATGTTTATTTCCAGAAAATAAAAGATCAGGATTTAAAAAACCAAAACAAGGACGATTTTAAGAACAAAAGTGCTCTTAGAAAATAAAAGTATAATAGGAAATAAAAAATAAATAGTAGGGTTTGAAGACCAAGAAAATCGTCCAGAAAAACTGAGCAACACACATGCATGCACATACCTTCCCCCTACAGACTCTCTAAAGAGGACAACGATAAAGAGGGAAACTGGAGAGAAAAGATAAAATCAGAAGACTAAAATAGGAAATCCAACATTCAACAAAATAATAGTTCAAGAAAAATACAACAGGGAAAAGGAGAGGAGGAAGTCCTCAAGCGAAGTTCTCAGAATCGACTCAACTGCAAGTGCCCACCACACGCACAAAGGACAAAAACAGACCCACCCAAGGCGGTATCACTCTAAAACTGCAGAAAACACTTAGCCAAACAGAAGCTTCTATAAGCTTCCGGGTGAAGTCCAAACTGGTCATATACAAAGAATCAATGAATGGATTCAGATTTCTCAACAGCAACACTGCAAGAAGACAACTGTACAAACATTTTGAACTTTGCTGATTATTCTGTACCATTTTTAAAAACTAACCGTGGGCCTGGCTAAAGCTCCTTCTCGCTACCTGGCCTGGCCTGGCCATTTGCTGATGAAGTTTCTTCTTTCCTCCCCATGCCTGGTCTTTCATTTCATTCCACTCAAATTTTCTGCTTTGACCTAGTTCTGAGAGCTTGAAGAAACTTAGAAAGAGCTTTGAAAACTTTAAAAGCTGAAACCACAAAGTGGCCCACCCGCTCTGACCCATATCCATAGGCTCTCCAAAACCAACTCCACACTAAAACCCTGCCCGGCACCCTCAGTGACGTACACCCTCTGCTTTCCCAGACTTTCTCCCACCCTCCCCACTGTCCTGCCTGGAAGAATCTCTTGAAAACCCTTGGGAAAGCACAAGTCAGGATTATGACCAGGAGTCTGTTGGCCCTATCTTCTGGGAGACTGCAATCGACATGGCCGCATCGATCTTCCCTGAGACAGGTGGCTTGTTCTTGCTGCTCCATTTTATATACAGATATAGCAAAACTAGAAAGAGAAGCAAGAACATCCTAACACCAAAGTTAGGATGGAGATTATCTGAGGGGGTCAGGGGAGAGGCGGAAAGGACTCTAAAGTGGGAGAGGGCCCACAGCAGCATGTGGCATTCCACCTAGTACTGAAAGTTCCACTTTTCCATCCTAGGTATTGAATACAAGAGTGTGTATTTTGTTTTTCCTCACATAGCTGGCTGTCCTTACAATTTTATAAACTGTTTTAATGTACATACTCCTTCAAGCTAGAAATTATTAAACCATGCAACTCATAGGGCTTTCCCAGATTGTGCTAGTGGCAAAGAATCCACCTGCCAATGCAGAAAACGCAGGAGTCAACGCGCGGGTTCGATCCCTGGATCAGGAAGATCTCCTGGAGAAGGACAAGGTGACCCGCTCCAGTATTCTTGCCTGGAGAATCCCGTGGACAGAGCAGCCTGGCGGGCAACAGTCCACGGGGCCACAGAGAGTCGGACACGACTGAAGTGACAGTATGCACACACATGGCTCGTTATTAAATCCCAAAGGTTTACCTCACCTCGGCAGCACAGCTCCACTACACACAACACGAAGGAAGGTGGCTTAATTATAAACACACACACACATCGAAGACCAGATTTACTCACATTATGAGTCTTCGGTTTAAGAACCAGTATTTCCTCCGACTTCGGTCATAGCCGATAGGTTCATGTCGAATATACGGTTTGTTTTTTTGGATTTCAGCAACGCAGTCAGTCACACCAGGCACCTTGTGTGCTACACAGACCTCACACTGCCACTCGTCCTCCGGCACCTCCTCGAGCGGCGGCTTCACGCATTCCAAATGGTACACCGCCGAGCAGGTCTCGCAGCAAAGCAAATCCCCGAGTTTGTGACAGACCCTGCAGTGGTCGTCGTACTGGATCACCCCTTCAGACATCAACTCCTCCCGGGCAATGTTCGTGGTGAGGAACTGATCGACCAAGAACTGTAGAACCTTGATCTTGTTCTCCACGGGTCCGTAAGGGTAGTCCTCGGCTTCCTGGTAAGGAAGAACATGATGGTACTCCTTGTCGCTCTCACAGTACACCCGCAGCACCTCCGGCCACGTCATGCCATCGATGAAGTACAGCGTGGAATTCACGCTGTCTTTCAGGTCGGCGGGTCCAAAGGTCGTGTTGGACGTGTCCTCTTCACGCAAGACTGCCTTCAAAAGCACAACGTGCATCTCGGCCATGAGCGTGCACTGCTCCTGACTCACCAGGGCTGCGCAGAAGTCCTCAAAGCGAAAGGGAGACAACCTCAGGACCGTGCCAAAGTTCCGCAGGACCTCATAAATGGCAATGACATTCATTATATGCTCGTTAGGCACCATTAAATCCTCGGAGGACTTGGGAAACTCAAGGGGAGGGATGTCTTTCTCCTCCAAGATTGGAGAACGAGGTCGATGTACTCTTGGTTTTCGCCTACCTGTAAAGAAAGAAACGGTATAATTACAAATCAACACCTCTTTTCTACAAACTAAGGGGTTTCCAGTTTTTTGTATTTCCGAAAAGAGATACGCATACTTCTATTTTCCTAGTAACTGTCAAGAAACCATGATTTCTTTAGCTCTGATCTGTAAATCTATAGAAAATCAAAATTTAAGTTTTCTCATTATATCCCAAACTAGAAATACAAAAAAAAAAAATTGTAATTATAATCAGTTTTCAGTTACCTTGAGGGGTGAACTGGTTTACAGGTAACCACAAAGACAAACAACAACAACAAAAACTAGCGCATTTGTGAAAGACCTAAGGAGAAAATAGATGAGAAAAAGACACCTCCAAGAGAAGAGGCACAACACGGTGCCAGCTGCACTAGGAAAGGCCTCCCAGCAGCCAGGCAGAAGTCCTCGGGTGCAGCAGCCCTTCCTCAACCAGGTCTCCCTGCATGCCACAGGGCAGCTCAAGCTTAGGGCTGAGACAGAATGGAAGGAGGGGGAGGGAAAAGAGAAGCAGGGTTCCCATACTGGGAGAAAAGGAAGAGGGTTCACTTAGGAAACAGACAAAAGATTATAATCTTTAGATATAAATTAAGCAACAGTAGGTGCCTGTTCGCATTTGAGAGCTTAGTTTACAACAACCATGCCGATCTCCCTTGTTTAATCCTCTGAACAAGTCTATGAGGTTATTTCAATAAGAAAACTAGTGGAGGGCTTCCCTTGTGGCTCAGTGGATAAGAACCTGTCTGCCAATGCAGGAGACACAGGTTTGAGCCCTGATCCGGGAAGATCCCACATACCGCAGAGCAGCTAAACCCACACATCAACAAAGACCCAGCAGAGCCAAAAATAAATAAAAAGTTTTTTTTTTTTTTTAAAAAAAGAAAACTAGTGGAAAGAAACAAGTTGCTCCTACACTGCTATGCCTGCATTATTATTACACTTTCCAATGATGTTTACAGAACAAGAAATGTATTTTAAATACTAGGATTAATTCTATCCTGATCAATTAACAATGAATTCATATTTCTACAATTAAGTTTTATGGCAGCCAGGGTTTTGGGTTGCTGGTCACCTCTTGACTGCCTCCTCAGGTCCAACAGACACAGGACCCTGGGGGCTACAGTCCATGAGAGTGCAAAGAGCTGGACCCAACTTTTGGGGACTAAGCACCCATCCGCATGTGGTAAGAAAGAAACCTCCTCCATCTCAGCAAATTTCCATCTATTACAAAGATGCAGTTTTCACAGATTCAATTAAATCACGGCATCACCACGTCAGTAATAAGAATTGTGATGGTAATCGAGTTCACCTCACTGCCTTCTGGAAATTATGTCTCAGCTGTGTAAGTGTACATAAGAGAAAGCAGAAAGGGACTAAAGGGATGACTGAACCTAGAGGAATCCCTCAAATGCAAGAGAAGAAACACAAGTCACTAAAGGAGACAAACCTGCATCTACAGAGAGACAGGCCCTGTGCTCCTCTCCGCTATTTACGCAAAATGCTGTCAGACAGAGTCCAAGTAAAGGCTCATAGAAGGAAAGGCTGGAAAAGTAGTTCTAGGACCAGAACCCGGGGATCCCTAAGTGTTAGGGTGAGGCATTTGCACAGCACTTGACTCTGGCAGTAATGAAGGTCATTATAGGTTTTCTGAACAGGGCAGGGACACGAAAAGAATATTCTAGAAAGTCTTCTCTGGCTCCCACGTATACAATGAGTAGGACAAAGGGGAACAGATCAAAGACATCTTCTGCAATTACTCAGATGATAAAGAGCTGGATTCTGAGTCTGGCTATGAGACTAAAGAGAAGGATGGATAAAAGCGACCTTAGGAAGAAAGAGATCCACTGGTGTGGAATATAATACCACCACCTTAAGATTTAACTCTGGTACCGCTGCGTGCAAAAGACTATTCTAACTCCCCCAAAGTCTTCTGAATTCTTGTCACCTTCTCTGAGCCATCTGTGACCTTATAACTTACCTATCCATGACATCTATTCCACTTCTGCAGCTGAACACACTCTTCTTATACCAAAAAAAGACTTGGCACGTTTCTTTCAAGGGAAGCACTTGCCAGTGCCATCCCTTTTGAGAATTACCCTTCCCCTACACCACAGGACGCAGACCCCAAACAGTATTCCATCTTGCGGATCACTGGCGCAGCAGGCCTGCCAGAGTCCTGCCTGAGGTATTTCATACTCAGATGCTGAGTAAGAGGTGCTGTGAAGCGTGTTCTCTCCGTGAAGGTGCACAGAGGTAGTCTGTGGCCAACCCACCTTCACCTCCCTTGTGAGAGAAGGGAATAAAGACAAGAGACAGAAGCAGGAGTGGAAGGTAAGTGTTGAAAACTCACAAGCACTGGGGGAAACCTGTCATTTCCATTTCCCAGTCACAAAACCCAAAAACCACTCCCCTTTCACTTAAACTGAATGTTGGTTTTCTGTTCCTTGCAAATAAAAGATAGCTGGTTAAAACTGTATTAACACTGTATACAAATCTTTTACAATGAGAAACTCAGTGGATTGCTATTTAAAGACTATACATGAGAGCAATTAATAGTATTTCTTTCAGAGAAAGACTGTTGATAGTACTCTTTTGTAGTAAATTAAATTAGACAGTCACAAAAACAGTCTAATTTAATGTCTAATTTTCAAGTATCAGCTTTCAAAGGTTCTGAAAGATTTTGGATAACCACTGTATTCTAGTATTTAACAGTTCATCTAGCTTTATCTTAAGTTGAAGTCTGTTTGCTTTCTATTAGATTTAGAAGTAAGAGGAAAAGGCAAAGAAAGGCTCACAAATTCTACACTCCATTGTCTAGCTGGAACAAACAAAATCGCATCTCTTCAAACTATGACTATACACATACTGAACTACGTGGGCACTTTAAAAAGCTAACATGCTGGTACAAGGGAAAGGTTCAATTTAATTTGCAAAGAGTCTGGCTATGAGACTAAAGAGAAGGATGGATAAAAGCGACCTTAGGAAGAAAGAGATCCACTGGTGTGGAATATAATACCACCACCTTAAGATTTAACTCTGGTACCGCTGCGTGCAAAAGACTATTCTAACTCCCCCAAAGTCTTCTGAATTCTTGTCACCTTCTCTGAGCCATCTGTGACCTTATAACTTACCTATCCATGACATCTATTCCACTTCTGCAGCTGAACACACTCTTCTTATACCAAAAAAAGACTTGGCACGTTTCTTTCAAGGGAAGCACTTGCCAGTGCCATCCCTTTTGAGAATTACCCTTCCCCTACACCACAGGACGCAGACCCCAAACAGTATTCCATCTTGCGGATCACTGGCGCAGCAGGCCTGCCAGAGTCCTGCCTGAGGTATTTCATACTCAGATGCTGAGTAAGAGGTGCTGTGAAGCGTGTTCTCTCCGTGAAGGTGCACAGAGGTAGTCTGTGGCCAACCCACCTTCACCTCCCTTGTGAGAGAAGGGAATAAAGACAAGAGACAGAAGCAGGAGTGGAAGGTAAGTGTTGAAAACTCACAAGCACTGGGGGAAACCTGTCATTTCCATTTCCCAGTCACAAAACCCAAAAACCACTCCCCTTTCACTTAAACTGAATGTTGGTTTTCTGTTCCTTGCAAATAAAAGATAGCTGGTTAAAACTGTATTAACACTGTATACAAATCTTTTACAATGAGAAACTCAGTGGATTGCTATTTAAAGACTATACATGAGAGCAATTAATAGTATTTCTTTCAGAGAAAGACTGTTGATAGTACTCTTTTGTAGTAAATTAAATTAGACAGTCACAAAAACAGTCTAATTTAATGTCTAATTTTCAAGTATCAGCTTTCAAAGGTTCTGAAAGATTTTGGATAACCACTGTATTCTAGTATTTAACAGTTCATCTAGCTTTATCTTAAGTTGAAGTCTGTTTGCTTTCTATTAGATTTAGAAGTAAGAGGAAAAGGCAAAGAAAGGCTCACAAATTCTACACTCCATTGTCTAGCTGGAACAAACAAAATCGCATCTCTTCAAACTATGACTATACACATACTGAACTACGTGGGCACTTTAAAAAGCTAACATTCAAAGCTGGTGAGTTCATGTGAAGTACTGTTGGGAGAGTTCTAATAGGTTCAAATGTTAAGAAGGTAATTTGGCAAAAATCGATTTGAAGGCATATCCCTCTGACCCAGCAATTCCACCTCCCAGAAGTTACTCTGCAGATATAAACACACCTACATGTAAGTGCAAAATACTTAATATGACAGTTTCTTTGTGTGTATGTTGTGGGCTTTTTCTTTTTAGTGTAAATATACAATATTTACATGAATCATAAATTCCAATGCCACGTAGACAACAGAATCCAATCTAGCAGTTGAAAAGAATAAGGGAAAATTCATACAGCTTGAAATTGTTAAAAATCTGTAAGAAATACTATTTTTTTAAAATTTTATTTATTTATCTTTTGGGGGTGGGGTGAGGAGGGAGGGGGATGGGCGGGCCACTTCTGTTGGTCTTTCATTTCTCTATTTTCATCCGTCTTTGTTCTTTGGCTCCTGTGGGCCTCCCATCGCGGTGGCCTCTGTCGTCCAAGAGCGCCGGCTCTGGGCACATGCGCTCCAGAGCTCTGGTTCAGTAATTGGACACATGGCACGTGGGATCTTCCCAGGCCAGGGATCGAACCGGCGCCCCTTGCACTACAAGGCAGTGTCCTTACCCACTGGACCACCAGGGGAAGCCCAAGATATACTATTAAGTAAAGAAAAAAGCCAACTACCAAACAATGACTAGAATGTCACTTAAGAAATTAGAAGCAAAAAAAAGAAAAATGGAAACAATAATACTGTCTATATATCTAAGAGGCTGTGGAAGAACCTTTTGAGTAGCTGCTCCTGAGAGAAATGGAGGAAAGTAAAGAAGAAAGACTAATTGTTTAAATTCTTTTACAATCTTAAATTAGACAGTATATTTTTTAAAGGTTCTGAAAGATTTTGGATAACCACTGTATTCTAGTATTTAACAGTTCATCTAGCTTTATCTTAAGTTGAAGTCTGTTTGCTTTCTATTAGATTTAGAAGTAAGAGGAAAAGGCAAAGAAAGGCTCACAAATTCTACACTCCATTGTCTAGCTGGAACAAACAAAATCGCATCTCTTCAAACTATGACTATACACATACTGAACTACGTGGGCACTTTAAAAAGCTAACATTCAAAGCTGGTGAGTTCATGTGAAGTACTGTTGGGAGAGTTCTAATAGGTTCAAATGTTAAGAAGGTAATTTGGCAAAAATCGATTTGAAGGCATATCCCTCTGACCCAGCAATTCCACCTCCCAGAAGTTACTCTGCAGATATAAACACACCTACATGTAAGTGCAAAATACTTAATATGACAGTTTCTTTGTGTGTATGTTGTGGGCTTTTTCTTTTTAGTGTAAATATACAATATTTACATGAATCATAAATTCCAATGCCACGTAGACAACAGAATCCAATCTAGCAGTTGAAAAGAATAAGGGAAAATTCATACAGCTTGAAATTGTTAAAAATCTGTAAGAAATACTATTTTTTTAAAATTTTATTTATTTATCTTTTGGGGGTGGGGTGAGGAGGGAGGGGGATGGGCGGGCCACTTCTGTTGGTCTTTCATTTCTCTATTTTCATCCGTCTTTGTTCTTTGGCTCCTGTGGGCCTCCCATCGCGGTGGCCTCTGTCGTCCAAGAGCGCCGGCTCTGGGCACATGCGCTCCAGAGCTCTGGTTCAGTAATTGGACACATGGCACGTGGGATCTTCCCAGGCCAGGGATCGAACCGGCGCCCCTTGCACTACAAGGCAGTGTCCTTACCCACTGGACCACCAGGGGAAGCCCAAGATATACTATTAAGTAAAGAAAAAAGCCAACTACCAAACAATGACTAGAATGTCACTTAAGAAATTAGAAGCAAAAAAAAGAAAAATGGAAACAATAATACTGTCTATATATCTAAGAGGCTGTGGAAGAACCTTTTGAGTAGCTGCTCCTGGAGAGAAATGGAGGAAAGTAAAAGAAGAAAGACTAATTGTTTAAATTCTTTTACAATCTTAAATATCATATGCATATGCTTTTTTTTTTTAAACATTTTATTTATTTATTTTTTTGGGGGGGTGGGTGGAGGGGAGTGGGGCGGGTGGGCCGCTTCTATTGGTCTTTCACCCGTCTATTTTTCATCCATCTTTGTTCTTTGGCCCGTGTGGGCCTCCCATCGCAGCGGCCTCTGTTGTCGCAGAGCGCCGGCTCGGGGCGCATGCGCTCCAGAGCTCTGGCTCAGTAATTGGACACATCAGTCCAGCCGCTCCGTGGCACGTGGGATCTTCCCAGGCCAGGGATCGAACCGGCGTCCCTTGCACTGCAAGGCGGTGTCCCTATCCACTGGACCACCAGGGAAGCCCCTGCATATGTTTTTACTATAATATTTCAAGAAAAATATTTGCAAATATATGAAAATATTAATTCAGATCAATAAAAGGATGCTGCTAATAATGGCTACTGATGGTCTCGTATGAATACAAATATAAATAAGGTTATTATGCCAAATTCAAAGATTCAGATTTAAACACAGAGTACACTGTATAAGGAGAAAACTCATAAAATTAAACCTGTCAACCATTAGTATTAGCAAGTCAAGTCATTTCAACTATTCAGGGAAATGTATTTATAATATGCCATTGAGGATTACTCTATTACCATTTTCAACACTGATCTAATGTCTAGCAGATAAATTAATTTTCCTGTATAAAAAAAGGATTAACGTCAGCCGTTAATTACCCAGAAAAGGCAAAGTAAAACCACAATGAGATACTCATCAACTGACAGACATTTTAAAGTCTATCCAAACAAACTTTGGAGAAGAAAAGAGAACAGAACCCTCGGGACAGCAAAGGGGCACCACCACTTTGGGAAGCAAGTCAATTAACAGGTTAAGGTTGTACAAAGAACCCTGGAAGGGCAGTCCAGAACCTTTCTGTCCATGATGCAAAGTAAGAAAGACATTTTACATCTCAATCCAGTACACACATGGCCCCAAACTAAAGTTTTATAAAGCACTAATACTGATAAAATAGTATAAAGCACTTATACTAATATTTACTCTTTCATCTCATTCCAATACCTCCTATTCCATTCTCTTTCTGCTTTGAAAATATGCTGGCTGCAGCCCACAATTTGAAAAACACTGCCTGAGGATTCCCTGGCAGTCTAGTGGTTAGGACTCCATACTTGCACTGAAGAGGACACAGGTTCAACCCCTGGCTGGGAAATTAAGATCCTGCCTGCCTCACAGAGGCTTCCCTGGTGGGCTCACTGGTAAAGATTCCACCTGCTAATACAAGAGACACAGGAGATGCTGGGTTCGATCCCTAGGTTGGGAAGATCCCCTGGAGGAGGAAATGGCAACCCACTCCAGTATTCTTGCCGGAGAAATCCCATGGACAGAGGAGCCTGGCGGGCTACAGTCCAGGGTCGTAAAGAGTTGGACACAACTGAGCACGGCACAGCACGCCCCTAGAGCGGCCTATACGTGTTTGAGATACTGCCTTGAAACTATCCATCTGAAAACTAGAAGTGCAGCACAATCACATGGTAAACTGCTAACAGCAGAGTACCAAAACGCAACTCAGGGCTTCCCTGGTGGTCCAGTGGGTAAGGACACCGCCTTGCAGTGCAAGGGGCGCCGGTTCGGTCCCTGGCCTGGGAAGATCCCACGTGCCGCGGAGCGGCTGGATTGATGTGTCCAACTACTGAGCCTGAGCTCTGGAGCGCATGCGCCCAGAGCCGGTGCTCTGTGACGACAGAGGCCACCGCGATGGGAGGCCCACAGGAGCCAAAGAACAAAGATGGATGAAAATAGAGAAATGAAAGACCAACAGAAGTGGCCCGCCCGTCCCCCTCCCTCCCCAACCCGCCCCCTAAAAGATAAATAAATAAAATAAATGTTAAAAAAAAAAAACGCAACTCAAATTTACAAACCCCCAGGTGAAGCTCAGTAATCTGTATTTATATCATTCTTCCCAGATAATTCCGATGTGTGGCCAAGTTTGAAAATTAGGGCTTTACTAAAATTGGGTATTTTTCCCCCCAAGCAGAAAGTAGCTTTTAGGCAATCTCAAGCAAGAAAACTAAGAAGCTGCCTCAGAAGGCGTGATCAGAATAGGACTGGTGTGAAAGGGAACCTGAAGCCTGATCAAAGACATTAATAAGACCACAAAGAGAAAATGCTGAGGATGGAAAGTGGTCTGCACAGGGGCAGGGACCTCAGTGTACCTCCAACAGAGTATGGGTTAAGGGAGTTTCTTGACTGAATAACAAGGATTCTGGCCTAGGTGACAGATTATTACCTTAAGAGAAGAATTATGCTATCATGTACCCTATTTAAATAACCTGGCAGTTGCTGAGGCAAAACTTTTCACTCCTCTGAATTCCATATAACCTAACAGGGTCTATGGGGATGCCCTCTTTTCTGAGCTCAACAATATTAAGTTTTAACTGCTGCTTGAGATCCTTTTCTACATGCCTGGATTTTTAAAATTTGCACTGTGGGCACAATCTGTATTTGTTATTAATTTCCAGTTGTTTTAATGTAAAAATGTCTCTATCCATTTTAAGCTGATACTGTCTTAATTTGCTGAAGCTGCAAGAAACCCTAGACCGTTTCCAAGGCCCTGATCAAATGCCGCCTTCCAGTCCTCGCTTGTGCCTCCGGGCCGTGTGCTTCTCTGACAGTGGACAGCTCTCCACTTTAGTGAGAGCACATTTATGTTACAGTCAGTTACTCACGTGCCCTCAGCTCATGCGTGATCTTCTAGAGCGCACAGGCCATGTTTATTGTAATTAAAATTTAAAAAGTGTTCAACAAATGATACTCAGAAGCAAAACTACCTACAGAGGGCAGAGGTCCAGGGGTGAAGCCATGCCAGGATTAAAATCCAGGTGCCACTGTAGATTATTCATGGCTCACACAGTTTTACTGTATTAATTCTAAGAAGAATTTTACAGTATTCTCACACTTCTAGACCCCATAACTCGATGTACATGTGTTTCTCTGGAAGAAATGAAATACTGCCCTCCCCGCCATTTCTAATTGTTATCTGAGAGAAGAAAGATGCACACCCAGTATTGGTATAGGTGAGTAAAGTCAGTTTCCAACAGAAGCCAGTATTCAACATCTAATAAAGTCCAATTCTTTGATCGACTGCTATACAGAAACTATGAATGGCATAATAAAATAAATTATCTGTAGTACGTTTACTGGGCTCAGCAGTAAAGAACCCGCCTGTCAGTGAAGGAGACTTGGATTCAATTTCTGGGTCAGGAAAATCCCCGGGGGGAGTAAATGGCAACTCACTCCAGTAGTCTTGCCTGGGAAATCCCATGGACAGAGGAGGCTGGAAGGCTAATAAGTCCATGGGGTCTCAAAGCGTCAGACACGACTTAGTGACTCAACAACACTACACTTACTAGTCATCTTTTCAAAATTATGAAACTAATCTGTCCAAAGTAGCAAGGATTCCTCCCTTTGATCAGGAATAGTGCCCCAATCTAGCTTTAAGTTTGTCCCCTTCCAGTGAATCTCCTTTGTCTCCATTGCCTATCCTTCCTTCCCTGTCAGTAACACCAAGAAAAATATCAGCTAGCTTTCATCAGGGCTTCCTCTATGCCACAGAGAAACTGTGCTAATAAGCACTTTTAAATGCATGATCTCCTTTTACTATCAGAGCAACTCCATGAAGTAGGTATTATTATCATCTCCTTCTCAAGATGCATATAGACAGGCTGAATGATCTGTCCAAGGTGATCCAGTCAGTGCCCCCAAGGGAAAGTCCACCTATCTCCTGAGCGCATACTCTTACTGCATGAGCCTTCCTCCTCTACTGTTAATAAACCACTTGAGTCAACCTCTCAGGCAAAAGGCACCTGAGAAATAACAAGTGTCCTTTGTGCGGGTGACAGAAACAGCAGCTACAGAGATCAATGACAGGGTTAGAAAACACAGACACTGAGAGCAAATCAGAGGTTTCACTTCAAGTGCTTAATAGCCACATACGGTTAGTGGCTACCAGACTGCACAATACAGACACAGAACATTTCCATCCCCACACAATGCTCTTTGGACAGCCGTGGCCTAGAAATGTACCTGGGGACGACTACATAACCCCACTGGGTTACCACCACAAGGCTAAAATACGTTCAGCAATCTCTTTCTTTAAATACATTCTCTGTGGAATTCCAGCAAAATAAGAATTCCTATCAAAACTGAAATAAAGATAGAATAAATAAATAAATAAAAGCAACTTCTAAAAAAAAAAAAAATACATGATATGTGCTCTACAGAAGACCCCACCCCCCCACCCCCGCCAAAGCTGAAAATAACCTAAATGATCATCAGGAGGAAATGGATAAATATAATGAAACACTACATAGTATTTAAAAACAAATGAACTAGGTGTATCAACACAAATAATGAATACTTTTTTTTTTTTTTTGGCCACTTCTATTGGTCTTTCATCTATTTATCTTTGTTCTTTGGCCTATGTGGGCCTTCCGTAGCAGTGGCCTCTCTCATCGCAGAGCACCAACTCCGGGCACATGCGCTCCAGAGCGCCGGCTCGGTAGTTGGACACATAGGTCTGGCCGCTCCACAGTAAGTGGGATCCTCCCAGGCCAGGGATCGAACCGGTGCCCCTTGCACTGCAAGGCAGTGTCCTTATCCACTGGACCACCAGGGAAGCCCATGAATACTTTTTAAAAAGTGAAACAAGCAAGTTAATTAAACACCCAGAGACCATCTATATAAAAAATTTAAACATAAAACAATAATCACATATAAACATATATAGGGGGCTTCCCCTGGTGGTCCAGTGTAAGGACACCGCCTTGTACTGCAAGGGGCGCCGCTTCGATCCCTGGCCTGGGAAGATCCCACGTGCCGCGGAGCAGCTGGACCCATGTGTCCAATCACCGAGCCGGAGCTCTGGAGCGCATGAGCCCGGAACTGGCACTCTGCAACGACAGATGCCACAGCGATGGGAGGCCCACAGGAGCCAAAGAACAAAGACGGATGAAAATAGAGAAATGAAAGACCAATAGAAGTGGCCCGCCCACTCCCCTCCCTCCCCAACCCGACCCCTGCCCAAAAATAAATAAATAAATCTTTAAAAAAAAAAAAAAAACATATATAGGATGAGTACAAAAACAAGGATGGGAATGATACACACCAACTACAGGCGAATGAGTACCTCTGAAGGGGCAAGGAGGGAAAACGGAGAGGGCATGCTAACCTGTAATATTCTCTTTAAAAATATAGAGCTGGTACACACATGGAGGAAATGACCCCCTATTTATTAAATCTGGCTAGGGGGTAAAGAGTATACACTGTCTTATCTTTCAAACTTTTTTGAATGTTAGAAATATTATTTTAAAGGAAAGTTTCTTACATTTGACAAGTTAACTTCCACAGACATACTGCTCTGAATTCAACAGTTCTTCAATCACTGTTTGTTTTTTTGTTAGTCACTCAAGTTGTGTTCGATTCTTTGTGACCCCATGGACTGTAGTCCACCAGGCTCCTCTGTCCCTGGGATTCTCCCAGGCAAGAATACTGAACTGGGTAGCCATTCCTTTCTTCGGGGGATTTTCCTGACCCAGGGATCGAACCTGGGTCTCCTGCACTGCAGAATGAGTCTTTAGTGTCTGAGTCACCAGAGAAACCCTTGAATACATTACTTTCTTTATAGTCAAGAAAATTTTCCATTATAGTAGAAAATCAGAGAAAAGGTGAAATTCCGGCTTCAATAAAAGCTGAAGAATTCATTTACTAATTTCCTTTAGCCTTTGAAAATAAAAATCTCTTTCATATATACCTCTTTACTTTCTTCTCTAAATAAAGTTATGTTTCTAGAATAGTTCAGTAAACATCTGAAGTAACGTTACCAAATAATCTTGCTTCCTAAACATCTGGCACAAAAACTATTATGACATAAAAATTCCTTAGTTTTTACAATGAAGTAAGAAAGAGTCCATTCGTCCACAGTAACACTCGAAAGAAAGGGAGGAAGGGAGAGCTCCTCAAATGCCAACTAATAAATCAAGGAATGAAAAACCAGAAAAAAATCATTATGCTGTCACAAGTGTGGTAACTGATTCAGGCAAGGCCTGAGTGGATGCTAAAAACACCAAGTGAAAGCCTGATGGGCAATGGGACACTCTTAACGACATCACCCCATAAACTACCTATTACTTTCAAAGGGGAAAGGTACCTTTCAAAGGCAGACTCAACCTGTACAAAGTTTTAAACAACACATGAATGATACACACCAACTACAGGCGAATGAGTACCTCTGAAGGGGCAAGGAGGGAAAACGGAGAGGGCATGCTAACCTGTAATATTCTCTTTAAAAATATAGAGCTGGTACACACATGGAGGAAATGACCCCCTATTTATTAAATCTGGCTAGGGGGTAAAGAGTATACACTGTCTTATCTTTCAAACTTTTTTGAATGTTAGAAATATTATTTTAAAGGAAAGTTTCTTACATTTGACAAGTTAACTTCCACAGACATACTGCTCTGAATTCAACAGTTCTTCAATCACTGTTTGTTTTTTTGTTAGTCACTCAAGTTGTGTTCGATTCTTTGTGACCCCATGGACTGTAGTCCACCAGGCTCCTCTGTCCCTGGGATTCTCCCAGGCAAGAATACTGAACTGGGTAGCCATTCCTTTCTTCGGGGGATTTTCCTGACCCAGGGATCGAACCTGGGTCTCCTGCACTGCAGAATGAGTCTTTACTGTCTGAGTCACCAGGGAAACCCTTGAATACATTACTTTCTTTATAGTCAAGAAAATTTTCCATTATAGTAGAAAATCAGAGAAAAGGTGAAATTCCGGCTTCAATAAAAGCTGAAGAATTCATTTACTAATTTCCTTTAGCCTTTGAAAATAAAAATCTCTTTCATATATACCTCTTTACTTTCTTCTCTAAATAAAGTTATGTTTCTAGAATAGTTCAGTAAACATCTGAAGTAACGTTACCAAATAATCTTGCTTCCTAAACATCTGGCACAAAAACTATTATGACATAAAAATTCCTTAGTTTTTACAATGAAGTAAGAAAGAGTCCATTCGTCCACAGTAACACTCGAAAGAAAGGGAGGAAGGGAGAGCTCCTCAAATGCCAACTAATAAATCAAGGAATGAAAAACCAGAAAAAAATCATTATGCTGTCACAAGTGTGGTAACTGATTCAGGCAAGGCCTGAGTGGATGCTAAAAACACCAAGTGAAAGCCTGATGGGCAATGGGACACTCTTAACGACATCACCCCATAAACTACCTATTACTTTCAAAGGGGAAAGGTACCTTTCAAAGGCAGACTCAACCTGTACAAAGTGATCAAACTTACTGTCAATAATGGGACAAACTGATGCCATGCCTCCTGCTGAGACGTACAGAGGAAGATACAACATCACTTATGCAGTATTCCCACCAAAAATACCTAGACTGAGTTTATAGAAAATGCTTTCACTACTGAGGGCCTGAGTATGATCCCTGATCAGGGAACTAAGACCTTATAAGCCACACGATGCAGCCAAAGAAACAAAAAGTCACCATCACAAAAGAACCCTTCCCTCTTCAAAAGCGACAAGATGGCTGCAGATTAGCAACACACGACCCTTGACTGAATCCTGGATTTTAAAAAAAGGCAATAAAGGGCAACTGGGAAAATCTGAAATGGAGTATTATATCTGTGTTAAATGTCTTGAGCATGCTGAAGTATTCAGAGGCAAGTAAGGGCTTCCCTGGTGGCCCAGTGACTAAGAATCCACCTTCAATGCAACGAACACTAGTTCGATCCTTGGTCCGAGAGGATCCCACATGCCAAAGAACAATTAAGTTCCATGGTCCACAACTACCGAACCCACACGCCACAACTACCGAAGCCCCCAAGCTTACAACCTGTGCTCCACAACAAGAGAAGCCACCACACTGAGAAGTCCATGTATCACAATGAAAAGCAGCTCCCCATTTGCCATAACTAGAGAAAGTTCTTGCGTATTAGCAAAGACTCAGCCAAAAATAAAAATAAATCTTTTTTAAAAAACTGCAAATAGGGTTTCCCTGGTAGCTCAGTGGTAAAGAGTTTGCCTGCCAATACCGGAAACACGGGTTCCATCCCTGATCCAGGAAGATCCAAAAACTATTATGACATAAAAATTCCTTAGTTTTTACAATGAAGTAAGAAAGAGTCCATTCGTCCACAGTAACACTCGAAAGAAAGGGAGGAAGGGAGAGCTCCTCAAATGCCAACTAATAAATCAAGGAATGAAAAACCAGAAAAAAATCATTATGCTGTCACAAGTGTGGTAACTGATTCAGGCAAGGCCTGAGTGGATGCTAAAAACACCAAGTGAAAGCCTGATGGGCAATGGGACACTCTTAACGACATCACCCCATAAACTACCTATTACTTTCAAAGGGGAAAGGTACCTTTCAAAGGCAGACTCAACCTGTACAAAGTGATCAAACTTACTGTCAATAATGGGACAAACTGATGCCATGCCTCCTGCTGAGACGTACAGAGGAAGATACAACATCACTTATGCAGTATTCCCACCAAAAATACCTAGACTGAGTTTATAGAAAATGCTTTCACTACTGAGGGCCTGAGTATGATCCCTGATCAGGGAACTAAGACCTTATAAGCCACACGATGCAGCCAAAGAAACAAAAAGTCACCATCACAAAAGAACCCTTCCCTCTTCAAAAGCGACAAGATGGCTGCAGATTAGCAACACACGACCCTTGACTGAATCCTGGATTTTAAAAAAAGGCAATAAAGGGCAACTGGGAAAATCTGAAATGGAGTATTATATCTGTGTTAAATGTCTTGAGCATGCTGAAGTATTCAGAGGCAAGTAAGGGCTTCCCTGGTGGCCCAGTGACTAAGAATCCACCTTCAATGCAACGAACACTAGTTCGATCCTTGGTCCGAGAGGATCCCACATGCCAAAGAACAATTAAGTTCCATGGTCCACAACTACCGAACCCACACGCCACAACTACCGAAGCCCCCAAGCTTACAACCTGTGCTCCACAACAAGAGAAGCCACCACACTGAGAAGTCCATGTATCACAATGAAAAGCAGCTCCCCATTTGCCATAACTAGAGAAAGTTCTTGCGTATTAGCAAAGACTCAGCCAAAAATAAAAATAAATCTTTTTTAAAAAACTGCAAATAGGGTTTCCCTGGTAGCTCAGTGGTAAAGAGTTTGCCTGCCAATACCGGAAACACGGGTTCAATCCCTGATCCAGGAAGATCCCACATGCTGCAGAGCAACTAAGCCCGTGAGCCACAATTACAGAGCCTGTGCTCTAGAGCCTCGGAGCCGCAGCTATTGAGCCCATGTGCAGCAACTACTGAAGCCCGTGTGCCCTAGAGTCCAAGTTCCACAACAAGAAGCCTGCTCTCCTCAGCTAGAGAGTAGCCCCCACTCCCTACTAGAGAAGAGCCTGTGGCAGCAGTGAAAACCCAGAACAGTCGAAAATAAACAAATAAAATTAAAAAAAAAAAAAAAATAGGGGGCTTCTCTGGTGGTCCAGTGGGTAAAGAGTCCGCCTTTGCAGTGCAAGGGGTGCCGGTTTGATCCCTGGCCTGGGAAGATACCACATGCTGTTTTTTTAAGAGCCAACGCTCTGGAGTGCATGCACCCAGAGCTGGTGCCCTGCTACAGTAGAGGCCAGTGCGATGGGAGGCCCACACAGGCCAAAGAACAAAGATAAATAAATGAAAGATCAATAGAAGTGGCCAAAAAAAACAAGAGAAGAATCCATAATCATAGTTTAATATTTTTTTAAAAAGGCAAAAAAAATCCAAAAGTATACTATATTTAAGTATCTATGAAAATTACAGAATAATATATACTTTCTAATCCAGCAATTCCCTTTCAAAAAATTTCTTTTATTAAAATTTACTTTTTAAAAAACTTATAAAGCATACTCACACGTACCTTCATTTTGGCACTATTTGCAACAGACATAAGCTATAAATAACCTAAATGCCCACCAGTAAGGAACTGGCTGAAATAAAAGACTATAATATTGTATTTCTGCACAAGGAACACAATGCAGCTCTTAAGAAGAAGGTGATCCAAAGCCAAGCCAAGATGGCGTAAGCTCGCCAGAGCCAATGGCTCCACTAAGCAGCAACTAAAAACTCTAGACAAAATACAAAAAAAGCAACCATCAAAGGATTATGGGAGGGGGCTTCCCTGGTGGTCCAGTGGGTAAGGACACTGCCTTGCAGTGCAAGGGGCATCGGTTCGATCCCTGGCCTGGGAAGATCCCACGTGCCACAGAGCAGCTGGACCGATGTGTCCAATTACCGAGCCGGAGCTCTGGAGCACGTGTGCCCAGAGCCGGTGCTCTGCGACAACAGAGGCCACCGCGATAGGAGGCCCATGTAGGCCAAAGAACGAAGATGGATGAAAATAGATAAATGAAAAACCAATAGAAGTGGCCTGCCCGTCCCCTCCCTCCCCCCCAAATAAATTTAAAAAAAAAAAAAAAAGACCAATAGAAGTGGCCCGCCTGCTTCCCCCCCCCCCCCCCCCCCCCCCAAAATAAATAAATAAACAAATCTTTAAAAAAAAAGGATTATGGGAGGAAAGAAAATAGCCAAAGGCACAAAGACCAGGTAGAGGAGTCGAACCTTAGAGGAAGCAACAACAAATAACAAGCAGAGGTTCGTTTCCTTATTCTCTTTCTGAGAACAGTGGATCTGCTGTGAGAAGCATGAAGAAAAAAACCTTGGAGAAACCCTGTCTTTTGGGCAAGTCCAATGGTGAGGATTATGTGCTTTCATTGCAGAAGGTCCAGGTTCAACCCTTGGTTGCGGAACTAAGATCCCACAAACTTTGTACTATGGCCTCCCCCCCCAATATATATATATATATATGTTAAATGTAAACAGTGTAAATTCACTGTCAGAATACTGGATTTAAAAATTTAAAAACTAAAATATGACACAGTAGACTAAAACAGTGGAAAAAGATATACCATGTTAACAACAACAACAAAAAAGATATACCATGCTAACACACTATTCCAAAAAGAAAGAAGCTCTATTAATTTGTTATATTAAAATCAAACAATTGCTATAAGCAAAGACTATTACTAGAATAAAGAAGGTCATTTTATAATGATAAAGAGGGTCAAATATTCAAGGTAGACAACCATAAATGATTATGAACCTAATAACAAAGCCACAAAAATATATCAAGCATATGCTCAACCTCGCTTATTATTAGAGAAATGCAAATTAAAACTACAATGAGATACCACCTCACACCCGTCAGAATGGCCATCATCAAAAAATCTGCAGACAATAAATGCTGGAGAGGGTGCGGAGAAAAGGGAACCCTCTTGCATTGCTGGTGGGAATGTCAATTGATACAGCCTCTATGGAAGACAGTCTGGAGATTTCTTAAAAAACTAAAAATTGGCTAGTCCATCCAGAGCAGCTGGACCGATGTGTCCAATTACCGAGCCGGAGCTCTGGAGCACGTGTGCCCAGAGCCGGTGCTCTGCGACAACAGAGGCCACCGCGATAGGAGGCCCATGTAGGCCAAAGAACGAAGATGGATGAAAATAGATAAATGAAAAACCAATAGAAGTGGCCTGCCCGTCCCCTCCCCCCCCCCCCAAAAAAAATTTAAAAAAAAAAAAAAAGACCAATAGAAGTGGCCCGCCTGCTTCCCTCCCCCACACCCCCCCCCCCAAAATAAATAAATAAACAAATCTTTAAAAAAAAAGGATTATGGGAGGAAAGAAAATAGCCAAAGGCACAAAGACCAGGTAGAGGAGTCGAACCTTAGAGGAAGCAACAACAAATAACAAGCAGAGGTTCGTTTCCTTATTCTCTTTCTGAGAACAGTGGATCTGCTGTGAGAAGCATGAAGAAAAAAACCTTGGAGAAACCCTGTCTTTTGGGCAAGTCCAATGGTGAGGATTATGTGCTTTCATTGCAGAAGGTCCAGGTTCAACCCTTGGTTGCGGAACTAAGATCCCACAAACTTTGTACTATGGCCTCCCCCCCCAATATATATATATATATATGTTAAATGTAAACAGTGTAAATTCACTGTCAGAATACTGGATTTAAAAATTTAAAAACTAAAATATGACACAGTAGACTAAAACAGTGGAAAAAGATATACCATGTTAACAACAACAACAAAAAAGATATACCATGCTAACACACTATTCCAAAAAGAAAGAAGCTCTATTAATTTGTTATATTAAAATCAAACAATTGCTATAAGCAAAGACTATTACTAGAATAAAGAAGGTCATTTTATAATGATAAAGAGGGTCAAATATTCAAGGTAGACAACCATAAATGATTATGAACCTAATAACAAAGCCACAAAAATATATCAAGCATATGCTCAACCTCGCTTATTATTAGAGAAATGCAAATTAAAACTACAATGAGATACCACCTCACACCCGTCAGAATGGCCATCATCAAAAAATCTGCAGACAATAAATGCTGGAGAGGGTGCGGAGAAAAGGGAACCCTCTTGCATTGCTGGTGGGAATGTCAATTGATACAGCCTCTATGGAAGACAGTATGGAGATTCCTTAAAAAACTAAAAATAGAAGCACCCTATGACCCAGCAATCCCATTATTAGGCTTATATCCTGATGAAATCAAAACTGAAAGAAGCACCTGTACCCCAATGTTCATTGCAGCTCTCTATACAATAGCCAAAACATGGAAGCAACCTAGATGTCCATCAACGAATGAATGGATCCAGAAGCTCTGGTACATATATACAATGGAATACTACTCAGCTGTTAAAAGAAATGCAGAAGACTCAGTCCTAATGAAGTGGCTGGCTCTAGAACCTATCATAAAAAGTGAAGTAAGTCAAAAAGAGAAAGACAAATACAGTATACTAACACACATATATGGAATCTAGTAGGATGGTCTTGATAACACACGCAGGGAACTCATGGAAAAACAGACAGAGCATAGACATAGGGACATTGTGGGGAAGATATAGGGAGGGGGAAGTATGGAGGGAGTAACATGGAAACCTATACTGTTATGTGTGGAAAAGATAGCTAGTGTCATAGAACTAAGGGAATAGGAGTCCTTACAATGGCTTGGGGCGAAGGTCTGGAGGGGTGGGATGGGGGGATCTGGGCGGGTGGGGACCATGGATATGCGTATGACTGATCTGGGAACATACATGTCTGTGAACAACAAAACTCTGTAAAACCTTTAAAATAAAGAATAAAAAAATATATATATATCAAGCATAAACATACAAAACAGTCAGGAGATGGAGAACAAACCTGTAACAATGGCTGTAAATTTCAACCCTCCTCTCTTAATAATCAACAGAACAAGTAGATGGAAAATCCTCAAGGATACAGAAGACTTTAACAACAGTATCAACAAAGTTGACCGAATTGACATTTATGGAACACTCTACCCAACAGCAGCAGAATCTTCCCTCCTAGTACACACAGAATAGTCACCTAAAGAGACAACATTTTGAGTCATAAACCAAATCTCAAATGACTTCATTTTTTAAACATTCGGTCATACTTTGACATACGAAGTTAAATAGAAACCGATTTTTGTAATAGCCAGAACTTGGAAGCAACCTAGATGTCCATCAACGAATGAATGGATCCAGAAGCTCTGGTACATATATACAATGGAATACTACTCAGCTGTTAAAAGAAATGCAGAAGACTCAGTCCTAATGAAGTGGCTGGCTCTAGAACCTATCATAAAAAGTGAAGTAAGTCAAAAAGAGAAAGACAAATACAGTATACTAACACACATATATGGAATCTAGTAGGATGGTCTTGATAACACACGCAGGGAACTCATGGAAAAACAGACAGAGCATAGACATAGGGACATTGTGGGGAAGATATAGGGAGGGGGAAGTATGGAGGGAGTAACATGGAAACCTATACTGTTATGTGTGGAAAAGATAGCTAGTGTCATAGAACTAAGGGAATAGGAGTCCTTACAATGGCTTGGGGCGAAGGTCTGGAGGGGTGGGATGGGGGGATCTGGGCGGGTGGGGACCATGGATATGCGTATGACTGATCTGGGAACATACATGTCTGTGAACAACAAAACTCTGTAAAACCTTTAAAATAAAGAATAAAAAAATATATATATATCAAGCATAAACATACAAAACAGTCAGGAGATGGAGAACAAACCTGTAACAATGGCTGTAAATTTCAACCCTCCTCTCTTAATAATCAACAGAACAAGTAGATGGAAAATCCTCAAGGATACAGAAGACTTTAACAACAGTATCAACAAAGTTGACCGAATTGACATTTATGGAACACTCTACCCAACAGCAGCAGAATCTTCCCTCCTAGTACACACAGAATAGTCACCTAAAGAGACAACATTTTGAGTCATAAACCAAATCTCAAATGACTTCATTTTTTAAACATTCGGTCATACTTTGACATACGAAGTTAAATAGAAACCGATTTTTGTAATAGCCAAGACTTAAGCAACCTAAGTGTCCACTAGCAGATGAACGGATAAAGACGTGGTATATATACACAACAGACTATCACTCAGCCATTAAACAAAAAGAAATAAGGCCACCTAAAGCTATACAGATGAACCTAGAGATTATCATACTAAGTAGGCCCAGACAGAGAAAGACAAGTATTATATAACACCACTTACATGGGGCATCTAAAAATAGGGTACAAATGAACCTATTTACAAAACAGAACCTAACAGACATAGAAAACAAACTTAAGGTGACCAAGGGAGAAGGTGGCAGAGAGAAACTGGTAGTATGGGATTAACAGATACACACTACCATACATAAAATAAACAAGGATTTACTATATAGCAGAGGGAACTATTTCAGTATCTTAAAATAAATGATAATGGAAAAGAATAAAAAAGAAAAGCATTAGATATATATAAAACTGAATCACTTTGCTGTACACCTGAAACTAAAACAATACTGTAAATCAATTATACTTCAATAAGAAAAAGACAATCCAGCTTGGAAAAGAAAGACATAAAATAATCTCTATTTACCAACATGATTACCTATGTAGAAAATCCCAAGAAACCTACTAAACAAACAAAACTTTTAGACTAACATTTGAGTTTAACAAGGTTACAAAGATCAATACACAAAATCAATTATATTTTTATTATAATAATTAATAACTAGAAATTCAGATTCAATTTTTTTTCTTTTGGCCACATCATGTGGCCTATGGCATCTTAGTTTTCCAAGCAGCATCAAATCTTGCCCTCTGTATTGGGAGAGCAGAGTTCTAACTACTAAACTGTCAAAGAAGTCTCCAAATTCAAGTTTAAAATATAAGTACCAATTGTAACAGCACCAAAAACCACGAAAGACTTGGCTGTAAATTTCAACCCTCCTCTCTTAATAATCAACAGAACAAGTAGATGGAAAATCCTCAAGGATACAGAAGACTTTAACAACAGTATCAACAAAGTTGACCGAATTGACATTTATGGAACACTCTACCCAACAGCAGCAGAATCTTCCCTCCTAGTACACACAGAATAGTCACCTAAAGAGACAACATTTTGAGTCATAAACCAAATCTCAAATGACTTCATTTTTTAAACATTCGGTCATACTTTGACATACGAAGTTAAATAGAAACCGATTTTTGTAATAGCCAAGACTTAAGCAACCTAAGTGTCCACTAGCAGATGAACGGATAAAGACGTGGTATATATACACAACAGACTATCACTCAGCCATTAAACAAAAAGAAATAAGGCCACCTAAAGCTATACAGATGAACCTAGAGATTATCATACTAAGTAGGCCCAGACAGAGAAAGACAAGTATTATATAACACCACTTACATGGGGCATCTAAAAATAGGGTACAAATGAACCTATTTACAAAACAGAACCTAACAGACATAGAAAACAAACTTAAGGTGACCAAGGGAGAAGGTGGCAGAGAGAAACTGGTAGTATGGGATTAACAGATACACACTACCATACATAAAATAAACAAGGATTTACTATATAGCAGAGGGAACTATTTCAGTATCTTAAAATAAATGATAATGGAAAAGAATAAAAAAGAAAAGCATTAGATATATATAAAACTGAATCACTTTGCTGTACACCTGAAACTAAAACAATACTGTAAATCAATTATACTTCAATAAGAAAAAGACAATCCAGCTTGGAAAAGAAAGACATAAAATAATCTCTATTTACCAACATGATTACCTATGTAGAAAATCCCAAGAAACCTACTAAACAAACAAAACTTTTAGACTAACATTTGAGTTTAACAAGGTTACAAAGATCAATACACAAAATCAATTATATTTTTATTATAATAATTAATAACTAGAAATTCAGATTCAATTTTTTTTCTTTTGGCCACATCATGTGGCCTATGGCATCTTAGTTTTCCAAGCAGCATCAAATCTTGCCCTCTGTATTGGGAGAGCAGAGTTCTAACTACTAAACTGTCAAAGAAGTCTCCAAATTCAAGTTTAAAATATAAGTACCAATTGTAACAGCACCAAAAACCACGAAAGACTTAGGTATGATGTAATAAAATATACAGGACCAATGAGCGGAAAACCATAAAACACTCATGAAAGAGATCAAAGACTTGAATTAATGGAGAGACAAAATGCGCTCATGGATTAGACAGTTAAGAGAAAGAAACGGAAGCCACAGACCAGGAGAGAATACATGCATATTACATAAGCAGAAATGCACTTAAATTCAAAACCAAAATGAAATATATGTTCACTGGGACAGCAAAACACAAAAAAGTCAACAGCTAGCATACCAATTAACAGTGAAATAAATATTAGCATCAGTCCCATTAAATTTAGAAAGAACACTAAGATGTTTCTCATTTCAACTAGTACTTAACACTGCTTTGGAGGTGGTAAGTTGAAAAGAAAAAAAAAGGAGAAGTACAAGAAAAGCAGATGCACGGATACGATTCATGTCTGAAAATGATTCAACTTTATTCCTAGAAAATCCAACCCAATCAACAAGTAAGCTATTAGAACCAATTAGAAAAGAGAACTGTCTAAATACAAAACTGATTTTTAAAATCAATGATGCCATGAGAGCAGATGCTTAAGCTTTCATGGTATAAGGCAAAAGATTCACAAAACCAATTACGCATTATCTAATTTTATAAAAAAGTATGTACGTGTCTACACATATATAAGTACTCCTCATATGAATACACACATTCACACAAAGCTGGTTATTTAAAGAGAGTGACCAAAATATTAATGTTATCTTCTGAGTTTTCTAAATATTCTGTATTTCTTTCTTGACAAAGAAAAAAAAAGCCAAAATTAAAAACTGAAGTTCTCCCTAGACTTTCAAGTAGTATTTTAAAAATTCAAAGCTTTTTTCCTAACCTAGTTATCCAAATCACAGATGAATGAATGTCAAGAACTCAAAAAGAAGTTGGCAAACAATAGCCAGTCAACGGCTGTTTTTACAAATAAGTTCAGTTCAGTCGCTCAGTCGTATCAGAGTCTTTGGGACCCCACGGACTGCAGCACGCCAGGTTTCCCTGTCCTTCACCATCTCCCAGAGCTTGCTCAAACTCATGTCCATTGGCTCAGTGATGCCATCCAACTATCTCATGCTCTGTCATCCCCTTCTCCTTCTGCCTTCTATTTTTCCCAATATCAGGCTCTTTTCCAGTGAGCTGTCCCTTCACATCAGTATTTTTTATAAATAAAGTTTTATTCAAACACAGTCACGCTCATTTGTTGACTTACTGTCTCCAGTTGCTATCAGGCTACAAGGGCAGAGCTGAGTATTTGCAGCAGAGAAAGTCCAGTCCACAAAAATTAAAATATTTACTATCCAGCACTTTATAAGAGAAAGTGAGCCAATCCCTTGCCTTTAGATTATCCAGTCCAGTCTACACTTTACAGATGAGTAAACTAATAAGATCCACAGAGGAATGACTCCAAAAGTTCAAATTCAAGTTAAGGAGCAGTAAAGAATTCCATTCCCACTTGGTCAGGTAACTCTCAAAGAGACATCTGCCCCCGCAGTTGAGGAGCTAAACCTCAGGCTCTCACATCACAAATAGGTACATTTACCACTAAATTGATGAGGAAAGGACTTTGGGCCTAGTCTACATCCAAGAACACTTGCTAAAGATCCAAGTAAACTTTGATAAGATCCAGCAAATGTTCATTTAAAGGTAACATAAACACAGACTGGGGCTTCCCTGGTAGCTTAGTGGTAGGGAGTTTGCCTGCCAATACAAGCGACATGGGTTCGATCCCTGATCCAGGAGGATCCCACATGTTGCGGAGCAACTAAGCCCGTGAGCCACATATATAAGTACTCCTCATATGAATACACACATTCACACAAAGCTGGTTATTTAAAGAGAGTGACCAAAATATTAATGTTATCTTCTGAGTTTTCTAAATATTCTGTATTTCTTTCTTGACAAAGAAAAAAAAAGCCAAAATTAAAAACTGAAGTTCTCCCTAGACTTTCAAGTAGTATTTTAAAAATTCAAAGCTTTTTCCTAACCTAGTTATCCAAATCACAGATGAATGAATGTCAAGAACTCAAAAAGAAGTTGGCAAACAATAGCCAGTCAACGGCTGTTTTTACAAATAAGTTCAGTTCAGTCGCTCAGTCGTATCAGAGTCTTTGGGACCCCACGGACTGCAGCACGCCAGGTTTCCCTGTCCTTCACCATCTCCCAGAGCTTGCTCAAACTCATGTCCATTGGCTCAGTGATGCCATCCAACTATCTCATGCTCTGTCATCCCCTTCTCCTTCTGCCTTCTATTTTTCCCAATATCAGGCTCTTTTCCAGTGAGCTGTCCCTTCACATCAGTATTTTTTATAAATAAAGTTTTATTCAAACACAGTCACGCTCATTTGTTGACTTACTGTCTCCAGTTGCTATCAGGCTACAAGGGCAGAGCTGAGTATTTGCAGCAGAGAAAGTCCAGTCCACAAAAATTAAAATATTTACTATCCAGCACTTTATAAGAGAAAGTGAGCCAATCCCTTGCCTTTAGATTATCCAGTCCAGTCTACACTTTACAGATGAGTAAACTAATAAGATCCACAGAGGAATGACTCCAAAAGTTCAAATTCAAGTTAAGGAGCAGTAAAGAATTCCATTCCCACTTGGTCAGGTAACTCTCAAAGAGACATCTGCCCCCGCAGTTGAGGAGCTAAACCTCAGGCTCTCACATCACAAATAGGTACATTTACCACTAAATTGATGAGGAAAGGACTTTGGGCCTAGTCTACATCCAAGAACACTTGCTAAAGATCCAAGTAAACTTTGATAAGATCCAGCAAATGTTCATTTAAAGGTAACATAAACACAGACTGGGGGCTTCCCTGGTAGCTTAGTGGTAGGGAGTTTGCCTGCCAATACAAGCGACATGGGTTCGATCCCTGATCCAGGAGGATCCCACATGTTGCGGAGCAACTAAGCCCGTGAGCCACAACTACAGAGCCTGTGCTCTAGAGCCTCGAAGTCACAACTATTGAGTCCATGTGCCACAACTACTGAAGCCCATGTGCCCTAGTGCCTAAGTTTCACAAGATAAGTCATTGCAACAAAAAGCCTGCTCACCTCAGCTAGAGAGTAGCCCCCACTACCTACAATGAGAGAAGAGCCTGTGGCAGCAGTGAAAACACAGAATAGCCAAAAATAAATAAATAAAATTTAAAAAGAAAAAGAAAAAACAAACAGACTGGGGAAGATCTAAGAACAAAGAGGCAATGAGTCTATAACCTGACTCAGCCTATTGAATGTAACCCAATAACCTTACTCTTAGGAATCTACCTTATAGAAACACCAGTCTGGATGACTAAAGATGTATCTCTAGCACATTTTGAATAGCACTGTCTGTAAAAACAAAAAGAGGCTAAAATTCCAGTAGGGCTAGCTTTTCAAGGCAAATAAACTTTAACACCGAATGCAGTTATGTATTATTAGTAAAGAAAAAAACGGCATCTTTAATTTGCTTGGACTCTGTAGCATTTGAGTATGTGACCCCTGCCATATATGATCTTCCATTGTTAGGCTTCTCCTAAAACTCAGAGAGGATCTATAACGCGAATTATTGCCATAATTAAGGACAATAATATAGCTGAATGAAGGCAATCTTCCAAGATTACAGGGAATCAGAAATCTGAGGCAGGGGAGGGAGGGGAAAAAAAAAAAGAAATCTGAGGCATTTCACCCAGATAATTCAAACTAAAAAGTGCAGATATGTATTTGAAATTACAGTCATATCATTTTTCAATTTTTTCATTATTTGCATAATACTTTGAAAGCAGATTATGGTCATATGTTGGAGAAAACGGTAATTTATTAAGACTTCAAGGAGTATGTGAATGAATTCTGATGTCTAGAAGAACAGCAAAAACCGAACTGAGAGGACGGGCTAAAATTTTATTAGCTATTTTAAATGCTGGTCTATTTTCTCAGACAAGTCTTGATATAGCTGTGCAAGCATTAGAAGGAAAAAGGACAAGAAGAGAAATTCCTCACAGATTAATGGGTGCGTTTCTGAAATGCTTCTTAAGTTCCATAAATAGAATATATTATAAACAGCCCTCAAAGGAGGCAATGTTAACACACTGAAATCAAGCAGGAAGCCATGACAGCAAAATGTAGACTGTGTCCCTACTGAACACTGCCATTCCATACAAATCACCTGGCCAGACAATCTCCCAAGTGAATGAATTCTAGAACACATCCATCAGTAGAGAAAAGTCTAAGCATTAGACCTGGCAAATCTGCTAAGGTTCCATAATTACAAGTTAACATCACTTAAAGAACATCACAAAAGAGTTCCACCCCAACAATGATGTCTTTTCCTTGAAAAATATTAAAGTAGTCAACCCATTTGTCCAGAGACTGCTGAGACCCATTTGTCCAGAGACTGCTGAGAAAGAGGTTTTGCACAGGGAGAACTCAAACAACAGTCAGACAGCAGTATGTGACAGTTCAGTTCACATATCAACTTTTAAACTTTTACAATGCAGGAATTCTCTAAGTTATCTAGTTAAATGTTTCATCTAAAAGTCTCTGAATTTTAGTTCTTTCCCTTCCGTCCTACATGTCTGACTTAGCTTAATTTTATCAGGACCACAGCAGATTTTTTACAACTAAGGTTTAGATGACCACCTCTCCTCTTGCCCTACCAGAGAGAGCAACAAATGATGTCATCATCCCGAAGATGAGCCCAAGTTTCACTCTAGAAATTCAGCACCATCCCATCTACAAGTAATGCTCTGCTGACAGGCTTAACAGAGAAGAGCTACAGACAGAGCGCTGGGGCTACCCAGGCCACGCAGGACTCAGAGCAAATACAAAGCAAGAGGAAAAGGGATAACTTTCCAGTCTAGCAGAAGCAGTATCATTTTTCAATTTTTCATTATTTGCATAATACTTTGAAAGCAGATTATGGTCATATGTTGGAGAAAACGGTAATTTATTAAGACTTCAAGGAGTATGTGAATGAATTCTGATGTCTAGAAGAACAGCAAAAACCGAACTGAGAGGACGGGCTAAAATTTTATTAGCTATTTTAAATGCTGGTCTATTTTCTCAGACAAGTCTTGATATAGCTGTGCAAGCATTAGAAGGAAAAAGGACAAGAAGAGAAATTCCTCACAGATTAATGGGTGCGTTTCTGAAATGCTTCTTAAGTTCCATAAATAGAATATATTATAAACAGCCCTCAAAGGAGGCAATGTTAACACACTGAAATCAAGCAGGAAGCCATGACAGCAAAATGTAGACTGTGTCCCTACTGAACACTGCCATTCCATACAAATCACCTGGCCAGACAATCTCCCAAGTGAATGAATTCTAGAACACATCCATCAGTAGAGAAAAGTCTAAGCATTAGACCTGGCAAATCTGCTAAGGTTCCATAATTACAAGTTAACATCACTTAAAGAACATCACAAAAGAGTTCCACCCCAACAATGATGTCTTTTCCTTGAAAAATATTAAAGTAGTCAACCCATTTGTCCAGAGACTGCTGAGACCCATTTGTCCAGAGACTGCTGAGAAAGAGGTTTTGCACAGGGAGAACTCAAACAACAGTCAGACAGCAGTATGTGACAGTTCAGTTCACATATCAACTTTTAAACTTTTACAATGCAGGAATTCTCTAAGTTATCTAGTTAAATGTTTCATCTAAAAGTCTCTGAATTTTAGTTCTTTCCCTTCCGTCCTACATGTCTGACTTAGCTTAATTTTATCAGGACCACAGCAGATTTTTTACAACTAAGGTTTAGATGACCACCTCTCCTCTTGCCCTACCAGAGAGAGCAACAAATGATGTCATCATCCCGAAGATGAGCCCAAGTTTCACTCTAGAAATTCAGCACCATCCCATCTACAAGTAATGCTCTGCTGACAGGCTTAACAGAGAAGAGCTACAGACAGAGCGCTGGGGCTACCCAGGCCACGCAGGACTCAGAGCAAATACAAAGCAAGAGGAAAAGGGATAACTTTCCAGTCTAGCAGAAGCAGATGGACTACAACAAACCAGTCAGCCCAAGAGGACTTTCTATGATGCTATGAAATGACCCAAAGGTTCTACACCACACATGGCTACTGGGCACTGGAAATGTGTAGCCAGTGCCAACGAAGAACTGAAGTTTGGATTTTACTTAATTTAAACTTAAATAGCCCTTTGTAGCTAGTGGCTGCCACACAGGACAGGGCAGAACTAAGGGTGAAAAGAATCTAGAGATTTTTTTTTTTTTAACACTCAGTTCAACCATTACCCATACTGCCTACTGCATACTAGAGACTCAAGTGGGAGATGAATGAGAGCCTTCCTGTCAAAAGGTAGGTTCTAACGAAGGAGACCACCAGAAAATTACAGCCCATCTCCTTCTCTTTTTTTTCATTTTTTTAGTTGATTAATTTATTTGGCTGCATCAGGTCTCAGTCACTGCAGACAGGATCCTCAATCTCTAGTTGAGGTTCCTGAGCTTAGTTGTCCACAGCATGTGATATCTTAGTTTCCTAACCAGAGATCAAACCCACATCTGCACTGCAAGGCAGATTCTTAACCACTGGACTACAGGGAAGTTCCTACCATCCATTTCAGTAGAATGTCTTAAATAGATCTAATAATGAAGGGGTCGAATAATCTTTCCTGAATCTTTATGTATTTAATAACAGAACCTCAAACTATTAAAATACATGAAAACGAAGAGAATTCTCTAATTTTCTAGTTAAATGTTTCATCTAAAAGTCTCTGAATTTTAGTTCTTTCCCTTCCGTCCTACATGTCTGACTTAGCTTAATTTTATCAGGACCACAGCAGATTTTTTACAACTAAGGTTTAGATGACCACCTCTCCTCTTGCCCTACCAGAGAGAGCAACAAATGATGTCATCATCCCGAAGATGAGCCCAAGTTTCACTCTAGAAATTCAGCACCATCCCATCTACAAGTAATGCTCTGCTGACAGGCTTAACAGAGAAGAGCTACAGACAGAGCGCTGGGGCTACCCAGGCCACGCAGGACTCAGAGCAAATACAAAGCAAGAGGAAAAGGGATAACTTTCCAGTCTAGCAGAAGCAGATGGACTACAACAAACCAGTCAGCCCAAGAGGACTTTCTATGATGCTATGAAATGACCCAAAGGTTCTACACCACACATGGCTACTGGGCACTGGAAATGTGTAGCCAGTGCCAACGAAGAACTGAAGTTTGGATTTTACTTAATTTAAACTTAAATAGCCCTTTGTAGCTAGTGGCTGCCACACAGGACAGGGCAGAACTAAGGGTGAAAAGAATCTAGAGATTTTTTTTTTAACACTCAGTTCAACCATTACCCATACTGCCTACTGCATACTAGAGACTCAAGTGGGAGATGAATGAGAGCCTTCCTGTCAAAAGGTAGGTTCTAACGAAGGAGACCACCAGAAAATTACAGCCCATCTCCTTCTCTTTTTTTTCATTTTTTTAGTTGATTAATTTATTTGGCTGCATCAGGTCTCAGTCACTGCAGACAGGATCCTCAATCTCTAGTTGAGGTTCCTGAGCTTAGTTGTCCACAGCATGTGATATCTTAGTTTCCTAACCAGAGATCAAACCCACATCTGCACTGCAAGGCAGATTCTTAACCACTGGACTACAGGGAAGTTCCTACCATCCATTTCAGTAGAATGTCTTAAATAGATCTAATAATGAAGGGGTCGAATAATCTTTCCTGAATCTTTATGTATTTAATAACAGAACCTCAAACTATTAAAATACATGAAAACGAATAGAATTCCAAAGAGAAATAGGCAAATCCGTGACAACATCTGACCACTGGCAGACTTTGGTACTGTGGGGACTAGGGGAAGGCAGTGTCGGTCCTGGAGCTGATGGTCAGTAAATACCAAGGAATGACTGCACAGGAGAGCTTAACAATTAGGTAAAGCTTTAGGATGGAACTTTATATATCTATGAAAAGCCATTATATCAGCCTCCTTCCTATTCCAATAAATCCTATACATCAAAGCCAGATTATTTTCCATAAAGTTCATTCAATGACGCCACACCACCGACTAAGTACAACTTCCTCAAACTGGCATTTATTGAAGCTGGACCAACATATAAACTCCACTGCTCTACAGTCCTGTTCGAATGCGCACCTTCCTCCTGTCATCTGTTACTTTTCATCTCCCCCTCTCTTCCTGTCCAACCTCCACCTAGAGATATTCTACCCAACCTTCAAGATATATCTCAAATTCAGCCTTGTTCCTGACGCCATTTCTGATCTCCCAAACAGGATGTGACTTTTCTCCCTAATTTACTTGTTTTTCTTACAGCATTTACCATAGCCTGCCCTATGCTATTTTATATTTAAGCACTACGTTATATTCCCTCTTGAGAACTCCTGAGAGGAGGGGCCATTTCTTATCCATCATCATAGCATGCTGCCCTCTGAATAAGTAATGGATTTTTTAAAAAAGTATTTTATTTATATTTATTTGGCTGCATTGGGTCTCAGTTGTAGCATGTGGGCTCTAGTTCCCTGACCAGGGATTGAACCCGGGCCCCCTGCATTGGGAGCACAGATAGCCACTGGACTACGAGGGAATTGCTATTGGATATTTTTTTAACTGCTTTGTAAAGAAGTACTTAATTAGATTTCATTTTACATACAGTTAATATGTAACATGAACTAATATCCTTTTACTCTCAGCATTTGGTAAACTGACACCAAAGAAGTAAAAAAAGTATAAAGAGAAAAGAACTGGGCTTCCCTGGTGGTCCCGTGGGTAAAGAGTCCGCCTTGTAGTGCAAGGGGCACCGGTTCAATCCCTGGCCCAGGAAGATCCCACGTGCCGTGGAGTGGCTGGACCAGTGTGTCCAATTATGAGCCAGCGCTTTGGAGCGCATGCACCCAGAGTCGGTGCTCTGCAGTGAGACAGTCACTGCAATGGGAGGCCCGCACAGGCCCAAAGAATAAAGATGCATGAAAATAAAAAAAATTAAAGAGGCTAAAATTTTAAAAAAAGAGAGAGAGAAAAGAACCATAGTGAGACAGCACCTCACACCTGTTGTTATCAGGCTACTGTCAAAAAGACAAGAAATAACAAGTGTTGGTGAGGATGTGGAGAAAAGGAAACCCTTGTCCATCACTGGTGGGAATATAAGCTGGTGAAGCCACTATGGAAAACAGTATGAAAGTTTCTCAAAAAAATTAAAAATAAGGACTTCCTTGGTGGTCCAGTGGTAAGACTCTGTGTTCCCAGGGGTCCTGGGTTTGATCCCCTGGTCAGGGAACTAGATCCCACATGCCTCAATTTAAGACCCAGAGCAGCCAAATAAATATAAATAATTTTAAAAAACATTAAAAATAGAATTACCACATGATCTAGCAATTCCACTTCTGGATATATATCCAAAGGAAAATAATAAATTACTATCTCAAAAAGATATCTATACCTCCATGTCCACTGCTGTTGTTGTTCAGGTGCTCAATTGTGTCCAACTCTTTGCGACCCCATGGACTGCAGCACACCAGGCTTCCCTGGCCTTCCCCATCTCCTGGAGCTTGCTTAAACTCATGTTTGAGTGAGTGATGCCATCTAATCATCTCAGCCTCTGTTGTCCCCTTCTCCTGTCTTCTATCTTTCCCAGCATCAGGTTCTCTTCCAATGAGTCGGCTCTTCATATTAGGTGGTCAAAGTACTAGAGCTTCAGCATCAGTCCTTCCAATGAATATGCAGGGTTGATTTTCTTCAGGATTGACTAGTTTGATCTCCTTTTAGTCTAAGGGACTCCCAAGAGTCTTCTCCAGCACCACAGTTAAAAAAGTATCAATTCTTCGGTACTCAGTCTTCCTTACGGCCTCACACCCATAAGGACTACTGGGGAAATCATAGCTTTGACTATATGGACCTTTGTTGGCAAAGTGATGTCTCTCGTTTATAGCATTATTAACATTATTCATTACCTATAAGTAAATGTTAACAGCAGTTTCATTTATAACCAAGACCTGAAATAACTTAAGTGTCCATTGATGGATGAATAGATAAAGAACATGTGGTACATATTCACTACAATCGGAACATCATTCAGCCATAAAAAGAAGGAATTACTGTGAACATTATTCATGGGAAGCCCACAGGCCCAAAGAATAAAGATGCATGAAAATAAAAAAAATTAAAGAGGCTAAAATTTTAAAAAAAGAGAGAGAGAAAAGAACCATAGTGAGACAGCACCTCACACCTGTTGTTATCAGGCTACTGTCAAAAAGACAAGAAATAACAAGTGTTGGTGAGGATGTGGAGAAAAGGAAACCCTTGTCCATCACTGGTGGGAATATAAGCTGGTGAAGCCACTATGGAAAACAGTATGAAAGTTTCTCAAAAAAATTAAAAATAAGGACTTCCTTGGTGGTCCAGTGGTAAGACTCTGTGTTCCCAGGGGTCCTGGGTTTGATCCCCTGGTCAGGGAACTAGATCCCACATGCCTCAATTTAAGACCCAGAGCAGCCAAATAAATATAAATAATTTTAAAAAACATTAAAAATAGAATTACCACATGATCTAGCAATTCCACTTCTGGATATATATCCAAAGGAAAATAATAAATTACTATCTCAAAAAGATATCTATACCTCCATGTCCACTGCTGTTGTTGTTCAGGTGCTCAATTGTGTCCAACTCTTTGCGACCCCATGGACTGCAGCACACCAGGCTTCCCTGGCCTTCCCCATCTCCTGGAGCTTGCTTAAACTCATGTTTGAGTGAGTGATGCCATCTAATCATCTCAGCCTCTGTTGTCCCCTTCTCCTGTCTTCTATCTTTCCCAGCATCAGGTTCTCTTCCAATGAGTCGGCTCTTCATATTAGGTGGTCAAAGTACTAGAGCTTCAGCATCAGTCCTTCCAATGAATATGCAGGGTTGATTTTCTTCAGGATTGACTAGTTTGATCTCCTTTTAGTCTAAGGGACTCCCAAGAGTCTTCTCCAGCACCACAGTTAAAAAAGTATCAATTCTTCGGTACTCAGTCTTCCTTACGGCCTCACACCCATAAGGACTACTGGGGAAATCATAGCTTTGACTATATGGACCTTTGTTGGCAAAGTGATGTCTCTCGTTTATAGCATTATTAACATTATTCATTACCTATAAGTAAATGTTAACAGCAGTTTCATTTATAACCAAGACCTGAAATAACTTAAGTGTCCATTGATGGATGAATAGATAAAGAACATGTGGTACATATTCACTACAATACGGAACATCATTCAGCCATAAAAAAAGAAGGAAATTCTGCCACTTGTGACAACATGGATAGACTTTGTGGACATTGTGCTAAGTGAAATAAAACAGGAAAAGACAAATACTGTATGGTCTCACTTATATGTGGAACCTAAAAAAGAAGCCAATAAACAAGCTCACAGGGGCTTCCCTGGTGGTCCAGTGGGTAAGGACACCGCTTTGCAGTGCAAGGGGCGCCGGTTTGATCCCTAGCCTGGGAAGATCCCACGTGCTGCGGAGCAGCTGGACCGATGCATCCAACTACCGAGCCAGAGCCCTGGAGCGCATGTGCCCAAAGCCAGTGCTTTGCAACAACAGAGGCCACTGCGATGGGAGGACCACAAGGGCCAAGGAACAAAGATGGATGAAAATAGGGATTCCCTGGTGGTCCAGTGGGTAAGGACACTGCCTTGCAGTGCAAGGGGCGCCGGTTCGATCCCTGGCCTGGGAAGATCCCACGTGCCGCGGAGCGGCTGGACTGATGTGTCCAATTACCAAGCCAGAGCTCTGGAGCACATGCGCCCAGAGCCGGTGCTCTGCGACAACAGAGGCCACCGCGATGGGAGGCCCACATGGGCCAAAGAACAAAGATGGATGAAAATGGACAAATGAAAGACCGATAGAAGTGGCCCACCTGCTCCCCTCCCTCCCCATCCTACCCCGACCAAAATAAATAAATAAATAAATCTTTTTTTTTAAAAAAAAAAGATGGACGAAAATAGACAAATGAAAGACCAATCGAAGTGGCCCGCCTGCCCCCTCCCTCCCTCCCCACCTCCCCCACCCCTCCCGTAAAAGTACAACAAGCTCACAGATACAGAGTACAGACTAGTGGTCACCAGAGGCATGGCATAGGGGGTGGGCAAAACAGGGGAAGGGGAATCAAAAGATACAAGCTTGCAGTTATAAATAAGTCATGGACAGGTATGGTACAACATGGCAACTATACTTAAGAAAGCTGTATTCTATATTTAAAAGCTGCTAGGACTTTCCTGGTGGTCTGGAGGTTAAGGCTCTATGCTGCCAACGCAGAGGGCACAGGTTCAATCCCTGATTGGGGAACTAAGATCACACATGACATGGGGTGTGGCCAAAAGACAGACAAATAAATGAATAAAACTGAAGCTGCTAAGAGAGCAGATCTCAAAAGTCCTCATCACAAGAGAAAAGCAGCTATGTATTGATACACTGACAGATGCTAACTAGCCTTACTATGGTTATCATTTGACAATGTATACAAATATCAAATCATTATGTTGTACTATTATATAGCAATTATGTTCATGTGTATGCTCAGTCCACTCTGCGATCTCATGGACTATAGCCTGCCAGGCTCCTCTGTCCACGGGATTCTCTAGGCAATAATAAATGGAGGGCATTGCCATGCCCTCCTCCAGGGGATCTTCCCAACCTAGGGATGGAACTCATGTCTCCTGAACTGGCAGGAGGATTGACTGGTTTACCGCTGCACCATCTGGAAAGCCCTTATATCAATTATACAATAATTAAAAAAAAAAAAATGGCTCAGGTTCCTAACAGGAAAACTCAATGAATATCAGGATGAAAAGGAACATCAAAAATAGATTTTGTATATTAAATATCTGATAGCTCAGAGAAAAACTGATTTAACAGAAAACGGAAAAGAAAAAAATCTCCCAGAAAGCAGACCAAAACGACAGATAAAAAGAATTGAAAAGAACCAGAAATTTCATAGGATCAGTCTCAAAGTCCTAACATCTAACTAAACAGGAGCTCAAGAAAAGCACAGAATAAACTGGAGGAAATCAGCAAACAATAAAGACATTTTCTCAAAGCTCAAGAATATGAGTCTGTAGATTAAAAAGGCCCACCAAGTACTGAGGCATAATGAATTTTTTGAAAAAGAGCTACATTAAGGGATTTGCAGTCCCTGTAAAACTTCAAAATATTGGGGAGCATGAAAGAACCTAAAAGCTTGATTGTTTTTCAGTTGCTAAGTCATGTCTGACTCTGCCATGAAGTGCAGCACGCCAGGCTTCCCCGTCCTTCACTATCTCCTGGAGTCTACTCAAACTCATGTCTACTTAGTCAGTGATGCTATCCAACCATCTCATCCTCTGTCACCCACTACTCTTTTTGTTCAACCTTTCCCAGCATCAGGGTCACTTCCAATGAGCTGGCTCTTGCATCAGGTGAACAAAGTACTGAAGCGTCAGCATCAGTCCTTCCAATGCGTATTCAGGGTTGATTTCCTTTAGGATTGACTGGTTTGATCTCCTAATAGTCCAGAACTCTCAAGAGTCCGCTCCAGCACCACATTCCAAAAGCACGAATTCTTCAGCCCTCAGCCTTCTTTATGGTCCAACTCTCACATTTGTACATGACTAATGGAAAGACCATAGCTTTGACTATATGGACCTTTGTTGGCAAAGCAATGTCTCTGCTTTTTAATACACTGTCTAGGTTTGTCATAGCTTTTCTTCCAAGGAGCAAGTGTTTTATTCTCTTGTGGCTGAAGTCACCATCCATAAGGATTTTGGAGGGAGAGAAAACCAGGTCAGACATGAAGGAAGTATTCAGAATGGTTCTTCACTTGGCAACAGCAATACTCGATGCTGGAGCATAGCAAAGCAAACCTTTCAAGTGAAAATGCTTTCTTGAATTTAGGGTGCTACATCCAGCCGAACTGTCTACCATCAAGTATTAGGATGGAAAATGGCATTTTCAGATACATAATGATTAAAAGCAAAAGCTTATTTCTCATGCAACCATTCCTAGGAAGCAACTAGAGACTGTGCTGAAAAGGGGAAGCAAACCAAGGGAGTAGCAGGACCTGAGGGACAAAGGAACACAGAAAGCAGCAAAAAAGTCCCAGGGAGGGCTTCCCTGGTGATCCACTGGGTGGGGGTCCACCTTGCAGTGTGGGGCGCTGGTTCGGCTCAAGAAAAGCACAGAATAAACTGGAGGAAATCAGCAAACAATAAAGACATTTTCTCAAAGCTCAAGAATATGAGTCTGTAGATTAAAAAGGCCCACCAAGTACTGAGGCATAATGAATTTTTTGAAAAAGAGCTACATTAAGGGATTTGCAGTCCCTGTAAAACTTCAAAATATTGGGGAGCATGAAAGAACCTAAAAGCTTGATTGTTTTTCAGTTGCTAAGTCATGTCTGACTCTGCCATGAAGTGCAGCACGCCAGGCTTCCCCGTCCTTCACTATCTCCTGGAGTCTACTCAAACTCATGTCTACTTAGTCAGTGATGCTATCCAACCATCTCATCCTCTGTCACCCACTACTCTTTTTGTTCAACCTTTCCCAGCATCAGGGTCACTTCCAATGAGCTGGCTCTTGCATCAGGTGAACAAAGTACTGAAGCGTCAGCATCAGTCCTTCCAATGCGTATTCAGGGTTGATTTCCTTTAGGATTGACTGGTTTGATCTCCTAATAGTCCAGAACTCTCAAGAGTCCGCTCCAGCACCACATTCCAAAAGCACGAATTCTTCAGCCCTCAGCCTTCTTTATGGTCCAACTCTCACATTTGTACATGACTAATGGAAAGACCATAGCTTTGACTATATGGACCTTTGTTGGCAAAGCAATGTCTCTGCTTTTTAATACACTGTCTAGGTTTGTCATAGCTTTTCTTCCAAGGAGCAAGTGTTTTATTCTCTTGTGGCTGAAGTCACCATCCATAAGGATTTTGGAGGGAGAGAAAACCAGGTCAGACATGAAGGAAGTATTCAGAATGGTTCTTCACTTGGCAACAGCAATACTCGATGCTGGAGCATAGCAAAGCAAACCTTTCAAGTGAAAATGCTTTCTTGAATTTAGGGTGCTACATCCAGCCGAACTGTCTACCATCAAGTATTAGGATGGAAAATGGCATTTTCAGATACATAATGATTAAAAGCAAAAAGCTTATTTCTCATGCAACCATTCCTAGGAAGCAACTAGAGACTGTGCTGAAAAGGGGAAGCAAACCAAGGGAGTAGCAGGACCTGAGGGACAAAGGAACACAGAAAGCAGCAAAAAAGTCCCAGGGAGGGCTTCCCTGGTGATCCACTGGGTGGGGGGTCCACCTTGCAGTGTGGGGGGCGCTGGTTCGGTCCCTGGCCCAGGAGGACCCCATGTGCCAAGGAGCGGCTGGGCCAGTATGTCCAGTTGCGAGCCAGTGTTCTGGGGCGCATGCGCCTGGAGCTGGTGCTCTTCAGTGAGAGGGGCTGCTGCAATGAGAAGCCCACACATGCCGGAGAGTAAAGATGGGTAAAAAATTAAAAATGATGACTTAGAGGTAAAAAAAAAAAGTCCCAGGGAGTTCCCTGGCAGCCCAGTTGTTAGGACCCAGTGCTTCCACTGCCAGGGTCCAGGTTCAATCTCTGGTCAGGGAACTAAAAGCCCACAAACTGTGCAGCATGGCCCCTTCCAAAAAAAGATACAATAATATGGGAAAAGCTTGCTGTATATCAAGGGAAAATAATCAGTTTGTTTATTTCATTCTAGTTACAACTTTTAAAATATATTAGTATGTTAAGAACACATTTCGTTAAATGGAATACACACATACACACACACATACACAAACATGTCCAATGGGTATCTGATTGGTGGAATTACAGATATTTTCATTTTCCCAAAGGAGTAGATCTGTACTATTTTAAAATTTTTCACTGCAATTTTTAAAAACAACTTAAGAAATAGATGAGATCTCAGGGGAAGGAGGGACATAGAGAGAGGGCCAGGGGCTGCTGTGAAAACCTGGAAAACTGGTGTTGAAGGAACAGGCAGAGGAAGATGTCTTAAGAAATAGACTGAAATGAGTTTCTCTTGTGGCTGAAGTCACCATCCATAAGGATTTTGGAGGGAGAAAACCAGGTCAGACATGAAGGAAGTATTCAGAATGGTTCTTCACTTGGCAACAGCAATACTCGATGCTGGAGCATAGCAAAGCAAACCTTTCAAGTGAAAATGCTTTCTTGAATTTAGGGTGCTACATCCAGCCGAACTGTCTACCATCAAGTATTAGGGTGGAAAATGGCATTTTCAGATACATAATGATTAAAAGCGAAAAGCTTGTTTCTCATGCAACCATTCCTAGGAAGCAACTAGAGACTGTGCTGAAAAGGGGAAGCAAACCAAGGGAGTAGCAGGACCTGAGGGACAAAGGAACACAGAAAGCAGCAAAAAAGTCCCAGGGAGGGCTTCCCTGGTGATCCACTGGGTGGGGGGTCCACCTTGCAGTGTGGGGGGCGCTGGTTCGGTCCCTGGCCCAGGAGGACCCCATGTGCCAAGGAGCGGCTGGGCCAGTATGTCCAGTTGCGAGCCAGTGTTCTGGGGCGCATGCGCCTGGAGCTGGTGCTCTTCAGTGAGAGGGGCTGCTGCAATGAGAAGCCCACACATGCCGGAGAGTAAAGATGGGTAAAAAATTAAAAATGATGACTTAGAGGTAAAAAAAAAAAGTCCCAGGGAGTTCCCTGGCAGCCCAGTTGTTAGGACCCAGTGCTTCCACTGCCAGGGTCCAGGTTCAATCTCTGGTCAGGGAACTAAAAGCCCACAAACTGTGCAGCATGGCCCCTTCCAAAAAAAGATACAATAATATGGGAAAAGCTTGCTGTATATCAAGGGAAAATAATCAGTTTGTTTATTTCATTCTAGTTACAACTTTTAAAATATATTAGTATGTTAAGAACACATTTCGTTAAATGGAATACACACATACACACACACATACACAAACATGTCCAATGGGTATCTGATTGGTGGAATTACAGATATTTTCATTTTCCCAAAGGAGTAGATCTGTACTATTTTAAAATTTTTCACTGCAATTTTTAAAAACAACTTAAGAAATAGATGAGATCTCAGGGGAAGGAGGGACATAGAGAGAGGGCCAGGGGCTGCTGTGAAAACCTGGAAAACTGGTGTTGAAGGAACAGGCAGAGGAAGATGTCTTGTAAGAGAGGAAATACCAGAGAGCTGAAATGATCAAGAGTGCTTTTTCTACTTAACTGTAAATAACAGAAGCAACTATTTTTCATTACAGTTCTAGAATAAATGTAAATGTTCTGAATAGGGAGGGGTGGATAATCTTTAGTTTAATGTACACTTTTATTTAAATGTGGTTCTCCAATCATTCTTATACCTTGTGAGTCAACTGACAGTTTTCAACAGAGTAAAATACTACCTGGCGTATTGTACAAAGGCCCCTGTATCTTTACAGAATCTCCAATAATAGCTGCAATTTATTGACCTTTCACCCTGTCAGGCACTGTTCCAGGCGACTCACCCACATTCACCCATTCAGCCCTCACACCACCTTGAGTTCAATACTAGGATAGTTCCATTTTACAAAGGAGGAAAGTGAGGCACTTAAGCAAAATGCCTATCATCACAGAGGCCAGGTTCACATCCATGAGGGCTGGTTCCTAGTCCTTCACTCTTTATAAAATCTCTGTGCTACATGCTACGTCTTTAGATCCTGACATTCACAGAAGATTCATCTAGAATCCTGAGGTTCTTGTGGATCGCAACAGGCTAAGACTCTGGTGGGCTTACACACAGGTGCCTCTGAAGTCCTTCCAGACATGTCCTCAACTGACTGTCTGGAAACATGACTCCACTTACACTCCTCCTCCTATTACAAATCTGGAATAAATTCTCCAAGCTGTCTAAAAGCAACCCCTAAATCACGGATATTTTGGAAAACTTATAAACCAGTTCACACTCATCCAAAGGGAAATATTTCAAAACTATTGTAATGAACAAAGTAAGTCTGGTTAAATGATTCTATTAAAACTGTACTTGTGATAGTCCAGTTATTCCACTATAGGATTATACCCAAGAGAAATGAACACATCTTGTCTAGACTAAAACCTGTACATGAAGGTTAGCAGCAGTATTACTCACAATAGTCAAAAAGTGGAAACATTTCAAACATCCATTAAATGGTGAATGGATGAGCCCAAAGCGGTATATCCATATAAAGGGATATTATTTAAACACAGTACTGCTATATGCTCCAAAATCCATGAACCCTGAAACCATTAGTCTAAGGGAAGGAAGGTACATGTTATGGGATTTCTTTCCTAAGAAACTTTCCAAAAGAGACCCATCAATAGAGAATGAAAGCAGTGGTTGCCAGGAGATAGAGCAGGGGAGGGAGAGAACAAGCAGTGACGGCTATGAATAGGGTTCATGGTGGGGTGATAAAAATATTCTGGGATTAGGGGCTTCCCTGGTGGCTCCGGGAGGGTCAGAAAAGAGTAAATACTACTGGCGTATTGTACAAAGGCCCCTGTATCTTTACAGAATCTCCAATAATAGCTGCAATTTATTGACCTTTCACCCTGTCAGGCACTGTTCCAGGCGACTCACCCACATTCACCCATTCAGCCCTCACACCACCTTGAGTTCAATACTAGGATAGTTCCATTTTACAAAGGAGGAAAGTGAGGCACTTAAGCAAAATGCCTATCATCACAGAGGCCAGGTTCACATCCATGAGGGCTGGTTCCTAGTCCTTCACTCTTTATAAAATCTCTGTGCTACATGCTACGTCTTTAGATCCTGACATTCACAGAAGATTCATCTAGAATCCTGAGGTTCTTGTGGATCGCAACAGGCTAAGACTCTGGTGGGCTTACACACAGGTGCCTCTGAAGTCCTTCCAGACATGTCCTCAACTGACTGTCTGGAAACATGACTCCACTTACACTCCTCCTCCTATTACAAATCTGGAATAAATTCTCCAAGCTGTCTAAAAGCAACCCCTAAATCACGGATATTTTGGAAAACTTATAAACCAGTTCACACTCATCCAAAGGGAAATATTTCAAAACTATTGTAATGAACAAAGTAAGTCTGGTTAAATGATTCTATTAAAACTGTACTTGTGATAGTCCAGTTATTCCACTATAGGATTATACCCAAGAGAAATGAACACATCTTGTCTAGACTAAAACCTGTACATGAAGGTTAGCAGCAGTATTACTCACAATAGTCAAAAAGTGGAAACATTTCAAACATCCATTAAATGGTGAATGGATGAGCCCAAAGCGGTATATCCATATAAAGGGATATTATTTAAACACAGTACTGCTATATGCTCCAAAATCCATGAACCCTGAAACCATTAGTCTAAGGGAAGGAAGGTACATGTTATGGGATTTCTTTCCTAAGAAACTTTCCAAAAGAGACCCATCAATAGAGAATGAAAGCAGTGGTTGCCAGGAGATAGAGCAGGGGAGGGAGAGAACAAGCAGTGACGGCTATGAATAGGGTTCATGGTGGGGTGATAAAAATATTCTGGGATTAGGGGCTTCCCTGGTGGCTCCGTGGTAGAGCTCGCCTGCCAGTGCAGGAGACAAGGGTCCGACCCCTGATCTGGGAAGATCCCACATACTGCGAGGCAGCTAAGCCCATGAGCCACAACTATGGAGCCTGTGCTCTAGAGCCTTGGAGCCACAACTATGGAGCCCATGTGCCGCAACTACTGAATCCCGTGTGCCCTAGAGCCCGAGTTCCACAAGAGAAGTCATTGCAACAAGAGGCCTGCTCATTTCAACTGGAGAGTGGCCCCCACTTCCTGCAACTGGGGAGGAGCCTGTGGCAGCAGTGAAAACCCAGAATAGCCAAAAATAAATATATACAATTAATTTTTGTCCCCCCTGGGATTAGATAGGGGTAATAAATTCAGAACTCCGTGAATATACTAAAAAAAAAAAAAAAACACTGAACAATATCCTTTCTTTTAAAGGGCGAATTTTATGCTATGTATACCATATCCCGGACTTCCTTGGTGGCTCAGATGGTAAAGAGTCTGCCTGCAATGCAGGAGACCCAGGTTCGATCCCTGAATTGGGAAGATCCCCTGGAGAAGGGAATGGCTACCCAGTCCAGTATTCTTGTCTGGAGAATTCCTGGACAGAGGAACCTGGTGGGATACAGTCCATAGGGTCCAAAGAGTTGGACACGACTTTAAAATGCATTTTTAAATATTTTTCTATTTTTTTACATGCAATTTTTATTCAATACTGCTTTTAAATAATCCAGCAATTCTGATGTCCAATAAACGTTAGCTCTTACTGTTACTGTTTTTAGAAATCATTCAACAATCAAAAAATATTTCAGTAATGTAACTTAGTATCTAGAAAAATATATAAAATAATTTGACATATACCAGTAGATAAAACAAAACATTACATTTAGCTATATGCATTTTTTTTAATATTTATTTATTTGTTTGGCTATACTGGGTCTTAGTTGTGGTACATGGACCCTTAGTTGGGGCATGCAAACTCTTAGTTGTGGCATATGGGATCTAATTCCCTGACCAGGGTTCGAACCCAGGGCCCCTGAATTGGGAACTCTAGAGTCTTAGCCACTGGACCACCAGGGAAGCCCACTATATGCATTTTAATTCCATCTGTATCATTTTAACTTTCAATCTTTTAAAGTGCATTTTGTAAGGTTTTTTTTTTTTTTAAGAAAGGTTCTGCCTCCTGAGGCTTATCATATTAAAGAACTCAAAGCATCCAAAAAATTATAATACTAAGGGTCATTGCTCAGCGAGTGCTAAATTATGAAGATGAAGCTCTAAGTGCCATAAGCAGGCATTCCAAGAGGAGAGAGACCAACGTGAGCATCAGTACTCTGAGAGGACTTCTAGGAAGAGATCCCGGAGTGTGCTAAGGGGAGGGGAAGGAGAAATCTACCCAGTGCTCAGAGGCCATCTGCAAGGATCTGCTCCTGTCTTTGTCATCAAGACTACCGGTCTCCCACCACTCCCACCGCCATCTCACCTCCACAGTCCCCTCCAAGGATCCAGCGTCACAAGGAGGACACAGGCTCCTGCAAAGGGAGGAAAGGCAGACCGAAGGCAAGAGACCAGAGCGCCTGGCCTTAACATCCCAGTCCTGCTGCACACACACCCCTCAATACCCAGCTCCACCTCCACACGCACACCAGCAGAGTACCAAGCCTGAGCAGTACACAAGACCATCTATGACTGCCTATCTCGGAGACACCTCTCACAGACCATGCTGTCCAGTCTTTTAATGACTCCCTGGGGCCGTCATTGTCTTTCTTTTAATTTTCATGTTTAACCTCTTCAAGTACTGATACCTGAAAACAGACCTCATTCATTTCTCTTATAATCCTGAACGCCTGTTGCTACTGAGAGAGCTGCTATTCTTAGAGAGGCAAGTCAGATGAGGCATGTCTTACAGAGGCAAGCCCTCTGTCCACACTTCTGATGCTGTCCAGGCTTGGAGAATTCTGAAAAATATATAAAATAATTAGACATATACCAGTAGATAAAACAAAACATTACATTTAGCTATATGCATTTTTTTTAATATTTATTTATTTGTTTGGCTATACTGGGTCTTAGTTGTGGTACATGGACCCTTAGTTGGGGCATGCAAACTCTTAGTTGTGGCATATGGGATCTAATTCCCTGACCAGGGTTCGAACCCAGGGCCCTGAATTGGGAACTCTAGAGTCTTAGCCACTGGACCACCAGGGAAGCCCACTATATGCATTTTAATTCCATCTGTATCATTTTAACTTTCAATCTTTTAAAGTGCATTTTGTAAGGTTTTTTTTTTTTTTAAGAAAGGTTCTGCCTCCTGAGGCTTATCATATTAAAGAACTCAAAGCATCCAAAAAATTATAATACTAAGGGTCATTGCTCAGCGAGTGCTAAATTATGAAGATGAAGCTCTAAGTGCCATAAGCAGGCATTCCAAGAGGAGAGAGACCAACGTGAGCATCAGTACTCTGAGAGGACTTCTAGGAAGAGATCCCGGAGTGTGCTAAGGGGAGGGGAAGGAGAAATCTACCCAGTGCTCAGAGGCCATCTGCAAGGATCTGCTCCTGTCTTTGTCATCAAGACTACCGGTCTCCCACCACTCCCACCGCCATCTCACCTCCACAGTCCCCTCCAAGGATCCAGCGTCACAAGGAGGACACAGGCTCCTGCAAAGGGAGGAAAGGCAGACCGAAGGCAAGAGACCAGAGCGCCTGGCCTTAACATCCCAGTCCTGCTGCACACACACCCCTCAATACCCAGCTCCACCTCCACACGCACACCAGCAGAGTACCAAGCCTGAGCAGTACACAAGACCATCTATGACTGCCTATCTCGGAGACACCTCTCACAGACCATGCTGTCCAGTCTTTTAATGACTCCCTGGGGCCGTCATTGTCTTTCTTTTAATTTTCATGTTTAACCTCTTCAAGTACTGATACCTGAAAACAGACCTCATTCATTTCTCTTATAATCCTGAACGCCTGTTGCTACTGAGAGAGCTGCTATTCTTAGAGAGGCAAGTCAGATGAGGCATGTCTTACAGAGGCAAGCCCTCTGTCCACACTTCTGATGCTGTCCAGGCTTGGAGAATTCTGAAGTGCCTCCTGAACTGATCTTTTCCATCCAGGGCTAAAACCCATCCACACCCCCACCAGGCACCTGTCTGATTCCAATCAAACCCTGTAGGACAGAAGCATTGCTAAACTTCCAGATGGCCCACTGAAATCATATCCCACTTGTTTCCAGATCTTCTGATTGACCCCCAATAACCACAAATGAAACAGATCCAAAATAGAGCGGCGAGGCGGGAGGGGTCTTCGGAAACCACCTCTCCATTAATTCTCTCAACTTGGGGGAAAAGAGCCGGCTGCACTGGTGGATTTAACAGCATCTGTGATTTAATGTGGTTTTGCTTCATGCTCCTCGCCTGGTGTTGACAGGAATATAGCACACATCCCTTGGGTGTTTCAAGAGCGAAAATGACTGAGGATCACTGGCCTAGCCCAATCCTTACCCTTATCCTGATGAGGGAGACAGGAAGCATACCATAGCCTAGTTCTCTAACGACTGCTCAACAATTTATTTCCTATTCATATACTCAAGCTCTTGCCAAACCATATTACTTAAGTCTGCCCACACTTCAAAGTCTGGGCCTTGGCTCATGATATTCCCTCCCTTCTGTGTCCATCCTCGCTAGCCCATCGGGAAGCGGCCACCCACACCAGCTTCCCCAGACAGGGTACGATCCAGCCCTCCTTAACGTCTCCACAGCACTGTGTAACTCACTTGTAGCTATCAGAAACTGCAAGAATACTGAGAAGTTATTTGGCTGAAACCAGTGGGAATAAATATGGCCAAGCCAGTAACAAGTTCAGCTTCCGAGGAATCTACAGTTCATTCACGGCACCCGTGCCACCCATCCCAACGGTCACGATTCTCGGAGGACATATAGCACCCATTCTCCCAGGACTTTTGCTTTCTGAAGTCATCAGAAGTTCCAAATTTCAAAATTGAACAGCTAGTTATTCTCAAAGTTCTCAAAGTTCCACACAAGTTAAATGTGAGAACGGTTCTGTTTAAAGTCTGATTTAACTTTTCTGAATTAGCAAAAGCTTGATTTCAAAGTGCTGTCAGAACGTTACCAAATGCCCATTCGAAACAGTTTCTATACAGTTCTTCTCAAAGTACTGGCAGAGCGTGTCATAAAACCTACTAGCTGAAATAACTCTAAATTTTAACAATAAATCACTAAAAGCCTTAGTCAACCAAATGCTTTGAACTTAAGGAAAACTAGATGATTTCAATTTTATATTAACGAGTGATCATCTGTATAGTAACACCTGTCACGTGAGGACCTTACGTACCCATTTCAGTTTTTTCTCCGTTAAGAAGAAAACATTTCACTTCCACTGAATACTTTTTGAAATCTGATTTTTAGAAAATTAATCTAGTAACATCGACCAATGTCTTTGCATAAACAGGTATATTACCTACAAAGTACTCAATATGCGAACAAATGAATGAGTAATTTCTTATACTAGGAACTGAGTATGTTAGTACTTAAGCCAACATTCTAGTTTACAAAGCTTAGTCAACTTATTCTAAATTACCAGTCAAGTATATTCTTCTTTTGCCTTGACAATACAGGTGGATTCGAATCCGCCAGATATACTTATTTGTGGACTTTTGGGATATCTTAAGCCAGTCCTATAACATTTTTCCTTCCAAAGTATAAACACATCTACCTGTAAGTACGCACAATAAAACTAATGAAACAAGCACTTAGTCTAAGCAACTCAGTGTCATGCACTGTCACTCTAGACAAGCAGACATATGCTAGAAGTAGGTAAACGACATACCATCTCTTTCACCATACTCTTAATAATGTTTCAAAAAGTAGAACATCTAACAATGACAGCACACCTGACAAAGAAAGGAAAACACCTGGCAAGCACTAGGAAACAGCAGCTCAAAACACACCCACTCGGGGCTTCCCCTGGTGGTCTAGTGGGTAAGGACACCACCTTGCAGTGCAAGGGGCGCCGGTTCGATCCCTGGCCTGGGAAGATCCCACGTGGCGCGGAGCGGCTGGACCAATACGTCCAATGACCAAGACGGAGCTCTGGAGCGCATGCGCCCAGAGCCGGCGCTCTTCTAGGACAGATGCCACCGCGATGGGAGGCCCACAGGAGCCAAAGAACAAAGACGGATGAAAATGGAGAAATGAAAGAAAAATAGAAGTGGCCCGCCCGCTCCCCTCCCTCCACAACCCGACCCCCGCCCAAAATAAATAAATAAATAAATCTTAAAAAAAAAAAAAAAACACACACTAACTCTGCTACTAAAAACTGGTCAAACTATCAAAATCTAGACCATTTTTTAGTTTCCCCCATCCAAAATACTTAGGAATTATGGTACCGACTGGAGAATTACCACAACTTCATCTATTACATGTTCTCACCTACTAACAATCATTTGTCCAACCAGTCTTTGATGAGCACCTGCTGTGTGCTCAAGACACTGCACCAGGAACTCCAGGGATCTAAGATTAATACAAGGATGTATACCCTTAATTTCACATAAAGACAGGACAAGCATACACAAGGTAGCCTGTGAATGTCACCAGAAAGAAAAAAAAAAGTAATGGAAGTACATAAAGGTATAAGGACCTTTTTAAAAAAGGAAGCCCAACCACAAATTGTTAATTTAACTCAGCATATACACAGCTCTCAAACTTAAATATTATTTGCTAAGCCTTCAAGAAGAGTTAAAGCTAGCTCAACCACCCTGCCCAAATGCCTTAGCTCTGCCTAATCTGAGAAAACTTCCTCCAATAGTGTAATTTACTCTCCACGAGTCTTTCAATTCTGGGCTCCTGGTAGAAAAGACCACATGAGATTTCCCAAGGCAGAAATTATTACTATCAAAGACATACTAAAATTAAGCTGGCAAGAATGAAGAATAGTGTGTAGTCCCTTCTACATACAAGACATAGACACCTGGTATTTGATTCATTCTCTTCATTCCTCTGCCAGCTCTCCCCCACTCCACCCCAAAGACAGGCAGATATTGTTATGACCAGGCAAAAGAAGTTACCTTTTTCGTTCGCTGGGAGGACAGTCTAAATGGGTTTACATCTGACTTAATACTCATACTCCTCCAATGAGTATTTAGGCATTTATAAAAAAGAGACACATTTAAATTCAACCACTTCCACTATCCTACTCTCCTTTAAAAGCAAGTGGCACACCTTAATCACTTTATTAAGACCCTATTTCTTCATGAACTTTACTTCGGAAATGCTCTGAAAACTGGATTCTAATTTACTTAATTCAGATTAACAAAAAAATAAAAGTTATATAAAGATCTTGTAGGTTACTACTATAAATTATGATTATTTTTCACAATTTAGTAAGCTGCAACCACGTGTTTAATATAAAGCAGTCACTGTGTGTGTACATGTGTGTTTTTTTAAATAAACAAAATGCATCTCAGCACCAGCCTAGAGAAGCTCTCTGAGACAACAGCAGTCATCATGCAGAAATCCATTACTGATCAGGGAGGACTACCATCCTCAGAAACATAATGAAAAGAAAAAGTTATTTTGCATTCAATTTCTCCAACTTCTGCTGTGCGACTTGGAAGTTGGTCCAAAAGTTCCATCTTCAGCAATTAAACTGCATGATCAACCATACGTCTCTGCAACAGGTGACAGGAAACTGCATTTTCTCAGGCAAAGGGATCAAATGAGTTAAGTCGCATGCTCCTGCGGACTCTTATTTTGCATTTTACCCAAATGATTTTGAATCAAGTGATATAGTCCAGTTGTTTCGGTTTTCTTTAGTTTTACTGCTTTGCTTTTTAATCAGCCATTCGCCAGCAACTGTTGCACAAGCCCATCAGCACTCAAGAATAAAAACAAACACAGAGGACCAGATAAGGCGCCCCTACTAACCCAACCGATCCATTTCCTTAAGACAGTTTTAAAACCACACAGCTCGGGTGTGAAGAGAAGCGTGTTGTGAGTGTGTGTTTGCATGGCACAATCTGTCTAAAGCCTCCCTTCCCTCTTTAGGGACGGATATAACTAAAAATCTAAAAGAAACCACATTAGAAATGCAAAGAGGTCTGCAAAAACAAGAGGCTTCTTTCATTCCAAAAAACCAAACCAAAACAAGGGGAGAAAAATGAATGCAATGGATACGTGTGTGCCAAAGTTTCAACCCTGCCCGGCGGAGCCACCGCACTGGCACGAATTTTTCAGAGGAAAAAGAGGGGGCTGAGGGGGGGCAGAGAGTGAGCGAGCGAGGGAGCGTGTGGCCTGCGAAGTGCAACAATGCAATCTCCATTTTGAACAATGCGCCTCTTTCCTCTTGTAAATCTAGTTTTTTGCCACTTGCTGTGCCGTCGCAGTTCCCCTCCGTTCGGGGGGGAGCCGGGGGTGGGGGGCGACCCGAGAGGGAGGGCGCCGGGGGGAGGGGGAGGAGGTGGGGAAGGAGGCTGCAGCCACCGGGCTGGGTGGGTACCTGGAGTGCTGCTGTAGGTGCTATGGCTCCTGAAGCTGCTTTCCGTGCAATAGCTGGCGTCGTCGTCGTCGTCGTCTTCCATCTCCTCCGGATAATCGGAGTCATCGTCGTCCTCCTCCATCTCCTCCTCCTCCTCGTCCTCGGAATCCTGGGTCTCCTCGGCGTCGCCGTCCTCCTCCTCCTCCTCCTCCTCCGAGACCATGTCCTCCTCCTCCTCCTCCTCCTCCTCGCTCTCGTGGTCATCGTACACCACTTTGTTGACGGCCCTCCGGGCCGGGGTGGTCCGGGCCAGGTGGCCGCCGCCGCCCCCGCCCCCCGGCCTGCCGCCCCCGCCTCCTCGCCCCCCCCGGGCCGGGGCGCTGGTGCTGGGGGGGGCCGCCGGCGGCGGCGGCGGCGGCGGCGGCTTCCTCCGGCTACTGCCGCCCCCCCTGGGCGAGCTCAGCCGCGTCTTGGGCGCCACCTCAGCCTGGGCGGCGGCCCACCTGCCCCGGCTGCTGCCGCGGTGCCGCGAGCGGAGCCCCCCGATGGGTCCGGACGTGGGCGGCGGCGGCGGCGGCGGGGCCGGGGCGCAGCGCTCCGCAGCGGGAGCCGCGGGCTGCTTGGGCGGCCTGCCCCGCCGGCCCCTCATGTCGGAGCGGAGCGGGGGGGAGCAGGGAAAGCGGAGGGGGAGGGGCGGGCGGAGGGGCGGCGGCGGCGGGCGCCGGGGCCGGGCGGGGAGGCCCGCGGGGCCGGGCGGGAGGGGCCCGGCCGGCGGAAGCGGGTGGAGGGAGAAGGCTCAATCCGAATTGCTGGGGCCCCACTCCGGATCGCCTTCAGCCGCCATCTTGTTTCTTCCCTCTCGCTCGGTGACTGGGGGAACCAACAGCGGCCGCAGGCCCGGAGCGCGGTCACGTGAGCTGCGCCGCCGACGAGCCTGGGACGGAGCGAGGCCGCGCGGCGGCCGCTAGGGGGCGCGCGGGAGCGCCGGGCCGGGGGCGGGGAGCCCGGGGCGCCTCCGCGCGGCGTGGCTGGACCGCGGCCGAGGCGAGGGGCGCTCCCTCGCTGCCAGTGCCTCGGCTCCAAGGCCCCCGCGAGTCGGCGGCCGGCCCTGAACTCTCTGGGCCTCCTTCCCGCGCGTGCTCTTCGCCCCGCTCGGAGGCGAGGGCGGGGAGGCCCCCAGGGTCGTCCCCCTCCTGCCCCCTTGGGGAAAGTGATGCTGAGAGCTGGAGAGGGGAGCGCGCAGGGTGGGCGGCTCCAGCGACAGAAGGGACAGGGGAGCGCCAGCAGCGGAGGGTTACCGAGGGACGGGGAAGATGAGCCACCAGGACTGTGAAACTCGGCTTGGCTCTAGAGAGTCCTGGAATTGAACTCGGTGACAACTGCGCGGGGGGCGGTGCCAGAAGCCACGCCCTGGGCTGCCAGATCCAGAGGGAGGGTCGCTCAGAGTCTCTTCGGATCAAGTCCCCACCCAGAAAGCCTTGGATAGACTTCAGAACGCAACTACATTCCAGTCTCCACCTTTCCCAGTGCCCCAGCTAGAAACTCAGAAAGCTTTCTATTTTCTTATTTGCTGTAGAAAGGATAACTTCTCTCCTAATACTTACTTTAAAACGCTGGATGTTTGCTTTATCGGGAAATAATTTTAATCTCTCCCTGACAAGTAACAAAGGCTAGGCTAAACCCAGGGAACGAACCACGACGATGAGATTTTAGGCATCCCCAGAACCACAGCACGGAGACTCAACTCGCAGTGATCTGGGGCTATGACCCAGACCATATTTTAGAAGGTACGAATATTTATTGAAACATGGGACCACCAAGAAGTGATTTAAGAAAAAAGAGTTAACAGGATTATGCCCACGAAGTGGCTTATTACAGTGGAGTTAGAATGATAGAATGTATATGTGAAATGAAAATGAACATATAAGCATTAATTGCCAAGTTCATGTATTCACTATATTAATAGTTCCATTGAACAGCAAGGGTGGTAAACTTACATGCCTTCAGGAGCCAGGTAACTAATGAAAGTAAAATAAAGCGGGTAAGGTGAGGACTTTGGCAGATGGACTTTTTGGCAGCATGCGGCGGCCGCTGGGGGCGCGCGGGAGCGCCTCCGCGCGGCGTGGCTGGACCGCGGCCGAGGCGAGGGGCGCTCCCTCGCTGCCAGTGCCTCGGCTCCAAGGCCCCCGCGAGTCGGCGGCCGGCCCTGAACTCTCTGGGCCTCCTTCCCGCGCGTGCTCTTCGCCCCGCTCGGAGGCGAGGGCGGGGAGGCCCCCAGGGTCGTCCCCCTCCTGCCCCCTTGGGGAAAGTGATGCTGAGAGCTGGAGAGGGGAGCGCGCAGGGTGGGCGGCTCCAGCGACAGAAGGGACAGGGGAGCGCCAGCAGCGGAGGGTTACCGAGGGACGGGGAAGATGAGCCACCAGGACTGTGAAACTCGGCTTGGCTCTAGAGAGTCCTGGAATTGAACTCGGTGACAACTGCGCGGGGGGCGGTGCCAGAAGCCACGCCCTGGGCTGCCAGATCCAGAGGGAGGGTCGCTCAGAGTCTCTTCGGATCAAGTCCCCACCCAGAAAGCCTTGGATAGACTTCAGAACGCAACTACATTCCAGTCTCCACCTTTCCCAGTGCCCCAGCTAGAAACTCAGAAAGCTTTCTATTTTCTTATTTGCTGTAGAAAGGATAACTTCTCTCCTAATACTTACTTTAAAACGCTGGATGTTTGCTTTATCGGGAAATAATTTTAATCTCTCCCTGACAAGTAACAAAGGCTAGGCTAAACCCAGGGAACGAACCACGACGATGAGATTTTAGGCATCCCCAGAACCACAGCACGGAGACTCAACTCGCAGTGATCTGGGGCTATGACCCAGACCATATTTTAGAAGGTACGAATATTTATTGAAACATGGGACCACCAAGAAGTGATTTAAGAAAAAAGAGTTAACAGGATTATGCCCACGAAGTGGCTTATTACAGTGGAGTTAGAATGATAGAATGTATATGTGAAATGAAAATGAACATATAAGCATTAATTGCCAAGTTCATGTATTCACTATATTAATAGTTCCATTGAACAGCAAGGGTGGTAAACTTACATGCCTTCAGGAGCCAGGTAACTAATGAAAGTAAAATAAAGCGGGTAAGGTGAGGACTTTGGCAGATGGAAGTGCCTGAGTTTTGTTTAAAGAGGGCAGCTTTGGGAATGTGGGTCTAAAATGGCCAGATCTTCAGATTTTTCAAGAGAAGGCGAACATGTGCATTTCACATGAAATCTCTTCGTTTTTAAATGTTGGCAAGTGTCAATTGTAAAAGAAATATTTCAGATTGATCAAAATTAATGCAGTTCAGATGTAGTACAGAATCTACAAGTTTGCAACCTGTATCCTGAACGATTTAAAATACAATGCTGGGGACTTCCCCGGTGGTCCAGTGGTTAAGAATCTGCCTCCCAATGCAGGGGACACGGGTTTGATCCCTGGTTGCGGAAGATCTCACATGCCTTGGGCAACTAGGCCCATGTGCCACAACTACCAAAGCCAGAGTGCCCTAGGGTCCGGCTCTGCAACAAGAGAAGTCACCGCAGTGAGAAGCCCACGCACCGCAACTGAAGAGCAGCCCCTGGTCTCTGCAACTAGAGAAAGCCCTTACTCGCACAGCAACCAAGATCCAGCACAGCCAAAAATAATTTTTTTTTAAAAGTACAGTGCTATGTACTTAAATACTGAAATATTTAAAATGGTGACTGCCTTCAGAGTTTACAATCTAATAGCAGAGGAAACATTTTAAAATATGTTCTCATTACTGTAAGTGATCTAGAGATGATTTAAGGTATGAGAGAGCTGTCACCCATCTCCGCTCTCTGAGTCAGGGTGTAATGAGACACAGGTAGTCTGCAGACCAGACGAAGGCCATTGCTAGGACCCAGCCACACTGGAACCCTGATCTCAGACTTCCAGCTTCCGGATAGTGAGAAAGAAATGTCTGTTGTGTATAAGCCGCCCAGGCCACAGTAGTTGGTGATAGCAACCCAAACTATGACAGATGCCATGATGGAGAAGATACCATGATGGTGAGTAAGGTTTTCAGTAAACCCATTTAAGATGAGATGGTCAAAGCATGTGCTTAGTCACTTCAGGGGTGCCCGACTGTCTGCGACCCTACAGACTGTCACCCGCCAGGCTCCTCCGTCCATGGGATTCTCCAGGCAAGCATACTAGAGACGGGTGCCATGCCCTCCTCCCGGGTAAAAGCATAGCTGGTATAGATTTTCTTCCCCATGAGGCTGACTCCCTGTGCCCATCATGACATAATTAATGCATGATAATGATTCCTTCTATTAATAAAATGGGCCTTCTGCAGTGGCAACAGTCAGATCAGCCTGGCCGAGGAGAAGCCTGTGATGAACTCATGACCCAATCATCAGGCTAGGAAAAGAACTTCATCCACCTTGTTGTTCACTAGTTTATTAAGGTTTCTTTAGCAGTGGGAGCATTTTGATAAATATTCATGTAGGATACAAGTACTCTGCTTCCTAGGTCTGTTCCTGAAAGGCTCATCTACATCTGTATCCCCTTTCCCAGACCACCTTGTCACTGGTCCAAGTCCCTGCCCACCTGGCCCATGAATTGCTGTAGAGCCCTCCTCCCAGGAAAGAGAACCACAAAAGGACAACTCACAGCTTTTGCCGCCTCCAAGACCATCGTCGAGACCACCTCCAACTGCAGCTGGAACACCTTAGCAGTGCGCTCCCAGCTGATACCACCTGTTAAACCAAGCTCCGATGGCTTCCTTAGTCACCTGGTCACGGGAGCCTCCATAAGGCCATGGCTGTGAACTGAAGGAGGAGGGGCCATAAAACAGGGCTAAACACACAAGCACACCGCATTTTATCATGTTTCACTCTCCTGAGTTTTGCAGATACTGTGATACTTTTTTTTTTTTTTTTACAAATTGAAGGCCAGTGTGGCAAGTAGCTGGCACGTCAGCTGTCACAAAGTGGAGGGTTGATTCAATCTGAGAGGGTATGTAGGTTGGGTGAGATGCAACACAGAGAAAGAGAGGTGAACGTACATTGACTTGGATGTGGGCAATCTGGAGAATGATGTATTACAGACCAGCAGTTAAGACTCCAGAAAGTGAGCCCAGGAGCTCGTTTAGGAAGGAAGTGATTAGCTCTGTGACCCTAGGTAAGTCCCCCTGATTGGGCCCCAGGTTCCCCACACATAAGTTAAGGGGCCTGGGTTAAATCTGTACCCTACAACCCTTTCGTATTACAGTACACAGTGAAAATGAGAGGGGCTTATTGACTGTGATAAAATGTTTTCTTCATAGAATACAATTATAATAAAAATTAAAACTATAGCACTAGAGAAGATAATAAATACTGAATTGGTTAACACTTTTCAAAAAACTATTTTTGTTCAATGAGAACCTTGAATCCTGGTACCTAATTTTATAATCTCAGCGTTGTGTTTTAAATAGCTCATTTCTGATTGAGAGTCTTGAACAGTGATCCCTTCAAATGACAAGAAATGGTGCAGCAGGAGGTGATACAAAGACATTGAAACCATCTTTTATAACCACTCATTTACATAGGTAGAAATTTTTTTTTTTTTTTTAAAGATGTACTTATTTATTTATTTTGGGCAGGGGTCGGGTTGGGGAGGGAAGTTATATTTAATGCTCTCCCTTTCATTGACAGATGTGCTTATAAAATTTCTTTCAGATTTTCCATCCAAGCAGACTTGTTCATAGCTAGCATTTCAAAACAGTGATGAAGCCCCGGTTTATAGAACACAATAGGACACTTCGCAACAGTTTGGGCAACAATTGTGGCACATCAGCCACAAAGAGACAAAATTATCCATCATAAACGTATGTGAAGATGGCGTTTGCTGAGCTGCCTGCACCAATATCCCCGCCACACACATACCCTCGTTCATAACTCTCTGTATGCCGGATTGCTGCTTACACTTCTTAGGCACTTGGGACATGAACTCCTCAGCATATCTAGGCAACGACATGCCCTGCATCTAGCTGTCAGTGGCAGCCTCTTGTTCGCTCTCAGTTCCCCCCAGCCCATGTATGACCATCAAAGGATGAGAACAAGGGTGACCGTCCAGCCGCTCCAGCCGCTGTAGGAGCTGGGAAGATGAACGGCTCCCCTCGCCACCCAGACCTCGGTCAGGGTGCACTGGAGAGTGTCACAGCTCCCTGGTTCAGCAGGCCTGGCTGAGACCATCTCTATGGCTCCTTCCAATGCTAGCATCCAAGATTACGCTCCTGCAATGCTTCCTACATAGGAGGCTGGATTTGGCTTACTGATAGGAAAATGAGGTGGATGTGTCTAGGAGACAGTTTGAAATGTGGACCCAAGCTCTCGCAAGATTAAAACTGGAGGTATAATTTGGGAGCCAGCCTCATTGAGATGAAAACCACTGGCCCCGAGGATAACTTAAACTATGAAAGACAGGGCAGGGCTTCCCCTGGTGGTCCAGTGGGTAAGGACACCGCCTTGCAGTGCAAGGGGCGCCGGTTCGAGCCCTGGCCTGGGAAGATCCCACGTGCCGCGGAGCGGCTGGACTGATGTGTCCAATCGCCGAGCCAGAGCTCTGGAGCGCATGCGCCCAGAGCGGGTGCTCTGCAACGACAGACACCACTGCGATGGGAGGCCCACAGGAGCCAAAGAACGAAGACGAATGAAAATAGAGAAATGAAAGACCAATAGAAGTGGCCCACCCACTCCCCTCCCCTACAAAGTAAATAAATAAATAAATCTTTTAAAAAAAAAGAAGAAAAAGAAAGACAGGGCAGAGGGAGAAAACAACACCTGATGTAGACCTTGGAGAACCATTTGCATTTCAGAAATGGAAGTGAAGCCTATTCAATGACAGAGAATGTTCTGTCAGTACTGGCTTTGGAGTGAGAGGTAGCTACATGGAAGCCAAGGGCTGATGGAGGACTGTGTTCTATACCTACGAACCTCAAGTTCTACTTTTCCTTGATCTCATTGATCACCATCTTCAGTTTCTTTGCTGGACTCATCTCCCTCCATCTACTGACTCCAGTGTCATTAGCCTCAGGCTTCTGTCCTACCTACAGGTCACCTGGACCCTCTCCCCTACTGCTGTTGCGGTTCAAGGAGCTCATGTTCCCCAAACCAGCATCTCTTGTCCAAACCTGTGCTCTGATCACCTGTTTCTCAGGCAGTCATTTGATTGGTTTTCTCACTTCCCTGGTACCAGAGATAAAAACCCTCTAAACTGAAACACGAATATTCGGCTCACCCATTGGTCCTCATTTAGGGAGGAACACAGCCTGGCTCCAGCTGAGAAAACAAATACCATTTGCGCACCTAAAATGGTTGCACCTTTGGAAGTATTCTGGGAAGTGAGATGGGATCAACAATCTATCCCAGTTTGTTCAAGGACTTTCCCAGTTTTATCACTAAGAGTTTTGCATCCTAGGATGCAAGGCAAACCTGGGGGTTGGTCACCCTCGATGGAGGTGGGTCCACTGCGAAGAGCAAAGAGTGGCAGAGTCTCTCAGTGTTGACATCTTATGAATATTGAGGTGGTGAGGGAAATCAGACCTGATCTAGCCACTCCCTAGGGCCCCCAGAACATTTGCAAAGGTCAGCAGAAGCAGGTGGGGGCAATGAGGTAGAGAAATTTGGGTACAAGGTGAATGTGGCTCAGTTTAAACCCACAGGCTGGAGGGCCCAGGGGAATTTTGGAATATAATTGTATAGTCATGATAACACCACATAGGCAATTTGTCTGGGCTGGGTTTATTTATTTATTTATTTATTTGGCCATGCAAATGGAGGATCTTAGTTCCCTGACCAGGGATTGAACCTGTGCCCCCTGCAGTGCATTGAAGGCACAGAGTTTTTACCACTGGACCACCAGGGAAGTCCCTGTCTTGGGCTTTTAACCTGTAATTCTACAGTTATTGTTGTTGTTTAGTCACTCAGTCATGTCTGACTCTTTGCGACCCCATGGCCTGTAGCCCACCAGGTTACTCTGTCCATGGAATTCTCCAGGCAAAAACACTGGAGTGGGGACTTCCCTGGTGGTCCAGTGGCTAAGACACTGTGCTCCTAATGCGGGGGGCCTGGGTTTGATCCCTGGTCAGGGAACTAGATCCTACATGCTGCAACTAAAGATTCCAAGTCCTACAACTAAGACCCAGCACAGCCAAATAAATAAAGAAATATTAAAAACAAATAAACAAAAAAAAGAATACTGGAGTGGGTTGACATTTCTTTCTCCAGGAATTCTGCTGTGCATTCTCACAATTTAATGGCTGCATAATGTTCCAAGAATATTTTAAAAACGTTTTTTCCTAATATAAATAATACTTCATGGATATTTTTGTGCTGAAAGGTTTTTTGTCATATTAAAATATTTTTCAATAGTAATTTAAATTATCATGGATGAGGCACTTACATTTTGAGATATTATCTCATTTAAGCCTCTATATTAAAGCATCCCTGTGGAGCAGGTATTATTTACCTTAGGGAAAAGCTGGAGCCTAGAGGCTAAGGTCACTAGCCCTTAGATAGTGCATGATGGAGCCAGGACTTGAAACCAGCACTGCTCCACATCTTTTAAAATATGTTGATAATGAATTTGGGTTAGTTCAGGGCCACACTGTTGCTTGCCTGGGTTTGCTCTATTGAGCCTCCCCGAACCTTGAATATGTGTTTCTGGTTATACATGTTGCCCAAGTCATCACGTAAGTCTCTGCTTTGCATTTCTCCCACTGTGCTGTATTAATGTTTGCTTGTTTACACATCTGTTCCACCTGCAAGTGGGGAAAGCACCCCCCAGGGAGAAATGCACTCATGTATCTCTACCCCACATACCCAAGCTGAATGGAGTAGAGAGACAAGAGATTTGTTGTTAAACGTGTAAAAGGAGAATCAATTAGCAGCTTAAGAGTGAAAGATTATTACAGGATTGAAGGGACTGAAACACCTTGATAAGTGAGGACTGGCGGTCTTGTATTTCCTCAAAGAAGATGGTATTTCTGAGGCTGGGGGGAGGGGAGTAAGGATTTTGATCCAGGCAGACAAGCTGCTCTGGACTGGGTGACTGAGGGAAGCCCATTTAGGGAGTGGGGAGGTCCATGGGCAACTTCACCTGCCCACTCAATCGTTATTGAGCACCTAGTATATGCTTGAAGTATACACAGTACTGCTTTGGCAAGGGTGAAAAAGGCTTCTGAGGGGAAATGACGTTCTAGTTCTGTTCTGAACACTAAAGAAGCCATCTAGAAGAGACCTGAAGAATAACATTCTAGATAAAGTGGACCCAGCATGCTGGGGAAAGCAGTAAAAAGACTAAACGTGTTGGGGCAGCTGTGTAAACAAAAAAGAATACTGGAGTGGGTTGACATTTCTTTCTCCAGGAATTCTGCTGTGCATTCTCACAATTTAATGGCTGCATAATGTTCCAAGAATATTTTAAAAACGTTTTTTCCTAATATAAATAATACTTCATGGATATTTTTGTGCTGAAAGGTTTTTTGTCATATTAAAATATTTTTCAATAGTAATTTAAATTATCATGGATGAGGCACTTACATTTTGAGATATTATCTCATTTAAGCCTCTATATTAAAGCATCCCTGTGGAGCAGGTATTATTTACCTTAGGGAAAAGCTGGAGCCTAGAGGCTAAGGTCACTAGCCCTTAGATAGTGCATGATGGAGCCAGGACTTGAAACCAGCACTGCTCCACATCTTTTAAAATATGTTGATAATGAATTTGGGTTAGTTCAGGGCCACACTGTTGCTTGCCTGGGTTTGCTCTATTGAGCCTCCCCGAACCTTGAATATGTGTTTCTGGTTATACATGTTGCCCAAGTCATCACGTAAGTCTCTGCTTTGCATTTCTCCCACTGTGCTGTATTAATGTTTGCTTGTTTACACATCTGTTCCACCTGCAAGTGGGGAAAGCACCCCCCAGGGAGAAATGCACTCATGTATCTCTACCCCACATACCCAAGCTGAATGGAGTAGAGAGACAAGAGATTTGTTGTTAAACGTGTAAAAGGAGAATCAATTAGCAGCTTAAGAGTGAAAGATTATTACAGGATTGAAGGGACTGAAACACCTTGATAAGTGAGGACTGGCGGTCTTGTATTTCCTCAAAGAAGATGGTATTTCTGAGGCTGGGGGGAGGGGAGTAAGGATTTTGATCCAGGCAGACAAGCTGCTCTGGACTGGGTGACTGAGGGAAGCCCATTTAGGGAGTGGGGAGGTCCATGGGCAACTTCACCTGCCCACTCAATCGTTATTGAGCACCTAGTATATGCTTGAAGTATACACAGTACTGCTTTGGCAAGGGTGAAAAAGGCTTCTGAGGGGAAATGACGTTCTAGTTCTGTTCTGAACACTAAAGAAGCCATCTAGAAGAGACCTGAAGAATAACATTCTAGATAAAGTGGACCCAGCATGCTGGGGAAAGCAGTAAAACGGCTAAACGTGTTGGGGCAGCGTGTGAACCTGGGGCGGGTTTCTTGATCTCTATTTGCCATGTGGGAAATGGGGTGGTGACCACTGAGCCCCTCTCAGGGTTAATATGAGTATTAAAAAGAATGCACGAGGCACCCAGTGCAGTGCCGGCAACCCAGCAAACACTGCATAAACTTTAGGCATAATAGTAATTATTATCATTCTATGATTATTTATTAGTCTGTTAATAGAGAACACTGAGAAGTGCAAGCAAACTGACAGGGAATTGTGCAATGCTACTGCAGAGCCTGGATTCAGTCCTGGGGCCACTACATAATCATGTAATTTGCATATTCTTTTACCTCTCTGAGCCCTAGTTTTCTCATCTGTGAAACAAAAATAAAAATAGTACTTACTGCATAGGACTGTTTTAAGACTAAATGAATAAACTACACACAAACCTTTTAACACAAAGACTGGTAACATGAGTTCTCAGAGAGCTTGTTTTTGATTATTGACTTTTAAGTTCACGGAGGTTGAGTATCATCCCATTGTCTCCCCAGGAAGAATGCGACAGTTCACCTCAGCCCTGGGCTCTTCTCTGATTTACCCTTAAAATCTGTTAGCTACGTGAATAATCTCCTGTCTTCAGTGACAGCACCTTAGATATGTTATGTTCTTAATATTCAGGGCACTTCTTTCACTAAATAGTTATTTTATTGGTTATACAAGAAAAGAATTAATATATTCTGACCAAACAAGTCATTCACCTTGATAAGTGAGGACTGGCGGTCTTGTATTTCCTCAAAGAAGATGGTATTTCTGAGGCTGGGGGGAGGGGAGTAAGGATTTTGATCCAGGCAGACAAGCTGCTCTGGACTGGGTGACTGAGGGAAGCCCATTTAGGGAGTGGGGAGGTCCATGGGCAACTTCACCTGCCCACTCAATCGTTATTGAGCACCTAGTATATGCTTGAAGTATACACAGTACTGCTTTGGCAAGGGTGAAAAAGGCTTCTGAGGGGAAATGACGTTCTAGTTCTGTTCTGAACACTAAAGAAGCCATCTAGAAGAGACCTGAAGAATAACATTCTAGATAAAGTGGACCCAGCATGCTGGGGAAAGCAGTAAAAAGACTAAACGTGTTGGGGCAGCTGTGTAATCTGGGGCGGGTTTCTTGATCTCTATTTGCCATGTGGGAAATGGGGTGGTGACCACTGAGCCCCTCTCAGGGTTAATATGAGTATTAAAAAGAATGCACGAGGCACCCAGTGCAGTGCCGGCAACCCAGCAAACACTGCATAAACTTTAGGCATAATAGTAATTATTATCATTCTATGATTATTTATTAGTCTGTTAATAGAGAACACTGAGAAGTGCAAGCAAACTGACAGGGAATTGTGCAATGCTACTGCAGAGCCTGGATTCAGTCCTGGGGCCACTACATAATCATGTAATTTGCATATTCTTTTACCTCTCTGAGCCCTAGTTTTCTCATCTGTGAAACAAAAATAAAAATAGTACTTACTGCATAGGACTGTTTTAAGACTAAATGAATAAACTACACACAAACCTTTTAACACAAAGACTGGTAACATGAGTTCTCAGAGAGCTTGTTTTTGATTATTGACTTTTAAGTTCACGGAGGTTGAGTATCATCCCATTGTCTCCCCAGGAAGAATGCGACAGTTCACCTCAGCCCTGGGCTCTTCTCTGATTTACCCTTAAAATCTGTTAGCTACGTGAATAATCTCCTGTCTTCAGTGACAGCACCTTAGATATGTTATGTTCTTAATATTCAGGGCACTTCTTTCACTAAATAGTTATTTTATTGGTTATACAAGAAAAGAATTAATATATTCTGACCAAACAAGTCATTCCTAAAGGAAATCAACTGAATATTCATCAGAAGGACTGTTGCTGAAGCTGAAGCTCTAAGACTTTGACCACCTGACTCAAAGAGTCAACTTGTTAGAAAAGACCCTGAGCGGGGAAGTATTGAGGGCAAAAGAAGAAATGGGCAGCAGAGGATGAGATAGTTAAATAACATCACCAACTCAGGGACATGAATTTGAGAAAACTCCAGGAGATAGTGAAGGACAGAGGAGGCTGGCAGGCTACAGGTCCATGAGGTCGCAAAGAGTCATACACAACTTAGCAACTGAATACCAACAACAACCTGATTTAAGCAATTGAAACATTATAAAGTTCAAATCTAAAACACCGTTGAGGCTCACTAGGATGGCTGCGATTTTCTTAAGAAAAAGGAAAACAACAAGTGTTGGTGGATGTGTGGAAATTAGAATCATTCTATACTATTGGTGAGAGTGTAAAATGTGCAGCACTATGGAAATATGCTGGAAGTTCCTCAAAAGGTTAAGCATGAGTTGCCATATGACCCAGCAATTCTACTGCTAGGTATATAGCCAAGAGAACGAAAACCATATTCACACAAAAGCTTGTACACAGGGCTTCCCTGGTGGTCCAGTGGGTAAAGAGTTTGCCTGGCAGCGCAAGGGGCACCGGTTCGATCCCTGGCCTGGGAAGATCCCACGTGCTGTGGAGCAGCTGGACCGGTATGTCCAACTATGAGCCAGCGCTCTGGAGCGCATGCGCCCAGAGCCAGTGCTCTGCTACAAGAGAGGCCACTGTGATGGGAGGAGGCCCACACAGGCCAAAGAATAAAGATGGATGAAAAATAAACGATGACTTAGAGGCAAAAAAAAAAATAGTACTCTTTGAAAAAAAAAGTGTCCATCAGCTGATGAATGGCTATATCCATACAATGGAACATTATTTTGTCTTTTAAAGGAAGGAAATGCTGACATATGCTGCAACATAGACGAACTTTGAAGACATGCCAAATGAAATAAGCCAGACACAAAAGACTAAGTACTATACAATTCCACTTAATATGAGTTCCCTAGAACCGTCAAATACGTAGAGACAGAAAGTGGAATGGTAGCTGCCAGGGGCTGCAGGAGGAGGGAAATAGGGAGTTTGTGTTTCATGGGACAGAGTTTCAGTTCTGGGATGATGAGAAAGCTCTGGAGAGGGACAAGTAGGTGATGATCGCACAACATTGTGAATGTACTCAATGCCACTGAACAATACACTTTAAAATGGTTAAAATTGTTGGACTCCCCTGGTGGACCAATGGCCAAGACTCTGTGATCCCAATACAGGGATCTCAGGGTCGATCCCTGGTTGGAAAATTAAGATCCCACTTGTTCAACTTAGCCAGAATTTCTTTTTTTAAACATTTTCCCCCATTATGCCTCTTTTATTTATATTTATTTTCATCGATATTTTTATTCTTTGGCCTGTGTGGGTCTCCCATTGCAGTGGCCTCTCTTGCCAGCAGAGCAAGAGCTCTGGAAGCATGTACTCCAGAGCGCTGGCTCCTAATTGGGACACACCGGCCCACGTGGGATCCTCCCTGGCCAGGGATCGAACGGGTGCCCCCCTGCACTGGAAGGCAGACTCTTTACCCACTGGACCACCAGGGAAGCCCCCAGAATTTTTTTTAACTTTTCTTATTTTAACTGTTTTTATTTATTTGGCTGTGCTGGGTCTTCGCTGCTGCATGGGCTTTTCTCTAGTTGCAGCAAGCAGGGGCTACTCTAGTTGCAGTGCGCCAGTTTTGAACTGAAGTGGCTTCTCTTGTTGCAGAGCATGGGCTCTAGGGTACACGGGCTTCAGAAGCTGTGGCTCCCGGGCTCTGGAGCGCGGGGTCAATAGTTGTGGCTCATGGGCTTAGCGATTCTGCGGTATGTGGGATCCTCCCGGATCAGGGATCGAACCCGTGTCTCCTTCATTAGCTGGGAGATTTTTACCACTGAGGTAAAAGGGAAGCCTCTGGGAATTTTTTTTTCAAACATTTATTTTCATCCATCTTTATTCTTTGGCACGTGTGGGCTTCCTATTGCAGTGGCCTCTCTCATTGCAGAGCACTGGCTCTGGGCACATGCGCTCTAGAGCGCTGGCTCATAATTGAACACACCTGCCCAGCCCGCTCCAAGGCATGTGGGATCCTCCCGGGCAGGGATCGAAACCGTGCCTTGCACTGCAAGACAGACTCTTTACCCACTGGACCACCAGGGAAGCCCCCAGAATTTTTTTTAACTTTTCTTATTTTAACTGTTTTTATTTATTTGGCTGTGCTGGGTCTTCGCTGCTGCATGGGCTTTTCTCTAGTTGCAGCAAGCAGGGGCTACTCTAGTTGCAGTGCGCCAGTTTTGAACTGAAGTGGCTTCTCTTGTTGCAGAGCATGGGCTCTAGGGTACACGGGCTTCAGAAGCTGTGGCTCCCGGGCTCTGGAGCGCGGGGTCAATAGTTGTGGCTCATGGGCTTAGCGATTCTGCGGTATGTGGGATCCTCCCGGATCAGGGATCGAACCCGTGTCTCCTTCATTAGCTGGGAGATTTTTACCACTGAGGTAAAAGGGAAGCCTCTGGGAATTTTTTTTTCAAACATTTATTTTCATCCATCTTTATTCTTTGGCACGTGTGGGCTTCCTATTGCAGTGGCCTCTCTCATTGCAGAGCACTGGCTCTGGGCACATGCGCTCTAGAGCGCTGGCTCATAATTGAACACACCTGCCCAGCCCGCTCCAAGGCATGTGGGATCCTCCCGGGGCAGGGATCGAAACCGTGCCCCTTGCACTGCAAGACAGACTCTTTACCCACTGGACCACCACGGAAGCGCCGGGATTTTTTTTTTTTTTTTTAAGAAAATAAATGATGCAAGGATTGGGAAAAAATACATTGATACTCTTTGTCTTCTAATTAGCTCCCCTCATCCTTTCAGCAACAAAGTTACTCTCAATGGATACTATTAAGGTATCCATTAAGGTTTCTGGTCCCTTGTCTAAACAGCTCCAGAGAGAAAATACGCAAGGTTAGGGTTTTTTTGCCGGGCCATGGGGGGCGGTGAGGGGCGGTGGGGGGCGGTGGGTTGTGGGGGGCTGGGCACTTCTGTTGGTCTTTCATTTCTCTATTTTCATCCGTCTTTGTTCTTTGGCTCCTGTGGGCCTCCCATCGCCGTGGCGTCTGTTGTCGCAGAGCACCGCTCTGGGCGCATGCGCTCCAGAGCTCCGGCTCGGTAATTGGACACATGGGTCCAGCCGCTCCGCGGCACGTGGGATCTTCCCAGGCCAGGGATCGAACCCGCACCCCTTGCACTGCAAGGCGGTGTCCTTACCCCCTGGACCACCAGCGAATCCTGCAAGGTTTTTATACTCTTTAAAAAATGTTTTCTTTCAGTGTATCTGTGGTGCCACAACTTCCTTTTATTCCCTCCCCTCTATGGACTTTCTTTTTGCCTCCTTTGGACTCTGCTCAAACTGACCTAGTTTCCTCTTTAATCAAATCTTCAGGAACCAATTCATTACCGTTAAAAATGATCTAACAAGCTTTATTTCGATCACTGTTAAAAATTCATTTTTATTTTGGGATAATGCAATCACAAAGAATGTGAGTTGACCAGTAAAAGGCAGCACTCCTGAATAAAACTAGAAGAATGTACACCAGCAGGCTTACCTGATGATAAAGAGGATTGCAGCTGAAAGCTGCATCTGCCAGACAATGGTTTTAGATTTTCTGGGTTCCCTGAAAGCCATGAAAAATGTATCGCCCCACATCTGGATAAAGAAATCAATTTCTTGATAAAGAAATCAATTACCTACCTCATTCTGAAGACAGAGAAAGAGAGGATTAAAAAATAATAATAACAGTAAAAACCGGCAAGAATATAACAAACTGGGAAGAGACACGTTTTTAGGTAGCACTGCATTTCCTGAAAATGGCTTTTATGCATTCAGATATTCAGAGTGATTTTTATTCCTTTCTTCCTGAGTCCTCGGAAGTCACGGGGAGCATTTATCCTGGAAGCAGCTAGCTGCCAGCCTTCCACCACACCCGATGTCATTTTTCTTAGCTTGTCAGGACAGCCGCCCAGAGTTGCCTCTGCCCCTCCGCTCCACGGGCATCCCATTCAAGAATTCACAGCCTCTGCTGGCCTGGCAGTAGAAGACGAATTTAGCTTGCAGGAGGAAGCTACACATCATCTTTTTTTTTGCTGAACTGGGTTCCCATCACAGGAGTGACTTCTTTTGGCCCTCACTGCTCTCTGAATACCCGGGGCAAATAGACAGTGGAAAAAAGTACAGGTTTTTCAAAGCTCCATTTAGTCTTCCTAACGGATCATTTTCACCGAGCAACACAGGGATGGAACATTTTTATTTCCTGATCAATGACAAGTTACCCTCTGCAGTTCCTGCCATTTCATTATCTTCGCGCCCTCACAAATGCCGCCTTCTCAGGCAGGAAGCTATAAAGCCAACGTCTCAGGAGATTCAGAATTTTATTAAACATTTATTTGCTTTACTCAAAAGTGAATGTGTGTTAGCTTGATCGTAAAATGGTTGACCTTTCTTTTTAGGGGAAGGAATGTGGTAAATGAAACCCGGGACTCATTTGCCAGTGGGTGCTGAGGGCATAAAGTAAATAAGAGGTTAGGGGTAGGGAAGCCTCTCATACCTTGGCTGGGAGAGTGCATCCTTGGATTGAGAAGTGAGCCTTGAAGGAGAGGAACTGCTTTGCGCTGCTCTGGGCACACACACACACAGACACACACACACACACACACACACAGACACACACACAGAGTTGACCTCAAGGGTAGTCATGGCCAGGCTGCACCTAATTTCAGAGGCTCTGCCCTCAGCCAGTACTACTGTAGTTTCAAAGCTGTCACCGTCCAGCACAGCACCTTGCTTTGCTGATTCCCTACCTTCAATCATGTTTAGAAAACTAGACTCAGATTTCAGACGCAGGAATGAAAGATAGTCTTGGAGACAGACACACCCCAATCCACTTGCACAGCATTTGCTGATGTCCACTGAACAGAATCTTGAATCTAGCCTAAGCAGCTAGCTGCCCAGTCCTCGGAAGTCACGGGGAGCATTTATCCTGGAAGCAGCTAGCTGCCAGCCTTCCACCACACCCGATGTCATTTTTCTTAGCTTGTCAGGACAGCCGCCCAGAGTTGCCTCTGCCCCTCCGCTCCACGGGCATCCCATTCAAGAATTCACAGCCTCTGCTGGCCTGGCAGTAGAAGACGAATTTAGCTTGCAGGAGGAAGCTACACATCATCTTTTTTTTTGCTGAACTGGGTTCCCATCACAGGAGTGACTTCTTTTGGCCCTCACTGCTCTCTGAATACCCGGGGCAAATAGACAGTGGAAAAAAGTACAGGTTTTTCAAAGCTCCATTTAGTCTTCCTAACGGATCATTTTCACCGAGCAACACAGGGATGGAACATTTTTATTTCCTGATCAATGACAAGTTACCCTCTGCAGTTCCTGCCATTTCATTATCTTCGCGCCCTCACAAATGCCGCCTTCTCAGGCAGGAAGCTATAAAGCCAACGTCTCAGGAGATTCAGAATTTTATTAAACATTTATTTGCTTTACTCAAAAGTGAATGTGTGTTAGCTTGATCGTAAAATGGTTGACCTTTCTTTTTAGGGGAAGGAATGTGGTAAATGAAACCCGGGACTCATTTGCCAGTGGGTGCTGAGGGCATAAAGTAAATAAGAGGTTAGGGGTAGGGAAGCCTCTCATACCTTGGCTGGGAGAGTGCATCCTTGGATTGAGAAGTGAGCCTTGAAGGAGAGGAACTGCTTTGCGCTGCTCTGGGCACACACACACACAGACACACACAGACACACACACACACACACAGACACACACACAGAGTTGACCTCAAGGGTAGTCATGGCCAGGCTGCACCTAATTTCAGAGGCTCTGCCCTCAGCCAGTACTACTGTAGTTTCAAAGCTGTCACCGTCCAGCACAGCACCTTGCTTTGCTGATTCCCTACCTTCAATCATGTTTAGAAAACTAGACTCAGATTTCAGACGCAGGGAATGAAAGATAGTCTTGGAGACAGACACACCCCAATCCACTTGCACAGACTGAATGCTCTGGCCTGAGCTGTGGTCCACAAGTGCCTGAACAGAATCTTGAATCTAACAAGGGATCTCAGACCACCTGCAGTTCTCTCTTCTACCTGATGCCTCCACTGGGGGACTAGTAGTAAAAGTCTATTTTCTTTTTCTTTTTTTTCTGGTAGTAGCAGTCTTAGTTGCTCAGTTGCATCTGACTCTTTGCGACCCCATGAACTGCAGCCCACCAGGCTCCTCTGTCCATGGGATTCTCCAGGCAAGAATACTGGAGTGGGTAGTCATTTCCTCCTCCAGAGGGACCTTCCTGGCCCAAGGGTCACATTCGGGTCTCCCGCACTGCAGGCAGACTCTTCACAATCGGAGTCACCAGGGGACTAGGGCTCAACACAACCGAGGAGGGGGTAGCCAGGCTGCTGGGCACGGGGTGACAGAAGTGTTACTGGTTACCCCACCTAGCCGCACCTGCAGTGCTGTCCTTAGTAGATGTCAGATGTTTGCCCTGGAAACATTCAGGGTGCATTTTGACCAGAGGGATGTTTAAGTTGTGTCATGGAAGGATTCACGGGAAGGCTACATTCAAAGGTTTATGAAGAAATGGGGGTACAGTACTTAAAATCTAGATCACTCTGGATTTGAGAGGACAGGAGTTAGAAACAGATTTCAAGGTAAGTCTGGAGAGCAATTTGAAGACATGGCAGTGGTCTTAGGCTTGGGCAAGGTCCCTGTTCTCTCCAGGGACTGATGAAAAGGTCCAGCTTAGGCTTCTGAGCATGCTCCTCCACTGGGTAACGTCCTCCTCCTTATTCACTTATTTATTTATTTATAGCTCCCCTGGGTGGCTTCAGGATCTTAGTTCTCCATCCAAGGATCGAACCCTTTGCAGTGGAAGCACAGAATCTTAACCACAGGACCACCAGGGAATTTCTGACATCCTTTTGCCAGACCTCCGTAAGCCTTGGTCCGCAGTTCCAGACCAACAGCAAGGGCGCCACCTCCAGGCCAATTCCCAGAACTGTAGTTCTGTGACTGGGACTGATACTCTGGGTCACGTTCATACTAGGCAGTGTATCGGGGCAAAGGGTCACGGTTTCTGGGTTAGGACACCCTCTCCCAGTGCAGTTCTAGAATCTAGAGTTTCTTGGGGCTCAAGAATCTGAGTGGGTCATCCCTACTTTGCCACCCCCTTTGACCTCAGAAAAGAAAGGCCTCAGGTACCAGCCTCGCTCTGTGTTTTGTTTCAGGTCTTAACAATTCTGTTGTTTTTAACTTGACCTTGGCCTCCCCTAAATCAGCCTGGCCTGACATCCTCAAAGCCAACCCTTCCGGCCTGTCTCAAGAAGTTCCCAGTCTAAGTGACTTCCTTCTCTGTGACTCCACGTCAAGAAAGCCATGATGGGGGCTTCTCTGGTGGTTCAGTGGGTGAAGAGTCCACCTTACACTGGCAGGGGGCGCCGGTTCAATCCTTGGCACAAGAAGATCCCACATGCCGCGGAACAGCTGGACAGATGTGTCCAATTATGAGCCAGTGCTCTGGAGCGCATGTGCCCAGAGCCGGTGCTCTGCTACAGGAGAGGCCACTGCGATGGGAGGCCCACACAGGCATAAGTACAAAGATAGGCTGCTCAGAATGTTTGACCCCACCTAGCCGCACCTGCAGTGCTGTCCTTAGTAGATGTCAGATGTTTGCCCTGGAAACATTCAGGGTGCATTTTGACCAGAGGGATGTTTAAGTTGTGTCATGGAAGGATTCACGGGAAGGCTACATTCAAAGGTTTATGAAGAAATGGGGGTACAGTACTTAAAATCTAGATCACTCTGGATTTGAGAGGACAGGAGTTAGAAACAGATTTCAAGGTAAGTCTGGAGAGCAATTTGAAGACATGGCAGTGGTCTTAGGCTTGGGCAAGGTCCCTGTTCTCTCCAGGGACTGATGAAAAGGTCCAGCTTAGGCTTCTGAGCATGCTCCTCCACTGGGTAACGTCCTCCTCCTTATTCACTTATTTATTTATTTATAGCTCCCCTGGGTGGCTTCAGGATCTTAGTTCTCCATCCAAGGATCGAACCCTTTGCAGTGGAAGCACAGAATCTTAACCACAGGACCACCAGGGAATTTCTGACATCCTTTTGCCAGACCTCCGTAAGCCTTGGTCCGCAGTTCCAGACCAACAGCAAGGGCGCCACCTCCAGGCCAATTCCCAGAACTGTAGTTCTGTGACTGGGACTGATACTCTGGGTCACGTTCATACTAGGCAGTGTATCGGGGCAAAGGGTCCCGGTTTCTGGGTTAGGACACCCTCTCCCCAGTGCAGTTCTAGAATCTAGAGTTTCTTGGGGCTCAAGAATCTGAGTGGGTCATCCCTACTTTGCCACCCCGTTTGACCTCAGAAAAGAAAGGCCTCAGGTACCAGCCTCGCTCTGTGTTTTGTTTCAGGTCTTAACAATTCTGTTGTTTTTAACTTGACCTTGGCCTCCCCTAAATCAGCCTGGCCTGACATCCTCAAAGCCAACCCTTCCGGCCTGTCTCAAGAAGTTCCCAGTCTAAGTGACTTCCTTCTCTGTGACTCCACGTCAAGAAAGCCATGATGGGGGCTTCTCTGGTGGTTCAGTGGGTGAAGAGTCCACCTTACACTGGCAGGGGGCGCCGGTTCAATCCTTGGCACAAGAAGATCCCACATGCCGCGGAACAGCTGGACAGATGTGTCCAATTATGAGCCAGTGCTCTGGAGCGCATGTGCCCAGAGCCGGTGCTCTGCTACAGGAGAGGCCACTGCGATGGGAGGCCCACACAGGCATAAGTACAAAGATGGATGAAAATAAATAAATGAAAGTGGCCAAAAAAAAAAAAAAAAGAAAGCAAGCCATGATGGCTAATGCCAGTGACCTTATGGGGAAGACAGAACCTCTGGGGAACCAGCTGGCCTTCCAGGAAGGGTGTCCTTCACCTGACAGCCAGGTGTCCCCGAGACACACTCGACTCCTCTCATGCTTCAGCACAATTTTCAAAAACTGGGATTCTCACACTGGCCAGATGAACAAAACTGTGTAGCAGATATCCTGTCACAAAAGCTGAAGACGGCAGGGAAGTCTGCGCCCACAACCCCACAGCCTGAGAACTTTGCAGCCACACCAGCTAAACACACCTGTAAGACCATCAATCCATTTGTCTGAGACCCAGGTTTCCCCCAAGGTAAGGGAAGAAATGCACAGGACCCTCTTCCACCTGAACAGCCATCACTGTCCAGGCAGCCAGAACCTGCACATCGGCGGCAGGGTCAGATAAGACACGACTCAGCACGTCGCTAAGGATCATTCAAAATCCTGCACATGGTTCAAAAGAACTTTTGGTGGGATTTCCCTGGTGGCTCAGAGGTAAAGAGTCCTCCTGCCAATGCAGGAGACATGGGTTCAACCCCTGATCCGGGAGGATCTCACATGCCTCGGAGCAACTGAGCCTGAGCGCGGCAACTATTGGGCCTGTGCTCTAGAGCCCGAAAACTGAAACATAACTCACCGCAATGAGAACCCACACGCCGCAACTAGAGAGTGGCCCCGACTCATGGCAACTAGAGAAAAGCCTGCGTAGTCACAAAGACCCAGCACAGCCAAAAATACATACATAAATAAAATTGCTGTGTAAACAAAGAGGAGTTCGTTTTTTCTTTTCTCTAGAAAAAGAACTTTTGATGGTTCTGCAGTCTGGAAACCGTCCCTGAAGCCCATCAGCTCTTGAGCCACAGGTACTCTGGCTGGGGATAGAGAACAATGATCCTGAGGGCTAATACCCTCTGCAAGCCCCTTCGGCCCGTGAGCACCACATCATCATGGTGGGGAAGAGGATATCCTGACTAAGTGGGTGACTTCACACTCGACACTGGACCTTTCTTTCAGTTTCCTGGTGGAATACATAAGTCAAGCTCTAGAGAACGCTCTCTGCTCCCTGCCCACCAGGAAACACGGCCACACCACCCACCTTCACTGTGAATTCTGCTGACCGTTCACCACATTCCCACGCGCAGAAAACAGAGACACAGGCCTACCATGGCTTCCGTTTCTTGAACCTTCTAAATCAGTAACTATCTCACCAGCAAATACTTAGGACCGCAAACACTTGCATCCCAGAGATGTACATCAGAGTCACAGGAAGAGCTTTGGAAAACAAAAAAAGAAAAACAAAACAAAACAGAATCCCTGCCATAAATAGATATTTATGTGATCGTCTGATTTTCAACACAAACATCAAAGCAATCCTGTGGGGGCAGGCAAATGTTTCCAACAAATGTTACTGGGAAACTGGACATCCATTCTAGGTAAGAAAACCAGCAAACCTCCACCCCTTACTCTGTGCATGCGTAGTTGCTCAGTCACGTTCGACTCTTTTGCAACCCCATGGACGGTGGCCCACCAGGCTCCTCTGTCCATGGGATTTCCCAGGAAGAATGCCAGAGTGGGCTGCCATTTCCTACCCCACGCCGTGGGGATCTTCCCAGGGACTGAATCTGGGTCTCTTGCAGGTGGATTCTTTACCCCTGAGTCACCTGGGGAACCACTCTCCCTTACCTCACTTCATGCACCAAAATTAATTTAAGAAGAACCCTAGACTGAAATATGAAAGCTAAAACTAGAAAGCTTCTAGAAGACAGGAAAGTGTCTTCATCACTTGAGTATAGAGAAGTTTCCTAGGTCACAGAAAGCAATAATCATAAAAGTAAAGCAAATTAGACTGATCAAATTTTAAAACTTCTGCTCATCCAAAACCATTATTAAGAAAAAAAGACGTTATTAAGAAAATGAGTACATGAGCGACAGACTGAGTGGAAATAGTCTCAAAATACATATTTGACAAAGGAGAGGTATCCTGGACATTCAAAGAACTCGTAAAACTCAGTAATAGGCTTCCCTGATGACTCAGGAGCAAGAAATCCACTTATCAATGCAGGAAACAAGGGTTTGGTAGCCCTGGAGCAACGAAGCCTGCCTGCCACAACTATTGAGCCTGCGCTCTATATCCCGGGGTCTGCAACTCCTGGACCCACAGGCCCACGCTCTGTGACCCTTAGAGTCCACGCTCCACAAGAGAGGCCACCACAATGAGAAGCCTGCACACCGCAACTAGAGAGTTGCCCCTGCTCACCACAACTAGAGAGAAGTCCACACCACAACGAAGACTCAAATATTAAAAAAAAACACCTCAATAATAATAAAAAAATTCAATTTTTAAAATAGGAAAGGCATTTAAAAAGACATACCATAAGGGAAAACATGAATGGTCAATACATACATGAAAAAGTACTCTCCAAACATTTAGTCACCTGGGAAATGCAAGGTAAAATCACCATGAGATCTGTCTATACTCCCAACCAAAATGGCTGAAATTCAAGACTGAAAACACCAAATGTTGAAGAAGATAGGAGAGAAACCAGAGCTCTCATATATTTTTTTTTCTCCAGTGTATTCTTGGAGAGAGTTTAAAATAGCACAACAACATTGGGAAAATGTGTGACAGTTTCTCACAAAATTAAACATACACCTGACCCTCACGTGTTGGGCTTCCCTGGTGGCTCAGAAGGTAAAGAATCCGCCTGTCCTGCGGGAGACCTAGATTCAGTCCCTGGGTTGGGAAGATCCTCTGGAGAAGGCAAGGGCTACCCACTCCAGGATTCTTGCCTGGAGAATTCCATGGCTTGTCCATGGGGTTGCAAAGAGTTGGACATGACTGAGTGACTTTCATTTACCTTATAACAGCGAATTTATCCCTGTGTATTTACCCAAGAGAAGTGAAAACACATGCCCACACACAGACACACAGTTGTGCAGAAACGTATATGAAAGCTTTAATTGTAACAGCCCCAAAATGAAAATATGAATAGTTCAGGTGTCTAGGAGAATGGCTTATAAAATGTATTTCAAACAATGGATTAGTACTTACAGTAAAAAGGGACAACGACGAATCCACGTAACAACATAAATCCCCAAAACATTAAGCTAAGCAAAGGAAGCCAGACACAAGAATAGACATACAATTTCACTACATTTTGGTGAAGTTCTAGAACAGGTAAATCTATGGCGGGGGAAAAAAAAAATCACAATGGATTGCTACCTCTGGGGAGGTAGAGAAGGAATTGAATGGAATAGAGTAGGGGGTAATGTTTTGCATGTCCAGTGGCGTTGGGGTTATATGAGTGCATGTATTTGTTAAGCTCATCAAAGGGTATATTGAATATCCTTGCATTCCACTGTGTGTAAGTTTGACCTAAACAAAATTTAAAACCCATAATCAAATACATGATGTATATGATGAAGTACACGGAGGTTTGTAACTTACTTTGACATGTATAAAAAATAAGACAGGCCGGTGGATGAATAGAGAGGTGGGATAACTGGCTTGAGGTGTTCATCTATTCCTTTTTTTGTCTGTCATCCACCCCTTTCCACTGGGAACGTGCCCTCCTCCTCTCTATGGTTATGACGTGTTTTTTTTTTTTTCCTGTGAGAACATTTATTAATGAACAAGGTGAAGCACGATTCATAAAACATGATCTCAGTATCCACCGCTTAAGTGTAGCCCAGATTCAATATCAACCACCAGACTCTAGGCAGGCTTGTAGACTCAGCAGAGAAGACAATTAAAATGGATGTCTGGGACTTCCCTGTGGTCCAGTGGGTAGGGACACCGCCTTGCAGTGCTGGGGGCCAGGACCTGAGTGACTTTCCTCTGGAGAAGGGAAAGGCTACCTGCTGCAGTATTCTTGCCTGGAGAATTCCATGGTTTGTCCATGGGGTTGCAAAGAATTGGACATGACTGAGTGACTTTCATTTACCTTATAACAGCGAATTTATCCCTGTGTATTTACCCAAGAGAAGTGAAAACACATGCCCACACACAGACACACAGTTGTGCAGAAACGTATATGAAAGCTTTAATTGTAACAGCCCCAAAATGAAAATATGAATAGTTCAGGTGTCTAGGAGAATGGCTTATAAAATGTATTTCAAACAATGGATTAGTACTTACAGTAAAAAGGGACAACGACGAATCCACGTAACAACATAAATCCCCAAAACATTAAGCTAAGCAAAGGAAGCCAGACACAAGAATAGACATACAATTTCACTACATTTTGGTGAAGTTCTAGAACAGGTAAATCTATGGCGGGGGAAAAAAAAAATCACAATGGATTGCTACATCGGGGGAGGTAGAGAAGGAATTGAATGGAATAGAGTAGGGGGTAATGTTTTGCATGTCCAGTGGCGTTGGGGTTATATGAGTGCATGTATTTGTTAAGCTCATCAAAGGGTATATTGAATATCCTTGCATTCCACTGTGTGTAAGTTTGACCTAAACAAAATTTAAAACCCATAATCAAATACATGATGTATATGATGAAGTACACGGAGGTTTGTAACTTACTTTGACATGTATAAAAAATAAGACAGGCCGGTGGATGAATAGAGAGGTGGGATAACTGGCTTGAGGTGTTCATCTATTCCTTTTTTTGTCTGTCATCCACCCCTTTCCACTGGGAACGTGCCCTCCTCCTCTCTATGGTTATGACGTGTTTTTTTTTTTTTCCTGTGAGAACATTTATTAATGAACAAGGTGAAGCACGATTCATAAAACATGATCTCAGTATCCACCGCTTAAGTGTAGCCCAGATTCAATATCAACCACCAGACTCTAGGCAGGCTTGTAGACTCAGCAGAGAAGACAATTAAAATGGATGTCTGGGACTTCCCTGTGGTCCAGTGGGTAGGGACACCGCCTTGCAGTGCTGGGGGCGCCAGTTCGATCCCTGGCCTGGGAAGATCCCACGTGCCGTGGGGCGGCTGGACCGATGTGTCCAACTACCAAGCTGGAGCTCTGGAGCACATGCGCCCAGAGCCGGTGCTCTGTGACAACGGGGGCCACTGAGGTGGGAGGCCCACACGGGCCAAAGAACAAAGATGGATGAAAATAGATAAATGAAAGACCAATAGAAGAGGAAAAAAATAAATAAATAAGATGGATGTCTGGGGCCAGTGAAGGATTCACAAGACATACCTGGAATCTGCTGGGCAAGGGTGGGAACATAGCTGGGTCCTTGGAAACAGCCAGGGGACTACAGCTGGGTCTCTAGAAACAGCCAATGGACTGTATCTGGGTCTCTAGAAACAGTCCAGCACCACAGCTGGGTCTCTGGAAACAAGTGCTGCACCTTTTCTTCCAGGAGCTAGTTGACTGTGAGAAGGACCACATGCTTAAGGAATCTCCTAGAAGGTGATTGGGAGTCTCAGAATTCCAGCTCTTGCCTGAAGGAGAATTGACTGAGTGTCTTTCCAGAAAGGCATGATTCCACAGGGGAACCCTCCAAATGTTCACTTCAGGCTTTTGCAAGGATGACTACCCGCGTCTTAAATGCAGAGGTCAGGTGGGCCTGGGGTCAGTGTCTGGCGATGGCTGCATATGTGCTGGACTTGGTCAGGGGCTCTGTGGACGGCAGGGACATTGCTGTGGCCACCCTCTGGGTAAGGGTCTGGTGGTTCGGCTGGGCATAGGTCACTTCCTCCTGGGGGTCTCCTGCAGCAGGGGTCAAGGTGTCCACCTCTCCGTCCATCTCAGGAAGTCTATCAATGGGAGCCAGATCTGGAGTCCCATCCACGGCTGGGTGGAGCTCTCCTGGCGGAGGCTCCTCGCCTTTGCTTCCGGGGGGCCCTTGTTTCCTCCAGCGCACTGATGCCATGAGGAAGAGACAAAGGAGAAAGGTCACAGAGACCCCAGTGAGAATATACACCTGCTCCATCAACAGGCCCGGACTCTTATCACCCAGAGGATGTCTGCATGGGCTCCCCGTACAAAGAGGCAGAAGGAACCAAGGCCCGATCACTTCCTTCTAGGTTCGCACCCCAGGCGAAGAGTGCCCTCTCTGATCTCTTCTGCTTTCCACAGGCATCCCTGATGGGGTAGAACTGCTCCTCTGTGAGTGAGGAAGCCAAGACTCCACGTCCTCCAGCAACCTGAAGCCCAGGTCCTGGGCAATGGAACAGATAGAGCACCAGCCGCTCTGATGTGCTTTTTTTTTTTTTTAATTTTTTTATTTTGGGCGGGGTTGGCTTGGGGAGGGGTGGTCAGTGGACGGCCCACTTCTACTTTTCTTCCATTTCTCCATTTTTCATCTGTCTTTGTTCTCTGGCTCCTGTGGGCCTCCCATTGCGGTGGCGTCTGTCGTCGCAGAGCGCCGGCTCTGGGCGCATGTGCTCCAGAGCTCCGGCTCGGTAATTGGACACATCCGTCCAGGCGCTCCGCGGCACGTGGGATCTTCCCAGGCCAGGGATCGAACTGGCGCCCCCTGCACTGCAAGGCGGTGTCCTTACCCACTGGACCACCAGGGGAAGCCCCTCTGATGTGCTTTTAAGCAAAAGTTCCCACCTGTCCAGTCCGGAGTGAGTGTTTTAGCCAATTTGTTCATGGGAGATTAATAACAACAAAAAACAGATCTCAAGTGGCTTCACACAGTAAGGGTTTATTTCTTGGTGATATAATGCTACTGGAACAAAGTGAAGAGAAAGTAAACTGACTCTTTTTTCTTTTTCGTAAACTGCCTTTTGATGAGGGTGGAAGAGGAGAGTGAAAAAGTTGGTTTAACACTCAGTATTCATAAACAAATAAACAAACAAACAACTCAGCATTCAGGGGCTTCCCTGGTAGCTCAGTGGTAAAGAGTTCACCTGCCAATGCAGGAGACACGAGTTTGATCCCTGACCCAGGAAGATCCCACATGCTGTGGAGAAACTAAGCCCGGGAGCCACAACTATGGAGACTGTGCTCTGGAGCCTTGGAGCCACAACTATGGAGCCCACGTGCCACAACTACTGAAGCCTGTGAGCCCTAGAGGAAGAGACAAAGGAGAAAGGTCACAGAGACCCCAGTGAGAATATACACCTGCTCCATCAACAGGCCCGGACTCTTATCACCCAGAGGATGTCTGCATGGGCTCCCCGTACAAAGAGGCAGAAGGAACCAAGGCCCGATCACTTCCTTCTAGGTTCGCACCCCAGGCGAAGAGTGCCCTCTCTGATCTCTTCTGCTTTCCACAGGCATCCCTGATGGGGTAGAACTGCTCCTCTGTGAGTGAGGAAGCCAAGACTCCACGTCCTCCAGCAACCTGAAGCCCAGGTCCTGGGCAATGGAACAGATAGAGCACCAGCCGCTCTGATGTGCTTTTTTTTTTTTTTTTTAATTTATTTATTTTGGGCGGGGGTTGGGTTGGGGAGGGAGGGGAGTGGGCGGGCCACTTCTATTTTTCTTCCATTTCTCCATTTTTCATCTGTCTTTGTTCTCTGGCTCCTGTGGGCCTCCCATTGCGGTGGCGTCTGTCGTCGCAGAGCGCCGGCTCTGGGCGCATGTGCTCCAGAGCTCCGGCTCGGTAATTGGACACATCCGTCCAGGCGCTCCGCGGCACGTGGGATCTTCCCAGGCCAGGGATCGAACTGGCGCCCCCTGCACTGCAAGGCGGTGTCCTTACCCACTGGACCACCAGGGGAAGCCCCTCTGATGTGCTTTTAAGCAAAAGTTCCCACCTGTCCAGTCCGGAGTGAGTGTTTTAGCCAATTTGTTCATGGGAGATTAATAACAACAAAAAACAGATCTCAAGTGGCTTCACACAGTAAGGGTTTATTTCTTGGTGATATAATGCTACTGGAACAAAGTGAAGAGAAAGTAAACTGACTCTTTTTTCTTTTTCGTAAACTGCCTTTTGATGAGGGTGGAAGAGGAGAGTGAAAAAGTTGGTTTAACACTCAGTATTCATAAACAAATAAACAAACAAACAACTCAGCATTCAGGGGCTTCCCTGGTATCTCAGTGGTAAAGAGTCTGCCTGCCAATGCAGGAGACACGAGTTTGATTCCTGATCCAGGAAGATCCCACATGCTGTGGAGCAACAAAACCCGTGAGCCACAGCTATTGAGCCTGTGCTCTAGAGCCTCAGAACTGCAACTATTGAGCCCACGTGCCACAACTACTGAAGCCTGTGTGCCCTAGAGCCTGAGTTCTACAATAAGAAAAATCACTGCAACAAGAAGCCTGCTCATCTCAGCTCGAGAGTAGCCCCCACTCCTTGCAATTAGAGAAGAGCCTACAGTGGCAGTGAAAACCCAGGATAGCCAATAAAAACAAAAGAAAACAAAAAAAAACTCAGCATTCAGAAAACTATGATCATGGCATCTGGTCCCATCACTTCAGGGCAAATCAAAAAGGAAAAAGGGAAAGCAATGATGGGTTTTATTTTCCTAGGCTCTAAAATCACTGTAGACAGTGACTGCAGCCATGAAATTAAAAGACACTTGCTCCTTGGAAGGAAAGCCATAACAAACCTAGACAGTGCATTAAAAATCAGAGACATCACTTTGCTGACAAAGGTCCATATGGTCAAAGCTATGGTTTTCCCAGTAGTGATGTACGGATGTTAGTCATGTAACGATGTGAGAGTTGGATCCTGAAAAAGGCTGAGCGCCGAAGAATCGATGCTTTCAAACTGTGGTGCTGGAGGAGACTCTTTAGAGTCCCTTGGACTGCAAGCAGATCAAACCAATCAATCTAAAAGGAAATCAACTGTGAATATTCATTGGAAGAACTGATGCTGAAGTTCCAGTACCTTAGCCAACTGATGCAAAGAGCCAACTCACTGGAAAAGACCCTGATGCTGGGAAAGACAGAGGTAGAAGAAGGAGGCAACAGAGGATGAGATGGTTGGATGGCATAACTGACTCAATGGACGTGAGTTTGAGCAAACTCCAGGAGACAGTGAAGGACAGGGAAGCCTGGCATGCCACAGTTCACGGGGTCACAAAGAGCTGGACATAACTTAGCAACTGAACGACAATACCTGAACATGAGGCTCCACATGATGCGCATATGACCTAGGCAGACTGATCAGAATCTTCCTGGGGAATCGTTGTGGATAATGGGAGGCCCTGGGAGGACTAGTGTTATGCTGCTCTTGTTAGCACAGCATTGACAGGGCTTCTTCCCCCCCCCCGAGAGCGAGGGAGGGAGGAAGGCTGCCAGAGAACAAAGGCAGAGGCAGGGACAGTCAAGGAACTCAAATCCCTGGGGTCCTGCTTTGAGTTTCTGGATCCAGAATCAGCTCCTTGGACACATTCTTTTGCTGGAGCCAGTCTGTGTTGGATTTCTGTCACTTGCAACTAAAGGAGTCCTGACTAATAATGCCCAAGGGATAAGAAGACGTACTAAAAGTGTCTGAAACATTTTTTCTAGATTGCTCTATAAAATAACCTAGATGTCATGTGAGGCATTTCAGTTTTCCAATTAAAAAAAAAATCCTTCTTTTGTTTGGCTGCACCTTGAGGCTTGCTGGATCTTCGTTCTCTGACCAGGGATTAAACCTGGGCCATGGAAGTGAAAGCACTGAGTCTAACCACTGGATCACCAGAGAATTCCCTGTATTTCCCAATTTTTGTTTTTCATAACTTATATGTACTTCTTCATTCTTAGATATCTTACTTTTACTTTTGAGAAAATTATGCCTAGCACTTTTACTATAGCAAGCACTAAGTTAAGTTACATTAATTAAACTACATTATGTTAGAACGTTTGGGTTTTATACTTTAAAAAATTCAATATAAGTGAAAATTCAAAGCTTACAGATAAAAGTGAAGTGAAAAGTAAAATCTTTCCTCCTTATCACATACTCCTCTCCCTAAAGGCAAACAGCTTCTTGGGCTTTCTTCCAGAAAAAAAAAAACAAAACAGTAATTATATATGTGAGAATGTGATTAATGTGTGTGTATTAACAAGTTCTTAATTATACATCCTTTTATAGCTGTTTTTAGGTGTAATGGTTCTAAGCAAAGATTCCAGGTGTAAGAGGCACTCCTTAAACCCTTAAGCCATGAAGCAGAGGAAGAACCATTCACCCTCCAGGAGAGAGACCAGGTGCGGTGGGCTGGGGCATCTCCCCGAGAATTGCAACTGAACGACAATACCTGAACATGAGGCTCCACATGATGCGCAATGACCTAGGCAGACTGATCAGAATCTTCCTGGGGAATCGTTGTGGATAATGGGAGGCCCTGGGAGGACTAGTGTTATGCTGCTCTTGTTAGCACAGCATTGACAGGGCTTCTTCCCCGAGGCGAGGGAGGGAGGAAGGCTGCCAGAGAACAAAGGCAGAGGCAGGGACAGTCAAGGAACTCAAATCCCTGGGGTCCTGCTTTGAGTTTCTGGATCCAGAATCAGCTCCTTGGACACATTCTTTTGCTGGAGCCAGTCTGTGTTGGATTTCTGTCACTTGCAACTAAAGGAGTCCTGACTAATAATGCCCAAGGGATAAGAAGACGTACTAAAAGTGTCTGAAACATTTTTTCTAGATTGCTCTATAAAATAACCTAGATGTCATGTGAGGCATTTCAGTTTTCCAATTAAAAAAAAAATCCTTCTTTTGTTTGGCTGCACCTTGAGGCTTGCTGGATCTTCGTTCTCTGACCAGGGATTAAACCTGGGCCATGGAAGTGAAAGCACTGAGTCTAACCACTGGATCACCAGAGAATTCCCTGTATTTCCCAATTTTTGTTTTTCATAACTTATATGTACTTCTTCATTCTTAGATATCTTACTTTTACTTTTGAGAAAATTATGCCTAGCACTTTTACTATAGCAAGCACTAAGTTAAGTTACATTAATTAAACTACATTATGTTAGAACGTTTGGGTTTTATACTTTAAAAAATTCAATATAAGTGAAAATTCAAAGCTTACAGATAAAAGTGAAGTGAAAAGTAAAATCTTTCCTCCTTATCACATACTCCTCTCCCTAAAGGCAAACAGCTTCTTGGGCTTTCTTCCAGAAAAAAAAAAACAAAACAGTAATTATATATGTGAGAATGTGATTAATGTGTGTGTATTAACAAGTTCTTAATTATACATCCTTTTATAGCTGTTTTTAGGTGTAATGGTTCTAAGCAAAGATTCCAGGTGTAAGAGGCACTCCTTAAACCCTTAAGCCATGAAGCAGAGGGGAGAGAACGCATTCACCCCTCCAGGAGAGAGACCAGGTGCGGTGGGCTGGGGGCATCTCCCCAGAGGACCCCTGCCTGAGAGGTGGGCAGAAGGATATTTTAATGGGTCGACACCATTGATTCATTGTTATTTTGCAAGAATTCTGCTCTTTCTTTGCAGCCCACTACCCTTGGATCAGGAAGATCCCCTGGAGGAGAGCATAGCCTCCCACTCCAGTATTCTTGCCTGGAGAATCCCCACGGACAGAGGAGCCCGGCGGGCTACAGTCCACAGGACTGCACAGAGTTAGACATGGCTGCGGTGACTAAGTGTGCACAGCATGATGGTTTTAGGTCTTCTTTAGTGTTTGCCATTTTGTAACAAGCTTCTTTCTGGATTGTTGCATAGCCCCTCTTGTCATTATTTCTTCTCTGATTAAAAATACCCATTGGCTAGGGACTTCCCTGCTGGTTCAGGGGCTAAGACTCTGAGCTCTCCCATTGCAGGGGACCCATCTTTGATTCCTGATGAGGGAACTAGATCCCACCTGCTGCCACTAAGAGCTCACGCGCTGCAACTAAAGATCCCACATGCCACAACTAAGACCTGGCACCGCCAAATAAAGAAAGAAATATTTAAAGAAATAACTCGTTGGCTAATGCTTTTCACAAGTGTTCCTTTTTCTGTGCTGTTTTCATCTGGAGTTCCTTTTCGGTTCCTTCACCTCTGTGGTGGGTGCCCCTGGGGTCCTGGAATGCGGGCATGCCAGGACGCACAGAGGTGCCTGGAGTCTTGCTGTCTCTAGAATGAGTCATCTCCTGGGAAAGAATGAATCCCGGGGACGACAGCTTCAGGTGGACAAACCTGGCACCTGAATGAGCTTCGGGTGACAGAGCGTAGAGGTGATGCTGGTCAGTCTTACCTGGGTGGTCCCTGAACCGGCCGCCCGGAACCCAGGGTCCCTGGCCTGAACTGCCTCGATTTCCAGGCTATGTATGAACAAAATCTGGAAGAGCTGTTTCCAGCATAAAGTGTACAAGACCTAGGACTGGAAGCAATCAGGTTTCCTTTCATTGTGGCCACATGATCAAGTGTGTTGGTTAAGTACAGAGAGTGGCCTCGCTTCCCACGCCTGCACGCGTTTATCATGGTAGACAGCGCGCTTCTGCCTGCTGAGTTTGCCAGAGAACGTGATCAAGCTTCGGCCACCTGCTCATCGATGATGGCAGTACTCATCGTTGTTGTTTAGTTGTTCAGTCGTGTCCAACTCTTTTATGAACCCATGGACTGTAGCACCAGGCTCCTCTGCCTTTGGATTTCCCAGGCAAGAATAATGAAGTGGGTTGCCATTTCCTTCTCCAACGGATCTTCCCAACTCAGGGATGGAACCTGAGTCTTCGGCGCTGCAGGTAGATTCGTTACTGCTGAGCCCCTGGGTAAGCCCTGGTGGTATTCATGCACGATGGTTATTTCCATGTTATCAACCCTGCTAAGTGGCAGTACCCAGTTACTCCGTCAAACATTCACCTGGGTGCTGCTGCAAAGGTATTTGGTAGATATGATTACTGGCATTTACAATCAACTGAGTTTAGGTAAAGGAGATTATCCTTGATAATCTGGGTGGGCTGCATTTAATCAGTTGAAAGGCCTTAAAGAACAGAACTGAGATTTCCCCCGAGGAAGAAGAAATTTATCTGTGGAGTAGCTCTTGCCCCAGAGCTAAGCCGATTCCTGGTGGAAGATTTCTTTATGTAAACACCTTTCCTACCAATTCTGCTTCTCTGGTAGAAACCCAATAGCAGAAATACTATGGCAGCGGCAGTGCCAACGGGAGGCCGTGGTTGGGGCATTTTGTGGAGATGGCAGGGCCTGGGTGCTACCAGACAACAGGGCAAGAGGAAACCCCACGTCTCCCTCACAGGCAGTGGGGGTCACTGAAAACAGTGAGGGTGAGGGAAACAGCAGGCGCCTCGAGGAAGAAGACAAGGGGAACATGTTTGCTGGGGAACGTGCCTGCATACTGTCTGGGGACAGGTCCCAAGATGACTGAGGCAGTGCAGTGGGAGGTCCTTCCTCATCAGCAGGTGCCAGTGGGGAACTCAAACAAACGTTAATCTTCACGTGACCCCGTTTGTAGCTTGAGAACACTGTGATGCCAAGAAACACTCTGCTTGAGTCCTCGCAGGAAGCAGATGGCACGCTCAAATTAGGACGGCGCAACGAGTTTTGACAAATGGACTGTCTACTTGAGGCTGGGCGGAGTATAAGGATATCATAAGGAGCAGCCCAAGACTCCTGGGGCTGGAAACAGTCCAACCGTCACCTCCTCTGGGCTGAAGGGACGAGAGGAAAGATGTTGGAATCAGAGCTGTGTACAGAAAGCTGTCCCTTGAGGCCTCTTCCTTGGAGGGACAGCCAGAGCAAGGCAAGCTCTTAGGAGTTGAGGGAATAAATCACTCTGATCTTCCTCTTTTGGGGATTTCACTGGAGGTTCAGTGGTTAAGACTCTGAGCTTCCACTGCAGGTGGTGGGAACACAGGTTCCATCGCTGGTTGGGGAACTAAGAGCCCACATATGCTGCAGTACGGCCAAAAAAAGAAAAACAATTAAGATATCTTAATCTTTTTCTTCCCCTGGTCTCTTGTCTGGGCCCCTCCCAACCAGCAGCCAGGGTCCCAGGAGCCTGTTCGTCTGGTACATGTAGGTCAGCCTCGAGGCAGAGAGCAGGATGGAGGATGATCTGGCGGGGCAGAGAAATGCTGTCTGGTCCCACAGATTCCACGGGAATACTGAACCAGAAAGTGTCTTTCCTGCCTTGGAAAGGTGGTGGTGGTGTTTCTGTTTTTTTTTAGCATTATGTTACATTTATAGTTTCTCTTTGTTCTGGTAGTTCTCAAGCAGGGACGCCAGTGTTCCCCGGGAGGGTAATGGAAACGTGTGTGGGCAGCTTCTTTTTTCTCTGCTTGTCTCGATGACTTGGGGGCACATTTGGCATTTTCTGGGTGGAGGCCAGGAATGCTGTTTTGCCCCACTAAGGAAGAGTCCTAAAGAATGAATAACTTGTTGAGAGGCCCGGAGGGCAGGAGGGGCTCCACCAGGGAGGGCAGCAGGAAGCACAGTGGCATACTGTCTGGGGACAGGTCCCAAGATGACTGGGGCAGTGCAGTGGGAGGTCCTTCCTCATCAGCAGGTGCCAGTGGGGAACTCAAACAAACGTTAATCTTCACGTGACCCGTTTGTAGCTTGAGAACACTGTGATGCCAAGAAACACTCTGCTTGAGTCCTCGCAGGAAGCAGATGGCACGCTCAAATTAGGACGGCGCAACGAGTTTTGACAAATGGACTGTCTACTTGAGGCTGGGCGGAGTATAAGGATATCATAAGGAGCAGCCCAAGACTCCTGGGGCTGGAAACAGTCCAACCGTCACCTCCTCTGGGCTGAAGGGACGAGAGGAAAGATGTTGGAATCAGAGCTGTGTACAGAAAGCTGTCCCTTGAGGCCTCTTCCTTGGAGGGACAGCCAGAGCAAGGCAAGCTCTTAGGAGTTGAGGGAATAAATCACTCTGATCTTCCTCTTTTGGGGATTTCACTGGAGGTTCAGTGGTTAAGACTCTGAGCTTCCACTGCAGGTGGTGGGGAACACAGGTTCCATCGCTGGTTGGGGAACTAAGAGCCCACATATGCTGCAGTACGGCCAAAAAAAGAAAAACAATTAAGATATCTTAATCTTTTTCTTCCCCTGGTCTCTTGTCTGGGCCCCTCCCAACCAGCAGCCAGGGTCCCAGGAGCCTGTTCGTCTGGTACATGTAGGTCAGCCTCGAGGCAGAGAGCAGGATGGAGGATGATCTGGCGGGGCAGAGAAATGCTGTCTGGTCCCACAGATTCCACGGGAATACTGAACCAGAAAGTGTCTTTCCTGCCTTGGAAAGGTGGTGGTGGTGTTTCTGTTTTTTTTTAGCATTATGTTACATTTATAGTTTCTCTTTGTTCTGGTAGTTCTCAAGCAGGGACGCCAGTGTTCCCCGGGAGGGTAATGGAAACGTGTGTGGGCAGCTTCTTTTTTCTCTGCTTGTCTCGATGACTTGGGGGCACATTTGGCATTTTCTGGGTGGAGGCCAGGAATGCTGTTTTGCCCCACTAAGGAAGAGTCCTAAAGAATGAATAACTTGTTGAGAGGCCCGGAGGGCAGGAGGGGCTCCACCAGGGGAGGGCAGCAGGAAGCACAGTGGCTAGACCCGGGGCCTCTGGAAGAAAGCTGGTTATGCTTTTGGCTAAGATCCTTGGGTGGCTTATAGCTACATGGGAGCTGGAGGGGCTGCCATGTATGAAAGAGACGGGTCAGAGGTTGGGAGCACTGAACCAATGGGGAGAAGATGCATGGTTCAGTAAACAAGGCATCAGAGGTCTAGAGCCAGGCCAGCAGATGTTTCAGGAACACCTGTAGGCAAGGTGGGCCAGTGGGTTTACACCAGAATGCCAAGGTCAAATTCAGAGGAAGGAGGGCACTCTAGGCTCATACGGCACCTGCATGGATGGATGTCCTGGGCTCAGGTGACGACACCAGCTTTTTCCCTTCCCTGCAGTCCCCGTGGGGTTATCTCCTTGTCAGGTGGGTTCAGGTAAGATGAGTGTTAGCATCTGACAAGGCAGGAGGTGACGAGGAGGGCCCAGTGCTGGAGAAAGCACTGTCTAAAAGATCCTGCTGCCTTTACTTCTGTGCGGTTGACTTGGGGACAGAGTGGCGGCTCTAGGAACCAGGGCAGTATGAAGTGTGCAGGTGGAGGCAGCAGGGGGCGCTACTGGGCCTTCTAGAGGTGGGCAGTGGGCGAAGTCAAAGGGTCGGCTTTATATACTGAATATAAGATGCATCCCAACTTCAGAGATAATATAAGAAAAAAAAGAACGTCTTGGAAATGACAAAATACACAGTTCTTTTACTTGGTTCTCTCAGTAACCTTAAGAAATGCAAGTGATAATATGCCCATTGTATCAATGGAAAAAATCAGGCTCACAGAGAGTGGGTAGCATCCCAAGTTCCCAAGTTGCAGTGCCCAGTTCTCCTGTCTTATGTCTCCAGTATCTCCTTTTTAAAGAGCCCGCCTGCCAGTGCAAAAGACCTAAGAGACATGGGTTTGATTCCTGAGTAGGGAAGATTCCCTGGAGGAAAGCACGGTAACCCATTCCAGTATTCTTGTCTGGAGAAACCCTGGACCAAGTAGCCTGGTGGGCTACAGTCCATAGCATTGAAAAGAGCTGGACACGACTGAAGCGACTAAGCACGGACACACATATTTATGGTTTAGGTTTCTTCATGGTTTTGGAAGCCGGTGCAACATTAAAGTGGATTTCGAACAAAGAAGAAACTTCATCACTAACCCCACCACCTTAGGACTATTTCCAGAGTTACGCAGTCACTCTTGTTACTTATTTGTCGAGCATTTACTACGTGCCAACTGCTGCACGTACATCACTGTGCACAGTGTTCTTAGTTACAATCATCCTCATTCTATCACACACCCAGCTTAAAAGAGCAGGCTCAAAAAAAGAGCAGGCTCACAACTGACTCAAATATTATTTATGTGTTCATATAATCTTTATCATTAGAATTTAAAAAAACCCAATACATTAAAAAAAATTGAAAATAAGAAAAAAAGATCTACCCAACCTCTAAGAACACATTACCTTTACTGTGTAAGTCTCAATGTACTTTTATAGAAAACAGTAATCACATATCCTGCTTTTCCTAAGAGGTGACGAGGAGGGCCCAGTGCTGGAGAAAGCACTGTCTAAAGATCCGCTGCTTATCTGTGCTGTTGACTTGGGGACAGAGTGGCGGCTCTAGGAACCAGGGCAGTATGAAGTGTGCAGGTGGAGGCAGCAGGGGGCGCTACTGGGCCTTCTAGAGGTGGGCAGTGGGCGAAGTCAAAGGGTCGGCTTTATATACTGAATATAAGATGCATCCCAACTTCAGAGATAATATAAGAAAAAAAAGAACGTCTTGGAAATGACAAAATACACAGTTCTTTTACTTGGTTCTCTCAGTAACCTTAAGAAATGCAAGTGATAATATGCCCATTGTATCAATGGAAAAAATCAGGCTCACAGAGAGTGGGTAGCATCCCAAGTTCCCAAGTTGCAGTGCCCAGTTCTCCTGTCTTATGTCTCCAGTATCTCCTTTTTAAAGAGCCCGCCTGCCAGTGCAAAAGACCTAAGAGACATGGGTTTGATTCCTGAGTAGGGAAGATTCCCTGGAGGAAAGCACGGTAACCCATTCCAGTATTCTTGTCTGGAGAAACCCTGGACCAAGTAGCCTGGTGGGCTACAGTCCATAGCATTGAAAAGAGCTGGACACGACTGAAGCGACTAAGCACGGACACACATATTTATGGTTTAGGTTTCTTCATGGTTTTGGAAGCCGGTGCAACATTAAAGTGGATTTCGAACAAAGAAGAAACTTCATCACTAACCCCACCACCTTAGGACTATTTCCAGAGTTACGCAGTCACTCTTGTTACTTATTTGTCGAGCATTTACTACGTGCCAACTGCTGCACGTACATCACTGTGCACAGTGTTCTTAGTTACAATCATCCTCATTCTATCACACACCCAGCTTAAAAGAGCAGGCTCAAAAAAAAAAGAGCAGGCTCACAACTGACTCAAATATTATTTATGTGTTCATATAATCTTTATCATTAGAATTTAAAAAAACCCAATACATTAAAAAAAATTGAAAATAAGAAAAAAAGATCTACCCAACCTCTAAGAACACATTACCTTTACTGTGTAAGTCTCAATGTACTTTTATAGAAAACAGTAATCACATATCCTGCTTTTCCTAACATCATCTCATTAGCCTTTCCTCATTTTGTTACCCAGTCTTGCAAAAGAGCCTTTGCTCATAGACATTTCCAGCCTTACTGGCATTCTCCACGTTTTCCCTGCAGCTGACTTCTTAAGCATTGCTGGAAAAATGCCAAAATGATTGTCTGAGTTGGGGTTTGTTCTAAGTAGTTTCTTGTGCCAAGAACGGCCTGGCTCTGTGGGGCCTCCGCCTGCAGAACTCAGTCCTGAGAAGGGATTCTCCTCCCTGAGCCACTCAGGAAGGGCTGGGGCGTGGAGATCAGCTTAGCTTTGCTGCTTCCCCTGCACCTCTCACCGGCCCTCTCTTCTATCTCATCACGGATCCCACTTCTTTGTTGTTGGAGTCAGACAGTCCTGGGCTCGGCCACTCCGTGGAGCGACCGCAGGTGAGTCACCCTGCCTCTTTGACCCTCCCTGTCTGTGCAGCACCGTCTCCACGGGGCTGCTGTCCACAGGGAGCGCAGTGGGTAATGACTGTGCTGGGCTGTCATTCCGCGTTCAGGGTTGGATCTCCTTCGCCAAGTCCCTCTGCCTGTACCTGGCCTGTAGATTCACAGTCCTGCGAGCAAACTGTGACTGAGTTTGGCTCTGGTGAACCAGTTCCTCTGGGTATGAGGTTCCACACCCAGAGTTCCTTGACTCTGTCTCCTCAAGCTCGATCTCTTGTTTTGACTTCCTTACGGGAAGTGCTGCTCCTCTTTCTGACCAGTAGCAACCTCCCCAGGTCCCACACTTCCTCAGCCCCATCACATTTTTGCTACCCTGGGCCTTCCCCTCTTTGCCCTGCCTCTCCTGACATAAGCGCCCCTCCATACATGCATTGTGACCTGGGGACACCCGCCACTCAGGACCATGCTCCTTATGTACTCTGCCCGCTTGTCACGTGACGGCACACAGCAAAGTGTTGTCTACATGCACACTTTGCTGTGTTCAGAAAGCAATCTGATGTTACTAAGATCAATACAGAAAAAATATAACCTTATATGCATATGGAAATTAACACTACATGCAAGGTAACTGCTGGGAAGTGATCACCTTTGATTATTGCAACAGTCTCCTGGGCTAAATTCCCTAAGGTAAATAAGAATGGTTTAGGGACCTTCCCTGGAGTGGTTGAGACGCTGCACTTTCAATGCAGAGGACGAGGTTGGTAGTGGAACTAAGATCCCGCATGTCATGCAGCCAAAAGGTCAAAAAAATAAAAATAAAAAAAGAACAGTTCAGTTTCTGCTTCTTTCGTTCTTTGGCCCTGCTATATGGTTTTTTGAGTCCCTTGGACTGCAAAGAGATTAAATCAGCCAATCCTAAAGGAAATCAACCCTGAATATTCATTGGAAGGATGGAAGCTCCAGGCCACTTGATACAAAAAGCCAACTCACTGGAAAAGACCCTGATGCCGGGAAGGATTGAGGGCAGGAGAAGAGGGAGACAGAAGACAAGATGGTTGGATGGCGTCACCACCTCAGCGAACATAAATTTGCACAAACTCTGGGAGATGATGAAGGACAGGGATGCCTGGTGTGCTCCAGTCTGCGGGGTCACAAAAGTCAGACGCGACTTAGCGACTGAACGACACGGTTTGTGGATCTTAGTTCTCTGACCAGGGACTGAATCTGAGCCGTTGGCAATGAACGCGCCGAGTCTTAATCACTGGACTGCCAGGGAATTCCCATTAGCTTCTTTTGAAGATGGAAAATTAAGGTGCAGAGAAGTGGACTGCCCAAGTTTGTTGACTTCGTGTCAGCGCTAAAATGAGGATGCTGTGCCTTCTAATGTAGTACTTGCCCCGCTCTCCTGCTCGAATAGCTAACAGCCCCTTCACCCTCCCTGTGATATCTGCAATTTAGAAGAAGAATCCAAATGAATGACTCCAAATGAGTTTGTCTTTTCTGGCCAGCCACAGGAAAAGAGGAAGAACTTGAAATAGTAAAGTCATGCAATAGGAAAATGTTATTCCTAGGGCTATGTTGAAGACTGCAAAAGCTAGCGGCTGTGACTGCTACATTTTAAATAGGAGGAATAGGAGAGAGAGTGACTCTGAGGACAGCAAGGAGAGACACAGAGGGAGAAAGAATGTTTCATCTGTGGGCTAGAAGAAAGTCTCCCCAACCTGCTACCTTCCTGTTACTGACAAGGCAACCAGCCTCTGCATCTGGTTTTCACAAAGACCAACTGGGAGACCAGGTCCAGGGGCTGGATGGTCTGTTGGGCTTAATATACTCTGGGTTCTAGAGGGGTAAGGTAGACATCTGATGGAGTCAGCAGAAATCAGGGCGCCGGAAATCTATCATATACGTATATGTATAGCTGATCCACTTTGCTGTACAGCAGAAACTAACGCAGCACTGTAAATCAACTATACTCCAATAAAAAGCTTAATAATAAAATAAAAAAGAGGCAATCATTATATAAGATATTTCTCCATGCATATATAGTTTTTCTTTGGATAAATAGTATCATGTTACATTCGTTGGTTTGAAGTCTGTTTATTTCTACTCAATGTGTCATGTATATTTTACCATGCAAATAAATATTCTTATAGAACATGATTTGTTTGTTTGTTTTTGTTGCTTCTAAGTCATTGTTTATTTTTCATCCATCTTTATTTTTTGGCATGTGTGGGCCTCCCATCACAGTGGCCTCTCTCGTTGCTGAGCACCAGCTCTGGGCGCATGCACTCCAGAGCACTGGCTTGTAATTAGACACATTGGTCCAGCCGCTCCTCGACATGTGGGATCTTCCAGGGCCAGGGATTGAACCCGTGCCCCTTGCACTGCAAGGTGGACTCTTTAGCCACTGGACCAGCAGGGAAATCCTACAAAGTGATTTTTAGTGGGTGCACAGAATGAGTCTTTTTATGAATGGTTACTCCTCTATAGTTGGCTCTTTAGCTGGTGTATGTTTTTTTTTTTGCTACTGTAACACTATGATGAACATCCTTTTCATACACATCTTTGTACACATCTCTGATAAATTCCTAGAAATGGAATTTTTAAAGATATGCACGTTTTAAGGCTTTTGAGGTATACTGATAAACTGTCCTCCAGAAAGACTACACAACAACAGCATATGAAAATGCCAACACTAAATCACATAAAGTCCCCCTGGAAAAACCTGTACATTATACTGTGAGAGTCTTACTAAAAATTCAGAGTCTTGCGGGGAGGGAAGATTGGACACTAGGTATGGAGAGACCAACAAGGAAACCTACACTATCATATGTAATAAGAGATTACCACAGTGATTAAGCTGTAAGACTAAGAGAACCTACATGGGGACTAAGCATCAACCTGGGGGTGGGTGGTCTGTTGGGCTTAATATACTCTGGGTTCTAGAGGGTAAGGTAGACATCTGATGGAGTCAGCAGAAATCAGGCGCGAAATCTATCATATACGTATATGTATAGCTGATCCACTTTGCTGTACAGCAGAAACTAACGCAGCACTGTAAATCAACTATACTCCAATAAAAAGCTTAATAATAAAATAAAAAAGAGGCAATCATTATATAAGATATTTCTCCATGCATATATAGTTTTTCTTTGGATAAATAGTATCATGTTACATTCGTTGGTTTGAAGTCTGTTTATTTCTACTCAATGTGTCATGTATATTTTACCATGCAAATAAATATTCTTATAGAACATGATTTGTTTGTTTGTTTTTGTTGCTTCTAAGTCATTGTTTATTTTTCATCCATCTTTATTTTTTGGCATGTGTGGGCCTCCCATCACAGTGGCCTCTCTCGTTGCTGAGCACCAGCTCTGGGCGCATGCACTCCAGAGCACTGGCTTGTAATTAGACACATTGGTCCAGCCGCTCCTCGACATGTGGGATCTTCCAGGGCCAGGGATTGAACAGGTGCCTTGCACTGCAAGGTGGACTCTTTAGCCACTGGACCAGCAGGGAAATCCTACAAAGTGATTTTTAGTGGGTGCACAGAATGAGTCTTTTTATGAATGGTTACTCCTCTATAGTTGGCTCTTTAGCTGGTGTATGTTTTTTTTTTTGCTACTGTAACACTATGATGAACATCCTTTTCATACACATCTTTGTACACATCTCTGATAAATTCCTAGAAATGGAATTTTTAAAGATATGCACGTTTTAAGGCTTTTGAGGTATACTGATAAACTGTCCTCCAGAAAGACTACACAACAACAGCATATGAAAATGCCAACACTAAATCACATAAAGTCCCCCTGGAAAAACCTGTACATTATACTGTGAGAGTCTTACTAAAAATTCAGAGTCTTGCGGGGAGGGAAGATTGGACACTAGGTATGGAGAGACCAACAAGGAAACCTACACTATCATATGTAATAAGAGATTACCACAGTGATTAAGCTGTAAGACTAAGAGAACCTACATGGGGACTAAGCATCAACCTGGGGGTGGGTGGGAAGGGGGAAAAGGGAGGGAGGGCTCAGGGGAGAAGGGTCAGGGATATTCCTATGACTGTTTGGGGATTATGTATACCTATAAACAAGAAAACTCTGTAAAAACATATAACAGTAACTTTGCTGTACACCTGAAACTAATGCAGCATTGTAAAACAAGTAAATCCCAATTAAAAAAACCAAAAACCCACAGAGTCTGAGCCTGTACACAGGTCAGGAATGGAGTGAGCACAGCAGTTATGCATGAGTGCAGCCACTGCTGATCTGCTGACTGTACTCTAAAAGGTAAAGATACAGAGGACCCCTGAATCGCACAAGTAGATTAAATGAGAGTGGCCTCTCAGATTCCCGGAATTCCCTGGTTGCCCAGTGGTTAGGACTCCGCGTTCTCACTGCCAAGGGCCCAAGTTCAATCCCTCATGGGAGACTAAGATCCCACAAGCCCAAAAAAAGTAATCAAAAAAAATCTATTACAAAAATACCATCTGATTCCAGTCAACTGACACTTGACTTATCTAAACAGAAGAAGACATGGCCATGTTTTCTCCATGGATGGTGGAAAAATCCTGGATCCTTTCACACGTTTGATCCACTTTATCTTCTATGGTTCCTTCTTTCTTGCATCTGACTCCACTTTGGTCCTCACTGCCAACACCTAGGCCAGTTCCCTGGGTTTCAACCACAAGCTCCATGAACGTGAAATTGTGTGTTCCTTATGGAGTCATGATGGTCTTGACCCCATTTCTGTCGAGCCCTTGGCCCAGCTCAGCAGCCTCACATGGGTGTCCACTAAGCATCTGTCCTAAACCTTCCCTAAGTCCTTACTTGCATCTCTCCTGGTACAACCTTCAGCTTTTCTTAGCTCAGTGAGAAGGAGAATTGTTGGCAATGAAATGGAAAGGTATTCTTGGAGAAAGCAATTCCAGGAAAGATATTCATAGTCTGAAGCCTCTCAGAGAGTCCTCTATCTGTGTTCCATGACTCCTTCCAGACGAAGGGCCCTGGGTGTGACTGCCCACTGGGAGAGTCCTCCCTGCTGAGCACTCTGGGGCCATTTGACCCTTAAGTCCCATGGGCAGTTCATGAAGGTTGCCCTTGGTGAATTCAGAGAGGGCCTGTAGCAAGCAGGTGGGCACCCCTAGGGCACTGCAGCACAGATGACCCCTTTGTGATGATGCTAACACCACTGAGGACATTACCAATCATACTCTCAGTCCCATCAGTGGCAGAAATGACACCAAGCATAATTTCAAGGACAGCCCTATTCTAGTGACGCTCCGAGGACATCCTGAGGATAGTGGTTCAAGCGACCTGTGCTCTCTCTTAACCCTGGAAAGCTGTGAGACAAGGCCACCTTGGATATTTCTTCTAACTCACCCACTGTCCACAAGGGGCAGGGCCTGTTTTCAAGACGGAGGATTCTTCCCAAATCAAGTCCTTTCCTAATACTGGAACCAGGGGCGTCCCTCAGTCTGCCTAGTGTTGCCCTATCCCCACCCCGCCATGCAACTTCCTGTGCCCCGATTCTGACACCCTCTACTTGTCCCAACTCTTCCATGGAGCCCTCTGGCCCTCTCACCGTCTCAGGAGCCAAGAGGCAGCCCCTATAGTGCAGGGTGAGGCGAAAGGTGCTTTCCCATCACAAGCAGGAATGGGGCCTATGTTTTCCCACAGAGCTGTGAAGACAAAGACGGGCTGAAGTGACAGGCCTGTGCTATCAATGCTCTATGGTTCCTTCTTTCTTGCATCTGACTCCACTTTGGTCCTCACTGCCAACACCTAGGCCAGTTCCCTGGGTTTCAACCACAAGCTCCATGAACGTGAAATTGTGTGTTCCTTATGGAGTCATGATGGTCTTGACCCCATTTCTGTCGAGCCCTTGGCCCAGCTCAGCAGCCTCACATGGGTGTCCACTAAGCATCTGTCCTAAACCTTCCCTAAGTCCTTACTTGCATCTCTCCTGGTACAACCTTCAGCTTTTCTTAGCTCAGTGAGAAGGAGAATTGTTGGCAATGAAATGGAAAGGTATTCTTGGAGAAAGCAATTCCAGGAAAGATATTCATAGTCTGAAGCCTCTCAGAGAGTCCTCTATCTGTGTTCCATGACTCCTTCCAGACGAAGGGCCCTGGGTGTGACTGCCCACTGGGAGAGTCCTCCCTGCTGAGCACTCTGGGGCCATTTGACCCTTAAGTCCCATGGGCAGTTCATGAAGGTTGCCCTTGGTGAATTCAGAGAGGGCCTGTAGCAAGCAGGTGGGCACCCCTAGGGCACTGCAGCACAGATGACCCCTTTGTGATGATGCTAACACCACTGAGGACATTACCAATCATACTCTCAGTCCCATCAGTGGCAGAAATGACACCAAGCATAATTTCAAGGACAGCCCTATTCTAGTGACGCTCCGAGGACATCCTGAGGATAGTGGTTCAAGCGACCTGTGCTCTCTCTTAACCCTGGAAAGCTGTGAGACAAGGCCACCTTGGATATTTCTTCTAACTCACCCACTGTCCACAAGGGGCAGGGCCTGTTTTCAAGACGGAGGATTCTTCCCAAATCAAGTCCTTTCCTAATACTGGAACCAGGGGCGTCCCTCAGTCTGCCTAGTGTTGCCCTATCCCCACCCCGCCATGCAACTTCCTGTGCCCCGATTCTGACACCCTCTACTTGTCCCAACTCTTCCATGGAGCCCTCTGGCCCTCTCACCGTCTCAGGAGCCAAGAGGCAGCCCCTATAGTGCAGGGTGAGGCGAAAGGTGCTTTCCCATCACCGAAGCAGGAATGGGGCCTATGTTTTCCCACAGAACTGTGAAGACAAAGACAAGCTGAAGTGACAGTCCTGTGCTATCAATGCTCTATTTCAGGTGTTTTTGTGGGCTGATCTCTAGTTTGTAAGCTCTGTGGGAGCAGAAGTCATGTTTATTTTGCTCAATCGTTATACCCCTCAACACTCAGAATCATGCCTAACACAAGTAGGCACTCACTTAATATGTGCTGAATGAGAAACTGTCTAGGATGGGACTTCCCTGATGGTCAGTGGTTAAGAATCCACCTGCCAATGTACGGTATGTGGGTTCAGTTCCTGTTTGGGGAACTAAGATCCTGCATGCCTTGGAGCAACTAAGACCTGATGCAGCCAAATAAATATGTATGTGTGTATATATATATGTATATATATATATATATATATATATATTTTTTTTTTTTTTTTCCAAGAAGGAAAGAAATAGCCTGGGATCAAAACTACTTGTTTGAAACATTGGCTATAAAATAGTCTAAACTCTGAACACTGAATCACATTAAGATGCCAGCCAGCAATAACACTGAGCCTACAGAACCCGGGTGCTTACTCACTGCAGAGAACATCAAAGTCACTTGCAGGACAAATCTTGTTATCCCATTTCTGGAGGCAGAAATTGAGTCTTGGAGTTTAAGTGACTTGCCTAAATTTCCATAAAGACTAAGAACTGGGGTTCGCAAAGAAAGGTTAAAAGTTAATTGACCTGCTGTGCCCAACTCTTTGTGACCCCATGGACTTCAGACTGCCAAGCTCCTCTCTGTTCATGGAATTCTCCAGGCAAGAATACTGGAGTGAATACCATCCATGGAAGTCTTCAGGCAAGAATACTGGAGTAGTCATTCCCTTCTCCATGAGATCTTACTGACCCAGGGATTGAACCCAAGTCTCCTGCATTGCAGGTAGATTTTTTTTTTTTTTTAAACCATCTGAGCCATCAGAGAAGCCCAAAGAAAGGCTAAGGCATCCCATAATAAATTTCTGTTCACACACACTCCTCTGGAAGACAACTTGTTCCACTTCCTACAGATACATCCTTTCTTCCCTTTGTGATGAGAACTCTTAGAATTTACTTTTTAAACAACTTTCATATACAACCTCCAGCAATGTTCATTATATCAATTATGGTGTACATGAAAGTCCTAGGACTTATTTACTCTATAATCAGAAGTTTGTACCTTCTGACCACCTTCGTCTATCCCCTGCCCTCCTCTGGTAACCACAATCTGATCTGTTTTTCTGTTTGTTCTTGAAGTATAATTGATTACAACACTGTTAGTTCCTGGTGCACAACATAGCAATTTAATGTTTCTACACATTACAAAATGATCGTCACCCAACAGATACATTCTTTTACTAATGTCTGCTTTATTCTCTCAGAGTCCCCTCTCATGAGGTGGGCCCCACGGAGGCAGCCAGGCCCAGCGCACCCCTGAGCTGGGTTAGTTACCCTGAACAGGTCACTCAACTCATCCTATTTGCTTCTTCGTTGAGTATTTTTAGTGTCTACATTCCTCAAAGTGACAGGGACAGAGTAGGTGCTTAAATAGTTAATCCCACTAGCAGATTATAAGTAGAGAAAGTACAGGAGACCCCTGTAAGTTAATGATTACTCAAGAAAGCAGGTTTGCTTAACCACAAAAGCAAGCAGGCTCCCTTAGCAACAGCAGCACGAGATGTGCCCCCAAACAATAAAACAATGGTGACATTGAGACCCACATCCTGCCTGGTGAGCTCAGTAAGTTAATGATCCCTAGGACATACTCTCTGCACACATCAATGAAGACCCTTCTCAGTCAAAAACAAAACAAGAAATAAAAAAGAATAAGTCTTTTATTATCAAGTATCTAATCAGAAACCAACCTTCTCTTTGTTTCATAGGTATCACACATGGTCTAGGTTTGTTTGTTTGTTTACATTGATACGTCCTTCATGTCACTAAGTTTATAGGCTGCCCTTTCCTCTATTATTTTTTAAATTTTTTAATATTTATTTATTTATATTTATTTTTTATTTAGCTGCACTAGATCTTAATTGAGGCATGCGGGATCTTTAGTTGAGGCATGTGGGATCTAGTTCACCAACCAGGAATCAAAGCTGGGCCCCCTGTATTGGCAGTGTAGAGTCTTAGCCATTGGACCACCAAAGAAGTACCCCCTTTCTTTATTACACCCTTGTAATTTATTTAGTAGTGAAAATCTAAATTATATTTTAAAGATTCTAAATTAAAATTATGTTGAGATCATATGTTGGTCATAAAGCAAAACAGTATAATCGCCTATACTTTCTACCCACTTTTGTATAAACACTGATTCCTTTACAAGGGAATACTCAGTAAGAAGACAGCGTTACATTGTAAATTCAGGCGCACAGGAGGACCTCTTTAAAACTTTTTAAATTGGATAAACCAGTTTTTAAGAGATCTAAATGCTACAGAGTTACTCCTTCCACTGGTGATCTCTAAGGGAAAAATAAAATCACTGAGCTCGTTCTGTGTGAAAGAACAGGGTACACAGTCACTGCAAAGGCCAACACCCAGGGCACAGGGCAGAGTGTTCTGCAGGGATAAGAGCATGAAAGGGCATAAAGATTAGCTGCTCTTTATTCAGGGGCTCAAGGCTTCGAGAAACAGGAAAGTGTAAAGGTACCTGGTTACTATGGCTGCACAAAGCAGAGAACAGAGACAATCCTCGTTCACCTACGGTGTGAAGGGGGGTTTGAGGGCCTGCTTTTATCACCAGAATTGCTTTAAGTTTCCATTATCTATTGCAGGAATGGAGTGAGCAGAGCTTCTGTCCCCAAACAGCCTTGGCAGCAGGGCTGAGGGCCCAGGGACGTAGCCATGGAGGGGGAGGGCCTCCTCTCCTCCTCTCTTCTCTGAGCCCTTTCACCCCCTGCCCTTTGAGTCTTGCTAAGAGACATCCTGCCTCGAGAGAGGGTGATTCCTGGAGAAGCGCCAAGCGGCCGGGCGGTTGGTCAGAGATGACTGGGTGTGGACTCTGGTTTGGACAACACTAGGGACGCCTGGCCCTAAGAACGGGGCCAAGCTGACTTCGTTTTCTGGCCGTTGTGGGTCTCAGTATACATTCCCTTCTCCAGTCCAAGTTGGAAATTTCATTGCACTGTGGTATGAAGGGCATGTAAGAAGAGGCTGGAAGGGCCCATGCTTGTGACTTTCTCAGCCATGAGAACCCAGCCCTTAGCTCCAGGGGCCAGGTCTCTGACCTTTCAGGATACCTGAATGTAGAGCAGACAGAAGGGGCCATTAGTCCTCTCCAGACCACCTGGGAAGGGCAGTCTCAACTTGATATTCAGTGGTAAAATCACAGTAATAGCAAACCTAACTAAAGGTTTATGACCATCGCTGGGCATTTCTTTTGCATTAATGACTTCATTTAGTTTGCACGGCAATCCCCCAGGTAGATTAGGGGATTAGATTGGAGCAAAGCAAGGGTAGGGAGTTTCGTGAGGCCAAGTAACTTGCTACAAGTTCAACAGAGTCTGAAGACATTTGGCTGTAGGGCTTCAGCTAAGTGGCAAGTCTAGGCCAAGTTATTTGGACTCTCTGAGCCTTGGTTTCCTCATCAGCAAAGTGGAAACACTGGGAATACCCACCTGGGCAAGTTAATTTAAAAAAAAGAGCTAAGGCATGGAAGGCCATCGAATGAACTACAGCACAATATGAAAATAAGGTAAGAAGGTTAAAAAGCTGCTTGCTCAGTGCAGACTCAACTGCTTCCCTGGTAACAGGCACAATTCCTTTGATGAAAATCTTCTGGTGAATAAATTCAGTTACCTCACTGTAAGACTATTTTGTCTGTTTTCATAGCATTCAGTACAGCTCAGGTCATCTCGACTGAGAGGAGAAGAACACGAAGCCTGCAACACTTTATTTTTCCTGAATTAGCCTTTGTGCGAAAAGAGGGGAGCTAGCTGCTGAAGAAGTTGTGCATTCCTCAGAGGCAGGCCAAGTTTTACATTCTGTCACCAGCAGCTTTTAGCCAAGTCCTAAGCACAAGCTAGTCTAAGAAACACCTGCCTGACAATCCCTGCCCACATGACCTTATGTAGAGTATGCGTGTTTTTTTCTATTTCCATTCATTTATTCTACACTCAAATATAGTTGTTGCTGCTTTTAATTCTTTCATTCATTCTGTAAATTTTGAGACTGCAGTAACCAGGTGCTGTGTATTTTCTGTACATACAGGACAGACTTGGTTCTGCTCTCAGGAACTCACGTAGGTTAAGGGAGGCAACAGAAAAACAAGCAAACAACTAAACAGACAATGCTGTGATCAGTGTGAGTAAGGAAACAAACAGCCAATGTAGAGGCAGAATGGGCAGGCAAGGCCTCTTAAAGGTAGAGAAGGAGCCAGCGCTGTGGTGGGGCTGGCGACAGAGCCCCGGGTGGAGGGAACAGCCTGAACAGAAGGCTGGAGGGCAGGGCTGCAGGGAGCCGGCCTGCAGGCTAGGCTCACAGTGTGAAGAATGGGAGCCTGGGGTCACTACACTGGGCTTTGTGGACGACAGTAAGGGTCTGACTTTAAACACTGCAATAAGAAGCCATCGACTTTTTTTTTCCAAATCATGGTAAATTCATATAACATTATAATGTGAATTTCTATTCCTCCCTCCACCCACCCCACCCCAGGCTTCTGGCCACTGCTAAACTGCTGTCTCTATGGATTTGCCGATTCTGGATATTTCATATAGATAGAATCATACATTACATGGCCCTCTGTGATGGCTTCCTTCACTTAGCATACTGTTTTCTGGGTTCATCCACACTGTAGCTGCATCAGCGTATCACTACAAGCTTCTTAAAGGGCAGTGCGAACCAATCTGACTCGGGATCACTTGCACTGCCACGAAGAGGAGGGAGAGAAGCCAGAGGGGAAGTGGACAGATGAGCCAAGGGCTGCTGCAACGAGGGCCCCTGAATCCAGGGGAATCTGTGTTAAATTATGTGCATCATAACAAAGCGATTTCTGTCCCCAAGGGCGCCCAAGAATAAGAGGTCTATAAATCTAATACTTCTCAGCTCCTGGCTCACAGTGGAACGGTCTGCATGTGAATGAGTACTCAGCATTTGCAAAGACAGAGCTGGCACCCTCTGGTCTGTATTCAGAGGATGAACAATCTCACTGAACAGACCTGTTTGCATTTCTATGGCCACTGCACTCAAGTCAGCCCCAGTAACCAGCAATTCCCATAAGGGTGTTAAGTGAGATGCTTGCCTTTCAATAAGAGACTCATGTAACCAGTGCTGTGTATTTTCTGTACATACAGGACAGACTTGGTTCTGCTCTCAGGAACTCACGTAGGTTAAGGGAGGCAACAGAAAAACAAGCAAACAACTAAACAGACAATGCTGTGATCAGTGTGAGTAAGGAAACAAACAGCCAATGTAGAGGCAGAATGGGCAGGCAAGGCCTCTTAAAGGTAGAGAAGGAGCCAGCGCTGTGGTGGGGCTGGCGACAGAGCCCCGGGTGGAGGGAACAGCCTGAACAGAAGGCTGGAGGGCAGGGCTGCAGGGAGCCGGCCTGCAGGCTAGGCTCACAGTGTGAAGAATGGGAGCCTGGGGTCACTACACTGGGCTTTGTGGACGACGGTAAGGGGTCTGACTTTAAACACTGCAATAAGAAGCCATCGACTTTTTTTTTCCAAATCATGGTAAATTCATATAACATTATAATGTGAATTTCTATTCCTCCCTCCACCCACCCCACCCCAGGCTTCTGGCCACTGCTAAACTGCTGTCTCTATGGATTTGCCGATTCTGGATATTTCATATAGATAGAATCATACATTACATGGCCCTCTGTGATGGCTTCCTTCACTTAGCATACTGTTTTCTGGGTTCATCCACACTGTAGCTGCATCAGCGTATCACTACAAGCTTCTTAAAGGGCAGTGCGAACCAATCTGACTCGGGATCACTTGCACTGCCACGAAGAGGAGGGAGAGAAGCCAGAGGGGAAGTGGACAGATGAGCCAAGGGCTGCTGCAACGAGGGCCCCTGAATCCAGGGGAATCTGTGTTAAATTATGTGCATCATAACAAAGCGATTTCTGTCCCCAAGGGCGCCCAAGAATAAGAGGTCTATAAATCTAATACTTCTCAGCTCCTGGCTCACAGTGGAACGGTCTGCATGTGAATGAGTACTCAGCATTTGCAAAGACAGAGCTGGCACCCTCTGGTCTGTATTCAGAGGATGAACAATCTCACTGAACAGACCTGTTTGCATTTCTATGGCCACTGCACTCAAGTCAGCCCCAGTAACCAGCAATTCCCATAAGGGTGTTAAGTGAGATGCTTGCCTTTCAATAAGAAATCCATCCAGGGGCTTCCCTGGCGGTCCAGTGGTTAAGACTCTCTGCTCCCACTGAAGCGGGTGTGGGTTCAATCTCTGGTCAGGGAACTAAGATCCCATAAACTGTGTGTGTGGTGAAGCCAACAACAACAAAACCAACCAAATGGGATGTCTTGGCTCAGGTTAAAAAATGAACGCACGGGGGCTTCCCTGGTGGTCCAGTGGGTGGGGACACCGCCTTGCAGTGCAAGGGGCGCCGGTCTGATCCCTGGCATGGTAAGATCCCACGTGCTGTGAAGCGGCTGGACCGATGCGTCCAACTGCCCAGCCGGAGCTCTGGAGCGCATGCGCCTGGAGCCAGTGCTCTGCGACGAGAGAGGCCATGCGAAGGGAGGCCCACACAGGCCAAAGAACAAAGATAAATAAATGAAAGACCAACAGAAGTGGCCAAAAAAAAGAGATGAACGCACGAAGGGACTTCCCTAGTGGTCCAGTGGTTAAGACTCTGTGTTCCCAATGGGTTATGACTCTGTGTTCCCAATGCAGTGGGGCCCAGGTTTGAGCCCTGGTCAGGGAACTAGATCCCACATGCCACAACTAAGACCCAGCACAGCCAAATAAATAAATAATAGTAAAAATAATAAGTCTGAACATATTAGGGCAACATTAGGGCACTTCTTAAAGGTTAATTAGCAGAAAAAAAGCCTTGGCAACCTTATGTCAGATCCGAAAATCTTTTGGAAATTTTACTGATTCAAGAAGCCAAACGTCTGGGAAGTACTACTGAAGACTTCTTGGTTAGAACTCCAGAAGCACTGTTGGTCTCACTCACGTGGCCTGCAAAGGGGAGCCTGCACTTCTATCTGCTTTGGCTTTGAGGTCTCCTCTGCTGCAGAGTAAGCACATTAAAGGCAGGATATTATCCTCCCACTTTTTGTATTCCCCTTAGTAGGTGCTCAGTAAATATCTGTGGAAATAAAAGCAACATCTCTCCCCACTTTTCTGACTTAAAAACACCACTTCTGGGGACTTCCCTGGTGATTCAGTGGCTAAGACTCTGTGCTCCCAATGCAGGGGGCCTGGGTTCGATCCCTGGTTGGGAAACTAGATCCCACATGATGCAATTAAGACCCAGTGCAGCCAAATAAATAAATTAATAATGATAAAAAAAACAGCCCTTCTGCCTTTTATGTTTAATAATTCCCTGAAAAAGTCTTAAGGGTTTGCGACACAGTTTGTTTGCTGATAGTGCCTGTGGGAAAGGAAAGGAGATGGGCTGAGCATCTCCTCTGAGATGTTCATTTTCCCACCGGTAGGGGGACCAGGTGAGCAACCTCCTCTCTTAGGTAAAGCTCCTTATCTCCACCCACCACCCTCCTCTACCACTGCTTGGGGACTTCAAAGCTTCTTAGTCTAACCAATGAATGCTTTGGATCCCTACTGAGCTTCAGGCTTGTGGGAACTTTTCTTTCATCCTGTAGGTACTTCCCACTCAAGCTTTCTTCTCTAATTGTTCAGTAACTGTTTAGTGAGCATGTCCTTCCTATTTCATCTGCTAACAGCTCCTCTCACAAGGTGGATCCCCTGCCTCTTCCTGAACCACAATCAGTTTGCCCCAACACGGGTTCAGCAAGGAAGGCCCTAAGCTCTTGAGCTAGACACCTAAGGGCCTAACTGATATTTTCCTCAGGGTCAGTACATTTGAACAAAATTCAAAACATCAATACTTATTTTTAAAAAGATCTAAAGGTTTCCTGTGGTCTCTGTCTTTATATAAAGAAAAACTACAGAATTGGGGCGGAAAGCAAAGATTTGAATCAAAAGGGACCAAAAAAATCTATAAAAGAGACCACATAAAAAATCTGTAAGAGACCAGGTAAGAAAACAAAAACATTTCCAGAGACATTTCACCCTATAGCCAATGCAGTCAGGCATTGCCAAAAGAAAGTATGTTAGAGAAATAACTATAACAGCATCAAGAATACAACAGGAAACAGTATCACCTAGTAAAGGTGTAGGTATAGACAAAATTTCCTTTGAAATCCTAGGGAACAGTTTTTGAAAACAGGATCAATTTAAACATACCTACCATATTAAGTAAACTTATTAATGTATATTTATGGTATCCTGAAATGGTTCAATAGCTTACTTAAAACACCACTTCTGGGGACTTCCCTGGTGATTCAGTGGCTAAGACTCTGTGCTCCCAATGCAGGGGGCCTGGGTTCGATCCCTGGTTGGGAAACTAGATCCCACATGATGCAATTAAGACCCAGTGCAGCCAAATAAATAAATTAATAATGATAAAAAAAACAGCCCTTCTGCCTTTTATGTTTAATAATTCCCTGAAAAAGTCTTAAGGGTTTGCGACACAGTTTGTTTGCTGATAGTGCCTGTGGGAAAGGAAAGGAGATGGGCTGAGCATCTCCTCTGAGATGTTCATTTTCCCACCGGTAGGGGGACCAGGTGAGCAACCTCCTCTCTTAGGTAAAGCTCCTTATCTCCACCCACCACCCTCCTCTACCACTGCTTGGGGACTTCAAAGCTTCTTAGTCTAACCAATGAATGCTTTGGATCCCTACTGAGCTTCAGGCTTGTGGGAACTTTTCTTTCATCCTGTAGGTACTTCCCACTCAAGCTTTCTTCTCTAATTGTTCAGTAACTGTTTAGTGAGCATGTCCTTCCTATTTCATCTGCTAACAGCTCCTCTCACAAGGTGGATCCCCTGCCTCTTCCTGAACCACAATCAGTTTGCCCCAACACGGGTTCAGCAAGGAAGGCCCTAAGCTCTTGAGCTAGACACCTAAGGGCCTAACTGATATTTTCCTCAGGGTCAGTACATTTGAACAAAATTCAAAACATCAATACTTATTTTTAAAAAGATCTAAAGGTTTCCTGTGGTCTCTGTCTTTATATAAAGAAAAACTACAGAATTGGGGGGGGGGGGGGGGGAAAGCAAAGATTTGAATCAAAAGGGACCAAAAAAATCTATAAAAGAGACCACATAAAAAATCTGTAAGAGACCAGGTAAGAAAACAAAAACATTTCCAGAGACATTTCACCCTATAGCCAATGCAGTCAGGCATTGCCAAAAGAAAGTATGTTAGAGAAATAACTATAACAGCATCAAGAATACAACAGGAAACAGTATCACCTAGTAAAGGTGTAGGTATAGACAAAATTTCCTTTGAAATCCTAGGGAACAGTTTTTGAAAACAGGATCAATTTAAACATACCTACCATATTAAGTAAACTTATTAATGTATATTTATGGTATCCTGAAATGGTTCAATAGCTTACTTAAAATTATACACTGGGACTCTGCTGGCAGTCCAGTGGTTGAGATTCTGCACTTTCATGGCAAGGGCGGAGGGTTTAAATCTTTGGAGGGGATCTAAGAGTCCACACACTATACAGCATGGTCAAAACAAATAAAAATTATACACTACAACCCCAAGGAACCAGAGTCTCATAAAGTTTCTATATCCAAAGACCAGTTTGGAGGAAATACAAATCAGAATGTGAAAAATGACACGAAGGGGAAATGACCAACATAAGCCAGACAGGAAACTCTATAGGACAAATGACCTAATTTCACAAGCAAGAAAAAAACAAGAGATAGTAAGAAAATCGATTTAAAGTCAGGAGATTTATCAATTACAAACATGTAAATATCATTTTCCTGACCCAAATAATTTATAAAAATAAGTTAATAACTGAAATAGAGATGAAAGTATCTGATGGTTGGGATGAGAAGGGGAAGTAACTAGAGGCACAGACAAAACAGGACTGGGAAAATACTGATAAATGTTGAAGCAGGGTGATACATGCGTGGGACTCAATTATACTCTTATATGTACTTTTTTCCCCCCTTGGAATATTAGGTGTTTTTATTAATTTATTTTTATTTTATTTTAACAGAGTTTTGTCTTTCCTATGTACATTTTTTAAAAAAACATGTATTTATTTATTTCATCCATATTTATTCTTTGGCATATGTGGGCCTCCCATTGCAACGGCCTCCCTCCTCACAGAGTGCTGGCTCTGGGTGCACATGCTCCAGAGCACTGGCTCATAACTGGACACACCAGTCCAGCCTCTCTGGAGCACATGGGGTCTTCCCAGGTCAGGAATTAAACCAGTGCCCCTTGCACTGCAAGGTGGACTCTTTACTCACCGGACCACCAGGGAAGCCCTCCTGAGTACCTCTGTATGTGTGAAATTCTCCACAATATAAAGAAAAAAAGAAAAAGAGAAGGAACCTATAAACTAAAAATTTAAAATACATAATCAGGTAGTCTTTGTGAGCTTAAATTAAAAATGTTGTGACTGGGCTTCCCTGGTAGCTCAGTGGTAAAGAGTTCACCTGCCAATGCAAGAGACATGGGTTTGATCCCTGATCCAGGAGGATGTCACATGCTGCAACTAAGCTTGTGAGCTGCAACTATAGAGCCTGTGCTCTAGAGCCTTGGAGCTGCAACTATTGAGCCCATGTGCTGCAACTACTATAAGCCCATGTGCCCTAGAGCCTGAGTTCCACAGTAAGAGAAGTCACCACAACAAGAAGCCTGCTCACCTCAACTAGAGAGCAGCCCCCACTCCCTGCAACTAGAAAAGAGCCTGTGGCAGCAGCGAAAACCCAGAATAGCCAAAAATAAATAAATAAATAAAAATTTAGAAAAAAATTGTGACTTTTGCAGTTGTCAGATTTGTATCCACCTTTCCTGGGCATAATTTCCTATTTCTATTATAGTCTCCTGTTCACTTCTCTTTGAGAGGCAATATATAAATACATTAAAAAACTTTACACCAAAGGTTATAGAAATCTTAAGCCTCCTGAATTTTTTTTTTTAATTTTGGCCTCTTTTATTGATTTTTTATTTATTTATTTTCATCCCTCTTTCTTCTTCAGCCTCTGTGTGCCTCCCACTGCAGTGGCCTCTCACTGCAGAGCACCGGCTGTGGGCGCATGTACTTCAGAGCACAGGCTCGTAATTGGACACACAGGTCCAGCCGCTCTGCGGCACATAGGATTTTCCTGGGCCAGAGATCGAACTGGTGCCCCTTGCACTGCAAGGCAGACTCTTTACCCACTGGACCACCAGAGAAGCCCAAGTCTCCTGATCTTTTTAAGAGAATCATGCACCAATCAAATGGATTGAAATACTACAAATTTCATTTTGAGGAGTGTATGCTATTGCATATTACATGTTACTGTCCAGCCTGGTAATGAAACAGGGATAATACATATGGTCTTTTGCCAAGCATGGGTTTCCCTGGTGGCTCAGACAGTAAAGAATCTGCTTGCAATGCAGGAGACTTGGGTTCGATCCCTGGGTCAGGAAGATCCCCTGGAGAAGGGCATGGCTACCGTACACTCCAGTATTCTTGCCCGGAGAATCCCATGGATAGAAGCCACAGTCCATGGGATCACAGAGTCAGACACGACTGAGGGACACTTTTGTCAAGTATGTACGTGAAGTACTTCGGAACCATGATCATTTTAAAGTAAAAGAAAACATCAAACTTACCTTAACTGATGTTCAATGTAACACATAAGACGTTTAACAATAGAGCAATAAAACATAATAAACTAGAAGAAATAAATGTTGTAAGCTCCATGGTCTGAATATGATGCGTAACAAATTTGGCACTGACAGCCCAAATCAAACAAATTCTTTCAGAAATGAAAAGTAGCCAAGGACAATAAAGTTAACATGGAATTACTTTTAGAGAAGAATTTCAATTTGTTAATTTGATTATAGGAAACTCATCACCTCTCATACCAAGGTGTTTCCGGGAAAGCAAATCAGTGTCAATTGCTTGGTTAAGTACAGAATTAAAGAGGGAAAATAATTTAACAATTTCTTTTTGGAACAATGTGCTCATCTTATAGACTCCCCCTCTAGCTCTCCAGGGTAGTATGGTTTCTGTTCTCTAACTTTTCCAGCATAAATATCACTACATTTTTTTCTCTCACTCAAACCATTCTCTCATCCTTAGACTAATGCAAGTTTACCTTACTGGTCTGTGCTGTAATTTCCTTGATAGTAAATGGAAGTACATGGGATTGATAAGCAGGCTTAGGAATATTAAATGAATCAATATTTCTAAAGCACTTGTAACAATGGTTGACACACAGTATGTGCTATATAATCAAATATATAGTAGCTTATATGTTAGACATTATAAACATATTATAAATTTAAATGGTAAGTATATACATGTTATATTTTACTAAGTTTAAAATACAATAAAAATCTTTAATATTCTAAGTCTAAAAATGAGCATAGACTATCATAGCAACTGGGATTTGAAATGTGCTTATATATATATATATACACACACACACACACACTAAACATCTAATACACAAAAAGCACAATTTTAATTATTGGCTGTATTAATCCAGGTAAACTAAAAGGGAACTGAGATATTTATTACACTACTTACTGAGAGATGAAAAGGCTCTGGGAGGTTACTTTAAATAATGCCAGTCTCTTCAGAAAAGTTGTTCAGAATTTAGAGTAATTTTTTCCTTAAGAAATACGTCTGTAGCAAATGAAAGTATTCCAAAAATTCCACTGATGTGGGTCTGGCTCATGATTAAGAGAAATTATGGGGCTTCCCTGGTGGTCCAGTGGGTAAAGAGTCCGCCCTGCAGTGCAAGGGCACCCGGGTTTATGTGCCACAGAACGGCTGGACTGATGTGTCCAATTACGAGACAGTGCTCTGTGAGAGAGGCCACTGCCACGGAAGGCCCACATAGGCCAAAGAATAAAGATGGATGAAAATAAATAAAGAAAAAACCAGTAAGAGAGGCCAAAAAAAAAAAAAAAAAATCTTAAAAAGGAAAAAAAAAAGCGTCCCTAAATTATAATGATGACGATTAAAGGAAGTGAAAAAATCATATTTCAGCTTTGCGAAAATAAAGCTGTGGAAACTGGCTACGACACTTAACATTTATGAATAAATTTGCTGGTAAGTCTTCTCAGCTCTTATTTTTTGAGTCTGAAACTTTTAAGAATCTAAACATGTTGCCTATGTAAAAACATGTTTTCATGAAAACATTAAGTGAAAAAGGTAGACCACATATGCTCAAGTGTGATTATAATAACTCGAATTTGTGGTATACTTCCATCCATTTTGTCTCATCCACAGATTAGAAAGCAGACCAAAGAGATGACAATAAGTGGTTGACACACAGTATGTGCTATATAATCAAATATATAGTAGCTTATATGTTAGACATTATAAACATATTATAAATTTAAATGGTAAGTATATACATGTTATATTTTACTAAGTTTAAAATACAATAAAAATCTTTAATATTCTAAGTCTAAAAATGAGCATAGACTATCATAGCAACTGGGATTTGAAATGTGCTTATATATATATATATACACACACACACACACACTAAACATCTAATACACAAAAAGCACAATTTTAATTATTGGCTGTATTAATCCAGGTAAACTAAAAGGGAACTGAGATATTTATTACACTACTTACTGAGAGATGAAAAGGCTCTGGGAGGTTACTTTAAATAATGCCAGTCTCTTCAGAAAAGTTGTTCAGAATTTAGAGTAATTTTTTCCTTAAGAAATACGTCTGTAGCAAATGAAAGTATTCCAAAAATTCCACTGATGTGGGTCTGGCTCATGATTAAGAGAAATTATGGGGCTTCCCTGGTGGTCCAGTGGGTAAAGAGTCCGCCCTGCAGTGCAAGGGGCACCGGTTCATGTGCCACAGAACGGCTGGACTGATGTGTCCAATTACGAGACAGTGCTCTGTGAGAGAGGCCACTGCCACGGAAGGCCCACATAGGCCAAAGAATAAAGATGGATGAAAATAAATAAAGAAAAAACCAGTAAGAGAGGCCAAAAAAAAAAAAAAAAAATCTTAAAAAGGAAAAAAAAAAGCGTCCCTAAATTATAATGATGACGATTAAAGGAAGTGAAAAAATCATATTTCAGCTTTGCGAAAATAAAGCTGTGGAAACTGGCTACGACACTTAACATTTATGAATAAATTTGCTGGTAAGTCTTCTCAGCTCTTATTTTTTGAGTCTGAAACTTTTAAGAATCTAAACATGTTGCCTATGTAAAAACATGTTTTCATGAAAACATTAAGTGAAAAAGGTAGACCACATATGCTCAAGTGTGATTATAATAACTCGAATTTGTGGTATACTTCCATCCATTTATCTGCTCATCCATCCACAGATTAGAAAGCAGACCAAAGAGATGACAATAAGTGGTTACATGGCACATAGCATTCCATTTTATAGTGAGATTAATGCCAAAACAACTTTTACATTTGCAACCATAACTACCACCAAAATAATCATCGATTTAGGCAAAAACTACCATTGTTGGGGAAGAATAATATTCCAGAATAGGATATTCGGTCTCAAGATAAATGCATAGGTTACAAAGTACAAAGGGAAACAGTACCTTTAGAGTGAGGCAAGCTGGTAAACCCTACCTTAACTAAATGGTCCAATTTAGCATCACCAGTGATAGGACAACCCACATCAGAGCCTGCTGATGCTGTGCCTTCCTTCTCTGTAGCATTCTTGTCAGAAACGTCTAATCTGAATCTAATCATGTGGAAATGAAACAAACCCAAATTGAGGGACATTCTACAAAATAACTGGCTTAGCTTCTTCAGAAATGCAATTATCTAGGGAACTGTTCTAGATTAAAGGAGATTAAAGAAACATGGAAACTGGATGCAATGCATGACCCTTGAGTGGGTTTTAGAAAGGACTGAAAGTCCAATTACAATTGGACATTACTGGGACAATTGTGGAAATCTGACGAAGGACTGTAATCGTTCTAAATAGTACTGTGTTAACATTAATTTCCTGAATTCGATAATTGCATTGTGGTTAAGTAAAATTAATATTCTTGTTTTACAGAATTAAACTTAAGTATTTATTGGTTTAAACTGAATTATGAGATTGATCTGTCTGTAAATAATTCTCAAATGGTTCAGGAAAAGAATAAAAAATACAGAGTGTAAAACTATTAATAGCATGGCAAAATTACCAATAGGTAAATGTAGGCTAAGGATACAGCAGTACTCATTGGGTATTTTTTTTCCCAATTATTTAAGATTAAAAATTCTTTAAAAGACGTGGGGCAAAAAATCCATCTTTGTTTTAAAATTCTACATGATCCAGAATGGACTCCAACTACAGTTACAGTCACCAAATACTTCTAAAAGGCTAAAGAGGCAAAAGCAAACAAGCATCTACTTTTAAGTAGTAATGATAACCTGCTCATCCATCCACAGATTAGAAAGCAGACCAAAGAGATGACAATAAGTGGTTACATGGCACATAGCATTCCATTTTATAGTGAGATTAATGCCAAAACAACTTTTACATTTGCAACCATAACTACCACCAAAATAATCATCGATTTAGGCAAAAACTACCATTGTTGGGGAAGAATAATATTCCAGAATAGGATATTCGGTCTCAAGATAAATGCATAGGTTACAAAGTACAAAGGGAAACAGTACCTTTAGAGTGAGGCAAGCTGGTAAACCCTACCTTAACTAAATGGTCCAATTTAGCATCACCAGTGATAGGACAACCCACATCAGAGCCTGCTGATGCTGTGCCTTCCTTCTCTGTAGCATTCTTGTCAGAAACGTCTAATCTGAATCTAATCATGTGGAAATGAAACAAACCCAAATTGAGGGACATTCTACAAAATAACTGGCTTAGCTTCTTCAGAAATGCAATTATCTAGGGAACTGTTCTAGATTAAAGGAGATTAAAGAAACATGGAAACTGGATGCAATGCATGACCCTTGAGTGGGTTTTAGAAAGGACTGAAAGTCCAATTACAATTGGACATTACTGGGACAATTGTGGAAATCTGACGAAGGACTGTAATCGTTCTAAATAGTACTGTGTTAACATTAATTTCCTGAATTCGATAATTGCATTGTGGTTAAGTAAAATTAATATTCTTGTTTTACAGAATTAAACTTAAGTATTTATTGGTTTAAACTGAATTATGAGATTGATCTGTCTGTAAATAATTCTCAAATGGTTCAGGAAAAGAATAAAAAATACAGAGTGTAAAACTATTAATAGCATGGCAAAATTACCAATAGGTAAATGTAGGCTAAGGATACAGCAGTACTCATTGGGTATTTTTTTTCCCAATTATTTAAGATTAAAAATTCTTTAAAAGACGTGGGGCAAAAAATCCATCTTTGTTTTAAAATTCTACATGATCCAGAATGGACTCCAACTACAGTTACAGTCACCAAATACTTATAAAGAAGGCTAAAGAGGCAAAAAGCAAACAAGCATCTACTTTTAAGTAGTAATGATAACCTGTTCACCCACATTCCCTTCAAAAACCATTAAGTTCAAAGCAGGAAACTATTTCCTAGGTGGAGAATTTAAGTTTAAAGGAGAATTCTCGGGGATTTCCAGGTGGGATTTAACACAACATAGTACATCAACTATACTTCAAAAAAAACAAAACAAAACAAAACAAGACCAGGGAGATCATGTTGTTGCAGTAGTTATAAGTAAACTTCACAGTGCCTAACCTAAAATGAATCTCTTCTCTAACAGAAATTAAGCTAAGCTGTCAGGATTCTGTCAATAAGGGCTCTACAAGCACATCTGATTGTAAATTTATGTACTAGAAGTTATAGAAATTAATATACATATATATATAGATAGATATATATAGATATATCTCTTTAAGTTACTTTTGGGAAACTCAGTTCATCACCTGAAAAGTGATTTTACTTCTGAAAAAAAACAAAATTGAGTTTACTTTTAAGAAACAAAAGCATCTATTTTTCTCTACATAAAGCCTTTTGTTTGTCCTAAACTCAGTGAGTTAAAACAGGAAATTCTACGGTCAGTCAAGCTATAAAACTTTTTCAGGAGAGACTTTTTACTACCTAGAAATATTCAATACACATATTTAATTAATTTTATTTTAGCTACACTGGGGCTTTCTTGCTGTGTGCAGGCTTTCTTTAGTTGTGGAGTGTGGGCTTCTCCCTGCAGAGGCCTCTCTTGTGGTGGAGCCCGGGCTATCGGGTGCATGGGCTTCAGCAATTGCAGCCTGAGAGCTCAGCAGTTGTGGCTCATGGGCTCTAGTGTGTGGGCTCAGTAGCTGTGGCACACTGGTTTAGCTACTGTGGCACGTGGGATCTTCCCAGATCAGGGATCAAACCCACGTCCCCTGCACTGTACCACCAAGTTAAGTCCAAAATATTCAATATATTTTTATAACCAAAATTAGCATCTAATCACAGAGGTCATCTGAAGAATATGTTCAAGCCCTGGGTATGTAAGGTGAGTACAAGCAGTTGAAGAGCTGGAGAAGACGGCAGGAGGTAAGTGTGTGTGTGTACAAGGCCGCTCCCCGCCCTGTCTGTGAACTGCCCTCTTCTGTTCCCCACGAATGCAGATGACATGGGACAGCTGATAAAACTCTATTTCTCCTAGAATTACTGTTTCCTCAATGGTGATTTATTAAAAGAACTATTCAAACGGAGATGGTAAGAAATTAAACTTTTATCAATACACAAATAAAGTTCACTTAAAAGCAGCTCAGTTCCATATTTTAAAAAGTTTCAGAATCTCACCCCACCCATGTCCACAACCTGGAAGAGGTTCACGTGAGACCTACAGTCCAACCTCGGGGCATCAGTAAGTGATGGTCTAGGTACTTGCACATATTTTTTCTCTTGTCATTGAAGAGACACTCAAACAAAACACATCTCTTGCCTGCTTGAGTAGGAAGAATCCACAAAAAAGAGCTTCATAAAACGTCTATGAAGGAGAATTGGTAACATCAGAAGAGTTCCAGCACTTCAATTGAATATAATTCTCTATTATTCTTTTCTTGATTTAATTTCTGTAGCTCACGAAAACTTACTTCAATCTTGTTGAGCTCGGAACAAATGCTTATCTAAAGAAAAAAATTCCAAAATAATTTTTACCATAACTTGTACATATAAATAAATCCTCTACAATTACTAAGAGCAATTCCAAGAAATAGCTTTAATAATGCTTCTTGGTTATAAACAGAACTCAGTATATACCAAATAATTACATACCTGGGATTTCACAAACTCATAAAGACGTAACAGCAGCTTTTTTGCTTCTGGTATCATTACCACAACAGTAAAATTAGCATCTAGAAGCAGACATATCCAATCCATAATCTGAAGATAAACAGGCAAAGGAAAGTCAAGATTTTCAATTTTAGGTTAATGCATTTCACAAAGTCCATGATTACGTCAAAGAGTTATTAAAAAAAAAAAAGTTTTCGTTACAGAAGTTTGAACATTTAAGTTTAGAGATGAAGGAATTTCTAAGCAATATAAAAAGGTCTTTTCATACTTACCAATTAATAAGCATAACTGGGTATTTTCCATCAGCTAAGTCAGTAAAAAAAAAAAGCCACAGTGATATTTTTATCTAAGGGAGACTTAGCACTTTTTATTTAAAAAAATTTTTGATTTACTACTGGCAGCGACGAGAAAAAAAGAACCAACTCCTATCCTATTCTGCAATACACACTGAGATACAAGAATAGGGTATCAGAGCCAAACTACAGTAGGGAAAATGGCGTCTGTCTCACAAAGGATTTATTCCCACACGCTCTACGGGAAGCACTTTCGCGGTGACCCCGACCCTGCTGCAGGCCACCGTCGACTCCTGCCACCACGGGAGACGTCAGGTTACTCAGAGGAGACATGAGTTCAATCCTTGGTCTGGGAAGTGTCCACATGCAGTGGAGCTACTAAGTCCGTGAGCCACAGATACTGAGCCAGCCCTCTAGAACCCACGCTCCACAACAGAAGCCACTGCAGCAAGAAGCCCACTCTCCATGACAGGAGAGCAGCTTCTGATCAGTATAACCAGAGAGTCAACATGTAGCAACGAAGACGCAGCACAGCCAAATAAATAAACAATTAAAAAAAAAAAGAATAGGGTATCATGTATTATAGATGAACTACCAAGAACTAAAATCATTACTGTACAGTTATTACCTACATCTTCAGGTGGTGTTAACATGAAAGCATTATTCTCATGAAAAAGCATTGAGGAAACCAATTATCCGTTTGGGGGAAGAGGATGTGTATCCCTATGTAACCCTCTACATCAAAATAAATCTTCTATGTATCAAAGAGTTAAACACAGAAAAGGAGAAAAAATGTATTAGGGGAAAACAGGGTGGCTATTTTTACACTCAGAGTGGGAAAGGCCTTAAGCATAACAGCCAAAAAGAAGCCATAAAGGAAAAATTCAACAATTTAACAGCATGAAAATCAGAAAGCACATCTATGGCAAAAATTACATTAAAGAAAGTAAAAAGACAAGGATAAGAAAAAAGCATTCGTAATACTTTGATAGAAATAGATGAATTTCTCTTAATATACAGTAAATATACACAATAAATAATTTTCAAGTTAAAATGAAAAAGACAGAAAATGCAATGGAAAAATGGATAAAGAACCTCACTAGGCAGTGCACAAAAAGAAGTATAAATGGGCAAGAATGGATGCTCTACTTTTCTCATTATCAAAGAAATGCAAATTAAAATAAAACATCACTGATTGGCAGAGACTAAGGTCTCGGACCTTGGTGGCCATAGTATCTCCTGTCACAACATTTTGGAAACGTAGCCAAGCATTTTCAAAACTAAAAATGCATGCTCCCTTTATCCAGTAATTTCACTAATGAGAATTTACCTAGTAGGTGTTCTCTCATAATAAGCAAGAATATCTGTATAAAGATGCTCACTGAAAGTTTGTCTACAATAGCAAAAAACTGTTAACAATTTAAATGAGAATAAAGAGGGGACTATTAAAGATTGTCTATAAAATCAAATAGCATGCAGTGGTTATAGATACCCTGGTTCAGAAAATGTATAAAGCATAGTACTGAATGAAAAAAAAAATTGCAGAATAGCTTGCACACTATGATTTAATTTCTGTCAGAAAGATAGAGAAAGATAAGTTACTATACAGAAAGAAAATTTCTAGACATATAAGCAACTCTTACTACTGCTTATCTGTAAGTGGGACCGGGAATATTAGGACACTTATTATCACCCTCTCCTAATAAAGGTGAGGAAATTCTTGAAAAAGGTCACAATAAAGAATCAGGAATTTAAGTCCTAAAGATCTATCTACATAACTGAGAGATCCACTTCCGTGGTTTGTGTACCTGGGAAGAGAAGAAGGTCACAGAGATTAGGAGACAGGGAGAAATCAGTTGCTGAATTTCAGATTCTAATACTACATATCTACATATAAAAACTTCAAAACAAAACAAAACAGATTCTTCCCAGCATCAGATCAAAATAAAAAGATGATCTCACCTGGTTCAGGGTTGGAGGGTGTAATCCAGGAAGAGTCATAGTAGCATTTGCACAACACTTCAGATAAAGGAAATATAGATACTGGAGAAACAGCTGGGTGGAGAGAGAAAAAAAGAGCAATCACTTTCATAGAAAATTTTTCTCTATATAAAGCTAACAAACAGACTGGAAAGAATTTCAAGAGGCTACTGAATTGAACTATACATCAAACAAATATGGTATAGACATCAAGGACACAAAAATGAATCAAATGCAATTTCCACCATTAAGAAGGAGCTCATTTGGTTTGGGAAGGGTGGGTGACGAACCTATTTTGTCTGTAAACAGTAAGCAGAGAAGAGAGAATCCTCCTCTGGGCAATTCTTTTTGGTTTCTATTTGACTCTAACATAGACGGATGAACCTGGACTTCCAGTCTGGCACCAGGATCATGTCAAACTCTGCCTCCCTAGATCACACTAGTCTCCGAGGCATAATTTTTCATCTCAAGGGATGGGAAATCTCTTACTCAGATGAAAGAGCTCTATAGCCTTTCGAATGCCCTCAAAACTGGTTAGTGTTCAGCAGCAGCATTTAAGCCAGAAATAAAATCCTGTAAGACCTGTAAGAACACTTACAGTGGTGTGCTGTGCTGGGATGTCCTTCAAATGAGGCAGAAGAAACATCTCACTATAGGCTGAGTGAAGAACTGCATTTCTACTCAGGAATAAAGGAAAATCTTATTTCAACAGATAAAGGCTTTTCTACTAAAATGATGAGTAATTTCCTTCCTCAGTGACATTTTTCTGAAGTTCTACTATTCTATAAGAGCTCTATCATTGAACATTCTCATCACCAGAGATCATCTTGAATGCTTCACTATTATTAATAATGGGTATTTATTCAATACATTTTTTTACACTAATTTTTTATAATTAACCACGCTTCTATCGGTTAGTATAGCTTCTTAAATAAGTCTTAAGTTGTTTGAACACAACATTGAACATAACCCATTTTCAAGCAGAATCTGCAAAAAAAGAAAAAAAAAAACCAAAACCCAAAACCATCCCACCTTAAATTATCTATCTAACGCCTTAGTTTCTGCTTGGTATTGACTACATTGCTGGGAAAGCAATAACACAAGGGAAGCTGTTTCAAAGGATACAGCAGCGCTGCTCTTCTGGGTGTGACGGGGCAGGAAGTGCCCTCCTCTGCTGCGGCATGAGGCTTCTCCCGCAGCCCCTTAGCACAGTTCTCACAGTTCTCTTCCTCAGGATTGAAGCCATTCTGAAGAATTTCAGCTTGTTCTTCCATTTCCCCATCTTGTACAGGATCCATATAGTCGGAAACTGACTCCATATTGACGTCTGCTTCTTGAAGAGTGTCATCACCAATGCTATCATGTTAATTAAAAGCAGGAAATAATTCTTATCAATACTTGCATTTACTGGAAAGATTTTCATTTTCAAAGTTTTAAAAGTCAAAAAATACAACAGATTAGACATGCAGTGAAAGGGAATTCTGCAGGTATCCAGGGATTTGGACCCCACGCTTCCACTGCAGAGGGCACAGATTCCATCCCTGGTTGGGGAATGAAGATCTCCCATGCCTTGCTGTTCTGCACTCCCCAAAAAAGGGCAGGGAAAGAACCATCAGCTTCTAACTTACCTCAAGAAAACTTTTAAGCAAGCACAGGTGACTGACTCAGGGATGTCAGGGAACTGCTGAAGGCAGAGCTGTAGGATCTGCACATCTGTCTTTTCTAAGGCAACTTCCATCAAGCCAGAGCACAGGCTAAGGCCAAAAACATGAAATTCTTTTATACATTAAGGAACTCCCAATGGCAAACAATTCATAAGGCTTTTTCAGAGGATGAAAATCGGAACTGTAAAGAACAAAGAAAAACTCACCTGTAAGAAAGCACGCGCGTCTGGACCAGCTGCATAAGGCAGCTGCGGGGATAGAACGATGGCTCTGCTTTACATCTCCCCAGAAGCGCTAGCACTACCTCCCCAACAACTGTATGAAAGTCGGGAGTCCGCTTAAGAGCCAAAACCTTACGCAGTTCCACTTCAATATGTTTTTCTGAATCTTTCTGAAAGGACAGAAGTAAACCTTTTAGTTCAGTCTGACACATATTATTGACTGTCACTCTGCACTTAAAAGTTTCTAGCTCAACACTTTCTTAAATCAGTAACAGCGCTCATGTATTCATTGCTGGGAAAGCAATAACACAAGGAAGCTGTTTCAAAGGATACAGCGGGCTGCTCTTCTGGGTGTGACGGGCAGGAAGTGCCCTCCTCTGCTGGCATGAGGCTTCCCCCGCAGCCCCTTAGCACAGTTGTCACAGTTATCTTCCTCAGGATTGAAGCCATTCTGAAGAATTTCAGCTTGTTCTTCCATTTCCCCATCTTGTACAGGATCCATATAGTCGGAAACTGACTCCATATTGACGTCTGCTTCTTGAAGAGTGTCATCACCAATGCTATCATGTTAATTAAAAGCAGGAAATAATTCTTATCAATACTTGCATTTACTGGAAAGATTTTCATTTTCAAAGTTTTAAAAGTCAAAAAATACAACAGATTAGACATGCAGTGAAAGGGAATTCTGCAGGTATCCAGGGATTTGGACCCCACGCTTCCACTGCAGAGGGCACAGATTCCATCCCTGGTTGGGGAATGAAGATCTCCCATGCCTTGCTGTTCTGCACTCCCCAAAAAAGGGCAGGGAAAGAACCATCAGCTTCTAACTTACCTCAAGAAAACTTTTAAGCAAGCACAGGTGACTGACTCAGGGATGTCAGGGAACTGCTGAAGGCAGAGCTGTAGGATCTGCACATCTGTCTTTTCTAAGGCAACTTCCATCAAGCCAGAGCACAGGCTAAGGCCAAAAACATGAAATTCTTTTATACATTAAGGAACTCCCAATGGCAAACAATTCATAAGGCTTTTTCAGAGGATGAAAATCGGAACTGTAAAGAACAAAGAAAAACTCACCTGTAAGAAAGCACGCGCGTCTGGACCAGCTGCATAAGGCAGCTGCGGGGATAGAACGATGGCTCTGCTTTACATCTCCCCAGAAGCGCTAGCACTACCTCCCCAACAACTGTATGAAAGTCGGGAGTCCGCTTAAGAGCCAAAACCTTACGCAGTTCCACTTCAATATGTTTTTCTGAATCTTTCTGAAAGGACAGAAGTAAACCTTTTAGTTCAGTCTGACACATATTATTGACTGTCACTCTGCACTTAAAAGTTTCTAGCTCAACACTTTCTTAAATCAGTAACAGCGCTCATGTATTCTTGTGAAATTGGAGAGGATATTACAATTTATTGCACAAAGACAAAATGCAAAGAAAAAAAACCCTCAAGAATTTAAAAATCAAGATTTCTAAGAAAGTAAATTACAAACATTCAGTGCAAAGTTGAATGAGATATATGAGGCCACCAACACCATTACATTAACCTCACAAAATGCCTGTCAAAATGAGAGTCAAATAAGCCAAAATATCACTCTGACAACCTCACCACACTAAACAAACGTTTGCCACAGTGCTAAAAATGATCACAAAAGACAAAGTACATGGGATTTCTTTTAACCACGAGTTGATTTTCCGTTTTTCTAATATTTTTAAATTTACCTGTATGGTTGCTACGAGTTGTGTGGATGCCAGAACCTCTGGTTGTACACTCACTTCAACTTTTCGTCTCCTTAACTGGAATTCAGTAAATTGATTAGGATCTCAAAACAATAAAAGATTCCATAGACATTTAGAAGAATATAAATATCCCAGAGATTGGCACACTTTTGCTCTAATCACAAACTATTCTTCTGTAATTTCTCTTTTTTTGAGAGGAAAGTACAGTGTAATTTCTTTTTTTTTTTTTAATTTTGGCCTCTTTTATTGGTCCTTCATTTATTTATTTTCATTCGTCTTAATTCCTTGGCCTGTGTGGGCCTCCCATCGCAGTGGTCTCTCTCACTGCAGAGCACCGGCTCAGGGCGCATGCGCTCCAGAGTGCTGACACATAATTGGACACACTGTTCCAGCCGCTCCATGGCATGTTGGATCTTTCCATGCCAGGGATCGAACCAGTGCCCCTTGCACTGCAAGGCGGACTCTTCACCCACTGGACCACCAGGGAAGCCCCGCAATTTCTCTTAATCACAAGTTTTTTTAGAGTTTAGTTTTCCTAAAGTGAAAAGTGGGGAAAATTTTAAGGTTTTCAGCTTTTAATAAATAAAAATAAAATCCCTATGCTCAGAAAGCTATTATCACTATTGCAAACTGGTCTGTTTTTACAGCTGGGTCTTAAACCACCAGATGACATGTCATTTTTGGATAAGGGCTCTTAGGCTACTGGGTTCAAGCTTCAAATCACCTTATCGTTAAGAGCATGTTATAAGAAACGAGTGCAGAAATGAATTATTAAAATAATTCAGGCTTTTCTGTTTTTTAACATTTGTACTAACATTTCTGTTTCAATTACCAAACTTACAATTCTTTTTGACTGCTCTGAGTTCTGAGATCCAAGTCCACATCCCTGTGATGTTTCCCAGTTTACAAAATGAAGCGTGGTATGAGTGCCTAAGAAAACACAAAACACACAATTTCTGGAATTTTTTGACCTATTGGTATTTACTCAGCCACTCAATCAAACAAAGAACATTAACCTCAGATCAGTAAAGCATGATACTGTAAAGGCTATGTGCCCAGCAACATCAAGCCAACAGATAAGGCTACTGGTAAACCAGGGAGGGAACAAACATCACTGATTTTCTCTGCAGGACTTTCCCACTGCCCCTGAAGCCAGAACACTGGTGTTTAAAACACAGTGTCGCTCTGCAGCCTGTAGCAGGATCTGCAGTATGGACTGTTCCCAAGGTAGCTTCCTGGACCAATGCAATCTGAATGAACAGTGGCAAATTTTAATATTAAGAACAGATTATGCAAACTGATAGCTGTGAAAGTCTATATATCAAACTAGAAGTTTATAAAATGGTCTTTAGCAATTAAAAAAAATGTACGTTCCTACCTGGATCTTGACTATGCTTGAGTTTTCCAAGAGCACCTGCTAATGATGACACTTCACACTTGTATGGAATGATGGTGAGAAATTTTCCATGTAGCATAAACAAATTTTCCCCGTAATACCAGAGCTACAAAAAAAGTTACCAAAAATATAAGCAATGCTTTTTGTAAGATCAGATTCAACAGAGCCATGTAACTTAAAACAGTAATTTCACTGTGGTGTAATGAATCAACATGACAGAAAAGGTAAGGCAAAAGCAAGCAACTTTCTAGGATCACCTTGTATGTTTCGATTCATGAATTGAGGTAGGTTTACAAAGCTCTTATTTTTGCCCATGTCTGAATAAAGCATAATTTAAAGAATATTTTCTTTCAACTCATAAAAATTTGATTAATATATATTTAAAATAAATGAATTGTTTGTAATAAACATTGTCACTATAATACATCTATTAACATGATACTCACAAAGGCAAACTGTTCTGATGTACTAAAAAGAAAAAGTAGAATTTAATACTTGTTTCTATCTCATGATCTCAATTACAAAACTATAAAAATGAGACAGAGATAGGAATAAAAACCTCACATGGAAATCAAAAGTGAAGTCTGGAAAAAGAAGTCAAGTCTGATATAACAGTAGAATTGTGAAAGCTTAATTTTATTTATATATCAATTAGAATTCTATGTTGAGAAATCTAGTCTACTTATCCTCTACCTATCATTGGATCAACAAGGCTCTGTATCTTGACTTACATATATCCTGTATCTTGATTTGAGTGGATACCCATTCACTAGACAACCAGTACTTACTAAGCAAATGTCAGGCTCTGGGGATATGATGAGCAAGAAAGACCGATACTCTTGCCTCAGACAGTTTATAATCTGGTCATCTTAAATTTTAATTCTTTGAGTATTCTTCTATAATTTTGTGATAACGTTTAACATATAACCTAAAAGACTAATTTATTAAGTAAAGTAATAGTCCTCGAATATAGTTTAAAATACAGAAGTAAAAGATCAAACAAAGGTGATATTTACAAATGTTATTAACTAGATAACTGTTTTCTCCTAATCTAAAATTATCTCATAGTTTAGTCTTTTGAAACTGACAAATCTAAGGAAACTGTCAAAACAATAGCCAAATTAAACATAATCTTATATCTTTAAAATAGTTTTAAATTTATTTTAACCAAAACTGACAAAATATTTAGATCTATAGAGATCTCTTCCTTTACATTGTATTTTGTCAAACACAAAAATAATTACATTTGAAAAAAACCCAAAGTGAAAAAACCTACCTGACCACTGGTCCCTTGTGGTAACTCTTTTGAAGTCTGTAGTGTCTGAAATTTTGTATTCCATATAGAAAGGCATTCTATAAAATAACATACAAATTCTGAAATTATTCAAGTATAAGTATATGATGCTGGGGATAGGGGGAAGGGAGGTAGAAAATCATAGATAAACACAAAAGTCTTGCAGTAAGTATAAAAATGAGTAATGAAGATAGAAAATCAAAGATGTAAGAGCTCATGATAAGAAGTGGACCCATGTGAGGCAGGGAACATAGGGAAATCTGTATACCTTCCTCTCAATTTTTTTGTAAACCTTAAACTGTTCTAAGAAAAATAATTTTTTTAAAAAATTTTCTATTGAAGTATACTTGCAAGAAGCATATGGGAATCTATGTATCTTCCCCTCAATTTTGCTGTGAACCTTAAACTACTCTAAGAAAAAACAAATTTTTAAATTTTCTATTGAAGTATACTTGCTGTGCAATATTATATGAGTTATAGGTGTACAATACAGTGATATTATATGAGCTACAGGTGTACAACACAGTGATTCACAACTTAGTTTTTATAAAATACTGGCTGTATTCCCATGCTGTATAACATATTCTTGTAGCTATGTATTATATATAATATTTTATATCTCTTACTCCGCAATCCTATTTTGCATGCCCCCCCCCCCCTTTTCCCAGCAACCACTAGTTTGTTCTCTGTATCTAAGTCTACTTCTTTTGTTAAATTCACTAGATTGTTGTACCTTTCAATTCCAGTGTAAGTGCTGTCATACAGTATTTGTCTTTGTGACTTATTTCACTTAACATAATGCCCTCCCAGTTCATCCATGCTGCTGCAAATGGCAAAATTTCATTGTTTTTAATGGCTGAATAGTATTCCATTGTTTATGTATGTACACATATGCATATGTATGTATGTGCACAGACATACACACTTCACTTTTTATCTACTCACATGTTCATGAACACTTAAGTTGGTTTCACATCTTGGCAACTGTAAATAATGCTGCTATGAACATTTGGGTCCAAGTTTTTTTCTGAATTAGTTTTTGTTTTATGGGGGACATATACTGTATGACCCAGGAAATACTGGGTCATATGGTAGTTCTACTTTCACTTTTGAGAAACTTCCGTGCTGTTTTCCACAGTGGCTGCATCAATTTACATTCTCACCAACAGAGTATGAGGCATCCTTTCTCTCCACATCCTCACCAGCATGCATTATTTGTGCTCCTTTTGATGACAGGTTTGAGGTGGTATCTCGCTGTGATTTTGGTTTGTTTCCCTGATGATAGCAATGTTGAGCGTCTTTTCATGTGCATACTGGCTTATGTGCATTTCCTCTTTGAAAAAATGTCTATTCAGGTGGTGAGTGATACAAGGAAATGTTGTAGAGAAATTGATCAAGGTAAGATGAAATCAAAGACCTCTTTAAGAATTAAGTGGCTCCAGCGGAAAAGAGAATAACTTATGGTGGTAATAAATCAGTGAAAGAGAAAGAGGAAACTAAAAGGTACACTCTGATGGAAGAAATCCAGAGGACTGCTTAACTGACTGAATTTCAGTTACCCTTAGAAGCTGGCAGTGGTGGTCCCAGGATGGCTATGTGATCTTGATCCAGGACACTGAGTGCTACACGGCTTTGAGCACTGCCGGACACCACGGACTTCAGCAACTGTGATCGAACCACCCTCTGATTTTTTTCTTGGTCATTAGGATGTATTGGTATCAAGGTTTCATACACACATCCATCAGAACCTGTTGGAACAAGTATTTATTCTTCATTATTGGATAAAGATAGTTCTATATCTGTAATAGTTAAATGCACCACTAAGTTGTTTGTAAGATTTTATCAATATTGATAGACAATTCAACTAGAGAAATAAACAAATGTAACAATTACATCACTCTACACTTTCCCATAAAGAATATACCACAAACTTAAAGTTGAAGGACAAGAAATATTAATAAAAGTATCAGAAAGAAATGGCATAAGACCTATGAAATGAAAACCATAAATATCTGTAATAACTTAAAATATGAGGGACTGCTAAGGACAGGGACAATCCAGTCATTAAATGGCTCAATCATTAAATGTATCTCTTACTAGAAATTAAGTAGCATTCTGGTCTAAACATCACATTTCTTGTTATTCCAGCATCCTGGAAACCCTATAAAACTGGCTGGGTTTTGTAGGTCAACTGTACTGTTAGCAATTTTCCGTGGTTCTAGCTTTGTTACATGAAGACTTTATGATCCTTGGGTTCAGACTCCTTTACTTTAATGTTCAAAAGCTGAAACGCAACTCGCAAACCTCTGTGCAACAATATATATGTCTTATAAGCTAAACTTTTAAGAAAACTAACCTTAAGAAAAGGTAGTAAGCAAATTCCAACCACCCTCTAGACATTTGGGGCCCTTTTTCTTAACAGCCACTGTAAAAATCTGCACAATGAAAAACTACATAAAGATTTTAAATTGTGATAATAGGAAATGTTTGCTAAACACTACTCTTGTTTTTTCCTCCCTTAACTTTTTCAAAACAACTTTAAAAGAAGCCATTAAAGACCTGGGGGAGAGAATTTCCCCTTGACCAGATGCATAAGACTGAGATTAAACTTTAGGGTATCAGGCAGAGGTAAACTCCAAGGCATTAAAAAAAAAAATTGTAAAACCCAGGCTGAGTCCAAGACTGCTCTGTTAGGGGTTGCCTAATGGTGGTCCCAGGATGGCTATTGAGCACGGGGGAAAGCACTGCCGGACACCACGGACTTCAGCAACTGTGATCGAACCACCCTCTGATTTTTTTCTTGGTCATTAGGATGTATTGGTATCAAGGTTTCATACACACATCCATCAGAACCTGTTGGAACAAGTATTTATTCTTCATTATTGGATAAAGATAGTTCTATATCTGTAATAGTTAAATGCACCACTAAGTTGTTTGTAAGATTTTATCAATATTGATAGACAATTCAACTAGAGAAATAAACAAATGTAACAATTACATCACTCTACACTTTCCCATAAAGAATATACCACAAACTTAAAGTTGAAGGACAAGAAATATTAATAAAAGTATCAGAAAGAAATGGCATAAGACCTATGAAATGAAAACCATAAATATCTGTAATAACTTAAAATATGAGGGGACTGCTAAGGACAGGGACAATCCAGTCATTAAATGGCTCAATCATTAAATGTATCTCTTACTAGAAATTAAGTAGCATTCTGGTCTAAACATCACATTTCTTGTTATTCCAGCATCCTGGAAACCCTATAAAACTGGCTGGGTTTTGTAGGTCAACTGTACTGTTAGCAATTTTCCGTGGTTCTAGCTTTGTTACATGAAGACTTTATGATCCTTGGGTTCAGACTCCTTTACTTTAATGTTCAAAAGCTGAAACGCAACTCGCAAACCTCTGTGCAACAATATATATGTCTTATAAGCTAAACTTTTAAGAAAACTAACCTTAAGAAAAGGTAGTAAGCAAATTCCAACCACCCTCTAGACATGGGACCCTTTTTCTTAACAGCCACTGTAAAAATCTGCACAATGAAAAACTACATAAAGATTTTAAATTGTGATAATAGGAAATGTTTGCTAAACACTACTCTTGTTTTTTCCTCCCTTAACTTTTTCAAAACAACTTTAAAAGAAGCCATTAAAGACCTGGGGGAGAGAATTTCCCCTTGACCAGATGCATAAGACTGAGATTAAACTTTAGGGTATCAGGCAGAGGTAAACTCCAAGGCATTAAAAAAAAAAATTGTAAAACCCAGGCTGAGTCCAAGACTGCTCTGTTAGTGTCCTTTTTGTCTCTGTCGTTCAAAGAGGGGCACACTGTACTCTAAGGTTGGGAAAGAGGAATGGATACTATAATTAATACCTAAGGTATCCAAAAATCTGGACTTAACATAAAAAGTGATTTACCGTTTTTTATTGGTCTTTGATTATTTATGATAAATTTTAAGATATAAAAAAAGCCTGCAGAAAACTACCAACCTAATGCATAATAGACATGGCAAAATGCAAAAAGTGAAGGCATTAACTGCTTGTTGAAAAGCATGGAAAGGAAACTACTGCAACAGAAAACTGTAAAATCTGATGACTTGACTTAAAAGAAAATACTATCCTGCAATACACTTTTCTTTATAAACTCTGAAAGTTTAAAGAAATACTTACTTAATGACATTAGAGAGATGAATTTCCGATCTACAGATGTACTAAAACTCTGTATAACAGGTTTTTCTTCTTGACCAAGTAAAAGTGTATATTTGCTTAAGACATGTGAGTTAAATTTCTGTACATAAGCAAAGTAACTTCCATGCTGCAAAAAAAAAAGGGTTATTGTACTTTAAAAATATTCCCATTTCCAGGCTTCCCTGGTGGTCTAGTGGGTAAGGACACCGCTTTGCAGTGCAAGGGGCACAGGTTCGATCCCTGGCCTGGGAAGATCCCATGTGCCGTGGAGCAGCTGGACCAGTGTGTCCAATCACCAAGCCGGAGCTCTGGAGCGCATGCACCCAGAGCCCGCGCTCTGCGACGAGAGGCTGCTGCGATGGGAGGCACACAAGGGCCAAAGAACAAAGACGGATAAAAATAAATAAATGAAAGACCAATAGAAGTGGTTCACCCGCCCGCCTTCCCCCCACTCCCCCCAAAAATAAATAAATAAATAAAAAAGGAATGTAAAAATATTCCCATTCCCACCATGTTGAGACCAGTTGCCCACTGTAATTACTTTAATGAATGCTTAAAAATCTCAATAGTCATAAAATGTTTCTTCAGTTATGGCATAGGGATCATTATAACTATCGGTATTTTTAGTATTTTAAAAGATATCAAGGTCTTCAGAAAGAAAAACCAAAGTCCAATTTTAGTTTTAAAGATCATACTCTGCGGGCTTCCCCTGGTGGTCCAGTGGGTAAGGACACTGCCTTGCAGTGCAAGGGGCACAGGTTCGATCCCTGGCCTGGGAAGATCCCATGTGCCGTGGAGCAGCTGGACCAGTGTGTCCAATCACCAAGCCGGAGCTCTGGAGCGCATGCACCCAGAGCCCGCGCTCTGCGACGAGAGGCTGCTGCGATGGGAGGCACACAAGGGCCAAAGAACAAAGACGGATAAAAATAAATAAATGAAAGACCAATAGAAGTGGTTCACCCGCCCGCCTTCCCCCCACTCCCCCCAAAAATAAATAAATAAATAAAAAAGGAATGTAAAAATATTCCCATTCCCACCATGTTGAGACCAGTTGCCCACTGTAATTACTTTAATGAATGCTTAAAAATCTCAATAGTCATAAAATGTTTCTTCAGTTATGGCATAGGGATCATTATAACTATCGGTATTTTTAGTATTTTAAAAGATATCAAGGTCTTCAGAAAGAAAAACCAAAGTCCAATTTTAGTTTTAAAGATCATACTCTGCGGGCTTCCCCTGGTGGTCCAGTGGGTAAGGACACTGCCTTGCAGTGCAAGGGGCGCCGGTTCAAGCCCTGGCCTGGGAAGATCCCACGTGCCGCGGAGCGGCTGAACTGATGTGTCCAATCACCGAGCTGGAGCTCTGGAGCACATGCGCCCAGAGCCGGTGCTCTGTGACGACAGAGGCCACCGCGATGGGAGGCCCACAGGAGCCAAAGAACAAAGACGGATGACAATATAGAGAAATGAAAGACCCACTCCCCTCCCTCCCCAACCCGACCCCTGCCCCCAAAATAAATAAATAAATAAATCTTTAAAAAAAAAAAAAATCATACTCTGAAATGTCACAAAATACGCCAAGAATAAAAGATAGCACTTACTTTTTCAGTAATAAAAAGTAGCACAGGATGCCTAAATACCATGAAAAACTTTGTCCACCTAAAAAAAGAAAAATTATAAAATGTCAATCACAAGTTGAGACAAACTAATCTAAATTTAAGAGATTACTTTTTATTAAATAGTTTTCAGAGGTGGAGAGTGAGAGTAAAAAACAATTCAGTGTTTCACAGTATCATAGGAACCCAGCAGGCATTCCTGTTAATTATCTCTGGATTAAATCCAAGTGGCTGATGTTTCCAGAACTTGAAAGACAATAATGTGAACTAGGGGTGTGTGAGACAAGATGCACTGTTTCTCAAAATTATTTTGATCTGCCTCCTTTCTTCAAAGTCATTCTGGAGACTGGAGTTCTCAAGAAAATTATTAGCATCTCATCTGCCTTCTTCAGGTGGCAACACAAACTGAGGCAAAGGGAGGGTAATCTTCTGGCAAAGTGGGGATTAGAACGTAGACTCTCTATCTGTACCTTTTTTTTTTTAGCTGTACTACAAGGCTGATGGGATCTTAGTTCTCCCTCCACAAATCAAACCCAGGCACACAGCAGTGAAAACATGCAGTCCCAACTGCAGGACCACCAGGGAATTCCTTTTACCTGTATCTTTTCCCCTACAGTTTTCCTCCCAATACAATTACTCACACTTTAGAGGCACTGATAATATAAACGGCCAGCGTCCACACTGTTCACTGACTATGTACAAGTCTTCAGTCGGTCATTTAGAAATCTACTTTGCATCAAGTGTGCCTGGCAGGATAGCAAGCTGATCAAGCAGGAAATGTGATGAAAGAATGGGGGGTTTCAGAAATGGAATCAGATTTCCTTTTAGCATTTGAATGAGTCATTTTCCAGTTTTATTCTAGAATCAGGGGAAGTGGAGGTGCCAAAGCACTATCCTGATTCCACAAACAAGCTACACATTTCTTTAGGGGAACTGGTTTTCTGACCTTGCAGTTCGGGCCATATGACAGGAGATTCCAGTCTTGTGGGATTCCTCACCTCATTTTCAAATAACTGTCTAGTTCTGTCATTAAGACAGAACTCATCTGGCCCGAGTTTCCTCAATCGCTCATCACGCCAAAGGCTTTTGGGGGATGTGAATTAAGCTAAGGTTCTACAGATCGTTTTTAGCAAGTCTGGGATTTTTTTGTTTTGTTTTCTTTCTAATTTTTAAAAGATTTTGGCTGTGCCAAAGCTTGAGGGATCTTAGTTTCCCAACCAGCGACCAAACTCTTGCCTCCTGCATTGGAAGAAGGGAACCTGGAATCCCTAGAGTGCATTCTCTTTTCTTTTTTTCTTTTTTAAGATTTATTTATTTATTTTTGGGCGGGGGTCGTGTTGGGGAGGGAGGGGAGCAGGCGGGCCACTTTTGTTGGTCTTTCATTTCTCTATTTTCATCCATCTTTGTTCTTCGGCTCCAGTGGGCCTCCCATCCCGGTGGCGCCTGTTGTTGCAGAGCGCTGTTTCTTCAAATTAGCTCTAAAAATTTTTTTGCCTTCTTCAGGTGGCAACACAAACTGAGGCAAAGGGAGGGTAATCTTCTGGCAAAGTGGGGATTAGAACGTAGACTCTCTATCTGTACCTTTTTTTTTTTAGCTGTACTACAAGGCTGATGGGATCTTAGTTCTCCCTCCACAAATCAAACCCAGGCACACAGCAGTGAAAACATGCAGTCCCAACTGCAGGACCACCAGGGAATTCCTTTTACCTGTATCTTTTCCCCTACAGTTTTCCTCCCAATACAATTACTCACACTTTAGAGGCACTGATAATATAAACGGCCAGCGTCCACACTGTTCACTGACTATGTACAAGTCTTCAGTCGGTCATTTAGAAATCTACTTTGCATCAAGTGTGCCTGGCAGGATAGCAAGCTGATCAAGCAGGAAATGTGATGAAAGAATGGGGGTTGCAGAAATGGAATCAGATTTCCTTTTAGCATTTGAATGAGTCATTTTCCAGTTTTATTCTAGAATCAGGGGAAGTGGAGGTGCCAAAGCACTATCCTGATTCCACAAACAAGCTACACATTTCTTTAGGGGAACTGGTTTTCTGACCTTGCAGTTCGGGCCATATGACAGGAGATTCCAGTCTTGTGGGATTCCTCACCTCATTTTCAAATAACTGTCTAGTTCTGTCATTAAGACAGAACTCATCTGGCCCGAGTTTCCTCAATCGCTCATCACGCCAAAGGCTTTTGGGGGATGTGAATTAAGCTAAGGTTCTACAGATCGTTTTTAGCAAGTCTGGGATTTTTTTGTTTTGTTTTCTTTCTAATTTTTAAAAGATTTTGGCTGTGCCAAAGCTTGAGGGATCTTAGTTTCCCAACCAGCGACCAAACTCTTGCCTCCTGCATTGGAAGAAGGGAACCTGGAATCCCTAGAGTGCATTCTCTTTTCTTTTTTTCTTTTTTAAGATTTATTTATTTATTTTTGGGCGGGGGTCGTGTTGGGGAGGGAGGGGAGCAGGCGGGCCACTTTTGTTGGTCTTTCATTTCTCTATTTTCATCCATCTTTGTTCTTCGGCTCCAGTGGGCCTCCCATCCCGGTGGCGCCTGTTGTTGCAGAGCGCTGTTTCTGGGCACATACGCTCCAGAGCTCCGGCTCGGTAATTGGACACATCGGTCCAGCCACTCTGCAGCACGTGGGATCTTCCCAGGCCAGGGCTCGAACCAGCGGCCCTTGCACTGCAAGGCGGTGTCCTTACCCACTGCGCCACCAGGGGAAGCCCTAGAGTGCATTTTCTTTTGGTAAAAATTAACTTGTAAGTATTCACACTTACTTAATCACTTCTTCATCAGAGATAACAGTTTCGATTTTCTGCTGGGGCTCTGCAAGCAAGGCTTCTAAACCACGAACTGCGCCTTCCTTGAACAGCACCAGGGGTTCTGTCCCCTGAATTGAATGTATCCTATACACCTCAGCCGACAACTAGAAGAACGTGAAAACATATGCATTTTTATTTTAACATCACTGCCAACTAAAAGAATAAGGATAGTTAGACAAGACTTATCTTCAAGGTACTGACTTGTTTTCATTTTGATTCACTTCTGTTTTATAATTATGTATGGTTCCAAAGTCAAAGCTACAACATAAAATACATCCAGAAGTCTAACTTTTGGTCCAATTCTTTCTAGTCTCTTCCTCATAAGTAATCACTTGCATTCATTTTTGGTTTATCTTTCCTTTATAAATATTGAAGATAAGGCCACAAGCTGGGTCTCGAAACTGGAGGTGCATTAATGCAGAGTTACAAGTGGTTCTAGTGTTAGAAAAAGTACAGATTTTACAGGATTTTGGTCCTCACTTTTTAAAAGATTTTGGCTGTTTGCCAAAAGTTTTGGGATGGAATTAAGCTAAGGTTCTACAGATCGTTTAGCAAGTCTGGGATTTTTGTTTTGTTTTCTTTCTAATTTTAAAAGATTTTGGCTGTGCAAAGCTTGAGATCTTAGTTTCCCAACCAGCGACCAAACTCTTGCCTCCTGCATTGGAAGAAGGGAACCTGGAATCCCTAGAGTGCATTCTCTTTTCTTTTTTTCTTTTTTAAGATTTATTTATTTATTTTTGGGCGGGGGTCGTGTTGGGGAGGGAGGGGAGCAGGCGGGCCACTTTTGTTGGTCTTTCATTTCTCTATTTTCATCCATCTTTGTTCTTCGGCTCCAGTGGGCCTCCCATCGCGGTGGCGCCTGTTGTTGCAGAGCGCTGTTTCTGGGCACATACGCTCCAGAGCTCCGGCTCGGTAATTGGACACATCGGTCCAGCCACTCTGCAGCACGTGGGATCTTCCCAGGCCAGGGCTCGAACCAGCGGCCCTTGCACTGCAAGGCGGTGTCCTTACCCACTGCGCCACCAGGGGAAGCCCTAGAGTGCATTTTCTTTTGGTAAAAATTAACTTGTAAGTATTCACACTTACTTAATCACTTCTTCATCAGAGATAACAGTTTCGATTTTCTGCTGGGGCTCTGCAAGCAAGGCTTCTAAACCACGAACTGCGCCTTCCTTGAACAGCACCAGGGGTTCTGTCCCCTGAATTGAATGTATCCTATACACCTCAGCCGACAACTAGAAGAACGTGAAAACATATGCATTTTTATTTTAACATCACTGCCAACTAAAAGAATAAGGATAGTTAGACAAGACTTATCTTCAAGGTACTGACTTGTTTTCATTTTGATTCACTTCTGTTTTATAATTATGTATGGTTCCAAAGTCAAAGCTACAACATAAAATACATCCAGAAGTCTAACTTTTGGTCCAATTCTTTCTAGTCTCTTCCTCATAAGTAATCACTTGCATTCATTTTTGGTTTATCTTTCCTTTATAAATACTGAAGATAAGGCCACAAGCTGGGTCTCTCGAAACTGGAGGTGCATTAATGCAGAGTTACAAGTGGTTCTAGTGTTAGAAAAAGACAGATGCCACGCACAGATACACATGCTCTACACACACACACGTGTATGTATAAAAAACTGACCTGCAAGCCCAAAACATTGTATATGGAATCAAAAAGAAAAAGTTGTATAAAACTCAGGACCATGTTATTGCAGGGTAAATGAAAAGACTGGAGCCAAGAGGCAGCACGGCTAGCTAGAAGCGTCAAGGGCCCAGGTGACAAATGCCATTTATATTTGAATCAGGTCCACTGTGAACCACTTCTGTGCCAATTATATTGACAATTAGACATTTAAAACCAGAATGAGCTTCCGAGATTAACGAACTTTAAGATCTTCATAATAAGAAAAAGTTAATCCACACACTTTGGGGTCACTGGGAACTAAGGCACTGCTGATTGATCAGGGTGCTTTTTCACTGCATTATGTACCACTCTTTTTTTTTTTTTTCTCGGCCACTTCTATTGGTCTTTCATTTATTTATTTTCATCCATCTTTGTTTTTTGGCCTGTGTGGGCCTCGCATCACAGTGGCGTCTCTCGCTGCAGAGCATCAGCTCTGGGCGCATGCGCTCTAGAGCTCCGGCTCCGTAATTGGACACATTGGTCCAGCTGCTCCGCGGCACATGGGATCTTCCCAAGTCAGAGATCAAACCGGCACCCCTTGCACTGCAAGACGGTGTCTTTACTCACTGGACCACCAGGGAAGCCCCTGCCACTCTTAACATATAGAAGTTCATGAAACCTGCAGAGTCTGTTTACCTATGTTAAGAAAGGGAACAATGAAATTCACTTGTTCTTGGCAAGGGACACACCACAAACATCTGAATTCATGGGAACAACTATAAATGTATCATTCATTCATTATTTAAATCATCTCAATGTCATATGAAAATAACATGTAACATTTTTTAATATATTCACTCATAAATTGAGACATCTTACCAAGATAAACTGTATAATGACTAGAATGAAAAACTTGTTATAGCCTTCATGTCATGCTCACAGATGCTTTAATAGACACTGCAAAAGAATACACAGGGCTCGAAACTGGAGGTGCATTAATGCAGAGTTACAAGTGGTTCTAGTGTTAGAAAAGACAGATGCCACGCACAGATACACATGCTCTACACACACACGTTATGTATAAAAACGGACCTGCAAGCCCAAAACATTGTATATGGAATCAAAAAGAAAAAGTTGTATAAAACTCAGGACCATGTTATTGCAGGGTAAATGAAAAGACTGGAGCCAAGAGGCAGCACGGCTAGCTAGAAGCGTCAAGGGCCCAGGTGACAAATGCCATTTATATTTGAATCAGGTCCACTGTGAACCACTTCTGTGCCAATTATATTGACAATTAGACATTTAAAACCAGAATGAGCTTCCGAGATTAACGAACTTTAAGATCTTCATAATAAGAAAAAGTTAATCCACACACTTTGGGGTCACTGGGAACTAAGGCACTGCTGATTGATCAGGGTGCTTTTTCACTGCATTATGTACCACTCTTTTTTTTTTTTTTCTCGGCCACTTCTATTGGTCTTTCATTTATTTATTTTCATCCATCTTTGTTTTTTGGCCTGTGTGGGCCTCGCATCACAGTGGCGTCTCTCGCTGCAGAGCATCAGCTCTGGGCGCATGCGCTCTAGAGCTCCGGCTCCGTAATTGGACACATTGGTCCAGCTGCTCCGCGGCACATGGGATCTTCCCAAGTCAGAGATCAAACCGGCACCCCTTGCACTGCAAGACGGTGTCTTTACTCACTGGACCACCAGGGAAGCCCCTGCCACTCTTAACATATAGAAGTTCATGAAACCTGCAGAGTCTGTTTACCTATGTTAAGAAAGGGAACAATGAAATTCACTTGTTCTTGGCAAGGGACACACCACAAACATCTGAATTCATGGGAACAACTATAAATGTATCATTCATTCATTATTTAAATCATCTCAATGTCATATGAAAATAACATGTAACATTTTTTAATATATTCACTCATAAATTGAGACATCTTACCAAGATAAACTGTATAATGACTAGAATGAAAAACTTGTTATAGCCTTCATGTCATGCTCACAGATGCTTTAAGGTAAATAAATGCCACATTACAAGTAACTCCGTCTCACCAAGAAACTAAATAAGTGTGTTGGAAAATCCAAAGACTTACTGTGGGGGCTTCCCTGGTAGCTCAGTGGTAAAGAGTTCGCCTGCCAATGCAGGAAACACCAGTTCGATCCCTGATTCAGGAAGATCCCACATGCTGCGGAGCAACGAAGCCCATGAGCCACAACTACTGAGCCCGTGTTCTAGAGCCTCAGAGCCGCAACTACTGAAGCCCGTGTGCCCCAGAGCCCGAGTTCCACAGCAAGAGAAGTTCCTGCAACAAGAAGTCTGTTCACCTCAACGAGAGGGTAGTTCCCACTCCCTGGAACTAGAGAAGAGCCTGCAGCAGAGTGAAAACCCAGAATAGCCAAAATTAAATAAATAAATAATTTTTGAAAAAGAAAGAAAAAAGACTTACTGTGGCTTTAAATACTTTATCCAGGTTGACGTCTTCATTATTCCATATTCTCAAGACCTTAAATCAAAACATACAATTAAAGAAAATTCCAATATCCATTTACATACAGCACTGTTAATAAATCAACATTTGATTTGTCCTACATATTCTCTAAAATATATTTAGTTTTCAAAACTTACCTTATTATCATGTACAACAATATACTCCCCAGTTTGAAAGTTGCACACAGCTGGGCACGTTATAACTTGCCCTTGCTTCACTGACCAACTTCCCAAGGGTTTCTGATCAGAAACCTAATGAAATAAACACACAATATTTAAAAAGACAACTTCAGACATTAAAGCAATTACATTCACATTAGAAATGAAAGAAGAAATCATTAAAATGATAGTATGTAACAAACTTTCTAAATACTATATGGATTCCACTTAGGAAAAAGAGAATGACGGTGGCCTGGAGCTGGGGGGATTAGGAATTTAATGGGCACAGAGCTTCAGTTCTGTCATCTGACAAGAGTTCCGGAGACGGATGGTAATGACAACTGCACAACGTGAACGTGCGAACTGAAAACCTGAACTGTACACTCACAGCCATTAAGTTATTAAATTTTATTAGGCGTATTTTACAATTCTAAAAAATCTTAAAGTACTTAAAAATATTAGTTCCTAAAATGAAAAAAAAGCTAGTAACACTTTAATAATGAACAATATTAGTACATTACAAAGTAATTGATTCATGGGAAACAAAGTAAGGATCACTGGAATAATGCCAATTTGAATCAGCCACTTCATTCCTATACAAGAACTGCAAAAAGTCCCCTTGACAGCAAGGTAAAACCAATAGTCTTATCAGAAGCATCAAAACAAACAGTAGAGGGGACTGTGGCCAACTTGTTCCCCCAAATTTCAAAACAGGCGGCTAGCTTTCTTTTTAAATTGATTTACAGCTGCTGCACAATATTATGTGAGTTACAGGTATACGATATAGTGATTTGCAATTTTAAAGGTTGTACCTCACTTACAGTTATTATAAAACACTGGCTACAATTCCCATGTTGTACAATATACCCCTGTCATTAATTTTATACATAGTAGTTTATATCTCTTACTCTCCCACCCGTATTTTGCCCCTCCTCTGGTCCCCCTCCCCACTGGTAACCACTAGTTTGTTCTCTAGATCTCTGAGTCTGCTACTTGTCCGTTATCATTAGTTTGTTGTGGTTTTCAGAGTCTACTGCTATCAGGCTGTATTTGTCTTTCTCTGTCTGACCTAGTTCACTTAGTGAAATGTCCTCCAAGTCCATCCATGCTGTAATATGCTGGGTTTCCCAGGTGAGGCTAGGGGTAAAGAACCTGTCTGACAATGCAGAAAGCGTAAGACACAGGTTCGATCCCTGGGTTGGGAAGATCCCTTGGAGGAGGGCATGGCAACCCACTCCATTATTCTTGCCTGGTGAATCCCATGGTCAGAGGAGCCTGTTTTTTCCTTTCACTATAAATGGTAAAATTTCAGGTGTTTTTATGACTGGATATGTATGTGTGTACGGACTTTTTTAATCCGTCACCTGTTTATGGACCCTTAGGTTCTTTTATCTTGGCAATTGTAAATAATGCTGTTGCAAACACTGGAGTGCATGTATCTTTTCAAACTAGTTTTTTTGGATATATATCCAGGGGTAAAATTGCTGGGTCATATAGATATTCTATTTTTACTTTTTTTGTTGTTGTTGTTGAGAAATCTCTATTCTGTCTGCATCAATTTACATTCCCAGGGTCCAAGGGTTCTTGTTTCTCCACATCTTCTCCAATATTTATGTTCTGTTTGATGACAGCCATTCTGTCAGGTGTGACGTGACATCACCTGATTTCGGTTCACATTTCTCTGATGACACCAACGTTGAGACAGCTAGCTTCTTAGAGAACAGTATATTTAGCACAGTTTCTTACACAACCACTAAAAGCAAAGTTTAGAAGGTGTGCTGAAGCAGTCTAAGTCTAGTCCAGCAGTCAACCAGCCTTTCTGGCCTCAGGGGCCAGTTTCATGAAAAACAACTCTTTCCGTGGACAGGACAAAGCGATCCACAGTTTCAGGATGACTTCTCATAAAGAGCATGCAACCAGATCCCTGGCGAACAGTTCACACTTCTCTCGGCATCTAATGCCCCCGCTGATGCGCCAGGAGGCAGCGCTCCGGCAGTCAAGGTCAGCGAGGGGCTTGCTCTCCCACCTTGCCCCCTGGCTCCCTTCCTGCTGGACAGTCTGGCTCCTAACGGGCCACCAACCAAGTATGCGGCCCAGGGGCTGGGGACCCCCTTGGATTACGATGAAAAATGGGGGCGGAGTGTGTAGACTTCAAGGAAGCCAAGTCCAGCATTCAGGGGGTGAACCACAGCTAGCAACCTGACAGGTCCCTCAAAACTCAAGGTTCCCACCAAGCTGCCCAGAAAGCAAAAACAAACAAAACAAAACACCGACAAAAACGTGCCTCCCTCACGAGAGGGTGAGAAGTGCACGGACACAAGGCTGAACCACTGCTGGGGCAGTGACATCTTCTCCCACCGACTCCATCTCCGTTCAAGCCTTCAGCGAGCTGCTGGGGTGACAGGGTCCCCGGCGGGGATCTCAGCAAGGTTATCTCTAGGAGGCTGGAGCGAAAGTACAGCTTTCCTTTCCTTTCCGAATCTAACCCACGTGCATTTGAAACGCTCTGCCGCCTGCAACTCGGAACTACGCTTCTCTCCAGGAAAACCACCCAGTCAGATTCCAGACCGCATTCCGCGGCCCCGAGAGCCCCGCCGGCTCTCCGCCAAGGCGGCTGCCCGCGCTCTTCCCGCAGCTGTGAAAGAAATCCGAGGTTCGGGCTCCGAGCTCAGACAGGGGCGAGACGGCAGTTGGGGCGCTCCCATCCTAACGCTCTCACCTTATAGAGGATGACGGTCCTGCCGCTGTCCGTCACGAGAAACTGGTCTGTTTTGTCGCTCTGCTCCACTCCGAGGGGTCCGTCAGGCCCGGAACCCAGGGGTACTGCAGTCAACGTGAACCCTTCCTCCAGGCCTGCCATTTTGGCCTAAACTACCGACCGCCTAGCGTTCCTCCCGGCAGGCTTCGCGCTTTCTCTCGCGAGAACTACGAGGCCGGCGGGATCCGGCACTTGCGAGTTGAAACACCTGCTCGCGGAGCCTGCGACCTCTGCCGGGTGGAGATCGCTAGCGGCGCGGCGCACGGCGTCGGGTGGGCGGAGCCTGGATTTGCGTGCAGACTCCGCCTCCCACGTCAAGCTCCCAGTCCCGGAGGCACCGCTCTAAAGGGGGAAGGCTGGGCGGGAGCGGGCTTGTTTACCTGTTAGGAACGTAATCCGGCCCGTCTTGTTCCGCTACGAATTTAGGAGACTGAGGGTTAGGCGTGGCAAGTGGCAGAATATAAATAAGCAAATCTTTTTAGTGGAAGCAAACTCTAGGAATTTCTACCACGGCTTCATGGAACGCTGTCTGCAAAGACAAATGTAATCTGTTTATCAGATTAACTGTGGATAACGTGCCGTGGGTGTGTGCTCAGTGTGTCTCACTCTTTGGCGACCCAGGCTCCTCGGTTCGTGGAATATTCCAGACAAGAATACTGGAATGGGTTGCCGTTTCCTCCAGGGCATCTTCCTGACCCAGGGATCAAAGCCGCGCCTCTGTGTCTCCCCTGTGCTGCCAAGCGAGTTCTTTACCCCTGCACCACCTGGGAAGCCTTAAAATAAAGCAGATCCCATGCTGTTCGGAGCTCGATTGGCACGCATGGAGCCTTTCATCGGCAAACATAAAGAGCCAGGTTGGAGAACAATCCAGTTTCTCTTAAGGCAACAGCATTCTTCCCCAACTGGCATTCTCAATAGGGAAAGGTGCCGTAGTCGGCAGGATTCGAACCTGCGCGGGGAAACCCCAATGGATTTCTAGTCCATCGCCTTAACCACTCGGCCACGACTACAGGCTGTGCATAACTGCATCACTTAATTCCCCCACATCTCAGAACTGGCCCCAAAGGTCCAATCTTTTTGGGCCTCCAGGGTTGTCCTCCCTGGTTCTCTGAGCACCCTCCAGGATCTCTTCAGCTTATTGGAAATTCAAGCTTGTCTGATGAGGCAGGTGAAGTTCAAGAGCCCCATACGCAATTTTTGGCAAGACCATTTCCAAGCGATTTTTCAGATAAAGCTGACTGCTTCAATCAATAATGGATTATAAAAAATTTAAAAAGAGAAATTGTGTATATTCTTTGGGAGAAACCATCTAAACAGGTGATTATTAGCAAATGTGTATCATGTACAAAATGTACAAGGCAAAATGCCTCCACATCAGTTTAGATTAAGCAGCCACACAGATCACTTCGTGTGGGTTTATTTGTGGGCATAGCATTACAACACAGGAGAAAAGAGACTATGCAGCTATTATGAAAGAATAAAATAGTCACTGTAATTTGTTTGTTTGTTTGGCTGTGGTTGTGGGATCTCAGTTCCCCTACCAGAGATCCAGCCTGAGCCATCGCAGTGAAAGCTCAGAATCCTAACCATTAGGCAGTCAGCGAGCTCCCCTTCTGTGAATTCTTCTATTTTTTTTCAGTCAGCTGAGCTATGCATCATGTAGGATCTGAGTTCTACAACCAAGGATCAGACCCATGCCCCCTGTATTGGGAGTGCAGAGGCCTAACTATTGGACCATCAGGGAATTCCCTACTGTAAATTCTTTTTTCTTTTTTTTTTTGAAGGAGAAGGGGATGGCAGAGAATGAGATGGCCTGCCTGGTTTCTCTGTGCATTGAACTTCCCAGGCAAGAATATTGGAGTGGATTGTCATTTCCTTCTCCAGGGTGCAAATTCTTAATACATTGAATAGGTCTTTTATTTTTCAAAATGACCAAGGTGGTTTGCTTTGAATTTGTGACCCCTTTGTTATTTGGAAAAGAAATACAGTGAGATTCAGTCTAGATATCCTGGCCTCTCTGAAACCTTCCTTTTCCTCCTGGCATAACCTCTCTCTGGCTTCCCTTGTGGCTCAGTGATAAAGAATCTGTCTACCAAGCAACGAGACTCAGGTTCAATCCCTGGCTCAGCAAGATCCCTGGAGAAGGTAATATTCTTGCCTTGAAATTCCAGTGAGATCACAAAAGAATCAGACATGACTTAGTGACTAAACAACAATGAATAAAGAGTGAATGTTTACCTATAACTTTGTATTTGTGCTTTCCCTCTTCTTGAGCATGAAGACTGTAAAACAGGGATTCTCTTATACCTATGGCTGATTCATGTTGATGTTTGGCAGACAACAACAAAACCCTGTAAAAAAGTTATTCTTCAATAAAAAATAAAAAATGATTTTATAAATTAAAAAAGTAGGGGTTCTCAAACTTTATGATTTCAGGATTCCTTTACACTCTTAATTTAAAAACTACTTAGGATTGCACAAGGTTTCTATTTTATCAGGATATCTATGGAAATTTACTGTATTAGAAATTAAAAGTGAGGAACTGAGAAATATGTATTCATTTTAAATAATAATAAATTACATGTTAACATAAGTAACATTTCATGAAAAATAATTTGAAAAACAATTTGGTGACAGGAAGGGCACTGTTTTTGCACTTTAGCAAATCTCTTTAATGTCTGGCTTAATAGAAGATAACTGGATGCTCATATGTGCTTCTGCATTCAGTCCACTGTAGTATCACGTCATACCACATGGAAAGAGCTCCACAGTGCCCCCTACCCACCCGAGGAAAATAACATCTGGAGAGTTTGTTTCCATGGATTCCCTGAAAGGGCATCAAGATGCCCAAGGATTATACCTAGACTTACACTTGGAGAGCAAGCACAGGGATCAAGGTTACCTGCCTGAGAAGGGCGAGACCAATGTTCCTGGTTCAAGAAAAGAGGGAAGGAGCAACCTTTCCTGAGTTCTGGAGTCTGAACTAGGTGTCAAGAGCCTGAGGGAGTCAAGATAGGAAGAAAATATGAGCAGTCTTTCACCTTGGAAGTGAAAACTAAGTCCCACCTTCCTGATGCCCAAGACATCTTAGGACAGGTAACAGAACGAGTAACCTGCCCTAGGAAGGTGACTGAACTTCTTACAGATGCTAAGAATTGAAACAACTTCTGACTTATTTTTAGCCCTAAAAAAGATGATGAGACTGCAGAGTGCTAAGTTGCTCCAGTTGTGTCCAACTCTGTGCCACCCTATGGACTGCAGTCCACCAGGCTCCTCTCTCCATGGAATTCCCCAGGCAAGAATACTGGAGTGGGCTGCCATGCCCTGCTCCAGGGGATTTTCCTGACATAGGGATCCAATCCACATCTCCTGCATCGTAGGTGACTCCTCTACAAGAGCTTCTCTTGTAGCTTAGCTGGTAAAGAGTCTGCCTGCAGTTCAGGAGACCTTGGTTTGATTCCTGGGTTGGGAAGATCTCCTAGGGAAGAGAAAGGCTACCCCCTGGAGAGTTCTGTGACTTGTCTATGGGTCTCAAAGAGTTGGACAGGACTAAGCAACTTACCACTAGCACCAGCTGGGAAACCTGGAGATAGCTTTTTAAATCTTGTTTCTTTCTTTGCTTTCATGTCTTGAGCTGAATTGTGTCCATCCTCCATGCCACCCTGCAATTCAATTTACCCATTTCCTTTTTATCACCATTTTTACCTATTGTATCTGTTTGCTCACTCACCTACGCTCTCCCACTATAAGCGTCTTGAGAGTAGAGGGTCCCTGTTGGTCCTATCATCCCCATTTCCTACTACTTTGCAGACAAATGAATCACTTTGCATCTTGTATTCATATCACCAGCAGTTGTGTCTCATCCATACAAAGGGTTTAATAGACGCTAGCTGAGTAAATCACACTTATATGGCAAGCTGTTGTAATAAATGAAACGTGCACTTGACCCATTAGGATCAAGTAAGACTTAACAGATTGAGAATCCCAGAACTGTCCTGGCTTGTTTGTCCTTAAAATTGAGTCTAAGTTTGGTAAGCAATTAAAGGAGATCACGTTCTTTTCTGGAAGGATACCAGCTGTAACGAGAGAACTAGGAGTCTTCTAGCCTAAGATAAGAACGGGTCAAAGCGTTCCAATTCTGCGATGAGTCAGTCAAGGTCAAGGAGCAAGACTAAGGCAGGCTATCCATCTCTGGGTTAGAGACGTTTAAGGGCTGGTCTTCAAAGACAGCTGAGACCCCGCACATTTTTATGTGAGTTGTGGATGTTCATTCTATCTGGATTGTTTGTCATGCTTATGCTGCTTGGCTGCCTGGCTATGAGGGCTGAGGGAAGATATCATGCCTCTCACATTCGATTCCTAGAATAGAATCAAGTGATACATATACAATGAATAAGTCTAATTATACAGTACGGATGCCTGCCCATATTCAAAAGGGAGAGTGTTACCCACTATAGACTTTTCATGGAAGGTTGACAGTGGATGACTTGTGCATTGCATGGGTGGGCTATAGTAAGTGCTTTACCAAAGGAATATTTCTAGAAGCACCATTCTGGTGCAGGATGTATGGTTATAAATATATATATACACACACACACATGTATTCTACTGAATCTCTGTATTATATGGAAGTTATAATGGTTCTTAAATAAAGGTTTAAGATATTCTGAGGTATGTTTTCCAGTTTTAGAATTTCCGAATGTCTTTGAGGTAAATGTCAAGACCACAGAAGCTTTCCTGGTAGCTCAGCTGGTAAAAAAATCTGCCTGCAACACACGAGATCTGGGCTGGGAAGATCCTCTGGAGAAGGGATAGGCTACCCACTCCAGTACTCTTGCCTGGAGAGCTCTATAGCTCATCCATGGAGTTATAAAGAGTCAACGCAACTGAGTCACTTTCACTTTCACCCTTCACAGAAGTGAACTGGACAATATTACTGGTACTCAGGCGGACACCTCTGAAGATGTTTCCCACAGCAAATATCAGAGATAGAGGAGGAATCTAAGTTCTTTTGTCATAATCTGTGTGCATTTCAATCTCACGTTAGTGCCTTCCCTGTGAATGCCAAAACCCAGTGGGAGTATTTGGAATTTGGGGTTAAGCAAGCACTTGGGAGGGCTTCCCAGGTGGCACTAGTGGTAAAGAACCTGCCTGCAGAACCTGCCTACAAGAAGTGCGGGTTTGATCTCTCAGTCGGGAAGATCTCCCAGGGGCAAGGCATGGTAATCCACTCCAGTATTCTTGCCTTGAGAATCCCATGGATGGAGGAACCTGGAGGGCTACACAGTCCCTAGGGTCACAAAGACATGACTGAAGTGACTGTGCAAACAGGTGACTTAATTGTAACAGGATAGGGAAGTGGGAGAGAAGACCCGGGTGGAGGAGATTGAGATAGGTGGGCAGAGTCAAGAGGTCACAGAGCCCAGGAGTCTTCATGAAGAGGTTGGGAAACTTGTCATCACCAGGGATCCAAGCTGACGTCAGAGGAGCCCTGCCCAGTGACCAGAGCTCTGGAAAAGGGTGTGCTGGCAGAATAAACAAACGGAGAAAGGTCTGATCACTGGAAGTGGTTTCCAGTCACTGGACTGAAGATCAGGGTGAAGCAGGAGCAGGACTGAGCTTCAGATCTGGCCGGAAACACTGATACTTCTCCCTTGGTTCCCGGGTCCAAACCATACTAATGCATTTACTCATTTCCCAAATATTGATGAGTGCCTGCGTGCCTGCGTGCACGTGGGCTCAGTTGCTTCAGTCCTGTTCGACTCTTTGTGACCCCAGGGACTGTAGCCCACCAGGCTCCTCTGTCCATGGGATTCTCCAGGTAAGAAGACTAGAGAGGGTTGCCATGCCCTCCGCCAGGAGATTGACTCAGGAATCAAACCCCTGTCTGCTGTGTCTCTTGTGCTGTAGGTGGATTCTTTACCCACTGAGCCAGCCGGGAAGCCTGATGAGTGTCTAAGAGCTGTGAATTTTGCAGTGAAGGAGACAGGGGAAGTTCTTATTCTCAGAGAGCTTGCAATCCAGTGACGAGAGACAATCTGTTCAAGAAAAGTCTCCCTGAAGATGAGACCTTTCCTGGCAGGGGCTTCCCTAGTGGCCCAGTAGTTAAGAATCCACCCTGCAGTTCAGAGGATGTGGGTCAATCCCTGGTCGGGGGACTGATACAGAGCAACTAAGCCCTCTCACCTTAACCACAGTGCCTACAACTATAGACCTGACACAAATTCTAATCAGATTATGCCACTCCTTGCATTGGGAGCATGGAATCTTAACCACTGGGAACCAGGGAAGTCCTGATTTCATCATTCTACTCTTAATCTAAACTTCTAGTTGACTATCTTTTTTTGGTATAAATCTTTACAAATTACTTCCTTGTAGCTCAGTCGGAAAGAATCTGCCTGCAATGCAGGAGACAGGGGTTCGATTCCTGGATTGGGAAAATAACCTGGAAAAGGAAATGGCAAGCCACTCCAGTATTCTTGCCTGGAAAATCCTATGCCTGGCAGGTTGCGGTCCACAGGGTCCCAAAAGTTGGACATGACTTAAGAACTAAACTACCACCCCTCTTTTTTTTTAACTTTTTTTTCCTCTCTTCTTTTGGCCACGTCTATTGGTTTTTTCTTTCTTTCTTTCTTTATTCTTTGGCCTGTGTGGGCCTCCCATTGCAGTGGCTTCTCTTTTCACAGAGCACCAGCTCTGGGAGCATGCGCTCTAGAGCTCCGGCTCTGTAGTTGGACACATTGGTCCAGCTGCTCTGCGGCACATGGGATCTTCCCAGGCTAGGGATCGAACTGGCACCCCTTGCACTGCAAGGCTGTGTCTTTACCCACTGGACCACAGGGAAGCCCACCCCTCTTAACCTAAGCTTCTAGTTGACTCTCTCTTTTTCATAAAATATTTGTAAATTACTTATGTTTTGTCATTGGAATGAAGTTAGTAGGGAAGAACCAAGAGAGTTGGTGTTCTTGACGAATCAAACCCCTGTCTGCTGTGTCTCTTGTGCTGTAGGTGGATTCTTTACCCACTGAGCCAGCCGGGAAGCCTGATGAGTGTCTAAGAGCTGTGAATTTTGCAGTGAAGGAGACAGGGGAAGTTCTTATTCTCAGAGAGCTTGCAATCCAGTGACGAGAGACAATCTGTTCAAGAAAAGTCTCCCTGAAGATGAGACCTTTCCTGGCAGGGGCTTCCCTAGTGGCCCAGTAGTTAAGAATCCACCCTGCAGTTCAGAGGATGTGGGTCAATCCCTGGTCGGGGGACTGATACAGAGCAACTAAGCCCTCTCACCTTAACCACAGTGCCTACAACTATAGACCTGACACAAATTCTAATCAGATTATGCCACTCCTTGCATTGGGAGCATGGAATCTTAACCACTGGGAACCAGGGAAGTCCTGATTTCATCATTCTACTCTTAATCTAAACTTCTAGTTGACTATCTTTTTTTGGTATAAATCTTTACAAATTACTTCCTTGTAGCTCAGTCGGAAAGAATCTGCCTGCAATGCAGGAGACAGGGGTTCGATTCCTGGATTGGGAAAATAACCTGGAAAAGGAAATGGCAAGCCACTCCAGTATTCTTGCCTGGAAAATCCTATGCCTGGCAGGTTGCGGTCCACAGGGTCCCAAAAGTTGGACATGACTTAAGAACTAAACTACCACCCCTCTTTTTTTTTAACTTTTTTTTCCTCTCTTCTTTTGGCCACGTCTATTGGTTTTTTCTTTCTTTCTTTCTTTATTCTTTGGCCTGTGTGGGCCTCCCATTGCAGTGGCTTCTCTCGTTGCAGAGCACCAGCTCTGGGAGCATGCGCTCTAGAGCTCCGGCTCTGTAGTTGGACACATTGGTCCAGCTGCTCTGCGGCACATGGGATCTTCCCAGGCTAGGGATCGAACTGGCACCCCTTGCACTGCAAGGCTGTGTCTTTACCCACTGGACCACAGGGAAGCCCACCCCTCTTAACCTAAGCTTCTAGTTGACTCTCTCTTTTTCATAAAATATTTGTAAATTACTTATGTTTTGTCATTGGAATGAAGTTAGTAGGGAAGAACCAAGAGAGTTGGTGTTCTTGACGCAAACATTTCCATTTTTCTGTTAAACACTTTTTGAGAGGCTGTCTTCATAGCAAATGTTTGCTTTACCTAGATTTTTTCTCATCTAAATTTTGATAATTGGAAATAGAGTGGCCACTTATGCTTAGAAATTTGCAGTTTGCATAATGTTTTCATTCTAAGAAATTATTTTTTATGGAATTAAATAATATTTAATTCCTGTAAAATTAAATTCATTACCTCAAAATGTAGATGACTTATTCCCTGAACTACACCAAATTAGTATCTATATTAGACACTTAGGCTTTAGTAGTTGTGGCTCGTGGACTCTAGAGTATGGGCTCACTTGGCCTTGGACCAGGGATGGAACCAGTGTCCCTTGCATTGCAAGGCGGATTCTTAACCACTGGACCACCAGGGAAGCCCAGTATTTATCTATTAGGCTATAGTGGGTCTTAGTTGTGGCATGTGGGACCTTTAGTTGCAGCATGTAGGATCTAGTTCCCTGATGAGGGGTTGAACCCTGGCTTCCTGTATTGGGAGCTTGGGAGTTTTAGCCACTGGACCACCAGGGAAATCCTCCTTGGTTTTCATTTGAAGAGTCAAGGAAGATGCAGTGAGGAGGGAAGGGAAGGAATTCAACCAAAACAATGAAAATAATTGGGTCCAGATTTTAAGAAGTTCATTTTTAAGCTATGTATGCTTCTTTGAGTGCTTCAGGTTTAATTTTATTTAAGAGGAATCACTGAAGAGTTTCAGCTGAGGGGGCCGGTGTTTAGCAAAGCCAATTAAGTCTTGGCCTTTCTCATTGAGCTTTTCTGTGTTTTGATCAGATCGGACTCAAAAGCTATTCATCAGGCTAAGAAGGGTCTGTTACTATGCTAAAAAGCTTTTACATCTAGATGTAAGTCATACCTAGCAAATCAGGAAAAAGGGAACATTTGGACATTTTTATATTCTGACAATAACAGATAACACATTGCTCAAAAGAACCTGAATATAACAGTGCTAACCCACCAGATACACAAAAGCAGTCAGTTTATTGTTGTTTAAAAAATTCAAGTGTCCTCTGTATTGAAAATGGATACCCAACCTACCTTAGGGCACAAGGAACTCTGCTCAGTGTTACGTGCCAGTCTGGATGGGAGGGGCGTGCGGATACATGGGTATGTTTCAGTGTTCGCCAGAAACGACCACAACATTGTTAACCAGCTATACCCCAGTACAAACTAAAACGTTTGAAGTTTGGGAGAAAAAAATCCTCATGTAATCCTCTTTACTGGAGAAAAACATAATTATTTTACAACCTGCGTGTGTGAAAAGGAAGCAGGCTGTACAGGTCTGGCTTCATCCATACAGTTCTTTTGGAGCAGAAACAGCTTTCACCTTATTCTTGAAACATCATTCTTTTCACTTGGGATGTTTTTAATGTTTGTTGAAGTTCTAGAAAGGGAACCCAAATTTGCATTTCCTCCATTTGTTTCCTTTGGCAAACTTGTTTCTGGAAAGGACATTTCAACCTACTTCCCAACTGCTTTTAGTTACCTCCTGTGGCTGAAAGGAAGAGACTCACTCCAAATAGGCTGAAATGAAAGGAGCTTCGCATAATGATAGAGCTCTAGGGAATAGCCAACCTCTCTTTCTCTCGCGCTACCTGATCTCTCTCATGGGGCTTTTGTTCGGATCTGCTTGTACCTTCTCTTTTTTTCATGATTCTTCGGCTGCAGCCTCCACAGCCAAGTGGCAATAGTGACTTTTTCACACTTGCCTTGAGCTATCAAGTATGCCGCTTACTGTTACACTTCAAGAAAGGAAGACTGGGCTTCCCTCGGGGCTCACTGGTAAAGAACCCACCCGTCAATGCAGGAGACACAGGTTCCATGCCTGCTCTGGAAGATCCAACATGTCTCGGAGTGACTAAGCCCGTGAGCCAGCACTATTGAGCCTGTGCTCTAGAGCCCAGGAACTGCAACTACCAAGCCCATGTGCCGCAACTACTGAAGTCCGCATGCCTTGAGTCTGTGCTCTGCAACAAGAAGCCATGGCAATCGTACACCTGAGCATCACAACTAGAGAGTAACACATTGCTCAAAAGAACCTTATTGTTACACAAAAGCAGTCAGTTTATTGTTGTTTAAAAAATTCAAGTGTCCTCTGTATTGAAAATGGATACCCAACCTACCTTAGGGCACAAGGAACTCTGCTCAGTGTTACGTGCCAGTCTGGATGGGAGGGGCGTGCGGATACATGGGTATGTTTCAGTGTTCGCCAGAAACGACCACAACATTGTTAACCAGCTATACCCCAGTACAAACTAAAACGTTTGAAGTTTGGGAGAAAAAAATCCTCATGTAATCCTCTTTACTGGAGAAAAACATAATTATTTTACAACCTGCGTGTGTGAAAAGGAAGCAGGCTGTACAGGTCTGGCTTCATCCATACAGTTCTTTTGGAGCAGAAACAGCTTTCACCTTATTCTTGAAACATCATTCTTTTCACTTGGGATGTTTTTAATGTTTGTTGAAGTTCTAGAAAGGGAACCCAAATTTGCATTTCCTCCATTTGTTTCCTTTGGCAAACTTGTTTCTGGAAAGGACATTTCAACCTACTTCCCAACTGCTTTTAGTTACCTCCTGTGGCTGAAAGGAAGAGACTCACTCCAAATAGGCTGAAATGAAAGGAGCTTCGCATAATGATAGAGCTCTAGGGAATAGCCAACCTCTCTTTCTCTCGCGCTACCTGATCTCTCTCATGGGGCTTTTGTTCGGATCTGCTTGTACCTTCTCTTTTTTTCATGATTCTTCGGCTGCAGCCTCCACAGCCAAGTGGCAATAGTGACTTTTTCACACTTGCCTTGAGCTATCAAGTATGCCGCTTACTGTTACACTTCAAGAAAGGAAGACTGGGCTTCCCTCGGGGCTCACTGGTAAAGAACCCACCCGTCAATGCAGGAGACACAGGTTCCATGCCTGCTCTGGAAGATCCAACATGTCTCGGAGTGACTAAGCCCGTGAGCCAGCACTATTGAGCCTGTGCTCTAGAGCCCAGGAACTGCAACTACCAAGCCCATGTGCCGCAACTACTGAAGTCCGCATGCCTTGAGTCTGTGCTCTGCAACAAGAAGCCATGGCAATCGTACACCTGAGCATCACAACTAGAGAGTAGCTCCCCCTAGCTGCAAATAGAGAAAAACCCTTCACAGTAACCGATAATAGCATAGATCCGCGCCCCGCCCGCAATTTTTCTTTTAAAGAAATGAAGGCTCAGACAGATGAAGCAATTTGTACCACATCACACAGCTTTAAAAAGCGTCTGTTAAAAACATGGAACACACAGGAAGGCATGTTTATCAGATTATCAGATATTCTTCCCCATAAAATAATCCTATTTTAAATGTCTGACACATGGTTTAAAATGAATGAAACTTGAAAACATTTTGCAAAATGATATACACCAGACATACAATGAAAAATATTGTATGATTCCACTTATAGTAAATGTCCAGGGCAGGTAGATTTATACAGACACTAAGTAGAATACAGGCTATAGGGACTGGAGGTAAGGAAGGATAGGGAGTTATTATCACATATAGAGCTTCTGTTTGGGATGATGAAACGTTTCTGGAAATGAATACTGGTGATTGGTGCACAGCACTGTGAATATACTTAATGTCACTGAATTACACATTTAAAAATATTTACAGGGATATATCTTCTGCTGTGTATATTTGCCCACAATTAAGCGAAAGCCTAAGAGAAGTTTGAGAGCTGTAATGAGTATGTGATACTAGAAAGAAAAATTGATATAGTTACCTGCCTCAGTGTACTATTTTCTTTGTTTCTAAAAGCTTCGTGGGGGTAGGGTGAAGGAGGGTGGGGTGGGTGGGGAGAGGGAGACTTGGTTATAAAGGGACAGTATAGGGACTTCCCTGGTGGTCCAGTGGTTAAGACTCTGTGCTTCTAATGCAGGTGCTATGGGTTCCATCCCTGGTTGGCGATCTTTGATCCCACATGCCACTTGGTGAGGCCTAAAATAAAGAAATAAAAGGGACGGCATGAGGGAGTTCTGTAGTGACGGAGTGGTTCTGTGTGTCGAATGTGGTGATAGTAACATGAGGCTATACAGGTGGTAAAACTGCACAGAACCACACACACGCACACACATACACATACATCATTGAGTGCACATAAGACTGTGTGTTTCGAATTTTTGTGATCTTGATAGTACCTGAGCATCACAACTAGAGAGTAGCTCCCCCTAGCTGCAAATAGAGAAAAACCCTTCACAGTAACCGATAATAGCATAGATCCGCGCCCCGCCCGCAATTTTTCTTTTAAAGAAATGAAGGCTCAGACAGATGAAGCAATTTGTACCACATCACACAGCTTTAAAAAGCGTCTGTTAAAAACATGGAACACACAGGAAGGCATGTTTATCAGATTATCAGATATTCTTCCCCATAAAATAATCCTATTTTAAATGTCTGACACATGGTTTAAAATGAATGAAACTTGAAAACATTTTGCAAAATGATATACACCAGACATACAATGAAAAATATTGTATGATTCCACTTATAGTAAATGTCCAGGGCAGGTAGATTTATACAGACACTAAGTAGAATACAGGCTATAGGGACTGGAGGTAAGGAAGGATAGGGAGTTATTATCACATATAGAGCTTCTGTTTGGGATGATGAAACGTTTCTGGAAATGAATACTGGTGATTGGTGCACAGCACTGTGAATATACTTAATGTCACTGAATTACACATTTAAAAATATTTACAGGGATATATCTTCTGCTGTGTATATTTGCCCACAATTAAGCGAAAGCCTAAGAGAAGTTTGAGAGCTGTAATGAGTATGTGATACTAGAAAGAAAAATTGATATAGTTACCTGCCTCAGTGTACTATTTTCTTTGTTTCTAAAAGCTTCGTGGGGGTAGGGTGAAGGAGGGTGGGGTGGGTGGGGAGAGGGAGACTTGGTTATAAAGGGACAGTATAGGGACTTCCCTGGTGGTCCAGTGGTTAAGACTCTGTGCTTCTAATGCAGGTGCTATGGGTTCCATCCCTGGTTGGCGATCTTTGATCCCACATGCCACTTGGTGAGGCCTAAAATAAAGAAATAAAAGGGACGGCATGAGGGAGTTCTGTAGTGACGGAGTGGTTCTGTGTGTCGAATGTGGTGATAGTAACATGAGGCTATACAGGTGGTAAAACTGCACAGAACCACACACACGCACACACATACACATACATCATTGAGTGCACATAAGACTGGTGAAATCTAAAGAAGCTTTATGGACTGTACCCATGTCAGTTTCTTGGTTGTGATCTTGGATAGTAGTCATACCAGCTGTTATCACTAGGGGTGGCTTTGTGAAGGAAAGAGGTATAGGACATCCATGTGCATTTCTTTGTAACTTTTGACTCTATTTCACAATAGAAAGGTGACATCAACACACAACACTGACAACAACAAAGGAAAGACTGCAGTCAGATTTCCAAGCTAATCTGAGGGTTACTTTTATACCTTGTCCTTGTTAGAGTGAGAAATGGCCATCCTCCTTGAGAAGGATCTTCTGTTCCTCAGGAATGACTCTCACGTGGCTCAAGAAGGGAGCTGCACCGAATGTTACCTTCCTTTTTGGGAGCGCTTGTGCATTCCATCATCACGTTCTTTCCAAGAAATTAAATCAAAGACTTTAAAAGGAGTCTGCTCTGTCCTTAGCCAGGTTCTGTTAGAAGCAGGAAATCACTGATTCTAAAGTAAAATTTTCATTTTTTTATTTTGATTCTCTCTTGGTTAAAAAAAGACAAAAAAAAAAAAAAAGGCAAAAAGACTGGTTGGCACATATACGGTAGTTTTCAGGAAATCTTCAAGTAAAAATGCATTCAGTGTTTGCTATCAGTGAAAGCTTGAAAACTGATGCTCATTCAGAAACAGTATCATGGACTTTGGAGACAAACTTATGGTTACCAAAGCAGAAAGATGAACATGCACATACTACTATGATATCACTAACCAAAAGGACCTACTGTGTAGCATAGGGAACTCTACTTAGTATTGTGTAATGAACTATGTGGGGAGAAAATCTCAAAAAGAATGGACATACATATAACTGAATCGGGCTTCCCTAGTGGCTCAGTGGTAAAGAATCTGCCTGTCAATGCAGGAGATGAAGGTTTGATCTCTGGGTTGGGAAGATCTCCTGGAGAAGGAAATGGCAACCCATTCCAATATTCTTACCTGGAGAACTCTACGGACAGAGAAGCCTGGTGTGCTACAGTCTATGGAGTCACAAAAGAGTCGAACACGACTTAGTGACTAAACAACAACAAATAACTGAATTAGTCTGCTGTACCTCTGAAACCAATATAACATTGTCAATCAATCATGAAAGAAAGTGGCAGGATGAAAGTGTTAATCACTCAGTTGTGTCTGGTTCTTTGTGACCCCGTGAACTGTAGCCCACCAGGCTCCCGTGTTCATGGAGTCCTCCAGGCAAGAATACTGGGCTGGGCTACCATGTCCTTCTCCAAAGGAATCTTCCCGACCTAGGGATTGAACCTGGGTCTGCAGGCAGATTCTTTACCTTCTAAGCCACCAATGCAAGTATACTATACTCCAATATAAAGTCAAAGACTGACATTTGTTTATTCAGTTAAACACAATTCCTTCTGCTCTGATTTCTATAGCAAAGTCGATGTTTCTGAGCTAGGGAAGTCACTGAACATCTAAATAAATCAGAAGACTTCTCTGTCTAGTCCTGCCCTTTCTCACATGAACACCCGAAAAGAGAGTACTAAGACATTTAAGGAACAAAAGACTTACGTGGGCAGTGGATGCTAGCCATTGCTTAGCAAGTTAAGAATACTGAATTTTTAAAACTGCAAATAGTTGTTTAAAAAGACAAATGTTCCCTTGCATGGATTGTCAGTGGAATTGTAAATTGGTACGACTTTTCTATGGAGGAGATATTGGTGGCAAATACGCAAAGTCATAAAAATATTTATATCCTTTGACCTTGTAATTCAATTTCTGGGAATTTATCCAAAACAAATCATTAAAAAAGAAGACATAACCTATATTACAAAGATGTTCTCAACAACCTTCTGTGTAATAACAAAACCCAGAAAATAACCTATATGCCAAGCGATAAAGAACTGTTTAAGAAAGTGATAGATTTCCAGTCTACACAGAATATTACACAGTTGTGAAAAATGACAGCCATGCTCTATACCAAATGTAAAGGTAGTTTACAAAATAATTCAAAATCCTTAAAGTGTTTGGTAGAAAGGTATACATCTATGAGTTACCTCTTACAGAAGAAAGAACAAATTTCACAGTACTTAGTGAAGGTGAAAAGAAACTTCATAATCTTGCGTCTGTATAATTGATTTTTAACAAAATGCAAAGAAATGGAATAACTCTTAAGAGTGGAAAATTCAAACTTGTAGACATATTTGTAAATTTTCAAGTTGTGCTCTGGGAAGAAATACACACATTAATACTGATGACCGGCTTTACGAGTGGACTGCACAGAGAGCGGCAAGCTATCTTTGGACTGCTCTGAATACAATCCCCCTGTGTGCGGAAGATCACGGAATGATTCCCAAGGGTTGCTAAAGAGCAGTAAACTGCCGTCATCTTGAATGCAGAACCCCTTGGGAGCAGGAAAGTTATTTTGGACTATGAGTTTTTCAAAATCACAAAGGTTCATATTTGGCAGTCCTTGAATACCCTTGAGTGACAGATGGCCAAATCTCCCTTTTATAAGTTAAAAGAAGGGAAATAGATTAATTCCCGGACCTTTGTGATTGCCTTTAGTGCAGGCAGTTGGTACACACAGTTAAACATAATTATCCTCTAAGTTCCAGGTATATAATTCAGCGATTTAATGTGGCTGTACTGAATGGCTGGACTCAGCAAGACCTGAGGCCATGTCCAGTTTCTCTGGCTGCTTATTAGCTCAAGCCCTCCACGCTGGGGCCATGGCAAGAATGGTAAGGCACAGTTCCAAGCTGTTTCCCATATTCCTAGGCAAAGGAGTAGTAAAATGTTTGGACTTGAATGAGACATCCTACTAGGTTGGATGCCATAGAAAAGGCAGAATTTATGGGGACATGGAATAGCAGAGGGATAAGCAGAGAAAGTCAATATAATAAACTTTAGAACAAGGCTTGCCTGGATCAGCCACACAAGTTACAGTCTCTCTCTCTCACACACACACGCATGCACATGAACGTACATGTACACATAGGCTGATTGCTGTCCCAAAGCCATCAGAACTCTGGGTTTGAAATTAACATTTTCATATAGGGATATTGCAGATCAGGGTTGGAGAAACGACACATGATTTATCTCTAAGAGCCGTGTGAAATTGGAGGCAAAAGAATCCCAAGTGAATGTAATGAAGCAAACAGGAAGTTTCTGAAAAGAAACTTCATAATCTTTGCGTCTGTATAATTGATTTTTAACAAAATGCAAAGAAATGGAATAACTCTTAAGAGTGGAAAATTCAAACTTGTAGACATATTTGTAAATTTTCAAGTTGTGCTCTGGGAAGAAATACACACATTAATACTGATGACCGGCTTTACGAGTGGACTGCACAGAGAGCGGCAAGCTATCTTTGGACTGCTCTGAATACAATCCCCTGTGTCGGAAGATCACGGAATGATTCCCAAGGGTTGCTAAAGAGCAGTAAACTGCCGTCATCTTGAATGCAGAACCCCTTGGGAGCAGGAAAGTTATTTTGGACTATGAGTTTTTCAAAATCACAAAGGTTCATATTTGGCAGTCCTTGAATACCCTTGAGTGACAGATGGCCAAATCTCCCTTTTATAAGTTAAAAGAAGGGAAATAGATTAATTCCCGGACCTTTGTGATTGCCTTTAGTGCAGGCAGTTGGTACACACAGTTAAACATAATTATCCTCTAAGTTCCAGGTATATAATTCAGCGATTTAATGTGGCTGTACTGAATGGCTGGACTCAGCAAGACCTGAGGCCATGTCCAGTTTCTCTGGCTGCTTATTAGCTCAAGCCCTCCACGCTGGGGCCATGGCAAGAATGGTAAGGCACAGTTCCAAGCTGTTTCCCATATTCCTAGGCAAAGGAGTAGTAAAATGTTTGGACTTGAATGAGACATCCTACTAGGTTGGATGCCATAGAAAAGGCAGAATTTATGGGGACATGGAATAGCAGAGGGATAAGCAGAGAAAGTCAATATAATAAACTTTAGAACAAGGCTTGCCTGGATCAGCCACACAAGTTACAGTCTCTCTCTCTCACACACACACACGCATGCACATGAACGTACATGTACACATAGGCTGATTGCTGTCCCAAAGCCATCAGAACTCTGGGTTTGAAATTAACATTTTCATATAGGGATATTGCAGATCAGGGTTGGAGAAACGACACATGATTTATCTTAAACTAGAGAGGCCAAGGTACAGGTGAAAGTTGGAGGCAAAAGAATCCCAAGTGAATGTAATGAAGCAAACAGGAAGTTTCTGAAAAGAACACGGGTGTTCAGAAATCTAAGAGTAATGTTCCAATAACATCATGATAAAAAGCTGTCTAGGGAAACCGGGGGTGTGATAAACATCTACACTTAACACCGGGCATCCAAATATTTAACCACCTATAGAGTCTGGCCCTGGGAATAAATAGCTACCTTGACGGTACCAAGTTTGCTTTCAGTTAGCAACTACGCGTGGAAGTGTGTGTGGGTTTTTTTTTTTTTTTAAGATTTATTTATTTTGGGGGGGTGGGGTGGGGAGGGAGGGGAGCAGGCGGGCCACTTCTATTGGTCTTTCATTTGTCTATTTTCATCCATCTTTGTTCTTTGGCCAGTGTGGGTCTCCCATCGCGGTGGCGTCTGTCGTTGCAGAGCACCGGCTCTGGACGCATGCGCTCCAGAGCTCCAGCTCGGTCATTGGACACATCGGTCCAGCCGCTCCGCGGCACATGGGATCTTCCCAGGCCAGGGATTGAACCGGCGCCCCTTGCACTGCAAGGTGGTGTCCTTACCCACTGGACTACCAGGGAAGCCCGGAAGTGTGTGTTTTGAAGACTGAATGAAAAGGTATGGCAGGAGTGATAATGGTGAATCTCGAGCCCAAATTCAAAGCATGTTTTGGGTAACTGAATTAGTGTTATACAACCCGGGAAAAACCAATCAATCCTACAGAAAATCAACCCTGAATATTCACTGGAAGGACCGAGTTGAAGTTCCAATACTTTAGCCACCTGACACGAAGTGCCAACTCACTGGGAAAGAACCTGATGCTGTGAAAGATGGAAGGCAAGAGGAAAGGGGCAACAGAGAATGAGCAGGTTAGATGGCACCACCAACTCAGTGGACATGAGCCACACAGTTACAGTCTCTCTCCACACACACACGCATGCATGAACGTACATGTACACATAGGCTGATTGCTGTCCCAAAGCCATCAGAACTCTGGGTTTGAAATTAACATTTTCATATAGGGATATTGCAGATCAGGGTTGGAGAAACGACACATGATTTATCTTAAACTAGAGAGGCCAAGGTACAGGTGAAAGTTGGAGGCAAAAGAATCCCAAGTGAATGTAATGAAGCAAACAGGAAGTTTCTGAAAAGAACACGGGTGTTCAGAAATCTAAGAGTAATGTTCCAATAACATCATGATAAAAAGCTGTCTAGGGAAACCGGGGGTGTGATAAACATCTACACTTAACACCGGGCATCCAAATATTTAACCACCTATAGAGTCTGGCCCTGGGAATAAATAGCTACCTTGACGGTACCAAGTTTGCTTTCAGTTAGCAACTACGCGTGGAAGTGTGTGTGGGTTTTTTTTTTTTTTTAAGATTTATTTATTTTGGGGGGGTGGGGTGGGGAGGGAGGGGAGCAGGCGGGCCACTTCTATTGGTCTTTCATTTGTCTATTTTCATCCATCTTTGTTCTTTGGCCAGTGTGGGTCTCCCATCGCGGTGGCGTCTGTCGTTGCAGAGCACCGGCTCTGGACGCATGCGCTCCAGAGCTCCAGCTCGGTCATTGGACACATCGGTCCAGCCGCTCCGCGGCACATGGGATCTTCCCAGGCCAGGGATTGAACCGGCGCCCCTTGCACTGCAAGGTGGTGTCCTTACCCACTGGACTACCAGGGAAGCCCGGAAGTGTGTGTTTTGAAGACTGAATGAAAAGGTATGGCAGGAGTGATAATGGTGAATCTCGAGCCCAAATTCAAAGCATGTTTTGGGTAACTGAATTAGTGTTATACAACCCGGGAAAAACCAATCAATCCTACAGAAAATCAACCCTGAATATTCACTGGAAGGACCGAGTTGAAGTTCCAATACTTTAGCCACCTGACACGAAGTGCCAACTCACTGGGAAAGAACCTGATGCTGTGAAAGATGGAAGGCAAGAGGAAAAGGGGGCAACAGAGAATGAGCAGGTTAGATGGCACCACCAACTCAGTGGACATGAGCCTGAAAAAACTCCAGGAGATGGTGAAGGACTGGAGCCTGGAGTGCTACAGTCCATGGAGTCACAAAGAGTTGGACATGACTTAGTGACTGAGTTACAACAGAAAATTTGGGGAAAATCTTCAGTGTGGTCATGGTGCACTTAGAGGAAGCTGTGGCCTGATACATGGCAGATGTTAATGCACATAATGTGGCTGCTCCTGAGCATATATCCAGACATGACCATAATTCAAAAAGATACATGCATCCCTATGTTCACAGCAGTACCATTTACAATAGCCAAGACATGGAAACAACCTAAATGTCCACTGACAGATGAATGGATAAAGATGTGGTACATACTTACAAAGGAATGATATTCAACCATTGAAAAGAATGAAATAAAGCCACTTGCAGCAGATGGATAGACAAACAGATTATCATACTAAAAGACTTAAGTATCACTTATATGTGGAATCTAAAATACGACACAAATGAACATATGTACAAATCAGAAACAGGCTCACAGACAGAGAACAGACTTGTGGTTGCCAAGTGGGTCAGATGATGGGGGACAGAGGATTGGGAGTTGGGGATTAGCAGATGCAAACTCTTGTATTAATATATAGGATGGATAAACAACAAGGGCCTATTATAGCACAGGGAACTATAGTCAGTATTTTGTGATAAACCATAATGGAAGAAAATATGAAAAAGAAAGTACATATAAGTGAATCACTTAGCTGTAACAGCAGAAATTAACACAACATTGTAAATCAATTATACTTCAATGAAATTTAAAAAATGTGAATGTTGACATTTGTTACAGAGTTGAACAGGAGAGATACAGCATTCCTGAGTTCACTCCTCTTATCTCCAGAGGACCCTTCTGTGAACAACAGGAGCTAGTTTGAGCCAGAGAAACTCCCATCAGATCAGAGTGATTTCTGCTCAACTCAGACTGGCTTTCAGAGCTTATTCACTGGAAAAAAAGGACCGAGTTGAAGTTCCAATACTTTAGCCACCTGACACGAAGTGCCAACTCACTGGGAAAGAACCTGATGCTGTGAAAGATGGAAGGCAAGAGGAAAAGGGGGCAACAGAGAATGAGCAGGTTAGATGGCACCACCAACTCAGTGGACATGAGCCTGAAAAAACTCCAGGAGATGGTGAAGGACTGGAGCCTGGAGTGCTACAGTCCATGGAGTCACAAAGAGTTGGACATGACTTAGTGACTGAGTTACAACAGAAAATTTGGGGAAAATCTTCAGTGTGGTCATGGTGCACTTAGAGGAAGCTGTGGCCTGATACATGGCAGATGTTAATGCACATAATGTGGCTGCTCCTGAGCATATATCCAGACATGACCATAATTCAAAAAGATACATGCATCCCTATGTTCACAGCAGTACCATTTACAATAGCCAAGACATGGAAACAACCTAAATGTCCACTGACAGATGAATGGATAAAGATGTGGTACATACTTACAAAGGAATGATATTCAACCATTGAAAAGAATGAAATAAAGCCACTTGCAGCAGATGGATAGACAAACAGATTATCATACTAAAAGACTTAAGTATCACTTATATGTGGAATCTAAAATACGACACAAATGAACATATGTACAAATCAGAAACAGGCTCACAGACAGAGAACAGACTTGTGGTTGCCAAGTGGGTCAGATGATGGGGGACAGAGGATTGGGAGTTGGGGATTAGCAGATGCAAACTCTTGTATTAATATATAGGATGGATAAACAACAAGGGCCTATTATAGCACAGGGAACTATAGTCAGTATTTTGTGATAAACCATAATGGAAGAAAATATGAAAAAAAAAGTACATATAAGTGAATCACTTAGCTGTAACAGCAGAAATTAACACAACATTGTAAATCAATTATACTTCAATGAAATTTAAAAAATGTGAATGTTGACATTTGTTACAGAGTTGAACAGGAGAGATACAGCATTCCTGAGTTCACTCCTCTTATCTCCAGAGGACCCTTCTGTGAACAACAGGAGCTAGTTTGAGCCAGAGAAACTCCCATCAGATCAGAGTGATTTCTGCTCAACTCAGACTGGCTTTCCCTGCCATGAGAGAATCTGGTATTCCTACAGATTCCCTCAGGGAGATTTTTCTTGATTACCACTCAAAGACTGTTGCCTCACATCTGATGAGGGGAAACCCAAGATCTGTTGGGTGGATCCCACTAGGTCATAGATTCATCTCAGGGATTTTTTAGCTGAATAGTTAGAAATGGCACCCAAGCATTTCCTACCAAGGGCTGAAGACACCTATCAGACACTTCTTTGCATACAGTCCCCTAGAACTGGGTCTAAGTACTGGCCACTGGCTTGTTTTTTGCCCCTCGACAGCTTCTTTCCCATCTACCCACGAGTTCCCAACTGTCAGCATCCTCTTGGGAAGAGTTGAGAAAGAGACAGGAAGATACACTTGGAAAGAAGATTGTTTTGTACTTTATTTACAACAGAATGTAAGAAAAAAGTAAGTTATTATTGATAATAAATAACTTGGAATAAAACACAAAATGGCTGCAAAATGACACAGGAGGATGGCATGTGTAAGAATCAACTTCAGTTTGCTTTGCTTGCCATCTATCACACTGTGCATTCCAGAACTTGGTCCTTCGGCTGTGGCAGTGGTATATTGACCCATTTAACTAATCACGACCTCAGTTTGCAATGTAAACACTAAAACTTACACTTGAAGCTACATATAAGTGGCACAGGTAGAACATCAACTCAAAGAAACTGAAGGAAGATATGCAATTCAACAGGCTATTTTAAGCAAAAACATCCAGAGGCTTATCCGAAAGCGTTTGTTAACAACAAAATGACAATTAATAACAGCATCTGGAAAAGGTCTGAACATAATCACATTCTCTTATTGCACTAACTCCTGAAAAACTTAAAACACTTACATTTCAAATGAAACAGATTGCTTTGAAGGCAGAACACAGAAGAATCCAGTACGTGTTGCCTCCGTACGCCATCACTGTGCTCTGTGTAACATCTCGTTTTCAGCAGGAAAGGTAAGCTTTAAATAGTCTATTTATGATCAATTGCAGTCGCTGGACAGATTTTTTTTTTTTTTTGAATTTCAAGAATTATGGCTCAGATGGCATATTGTCACCCAGCCTACTGAATCAGACGATCAGAAACAGACTGAAACTGTTTAAACGATCCTTCTGTATTGGATTATCTGAGTGCACATCACACGTGGAGTAAATTATACTTTGGCCTTTCTGGAAAGTTGAACTGTTGCTGACCTATGCCAGCCAGTGACATGCTGTCTTGGAGGCATGAGGAGGCATGAAGAGGTACTAAGGCGAGTAGAATTTAAAAGTACACAAAAATCCATTAGCCTTGAAATTTCCATGGAAAAATGATTTCTTGAAAGCGTCAGAATCTATTCTCTTGGATCACTGTTTATTACAGTGTCTTGGAAGAAAACCATATAATAGCTTTTGGGAGTCCTGTGGTGTTTTTCTTTTTTTTTTTTTCCTCTGGCCACTTCTATTGGTCTCTCATTTATTCATTTTCATCCATCTTTGTTCTTTGGCCCATGTGGGCCTCCCATCCCAGTGGCCTCTGTTGTTGCAGAGCACCAGCTCTGGGCACATGCATTCCAGAGTTCCGGCTTGGTAGCTGGACACATCGGTCCAGCTACTCCGCGGCACGTGGGATCTTCCCAGGCCAGGGTTCGAATCGGCGCCCTTTGCACTGCAAGGCGGTGTCCTTACCCACTGGACCACCAGGGAAGCCCCCTGTTGTTTTTCAAGTGTCTACATTAGACACACGTAATTGCGCTATTTAGAGATTTTCACAACAAAAAACATGGCTAATGAATGCTTTCAGATAAATTAAAGCCATTTCCCCCCAACATAAATGGAAAACCAAAACAGAAGGGTTTATAGACTCCTTTGTTGTTATGCTTTTTCTTTACTTTGCCTTATCTCAGCTCAAAAGTAGGAGGAAAACAAAAGGTCTTCAGAGCTGACTTTACCTAGTAAAAACACCGAGGCCTTCTTGTCCTGGGAAAGCACAGCTAAAGCAATGATGCTGTTGTAACAGCCAATGAAAAGCAGGGGGATTTCGTAATCTGAAATCCATCCGAAGTAATGAAATTTATGTTCATTTTGATGATCTCCACTAACATGAGAGACGAAGATGGGGTGAACATATATATTATTCTGTGGATTATTTATTTTAATTTGGCTATCAGACACTTAAAAGTGATAATGTTGGATTTGCTATACTCTATTTATATACATATATATATATACAGGTATAATACAGTTTTGGTGAACAAAGTTGAAGGTTTCCACATTGCAGACAGAGGCACTGAGTTAAGATTCTATTTTTCCCCAAAACGTGCTTAATGAATTCAAGTTTCTGCTTTTTTTTTCCTTCTAAGTTTCCATCATGCAGTCACTTAATATCCATCCTTATAGGAATTGGTAATGTTCTATATACACCTTCATCACAGGCTTGTATCCCACACTAAACAAATTCATGTATGGACTGTGAAATGACACTTGAAAATCAAGACAGATAAACTACTGAAGTCATTTACGCCTTGTGATGACTGGATTAAATATTCAAAGCAGCTAAAGGAATATTTGTACCCCCTCCCCTCTTTTAAAATGCACATGAACCACACATAGAAAAAAATGAACATACTTTAAGAGCACATGTATTTGTTGGCTAGGAATCACACTGTCAGCGGTAGTTTTGCAAGTAATGTCTGCAGTATTGTACTGGCTATAAGAGAAAGGAAATTCACAGTAGGAAACTAGAAATTCTCTTTCTAAAGCATACAGAACTGTTGACCTTGACAGCAGAAGCTACATTACAGAAACGGAAAATTAGCAATGGCATCGACAGAAACACTAGGTGCCAGCTGTGGTAACAACCCGCTCAAAACAAATCCATTCCATGTGAATATCATGATCCCACCACATCTTGATTTCAGCTTGCAAATGGTAAGCAAACACACACAGTACGTCAGTGTCTTCTGAAGGAGAATTCTGCTTCCTAGAGCCAAACATTCTTGCTGAGTACTACAAGGTTGCAAGGGAGCCAATGAGAAGTCCAAGAGGTCTGGATAAAAGGTTGAGTTTTCCCACAAGCAAAAATCATGCTACCATGCAAAGAAGGCGTCCTACAGTGGTGTTCTCCTTGCTAGGGAAGAGATGCATTGTTGATCTAAGCTATTTGCAACAGGTTTCCTTTGAGTTCTGGGTTTATTTATATATTTATGAATAAGCTAAATGTCAGCCTAGAGACTAAGAAATGATCCTGACAACCTAATATATGACTTAGAGCACTTGGTGCTGGGCTCCTGGGGCCCACACCTGCACCTTGGGAGAGTCTGTCGACTTGAAGGACACTATGCAGAGGGCTGGGCGCTGAGAGAGAGAAGCACGCAGGGTTCACTGGCTGAGAGGCTGTGTGAAGAACAGGAGGACACGCTCCTTGTCTTTGTGGTTTCCTTTGGAATCTGTTTGGGAAAGGTCCCTTTCCTGAGGTTGGAGGTTATGGTCAGGAAGGCTAGCTGAGGCCTTGGAGTTGCCCAATTGCCTTGTTCTCTTCCTCCTTTGGAGGACAAATGCTAGACTCTGCTCTTCCTTCTGTGTTTAAAGGCAGTGAGGTGCGAAGGTGGCAGGTTTTACTCTTTAAATCAAAGGAGAGTTCTCTTGCTGCCACTTTGGTGAATGATCTTGTCTCCTGTCAACCCTGAGCCCAATCCTGCATTACCAAGACTCTCAGAAAAGAAAGCTGGACAGAGAGGCATCTTTCATCGCTTCTCCTTCTTACTCTGTAAATAGGAGTCAGCCATTTTGCTCATTTTATCCTCCCACTTGATTGTGTTTACTCATCTTATGTGACATTAAGCATACAGAACTGATATGACCTTGACAGGGCAAAAAAGCTAAAATTACAGAAACCGGAAAATTAGCAATGGCATCGACAGAAACACTAGGTGCCAGCTGTGGTAACAACCCGCTCAAAACAAATCCATTCCATGTGAATATCATGATCCCACCACATCTTGATTTCAGCTTGCAAATGGTAAGCAAACACACACAGTACGTCAGTGTCTTCTGAAGGAGAATTCTGCTTCCTAGAGCCAAACATTCTTGCTGAGTACTACAAGGTTGCAAGGGAGCCAATGAGAAGTCCAAGAGGTCTGGATAAAAGGTTGAGTTTTCCCACAAGCAAAATCATGCTACCATGCAAAGAAGGCGTCCTACAGTGGTGTTCTCCTTGCTAGGGAAGAGATGCATTGTTGATCTAAGCTATTTGCAACAGGTTTCCTTTGAGTTCTGGGTTTATTTATATATTTATGAATAAGCTAAATGTCAGCCTAGAGACTAAGAAATGATCCTGACAACCTAATATATGACTTAGAGCACTTGGTGCTGGGCTCCTGGGGCCCACACCTGCACCTTGGGAGAGTCTGTCGACTTGAAGGACACTATGCAGAGGGCTGGGCGCTGAGAGAGAGAAGCACGCAGGGTTCACTGGCTGAGAGGCTGTGTGAAGAACAGGAGGACACGCTCCTTGTCTTTGTGGTTTCCTTTGGAATCTGTTTGGGAAAGGTCCCTTTCCTGAGGTTGGAGGTTATGGTCAGGAAGGCTAGCTGAGGCCTTGGAGTTGCCCAATTGCCTTGTTCTCTTCCTCCTTTGGAGGACAAATGCTAGACTCTGCTCTTCCTTCTGTGTTTAAAGGCAGTGAGGTGCGAAGGTGGCAGGTTTTACTCTTTAAATCAAAGGAGAGTTCTCTTGCTGCCACTTTGGTGAATGATCTTGTCTCCTGTCAACCCTGAGCCCAATCCTGCATTACCAAGACTCTCAGAAAAGAAAGCTGGACAGAGAGGCATCTTTCATCGCTTCTCCTTCTTACTCTGTAAATAGGAGTCAGCCATTTTGCTCATTTTATCCTCCCACTTGATTGTGTTTACTCAACTTATGTGACATTCCCAGCATCTGGATTTCAAGTAAGGAACAAGAGAATGGCGATCTTTCCTAGGGTCCAGGGATGGGCAATGCGTTCCAGGGAGGTCTGGATATTATTAAGAGTAAAATGAAGAGGGGAATGGGAGACAAGTCTGACAGTGTTAAAATCCAGTTAGCTTACTCTACCCTGAACTTCTCTGAATGGGGAGAGTCAATGAATTCTACTCAATTAATTGTAAATTCTGAGAAAGTTAATGAATGACGGAAGGCAATAGGTCAAGGCTTGTTGATACCTGCTGGGAAAAAACAGATGCTGGCCTCACCTGGGCCTCTTGGTTCCTAAACCAAACCATTCCCAAATCAGTCAGTGACGGTCACATTCATCCATGTAATTCTTAAAGATTTCTGAGGCCACAAAGGGCACAAGGGGAAGTTATTAAAAGACAGAAACAAGTGGCATCTTTATTAAATTCTCTGAAAGGTATACATAAGTTATTGTTAATTGCACTTGGAGCCTCTACAAGTTGATAGTGAAAATTTCCAAAAAATTTAAAGAGTTAATTAGGCCCCAAATCCTGAGTCAGACTAACCAAAATAGGAATCTTAGCAACTCTTGGTATTCAAGTATTGGTAAGGAGCAGTTCAAAATTTAACAATTAGGTGTGTTATGCCTGAGAATATTTTTGAGAATTTCAGGTTTGATGGGAGGAAACTAATGTCACTATTTTACTATATCTTGTAACACAGTGGTGCAAAGCTTTCATTTATTTACCCTTGAAGACCACGCTGACCTCATCAAATGCCCAGTAAACAAGGCTTCCTCCCTGGTGACCAGCTGTGGCCACAGAAGATCCCTTCTGTCCTTCGCAAGTCTTACATTTTACATCTAGTATGACGCCGTGTGGCAGACTTAGGGAATCATATTCTACGTGAAGTTACTTAACCACATGCACACTCAAGAGATCAAAGGGGCATGTCTGAGCAGTCTTTTTCTATATCAGAAGATTAAAAAAAAAAAAAAGACCCCAAACCGAAAATATAAAACCCCACCAAAGATTCATATGAAGTTACTCTGATTTGGGCCGACATGGCTTATCTGAAGAGTGGATGCCAGGTAAATTCAGGGTGGCTTTTTTCTCAGGGTCTGGAAGCGTGAGAGTTTCCGGGGCAGACTTTTTCCGGGGCCGGTCTTTGGGGACTGACAGGAACTCTGGTGCGTCTGTGGAGAGAGGAGTGGATGGGGCACTCGAGGGGGCACTGCGCACTGAAGAAGGCAGCAGGGGGATGCTGGAGATAGAAATGGCAGGTGGGAAAGCGCCAATTTTCTTGTTGGTGGCTTCCTGAGTGGCTCGTTCAAACTCTCGGACTTCATCCATTGTCATGTCTTAAAGGCAAAAAAAAAAAAAGAAAAAAATGAGCAGGGGTGCAAACAGATTCATCTCTCTGCTTGTTGAAAGGAGCTATCAGAATCCCAGGATAAAAGGGTCTCTCCAGATTATAAACTCAAGTTATCACTGAAATGCCAAGCCCCGAATTTTGTTCTTCTTACTGAGGTAGACCTCTTCAAAAAACTCCTTTATGAATATCCATCCAAGATTTTCCAAAGCACTTTTCAATGAGTACTTTAAGTATTTTGAAAAGAACTTATCACAGAACCACATCCAGTTTGTGTCTGTCTGTGTGCTGTGTGTATGGTGTGGTATATGGAGCTATTAGATCTGGCCATCTTCTCTATAAAAGGAAGGTAATTAAAGCAATCAGTGGCCCCCAAATGATATACATTATTATTTACTTGAGATCACGAAAATACACGTTCACCTTTATAGGCTAAACAGACAGATCATCAGAATTTCTCAACATCTATCCTCTTGTTCAATAAATATAACTTCTTGCATTTTAGGAGTTATTTGTTTCCTGACTATGTATCCATTTTGAGGTGTTTTTTTTTTCAGAAGAAGAAACAAGTAAGATGTGACAACAACAAACGTTGCTAATTATCCCCAAACCAAGGAAACACAATAGTTTCTCAAGGAAACATAACAACAGAAAGAGTGGAGAATAGAGAAGATCACATAATAAGTGAGAATTTTATTTAAAAGAAAAAAGAGCATTATTTGACATCCAAGAAATAAATTCAGTTACGCCTTATATAACAGGCATTGTCAGATGATGCAGGCAAATGTCTGAAATGTTCTTAGGTGAAAAAGTAAAAAAAGAAAATTCTTTTAAATGCAAAGCCTTCCCTAATGTAAACACATCAAATAATGCATTATATATACACTTACTACCTTTTAGACATAATATACTGAAAGAATATCACTGTGTTACAATACAGTGGTGACATTACTTAGGGCCAATTTGCTTTATATAGTTTGGTATCTCTTCTATTATTCTCAGAAATTCTATATTATTACTACTGCTATTATGTTTATTATGAATTAGTCTTAGTCTGGCTCTCTCTGGTATCCTTTACCAATTTTATTACTGGTAACAGGGAAAACAGGTAGCTGGGCTTATTAGAAAAAGCACCGAGTGAAGGTCTACAAGCCTGTCCTTGAGTAAAAGGTGAAATCTGCAGCCCGTGGATTTCTACACCTGCTTTGCTTTTCCAGAGACGCATTTTTTAATTTGTATTTTTCCCATGAACTTAGTAGGTGAATCTTCTTCGTTGGATGATGCTACATAAACCAGTATGAAACTTACAGCCACTTTGGAAATATCAACTATGAAGTGAATATTCATAACATAGTAGCAATGATTTATATGATATATATAGTCATATCATATGGGCAAATCAGAAATACTGTTCAAAAAACAACATCCTTAAGATTTTTCCTGGGAACAATTATTGAAGTTTTCTGGAAGGGAAAAGTTTTTAAAAAGGAAATAAGAAATTATGCCCATGTTGACAGAATATAAAACTCAGAATATAGCAAGAACTGTACCTATAAACTTTATTTCTTTAAAAAAAATACTAAGGCTATTAAATAAGCTAAGAAGTAAGATTAAGTTCTTGAAAGGGAGGCATCTAAAAATAAAACTGAGACTCAGAAAAAGTTCAGTGAATTTCAGCAAAGTCTCAGAAATACATTTCTGCTATAACAAATGGCTATCATCTTTGAAAAATCAGGTTTTCTATGAGAGTGGCTGAGCAGTGCTCTATTCCACACATCCAGCAGGGGGCAGACATCATCCGAAGTACAGAATTCTGATTTTACACATCTCTTAGAAGTTCTCTTCTTTGAAAGTGTTGGAAACTGCTCTTGAAAAGGAGACTGTTATTTCCTTATTTCTGTGGCCTATTGCCACACATCCAGCAGGATTCAATGAGAAATGTCTAAATGTTCTTAGGTGAAAAAGTAAAAAAAGAAAATTCTTTTAAATGCAAAGCCTTCCCTAATGTAAACACATCAAATAATGCATTATATATACACTTACTACCTTTTAGACATAATATACTGAAAGAATATCACTGTGTTACAATACAGTGGTGACATTACTTAGGGCCAATTTGCTTTATATAGTTTGGTATCTCTTCTATTATTCTCAGAAATTCTATATTATTACTACTGCTATTATGTTTATTATGAATTAGTCTTAGTCTGGCTCTCTCTGGTATCCTTTACCAATTTTATTACTGGTAACAGGGAAAACAGGTAGCTGGGCTTATTAGAAAAAGCACCGAGTGAAGGTCTACAAGCCTGTCCTTGAGTAAAAGGTGAAATCTGCAGCCCGTGGATTTCTACACCTGCTTTGCTTTTCCAGAGACGCATTTTTTAATTTGTATTTTTCCCATGAACTTAGTAGGTGAATCTTCTTCGTTGGATGATGCTACATAAACCAGTATGAAACTTACAGCCACTTTGGAAATATCAACTATGAAGTGAATATTCATAACATAGTAGCAATGATTTATATGATATATATAGTCATATCATATGGGCAAATCAGAAATACTGTTCAAAAAACAACATCCTTAAGATTTTTCCTGGGAACAATTATTGAAGTTTTCTGGAAGGGAAAAGTTTTTAAAAAGGAAATAAGAAATTATGCCCATGTTGACAGAATATAAAACTCAGAATATAGCAAGAACTGTACCTATAAACTTTATTTCTTTAAAAAATACTAAGGCTATTAAATAAGCTAAGAAGTAAGATTAAGTTCTTGAAAGGGAGGCATCTAAAAATAAAACTGAGACTCAGAAAAAGTTCAGTGAATTTCAGCAAAGTCTCAGAAATACATTTCTGCTATAACAAATGGCTATCATCTTTGAAAAATCAGGTTTTCTATGAGAGTGGCTGAGCAGTGCTCTATTCCACACATCCAGCAGGGGGCAGACATCATCCGAAGTACAGAATTCTGATTTTACACATCTCTTAGAAGTTCTCTTCTTTGAAAGTGTTGGAAACTGCTCAGTTGAAAAGGAGACTGTTATTTCCTTATTTCTGTGGCCAGAGATGTTCATTTTTGCCTAGTTTCATCACAGTTTGTCTCTGCTCAGGCAGGATTCAAATTTATTGAGCACCCATGTAATTTTTATTTGAGATTGACAGCAGCCTCTTGATCTCAACTTTTTCATTATGACAGAGAAGAGAAATACACAGGAATCAATGACCCCCAATTTTACGGAGTTCCAAAGAATAAAGAAAGTGTGGTAGGCATTTAAAGACAACCACGCTGTATACCTTCTGAGGAGACGGGCGTTTCTGACACTGAGGTTACCGGGAGGACTCCTGAGCTGCAGCCAGAGAACGGACCAGCGGGCTTTCCCACGGGGAGACCCATTCCAGATGTCACCGTCTAAACGGTAAGCTGACTTTCCAATAGTAAGAATCACAGTAAAATGGAAAGAAAACCGAACCAACAGTCTTAAGCTGTAAACTGTAAGAACTTAGACTCAGAAGGCTCTGTGTTGTATCCTTCACTATGTGACATCTTTCCCTCCGCTCTGGCTTCCTCCGTCTTGTCATGCTTACAGGGAATGGCTTTTAGAGAGTGGCTGAGAGGGGACAAGTGTCAACATTCCTAAAGAAAAGGCAACTGGGAGTGACAGAAGTTAAAGGCTGGCGTCCTTGTGAGCACTTCTAACTTCAGGACAGGGAGAGGAGGAAGGGGGAAGCCCTATAGGAATTGGCTGGTGTCTACAGAGGAACACTTCAGTTAAGCCTGATCTAGACAGCTTCTGCAAATCCAATCACTGCATGCAAGAAGAGTTAGGGCTGTTTCAACCTCAAGGGCCGTCACATGCATCCAACAGCAGCGCATAGGCCTGATGGGCACATTCCCAAGACATGCTCTCAGAAGTTCACTCAACATTTCCAAGGCAACCAGTGCTATAACAAATGGCTATCATCTTTGAAAAATCAGGTTTTCTATGAGAGTGGCTGAGCAGTGCTCTATTCCACACATCCAGCAGGGGGCAGACATCATCCGAAGTACAGAATTCTGATTTTACACATCTCTTAGAAGTTCTCTTCTTTGAAAGTGTTGGAAACTGCTCAGTTGAAAAGGAGACTGTTATTTCCTTATTTCTGTGGCCAGAGATGTTCATTTTTGCCTAGTTTCATCACAGTTTGTCTCTGCTCAGGCAGGATTCAAATTTATTGAGCACCCATGTAATTTTTATTTGAGATTGACAGCAGCCTCTTGATCTCAACTTTTTCATTATGACAGAGAAGAGAAATACACAGGAATCAATGACCCCCAATTTTACGGAGTTCCAAAGAATAAAGAAAGTGTGGTAGGCATTTAAAGACAACCACGCTGTATACCTTCTGAGGAGACGGGCGTTTCTGACACTGAGGTTACCGGGAGGACTCCTGAGCTGCAGCCAGAGAACGGACCAGCGGGCTTTCCCACGGGGAGACCCATTCCAGATGTCACCGTCTAAACGGTAAGCTGACTTTCCAATAGTAAGAATCACAGTAAAATGGAAAGAAAACCGAACCAACAGTCTTAAGCTGTAAACTGTAAGAACTTAGACTCAGAAGGCTCTGTGTTGTATCCTTCACTATGTGACATCTTTCCCTCCGCTCTGGCTTCCTCCGTCTTGTCATGCTTACAGGGAATGGCTTTTAGAGAGTGGCTGAGAGGGGACAAGTGTCAACATTCCTAAAGAAAAGGCAACTGGGAGTGACAGAAGTTAAAGGCTGGCGTCCTTGTGAGCACTTCTAACTTCAGGACAGGGAGAGGAGGAAGGGGGAAGCCCTATAGGAATTGGCTGGTGTCTACAGAGGAACACTTCAGTTAAGCCTGATCTAGACAGCTTCTGCAAATCCAATCACTGCATGCAAGAAGAGTTAGGGCTGTTTCAACCTCAAGGGCCGTCACATGCATCCAACAGCAGCGCATAGGCCTGATGGGCACATTCCCAAGACATGCTCTCAGAAGTTCACTCAACATTTCCAAGGGGCAACCAGAGATCTTCACAAATCTAAAGCATTTACAATAGCCATCTCTCAATTTTATAAAACCACACTGTCAATTTCTTAAGTATCTAATGTGCTTTATTCTGGGGCTGACAGACATGCCGGCTCAAGCTGGCACCCATAGCAATCACAGCTCTGGCCAAAGATACGTGTAAATGACTTGGTGATGACATTTTCTGTATCTGTGACTCTCCTCCATCAGTACGAATGACTGTCCTAGAACTACAGCTACGATGCTGGTATACAGCTCACTATCAGCTCTCAGTCACCATGTGAGCCGTTAAATAACCTCAGGCTCCCCTAGGCTTATGCCCCAGCTAGACCTCGCTCACCCCATCTTTACTGCTCAGCCAGCGTGTAAGCATGGACAGCAGCCCCATCTGGACATGGGCCTAAGTAAAAAGGAACTGAGGGCAAGACGGCCATTAAGAGCGGTGGAAAGTATTTCAAAGCAAATGTAAAGAAATCAAAAATACCAGATGAGCCAGAAGCCCTCCTTGCAATGAATGACTGAGCATTAACTGTGTCTTTAAAAGTTACTGGCACTGATGTTCGTGTGACATCCGTTTTTACCTTTTTCTTCTTCTGTGGTGCAGGCCACAAAATGTTTCCACTCGCTATGCTCTTGGTTTTATGACCAAAACAACCTAACCTCCGAGTCAAGCGGCTTTAAAGAATAGAAATGTCTGGAAGCAAGAGGTAACACTGTCCAATTAAGACCCAGAACAGGTTCTTCACCCACAGCCTCTGGGCACCGACACCTTTTTTGTGGAAGTTTGAGACCTAATGCATCTGAAGTCATTTCAAAGACAGGTTTATGGGTAAGTTTGGTACAGAGTGGGCAACATGTTTTAAAAATTCTACATACACTTGTTTGGGCCTGGCTCTCTATGTCATCCACAGTAGAGGAATGCTGACTGCAAACTTTTATGTTGGTTTGTTCATGCATGTTTTTCTCGTATTCCCGAACATCATCCATTGTCATATCTGAAAGAAGGTCAAGATGTTGGCAACTTCCGTTATTAAAGGCAAACTTTCAATGGGGGAGACTTTAGGGGACAATAGCAGCTTAGCAGAAGCCAGAGAAGAGGAGTGTACAGCAGGGAACTCACTAACTTTATGAAGAGTTAATCATAAAGTTAGCTAAACCAGCCAAAGGCGGGGTGAATACAGGGGGTTAAGTCGGAACAGTCTGAGAAGTGAAAAGAGGGGAAATTATTTAGGGGTGATTCTTGTATAGTGAGTTAGGTGGGTAGGAAATATTAGCTCGTGGATAGGGCTGTAGCCTGAGATCTCCTGAAAGCATGGTTAGAAGATCCCTTTAAGGGACAAGGTTAGGTTTGTGTGGTTTAATACTTACCTTTCATGTACCTTTCAAAATAGATTTGGAGAGTCTTTACATCAGTGCATTCAACAACAGAAAGGACTCTTTCATTGCTATTGTAAGAGACATAACATGGAGGGCAGAGAAAAGATGTTCATCGGTCCCAGTGAGGTTTGGTGCAATGCTCACACAGAGGTGTATTTTTGCACATGCTATGCAGTGTCTGAGAGAGCAGGTCTACCCTGAGCTTCAAGTCTAGCCTTCCAGTATGAAGACGGCTGGCACTACTGCCACCCACACTGTTCTATAAATAAAATGGCACACGACATTGTGATTTTTCGGCCCAATTCTGCAGTTTTTCAGGATTTCAGGATATAAATTTCTTAATCCAATGGTTCTCAACAGGGGACAATTCTGTGACAGTTCTGGTTGTCACGGCTGGGACAGAGGTGCTATTGGCACATAGCCAGCAGGTGCCAGGGATGCGGTGGCAACATCCTGCAGTGCACAGTCCGCCTCCCTCCCCAACAAAGAATTATCTGGTCCACAATGTCAGTGATGCCCAGGCTGAGAAACCTGGTCTAAACCAGGTGACAAAAGACTTCAACAAAGAACCTGTTATTTTAAGTATATGGAAGGCATAAGAATCATAATTAGTCTCAATTTAAATGCTTCTGCTGCTTTATCCTGCACTCCCCACTCCCTTCTGTGGTCATTTTAGAACAACTTAGCAGTTTCCCTAGATGGACTTTCTATGATTCCAGTTTTTTTTTTCATTTTTTCTCGAAACATCATCCATTGTCATATCTGAAAGAAGGTCAAGATGTTGGCAACTTCCGTTATTAAAGGCAAACTTTCAATGGGGGAGACTTTAGGGGACAATAGCAGCTTAGCAGAAGCCAGAGAAGAGGAGTGTACAGCAGGGAACTCACTAACTTTATGAAGAGTTAATCATAAAGTTAGCTAAACCAGCCAAAGGCGGGGTGAATACAGGGGGTTAAGTCGGAACAGTCTGAGAAGTGAAAAGAGGGGAAATTATTTAGGGGTGATTCTTGTATAGTGAGTTAGGTGGGTAGGAAATATTAGCTCGTGGATAGGGCTGTAGCCTGAGATCTCCTGAAAGCATGGTTAGAAGATCCCTTTAAGGGACAAGGTTAGGTTTGTGTGGTTTAATACTTACCTTTCATGTACCTTTCAAAATAGATTTGGAGAGTCTTTACATCAGTGCATTCAACAACAGAAAGGACTCTTTCATTGCTATTGTAAGAGACATAACATGGAGGGCAGAGAAAAGATGTTCATCGGTCCCAGTGAGGTTTGGTGCAATGCTCACACAGAGGTGTATTTTTGCACATGCTATGCAGTGTCTGAGAGAGCAGGTCTACCCTGAGCTTCAAGTCTAGCCTTCCAGTATGAAGACGGCTGGCACTACTGCCACCCACACTGTTCTATAAATAAAATGGCACACGACATTGTGATTTTTCGGCCCAATTCTGCAGTTTTTCAGGATTTCAGGATATAAATTTCTTAATCCAATGGTTCTCAACAGGGGACAATTCTGTGACAGTTCTGGTTGTCACGGCTGGGACAGAGGTGCTATTGGCACATAGCCAGCAGGTGCCAGGGATGCGGTGGCAACATCCTGCAGTGCACAGTCCGCCTCCCTCCCCAACAAAGAATTATCTGGTCCACAATGTCAGTGATGCCCAGGCTGAGAAACCTGGTCTAAACCAGGTGACAAAAGACTTCAACAAAGAACCTGTTATTTTAAGTATATGGAAGGCATAAGAATCATAATTAGTCTCAATTTAAATGCTTCTGCTGCTTTATCCTGCACTCCCCACTCCCTTCTGTGGTCATTTTAGAACAACTTAGCAGTTTCCCTAGATGGGCATTCTTCTGTTGCTCTCATGGCAGAATTTAACTTCATGCCTCTTTACAATGAATGGCACATGCTCAACAATTGGTTAATCAAGCTCCCACCTTGATCACTAATTAGCTTGGTGGGGATTTAGAGCCAGTATTTACAGCTGGAATTTTTCCATATTTTCTGCATCATGTGGTCTGGTATCTTTTTATATCAATCCTTGTGTCTCATGTGAGAGTCTCTGTTCAATTCCAAAGGGCGGACTTGCCAGAAGTTTATGTATTAATTCAGTGTGGTCTGGGGCCAAGAAGGAGGGCAGCTCTAAATCCAGACCTGGGCGATATTTAGCTGATGAGGCCCCCACACTCTGAAACTGCTAATCAAAAATGTCATCCATAAGCAATACAGTTATCAAGAATGCTAAGCAACAGTCTGGCCAAGCAAAGAGCATGCTTTTTTGTTGTTGTTAGAAAATTAAGGTAACCGCAAAGCAGTTAAAAGATGCTGCTTTATGATTAAAACAAATGCATCTTAGTTAACAATAATAACAGCCTTTCAATACGATCACTTTAATTTCAATGGCTGGGTATCCAAATTTCTTAAACACAAATACATGAAATGTATACGGAAATGAATACTGAGGTCATTTAAAGTTAAAAGTTTAAAATTAAAGAAATTTCTTTATACATAATATGTTCACTAGCAATTTATTCATACCCCCCACTGGCATGCTAATAGATTTAAAAACAAAAACAAAGGCAGCTTCATCTCTTTGTTCTAGTGAATCTCAATGGACATAATTCTTTATCTTTAATTAGCTCAATGTTAAGAAAGGGGCTTAAACTGTGTGACTAGGGACTTTCAAAGATACCTCATTTTTCTTTTTTTAAGATTTATGTATTTATTTATTTTTGGGCGGGGGTTGGGCTGGGGAGGGAGGGGAGCAGGCAGGCCACTTCTATTGGTCTTTTCATTTCTCTATTTTCATCCGTCTTTGTTCTTTGGCTCCTGTGGGCCTCCCATCGCGGTGGCGTCTGTCGTTGCAGAGCACCGGTTCTGGGCGCATGCGCCCCAGAGCTCCAGCTCGGTAATTGGACACATCAGTCCAGCCGGATCTTCCCAGGCCAGGGCCCGAACCGGCGCCCCTTGCACTGCAAGGCGGTGTCCTTAGCCACTGGACCATCAGGGGAAGCCCAGATACCTCATTTTTTATGGACATGAAGAAAGATTTAAAAACAAAGATACACATTATTAGTCTGTTCATTATAGTGAAAAACTGAAAACAACTCTGGGGCCTGGTAGTATTATGCAGCAATTTAAAATGATGAGAAAGAAAAATGAACACTATAAAGAAATATCTTGGTATATTGTGAAATAAAAAATTGGAGACAAAAGAAATCATTTCTTTTGCCAGAAAAACAAAACGTTACACTTCAAAATGTTAACAGTCATTGTTTTGAGGCGTTGGAATAATGGGTAATTTTAATTTTCTCCTGTTGCTTATTTGCATTTTCTAAATTTCCTACATCTAATAAGCATTACTTCTGTAAAAAAGAAGAATGTTATTTCAAAATCAATTATTTGGGTTCATTAGAAGATGGATACCATCAATTTACCATTGGTAAGAAGGTATTTTTTTCTAGAGTTTTTACCTATATTAGAAACATGATTCCCCTTTTTTTAAATGAAGAGTTAAGAAACAGAGTTGTGGAAAATTTCATCTAAAAGACAAAAATATCTCTCAATTAGAACACATAAGATTGATCATTTCTAGGGGCTTCCAGTACGGCCAAAAAAAACAACACTCCTAATACAGTGGTTCTCTAAAAGATGATGATAATGTGGTCCCAGCCAATACTGAAGAGAAACACATTTGTCTAAATCTTGAACTATTCTCTCACGCCATACATGCTTATGGAAATGATGTCAACATTCCACAGTAATTTATGGAAAACCTAGTCAAGTGGAAATCTTCTTATTCAGGTTTTCTGGTAGAATCCACACTCTTGACTTTGGAAAAGTGTATTACCTAAAAATCTATATGTGAGTCTTTTCATTTCTCTATTTTCATCCGTCTTTGTTCTTTGGCTCCTGTGGGCCTCCCATCGCGGTGGCGTCTGTCGTTGCAGAGCACCGGTTCTGGGCGCATGCGCCCCAGAGCTCCAGCTCGGTAATTGGACACATCAGTCCAGCCGGATCTTCCCAGGCCAGGGATCGAACCGGCGCCCCTTGCACTGCAAGGCGGTGTCCTTAGCCACTGGACCATCAGGGGAAGCCCAGATACCTCATTTTTTATGGACATGAAGAAAGATTTAAAAACAAAGATACACATTATTAGTCTGTTCATTATAGTGAAAAACTGAAAACAACTCTGGGGCCTGGTAGTATTATGCAGCAATTTAAAATGATGAGAAAGAAAAATGAACACTATAAAGAAATATCTTGGTATATTGTGAAATAAAAAATTGGAGACAAAAGAAATCATTTCTTTTGCCAGAAAAACAAAACGTTACACTTCAAAATGTTAACAGTCATTGTTTTGAGGCGTTGGAATAATGGGTAATTTTAATTTTCTCCTGTTGCTTATTTGCATTTTCTAAATTTCCTACATCTAATAAGCATTACTTCTGTAAAAAAGAAGAATGTTATTTCAAAATCAATTATTTGGGTTCATTAGAAGATGGATACCATCAATTTACCATTGGTAAGAAGGTATTTTTTTCTAGAGTTTTTACCTATATTAGAAACATGATTCCCCTTTTTTTAAATGAAGAGTTAAGAAACAGAGTTGTGGAAAATTTCATCTAAAAGACAAAAATATCTCTCAATTAGAACACATAAGATTGATCATTTCTAGGGGCTTCCAGTACGGCCAAAAAAAACAACACTCCTAATACAGTGGTTCTCTAAAAGATGATGATAATGTGGTCCCAGCCAATACTGAAGAGAAACACATTTGTCTAAATCTTGAACTATTCTCTCACGCCATACATGCTTATGGAAATGATGTCAACATTCCACAGTAATTTATGGAAAACCTAGTCAAGTGGAAATCTTCTTATTCAGGTTTTCTGGTAGAATCCACTACATCTTGCTTTGGAAAAGTGTATTACCTAAAAATCTATATGTGAGTCAATTTTTTAGTAAATTCAATTACATATGGCCGATGATGGATTATACTTTTGGAGAGGATTCATCTTCATTACTGATTGATTTTCAATGATCAGACTGACTTCTCACAGTTTAGGCTCAGATCTCTTTGTACCCAGAGAAAAAATTCTTAATGTATATAACAGGAACTCTTGAAGGAATCCTACGTCAATTATTTTGCAAATAACTAAGTAATCACCCTTTAATTTATAGATTTGTGAGGTCATAATTTACTTTTTTCAAGTAAAGTTTCTTAAATGAAGTCTTCTTAAATAACACTGGCTTAACTGCCTGATTTAAGAGACTATTGGAACTAGTACCAAATTTCTTCTGATAATGAAGGAGCCTAGTATCTTTGACACTTGGCCATTAGAGGGTGACTGATAATCTGGGGGCATAAAGTCCTCTTCATTGCAAGACTTCCTATCTTTGCCATCTTGTAAGATCATCTCTGGCCTTCTCTTTCTCACCCTCTTTCAGGTGAGGAAAGTAAGTGGACTCTAGTCTTCTAATCCAGCATATAAAAGTCACCTAAATTGGCCTGGGTAGAACCCTCTTCTCTACCACCAGCTCAGCTTTGTCAAAGAAGCTCTGGATTTAGGGCATTGGTTAAGAAGCTCCTTCAATTTCTTAAACCATGAACTAAGTAAGATATAGTATGGTCTGCTTCAGCTGTTTTCTGCTTTGTTACAAAATGTGGGTTTCAATTATTATTTACTTATTGAATCACTCAAGTAATGCATGAATTATGTTTCATAGAAATAATATAAATAGTACCAGATTATATAGAGAAAGGAGCTTAATTCTTTTTAACTTTCCTTATCAATCCTATTCCTTCTGGAGATAACTACTGCCAGATTTTTTCTATGAATTTGCATGTATTTTAGTATTACACACACACACATATACAGTCTCATATATTTTCACATTTTATGGAATCATACTATAGTACACTATATGATACATGTTTCTCCAGCTTACTTTTTCCACTAATAGAAAAGAATCCACTACATCTTGCTTTGGAAAAGTGTATTACCTAAAATCTATATGTGAGTCAATTTTTTAGTAAATTCAATTACATATGGCCGATGATGGATTATACTTTTGGAGAGGATTCATCTTCATTACTGATTGATTTTCAATGATCAGACTGACTTCTCACAGTTTAGGCTCAGATCTCTTTGTACCCAGAGAAAAAATTCTTAATGTATATAACAGGAACTCTTGAAGGAATCCTACGTCAATTATTTTGCAAATAACTAAGTAATCACCCTTTAATTTATAGATTTGTGAGGTCATAATTTACTTTTTTCAAGTAAAGTTTCTTAAATGAAGTCTTCTTAAATAACACTGGCTTAACTGCCTGATTTAAGAGACTATTGGAACTAGTACCAAATTTCTTCTGATAATGAAGGAGCCTAGTATCTTTGACACTTGGCCATTAGAGGGTGACTGATAATCTGGGGGCATAAAGTCCTCTTCATTGCAAGACTTCCTATCTTTGCCATCTTGTAAGATCATCTCTGGCCTTCTCTTTCTCACCCTCTTTCAGGTGAGGAAAGTAAGTGGACTCTAGTCTTCTAATCCAGCATATAAAAGTCACCTAAATTGGCCTGGGTAGAACCCTCTTCTCTACCACCAGCTCAGCTTTGTCAAAGAAGCTCTGGATTTAGGGCATTGGTTAAGAAGCTCCTTCAATTTCTTAAACCATGAACTAAGTAAGATATAGTATGGTCTGCTTCAGCTGTTTTCTGCTTTGTTACAAAATGTGGGTTTCAATTATTATTTACTTATTGAATCACTCAAGTAATGCATGAATTATGTTTCATAGAAATAATATAAATAGTACCAGATTATATAGAGAAAGGAGCTTAATTCTTTTTAACTTTCCTTATCAATCCTATTCCTTCTGGAGATAACTACTGCCAGATTTTTTCTATGAATTTGCATGTATTTTAGTATTACACACACACACATATACAGTCTCATATATTTTCACATTTTATGGAATCATACTATAGTACACTATATGATACATGTTTCTCCAGCTTACTTTTTCCACTAATAGAAAATGAACATATTTCCATAGCAGTACATACAGAACTCTCCCATTCTTTTTAACTGTTATACACAGTATTTATAGTATGAGTGTATCATAATTTACTTGACCATATTTCTGTTAAAGGACATTTACACGGAGACTAGATTTTAGCTCTTATAAACAACACCATGAAATAGCTTTGTATTTATATTCATGAACATGTGTATTCCTTAAGAATAAATACTAGGGGGGCTTCTCCTGGTGGTCCAGTGGGTAAGGACACCGCCTTGCAGTGCAAGGGGCGCCGGTTCGAGCCCTGGCCTGGGAAGATCCCACGTGCCATGGAGCCGCTGGACCGATGTGTCCAATGACCGAGCCAGAGCTCTGGAGTGCATGCGCCCAGAGCCGGTGCTCTGCAACGACAGACGCCACCGCCATGGGAGGCCCACAGGAGCCAAGAACAAAGACGGATGAAAAATAGAGAAATGAAAGACCAACAGAAGTGGCCCGCCTGCTCCCCTCCCTCCCCAACCCGACCCCCGCCCAAAATAATAAATAAATCTAAAAAAAAAAAGAAAAAAGAATAAATACTAGGGTTTCCCTGGTGGTCCAGTGGGTAAAGAGTCCACCTTGCAATGCAAGGGGCACTGGTTCCATCCCTGGCCTAGGAGGATTCCACATGCCGTGGAGTGGCTGGATTCGTGTGTCCAATTAGGAGCCAGCGCTCTGGAGCACATGTGCTCAGGGCCAGAGCTCTGCAATGCGAGAGGCCACTGCAATGAGAGGACCACACATGCCAAAGAATAAAGATGGATGAAAAATAAATGATGACTTACAGGCAAAAAAGAATAAATACTAGAAACAGAATTACTGGATCATAGGTTATTTGTACTTATTTTTTATAGAAACTATTAGTGTGTTCTCCTACCTATCCAAAACTGGATTATTATTACTCTTTTAACTTTTGCTATCAGATGGGCAAATGTCATATCGTCTTGTTATCATTACATTTCTTGTGATTAGCAGTGAGTTTATTGGTATTTGCATTTCTTCTCCCATGGCTTACCTATTCAGGTTCTTTACCTTTTTTCTATTGAGTGTAGGACTTTTGATTTTTAGGACCTCTTTACATATTGTAAGTATTAGTCCTCTGTTGGTCACATATGATGCAAATAGCTTCTCTTAAGTCTCTCAGTCATCTTTGTTTATGGTGGAGGTTTTCTTTCAGTCATTTTATTAAAGATTTCACAGGAAGTAGAGGCAAGATTGTCTATCTGAAAGGGCTTTAGGATAAAAGTCAGATGAAGGTACAGAGAAACTACAAATGCTGCTGAACAAAATGTTGGTAATGGCAATTTTCCTTCATTGTACTGCACAACTGCAGCAGCTACAGTTTTAATGGAGTCACATAGCTTAATTCAATGGCCCATCCAATGGCACATTATATTTTGTTTCCTCCTACAAACAATTTTTCTCCACTTCCAGGCTTGTCAGCCTAAATAGAAGTAATTTTGTTATTGTTGCTCTAAGTTAAAATGGAAATCTTAAACAAGTGGCTGTGTCAGAGATCAAAGGAAGCTTCAACAATCATGAATTAGGTTTGATACCCCCTTGATTCCAGCAAAATGGTGGCCATCCTTTGGGAAGTACCTTTTTTTTAAAGCTCTTCAATAGGTGCTTGTTACAAGCAATCCTCAAGCTTTGGTGTATACCCTTTCCTTGTAATTCAGACCACCAAGATTGTAATCTAAAGTTGTGATTGTTTTTCTTCAGTTCTTCATTTGGGGAGGTTAGAAGAGGAATCACAGATCTCTTTGAAAATGTGATGGAGAGCAACTGGGTTCTATCCAGAAAAATGAATGTAAGCAGACACGCATAAAGTGTTGCATAAGAGACGTGGAACTTAAATTCATGATTCAGGAAACCTGAGGTCACTGGAAAATGCTAGCTTGGCGAACTCAACCAGCTATGACACTAGTCTCTAAGCCAGCTTCTTTCTCCATCTTGAGCTGGCTTCTCTTATTGCTAGACTTGTTCTCATGACTCCAGAATGATCTCTAAGTCACTTTCATGAGGGAGTTTCATTTATACTAGCCGGAACAACGTTTTCTACTTTTTTTTTGGAAAGGTCAGGATTCATGAAGTTCCACTCAATCACAGCCTGCCTAGGGTAGCCCTCTGTGTTCCTCTCTGAAAATACTGTCAGATTTGTGAAGCAAAACCGTGCTTTGGTGAAGCTAGGCTGCCTATTTTCAGTCACCCCCTCTTTGACCCCATCTTCTGAGATGTGCAGTTGTTTCTTCTGATTAGTACTCCAATCATGCAGGAGATACCCAAGGCTCATGGATAAAGACCAGTCAAGGCTTTGAAAGCCAAACTCAACTCCTCCAACAGTGGTCGTACTTTAGGACAAACGAGCAGAATAAAATCTGTTTAGGGAAATAGTTATTGTGACAGTCAGTGCTAAAACTCAGAAAAAATACAAAATTAATCCTTGGACAAGAAATGACCAGTGTCATCTACACTGTCCTTTTTTTATTAAAAAAAAACCCAAACCCAAAACCTCTTAATTAAGCATCAGAGGTGATGACTCTAATTAGGGAGAAAGACATCATCCAGGACTGCCAGTGCATGAAGGTATACAGTTTGGGCACTGTAGGGACACACAGCCCAGGAGGTCAATGGAGCTAAAATTCAGCCCTCAGCTGAAAGCATCCGCTGAATCTGCTGAGAAAAGGCACTGAGTTTAGTCGTTGGCCCTGAAGATACCTAGTTTTCTAGTCTAATTAAATTTGGACTTAATTAAATTATATTTTCAATCTAATCTGATTTAAAGTTGGTTCACAAAACTTTGGGAACCCAGATTGTGCATCTGTTTTTCAATTCAGACCACCAAGATTGTAATCTAAAGTTGTGATTGTTTTCTTCAGTTCTTCATTTGGGGAGGTTAGAAGAGGAATCACAGATCTCTTTGAAAATGTGATGGAGAGCAACTGGGTTCTATCCAGAAAAATGAATGTAAGCAGACACGCATAAAGTGTTGCATAAGAGACGTGGAACTTAAATTCATGATTCAGGAAACCTGAGGTCACTGGAAAATGCTAGCTTGGCGAACTCAACCAGCTATGACACTAGTCTCTAAGCCAGCTTCTTTCTCCATCTTGAGCTGGCTTCTCTTATTGCTAGACTTGTTCTCATGACTCCAGAATGATCTCTAAGTCACTTTCATGAGGGAGTTTCATTTATACTAGCCGGAACAACGTTTTCTACTTTTTTTTTGGAAAGGTCAGGATTCATGAAGTTCCACTCAATCACAGCCTGCCTAGGGTAGCCCTCTGTGTTCCTCTCTGAAAATACTGTCAGATTTGTGAAGCAAAACCGTGCTTTGGTGAAGCTAGGCTGCCTATTTTCAGTCACCCCCTCTTTGACCCCATCTTCTGAGATGTGCAGTTGTTTCTTCTGATTAGTACTCCAATCATGCAGGAGATACCCAAGGCTCATGGATAAAGACCAGTCAAGGCTTTGAAAGCCAAACTCAACTCCTCCAACAGTGGTCGACTTTAGGACAAACGAGCAGAATAAAATCTGTTTAGGGAAATAGTTATTGTGACAGTCAGTGCTAAAACTCAGAAAAAATACAAAATTAATCCTTGGACAAGAAATGACCAGTGTCATCTACACTGTCCTTTTTTTATTAAAAAAAAACCCAAACCCAAAACCTCTTAATTAAGCATCAGAGGTGATGACTCTAATTAGGGAGAAAGACATCATCCAGGACTGCCAGTGCATGAAGGTATACAGTTTGGGCACTGTAGGGACACACAGCCCAGGAGGTCAATGGAGCTAAAATTCAGCCCTCAGCTGAAAGCATCCGCTGAATCTGCTGAGAAAAGGCACTGAGTTTAGTCGTTGGCCCTGAAGATACCTAGTTTTCTAGTCTAATTAAATTTGGACTTAATTAAATTATATTTTCAATCTAATCTGATTTAAAGTTGGTTCACAAAACTTTGGGAACTTCCCTGGCGGTCCAGTGGTTAAGATTCTGAGTTTCCAATGCAAGGAGCACAGGCTCAATCTCTGATTGGGGAACTAAGATCCCATCTGCCCTGCATCTTGGCCGAAAAATGAACACAAAACCCAAAAACCTAAAAGCAAACAACCTTTTAGGATTTACCTGGAGGGCTTATTAAAACAGAAGGGGGTGTGCCAGGCTGCACCCCCAGAGTATCTGATTCAGTAGGTTTAGGGTGGAGTCTGAGAATTTGTAACAAGTACCCAGGGATGCAGAGGTTGTGGGCCCAGGACCTCACTGGGAGAATAAGTGCTGTAAGTTATAGGTAAGGGTTTCTTTACTTTGAACCCTTCCCATGTTTACCAACAAGAGCCTCGCTGAGCTCGTATAGATCAAAGAAAAATAAGCAACTTCAGGTATCCCAAACTGAAGGGCTGTCTGGCGGGCAATGACACAGCCATTTACCTGAAAGGCCTGCAGTCTGCAGCCGTACCTTGAATAAGGGGCTGTGGGCAGGGTTATTTCCATTTAGTTGACTGAGCGTCTGCATCTGTGTAATGAAGGAACTACCACTTTTCCGACAAGCAGCTCAGCCGGGGGCAGTGATGCCAGTAATTTACACGAATTGATGGGGTGGGTCTCAGACCCTTTGCTGAGTGAAAAGGCTGCTTGTTTTGGTTGGGGCTTGGACTGTATATATAGCGGGTGGAGGCGTTCTCTGGGGAGCACACCGCGCCCTGAGGATCTACATCCACTAAACCACACGCTATTTTTCTGCACTCAGATTCAGAAAGGGCTTTTTGTCAGTAGGCTCCTTGAGTTAATTCCTGTCTCTACCTCCCCATCTTAAGTAGATGCTCTCTTCTCAAAGGCCTTGCTTTGACGCATTATTCTAGCTTTGGGCCCTTGAAACAGTCTAGAGTTTTTTTGTTTTTTTTTTGTACTAAAAGTCTTAAAATCTCGCGGTTGCTGAGGGCTCAGCTGAGATGGAAAAAAAAATCGGCCCTTGTCCTCTGCACTCCAGCCGTTCCCTTACTAGATGCCCGCCCATATTTTCTTGCCTATAACCTGCCTCTACTCAGACTCTCTTTTCTGATCAACAGGCTTGCAGTGTTTCCTTATCTTAGGGTGTGGCTACCCTTTTTGATGTTGCCCTTTCTGAAAAGTCCTTGAAGGTCTCCTTGCACTCTAGAGAAATCTATCAAGAGCGCCCTGTCTCCTGGTCCTTAAGGTGGTAAGAGTCTTGGCCCTCCAGGCTTCCATTCACTCGGCAAACTGCTCACCAGTTTGAATCTATTTTTCTTTGAATATTTTTTTGAAGTTCCCTTAGGATGCCAGGAGAGTGCAGGACTAAAAGTTTAGGGAGACAAGCAGTTGTTAACTTCAGCGGGGTGGGGTGGGAGGTGGGGGTGTCTGTGCTCCCTCTAAGAATCTAAGAAAAGCTCCCCAGAAAAGTCAACCAGCAAGATTTGTTTAATGATCTGGAGAAGTAATCACAGGAGACTATCCCTCCTGCTGCCTCAATAGACAACCGCAAAGAGGTGCTGGGAGACTTGTGACAGTAGGTCATGGCGGGCAATGACACAGCCATTTACCTGAAAGGCCTGCAGTCTGCAGCCGTACCTTGAATAAGGGCGGTGGGCAGGGTTATTTCCATTTAGTTGACTGAGCGTCTGCATCTGTGTAATGAAGGAACTACCACTTTTCCGACAAGCAGCTCAGCCGGGGGCAGTGATGCCAGTAATTTACACGAATTGATGGGGTGGGTCTCAGACCCTTTGCTGAGTGAAAAGGCTGCTTGTTTTGGTTGGGGCTTGGACTGTATATATAGCGGGTGGAGGCGTTCTCTGGGGAGCACACCGCGCCCTGAGGATCTACATCCACTAAACCACACGCTATTTTTCTGCACTCAGATTCAGAAAGGGCTTTTTGTCAGTAGGCTCCTTGAGTTAATTCCTGTCTCTACCTCCCCATCTTAAGTAGATGCTCTCTTCTCAAAGGCCTTGCTTTGACGCATTATTCTAGCTTTGGGCCCTTGAAACAGTCTAGAGTTTTTTTGTTTTTTTTTTGTACTAAAAGTCTTAAAATCTCGCGGTTGCTGAGGGCTCAGCTGAGATGGAAAAAAAAATCGGCCCTTGTCCTCTGCACTCCAGCCGTTCCCTTACTAGATGCCCGCCCATATTTTCTTGCCTATAACCTGCCTCTACTCAGACTCTCTTTTCTGATCAACAGGCTTGCAGTGTTTCCTTATCTTAGGGTGTGGCTACCCTTTTTGATGTTGCCCTTTCTGAAAAGTCCTTGAAGGTCTCCTTGCACTCTAGAGAAATCTATCAAGAGCGCCCTGTCTCCTGGTCCTTAAGGTGGTAAGAGTCTTGGCCCTCCAGGCTTCCATTCACTCGGCAAACTGCTCACCAGTTTGAATCTATTTTTCTTTGAATATTTTTTTGAAGTTCCCTTAGGATGCCAGGAGAGTGCAGGACTAAAAGTTTAGGGAGACAAGCAGTTGTTAACTTCAGCGGGGGTGGGGTGGGGGGTGGGGGGTGTCTGTGCTCCCTCTAAGAATCTAAGAAAAGCTCCCCAGAAAAGTCAACCAGCAAGATTTGTTTAATGATCTGGAGAAGTAATCACAGGAGACTATCCCTCCTGCTGCCTCACAATAGACAACCGCAAAGAGGTGCTGGGGAGACTTGTGACAGTATGGTCAGTCAGTGTAGGGCTGCCTGTGAGCAGTGCCCTAGGTACTGGGGGTGTGTGACTGTTGTTTAGTTGCTAAGTCATGTCCAACTCTTTGGGATCTGATGGACTGTAGCCCACCAGACTCCTCTGTCCATTGGATTCCCCAGGCGGGAATACTGGAGTGGGTTCCCATTTCCTTCTCCAGGGGATCCTCCCAACCCAGGAACTGAACCCAAGTCTCCTATGTTGGCAGGTGGATTCTTTACTGCTGAGCCAACAGGGAAGCCCGGGTGTGTGTGATAAAAGAGGGCAAATGATGATCTTCCAAAAGAATCTCTAGTTCTAGAGGTCTACATTTGGGCAAATCAAGGGAGAGGAGATAATGTGGGCCTGGGAAAACTGTGCAAAAAAAGAGAAAGAAAAAAAAAGCTACACTCATAGTGTACATCACTCTGTCTTTTAAAATGTGGTTCAGAAACAGCTAACAATCACTGTGTCTGTCTATTCAGTCCAATGTAACTTTTCACTTTAAATTTGATGCCTTCTGCTAAGAGGGAGGGGATCGATGGACCAAGGATACAAAAGTACCAAAATGCAATCTAGGTTACGCTGAGAACAAATTCACTGTGACTTAGGAAAAGGTCAAGGAGAAGGACATTTTTATTCGGCAATCAGATCTGAAACAAGTCACCAATAGGGTGTGTTTGTTTCTTTTTATAGTCAAGGACACTAGCCTCCGATGACTGATTCTGGGAATGTGGGGGATTCACGTGGACAAAATGATGGCACTGCAGATATGAGAAGGGTGGTTCATCCATCAGGGGATGAAACAAACCTGGTTTCTTTTCATTTTTTGGAAATATACAGGACTGGTTTAATTCTTCCCAAATCATTTTTTTAGAAGCCAATAACAATAACAGCCTCAGAATTAAAGGGGCATCAACGCCTATGCCCTTGAATTCTTACAGAGTCCTTACGTTTTTGGTAAGGGAGTGTTTCAGAGGACTCTTAAGTCAAAGGACTGCTTTCACTTGATATGATGCTTAGAGACAGCATTGATCTTGAGGTCTGGAATAAATTAGGAGGGATCTGAAGCCAATCCAACAGAGGATTATAGAGCCCTGCACTATCAAGTATGCAAGCATCAAACATACTGAGGTCCTACTTAGTCAATAACTAAGTGCTGTGGTTATTTCAGACCAAGCCTCTATCATTACATTCTTCTGCATTATGTCCTGCGGATGATGCTATTTTCAATACAGGAAGCAACAGCCCTGCCTTTGTTGTTGTCTTTCTAGGTAGCAGTTAAAGCCAGATGGACTGAAAGCCCAAGCCAACTGTGTTATGAAGTTCTGTAAGTGATTTTGGGGGAGTTGACTTACCATACCACTCATCAACCCATGCAAAAGCCTGTCTATGTCCAATCAGAAGAATATCTCGGACCACCTGAAAAAGCAAAAGAAGAAGGTTGACAGAATACCAGGCTTGATTGAAACTCTTTGGAAGAGGAATGTTTCTCAATTCTAGGAATCCTGGCTATTACAAATTTCTCCGTCCCTCTGTCCATTTGGGATGACATTCAGAGGCAGACACACTCTCAGCCCTTTCTGTGGTATACGTATACTTGCTGTAAATTCACCTCTTTACGTATTTGATAGTTGGACTGGAAGTTGTTCAAAATAATGACAACGACTTGGCAGTCACACAGCAAGGACTGGAATGAATCTCTAGGCCTGATCACCTTGAGATTGTCCTCTTCATTTATCTTTACCTAAAACAGCTTCTACTTTTCATTTTTGGAAGGGTGGATCTCATGGGGCCAGGAGGTCATAAACATGGGAAATTTGTTTGGATGGTAAGTCACTTCTAAGCCAAAAGCACTTAAAACTCTCTTCTCTAATGAAGTATCCTAAATATTGGTTATTTTTTAAAACAATAGTTGAACATGGAGGATTCAAGATAAACAAATATGCTTTGAGGGTTGGCTTTCATGTAATAGAAGTGGGGAGGGGGAGCAGCTTAGTCAACTAATACTGGATGACATGAAACAAGACCTGAACCAGAGTAAAACATAATGTGAATGATGAACATGGCTGGAGACAAAAGGAATGAAATTATTTCTTATGGTGACACGTAACAGCAATAGAAGGCTAAGAAAAATAATTGTAAAGAGTTTATGTTATACCATTTATGTACTTTTATTTCATGGTATTCTTTGTCTTCTATCCATATAAACACATTTCTTAGATATTCATTCTACATTTCTTTTTTACATTTCTTAGATACTCAACGCTTTCCCTCCAACATTCCTTTCTTCCTGACAAACAAATCTAGCAGTTGTCAACAACCTCTTGTAGAAGGTCCAAGCATGTTTCAGTAAACGAGGGATTTTAATTTGGTGGGTGAATGTGCAAAAACAAGGGAAGCCTTCATAATGAAATGTTTATTATTCCAGGCCTCTGGATATCTAGTGAGGCTTTTATGATTTGGAAAGAGGCAACATGTAATGAAAATAAGAAATAACATGAAGCCATGCACACTTGAGTGCTGAGTGTGTCAAATTCATGGAAATCAAAAGAAGAGCATCGAGGCATCAGTAAATACACCCTATTGCATTAAGAACAACACAGCTGCCTGCTGGAAACAAGAATTCAATAATGTGCTAATGGCTTGCTTTGGAACATTTTTTTCCTCTTAACTGTGAATAGATTCTTCAAAAACAAAGGTGTTCAGAGAAAGGCATCCCTGGCACTTAAAAGCCATGCAAATGCAAGCCTCAGATACTCATTAGTGGCTCATGTGCCACAGCAGGTGTGTTTTGGGGGTGTTGATAACACTTCATTATATTTGGAAATGGGCAATCGGAATGCCTATGGTTAGAGCGGAATTCTTACAGGTATTTTAATGAAATGAATCCTCAAAACAAGAAAAGAAACACAGTAAGTCTTGTGGCAATCTAAATATGCTTTGTGAGAAGAGGAGATAATAAAACATACCATAACAGTGGCTCCGGTAAGAGGAGATCATTTACTTTTTTTTTTTTTAAAAGGTGGGATGTTGTGGGAAGTCAAGAAATATAGCCAGAGACAGACCCAGAGCTGAGGCCGGAAAATATTTACTCTGGGAGCCTGGACTGTCTTCCTGCTTAATAAACAGGATGCAGCAGGAAAACAGCAGGTCCCAGAACTTGATTTCTGTGTGCCACTTGGGTCTCACTCCTGGCTGGGCAGAATGGATTCTGGAGCTCAGCAGATTAGTACATTTCTCTGTCTCAAATTTGCTCCAGGCTCTGCTATTATCAGGAACCCAAGCTCAATCTCTTTCTTGGACCCAAACTCAAGATTTACACATTTTATTATCAACTGCCTCCCCCAAGCTCAGTAGACAAATCCATCTAAGTAACAGACAGCTCAGTGCTTTAAGGTTAAATTCCAGTGCCCGCAAAAGAATTTCAGAAAGCTATTCTTTATCAGTTCTTCAGCGGAAAAACTAAACAGATATCCAGCCTGGATGGGATGTAGAGACAACTTGGATAGAATTTATTTTCATGAAAATAGGAGTTACAAAGGGCCATGGTCAACACTGCATTTCCCATTAATTTGCATGAGGATAAGAGTTATGTTAAAAGCTCCTGAAAAAATTTAATGGTTTTACAAACAAGTTTAATGAAAATAAGAAATAACATGAAGCCATGCACACTTGAGTGCTGAGTGTGTCAAATTCAGAAAAAAAGCATCGAGGCATCAGTAAATACACCCTATTGCATTAAGAACAACACAGCTGCCTGCTGGAAACAAGAATTCAATAATGTGCTAATGGCTTGCTTTGGAACATTTTTTTCCTCTTAACTGTGAATAGATTCTTCAAAAACAAAGGTGTTCAGAGAAAGGCATCCCTGGCACTTAAAAGCCATGCAAATGCAAGCCTCAGATACTCATTAGTGGCTCATGTGCCACAGCAGGTGTGTTTTGGGGGTGTTGATAACACTTCATTATATTTGGAAATGGGCAATCGGAATGCCTATGGTTAGAGCGGAATTCTTACAGGTATTTTAATGAAATGAATCCTCAAAACAAGAAAAGAAACACAGTAAGTCTTGTGGCAATCTAAATATGCTTTGTGAGAAGAGGAGATAATAAAACATACCATAACAGTGGCTCCGGTAAGAGGAGATCATTTACTTTTTTTTTTTTTAAAAGGTGGGATGTTGTGGGAAGTCAAGAAATATAGCCAGAGACAGACCCAGAGCTGAGGCCGGAAAATATTTACTCTGGGAGCCTGGACTGTCTTCCTGCTTAATAAACAGGATGCAGCAGGAAAACAGCAGGTCCCAGAACTTGATTTCTGTGTGCCACTTGGGTCTCACTCCTGGCTGGGCAGAATGGATTCTGGAGCTCAGCAGATTAGTACATTTCTCTGTCTCAAATTTGCTCCAGGCTCTGCTATTATCAGGAACCCAAGCTCAATCTCTTTCTTGGACCCAAACTCAAGATTTACACATTTTATTATCAACTGCCTCCCCCAAGCTCAGTAGACAAATCCATCTAAGTAACAGACAGCTCAGTGCTTTAAGGTTAAATTCCAGTGCCCGCAAAAGAATTTCAGAAAGCTATTCTTTATCAGTTCTTCAGCGGAAAAACTAAACAGATATCCAGCCTGGATGGGATGTAGAGACAACTTGGATAGAATTTATTTTCATGAAAATAGGAGTTACAAAGGGCCATGGTCAACACTGCATTTCCCATTAATTTGCATGAGGATAAGAGTTATGTTAAAAGCTCCTGAAAAATTTAAATCACCACTAAATGGGTTCCTGCTACAAACAAGTTTAGCCAAAGAAGGCACACAATTAAAATCTGTGTTTTGGGTTTATTAATAATTCTTTGGTAACAGAATTATTAAAAGGGCAGAAATGCTGGGGTACATCATCTAACGGGACCACCGGGGTTTCTTGTGCTGTCTTTGAGGCATCTTCTACCTCAGGTGTCTACACCTGCAGAATCTTTTGAGGGAGGACTATCCTTGAGGGGCTGGCATACACAGACAAACCCTGTGCCTCTGCCTGGAACCCGACTACTCAAGTACCAGGTACAAGTACCTTTCTCTGGAACTAGGTTAGCCTGATGTCAAAGAGAAGACTATACTCTGAAAGCCCAACTTTCTGAACACCCTAAACCATTAGACACAGAAGTCACAAAATGAGAGATAAAGTGTATAGTAAGATTATCTATTAGTGGAAGAAAATTAAGCAGTAGGCAAAATGCTTTTTCATGAAAATAGGGTTTTCTAGATGCAGGTACCTTGTGTTGGCTCAGAGCTTATATATCTGTTGGGCGTTGGGCACTCCAGCTCACAACAAAGACAGTTAACTTTGTCCACAGTCCAGGAGCTCCCAACCAACCATTCACTTACCTTGTGTACAAATTGTTCCACTCTGGTCTGAAGCCCCCAGACCTCAAACTTCACAGTCACCAGCTTGTAGGAACACATGATGGGCTGATGACTATCTCTCCAGCCTTCCCTTAACTGTCCTCGTCCTGTCTTCTCTGACTTGAAGTGTTTAGGATCCTGGGGGAAAAATACATCAAAGATATGATAACTTAAAAGTTCAACCCCCTAAAAATGTTTGACCATCGCTTATATGAAATAAGTGAATAAGGGAAGTTAAGTGAAAGAAACCGGTCATGACAATTAATACCCCAAGGAACTAAATACTTCTGGGGAGGGTGGGGGTGGTGATCTTGAGTGCGGGTGGCATTTTTTCAATGTTTGGTACCAATTTTGCCATGCTATATTTGTATCACCTGGACCGACCCAGAAACTGCCAGTGAAATTATATGTATGTGTCTGGGAATACTATAATGATAACATGATATATGAAAAAGGGGTAAGCATAGAGTCTGATTCACAGCAAGTATTCAATGATGTTGGCCATTATTGTACTCCCCAAGGTAGTCAGTGAAGCCTCTGATGCCCAGCCCTATGGTCCAGAGCAGAGGCAGCAATGCCTTCCAAAGCACCCTGGAATTGCTGGTAAAAGACTTGATATTTAAGACTATAGGGCTAAGTCCTGACTGACTTGTGTTCCTACACCAGAAAATGCCAATAAGAACAAAGAGAGAAGACTAGTAAATCAAGAGATACACCACGAGGGAGACCGTGGGAGATAATTTCCTAGGACAGTCCCAGTCAACTCCCTCCATCATGGAGCTTGCATGGTTTCCTTTCACCAAGCTGTGGAGGCTACTCCTCTTCTGCATGAATCTAGAATAGTCTGTGACTTGCTTTGACCACAAGACGGTGGCGGGAGAGACATTTTGTCAGTGCAGGTCTTTAGAAACTGGAAACCAGAAGATGGCCACAGTGCAAAAAATCTAGTGTGATTTACCCTGAGACCTCCAGGCTGTGAGGAAGCCCAAGCCTCCCAGGTGGAGGGTTATGTGGAGAGATGCTTCTCCCCTAAAACTATACAAAAGGAAATATATGGCTCCAAGCTGTTCCTGAGACTTAAAATACAAAAGCTGGAATTAAACAGGGGAAGCTGGTTTCTTTCTCCATCTGCCCTTTGACTTTCCTACAAGAAGCAAATGATGGTGAGTAATTATCAGCACACCAACAACTATCCTGAGGCTTAAAAGACACGGCCTCCACATTGTGGCTGGTCAAGATACACAAAGGCAAGCCCTCCTTAACCTGACTGGAGGTTGTCCTCTCCAGTTAGCAACCAGGTAAACAAAGGATAGTTGAAGAGCCAGCAAGCAGTCAAAAGCAAGAGGCCAAAGCTCCTGGTAACCCAGACATGTAAGGGACAAAGGACTCAACACACAAAGCAGGTGTGGTTGTGGCTTGGGCTGCCTTCACTTGTCTCAGATCCTGTGTAGTGGGCCTGAGAGAGGCCTGAAGATGGAGGCCTCTGGGTCAGGTGGGTGTACTCCATGTTCCTTTCCCCAACATAAGACCCTGATTGATGGACAAGTCCCAGCTCTTCCTTCAGCAGGCCATTGCAGAACTTGGTATCTGTTCCAGAATCTTCATGTAGATTCCAGGTATCTCAAGAAAAAAATAAGGCTCTGTAGTATTAAATGTGAAACACTGGTAGACTGCACTTGCAAAGCCATTCAGAATTGTGGGGCCCCACAGCAAACTTCAGATCTGAGTAAGACCATGAAAGTACTGCCTGAAGAGTCAAAACCATGTGTTCCTACACCAGAAAATGCCAATAAGAACAAAGAGAGAAGACTAGTAAATCAAGAGATACACCACGAGGGAGACCGTGGGAGATAATTTCCTAGGACAGTCCCAGTCAACTCCCTCCATCATGGAGCTTGCATGGTTTCCTTTCACCAAGCTGTGGAGGCTACTCCTCTTCTGCATGAATCTAGAATAGTCTGTGACTTGCTTTGACCACAAGACGGTGGCGGGAGAGACATTTTGTCAGTGCAGGTCTTTAGAAACTGGAAACCAGAAGATGGCCACAGTGCAAAAAATCTAGTGTGATTTACCCTGAGACCTCCAGGCTGTGAGGAAGCCCAAGCCTCCCAGGTGGAGGGTTATGTGGAGAGATGCTTCTCCCCTAAAACTATACAAAAGGAAATATATGGCTCCAAGCTGTTCCTGAGACTTAAAATACAAAAGCTGGAATTAAACAGGGGAAGCTGGTTTCTTTCTCCATCTGCCCTTTGACTTTCCTACAAGAAGCAAATGATGGTGAGTAATTATCAGCACACCAACAACTATCCTGAGGCTTAAAAGACACGGCCTCCACATTGTGGCTGGTCAAGATACACAAAGGCAAGCCCTCCTTAACCTGACTGGAGGTTGTCCTCTCCAGTTAGCAACCAGGTAAACAAAGGATAGTTGAAGAGCCAGCAAGCAGTCAAAAGCAAGAGGCCAAAGCTCCTGGTAACCCAGACATGTAAGGGACAAAGGACTCAACACACAAAGCAGGTGTGGTTGTGGCTTGGGCTGCCTTCACTTGTCTCAGATCCTGTGTAGTGGGCCTGAGAGAGGCCTGAAGATGGAGGCCTCTGGGTCAGGTGGGTGTACTCCATGTTCCTTTCCCCAACATAAGACCCTGATTGATGGACAAGTCCCAGCTCTTCCTTCAGCAGGCCATTGCAGAACTTGGTATCTGTTCCAGAATCTTCATGTAGATTCCAGGTATCTCAAGAAAAAAATAAGGCTCTGTAGTATTAAATGTGAAACACTGGTAGACTGCACTTGCAAAGCCATTCAGAATTGTGGGGCCCCACAGCAAACTTCAGATCTGAGTAAGACCATGAAAGTACTGCCTGAAGAGTCAAAACCATGCAGACACTTAAATTTGTGTGTGTTTCCTGATTGAATCACAAAATTACAAAATGGTATCAGGCTATTGTGAAATAAAGCTTTGGGAAAAGGCCAGAGAAGTGCACTGTACTTTCAAGATGCAGAATGGGATTTTTAAGCTGGAGTGGTAATTTGACTTCATACCCTCGATTTTATGGATAAGAATAATGAGGCCTGATAGAATGAAATGTTTTCTCGTCCTCAGAGCACAGGCAGTTGGTAACACAGCTGGGATAAGAATCCCAGCCTCCCCTATTTCTACCTCAGTGTTCTTTCCACTACGTTTAGTTTTAGTATTAAACAGCAAAAGAGTGTTTCTGTTATAACCAGATGCCAAAGAAGCAATTAACAATTGGGCTTTTTATGGCAACAGTGTGTTGATTTTTTGTGAGTCTGGTGTCATATCCACAGCTGCTAACTTCATCTAGTAAGTCTCATACGTGGCCTATAATCAGTGATTCACTTTCAAAGAGCTGGAGGGAAGTAAGGGAGAAAGACTAACCAGAGGACTCCTTTAACTCAAAACTCAAGATCAGAAATGAACGTCCAGCTGTACGCCTTTGAATGACAATGAGCAAAGTAAATAAATAAACGAGGAAAAAATTTAAAAATCCAGTCCAACCCCTGGGTCTTATCTGAAGTAGTCTGGTCACTGCAAACATCCCCCTTTACTCAGTCCACCTCCTCCCTCTACTCATCCTCCCCACCTTGCCCCTAAATCACTCACGGTAACCCAGACATGTAAGGGACAAAGGACTCAACACACAAAGCAGGTGTGGTTGTGGCTTGGGCTGCCTTCACTTGTCTCAGATCCTGTGTAGTGGGCCTGAGAGAGGCCTGAAGATGGAGGCCTCTGGGTCAGGTGGGTGTACTCCATGTTCCTTTCCCCAACATAAGACCCTGATTGATGGACAAGTCCCAGCTCTTCCTTCAGCAGGCCATTGCAGAACTTGGTATCTGTTCCAGAATCTTCATGTAGATTCCAGGTATCTCAAGAAAAAAATAAGGCTCTGTAGTATTAAATGTGAAACACTGGTAGACTGCACTTGCAAAGCCATTCAGAATTGTGGGGCCCCACAGCAAACTTCAGATCTGAGTAAGACCATGAAAGTACTGCCTGAAGAGTCAAAACCATGCAGACACTTAAATTTGTGTGTGTTTCCTGATTGAATCACAAAATTACAAAATGGTATCAGGCTATTGTGAAATAAAGCTTTGGGAAAAGGCCAGAGAAGTGCACTGTACTTTCAAGATGCAGAATGGGATTTTTAAGCTGGAGTGGTAATTTGACTTCATACCCTCGATTTTATGGATAAGAATAATGAGGCCTGATAGAATGAAATGTTTTCTCGTCCTCAGAGCACAGGCAGTTGGTAACACAGCTGGGATAAGAATCCCAGCCTCCCCTATTTCTACCTCAGTGTTCTTTCCACTACGTTTAGTTTTAGTATTAAACAGCAAAAGAGTGTTTCTGTTATAACCAGATGCCAAAGAAGCAATTAACAATTGGGCTTTTTATGGCAACAGTGTGTTGATTTTTTGTGAGTCTGGTGTCATATCCACAGCTGCTAACTTCATCTAGTAAGTCTCATACGTGGCCTATAATCAGTGATTCACTTTCAAAGAGCTGGAGGGAAGTAAGGGAGAAAGACTAACCAGAGGACTCCTTTAACTCAAAACTCAAGATCAGAAATGAACGTCCAGCTGTACGCCTTTGAATGACAATGAGCAAAGTAAATAAATAAACGAGGAAAAAATTTAAAAATCCAGTCCAACCCCTGGGTCTTATCTGAAGTAGTCTGGTCACTGCAAACATCCCCCTTTACTCAGTCCACCTCCTCCCCCTCTACTCATCCTCCCCACCTTGCCCCTAAATACTCACTCCTCTTGAAATCATTACCTTCAACTCTCGTTCTTTCACTTGAGTGTGTGAACATAAATATCTAAATTGTCCCATTCATACAGCAGTTGACCTTACTTATAACTTAAATTTTATGTTTTGTTTTTAAAACTTGTAATTTGTGTTTTTTCTATGTCTACTATAGTATTTTGATTCTGATTCAAGCTCTGTTACATCGTTTACTTTACTTTTTAATAAAACAGTTGTATACTTCTACGTTTTAAGCTTTCATTTCCAGGTCTTTTTATTTAAAATAAAATTTATAAACCTCCAACTTCATCTTTTTTTTTTTCCAACTTCATCTTGATACTGAAAACTGGGCTTCTGTACACTGGTGCTGAGTTGAATCTCACAGATAGTTTTAAGTGAAGTAGAAAAGAACAGATTCATTGCTATGCCAGGCAGTTGGGGGCAAAGTGGGCTTGTCCCTCAAAAATTGTGTGTCCCAACCTGGGAGGATTTAGTGAAGAGTTTTATAGTAATGGTTCAAGGGTGGAGTTGCTAATAAGGATTGAGGTGTTTGCAGGGCCCATAATCCTTTAATCTGGCCCCAGGTGGTCTTCTCCCCTGTTTTTGCACCTACTTCCTTCCCAGATTAGCAACTGTTAGAGCCTGCCTTTTGGAACTCAGGGACGGTCATGGAGGTTGAAATCTATTCCTTACAAACAAGAAAAGGGGGCAGATAATGGCTCCATAGACCACGGAACCCCTGGAGCCCAAGCTAGAAGACACACAAAAAGGATTCTCCCCTAGAGCCCCACAGTCACTAAGAATTTGTGACTTCCAGAGCTGTGACAGAAACCAAGGATGAGGAGTAAGGTTAAATCCCCGATGCCTCTGATAAAGTCTGTCTTGGTTGGGTCTGTGCATCCAACGTTTCAAAAGCTCCCCAGGTGATCACACGTACGGAAAAGGTTTCACCAGCACCCTCAGGTACAAATGTCATCTCTGTGCTCCAGACAAGGAGCCTGAAGGTCAGAGACAACCGCTGATGTATCCACAGACCTCTAGGACTCAAGTTCAGGTCAGACTGGCTCCCAGACCTGTGCTCCCTGCACTGGACTGCGTGGATTCTCATCTGAAATTCTGGCGCGATCTGTCAGAGGGGAGCTTCAGTCTCCTCACTGCAGGAAGGTGTTAGTAATACTAATTCCACTGTGGGACTCCTGCAGGGCTTAAGCAGAATAATGCTGGGAAGTCCACATCCAACACCCAACAGGTGATGTATGATACACAGGAGATGTCCCTGAGTGATAAAAAGCACACGATATTGAAACATCCTTAAGAGATACCATAATTCACTTTCCTCAGATCTCATGACTTTGCTGACAAAGGTCCATATAGTCAAAGCTATGGTTTTTCCAGTAGTCATATATGGATGTGAGAGTTCAGACCATAAAAAAGGCTGATTGCTGAGGAATTTATGCTTTTGAACTGTGGTGCTGGAGAAGACTCTTTTGAGAGTACCCTTGGATGGCAAGCAGATCAAACCAGTCAATCCTAAAGGAAATCAACCCTGTATATTCACTGGAAGGACTGATGCTGTAGTTCCAATACTGTGGCCACCTGATGTGGAGAGCTGCCTCACTGGAAAAGACTCTGATGCTGGCAGAGATTGAGGGCGGAAGAAGGGGATGACAGAGGATGAGATGGTTGGATGGCATCACCAACTCAATGGACATAATCTGAGCAAGCTCTAGGAGATGGTGAGGGAAAGGGAAGCCTGGCGTGCTGCAGTCCATGCGGTTGCAAGGAGTCGGGCACGACTGAGCGATTAAACAACGACAACAAATCTCATCAAGCTCCTCAGAAGAAAGGCAGCAAGAGTACCTTAAGAGCCCCACAGTCACTAAGAATTTGTGACTTCCAGAGCTGTGACAGAAACCAAGGATGAGGAGTAAGGTTAAATCCCCGATGCCTCTGATAAAGTCTGTCTTGGTTGGGTCTGTGCATCCAACGTTTCAAAAGCTCCCCAGGTGATCACACGTACGGAAAAGGTTTCACCAGCACCCTCAGGTACAAATGTCATCTCTGTGCTCCAGACAAGGAGCCTGAAGGTCAGAGACAACCGCTGATGTATCCACAGACCTCTAGGACTCAAGTTCAGGTCAGACTGGCTCCCAGACCTGTGCTCCCTGCACTGGACTGCGTGGATTCTCATCTGAAATTCTGGCGCGATCTGTCAGAGGGGAGCTTCAGTCTCCTCACTGCAGGAAGGTGTTAGTAATACTAATTCCACTGTGGGACTCCTGCAGGGCTTAAGCAGAATAATGCTGGGAAGTCCACATCCAACACCCAACAGGTGATGTATGATACACAGGAGATGTCCCTGAGTGATAAAAAGCACACGATATTGAAACATCCTTAAGAGATACCATAATTCACTTTCCTCAGATCTCATGACTTTGCTGACAAAGGTCCATATAGTCAAAGCTATGGTTTTTCCAGTAGTCATATATGGATGTGAGAGTTCAGACCATAAAAAAGGCTGATTGCTGAGGAATTTATGCTTTTGAACTGTGGTGCTGGAGAAGACTCTTTTGAGAGTACCCTTGGATGGCAAGCAGATCAAACCAGTCAATCCTAAAGGAAATCAACCCTGTATATTCACTGGAAGGACTGATGCTGTAGTTCCAATACTGTGGCCACCTGATGTGGAGAGCTGCCTCACTGGAAAAGACTCTGATGCTGGCAGAGATTGAGGGCGGAAGAAGGGGATGACAGAGGATGAGATGGTTGGATGGCATCACCAACTCAATGGACATAATCTGAGCAAGCTCTAGGAGATGGTGAGGGAAAGGGAAGCCTGGCGTGCTGCAGTCCATGCGGTTGCAAGGAGTCGGGCACGACTGAGCGATTAAACAACGACAACAAATCTCATCAAGCTCCTCAGAAGAAAGGCAGCAAGAGTACCTTAAGTGCTGTAGGGTTACGATTACATTATTGGTATACTGTGGTTGAAAAATAAGTGCCCAAACTATGGCTGTCACCATTGTGCTGGTGCCCCGTGCCAGTGAGAGGCAGGTTGGGCATTTCCATCTTCTGGAAGCTGTTGCCCATCAGTGTCCATAAGGATGATGGTGGAAGAAATCCCAAGAAGAGGGTTTTTGCTTATTAGATGCTTATGACTAGGTTCTGGGCCAAGGACAAATGAGTCCTCAATATTAGAATCAATTCCTTTCCTTCTTTCTCTTATGTTTCAGCAGCAAAGCTGGCAAAGCAGAGAGCAAGGCAGATGGCCGCTCCCTTAAAGGAAGGGGTTTTACTGATGGCACCAGGTTCTGGACATGAGGGCACACACAGGAGATGGTCCATCCAAGCTGGGAGCTTCCTTGGAAGATGGACAGCCTGGGCAGCTGTCTCCCCACATCAGACAACTTCAAGCATCTTAGGGGTTATTTAACAGCTTTCCTCTTGAAGAGTTGAGAGCTACACAGAAATAAATGCGATTCTTTCCTTTCAGTAATCTTCCCAGCTGGGGGGAGCTTGTTTCCTTAATGGGGAAGCCAGCTCTAAATCCGTTTGCTAAGGTGGCTGTACAAAGTATCCCACACTGTGTAGCTTAAAGAGAAGAACTTTACTGTCTCAGGATTCTGAGGTTAGAGGTCTGAGATCAAGGTGTCGGTGGGGTTGGTTCCTGCTGGGGGATCTGTTCCATGCCTCTCTGCTACCTCTGGTGGTTTGGTTTGCTGAGAATTTTGGTGTTTCTTGACTTGTAGATATACACCCCGGTCACATGGCATTATCCTCATGTGTCTTCACGTCATCCATCGTCCCTTGGTGCATGTCTGTCTTTGCATCTAAGGACACAGTCATATTGGACGGGGCACACTGAACCTCATTTTCACTTGATTATCTCTGTAAAGACCCTATTTCCACATAAGGTCACACTCTCAGGTATTGAGGGTCAGGATGTCAACACATCTTTTTGGGGCACACCCCAGTCAACCTGTAACATCAAGTCAGAGAGGTTTTCACAAGGGAAATCTAGGCTCTGAGTTCTCCACAGAGTGTTCACCCACTCGGTCAGTGCTCTTGACTTGAGGGCTCTGCGCTGCAGCTGGCTAGCTGGGAATGTGTTAGATCTAGAGATTTAAAGTCTCTGCAAGTTCCTCGGGTAGGGGCTTCTAAATTCATCCACAGCGAGAGCCCTGGCTCTGAATCTCATCGGTGCTCCCCAAGCCTGGCAGATGGCAAATTGGATGCTTGTTGTTAAAGCCCATCTGTATGGAGGGGGTGAGCTGGTGCCAGGGCTTCTCCCGGGGGCCAGATGGACCTTGCTGGCCACTCTTCCTTCAGTGTGGCCGCATCTTCTTTAGAAGGCTTCCTCTTTCCTCTCTTCCCGGGATCAGTTACACCTTCAGGTTTCATCTATCTTGCACTTGGACAGAGCAGAACAAAGATGACACTAAGGGCTTTGATTAGAGCAGCCGATGTGAAACTGTGTCCCTGCGTTTGCCAGGATCAGTCTCATACCTGGGAGGTGCAAGGAGAAACCCGCAGGAGATCTCAGCCTGGATGGAGCCTAGCTTGCATCTCCGAGGCGATATTAGCTGACATTCACTGAGATATAAAGTCTCTGTGATTAATTACTCTTTCAATTTGAACCACAAAGGACTATAGCCAACAGGGGCTTGCCCTGTTAATTGAAATTAGAAGTCTTTGATAAATGTTAAATGAAAAAGGGCTAAGCAGTAACTGGCTAGAAAATGCTTTATTATGTGACTATAACGCTCAGCCTTCAAGTAGGGATAAACTCATCCATCTGAAAAATATCAGATTTCTTTCCCTGCATCGGGGAACTTCTCTTGAAGACTCCAAGGTGGTGTTATTTTTGTTCCCCTTCAATGAATGGCTGTTTCAATCAAGTGAAATTTAGCCCATAAATTTGGATCAGCATTTCTTCTGCACAACTCGTGGGATCTTAGTTCCCCAATCACAAACTTTAGCTAGTCCCAACAGAGAAAATATTAGAGGATTCCATTCATAGGAAGTGTCCAGAACAGGGCAATCGAGAGAGACAGGAAGGTGGATGATTGCCCAGTGCTGGGGTGGGACTGAGGGTAAAAGAGTAGGGGTGTGATAGCCATGCATCCAGGGTTTCTTTCCTGGGCTGGTGAACATGTTTAAAACTTGACTGTGATGATGGTTACTCCAATCTGTGACTATACTAAAATCCACTGACATCTTTACTTTAAATGGGTGAATTATATGGTATGTGAGCCAGATCGCATAACAGTGTTAAAAAAAAAAAAAAAAAACCTAACAGAACTAATCAGCTTTCATCACAGTGCACTTGAGAACAGACCGAAAACTTTACTTAAAAGGTCACCTGCTACGCATCCGTTTGAAAAAATAAAAACCTAAATGCAAATTGTAGCCAGAAGCAGCTAATTCTTGCTTTGTTAGCAGTTAATACCTAAAGTGCTGTTTTTAAAGCACTGGCTCTTGGCACCAGCATGTACCGCAGACAGAGTGGTTTCCTCTCTTCCGGGATCAGTTACACCTTCAGGTTTCATCTATCTTGCACTTGGACAGAGCAGAACAAAGATGACACTAAGGGCTTTGATTAGAGCAGCCGATGTGAAACTGTGTCCCTGCGTTTGCCAGGATCAGTCTCATACCTGGGAGGTGCAAGGAGAAACCCGCAGGAGATCTCAGCCTGGATGGAGCCTAGCTTGCATCTCCGAGGCGATATTAGCTGACATTCACTGAGATATAAAGTCTCTGTGATTAATTACTCTTTCAATTTGAACCACAAAGGACTATAGCCAACAGGGGCTTGCCCTGTTAATTGAAATTAGAAGTCTTTGATAAATGTTAAATGAAAAAGGGCTAAGCAGTAACTGGCTAGAAAATGCTTTATTATGTGACTATAACGCTCAGCCTTCAAGTAGGGATAAACTCATCCATCTGAAAAATATCAGATTTCTTTCCCTGCATCGGGGAACTTCTCTTGAAGACTCCAAGGTGGTGTTATTTTTGTTCCCCTTCAATGAATGGCTGTTTCAATCAAGTGAAATTTAGCCCATAAATTTGGATCAGCATTTCTTCTGCACAACTCGTGGGATCTTAGTTCCCCAATCACAAACTTTAGCTAGTCCCAACAGAGAAAATATTAGAGGATTCCATTCATAGGAAGTGTCCAGAACAGGGCAATCGAGAGAGACAGGAAGGTGGATGATTGCCCAGTGCTGGGGTGGGACTGAGGGTAAAAGAGTAGGGGTGTGATAGCCATGCATCCAGGGTTTCTTTCCTGGGCTGGTGAACATGTTTAAAACTTGACTGTGATGATGGTTACTCCAATCTGTGACTATACTAAAATCCACTGACATCTTTACTTTAAATGGGTGAATTATATGGTATGTGAGCCAGATCGCATAACAGTGTTAAAAAAAAAAAAAAAAAACCTAACAGAACTAATCAGCTTTCATCACAGTGCACTTGAGAACAGACCGAAAACTTTACTTAAAAGGTCACCTGCTACGCATCCGTTTGAAAAAATAAAAACCTAAATGCAAATTGTAGCCAGAAGCAGCTAATTCTTGCTTTGTTAGCAGTTAATACCTAAAGTGCTGTTTTTAAAGCACTGGCTCTTGGCACCAGCATGTACCGCAGACAGAGTGGTTTGTGCTAGTGCTCTGCAAAGCGACTCTCTTAAAGGAGCCTGACTCAGAAGGTGGGTCTGATATGCAGAAAGGCAGAGAAAAAAGTGGCTGTGTGTGTGGGGAGGAGTGTTTTGGTGGCTGTTCTCGGCCCTTCTTGGTTCTAATTAGGGCCAGAAAAACTCAACTCTCTACTTGAAGAAGAGGAAGTGTGAGCATGGAAAATTTCAGTACAAACCACAGCCCACTGAAGAGTCAAAGGCCTCTAGCCTTCAAGGTGACCACTGGTAACCTTTGAGGGGCTAGAGAGACGACAAGGCAAGAGAGAAGCATGAGAGAGGTGGTCAAGAGAAAGTGGAGGATGGGAGGAGGGAAAAGTCACTATACTAGCTAATGTTCATCAAATGCCTGCTGGGTACCAGAGCCTAGGTTGAGCGCTTTAGCTAAACTCTCTCACTGAATCCTTTTTTTTTTTTAAAGATTTATTTATTTATTTATTTTGGGGGGGTGGTGGGGAGGGAGGGGAGCAGGTGGGCTACTTCTATTGGTCTTTCATTTGCCCATTTTCATCCATCTTTGTTCTTTGGCCCGTGTGGGCCTCCCATCACGGTGGCCTCTGTTGTCGCAGAGCAGCGGCTCTGGGCGCATGCGCTCCAGAGCTCCGGCTCGGTAATTGGACACATCGGTCCAGCCGCTCCGCGGCACATGGGATCTTCCCAGGCCAGGGATCAAACTGGCGCCCCTTGCACTGCAAGGTGGTGTCCTCACCCACTGGACCACCATGGCAAGCCCATCTCTCGCTGAATCTTTGTGATATAAGAAATATATCTGCGGTGACTCAGGGTGCAGTCCCTAGATGGCCTCAGGATGGGGCTGGGTCTCAGAAAGATCAAGTGCTTGGTTTGCTGACCTCTGTTGGGGAAGGGGAGAAGAGGAAGGCTGGCGACTGAAATATACCAATGCTTGACAAGGAGATTTGGAGAGCTTCTGGGCTGGTGAACACACCACTGTGCTGGGGTTAAGGGTGGGGGGCATGCCTAGACAAGGCACCCAAGCTTGTGCCTCCATCCCTGATACCCTGCCCTATGCATCTTTGCCATCTGGCTGCTTTTGAACTGTAGTCTCCCTGTAAAACTAGTAAATGTGAGTCAAGTGTTTTCCCAAGTTCTGTGAGTATTCCCAGCAAATTTTCGAATGTGAGCATGACGTTCTAGGTGGAGGGGGAAAATCACCTTAATATGGTGGCCCTGGACTTGTGATTGTCACCTGAAGTGGGAATGATCTTAGAGGACTGAGTCCTTGAACTTGCGCTACGTGCTAAAGCAAGCCAGGAAATGTCAAAACGGAATTGAACTGATGACTCCTGGTGGGTAACAGAGTTTGTAGAATCTGCGGGTCTCAGAGCAAACACCCTAGAAATTCTCCTCACTCCAAAGTCTCTAAAGCAGTATGCTATGCTCTTCATTTTGTATAATGTCCAAAGGAGTTCTTCCTCCTATTTTCAGAGTCACTCTCCACAGCCCCATCTGGGCCCTTGCCACCAGCTCCTTCCACAAGTCTCCTCCTTCAGAAATCTCCAGATGGGAAGCAGGCATCTGTCAGTCTCTATGCTTCCCTACGAACTTCTGGGGCCACTCAGCAGCCTTGCCCCAGACTCATGAGATGGCAGGGCTGCATGTGAATGCAAGACCCTAGCATGGCAAATAGCTTTTTTTTTTCTTTCTTTTTTAATCAGATACTCCAATCTCAGTAATTAATTCTCTTGGAATACTCTCATCACATGACTTTGGGCTTAGGCAAGAAGTATACCCCCAGTGATTGTGAGAACTCTCCTCTCCTGTCTCCAAAGACAGACTGGGAATAGGGGATGGATGGATGGATGACGGGCATCATGGCAAGAGGGCCGGCCAAGTCACCTGGGCCAGTCCTGGGGTACCTGACCTCAGTGATGAGCAGCTGCCAGGGAATCTGGAATGACAACTCCTTTTTGTCCCCAGCTTTGGGCCTGGTTCCCAATTCCAGAGCAAGAAAGGATAGCTCCCTAATATCCTGTTACATAAAGCTACTGTGTTCCTTTCAGCAGATTATGACTTTTTTGTTTGTTTGTTTTAGATTATGACTTTTTATGTATAAGATCACCTCTAATCAAAGCCAATAAAGTTATTCACGGGCACACTGGAGAGGACCCCCCTGCCTTTGTGTGTGACAGTGAGAGGCCAGGTACCAGCTCTCCTAACAGCCTGAGAGCCAAGCTCCTCCCAGAAACGGGGGCCGTTAGGACCTGGCTCTGTTTGCAGACTTTGAGCTGGGATTGCATGTTGTGGACTGTCCTTGCTCACTTGGATCTTAGCTGTGCTGTTTGGACACATCGTATGAAGCATTACCAACTGTATCATCTACTCACTCTGAGGATATACAATTTGGCACATAGACAACATAAGTTATTGAAATCAAAAGCTGATAATAGACTAACAAATATTCTTGACATGGCAACAGTGATCAGCACTGGATTAACGGTCCTTGAATCTAACCTACTTCTCTAGTACGCTATTATTTTGGGAAACCTGGACCTCCAACTTGTTGAACAGAACCTGGGACGGAGATAGTCAATAAGCCAATCACTCTGTATTGGGAAGCTATAAAAGATTTCCACTTTTAAAGCTGGAATACATTTCAGACTTATTTTAGCTCTGAAACTCATTTTGCTTTTCAAAATATATTATTATTTAAGGGACTGCCCTGGTGGTCCAGTGGTTAAAACTGTTCCTTTCCAATGCAAGGGATGTAGGTTCGATCCTTGGTCAGGGAACTAAGATCCCACATGCTGTGGGGAAACTAAGTCTGTGGAATGCAAGTACAGAACCCACGGGCTCTGCAGCCTGCACGTGGCAACTAAGGAGAAGTTCACATGCTGCAACTAAGACCTGAGGCAGCCAAAAATAACTAACCAACTAAATAAATAAAAAACTACAAGTTGCAGCTTATAAAAAATATTATTTGGAATCCAAATGTATAAAGAAGATATTAAGAGTGGATTCCTTGGACTATTTCAACCTTTGCTGTTTGAATTCCCTGGTGACTCAGATGGGAAAGAATATGCCTTCAATGCAGGAGACCAGGGTTTGATTCCTGGGGCAGGAAGATCTCCTGGAGAAGGGAATGACTACCCACTCCTGTATTCTTGCCTGGAGAATTCCATGGACAGAGAAGCCTGGTGGGCTACAGTCTGCAGGGTCACAAAGAGTCAGACACGACTAAGTGATTAACACTTCCACTTTCATGTCATTGTTTACTGGTCTCAAAAATCACCTCTGTTGGGCCCTAGGTTCTGTGGAGCAGAACCGAGGGATCAGAAAAACTTCAGAATGAGATGTCCATGGGTTTGAATTTCTTCTTCAGCAATTACTACCTGTGTGAACCTGGGCAAGTTAACTCCAAGACTGCTGTGGGGATGATAAAAGAATGTTTCCCAAACTGGAAGTCAGTGGTAGTTTCTTTAGGGACTATGACTTATTTTTTTGTCTTTAATGGATTCCTGTATTACTCAACTGTGGGATGGCCAGGTTTTGGGTTTTTTTTCCAGACCAGGTTTGTTTCGATCAACCTATTATTTACCTATAAGCTGGGGAGTCAACTTTTATGGGATCATTAAAGCTAAGGAGGGGGACTTCCCTGGTGCCCAATGGCTGAGACTCTAAGCTCCTAATGCAGGTGCTCAGGTTCTATCCCTGGTCAGGGAACTAGACCCCACATGCCACAACGAAAGATCCTGAGTGATGCAACTAAGACCCAGAAGAGCCAAAATAAATAAATAAATATTAAAAAAGAAAAAGAAAAAAGCTAAGGAGGATAACTAAGGGACTGGAAAGTCCCTTCCTCTTACTTACTCTTTCCCAAGATCCTCCACTCAAACAGTCGGTGAGATTCAGGGTTAGTGAATCAGAAGGAAACAAGTTTCTAGAGTGTTTTCTAAAGACAGACTACATTGTCTGTACTTTTAGCTTTGCCTGAAGGAGCCAGCTTGGTGGGGTAGGAAAAGCACAATCTATGGGATTTGAATCAAGGCTTCCTGAAATACTGGCAAGATATTGAGACTCTCTGGGCCTCAGTTTCCCTATCTGTAAAGTGGAAATGAAATCTATTTTACTTTTGGTGGTTAAGAGTAAAAATTCCTTGGACTATTTCAACCTTTGCTGTTTGAATTCCTGGTGACTCAGATGGGAAAGAATATGCCTTCAATGCAGGAGACCAGGGTTTGATTCCTGGGGCAGGAAGATCTCCTGGAGAAGGAATGACTACCCACTCCTGTATTCTTGCCTGGAGAATTCCATGGACAGAGAAGCCTGGTGGGCTACAGTCTGCAGGGTCACAAAGAGTCAGACACGACTAAGTGATTAACACTTCCACTTTCATGTCATTGTTTACTGGTCTCAAAAATCACCTCTGTTGGGCCCTAGGTTCTGTGGAGCAGAACCGAGGGATCAGAAAAACTTCAGAATGAGATGTCCATGGGTTTGAATTTCTTCTTCAGCAATTACTACCTGTGTGAACCTGGGCAAGTTAACTCCAAGACTGCTGTGGGGATGATAAAAGAATGTTTCCCAAACTGGAAGTCAGTGGTAGTTTCTTTAGGGACTATGACTTATTTTTTTGTCTTTAATGGATTCCTGTATTACTCAACTGTGGGATGGCCAGGTTTTGGGTTTTTTTTCCAGACCAGGTTTGTTTCGATCAACCTATTATTTACCTATAAGCTGGGGAGTCAACTTTTATGGGATCATTAAAGCTAAGGAGGGGGACTTCCCTGGTGCCCAATGGCTGAGACTCTAAGCTCCTAATGCAGGTGCTCAGGTTCTATCCCTGGTCAGGGAACTAGACCCCACATGCCACAACGAAAGATCCTGAGTGATGCAACTAAGACCCAGAAGAGCCAAAATAAATAAATAAATATTAAAAAAGAAAAAGAAAAAAGCTAAGGAGGATAACTAAGGGACTGGAAAGTCCCTTCCTCTTACTTACTCTTTCCCAAGATCCTCCACTCAAACAGTCGGTGAGATTCAGGGTTAGTGAATCAGAAGGAAACAAGTTTCTAGAGTGTTTTCTAAAGACAGACTACATTGTCTGTACTTTTAGCTTTGCCTGAAGGAGCCAGCTTGGTGGGGTAGGAAAAGCACAATCTATGGGATTTGAATCAAGGCTTCCTGAAATACTGGCAAGATATTGAGACTCTCTGGGCCTCAGTTTCCCTATCTGTAAAGTGGAAATGAAATCTATTCTACTGGGTGGTTAGCGTTAAAAGATAGAACAGAATAAAACAACTGAGCAAGGACTTTTCTTTTTCTCAAAAGTTACTTCCTATCCCTCTAAAGTCAGGTTTAGCAATTTGGTGAGAAATTTGTTAAAACTTCTAAGGCCCGAGTTAATGAGCTGGTAATTGTATGTCTTTCTTTGGGTCGCTTAACAATAAAAGATGAAGACAAGCAACTTAATAGCACCTATTCTTTCCTAGATATTTTTGGAGCAGAAGCTGAACAGCTGTATTTGTAGTTTGAAAAAAATAGAAGACGTGGAGGAGACAATCACTGGGTCAGGTCTTACTTTTCAAGGGAAAAAATTATCACTTATCAAGAGTCGCAGCCCTGGATTCTTAGAGCTAGTTGGGAAAGAGCTTGGGAAAGAGCTCGGGCAAGACCTAGCCAGAGGATCTGACGGACACTAACTATGGTCTTTGAGGAAAGGAAATAAACTTGGAGGATGCGAAGCCGGCCCCCAACTCAGAAGCAACTTAGGAGAAAACTGCACAAATGTATATTACAAACACACTATTGGCTGAAAGGAAGGCATTGAGTATGACTCTGTGGATGACAGATGGGATCAGATTCTCAACAGATGGAATGAAATTCAAAGGTATTGACCCCCCTCCCTCAGTAGGGGAATGGGCATTCTTCCAGGCTTACATTGCTGTTTTCCTTTTGCCTCTACAAAACTAAGTAACAATATAATGATTAAAATATGTGAACATGGTACATGCAGCTCTCCCAGGCAGAACTTCCCTACCCTGAATGGATAATAGAGGTGACAAGATACTGGTCCCCCGGGTCCCTGGGCCTCCTGATTCTGGTGGGTGGTCCTCTGTGACCAGGAGGTCCCAGACATGCCAGTCAAAACTGATTGTAGGGGCTTCCCTGGTGGTCCAGTGGGTAGGGACACCACCTTGCAGTGCAAGGGGCACCGGTTCGATCCCTGGCCTGGGAAGATCCCACGTGCCGCGGAGCGGCTGGACTGATGTGTCCAATTACCGAGTCAGAGCTCTGAAGTGCATGCGCCCAGAGCCGGTGCTCTGCGACAACAGAGGCAACTGCGATGGGAGGCCCACATGGGCCGAAGAACAAAGATGGATGAAAATAGACAAATGAAAGACCAATGGAAGTGGCCCACCCGCTCCCCTCCCTCCCCACCCTCCCATAAATAAAATAAATGAATCTTAAAAAAAGAAAAAAGAAAAAAAAAAAACTGATTGTAGAAAATATGTGCACCATGGCATGAAAATGATTGGGCCATTCAGCTTTGAGGTTTTTTTCTTTCCTTTCCCCCCGAAACCTTTACAAACAGATTCTTGGTTCCCATCAAAATGCATCTGGTCTGGTAGGTCCAGAGACGGTCTGAGGCATTTATGCTCATTTGAAGCTCCTTAGGTGATTCTAATGATTTGGGAACTCTGCTCTACAGGCCAAGAAGTCCCGGTGCTTTAATAAGACAAAAAACAGTAGGGGCTGATGTAGGTGGCCCACGTTCTAAGAAAGTTGTGGATTTAATGCCTGCTTTCTTCAAAGTACAGAGAGAAGCTCTCCATAAGATGGGACTGAAGAAGAGTTTGGTTGCATCTGTTCACTTAGGCTGAAAGCCTTGCTTCCTTCTTTTAAAGTCTTAACTATTATCCTTCTAAAATACACACGGGGACCTCCCTGGTGGTTCAGTGGTTAAGAAACCACCTGCCAATGCAGGGGGCACGAGTTCAATCCCTGGTTCAGGAAGATTCCACATGCTACAACTACTGACGTCCTTACGCCCTAGAGCCCGAGCTCTGCAACAAGAGAAGCCACGATGAGAAGCATGCACTCTGCAACTAGAGAAAGACTGCATTCAGCAGTGAAGATCCAACAAAGCCATAATTAATTAATTAAAACATAAAATAAAACACACATGATAAAAGGCTTGTGGTAGACAGCTGATAAAATGCTCTAACTGCCTCAAGTAGCATGCTGGAACTCCAGGGCGACAGAGTGCCCCAACGTAGCACACTAAGCAGTAAGTGTAGCCTAAGATTTCTTAGGAGCGAAGTATCAGAGGCACATGCCAGTCTGAGTTAAGGTTAAACAATGACAGAAATAATAACAACATATATAATTTTTAAAAGTCTCAGCAGTACAAATGGCTCTATTTTCTGAAGGATCTTACTGTACCTGCAGCAAATTCTGTCATCTTGTGAACTGGAGTGACTGAAATCAACCCTCTGCTTCTCTTCTCTATTCATGCCAACAGGTAAAAAGCAACACACAAACGTCCACAGCTCCACTCACGCCAGCCACTTTCCAGAGACGCTTGGTTTCTGCTGAGCAACTATCTTAGCAACGCATCTGCAGATCTTTTTTTTTTTTTTAAGATTTATTTATTTATTTATTTTGGGCGGGGGTCAGGTTGGGGAGGGAGGGGACCGGGCGGGCCACTTCTATTGGTCTTTCATTTCTCTATTTTCATCCGTCTTTGTTCTTTGGCCTGTGGGCCTCCCATCGCGGTGGCGTCTGTCGTTGCAGAGCGCCGGCTCTGGGCGCATGCGCTCCAGAGCTCCGGCTCGGTGATTGGACACATCAGTTCAGTCGCTCCGCGGCACATGGGATCTTCCCAGGCCAGGGATTGAACCGGCGTCCCTTGCACTGCAAGGCGGTGTCCTTATCCACTGGACCACCAGGGGAGGCCCCGCATCTGCAGATCTCAATGCCAGTGTCGGGGCAGGCAGAAGGGAACACTTACTCAATGTTAACTATACGCCAGGACTGTTTTTTTTTTTTTTTAATGTATGACATTTAAAAAATATATATTTATTTGGCTGCATTGGGTTTTAGTTGAGGCATGCAAGCTTAGTCAGCTTGTGGCATGTGGGATCTTAGTTCCCTGACCAGGGATTGAACCTGCATCCCCTGGATTGGAAGGCAGATTCTTAACCACTGGACCACCAGGGAAGTCCCCAGGTCTGTGTGTTTTAATGTCTTGCCTTTCACATTGTCTCACTGCATCTCCTCATCTGTCCATCCACTCGTTTGAATGAAAGAAGAGATGCAAGATGGTGAGTTGGTGGTGCTGATGAAGCGCAATGGCTGTGATCACCTGGGAGCCCCTGCATCCCTGGTAGACAGCTGATAAAATGCTCTAACTGCCTCAAGTAGCATGCTGGAACTCCAGGGCGACAGAGTCCCCAACGTAGCACACTAAGCAGTAAGTGTAGCCTAAGATTTCTTAGGGCGAAGTATCAGAGGCACATGCCAGTCTGAGTTAAGGTTAAACAATGACAGAAATAATAACAACATATATAATTTTTAAAAGTCTCAGCAGTACAAATGGCTCTATTTTCTGAAGGATCTTACTGTACCTGCAGCAAATTCTGTCATCTTGTGAACTGGAGTGACTGAAATCAACCCTCTGCTTCTCTTCTCTATTCATGCCAACAGGTAAAAAGCAACACACAAACGTCCACAGCTCCACTCACGCCAGCCACTTTCCAGAGACGCTTGGTTTCTGCTGAGCAACTATCTTAGCAACGCATCTGCAGATCTTTTTTTTTTTTTTAAGATTTATTTATTTATTTATTTTGGGCGGGGGTCAGGTTGGGGAGGGAGGGGACCGGGCGGGCCACTTCTATTGGTCTTTCATTTCTCTATTTTCATCCGTCTTTGTTCTTTGGTTCCTGCGGGCCTCCCATCGCGGTGGCGTCTGTCGTTGCAGAGCGCCGGCTCTGGGCGCATGCGCTCCAGAGCTCCGGCTCGGTGATTGGACACATCAGTTCAGTCGCTCCGCGGCACATGGGATCTTCCCAGGCCAGGGATTGAACCGGCGTCCCTTGCACTGCAAGGCGGTGTCCTTATCCACTGGACCACCAGGGGAGGCCCCGCATCTGCAGATCTCAATGCCAGTGTCGGGGCAGGCAGAAGGGAACACTTACTCAATGTTAACTATACGCCAGGACTGTTTTTTTTTTTTTTTAATGTATGACATTTAAAAAATATATATTTATTTGGCTGCATTGGGTTTTAGTTGAGGCATGCAAGCTTAGTCAGCTTGTGGCATGTGGGATCTTAGTTCCCTGACCAGGGATTGAACCTGCATCCCCTGGATTGGAAGGCAGATTCTTAACCACTGGACCACCAGGGAAGTCCCCAGGTCTGTGTGTTTTAATGTCTTGCCTTTCACATTGTCTCACTGCATCTCCTCATCTGTCCATCCACTCGTTTGAATGAAAGAAGAGATGCAAGATGGTGAGTTGGTGGTGCTGATGAAGCGCAATGGCTGTGATCACCTGGGAGGCCTCCCACAGTGCATACCCTCTGACGCAACAACTTCACTTTTAGAATGTACTCTATGGAAGTATTAAAACTATGCCAAAAAATACAGCCTGAGGCTGTTGCCTCAACACCGTAATAGAGAAACAATGGTAATCCTTTAAATGTCCACCAAATGGAGTATGGCACAGTTGTACACTGGCACAATGTACAGTCATTACAAAGCCTGCTGGAGAGATGTGTGCTGCCCCAGACAGACACCAAGCTTATATGTGATTGAACAAATGAATGTTGCCAAGATGCATCGTGTGAGTTCATTTTTCTAAAGCAATGTTATATATGTGTTACGTTTAAGTATAACACCACAACCACCAACTTTAAGGACATCTAACTCTGATGAGGCATCATAGGATATTTGCTTTTTTGATATTACCTATTTTTATCATGTCGGGATTTTTTTTTTGGTCGCACCCCATAGCTTGTGGGATTTTAGTTCCCGACCTGGGATCAAACCTGTGTCCCCTGCATCAGAAGCATGGAGTCTTAACCACTGGACTGTCAAGGAAATCCTGGAATTTTTTTTTAAACAAGGATCATGAGTTCCTTTGTGAACAGATAAAGTAAACATTATTTAAAGGCGCTGTTCCAATTCCATCATTCCTATAAAGTCTGCCCTGCCTCTGTTTCTGGGGCTGCCCTCTTCTTGACTCATGTGGTGATGGCAGAGCAGAGGAGTTTTCGGGGAGTGAGTCCCATGTGGTGAGAAGGCATTTCCCAGCTGCCTCAGGCTAGGCTGTCATTCAGCTCATGCTGTCAGATTTTATCCTCCCAACCAGACCACGAGTTTATAGGCGGGGTGTCCTCCCTTTCATTTAATCCCCCAGACCTTGTCAACACCCAAGGTTTTGCGTCTCCACAGAGAATACAGCCTTGAAGATCATGGGGATGGCTGACTCATCTAAAGCCTTGTCAGGATCCAGGCTTCCTGGCTAGGAGGATGGGATCCTCACTCCCACACTCCCATTTAAATATCATCAAAGCCTTCCACTGGGCTGGAAATCCATTGGTTTCCCAGTGCCGTCCACCTGGATTAATGCATAGGGCACCATCCAGCTTGCAGAGGGACTAAGGGGACGGGGGAAGGAAAGGCAGCTCCCCAGGAGGTCACTCACTCTCTTGCATGGTCAGGAGGTCTTTGCAATGACAGTGTGGCCATCACACTGCTCTCCTCCTGTACCACAGGAGGCGCTCTGTGTTGTCACCCAGGCTTCCAGGTAAGAGAGCCTGCACTGAAGAATGTCCTCCTTCCCACGGCTTTCCTTCTCATCTACTGCTCCGGCCACTTCCAGAGGCCACCGCATGCTTCCCTCTCTAACGGAGCTGGCCTCAAAGAGACCCTGCGATGCAGCAGCTCTGGGGGACCCTTCCCCTGACCCTCACGCTGCCGACTTCCTGCCCCAGCTATGGAGGCTATCACACGGAGCACTGTCGCCCCAGAGGCTTCGCCCCACCCCAGTGGGGCAGCCAGTTCTCACTCTCCCAGAGGCACCCAGCCCTGGTTAATTGGAGCCCATCACCAAACAGCTGCGCTAAAGTCTCAGAAAGAAACAGATGGGGGAAAAATGACAATAACAACACAACAACAAACTGAACTCCACCATGCACCCCAGCAGCTGTAAATCTGGTCATTTGGAGATAACTGAAAATTCTGGCCACTAAAGTAAACATTATTTAAAGGCGCTGTTCCAATTCCATCATTCCTATAAAGTCTGCCCTGCCTCTGTTTCTGGGGCTGCCCTCTTCTTGACTCATGTGGTGATGGCAGAGCAGAGGAGTTTTCGGGGAGTGAGTCCCATGTGGTGAGAAGGCATTTCCCAGCTGCCTCAGGCTAGGCTGTCATTCAGCTCATGCTGTCAGATTTTATCCTCCCAACCAGACCACGAGTTTATAGGCGGGGTGTCCTCCCTTTCATTTAATCCCCCAGACCTTGTCAACACCCAAGGTTTTGCGTCTCCACAGAGAATACAGCCTTGAAGATCATGGGGATGGCTGACTCATCTAAAGCCTTGTCAGGATCCAGGCTTCCTGGCTAGGAGGATGGGATCCTCACTCCCACACACTCCCATTTAAATATCATCAAAGCCTTCCACTGGGCTGGAAATCCATTGGTTTCCCAGTGCCGTCCACCTGGATTAATGCATAGGGCACCATCCAGCTTGCAGAGGGACTAAGGGGACGGGGGAAGGAAAGGCAGCTCCCCAGGAGGTCACTCACTCTCTTGCATGGTCAGGAGGTCTTTGCAATGACAGTGTGGCCATCACACTGCTCTCCTCCTGTACCACAGGAGGCGCTCTGTGTTGTCACCCAGGCTTCCAGGTAAGAGAGCCTGCACTGAAGAATGTCCTCCTTCCCACGGCTTTCCTTCTCATCTACTGCTCCGGCCACTTCCAGAGGCCACCGCATGCTTCCCTCTCTAACGGAGCTGGCCTCAAAGAGACCCTGCGATGCAGCAGCTCTGGGGGACCCTTCCCCTGACCCTCTCCCTGCAGACTTCCTGCCCCAGCTTTGGTGGCTGTCACCAGGAGCACTTTGGCCGCAGAGGCTTCGCCCCACCCCAGTGGGGCAGCCAGTTCTCACTCTCCCAGAGGCACCCAGCCCTGGTTAATTGGAGCCCATCACCAAACAGCTGCGCTAAAGTCTCAGAAAGAAACAGATGGGGGAAAAATGACAATAACAACACAACAACAAACTGAACTCCACCATGCACCCCAGCAGCTGTAAATCTGGTCATTTGGAGATAACTGAAAATTCTGGCCACTTTCAACTGCCAAGATACAGACCAACATGAAAATATTTTTAACTTGAGGGAGCAGAGTTATTCGAACAAAGCAGTTGTACTGAAGGGTAAATTTTTTTTTTTTTTTTTAATCTTTTGGGGGGTGGCGAGGGAGGGGGACAGGAGGGCCACTTCTATTGGTCTTTCATTTATCTATTTTTCATCTATCTTTGTTCTTTGGCCCGTGTGGGCCTCCCATCGCAGTGGCCTCTGTTGTCGCTGAGCACTGGCTCTGGGCACATGCGCCCCAGAGCTCCGGCTCGGTAATTGGACACATCAGTCCAGCCGCTCCATGGCACGTGGGATCTTCCCAGGCTAGGGATCAAACTGGCGCCCCTTGCACTGCAAGGCAGTGTCCTTACCCACTGGACCACCAGGGAAGCCCTGAAGGGTAAATTAAGTATGATGATATTTGCTCATTTCATATCTGTTCCCTTGCTTGGGGGCCTGCTGTACTCTGCAAAAAGCATTTACTTGGGACTTCCCTGGTGGTCCAGTGGTTAAAACTCTGTGTTCCCAATACAATGGGGCCTGGGTTCGAGCCCTGGTCAGGAAACTAGATCCCACATGCTGCAACAAAGACCCAGAGCAGCCAAATAAATAAATAATTAAAAAAAAAAAAAAAGCATTTACTCTCTTACCCTTGACAGTTATTGGAAAAGTTAGACACATGTCTCTGTCCCCTTCTCTCTACCTTAAGACAGACTCGAGCAGATATTTACATCGCTGAGACCAATGAACTGGCTGCCAAGGATTTCTTAATTCAGGAAAACTCTATAATCCAGGGACTGGAGGCTGAGTTTCAAAGAGTCTACGAGTCACCCAACTGAAAGGGAAAGCTTGAAATCAAATCCTGCCTAAGACTCCCTGGCAACCACACCACTTCAGGGCTTCTTGCTCCTCAGACAGTCTCACATTCTCCTTCACTGATACCCAACCTGAAGACACTACATTTCCTTAATTTCTCCATCAGAATTACTGTGCTCTGTATCACTGGTAAAATGGAGACTTCTTTTACATCTTCCAAAATGAAGAGAAAGAGAAATTCCCTTTTCCTATCCTTTTCTTTTTTTAAAGATCAAGTTCAAAGGGTGGTGGAGACTGCTGAGATGATGGCCTTTGTGGCCTCAGCACCGAGAACAGAGCCTGGCACACAGTAAGCACTTAATAAATGCTAATGAGGGACTTCCCTGATGGTCCAGTGGTTAGGACTCAGTGTTCCTACAGGTGGCTTGGGTTCAATCCCTGGTTGGGGAAAATTAAGATCCCACATGCTATGGGACAAGGCCAAAAAAAAAAAAAAAGAAAAGTAATAAAAATAAAAACGACTGCAGTGAATCCAGGGGGAAGAGGGCTGGACTAGAGCCAACACCAAAGGTCTGAGTCAGAGCTCCCTAAGCCTGACTTTTGGAGATTGTCTAGGTGCCACCAATCCTGGAGGCTGGTTGTTGAGATTTGCTCCTGCATCCCAAACGGCCAGCTCAGCCTTGCAGGTATGGGCTCCCTGCCCGTGTCCTCTGAGCATGTGCTACGACGCATCGTCCGAGGTTTATCCTTCCTGGGCTGGGATCTTCACCTTGAAATCTTGGCAGAACATCAAAGGATGGCCATCTTGGCAGAGGAAAGAACTCACATACCAACCACAGCAAGTGCAACCTGCTCAGATGCTGTCTTCACTTTGCCTTCACTGCTTGGGTGCTGTGGAGGTGACCTGATGCAGAGAGGTTTATGATTCTGACGGGGCCTTGGTGGGGTTGCATGGCGACTTGTGGAGGTGTTCTCAGTGCCTGAGAAATCACACCGATTTTTTTCCACAATGATTTTTTTTTTTTTTTAAACAAGGCAGTACTGCCCTGCGAAGTCCTGCCACAGGTAGGAAAGCAAAAAACTTGAGATTGAGAGCCTCTTGGGAGCTGCAGCTCAGGTCCCTATGTGGTAGGGAAACAGCGGCAAAAAGAATAAAGACAGTGCTGGGCTGGGCTCTCAGCCGATTCTGACCCCTGAGTCCTTCTGAAACTCTGGTTAGTGGGGGCTCTTGTGCCACCAGGCAGAGGGCACCAAGAGGAAAATTTCCAGCTCTGGTCACTTTAGTGTGGTTCGGAGGCTTCCAGGGACAAATGGAAAAAGAAAAGAAAGTACTTCAACCCCCTGCTTTGGCCTGGATGACAGTGCGCGCGTGTGTGTGTGAAAGAAAGAGACAGAGAGCTGAGCTAAGTGATGACCCAGATAACCCTGGTCTGAATGCATAAGCCTCAAAAATCTTGCAAAAGACTGAGCCCACCAGCATTTCAGCCTTCTCTTAAGAAAATGTGTTCCTATTTATGATGCAGACATAATCAACTCATAAAGATGGAGTGGAAGAAAAAGTTCATAAAGCTGTAGGCCTCAGATTAAAAAAAAATATATATATATAATATATATGCACATGGAACTCTGATTCACAACTGTTAGCTTAATGGCTACAAATACACTTTCTTTGATAGTGCTCGCTCTGAGACTGTCACTGCTAGAAGGAAAAAATAAGGCCCATGGTTTTCACGCATTCATTCGACAACCGTCTTGTGGGTGGCTGCTGTGTACTGGGCTAGGTGACAGAGAAGACAGCCTTTGTCTCTGTGGAGCTCGTGATACGACTGTGAGCTAGCATGATCTAGAAGTCACAGACCAGAACTCTTGCTGCCAGTGGGTAGGGAGTGGGGTGCCCAGGAAAGTCCATAGAGAAGAAGTCTAAACAGCTGAACTCTAAACAGTAATGACTAGAAGCTTCTGAACTGAGAGGGGACAGGGGCGGTAGGGTTGCATGGCGACTTGTGGAGGTGTTCTCAGTGCCTGAGAAATCACACCGATTTTTTTCCACAATGATTTTTTTTTTTTTTTAAACAAGGCAGTACTGCCCTGCGAAGTCCTGCCACAGGTAGGAAAGCAAAAAACTTGAGATTGAGAGCCTCTTGGGAGCTGCAGCTCAGGTCCCTATGTGGTAGGGAAACAGCGGCAAAAAGAATAAAGACAGTGCTGGGCTGGGCTCTCAGCCGATTCTGACCCCTGAGTCCTTCTGAAACTCTGGTTAGTGGGGGCTCTTGTGCCACCAGGCAGAGGGCACCAAGAGGAAAATTTCCAGCTCTGGTCACTTTAGTGTGGTTCGGAGGCTTCCAGGGACAAATGGAAAAAGAAAAGAAAGTACTTCAACCCCCTGCTTTGGCCTGGATGACAGTGCGCGCGTGTGTGTGTGAAAGAAAGAGACAGAGAGCTGAGCTAAGTGATGACCCAGATAACCCTGGTCTGAATGCATAAGCCTCAAAAATCTTGCAAAAGACTGAGCCCACCAGCATTTCAGCCTTCTCTTAAGAAAATGTGTTCCTATTTATGATGCAGACATAATCAACTCATAAAGATGGAGTGGAAGAAAAAGTTCATAAAGCTGTAGGCCTCAGATTAAAAAAAAATATATATATATATATAATATATATGCACATGGAACTCTGATTCACAACTGTTAGCTTAATGGCTACAAATACACTTTCTTTGATAGTGCTCGCTCTGAGACTGTCACTGCTAGAAGGAAAAAATAAGGCCCATGGTTTTCACGCATTCATTCGACAACCGTCTTGTGGGTGGCTGCTGTGTACTGGGCTAGGTGACAGAGAAGACAGCCTTTGTCTCTGTGGAGCTCGTGATACGACTGTGAGCTAGCATGATCTAGAAGTCACAGACCAGAACTCTTGCTGCCAGTGGGTAGGGAGTGGGGTGCCCAGGAAAGTCCATAGAGAAGAAGTCTAAACAGCTGAACTCTAAACAGTAATGACTAGAAGCTTCTGAACTGAGAGGCACAGGGGCGGTGAGGGTCGGAGAGGGGAGAAGGCAGAGGACCATCCTAAAGGATGGAGCTTTTAAGCAGAAAATGACAAGGTCAGATTTCATTTTAGAAGGAAACTCTTGTGGCAGGGAGGAGGATGTTAATTATTTACAGCATGCAGAGGAGAAATTTGTTTGGAAATGGTCTGCCTTTGGAATTGGTTGTTTCCCTCATTCTCAGTCCCTGGCTAATGACACACAACCCAAACAGCCTGGAAAACTCACGTCTCTCCCTTCTGGCGTGTTCATTCTGTAATCTGGATTCTGGAAGTCGAATGATGGTAGGTTTGGGTCACAAGGGAGTCCCACGGAACACACTTTTCCTACAATTTTACTGAAACTCCCAGTTACAACCTTTCCTTTGTGCTCTAACTGCCAGGGCGAGTCGAAAAATTCTACCTGTTCTATAGGCTGGAAAGCAGTGCTTGACAGAATGTGCAGGGCCGAGCCTTCTGGGGTCCCTTTCTTCCACAATGATTAAGTAACCCTAAGACTCCAGGACAGGTCGGGTGGTTCTGCTCCCAGACAGTCCATTGTCCCCCCATTCAACTCCAGAGACTTTGCTTTCAGGGCAGGATTTTCCACTCTTGGCATATTGACATTTGAGCGTTGGCTTCTCTGGTGTTTCAGTGGTAAAGAATCTGCCTGCAGTGCAGGAGGCGCAGGATCAATCCCTGAGTAGGGATTGGAGAAGGTAATGGCAACCCACTCGAGAATTCTTTCTTAAGAAATCCATGGGACCCCGATGGTCCAGTGGTGAAAGGGAATTTGGCAACCCATGACTGTCTGAGCTAGCAAATGATTTTAGAAGTCCCATGGTTTTCACGCATTCATTCGACAACCGTCTTGTGGGTGGCTGCTGTGTACTGGGCTAGGTGACAGAGAAGACAGCCTTTGTCTCTGTGGAGCTCGTGATACGACTGTGAGCTAGCATGATCTAGAAGTCACAGACCAGAACTCTTGCTGCCAGTGGGTAGGGAGTGGGGTGCCCAGGAAAGTCCATAGAGAAGAAGTCTAAACAGCTGAACTCTAAACAGTAATGACTAGAAGCTTCTGAACTGAGAGGCACAGGGGCGGTGAGGGTCGGAGAGGGGAGAAGGCAGAGGACCATCCTAAAGGATGGAGCTTTTAAGCAGAAAATGACAAGGTCAGATTTCATTTTAGAAGGAAACTCTTGTGGCAGGGAGGAGGATGTTAATTATTTACAGCATGCAGAGGAGAAATTTGTTTGGAAATGGTCTGCCTTTGGAATTGGTTGTTTCCCTCATTCTCAGTCCCTGGCTAATGACACACAACCCAAACAGCCTGGAAAACTCACGTCTCTCCCTTCTGGCGTGTTCATTCTGTAATCTGGATTCTGGAAGTCGAATGATGGTAGGTTTGGGTCACAAGGGAGTCCCACGGAACACACTTTTCCTACAATTTTACTGAAACTCCCAGTTACAACCTTTCCTTTGTGCTCTAACTGCCAGGGCGAGTGCGAAAAAATTCTACCTGTTCTATAGGCTGGAAAGCAGTGCTTGACAGAATGTGCAGGGCCGAGCCTTCTGGGGTCCCTTTCTTCCACAATGATTAAGTAACCCTAAGACTCCAGGACAGGTCGGGGTGGTTCTGCTCCCAGACAGTCCATTGTCCCCCCATTCAACTCCAGAGACTTTGCTTTCAGGGCAGGATTTTCCACTCTTGGCATATTGACATTTGAGCGTTGGCTTCTCTGGTGATTCAGTGGTAAAGAATCTGCCTGCAGTGCAGGAGACGCAGGTTCAATCCCTGAGTAGGGACTGGAGAAGGAAATGGCAACCCACTCCAGTATTCTTTCTTAAGAAATCCCATGGAGGCATCCCTGATGGTCCAGTGGTGAAGAGTTTGCCTTGCAATGCAGGAGACTCTGGTTCTTTCCCTGGTCTGGGAAGATCCCCACATGCCATGGGGGAACTAAGCCTGTGCACCACAAATGCTGAGCCTACATTCTGAAGCCCATGATCCCCAAAGAAAAAAAAATAAATAAATAAAAAATCTAGATGCCAAAATCCTCAACAAAATCCTAGCAAACAGAATTCAGCAACACATTAAAAAGCTCATTCAAAAAGAAGCCCACAGAGAACATTATCCTCAATGGTGAAAAACTCAAAGCATTTCCTCTAAGATCAGGAACAAGACAAGGGTGTCCACTTTCACCACTCTTATTCAACATAGTCCTGGAAGTTCTAGCAATAGCAATAAGAGAAGAGAAAGAAATCAAAGGAGTCCAGATTGGAAAGGAAGAAGTCAAACTCTCTCTATTTGCAGATGACATGATATTATACATAGAAAATCCCAAAGACACTATTACAAAACTACTAGAGTTAATCAGCGAATTCAGCAAAGTCGCAGGATACAAAATCAATATACAGAAATCACTGGCATTCCTATACACAAACAATGAAAAATCAGAAAATGAAATCAAAGAGGCAATCCCCTTCACCATCACAACCAAAAGAATCAAATATCTAGGAATAAACCTACCCAAAGAAACAAAAGAACTGTACACAGAAAATTACAAGACACTCATGAGAGACATTAAAGAAGAGTTAAACAGATGGAGAAATATTCCGTGTTCCTGGGTCGGGAGAATCAATATTGTGAAAATGACCATACTACCAAATGTCATCTATAGATTCAATGCGATCCCTATCAAACTTCCAATAACATTCTTCACAGAACTAGACCAACGAATAACACAGTTCATATGGAAACACAAAAGACCTCGAATAGCCAAAGCAATCCTCAGGAAGAAGAATGGAGCTGGGGGGATCAGCCTCCCCAACTTCAGACTCTACTACAAAGCAACAGTCATCAAGACAGTATGGTACTGGCACAAAAACAGAAATATCGACCAATGGAACAAGATCGATAACCCAGAGATAAAGCCACGCACCTATGGGTACCTTATTTTTGACAAAGGAGGCGAACATATAAAATGGGACAAAGACAGCCTCTTCATACATGAAGTGGTGAAGAGTTTGCCTTGCAATGCAGGAGACTCTGGTTCTTTCCCTGGTCTGGGAAGATCCCCACATGCCATGGGGGAACTAAGCCTGTGCACCACAAATGCTGAGCCTACATTCTGAAGCCCATGATCCCCAAAGAAAAAAAAATAAATAAATAAAAAATCTAGATGCCAAAATCCTCAACAAAATCCTAGCAAACAGAATTCAGCAACACATTAAAAAGCTCATTCAAAAAGAAGCCCACAGAGAACATTATCCTCAATGGTGAAAAACTCAAAGCATTTCCTCTAAGATCAGGAACAAGACAAGGGTGTCCACTTTCACCACTCTTATTCAACATAGTCCTGGAAGTTCTAGCAATAGCAATAAGAGAAGAGAAAGAAATCAAAGGAGTCCAGATTGGAAAGGAAGAAGTCAAACTCTCTCTATTTGCAGATGACATGATATTATACATAGAAAATCCCAAAGACACTATTACAAAACTACTAGAGTTAATCAGCGAATTCAGCAAAGTCGCAGGATACAAAATCAATATACAGAAATCACTGGCATTCCTATACACAAACAATGAAAAATCAGAAAATGAAATCAAAGAGGCAATCCCCTTCACCATCACAACCAAAAGAATCAAATATCTAGGAATAAACCTACCCAAAGAAACAAAAGAACTGTACACAGAAAATTACAAGACACTCATGAGAGACATTAAAGAAGAGTTAAACAGATGGAGAAATATTCCGTGTTCCTGGGTCGGGAGAATCAATATTGTGAAAATGACCATACTACCAAATGTCATCTATAGATTCAATGCGATCCCTATCAAACTTCCAATAACATTCTTCACAGAACTAGACCAACGAATAACACAGTTCATATGGAAACACAAAAGACCTCGAATAGCCAAAGCAATCCTCAGGAAGAAGAATGGAGCTGGGGGGATCAGCCTCCCCAACTTCAGACTCTACTACAAAGCAACAGTCATCAAGACAGTATGGTACTGGCACAAAAACAGAAATATCGACCAATGGAACAAGATCGATAACCCAGAGATAAAGCCACGCACCTATGGGTACCTTATTTTTGACAAAGGAGGCGAACATATAAAATGGGACAAAGACAGCCTCTTCAACAAATGGTGCTGGGAAAATTGGACAGCTACATGCAAGAAAATGAAGTTGGAACATACCCTGACACCATACACAAAGATCAACTCAAAATGGATTAAAGACTTAAATGTAAGGCCAGAAACCATCAAACTCTTAGAGGAGAATATAGGCAAAACCCTCAAGGACATCAATCAAAGCAAGATCTTCTCTGACCCACCTACTAGAATAGTGGAACTAAAAAGACAAATGAACATGTGGGACCTCATGAAACTTAAAAGCTTTTGTACAGTTAAAGAAATTACAAAAAAGCTGAACAGACAGCCCACAGAGTGGGAGAAAATCATAGCAAATGAAACAACAGACAAAGAATTAATCTCCAAAATCTACAAGCAACTGAGACAACTCAGCACTGGAAAAACGAACAACCCAATCAAAAAATGGGAAAAGGACCTAAACAGACACCTCTCCAACGATGACATACAGATGGCCCAAAAACACATGAAACGATGCTCAACTTCACTAATAATTAGAGAAATGCAAATCAAAACTACAATGAGATATCACCTCACACCCGTCAGAATGGCCATCATCCACAAATCGACAGACAATAAATGCTGGAGAGGCTGCGGAGAAAAGGGAACACTTCTGCATTGCTGGTGGGAGTGCAAATTGATACAGCTTCTATGGAAGACAGTCTGGAGATTTCTTAAAAAACTAAAAATAGAAGCACCATATGACCCAGCAATCCCACTCTTAGGCTTATACCCTGACGAAATCAAAACTGAAAGAAGCACCTGTACCCCAATGCTCATTGCAGCTCTCTATACAATAGCTAGAACATGGAAGGAACCTAGATGCCCATCGACGAACGAATGGATCCAAAAGCTCTGGTATTTTGGAACAAAGATCGATAACCCAGGAAAAAATGGACGGGATCAGCCTCCCCAACTTCAGACTCTACTACAAAGCAACAGTCATCAAGACAGTATGGTACTGGCACAAAAACAGAAATATCGACCAATGGAACAAGATCGATAACCCAGAGATAAAGCCACGCACCTATGGGTACCTTATTTTTGACAAAGGAGGCGAACATATAAAATGGGACAAAGACAGCCTCTTCAACAAATGGTGCTGGGAAAATTGGACAGCTACATGCAAGAAAATGAAGTTGGAACATACCCTGACACCATACACAAAGATCAACTCAAAATGGATTAAAGACTTAAATGTAAGGCCAGAAACCATCAAACTCTTAGAGGAGAATATAGGCAAAACCCTCAAGGACATCAATCAAAGCAAGATCTTCTCTGACCCACCTACTAGAATAGTGGAACTAAAAAGACAAATGAACATGTGGGACCTCATGAAACTTAAAAGCTTTTGTACAGTTAAAGAAATTACAAAAAAGCTGAACAGACAGCCCACAGAGTGGGAGAAAATCATAGCAAATGAAACAACAGACAAAGAATTAATCTCCAAAATCTACAAGCAACTGAGACAACTCAGCACTGGAAAAACGAACAACCCAATCAAAAAATGGGAAAAGGACCTAAACAGACACCTCTCCAACGATGACATACAGATGGCCCAAAAACACATGAAACGATGCTCAACTTCACTAATAATTAGAGAAATGCAAATCAAAACTACAATGAGATATCACCTCACACCCGTCAGAATGGCCATCATCCACAAATCGACAGACAATAAATGCTGGAGAGGCTGCGGAGAAAAGGGAACACTTCTGCATTGCTGGTGGGAGTGCAAATTGATACAGCTTCTATGGAAGACAGTCTGGAGATTTCTTAAAAAACTAAAAATAGAAGCACCATATGACCCAGCAATCCCACTCTTAGGCTTATACCCTGACGAAATCAAAACTGAAAGAAGCACCTGTACCCCAATGCTCATTGCAGCTCTCTATACAATAGCTAGAACATGGAAGGAACCTAGATGCCCATCGACGAACAAATGGATCCAAAAGCTCTGGTACATATATACAATGGAATACTACACAGCTGTAAAGAGAAATGCAGAAGAATCGACCCTAATGAGGTGGCTGGATCTAGAACGTATCATAAAAAGTGAAGTCAGTCAGAAAGAGAAGGACAAATACAGTATATTAACACATATATATGGAATCTAGTAGGATGGTGATGATGGCACATGCAGTGAAGCGACAGAAAGACAGACATGGACAGTGGACATATGGACATTGTGGGGAAGGAACAGTGGGTGAGAGGCGTAAAGGAAGTAGCATGAAGGCCTGTACTATCATAAGTGAAGAAAATAGCTCTAGTCATTGCTCTGTGAGAAAAGGGGATCCTTCAGGGGTGCTGTGTGATGGTCGGGAGGGGAGGGAAGGGGGGGATATACATGTGACTAATCTGAGAACATGCATGTCTGTGAACAACAAAACTCTGTAAAAGTTAAAAGTAAAATAAAGGTTTAAAAAAAAAAAAGAAAAAGAAAGAAAGAAATACCATGGACAGAGGAGTGTGGCAGGCTACAGACCATGGGGTCATAAAAGAGTCGGACACAACTTAGCGACTAAGCAACAATTGGTGGGGGGCTGTTCTATTCATTTTAGAATGTGGTTAGTGGCGGGTAGCACTCCCAAGCTGTGACCACCCAAATGTCTCCAGACATGTGAGCATCCTTGTGGGGCCCGCAGGTGAAAACCACTGCTCTTGCAGCAGTTTCTCATTCTTACCTTACTGGATCTCTCAGCCACATTAAGCATTACCATTTGCTCTCTGCTCTTGGAACGTGCTCTCATTCCTGGGTGCTCTCTCCTTGCTTTTCCTCTTAATTCTCTATCCAGTCCTTTGACAGTTCCTGGGGCCTCCCCATCCTCCTCCTGATTTCCAAATACTACTGTCCTAAACGTAAGGTTCAGACTCGAACTCCCTTCCCATTATACTTTATGCTTGTTCCCTCTCATTCGTCCTTGGGACTTTAAATCTTCTATTTCTCAAATGCTCCCCGATGTGTCTCCAGCCCAGATCTCCCATCTAAGCTCTAGACTCATTTCTATTTGCTCCAGACATCTAACCAGCATCACAAAATCCATCTGTTTCTCTCCAAAACCCATTCCTCTTCTCACTCCCATCTCTCTGTTGGCCAAGCAGTAAACCTGAAGGTCACCCTGATTCTGCCTTTTCTCTTACCTTCACACCCAGTCCATGCCAATCCCTGTCAATTCTATCTTCAATAGATCCCACAAAACCATCTGCTCCCAGCCCTCCAGCTCAAGCTACCACATAACTTAAGTAACCAACAAAGCAGATAACTCCAATGACCTCAGTGATCGCCTGGCATACACTCTGCTCCTGGACAGTTCACTCTCTACCCGGAACAATCTTTTAAAAGCACAAATCAAAGCACACGATGCCCCGGCTTTAATTTCTTCAGAGGCATTCCACTGCAGGCAAATAAAACCTCTGCGTCTTAATGTGGCCCCATCCTCATTCCCAATCCCCCTTTGTGCCATTCATCCTTCTGTTCCTGCCGCCACACTGGCCTCTTCTGCTTCCCCACAGCTGTCACCTTGGGACTCCAATGCATGCTGTCACCTTCACCTGGAGCACTGACCCCAGCTCCTTTCATCCTGCGAGTCCCAGCAAGTCATTTCTTCCTGAGCATCTTTCCTGATCTCGTCCCTTTAGGCTCAGTTTCCTTATCATGGTCTCTCCCTGCAAGCTTCCTTAACTCCACGTGTAGTCACGGGTGTCTGTTTATTGTCTGGCGCCTGTGCTAGACTGGAAGTGTTGTGGGGGGAGAAACGCTCAGTGTCTCTTCTGCTCATGGCCATGGTCCCATCTACATACTGTCTGAGACACGCAGCAGGTACTCTACATATTTACTGGATGAATGACTAGTCCTCTCTCATTTCCCTGTTCAAACTTCATCAGGAGAAGAATACTTTATGACCCAGGAAAATGAATGACTGTGAAGCGTGAAAAAGCGTTCCTCGAATATCTGTGTCAATGAGGAAAAGCTTTCCAGTGGTGGTTTTTTGGGAGCGCAAAGCACAGGGAGGTGAGTCAGGCACCGGCTGACTAGAAATGAGTCTTGTTGATTTCATCATTAAGTATCTGTGCTGCTTCCAAAAGATGTGTCTCCAGCCCAGATCTCCCAAGCTCTAGACTCATTTCTATTTGCTCCAGACATCTAACCAGCATCACAAAATCCATCTGTTTCTCTCCAAAACCCATTCCTCTTCTCACTCCCATCTCTCTGTTGGCCAAGCAGTAAACCTGAAGGTCACCCTGATTCTGCCTTTTCTCTTACCTTCACACCCAGTCCATGCCAATCCCTGTCAATTCTATCTTCAATAGATCCCACAAAACCATCTGCTCCCAGCCCTCCAGCTCAAGCTACCACATAACTTAAGTAACCAACAAAGCAGATAACTCCAATGACCTCAGTGATCGCCTGGCATACACTCTGCTCCTGGACAGTTCACTCTCTACCCGGAACAATCTTTTAAAAGCACAAATCAAAGCACACGATGCCCCGGCTTTAATTTCTTCAGAGGCATTCCACTGCAGGCAAATAAAACCTCTGCGTCTTAATGTGGCCCCATCCTCATTCCCAATCCCCCTTTGTGCCATTCATCCTTCTGTTCCTGCCGCCACACTGGCCTCTTCTGCTTCCCCACAGCTGTCACCTTGGGACTCCAATGCATGCTGTCACCTTCACCTGGAGCACTGACCCCAGCTCCTTTCATCCTGCGAGTCCCAGCAAGTCATTTCTTCCTGAGCATCTTTCCTGATCTCGTCCCTTTAGGCTCAGTTTCCTTATCATGGTCTCTCCCTGCAAGCTTCCTTAACTCCACGTGTAGTCACGGGGTATCTGTTTATTGTCTGGCGCCTGTGCTAGACTGGAAGTGTTGTGGGGGGAGAAACGCTCAGTGTCTCTTCTGCTCATGGCCATGGTCCCATCTACATACTGTCTGAGACACGCAGCAGGTACTCTACATATTTACTGGATGAATGACTAGTCCTCTCTCATTTCCCTGTTCAAACTTCATCAGGAGAAGAATACTTTATGACCCAGGAAAATGAATGACTGTGAAGCGTGAAAAAGCGTTCCTCGAATATCTGTGTCAATGAGGAAAAGCTTTCCAGTGGTGGTTTTTTGGGAGCGCAAAGCACAGGGAGGTGAGTCAGGCACCGGCTGACTAGAAATGAGTCTTGTTGATTTCATCATTAGTATTCCGTATCTGTGCTGAGACTTTCCACTGAATCAGAGAGGAACTCCCTGAGTGCCAGGGAGGACCACACAGAAGCTCTCTAAGAGGAAAAGCTGGAATCAGTTCAGAGTGTTCTGGCAACACTCCCTTTCTAGAAGGCCTGAGCTTCCAAACAGACCAGGATGTTCAGGTTAAGAAAGCGGCCCTCCAGGCCCACAGAGCCACAGAGGCGATGGGGCAGCAGCTGCACCCAGTGCACACTGCATGATGCTCTCCCCACCACCGAAGCCCCAGAAGTACTGGTGGCCTTGAGATGAAACCACAGAAGTACCTCCTCGGAACCGGAAGATGAGGGCAGGCCAAGTTTCTCTTCTTGAGCAGGTCCACAGTTATGCAGAGAGCATTTCCCTTTGTTTTTCTGAAAATTTACGAGTGTGGCTGCCTGTGGAGCGTAATGTAAATGGATGACGTTCAAAAGCTCAGACTCTTGAGTTCTACCAAGAGCCACCCCAGCAGTGTCTCCTGAGCTTTGAAGGGACAGCAGCTGCAGAGCACATGCCTGCAATTAAGCATTTGCTAAGACTGGGTTAGACTCTGATACATCCGCACAAATCCCAAAAGGTAGAGGCAAGAAAATCTGAGCCGCACTGGGACCCCAGTGCGTGTCATGGTGGAATTCACTGGTGCCGGTTTATTTATTACGTCTTAAATCAGCCTTGGGGCTTCCCTGGTGGTCCAGTGGATAAGGACTCCGCCTTGCAGTGCAAGGGACGCCGGTTCGATCCCTGGCCTGGGAGGATCCCACGTGCCGCGGAGCGACTGGACTGATGTGTCCAATTACTGAGCCGGCGCTCTGGAGCGCATGCGCCCAGAGCCGCTGCTCTGTGGCAACAGAGGCCACTGCGATGGGAGGCCCACCCGGGCCAAAGAACAAAAGATGGATGAACATAGATAAATGAAAGACCAATAGAAGTGGCCTGCCCGCCCTCCTCCCTCCTGAACCCCCACTCTCAAAAAAATAAATTCCATCTGGCGCTAAGATCCAGCACAACCAAATAAAAAATATTTATATATATATATAAAAATCAGCCTTAATGAAGCTGAAGAAAGTTTCAGGGTCCATGTGCTACAGTTCAAGGACGAGACCAAGGCCCCGAGTCCAAACAAACTGTGATTGGCTGCACGTTACTAAACAACAAAAACAGCCCAGCATCCATGTCGTTGCAGGGCTGGGAAGTTATTTACAAGGGGGTCACCCAAGTTCCGTCAGCAACCATGAAGGACATACTAACTGGATATAAGTGGGACTTACACTAACAGTACAGGAAGTTTCCACAAAATGCCAGTGGACTCTGGTAGGTGAAAGTTATAGAGAAAGATGTTCTCTTAAATTTATTTTCAGTCAAGATGAAAAAAGGAGGGGGCTTCTCGAAGGTATTTCCAGTCTTAAGACAAACGTTTTGTGCAGAGATGAGCTGCTCAAGTTTCAGTATTCACTCAGGGAGGACTGACTGAGCATTTTCTCTGTGTCAGACCCCTATGATATAATAGAAAACAACCCTGCAGAGGGGACAACAGGCTGGCCCCAAGCCTGGCTAAACAGGAAGCCAGAGGTGGTTGCTGTGTTTTATAGGCTAGTTATTGTTGGGAGGTTCAGCTCTGTGAGTTATTTTGCTTCTCAGAATGATGACTGAGCTGGGGAAATAGGAAGACTATACAGAAACTGAGTGGCAGCCAGGGTTAACGATGGGCCCAAGAGGTAGGAACTCCATTCTGAGACTCATAGTAAAGAATCCAGTAAGATGTGACAGCAAATTGAATCAACACAAAGACAGATGCAAGTGTCCCAGGTCAGAGCGGACTTAATAACTGTTTCTCAAATGAATGACCGAATGACTCTCTTCCATATGACACCCCATCTATTGCTCACCTCAGATTCTTTGTAGTAACGTTCTGGAATTTCATCACAGGCAATATCAATAAAGCAAACTTCTCTCTCAGATCTTTGGCTTCATTGTCAAAAATCTGAAAGATCAGAGCAACAAATCAAAGGTTAGTGACAGTAGGTGAGATCCTCAAGGTGCCTGCAAGTGGGCCCAGTGGTGCTGGAGGTAGAATAACTCCCACAGATGGCCTGCCCCCCTCCTCCCTCCTGAACCCCCACTCTCAAAAATAAATTCCATCTGGCGCTAAGATCCAGCACAACCAAATAAAAATATTTATATATATATATAAAAATCAGCCTTAATGAAGCTGAAGAAAGTTTCAGGGTCCATGTGCTACAGTTCAAGGCGAGACCAAGGCCCCGAGTCCAAACAAACTGTGATTGGCTGCACGTTACTAAACAACAAAAACAGCCCAGCATCCATGTCGTTGCAGGGCTGGGAAGTTATTTACAAGGGGGTCACCCAAGTTCCGTCAGCAACCATGAAGGACATACTAACTGGATATAAGTGGGACTTACACTAACAGTACAGGAAGTTTCCACAAAATGCCAGTGGACTCTGGTAGGTGAAAGTTATAGAGAAAGATGTTCTCTTAAATTTATTTTCAGTCAAGATGAAAAAAGGAGGGGGCTTCTCGAAGGTATTTCCAGTCTTAAGACAAACGTTTTGTGCAGAGATGAGCTGCTCAAGTTTCAGTATTCACTCGGGGAGGACTGACTGAGCATTTTCTCTGTGTCAGACCCCTATGATATAATAGAAAACAACCCTGCAGAGGGGACAACAGGCTGGCCCCAAGCCTGGCTAAACAGGAAGCCAGAGGTGGTTGCTGTGTTTTATAGGCTAGTTATTGTTGGGAGGTTCAGCTCTGTGAGTTATTTTGCTTCTCAGAATGATGACTGAGCTGGGGAAATAGGAAGACTATACAGAAACTGAGTGGCAGCCAGGGTTAACGATGGGCCCAAGAGGTAGGAACTCCATTCTGAGACTCATAGTAAAGAATCCAGTAAGATGTGACAGCAAATTGAATCAACACAAAGACAGATGCAAGTGTCCCAGGTCAGAGCGGACTTAATAACTGTTTCTCAAATGAATGACCGAATGACTCTCTTCCATATGACACCCCATCTATTGCTCACCTCAGATTCTTTGTAGTAACGTTCTGGAATTTCATCACAGGCAATATCAATAAAGCAAACTTCTCTCTCCAGATCTTTGGCTTCATTGTCAAAAATCTGAAAGATCAGAGCAACAAATCAAAGGTTAGTGACAGTAGGTGAGATCCTCAAGGTGCCTGCAAGTGGGCCCAGTGGTGCTGGAGGTAGAATAACTCCCCACAGAGCATCTGCACATGGCTCAGTGCCCCTGGTGAGAGCTTTCCGCTGCCTCAGAATGTGCCAGAATCATGAGAAGTTTTTATTCATCGCTTACATTTTGTCACATCAGAGGCAGGTGTAGCATCAATCACCGCTTGGTGAGGGAAAGAAGATAAAACAGGCTGTTTTTAGAAGTTCAAGAGCGAAGAAATAAATCTCTCCCAAAAAGGAAGTCTGCTTATTTCTGGCAGTTAATCTAAACAGGGGGAGGGAAGAGGGTAGAAAGGTTCTGCGTAGATAGGAGACAAGAAGCAGTAAGACTGCCTGAGATTTAGAGAAGAAAAATGTGGGTTTTTTTTCAACAAAATGTTTACATATATTTAATTTCAGAAACAACACACACTCACTGGAGAAAATACAGATAAACAAAAAGAAGAAAACAAAGATTGTCTACAATCCCGTTACCGAGTGTATTCTTGATCATTGACGAGCACAATTTCTTTGGTTCACATTGGAGCTTGAAAAGGTATTGTTTTATTTATTTATTTATTGGGATATAGTTGATTCACAACGTTGCATTAGTTTCAGGTGTCCAGCGAAGCTATTGCTGTTATGTATTTTACAGAGTTTTGTTGTTTACAGCTATACATAATCCCAAATCAGTCATAGGTATATCTCTGACCCCTCCCACCTGTGCCCCACTCCCACCTGTGCCCCACTCCCTCTCCCCACCCCTCTCACCCCTCCAGGTTGTTGCATAGCTCCCACATAAACTCCCTTAGTCTTACAGCGTATTCATAATGGTTATCTCTTTTACATACGATAGTGTAGGTTTCCATGTTACTCTTTCCATACCACTCACTCAATCTTCCCTCCCCACAATGTCCATAGGTCCGTTCTTTTAAATTTTTTTTATTGGGGTATAGTTGATTTACAATGCTGCATTAGATTCAGGTGTACAGCGAAGCTATTGCTGCTACGTATTTTACAGAGTTTTGTTGTTTACAGCTATATATAATCCCAGATCAGTCATAGGTAAATCCCTTCCCCCTCCACGCCCTACTCCTCCAGGTTGTTGCACAGACCCCATATAAATTCCCTTAGTCTTTTTTTTTTTTTGGCCACTTCTGTTGATCCTTCATTTATTTATCTTTGTTCTTTTGCCTGTGTGGGCCTCCCATTGCAGTGGCCTCTCTCGTTGTAGAGCACCGGCTCTGGGTGGATGCGCTCCAGAGCTCCGGCTTGGTAGCTGGACACATCAGTCCAGCTGCTTCGTGGCACGTGGAATCTTTCCAGGCCAGGGATCGAACCAGCACCCCTTGCACTGCAAGGCGGTGTCCTTACCCACTGGACCACCAGGGAAGCCCTTCTCTTAGCCTTACAGTGTATTCACAATGGTTATCTCTTTTACATATGATAACATAGGTTTCCATGCTACTCTATCCATACCTCTCACCCAATCTTCCCTCCCCACAATGTCCAAAGGTTCGTTCTTTATGTCTGTTTCTCCATTAATGCTCTCTGTGTGTATTTATCAGTATAATTTTTCTAGATTCCATATATATGTGTTAGTATACTGTATTTGTCTTTCTCTTTTTGACTTGCTTCACTTTGTATAATTGGTTCTAAATTCATCCACCTCACTAGGACTGATTCAAATGCATTTCTTTTTACGGCTGAGAAATATTCCAGGGCTTCCATGGTGGTCCAGTGGGTAAGGACACCGCCTTGCAGTGCAGGGGACGCTGGTTCGATCCCTGGCCTGGGAAGATCCCATGTGCCACGGAGCGGCTGGACCAATGTGTCCAATTACTGAGCTGGAGCTCTGGAGCGCATGCGCCAAGAGCCGGTGCTCTGTGACAACAGAGGCCACTGTGATGGGAGGCCCACACGGGCCAGAGAACAAAGACGGACGAAAATAGATAAATGAAATGACCAATAGAAGTGGCCCACCGCCCCACCCCAAAAAGAAATATTCCATTGTATATATGTACCACAGCTTCTTTATCCATTCATTTGTTGATGGACATATGGGTGTTGTTTCCATGTTCCAGTTATTGTAAAAAGTGCTGCAATGAACACTGGGGTACACTGAGATGGCTTCTGGCCAATCTAAGCTTGGTTCAGGCCCAGAATGCCCAACACCTGCAAAGAAATATGTAAGACAGCCATGTATGTAGATATACATGGCTCTGGTGGAAAGATGAAATTCCTCTGCTTTTCCCCATTGCCAGTTTTTCATCTGATCTTACAGGGATATCTTCCCTTCACTTCTGAAAGACAGTAAACAGATTAAGTTTGCAAATCACTTCATCCTTGGAGAAAGCCTTAACTGTATCCCTATCTCACTGTTGAGCTAATTCATACAAGGGAATCATCTGCTAACACTAATTAAATCTGACTCTCCAGAAGAGAATGAAGTATTTTGGAAGAACAGGGTGGTTGATGCCTAAGAACACTGTCTTGACACAAATTCGGAGCCTATTAATAACACGTTCTCCTGCAGGAGAGCATCTGGAGGGCTCTTTACAAGTTGAAATTGTAGTTCTTTCCAAACACTTTCTGAATAATATTTGTGCTGGTGATGATCTGCCCAGGCAGGCCGCTGTCACTCTATCACTTCTCCAATGGTTAGACACTGGACTCTTCAGATCTGATCCAGGAGGTCTGACTCCCAGTGACTCCCCCCCGTGTTTTTTTTAATGCTCTCTGTGTGTATTTATCAGTATAATTTTTCTAGATTCCATATATATGTGTTAGTATACTGTATTTGTCTTTCTCTTTTTGACTTGCTTCACTTTGTATAATTGGTTCTAAATTCATCCACCTCACTAGGACTGATTCAAATGCATTTCTTTTTACGGCTGAGAAATATTCCAGGGCTTCCATGGTGGTCCAGTGGGTAAGGACACCGCCTTGCAGTGCAGGGGACGCTGGTTCGATCCCTGGCCTGGGAAGATCCCATGTGCCACGGAGCGGCTGGACCAATGTGTCCAATTACTGAGCTGGAGCTCTGGAGCGCATGCGCCAAGAGCCGGTGCTCTGTGACAACAGAGGCCACTGTGATGGGAGGCCCACACGGGCCAGAGAACAAAGACGGACGAAAATAGATAAATGAAATGACCAATAGAAGTGGCCCACCCGCCCCCACCCCCAATAAAGAAATATTCCATTGTATATATGTACCACAGCTTCTTTATCCATTCATTTGTTGATGGACATATGGGTGTTGTTTCCATGTTCCAGTTATTGTAAAAAGTGCTGCAATGAACACTGGGGTACACTGAGATGGCTTCTGGCCAATCTAAGCTTGGTTCAGGCCCAGAATGCCCAACACCTGCAAAGAAATATGTAAGACAGCCATGTATGTAGATATACATGGCTCTGGTGGAAAGATGAAATTCCTCTGCTTTTCCCCATTGCCAGTTTTTCATCTGATCTTACAGGGATATCTTCCCTTCACTTCTGAAAGACAGTAAACAGATTAAGTTTGCAAATCACTTCATCCTTGGAGAAAGCCTTAACTGTATCCCTATCTCACTGTTGAGCTAATTCATACAAGGGAATCATCTGCTAACACTAATTAAATCTGACTCTCCAGAAGAGAATGAAGTATTTTGGAAGAACAGGGTGGTTGATGCCTAAGAACACTGTCTTGACACAAATTCGGAGCCTATTAATAACACGTTCTCCTGCAGGAGAGCATCTGGAGGGCTCTTTACAAGTTGAAATTGTAGTTCTTTCCAAACACTTTCTGAATAATATTTGTGCTGGTGATGATCTGCCCAGGCAGGCCGCTGTCACTCTATCACTTCTCCAATGGTTAGACACTGGACTCTTCAGATCTGATCCAGGAGGTCTGACTCCCCAGTCTGACCTGAGGAGGCCACTGTATTCTCTTTAAAGACAGAGAGAGACTGGTTCCTGGATGAGCTCTGCTTCCTTTCACAGCCAGCTGAAGTTAAGTGCTTGGGGACACTCCCAGAGTGTCTGGGAGGGACAGGTAGATAGCTTTGAAATGAAATGGAGAGGGTGGAGAAATAAGCTCAAGTTTGAGTGGAAAAATACATTGTGAAATGGAACACTGGGTCTCAGGATGTTTGTATATTTCTCTCTTTTCACTTGAGCCTCTTTTAAGTGTGAGAGAAGACATGTGCCTCATTAAGAAAACAAAACAGAACGGAACACCCCAGAGGCAAATGAGCTGCTAGAAAGTAAATTACAAGAGAAGTTAGAGAGCTTTGACATTTATTGGTGGTAAAATTTATGGGACTGAAAGAAGAGGAAATGAACAAGGGTTGAAGGAGTTATTGACAGATTAGGTGGCTTTTCCTAATTTAATTCACATGCTTTTAGATCACCCATTATCACATTATTACATTATTGCCCTTCTGCGTCAAATTCAACCCTTTAGTGTCTGCTCTAACAGACTAGACCCTGTAAGCACTTCTCCTTGACAGCGGGTATGACACTAAGCCCTGTATTAGAAGAACCCTGCGGGAGGAAGGGGGAAGGCAGTGCTGTTCTGTTCCTGCTGCATGCCCAGAGTGCCCAGCTGCTTGGTGACTTTGGAGTCCTGGCTTCACCGTGGTCCTGATGTAAACACCACGTGCTCCAGGCCTCACACTGCCAGTGGTGCCCTGACTCTGTATTTCTGTACACCAGTCTCATCTTACTCGTACCCAGAGGGCTCTTTTCTGCCACCCAGCAAGTGGACCACAGGTGGTCCAGGAAACCCAGCAAACATCTCTGCCATCCAGTGGGCTACGACCACAGCTCCAGTAACGACGTCGAGCTCCAGCCATGGATGGAGGTGGGCCCCTTCCAAGTTTGTTCTTTCTTGCGTCCACTTCCTCAGCCTTGGGTTCTCCTTTTCACTTCTCTTTGCATCTTTATAATTACTCTTATCAAAGTTTAATAATTCCTTAATTACATTCTCCCTGTTCAAATTATTGTGTGGCTTATGCCTCCTGATCAGACCCTGACTTATACACCCAATTGCATATGAAATAGTGCCCTTGGCTCTGGGGGCTGCAAAGATAAGAAGGGTTGAATTCCTGCCTTTAACAAGCTATCATCTAGTGGGAGAGACAGACTGGGAAGTTATTCCCCAAAATACAAGGTAAATTAAGTATTTGTCACAAAAGGAAAAACAGACTCTCAAGCCAGGAGAAAAATCACATATGTTGACTCAACAACTACGTGGTCAGGATAGTATTATTATCTCCACTTTTCAGATGAGAAAGCCAAGGTCAGGAGATACAGGAGATGCAGGTTTGACCCCTGCGTCAGTAAGATCCCCTGGAGGAGGAAATGGCAACCCACACCAGTATTCCTGCCTGGAGAATCCCATGGACAGAGGAGCCTGGTGGGCCACAGTCCATGGGGTCTCAAGAGTGGACATGACTGAGTGAGCATGCACGCACAAGAGGTAAAGTGCTTTGCCCAAGGTTACACAGTGCATCGGTAGAGAAGCCCAGATTCAGGGCAAGCCTCCAGGTTTCACGATCTGACTCTTCCAGTGATCAAAAGGCTGCTTTTTAGCACCCAACTACATTATATCAATCAAAATTGTTTCCTATTTTTTCCAAATAAGGAGCTACTTTCCGAAGAAGAACCCTGCGGGAGGAAGGGGGAAGGCAGTGCTGTTCTGTTCCTGCTGCATGCCCAGAGTGCCCAGCTGCTTGGTGACTTTGGAGTCCTGGCTTCACCGTGGTCCTGATGTAAACACCACGTGCTCCAGGCCTCACACTGCCAGTGGTGCCCTGACTCTGTATTTCTGTACACCAGTCTCATCTTACTCGTACCCAGAGGGCTCTTTTCTGCCACCCAGCAAGTGGACCACAGGTGGTCCAGGAAACCCAGCAAACATCTCTGCCATCCAGTGGGCTACGACCACAGCTCCAGTAACGACGTCGAGCTCCAGCCATGGATGGAGGTGGGCCCCTTCCAAGTTTGTTCTTTCTTGCGTCCACTTCCTCAGCCTTGGGTTCCCTTTACACTTCTCTTTGCATCTTTATAATTACTCTTATCAAAGTTTAATAATTCCTTAATTACATTCTCCCTGTTCAAATTATTGTGTGGCTTATGCCTCCTGATCAGACCCTGACTTATACACCCAATTGCATATGAAATAGTGCCCTTGGCTCTGGGGGCTGCAAAGATAAGAAGGGTTGAATTCCTGCCTTTAACAAGCTATCATCTAGTGGGAGAGACAGACTGGGAAGTTATTCCCCAAAATACAAGGTAAATTAAGTATTTGTCACAAAAGGAAAAACAGACTCTCAAGCCAGGAGAAAAATCACATATGTTGACTCAACAACTACGTGGTCAGGATAGTATTATTATCTCCACTTTTCAGATGAGAAAGCCAAGGTCAGGAGATACAGGAGATGCAGGTTTGACCCCTGGGTGAGTAAGATCCCCGGGAGGAGGAAATGGGAACCCACACCAGTATTCAGGCCTGGAGAATCCCATGGACAGAGGAGCCTGGTGGGCCACAGTCCATGGGGTCTCAAGAGTGGACATGACTGAGTGAGCATGCACGCACAAGAGGTAAAGTGCTTTGCCCAAGGTTACACAGTGCATCGGTAGAGAAGCCCAGATTCAGGGCAAGCCTCCAGGTTTCACGATCTGACTCTTCCAGTGATCAAAAGGCTGCTTTTTAGCACCCAACTACATTATATCAATCAAAAGTGTTTCCTATTTTTTTCCAGAAAGATGAAATTGGGATCTAGTTCTCCTGCTACTGAAAAATGTATGTCCTGAGTAGCTGTTATTGGGAACTCCCCAAAGGCTTGGAGCTTTTCTGCTGAGACTGCAGTAGAATCTACTTAGGTAGCTTTTAAGTTCCAACTCTGGACTCCTTCTCTAACATGACACTTAATTCTTGCATCCAAATCCATGAAATAACAAGCACTTCTGCAGTCAACGTTTCAGGGTGGGGTTCTCACCACCTTAACAAAACTACAGAAAAAACCCACTGAGGAACTCAACATTCTCCTTCAGGCTTGAGATTATAGTGTTAAATTTCCAATAAATAATTTATCTCCCAATTATTAGAGCCTTTAGAAGGTGCTCATAGTTACTCAATTTACACGCTGCTGAAGTAGGGAAGATATTAGTTTCTACTTTCCATAGAAGAATCTATGGCAGGAATATTACTTGGCAATCGACCTTAGGTTCGTTTCATGAACCCCAGTTCTATCTGATGGTGACCACCCTAATTTTCCATAATTCCCAACGTAGAGCTCAATGGGGAATGGAAACCTCATGGTATTGGCTGATGGGTCCCACACTGGGAATCAAGACAGCTGAGTCCAAATTCAGTTATCTCCTCTGTGTGACCCTGGGCAAGACCCTGAACCTCCTTTAGGAGGTCATAGCCTCATTGGCAGAATAAAAGGCATTGTCTAGAAAGATGGGTATCAGGGAGTTGTGAAATATCCTAGAGCTATACCCAGTTTCTGGGAAGAGGCTTTCTTTCTAGTCAGAGAGTCTGACCACTTTCACCTGATTTTAAAAATGGGCCTAGGTTGAGATCACGTGACTTAGATGCACAAGAGTCCCATGGACAGAGGAGCCTGGTGGGCCACAGTCCATGGGGTCTCAAGAGTGGACATGACTGAGTGAGCATGCACGCACAAGAGGTAAAGTGCTTTGCCCAAGGTTACACAGTGCATCGGTGAGAAGCCCAGATTCAGGGCAAGCCTCCAGGTTTCACGATCTGACTCTTCCAGTGATCAAAGGCTGCTTTTTAGCACCCAACTACATTATATCAATCAAAAGTGTTTCCTATTTTTTTCCAGAAAGATGAAATTGGGATCTAGTTCTCCTGCTACTGAAAAATGTATGTCCTGAGTAGCTGTTATTGGGAACTCCCCAAAGGCTTGGAGCTTTTCTGCTGAGACTGCAGTAGAATCTACTTAGGTAGCTTTTAAGTTCCAACTCTGGACTCCTTCTCTAACATGACACTTAATTCTTGCATCCAAATCCATGAAATAACAAGCACTTCTGCAGTCAACGTTTCAGGGTGGGGTTCTCACCACCTTAACAAAACTACAGAAAAAACCCACTGAGGAACTCAACATTCTCCTTCAGGCTTGAGATTATAGTGTTAAATTTCCAATAAATAATTTATCTCCCAATTATTAGAGCCTTTAGAAGGTGCTCATAGTTACTCAATTTACACGCTGCTGAAGTAGGGAAGATATTAGTTTCTACTTTCCATAGAAGAATCTATGGCAGGAATATTACTTGGCAATCGACCTTAGGTTCGTTTCATGAACCCCAGTTCTATCTGATGGTGACCACCCTAATTTTCCATAATTCCCAACGTAGAGCTCAATGGGGAATGGAAACCTCATGGTATTGGCTGATGGGTCCCACACTGGGAATCAAGACAGCTGAGTCCAAATTCAGTTATCTCCTCTGTGTGACCCTGGGCAAGACCCTGAACCTCCTTTAGGAGGTCATAGCCTCATTGGCAGAATAAAAGGCATTGTCTAGAAAGATGGGTATCAGGGAGTTGTGAAATATCCTAGAGCTATACCCAGTTTCTGGGAAGAGGCTTTCTTTCTAGTCAGAGAGTCTGACCACTTTCACCTGATTTTCAGAGAGATATGTGGTCCCAATGAGGTTGAGATCACGTGACTTAGATGACCACAAGAGCTCTTCCCAGTTAAAATGTCAGTGATGTCGAGTGGCTTTTGGGTCATATTAGGCTCCTGTATCCTGTTCTTTGCTCCTTCACCCTACATCCAGCTGACTTGGTGCTGCACAGAGGGGCTGCAGCAGGAAGTGGCAGTGGCCAAGACATAATGTATTCAGAGGCCAAGGCAGGGGTGAAACAGCCTCATCTTCATGCTTAGCTTAAGGAATGATCCAGAATTGAGTCAACACTGTTACAGAGGATTAGCCAGGTCTCAAAGGAAAACAGCAAGAGTAACTATATTCACTGGGCTCTCTCAGTGGCAGTCACAGGGGCAGAAGCTGCCAGAACTCCGGTCCAGTCACCAGCTATTTGAGGTGGAATAAAAGATCTGCTGAGATAGTTTTGGACCAAGATACATCTTAATGTTGGGGGGTGTGTGTGTCCTAAGTTGTTTCAGTTGTATCCGACTCTGAGAACCTATGGACCCTCCAGGTTCCTCTGTCCATGGGATTCTCCATGCAACAATAATAGAGTGGATTTCCATGCCCTCCTCCAGGGGATCTTGCTTATCCAGAGATCGAATCCATGTCTCTTATGTTTTCTCCATTGGTAGGTGGGTTCTTTACCACTAGTGCCACCTGGGAAGCCCCTTAATATTGATACATTAAGTTGAAGCTCCACTAGGATCTCACCTGACACTGGTGCTGTGCACCTCCATGCTCTTAGGAGCTTTCTGAGCAAAATTTGTCCCCTTTTGAGATGGGAGTTGGGTTTGGGAGTCAAATATGGTACTTTCTCTATATCCCCAATAATAATGTTCCCATCTGTGGTTATTTATCAGACATATCCACCCACAAATCATCTGTAGTGGGTTTCAGTGCCAGTCTGGTTGATTCTTCTGACCTCCGCCCTCCTCCCCCAACTAGGCAATGAACACTCAATAAACAAACTCCTTTTAATATGAACTAAGCAATATTACAACCAGAAGGCAAATCTCCTGAGTAAATACTATCTTATAGATTCCAAAAATGAAAAGGGAGTAACTGACCACTTTCACCTGATTTTCAGAGAGATATGTGGTCCCAATGAGGTTGAGATCACGTGACTTAGATGACCACAAGAGCTCTTCCCAGTTAAAATGTCAGTGATGTCGAGTGGCTTTTGGGTCATATTAGGCTCCTGTATCCTGTTCTTTGCTCCTTCACCCTACATCCAGCTGACTTGGTGCTGCACAGAGGGGCTGCAGCAGGAAGTGGCAGTGGCCAAGACATAATGTATTCAGAGGCCAAGGCAGGGGTGAAACAGCCTCATCTTCATGCTTAGCTTAAGGAATGATCCAGAATTGAGTCAACACTGTTACAGAGGATTAGCCAGGTCTCAAAGGAAAACAGCAAGAGTAACTATATTCACTGGGCTCTCTCAGTGGCAGTCACAGGGGCAGAAGCTGCCAGAACTCCGGTCCAGTCACCAGCTATTTGAGGTGGAATAAAAGATCTGCTGAGATAGTTTTGGACCAAGATACATCTTAATGTTGGGGGGTGTGTGTGTCCTAAGTTGTTTCAGTTGTATCCGACTCTGAGAACCTATGGACCCTCCAGGTTCCTCTGTCCATGGGATTCTCCATGCAACAATAATAGAGTGGATTTCCATGCCCTCCTCCAGGGGATCTTGCTTATCCAGAGATCGAATCCATGTCTCTTATGTTTTCTCCATTGGTAGGTGGGTTCTTTACCACTAGTGCCACCTGGGAAGCCCCTTAATATTGATACATTAAGTTGAAGCTCCACTAGGATCTCACCTGACACTGGTGCTGTGCACCTCCATGCTCTTAGGAGCTTTCTGAGCAAAATTTGTCCCCTTTTGAGATGGGAGTTGGGTTTGGGAGTCAAATATGGTACTTTCTCTATATCCCCAATAATAATGTTCCCATCTGTGGTTATTTATCAGACATATCCACCCACAAATCATCTGTAGTGGGTTTCAGTGCCAGTCTGGTTGATTCTTCTGACCTCCGCCCTCCTCCCCCAACTAGGCAATGAACACTCAATAAACAAACTCCTTTTAATATGAACTAAGCAATATTACAACCAGAAGGCAAATCTCCTGAGTAAATACTATCTTATAGATTCCAAAAATGAAAAGGGAGTAATTTTCTCTTTTTTGTAAAGCATTATGAACATTAAATATTAAACATTTTTTAACGTCTCTATATACTTTGATCTGGTAAACTTAACCTTTGAAAATTGACCTTAAGAATCTTAACTAGGGCTTCCCCTGGTGGTCCAGTGGATAAGGACACCGCCTTGCAGTGCAAGGGGCGCCGGTTCGAGCCCTGGCCTGGGAAGATCCCACGTGCCGCGGAGCAGCTGGACTGATGTGTCCAATCACTGAGCTGGAGCTCTGGAGTGCATGCGCCCAGAGCCGCTGCTCTGCAACGACAGATGCCACCGCGATGGGAGGCCCACAGGAGCCAAAGAACGAAGACGAATGAAAATAGAGAAATGAAAGACCAATAACAGTGGCCTGCCCACTCCCCTCCCTCCCCAACCCGACCCCCGCCCAAAGTAAATAAATAAATAAATCTTAAAAAAAAAAAAAAAAAAAAGGAATCTTAACTAAACGAACAGCTTAATGGACAAAGACTTTCACTGCAACATTAATGTAATGGCAAGAAAAAACAGAGGGAGAGAGGGAAAAGAAAAAAAAAGCAAACAGCCAAAATATTCCAGTATGGGAGAATGGCCAAAGAAATTTATGGTAAGTCCATCTGATGAACTATTATGTGGCCATTAATAACTCCATTCTTAAAAAAGATTTTCCCAGGAGGGTAAACATGGGCATGGGTGGGATGAAGAAGGGGAGACACCCCATATTTAATACAGATAGATGCTGAGTCATGTGGTCATAACTTAGAAGGGAAAGATACACTGATAAATACGGAATGTGTTTTAACGACACACTATACTTCTTCCTTGAACAGCAATGTCTTTCTAGATGTAATTATTTCTCGTTTTGCCTTTTAGATGTTTCTAGATTTTGTGATCTCTCTTGTGATTGGCCAGTCAAGGAGAGCACTGTTTAGAGCAGTTTTTCAGAAATCCACAGTGCCAGTCTGGTTGATTCTTCTGACCTCCGCCTCCTCCCCAATTAGGCAATGAACACTCAATAAACAAACTCCTTTTAATATGAACTAAGCAATATTACAACCAGAAGGCAAATCTCCTGAGTAAATACTATCTTATAGATTCCAAAAATGAAAAGGGAGTAATTTTCTCTTTTTTGTAAAGCATTATGAACATTAAATATTAAACATTTTTTAACGTCTCTATATACTTTGATCTGGTAAACTTAACCTTTGAAAATTGACCTTAAGAATCTTAACTAGGGCTTCCCCTGGTGGTCCAGTGGATAAGGACACCGCCTTGCAGTGCAAGGGGCGCCGGTTCGAGCCCTGGCCTGGGAAGATCCCACGTGCCGCGGAGCAGCTGGACTGATGTGTCCAATCACTGAGCTGGAGCTCTGGAGTGCATGCGCCCAGAGCCGCTGCTCTGCAACGACAGATGCCACCGCGATGGGAGGCCCACAGGAGCCAAAGAACGAAGACGAATGAAAATAGAGAAATGAAAGACCAATAACAGTGGCCTGCCCACTCCCCTCCCTCCCCAACCCGACCCCCGCCCAAAGTAAATAAATAAATAAATCTTAAAAAAAAAAAAAAAAAAAAGGAATCTTAACTAAACGAACAGCTTAATGGACAAAGACTTTCACTGCAACATTAATGTAATGGCAAGAAAAAACAGAGGGAGAGAGGGAAAAGAAAAAAAAAGCAAACAGCCAAAATATTCCAGTATGGGAGAATGGCCAAAGAAATTTATGGTAAGTCCATCTGATGAACTATTATGTGGCCATTAATAACTCCATTCTTAAAAAAGATTTTCCCAGGAGGGTAAACATGGGCATGGGTGGGATGAAGAAGGGGAGACACCCCATATTTAATACAGATAGATGCTGAGTCATGTGGTCATAACTTAGAAGGGAAAGATACACTGATAAATACGGAATGTGTTTTAACGACACACTATACTTCTTCCTTGAACAGCAATGTCTTTCTAGATGTAATTATTTCTCGTTTTGCCTTTTAGATGTTTCTAGATTTTGTGATCTCTCTTGTGATTGGCCAGTCAAGGAGAGCACTGTTTAGAGCAGTTTTTCAGAAATCCACAGTCCTGAAAATCATGGCTTTTTCAGTCCCTTTCTCTATTACAGTAAGTTTTGTGGTTTAAGATCCAAATTTAGATGGGAACTCTCTATACTTTCTGCACAATTTTTCCATAAACTTAAAACTCCTCTAAAAAATAAAGTCAAGTATATAAAAAAACTAAGGTGTGGTGGTGGGGGGTGGGAATCCAAGATTCTTCCTGCCATTTGTCCAAGCTACCAAGGATGCAAAGTAGAGGTGGTTGATCAGTTATCTTATTTTATGCTTCACATATGATTAAAGGGATCAAGAATCCCAGCTAAGCCTCTGTCCTCCTCTAATCATTTTTTGATGCTCTTGGGAGGATTCATGTAGAAAGCAACTAACTAAGACACACAAACAAAAAATAGATTCAGCAGGAAGGAACACTGGAAACAGATGTATTGTTTTAACATTGTTTTCATTTCAATGCTCCAAATTTGTAAAGTGGCCAACTGGTTTGGTGCCGAGGATGCAGGTCCCTGGTTAATACGTTAGGCATACAGAACTAGAGTTGGTTCTTGGTTTTTTTTTTTGGTGGGGGGGAGGTTCTTGGTTTTATTGATTATTCTCTAACAGTAGCATACCTGTAGGGAGAGCCTGATGGAGGATCACCAAGAGTTGGACATGACTTAGTGACTAAACAGCAACAGCACAGAGGTCCCTGAACCTTCTACCATGTGAGGACACAGGGAAATGGTGGTAGTTTGCTTCTCAACCATGTTGGCACCCTAAAGTCAGCCTGTCTTCACCAAGTGTCATGAACAACTTTTTCTTTTTAACATCAGCCAGTGGTGGTGATTTGTCATGTTCTTTTCTCCATTCACCTCAAATGTTGCAGGAAATTAAAAACAACAGGCAGAAACCTGAGGACAATAGTGGAGATGAAGGAAAGGAATATGCAGGGCACTGCTCATCAATGAACTTCAAAATGAAAAGCTGCTGATAAACATACTTGGGGGCTGAGAGAGAAGAGGACAGGATGCCTGGGGAAAGGGCAGGGCAGAGACCTAAGGGTCAAAGGACATGACACAGTGAATATGAACTCAGTGTGCTCCGTTTGAGCGAAAGAACACTTCTTTCTCTTCTAGGGTTCGTGTTTCTAGAAACAGTGGCAGCAACCCCAAAAGTTTTGTGGTTTAAGATCCAAATTTAGATGGGAACTCTCTATACTTTCTGCACAATTTTTCCATAAACTTAAAACTCCTCTAAAAAATAAAGTCAAGTATATAAAAAAACTAAGGTGTGGTGGTGGGGGGTGGGAATCCAAGATTCTTCCTGCCATTTGTCCAAGCTACCAAGGATGCAAAGTAGAGGTGGTTGATCAGTTATCTTATTTTATGCTTCACATATGATTAAAGGGATCAAGAATCCCAGCTAAGCCTCTGTCCTCCTCTAATCATTTTTTGATGCTCTTGGGAGGATTCATGTAGAAAGCAACTAACTAAGACACACAAACAAAAAATAGATTCAGCAGGAAGGAACACTGGAAACAGATGTATTGTTTTAACATTGTTTTCATTTCAATGCTCCAAATTTGTAAAGTGGCCAACTGGTTTGGTGCCGAGGATGCAGGTCCCTGGTTAATACGTTAGGCATACAGAACTAGAGTTGGTTCTTGGTTTTTTTTTTTGGTGGGGGGGAGGTTCTTGGTTTTATTGATTATTCTCTAACAGTAGCATACCTGTAGGGAGAGCCTGATGGAGGATCACCAAGAGTTGGACATGACTTAGTGACTAAACAGCAACAGCACAGAGGTCCCTGAACCTTCTACCATGTGAGGACACAGGGAAATGGTGGTAGTTTGCTTCTCAACCATGTTGGCACCCTAAAGTCAGCCTGTCTTCACCAAGTGTCATGAACAACTTTTTCTTTTTAACATCAGCCAGTGGTGGTGATTTGTCATGTTCTTTTCTCCATTCACCTCAAATGTTGCGGGAAAATTTAAAAAACAACAGGCAGAAACCTGAGGACAATAGTGGAGATGAAGGAAAGGAATATGCAGGGCACTGCTCATCAATGAACTTCAAAATGAAAAGCTGCTGATAAACATACTTGGGGGCTGAGAGAGAAGAGGACAGGATGCCTGGGGAAAGGGCAGGGCAGAGACCTAAGGGTCAAAGGACATGACACAGTGAATATGAACTCAGTGTGCTCCGTTTGAGCGAAAGAACACTTCTTTCTCTTCTAGGGTTCGTGTCTAGAAACAGTGCCAGCTTTTAACTGGTAGAGAGCTGAGAGCCCTTTTGGGCCATGACCTGAAGGCCCACGTAGGAAACAAGGGTGACTCCTGGATCATCTGGGTGAGATAAAAGGCAAAGAAAATTCAAGAGACAGTAATCAAAGTGACATGGAGACTGATGAGAGAACGATCCGGACTGGTAAAACTGTGTTTCCATAAGGTGCTCTGATCATGGTAACTAATTAAGAAAGGAGCAGAGAAGTATATTAAAACAACTCAGAAGGGTCACAAATGCTATGACTCAATTCATTTATGGAAAAGGCTTTAATGGCACAAAAACGTTTCTAAGTTATGGTTCCCAGGGCAGCTGTAACAAGGCTCTTTTCATAAGCTAGGTCTGATTTTGGCACAGAACAGGCTCAACCCGAATTCTTCCTGTGGTCACAGTCTACTTTGGACCCCTGGGCTATGTCACAAGATCAAACCAACGCTTCACATGGGCACATGTGGATACTGACTCCTGGCACTGGGAAACATGCATGGTTTCCCTGCAGTATGATCAATAACGCTTCCTAAAATAAGTCCCAGAAGCCAAGCTCAAAATAGTTTCAATTTCTCCTTGTTCCTTCTGATTTTTATTCACAGGGCAGTCTCCAGGAATTAGAACTGCTGGTTTTCCCAAAAGTTGAAGAATGGCTATTTCACCTGGAAATGCTTTCGGGTCGAGCCAGCAAGCCCTCACTAGCCTCAGTGTGTGTCAGGGTGATGCTAAGTCTGTCCATTTCGAAACCTTTTCGAGTCAAATAATGAATCCTCTGCACAAAGAAGTAACGTTCCTGACCCACAAACACCACCTAAACTTCTTTTCTTTTCCCTGAGAAGCTCCTATCACAGCCTGAAGGGAAGGGACTAAGATGCTGAGGTAGAGGGGTTGCTGAGGCCTGTGCCTGGTGGGGCAGCCGCACCAGGAAGTCACACAACAGTGCAGAGTCCTAAGCAGGCTGCCAGTAGCCTTATTCTCTAGAGGCCACAGGGTTTCCTTCTCTTTTCACGAAACAAACGTCCTGAAGTACTTCAGGGCCTGTGTCTCTTTCTAGCTCATTCCTGGCACGCCTCTCTGGAGGCACAATGAAATGGGCACCAGCCCAAACCCACATAAGAATCATGATAGAGCGCATCAACTGTCAGAGAAAAAACAAAATTGAGGAACAAACGGTTACGTTTTCCTGGTAGGCTGTGCTGTTTGGTTTTTCCTTCTGCGTGGACTAGTGCTAAATACCTCCCCCAAGGCAAAGACGGGGAACTTGGCAAGGCTTCTGGCCGAGCTCCACAGACCTGCCTTGAGTAGCTAACCAGAAGGCTCCAGAAGGAGCTCGCAAGGCGTGGGTAGGAGACAGGGGCCACCAGAGGGGAGGGGCTGCTTCCTGAGGGCTATCCAAGGTCATGGCGCAATTAGGCCCGAGGCTCACCTAAGGGCCTGCTGTTCCTGTTTACTTATGGAAAACAGAATCAGAAGATTGTAAGAGAGGAAATACAGTGCAGTGGTGATGAGCCCAGACTCCAGAGTCTGCAGACCTTGGCTCCGCTGCTTGGCTAGGTGACCTAGGGTTGCTACTGAGGATGATCGGACCTCCCTTTCTTCGTCTGTGAAGTAAGAGCAGTACTGGTTCCTGCCTCACCCAGCAGCAGTGAGGACACGATGACACAAAGCAGTGATGACAAATGGAAATTAAAATGGAATAATCACAATTCAGGCAGAAAACAGCGGAGCCCGGTGGCCATGGAGAATCTGGTCTCAGACATGTCTCTGCACCAGAGAACTTGAACTTTCTTTGAACTGTACTTGACCCAAGGACACTGCCAGCCATACTTAAAATAACACCTGCCAACTGCCACCTTAGGGACTCAAGGTTCCTTTCTACTCACGCAACCTTTCAGACCCCAACCAATCTCTACTTACTAACAAACATCCTCACTCCCTGCCAGCTCCAATTATAATTCTTGAGAAACAATTCACGTACCTCACCGTAACCTTTCAGTTTTTTTGCTTTCATAAGCCTCCCCCATTTTGGAGTCTGGCAGAGTACAATTCAAATGCTTTTCTGAATCTGTGACTCTGTGGCCTTGGTCCAATAAACACCTTTTTATTTCAATCTAGTCTCCATTTCTGGAATTTTGGTTAATGGCAGGTAACGCCCACTTTATTTTGACCTGGTCACGGTATGTACCCTGGCAATGTTAGATGTCAGTATTACTAAGAGTGGGGGAAAATCACAAACTCAGTACTCATTTTTAAGGTGTGAACTGCATTTCAATATACAGCTGAGGCATAAATGAACCAATCTTTCCACTGTAGGATGCTTGACTTTCCCTTTTTTGTGTCTTTTCTCTTTTTTTCCCATACTGTTTACATTACAGTAAATATTTATAATAAAATGCTAACCTTTGATTGCTACTGACCTAACAAATCTTCTGTATACACCAGATACTTTCCAGACCTTTGGTATCAACTGACTATTGGATACCACTCTCTGGTTTTACTAAAAACTAATGTATTAATTAAACATTAATTTATTAATTTAATTAATGCATTAATTAAAAAATTACAAACTGGGGCTTCCCTGGTGGTCCAATGGGTAAGGACACCGCCTTGCAGTGCAAGGGCACCGGTTCGATCCCTGGCCCAGGAAGATCCCATGTGCCACAGAGTGGCTGGACTGGTGTGTCCAATTATGAGCCAGCACTCTGCAGTGCATGCGTCCAGAGCCAGTGCTCTGCGATGAGAGGGGCCACTGCAATGGGAGGCCCACACAGGCCAAAGAATAAAGATGGATGAGGATCAATAAATGAAGGACCAATAAAAGAGGTCAAAAATTTTTTTAAAATTACAAACTTACGGTTACCAAAACTCCAGGAGACAGTAAAAGACAAGGAAGAAGGATGTACTTCAGTTCACAGGGTCACAAAGAGTTGGACATGCCAGCCATACTAATACTTGCCACTAGGGACTCAAGGTTCCTTTCTACTCACGCAACCTTTCAGACCCCAACCAATCTCTACTTACTAACAAACATCCTCACTCCCTGCCAGCTCCAATTATAATTCTTGAGAAACAATTCACGTACCTCACCGTAACCTTTCAGTTTTTTTGCTTTCATAAGCCTCCCCCATTTTGGAGTCTGGCAGAGTACAATTCAAATGCTTTTCTGAATCTGTGACTCTGTGGCCTTGGTCCAATAAACACCTTTTTATTTCAATCTAGTCTCCATTTCTGGAATTTTGGTTAATGGCAGGTAACGCCCACTTTATTTTGACCTGGTCACGGTATGTACCCTGGCAATGTTAGATGTCAGTATTACTAAGAGTGGGGGAAAATCACAAACTCAGTACTCATTTTTAAGGTGTGAACTGCATTTCAATATACAGCTGAGGCATAAATGAACCAATCTTTCCACTGTAGGATGCTTGACTTTCCCTTTTTTGTGTCTTTTCTCTTTTTTTCCCATACTGTTTACATTACAGTAAATATTTATAATAAAATGCTAACCTTTGATTGCTACTGACCTAACAAATCTTCTGTATACACCAGATACTTTCCAGACCTTTGGTATCAACTGACTATTGGATACCACTCTCTGGTTTTACTAAAAACTAATGTATTAATTAAACATTAATTTATTAATTTAATTAATGCATTAATTAAAAAATTACAAACTGGGGCTTCCCTGGTGGTCCAATGGGTAAGGACACCGCCTTGCAGTGCAAGGGCACCGGTTCGATCCCTGGCCCAGGAAGATCCCATGTGCCACAGAGTGGCTGGACTGGTGTGTCCAATTATGAGCCAGCACTCTGCAGTGCATGCGTCCAGAGCCAGTGCTCTGCGATGAGAGGGGCCACTGCAATGGGAGGCCCACACAGGCCAAAGAATAAAGATGGATGAGGATCAATAAATGAAGGACCAATAAAAGAGGTCAAAAATTTTTTTAAAATTACAAACTTACGGTTACCAAAACTCCAGGAGACAGTAAAAGACAAGGAAGAAGGATGTACTTCAGTTCACAGGGTCACAAAGAGTTGGACATGACTCAGGGACTAAATAATAACAATGATTGGGCTTCCCCTGGTGGTCCAGTGGGTAGGGACACCGCCTTGCAGTGCAAGGGGCGCCGGTTCGATCCCTGGCCTGGGAAGATCCCATGTGCTGCAGAGCGGCTGGACTGATGTGTCCAATCACCGAGCCGGAGCTCTGGAGGGTATGGGCCCAGAGCTGGCACTCTGCAACGACAGACGCCACCGCGATGGGAGGCCTACAGGAGCCAAATAACAAAGACGGATGAAAATAGAGAAATGAAAGACCAATAGAAGTGGCCCGCCCGCTTCCCTCCCTCCTCAACCTGACCCCCACCCAAAATAAATAAATAAATAAATCTAAAAAAAATAACAATGATTACCAAAGATGAAATGTGTGTGTGTATGGGAGAGATACATCAGGAATGTGGGATGAACATGCACATACTATTATCACTACTATATATAAGACTGATAACCAACAAGGACCTACTGTGTGTGTGTGTGTGTGTGTATATATATATATATATATATATATATATATAACTGAATCACTTTGTTGTACAACTGACACTGTTTGTAACAACACTGCAAATCAACTATATGCCAATAAAATTAAAATTACAAAATTTAACAGGGCTTCCCCTGGTGGTCCAGTGGGTAAGGGCACCACCTTGCAGTGCAAGGGGCACCGGTTCGATCCCTGGCCTGGGAAGATCTCACGTGCTGCGGAGCAGCTGGACCGATGTGTCCAATCACAGAGCCGGAGCTCTGGAGCGCATGCACCCAAAGCCGGCGCTCTGCAACGACAGACACCATGGCGATGGGAGGCCCACAGGAGTCAAAGAACAAAGACGGATGAAAATAGAGAAATGAAAGATCAACAGAAGTGGCCCGCCCGCTTCCCTCCCTCCTCAACCTGACCCCCACCCAAAATAAATAAATAAATAAATCTAAAAAAAATAACAATGATTACCAAAGATGAAATGTGTGTGTGTATGGGAGAGATACATCAGGAATGTGGGATGAACATGCACATACTATTATCACTACTATATATAAGACTGATAACCAACAAGGACCTACTGTGTGTGTGTGTGTGTGTGTATATATATATATATATATATATATATATATAACTGAATCACTTTGTTGTACAACTGACACTGTTTGTAACAACACTGCAAATCAACTATATGCCAATAAAATTAAAATTACAAAATTTAACAGGGCTTCCCCTGGTGGTCCAGTGGGTAAGGGCACCACCTTGCAGTGCAAGGGGCACCGGTTCGATCCCTGGCCTGGGAAGATCTCACGTGCTGCGGAGCAGCTGGACCGATGTGTCCAATCACAGAGCCGGAGCTCTGGAGCGCATGCACCCAAAGCCGGCGCTCTGCAACGACAGACACCATGGCGATGGGAGGCCCACAGGAGTCAAAGAACAAAGACGGATGAAAATAGAGAAATGAAAGATCAACAGAAGTGGCCCGCCCGCTCCCCTCCCTCCCCAACCCAACCCCTGCCCAAAAATAAATAAATAAATCCTTAAAAAAAAAAAAATTAACACATTCAAAGTTACATTTATTGTCTTCATCATCACTCCCTTGGCTCTAAGGTTTGAGTCTGCCCTTCCTCTCTTTCTCTTGTTGTTCCTGAATCATCCAAGGTAAAAACGTGGGTGCCATCCTAGGCTCTTCTTTCTTTGGCATTCTTGCATCTGATCAGGGAGTGAGTCCTCTGAATTCTTCTCTATCTGCCTCTGTATCTCACCAATCCATCTCCCCAACAGACCTTCTGCTCTTTATCTCACCTGGACCCCTAAAGAATCCCTAATATCCTTTCTCTTGAGAGTATGGTTTCCATTTATTGATCCATCTGCATAGACCCATCCTTGTGTTTTCTTCCCAATATGCTAGTGTAGTTTCTTTGTTGCCTCTGGAACATAGCGGCTTACGGTGGAAAGGGCAGAGCCTAGGAATCAAAATATCTAAGTCTAATCCTGGTGCCATGAGTTGTGTCAGCCCAGAAACGCCATCAGACCTCCATTTCGTCATCTGGAAGTGAGTTCCGAGTCCTGCCCCCTCATTGAGGAGTCAGGACCGGCTAAGATAACCAGGCGTGAAGGTGCTTTGCAAACTCCCAAATGCTACACAAATGTATGGAATTTGTATACCTGCCTCTACCTGTCAACTCACATTACCTGGTATTCTCCTTTCTCTCTTCCTTGCTCCAGGCATGCCCCACCCACCCCTCTGAGTGTCAAGCTTCTTAACAACTCAGCATTTCGACTTTCCACACCCTGCCTCTTGCTCATTCTTCTGCCCTGAAGGCTCTTCCCCACCCTATCTGCCTGACTCACATCAACTCATGCCAAGCTGTGCCAAGCCCTTTTTGATGACCTTTTTTTAGTAATTCAATAACATCTATAATTAATTATTTTGGGTAATATTTGGTTATGGTTAAATTCTCGGGTTCCCAGAAACCACAATGCATATCTCCCCAATGGATCTTCCAGGGGAAACACTATCTCTAGTAAGTGGCTGTCTCAGCTGTTGCTACCTTGGTTAAATTAGGAGCTTGTAAGTCATCAACACTGAAGGAAAGGTTGAACAATCACCTTTCAGCTCTCGGCTTTTGAAATCTCTCCAAGGAAAGCAAAATCAAGCAAGTGGCAACAGACCCATTGTGATTTTTGTTTTAAAAACTATCCAACTGGGGCTCCCTGGTGGTCCAGTGGGTAAAGAGTCTGCCTTGCAGTGCAAGGGGCACCGGTTCGATCCCTTACCCAGGAAGATCCCACGTGCTGCGGAGCGGCTGGACAGGTGTGTCCAAGTACAAGGCAACGCTCTGGAGCACATGCGCCCAGAGCCGGTGCTCTCAACTGCAAGGAGGTCCCAGGTCGACCTTCTGCTCTTTTTTGGACCCCTAAAGAATCCCTAATATCCTTTCTCTTGAGAGTATGGTTTCCATTTATTGATCCATCTGCATAGACCCATCCTTGTGTTTTCTTCCCAATATGCTAGTGTAGTTTCTTTGTTGCCTCTGGAACATAGCGGCTTACGGTGGAAAGGGCAGAGCCTAGGAATCAAAATATCTAAGTCTAATCCTGGTGCCATGAGTTGTGTCAGCCCAGAAACGCCATCAGACCTCCATTTCGTCATCTGGAAGTGATTTCCCGAGTCCTGCCCCTCATTGAGGAGTCAGGACCGGCTAAGATAACCAGGCGTGAAGGTGCTTTGCAAACTCCCAAATGCTACACAAATGTATGGAATTTGTATACCTGCCTCTACCTGTCAACTCACATTACCTGGTATTCTCCTTTCTCTCTTCCTTGCTCCAGGCATGCCCCACCCACCCCTCTGAGTGTCAAGCTTCTTAACAACTCAGCATTTCGACTTTCCACACCCTGCCTCTTGCTCATTCTTCTGCCCTGAAGGCTCTTCCCCACCCTATCTGCCTGACTCACATCAACTCATGCCAAGCTGTGCCAAGCCCTTTTTGATGACCTTTTTTTAGTAATTCAATAACATCTATAATTAATTATTTTGGGTAATATTTGGTTATGGTTAAATTCTCGGGTTCCCAGAAACCACAATGCATATCTCCCCAATGGATCTTCCAGGGGAAACACTATCTCTAGTAAGTGGCTGTCTCAGCTGTTGCTACCTTGGTTAAATTAGGAGCTTGTAAGTCATCAACACTGAAGGAAAGGTTGAACAATCACCTTTCAGCTCTCGGCTTTTGAAATCTCTCCAAGGAAAGCAAAATCAAGCAAGTGGCAACAGACCCATTGTGATTTTTGTTTTAAAAACTATCCAACTGGGGCTCCCTGGTGGTCCAGTGGGTAAAGAGTCTGCCTTGCAATGCAAGGGGCACCGGTTCGATCTCTGACCCAGGAAGATCCCACGTGCTGCAGAGCAGCTGGACTGGTGTGTCCAACTGCAAGCCAGCGCTCTGGAGCACATGCGCCCAGAGCCGGTGCTCTGCAACGAGAGAGGCCATTGCAATGGGAGGTCCACACAGGTCAAAGAATAAAGATGGATGAAAATAAATAAATTTAAAAAAAAATAAAAGAGGCAAAAATTAAGAAAAAAACACACAAAACTATTCAACTGGAGAATCTAGAGGAAATGGTTGTACTGGTTTGGATAGTTCTCTGAACATGGAAAATGAAATAAGCCTGACAGATGACAGCACATCTTTCATTTCATTGAATTCTGCAAATGAGAATGGGTAGCATTCCAAGGGCTCTAGCTCAACCCTATGAGCCCATGGGGTCACCAAGGTAGTGGGCAAATGGCTGCAGCAAGTGTGTCTCATTCATTGGTACATCCCTCAGTCTTTCAATGCCTCATATATAATCAAAGCTCAACAGTTAATATTTTTTGTTTTCTTTTTTGGTGGTGTGGAACTAAACTGTTGGGCTAAATACCACCAACTTTGAGTTTTAACTTTGCATTTGTTTGCTGGTAGCTGGTTCATTTTGCTGACTGCCAGCAGATGACATCGTGTTCGCCAACAAGTAGTAGCTGATGTCAGAGTTTAGGGGGAAAAAAAAATCGTGTGAGGAAAAAGAAAAACTGAGAAAAAGCCCATCCATGAAATTTCCTTCTTTCTTACAAATTTGGAAAAATAATTGCAAAATTTAATTTTAGACAATGAATCCCTTGATGAAAGAATAGTTTGAGACCCATGCTTCAAAGCCAACAACAGCAAGAGCCTGAGGGGCAACTTAAGATCTTTCCAGTGTATTCTAAACAGCACTTCCTGAAGAGTACATAAATCACCTGGGGAAACTTTCTAAAATGCAGGTCTGGTTCAGAGGGTCCAGGGTAGGGCCTAAGGTTCTAATAAACTCCCAGGTGATGCTGAAGATTCTATAAACATCTGATAATTTGGGAAGTAGTTTGAGGCAGGGAGTATGAAATCAAGAAACTGTAGAGGGAAGTCATGGTCAGGTGGAATTCCATCCTGGCCGTGGAAGCCACTGAGAAATGAGCAAACTAGGGACCTAAGTGGATCCTCCCTCGGGCAGCTTTGAGGGAGATAGTTTTAATGAGAGACTATTCTAGAAATAGGTAAGAACCTAAACCAGGGCAATAGCAGGTGAAAAGGAGATGACAGGGTGGATGTACTATTCAGGAAGAAAATCATCCAAATAGAATTCTCTGGCTCAGCACCTTGGGCACAAAAGGCAAATAAAGGGAAGGAATTTAGCCTATTTCCCCTCAAATCCCATCAGACCCACTTCGGCTCTGAGGGAGCCTCTCAGGGCTTCATCAGCAGTTTGCTAACCTTAAGAGGCCAGCTCAGAAGTCTGCTGTTGTCCCAGCGTTAGGATTTCTCCTGATTTATCTCTCTCAGGGTGACTTTGTATCAGGGATCCCCATTCCTTCTCTGGTTCTAGAACACATCAGCCTGAGCTTTGGCTCATGAAGACCCTCATGCTGGGCCCCCAACTCCAGCTCTGTGATAAACACATCTTAGAAAATTGAAGGAGGCCATAGTCTTCTCAAAGACCAGAAAATAAAACAAAGGGAAGTCACACATGTCAGACAAGGACATTTTGAAAGTCCACCAAGTCCTGATGTCACTTCTAGAGAATTTCTACCGAAAATACTAATTGGAATTTAATCTTGAGAACACAAATAGAAAACTCAAGAGAAAAGGACATCCCCTAAAATAATCTGTGCTTTTCATGAAAGACAAACTTGAGAAATTGCTCCAGATTAAAGAAGTCCAAAGAAAGTAACAACTAAACATAACGTGTACGCCTGATGAAAACACAATCATAAAGGTTTTCTGTCATTGTTCACTATCAAAGACATGACCAGGACAATTGGAAAAATGTAAATATGACTCATTGGGAAAGATCTTGATGCTGTGAAAATCTGAAGGCAGGAAGAGAAGTAAATGACAGAGGACAAGATGGTTGGATGGCATCACTGACTCAATGGACATGAGTTTCAGCAAACTCAGGGAGACAGTGAAGGACACAGGAGCCTGACGTGCTGTCCACGGGGTCGCAGAGTTGGACACGACTGAGCAACTGAACAAAGTGTGACTCTATATCAGATAACAGTATGGTATCAATGTTGAATTTCCAGAATTTAATTACTGCAGTGTGATTATGTAGGAGAAAATCCCTGTTCTTAGGACATGAACACTTAAGTCGTTAAGGGTGAATGACATTTGCAACTTATTCTCCAAGAGTTCTGGAAAAAATAATACAGCAATGTGTTAATATTTAGGAAGAGAGGCAAGTAAAATGTAGAGAAGTGTTAGCCATGGGTGAGTCTAGAATCTCTGTGCTATTCTTGCAACTTCTCTGTAGGTTTGACATTTTTTAAATAAAAAGTTTAAAAGAAAGTCACAACCAATCAATCATTTTGCTGGTTTGGAGAAAGCTGCTAAAATGCCAGAAGCAACTGCCAACAAGAAAACCGGGCACTGCACCGGTCTCAAGACTTTGTATCAGGGATCCCCATTCCTTCTCTGGTTCTAGAACACATCAGCCTGAGCTTTGGCTCATGAAGACCCTCATGCTGGGCCCCCAACTCCAGCTCTGTGATAAACACATCTTAGAAAATTGAAGGAGGCCATAGTCTTCTCAAAGACCAGAAAATAAAACAAAGGGAAGTCACACATGTCAGACAAGGACATTTTGAAAGTCCACCAAGTCCTGATGTCACTTCTAGAGAATTTCTACCGAAAATACTAATTGGAATTTAATCTTGAGAACACAAATAGAAAACTCAAGAGAAAAGGACATCCCCTAAAATAATCTGTGCTTTTCATGAAAGACAAACTTGAGAAATTGCTCCAGATTAAAGAAGTCCAAAGAAAGTAACAACTAAACATAACGTGTACGCCTGATGAAAACACAATCATAAAGGTTTTCTGTCATTGTTCACTATCAAAGACATGACCAGGACAATTGGAAAAATGTAAATATGACTCATTGGGAAAGATCTTGATGCTGTGAAAATCTGAAGGCAGGAAGAGAAGTAAATGACAGAGGACAAGATGGTTGGATGGCATCACTGACTCAATGGACATGAGTTTCAGCAAACTCAGGGAGACAGTGAAGGACACAGGAGCCTGACGTGCTGTCCACGGGGTCGCAGAGTTGGACACGACTGAGCAACTGAACAAAGTGTGACTCTATATCAGATAACAGTATGGTATCAATGTTGAATTTCCAGAATTTAATTACTGCAGTGTGATTATGTAGGAGAAAATCCCTGTTCTTAGGACATGAACACTTAAGTCGTTAAGGGTGAATGACATTTGCAACTTATTCTCCAAGAGTTCTGGAAAAAATAATACAGCAATGTGTTAATATTTAGGAAGAGAGGCAAGTAAAATGTAGAGAAGTGTTAGCCATGGGTGAGTCTAGAATCTCTGTGCTATTCTTGCAACTTCTCTGTAGGTTTGACATTTTTTAAATAAAAAGTTTAAAAGAAAGTCACAACCAATCAATCATTTTGCTGGTTTGGAGAAAGCTGCTAAAATGCCAGAAGCAACTGCCAACAAGAAAACCGGGCACTGCACCCGGTCTCAAGAGTTACTATACTTGCAGCAGAGAATCTGCGGGTCCACGGTGGTTCAGTTCTGAGCAGTGCATACCATGTGTCCCAGTGGGGCTGGCCATGCCCACGGCTCTCTTAGAAAACGCTACCTCAGCTCTGTGGCATCGTGAAATCCTGGGGCTGCCTCCCTCTCCCAAAATCTCAAAAGGCTGCACCCCACAGGAAGAAGCTTGTTAGAAAGAAAAAAATTGTCTTGCAAGAGGTCTTACTGGGACCTGTGATTGAGGCTCACCCTTCTGAGGAGTTGCTTCAATCCCCTGCACATTTCTTCCTTAGCAACTCTGAATTTTTGCTCAAATGGAGTTTCCTCCAAGTGCAAAGTGTACCTTGCCAACCACTACTTCCCTCTGTTGAAGATAACGCACCTGGGCCAAGCAAGGATCGCCGAGGGGGAGCCAGTTGGAAGGGTTTGACCATTCTAAGGTCAAGCAACTGCCAATTTTTCAGACAGACAGCAGTTTTTATGCTTATCTGGTTATCACGGGAGAACCACCTGAGAAAGGGTTGCTAAATAAGAATTCTTTTGCACCTTCTCTCTCTCTCTCTCTTTTTTTTTTGGTTCTATTATTATTTTTTTAATGAAAAAAAAAAAAAAAAAACCTCTCCTGGCTCAGAGCCTAAAATCTCTTACTTGTGATGCTAATCTCTTCTCTCTGGCTCCAAGCCACTGCTGCTGGCTCGGTGCCTGTTTAATATCGTGGTTGCTGATAGGTTGTGTCAGCGTTTCCATTATGAAGTTCAGCTTCAAAAATGTTTCTGAGATGGACGTATAGTCTTTCAGGCAAAGGGTCTTTATTCCTCACCTGGTCATCCAAGTGTGGGCCAGGCACTCTCAGCCTGCATTTACACAGTTTTTCTTTTCATGGCCGCTTTGCACTATATAAGGGTGCTTCTTTGAGCTCTTTAGAGAAAGGTGGTTTTCAATGCAATGCTTCATTCTCTAAATGTCTCTTTGAAGGCATCTGAATTTGGGTTTGGGTAAAAAAGGCTCACTTGTCTTAGCAATTAAAAAAGAGAAAGAGAGAGAGAAATACCAATGTTGTGTGTTTTCCCCAAGGCTTGATAAAGAAAATATTTTTATATCTTTACTCTCTTCTCTCATTTCTCTCAACCCCATTTTTCATGACTTACATAAGACCTGTTTACATATTGAACTTTTTCAAACAACTTCTGAATAATTCCCTCATTTATCCCCCACTGTCCATTTTTCCATTAATTCAAACAGCCAGAATAGGGCAGAAAGCTTCCATCTGATGCTTTCCCACTGAGGTCCGCTCTGGCCACAGGATCTGCTTCTTGGCAGCTGAGGTGGAGTGCAGAAAGAACAAAGAACACACAATCAAAAGACTGGGGACCTCGTTTTTGTTGGTTATTAATTGTGTGGCCATGGGTGATTTATTTAAACTTCTCTCAGCAGCAGGGCCCTCATCTGCAAACTGATTATAACCGTATCTACCCTTGAGATGTTGTAAATGTTCACTGAGATAATACCTTTTAAATGTCAGCTATCATGCTTGGGTGCTGGTACCTAACAGGAGCTCTGTGAATGCCAACTGAATTCACTTGATTTCCTGGTAACTGCCAGAGCCATTTTTCTGTCTGGTGCTGGAGGAGTTTTCCGACCTGGTTTTAAGAGCTGCTTTCCTGCCCATTACTTATTATTTTATTGTCCATGATGACTCCCAGGCACAGCCCAAAACAAATAGAAGGACTTATTGTACAACCTTCACTTAACCACTAACATAATTGAGAAGGAATGACAGAAACACACGAGCCCACACTAACGCAATTTCTCCTAACTGGTATCTTCATTAAGACTGGGAGGTTTTCAGGGGGAACGTACAAAACAGGGGAAAGTCACAATAAACTCAGTGAAGGGCTTCCCTGGTGGTCCAGTGGGTAAGGACACCGCCTTGCAGTGCAAGGGGCGCTGGTTCGATCCCTGGCCTGGGAAGATCCCACGTGCTGTGGAGCAGCTGGACCCATGTGTCCAATTACCGAGCCGGAGCTCTGGAGCGCATGCACCCAAAGCCGGTGCTCTGCGACAACAGAGGCCACTGCGATGGGAGGCCCACACGGGCCAAAGAACAAAGATGGATGAAAATAGGTAAATGAAAGACCAATAGAAGTGGCCTGCCTGCTCCCCTCCCTCCCCACCCCACCCCTCTGAAATAAATAAATAAATAAATAAATCTTTTTTCAAAAAAAACAAAAAAAAAGCCAAAAATCCTCAGTGAAGACGCTCCAGCCTCGAGGGGAAGGTTTGTCCCAGGATGGATGGTGGCTGCCAGCTGGCAGGCAGCAAACATCCAAGTCGTTTCCATAGTCGTTCAGACTATGGAAAATCCATAAACAGTGATGGACAAAGGCTTTTGCAGAGCTGTCTCTCTCCCCACGTGGTGAGATATGCTGAGGAGTTTTGGCTGTGAGTATTTTAAGATGTCCTTTGGCACTTGACCTCAGCTGAGAAAGACATGTGGGGACTAAAAGGTATGGAAAATAAATTGTTCAGACACCAGGCTCTAGGAATAGAGTTCTTGGTTCAGCTTTGCTCTTTCAAGGAGCCTTTCAGTTTATCATTGGCCTCATTTTATTTTTAACTGATTTCCTTTGCCTATGTCTCTGGGGCCAGTCTCATCCCCACATAGATCTTCTTTTTCTCAAAACTGAATCATTTTTATCCCTCTCTGTATGTGCTACTGGCTGAACATCCTCACCTTCTAATCCCAATGCATCCTTACCTTCTAATCCCAACGCATCTGATTGGCATGGCCCCCTGTGCAAGGGTGACATGAAAACATGTGAAGCGTTTCATATTTCTTTTGGAGAAGAAAATGGCAACCTATTCTAGTATTCTTGCCAGGAACATCCCATGATTTGGGATCTGGACACCCTTGGCCCCTCACTTCAGAGAACACCATGGACCACGTTCCAGGTTCTGCTCTACTCCAATTCACGTCCACATCTCTGTGATCTCAGTGTCCACACAGACAAGTTATCAATGTCACAGGTTCAGTCTCCTAATTCCTTTTCTACTTCTCCTGCAATGACCTATACCTCCACTCCACTTCTTCCGCTTTCCCAATCACCACTCTGGTATTGAATCTTCTGGAATTAGTCCACTTCTGAAATCTGAAAACTCTAGTACCACTTTTCTTAACCTCAAACCCAACCTTCTCATTCCCAAGACCCTTCCTCCTTGACCTGGTTGAGTTCTCTAATCTCCAAGAGCCTCTGTTGGACGCAAGGCTCACCATGACCTTCACTTTCTCACTCCACTTTTCCGTAGCCTGAAAGGAAACCTTGAGTCAATTTCACTGTTTCCTGTGCTCTGACATGCAGGCTGCAAAGCACAGCTGGGAAAATGACACCAACACTCAGGCTGGTGGCACAACTTACTCAAAATTTCATCACCCAATTGCCAAACGTTCAAGTGATCCTTTTCTCTTCTGGAGTTGGTTCCTTCCTCCATTTCTCTTTCAGGTTATCTCTGACCTTCATTTTCTGATGAATATGGGATTTTGGCTGTGAGTATTTTAAGATGTCCTTTGGCACTTGACCTCAGCTGAGAAAGACATGTGGGGACTAAAAGGTATGGAAAATAAATTGTTCAGACACCAGGCTCTAGGAATAGAGTTCTTGGTTCAGCTTTGCTCTTTCAAGGAGCCTTTCAGTTTATCATTGGCCTCATTTTATTTTTAACTGATTTCCTTTGCCTATGTCTCTGGGGCCAGTCTCATCCCCACATAGATCTTCTTTTTCTCAAAACTGAATCATTTTTATCCCTCTCTGTATGTGCTACTGGCTGAACATCCTCACCTTCTAATCCCAATGCATCCTTACCTTCTAATCCCAACGCATCTGATTGGCATGGCCCCCTGTGCAAGGGTGACATGAAAACATGTGAAGCGTTTCATATTTCTTTTGGAGAAGAAAATGGCAACCTATTCTAGTATTCTTGCCAGGAACATCCCATGATTTGGGATCTGGACACCCTTGGCCCCTCACTTCAGAGAACACCATGGACCACGTTCCAGGTTCTGCTCTACTCCAATTCACGTCCACATCTCTGTGATCTCAGTGTCCACACAGACAAGTTATCAATGTCACAGGTTCAGTCTCCTAATTCCTTTTCTACTTCTCCTGCAATGACCTATACCTCCACTCCACTTCTTCCGCTTTCCCAATCACCACTCTGGTATTGAATCTTCTGGAATTAGTCCACTTCTGAAATCTGAAAACTCTAGTACCACTTTTCTTAACCTCAAACCCAACCTTCTCATTCCCAAGACCCTTCCTCCTTGACCTGGTTGAGTTCTCTAATCTCCAAGAGCCTCTGTTGGACGCAAGGCTCACCATGACCTTCACTTTCTCACTCCACTTTTCCGTAGCCTGAAAGGAAACCTTGAGTCAATTTCACTGTTTCCTGTGCTCTGACATGCAGGCTGCAAAGCACAGCTGGGAAAATGACACCAACACTCAGGCTGGTGGCACAACTTACTCAAAATTTCATCACCCAATTGCCAAACGTTCAAGTGATCCTTTTTCTCTTCTGGAGTTGGTTCCTTCCTCCATTTCTCTTTCAGGTTATCTCTGACCTTCATTTTCTTCCTTAACTCCTTTTCCCTGTCTCCTTCCCTTTCAGTACATGACCTCTCTTCTCACATTACTAGAAACTGGAGGCTACCAGGTGTGAAGACAGTGACTTTTCCTTCCTACAGGTGTATCCTTACCTGTCCTTTGCCTGTTCCGCTCTCTGCCTTCTTTTCACATTTTTTACTTTTTAGGGGATCACAAAGACCATTCACCTTCTGACTTCCGAGAACAGGCCCTTCCTCTTACTCCCTGGGTATCTTTCTTAACAATTGGTTTGGGGGGGTCTCTCTGAGTGGTAAGCTTTTTTCCTTCTTTTGTTTTTTTTTTGGATGGTGCTCTTTCACTGTCTCCATGCCACCTCCCTACTCACATCAGTTGTTAGGTTTTACCATTGCCTTCCAAGAGAAAAACCAGTATTTTAAAGCTGTGGCTCAGGCAGCGATCATAGAAGATGCTTTCAGCTTCTTCCAGCACTGAGTGTGGCTCTCATCCCTTGTTAGAATGAAGCACTTTTTATCTCATTGTCTCTTAGGACCCACAAACACCTGCCCCCAGACCCACAGTCCAGCCGTTTCATGCATTCCAACCCTTCTGAATCTCTGTCCTATTTCTACAACTCTAGCTATATCATTATGGTTTTCTTTTCTTTCTATTTTTTTTTTTAATCTCTTGTTGCTAAGTGTTTAGAACAGAGGAGAGGCATTTGAAGATGAGCGTGATTTTCCACCAACATGGGGAGTCTTCATTCCACAAAAAACCCTTTTCTTAACCTCAAACCCAACCTTCTCATTCCCAAGACCCTTCCTCCTTGACCTGGTTGAGTTCTCTAATCTCCAAGAGCCTCTGTTGGACGCAAGGCTCACCATGACCTTCACTTTCTCACTCCACTTTTCCGTAGCCTGAAAGGAAACCTTGAGTCAATTTCACTGTTTCCTGTGCTCTGACATGCAGGCTGCAAAGCACAGCTGGGAAAATGACACCAACACTCAGGCTGGTGGCACAACTTACTCAAAATTTCATCACCCAATTGCCAAACGTTCAAGTGATCCTTTTTCTCTTCTGGAGTTGGTTCCTTCCTCCATTTCTCTTTCAGGTTATCTCTGACCTTCATTTTCTTCCTTAACTCCTTTTCCCTGTCTCCTTCCCTTTCAGTACATGACCTCTCTTCTCACATTACTAGAAACTGGAGGCTACCAGGTGTGAAGACAGTGACTTTTCCTTCCTACAGGTGTATCCTTACCTGTCCTTTGCCTGTTCCGCTCTCTGCCTTCTCCTTTTCACATTTTTTACTTTTTAGGGGATCACAAAGACCATTCACCTTCTGACTTCCGAGAACAGGCCCTTCCTCTTACTCCCTGGGTATCTTTCTTAACAATTGGTTTGGGGGGGTCTCTCTGAGTGGTAAGCTTTTTTCCTTCTTTTGTTTTTTTTTTGGATGGTGCTCTTTCACTGTCTCCATGCCACCTCCCCTACTCACATCAGTTGTTAGGTTTTACCATTGCCTTCCAAGAGAAAAACCAGTATTTTAAAGCTGTGGCTCAGGCAGCGATCATAGAAGATGCTTTCAGCTTCTTCCAGCACTGAGTGTGGCTCTCATCCCTTGTTAGAATGAAGCACTTTTTATCTCATTGTCTCTTAGGACCCACAAACACCTGCCCCCAGACCCACAGTCCAGCCGTTTCATGCATTCCAACCCTTCTGAATCTCTGTCCTATTTCTACAACTCTAGCTATATCATTATGGTTTTCTTTTCTTTCTATTTTTTTTTTTAATCTCTTGTTGCTAAGTGTTTAGAACAGAGGAGAGGCATTTGAAGATGAGCGTGATTTTCCACCAACATGGGGAGTCTTCCGTAGGTTTCTCCCCTCAACCTGAGTCTCATTCTGATTAAATGGCTTCTTCCTTTCAGAGCCAACCATCTCAGAACTCCTCTCTGGTACAATGCAAGCTGAGTTCCGCCTTTACCACTTCACTCATTTTCATTAAGGCCACCAATGACCCCCTTATTGCTCAGTCTCAAAGAACCTTTAAATTCTGTGCTCCTACTGCTCATTGATGCCACTTTCATTCTTGGCATTCTTTCTTTCCTAGGCCTTTGTGACTTCCTGGCAACCCAATTCTCCTCCTCCCTCTCAGTGACCTCTCTTCTCATCCATCTTTATAGGATGCTCTTCCATTTCCTTTTCCTTAAATGTCAATATTCCCACAAGCTCCATCCTTACTCCTCTTCTCTATTTACTTCTCATATACACTTTGGGTAATATCGTCTATTCCTATGGCTTCAAATTGCATTTGCTTTATGACTTTCAAATTGCTATCTCTAGGTCTCAGCTTTGGATTTACAGGTTCAATTTCTTTTTTAATATTTATTTATTTATTTATTGGCTGCAGTGGGTCTTTGTGGCTCTCCTCAGGCTTTCTCTAGTTGTAGTGAGTGGGGGCTACTCTCCAGTTGTAGTGTGTGGGCTTCTCAATGTAGTAGCTTCTCTTGTTGGAGAGCATAGGCTCTTAGGCGTGTGGGCTAGAATTGTTGCTCATGGGCTTAGTTTCCCCATGGCATGCGGAATATTCCCAGACTAGTGATTGTGTCGCCTGCATTGGCAGATGGATTCTTAACCACTGGATCATTAGGGCAGTCTTGGGTGCAGTTTCTTACTGGTTATTTTTACTAAAATTTCCATAGGCACTTCAAACTCAATTGGACCAAAACTGAATTCATCAACCTCTCCCAAACCATTTAAAACAATTCCTTGTCTTAGTTGGTGGCACTACCACTGATTCATGACAAGACTTTGAATCATGCAAGACCCCAGAGCCAGTCGTTCCCATTCTATCCCCAAAGCCAATTAGGCACTGATGCTTCCTCCTCTTCCTAATTAATCATCTCCTATTTCTTCTATCAGTGTTTTAAATTTTGGGTCACATTCTCTCTCATCTGACCTACTGCAACTCTCCTGGTGTGACAGTCCTGCCTTTCTTGTCAGTCTCATCCTCCACCCAGTGTTCTCTGGAGCACCTATCACATCATGCTGCTATGATAGTATTCCTCTCTTCAGACTGACATTCCTAGTACAAAATAGATGCTGGACAGATGCTGACAGATGAGTCAATATGCTATTGAGATCATCCTCTCCCTTCAATGCAATAGAAAGACCTTCTTGGATTCCCAGTGGAAGGTTACAACGAAAGGATGGAGGAAGAGAACTGGTATTTATAAACATCTGTTACCTGTAGGAACTGGGATAGGTGGCTTATATCAATTATTTGGTTCAGAACATTCATTATCATTCTTTTTTTTTTAAAGATTTTTATTTATTTATTTTTTTTATTTTGGGTGGGGTTCGGGTTGGGGAGGGTGGGGAGTGGGCGGGCCACTTCTATTGGTTTTTCATTTCTCTATTTTCATCTGTCTTTGTTCCTTGGCTCCTTTGGGCCTCCCATTGCGGCGGCCTCTGTTGTCGCAGAGCACCGGCTCCGGGCGCATGTGCTCCAGAGCTCCGGCTCGGTAACTGGACACATTGGTCCAGCCGCTCCACGGCACGTGGGATCTTCCCAGGCCAGGGATCGAACCGGCGCCCCTTGCATTGCAAGGCGGTGTCCTTACCCACTGGACCACCAGGGGAAGCCCCATTATCATTCTTAAAAACTGATCCAAGGGAGTAAGGAAAATCCAAGAGCAAGAATCTTTAAAACAAGAATCTACTACACCTCTAGGGAATAAGGAATGCCCAAGGGAACAGTCTTTAAACCAGAAGACTGTCCTTGTCAGTTTAGAATGACTGGGAACAACACGAGTAAATCTAGGTCTGCTGAAAACAGCTGCAGCTCCTCCACCTCTCAAGGCCATTGCTGACTGCCCTTGAGGCTCTGCAGTACTCTTCAAGTATGCAGCAGGAAAAACCTGTTGAAGGCCCTGAATGTTTTAACCCAAGAACCACTTTCTGAGTTTGTCCAGTGTTAATCAACAACTGTTATCTGTAGGGGCGATGGCTTAGTACAAGATAAAGCAAACAGAGTTTAGAAAAGTCCCTCACGTTGGACATTCCTACCTGTACACTGCATAATGATACGTGACAGCCATTGTACATTCGGCTCCTCAACACCCCATGGTGCACACTTATAAAGTGTGTACTCGAAGGCCGTCTTCAGGGAAGGCAGCTAGATAACAAATCTGGCATACAAACATAACTCAAAAATCTGTATCCAAAAGGAGGTCACTAATTAATTTTATCCTTAATTGTATGAAGGAATGTTCTTCCCAATAGTAATATTTTTCCAATAAAATCTTTGAAACCTTAGAAATAAGGAGCAATGCAATGATATAAACTCTTAGCCAAAGTAGAATATTAAGTCATCCTGGATACCACATGAAACTCCTTTTTTAAAAAAGAAAAGCAATGTTTTCTATTTCAGACTGTTACAAAAAGTTTCAACAAAGGCACTACGTGTGCAACTGGTGTAGCTGGTTTAATATCCTCTATTTTGAGACCAAGATGGTTCTAAGCAAATTTAGCTGGGTGCTGAAAGTAAGGCTTCACCTACAAAAAAGCGAAAAAATTTTAGCTGGCTGAGCAATATGCGTTTCATATTTTTTTTTTTGGGTGGGGGTTGGGTTGGGGGGGGGGGGGGAGTGGGCGGGCCACTTCTATTGGTTTTTCATTTCTCTATTTTCATCTGTCTTTGTTCCTTGGCTCCTTTGGGCCTCCCATTGCGGCGGCCTCTGTTGTCGCAGAGCACCGGCTCCGGGCGCATGTGCTCCAGAGCTCCGGCTCGGTAACTGGACACATTGGTCCAGCCGCTCCACGGCACGTGGGATCTTCCCAGGCCAGGGATCGAACCGGCGCCCCTTGCATTGCAAGGCGGTGTCCTTACCCACTGGACCACCAGGGGAAGCCCCATTATCATTCTTAAAACTGATCATGATCCAGGCTCTTTAAACAGAATTCCCCTCTAGGGAATAAGGAAGCCCGGGACAGTCTTAAACCAGAAGACTGTCCTTGTCAGTTTAGAATGACTGGGAACAACACGAGTAAATCTAGGTCTGCTGAAAACAGCTGCAGCTCCTCCACCTCTCAAGGCCATTGCTGACTGCCCTTGAGGCTCTGCAGTACTCTTCAAGTATGCAGCAGGAAAAACCTGTTGAAGGCCCTGAATGTTTTAACCCAAGAACCACTTTCTGAGTTTGTCCAGTGTTAATCAACAACTGTTATCTGTAGGGGCGATGGCTTAGTACAAGATAAAGCAAACAGAGTTTAGAAAAGTCCCTCACGTTGGACATTCCTACCTGTACACTGCATAATGATACGTGACAGCCATTGTACATTCGGCTCCTCAACACCCCATGGTGCACACTTATAAAGTGTGTACTCGAAGGCCGTCTTCAGGGAAGGCAGCTAGATAACAAATCTGGCATACAAACATAACTCAAAAATCTGTATCCAAAAGGAGTTCACTAATTAATTTTTATCCTTAATTGTATGAAGGAATGTTCTTCCCAATAGTAATATTTTTCCAATAAAATCTTTGAAACCTTAGAAATAAGGAGCAATGCAATGATATAAACTCTTAGCCAAAGTAGAATATTAAGTCATCCTGGATACCACATGAAACTCCTTTTTTTTTTAAAAAAAAAGAAAAGCAATGTTTTCTATTTCAGACTGTTACAAAAAGTTTCAACAAAGGCACTACGTGTGCAACTGGTGTAGCTGGTTTAATATCCTCTATTTTGAGACCAAGATGGTTCTAAGCAAATTTAGCTGGGTGCTGAAAGTAAGGCTTCACCCATAGATCAAAATTAAGTTACTAGAAAAATCAATCTTTTCAGTGTCCTTCGTTGCTGAGGCCTTTCCCTAATATGTTTCATCTTTCATTTCAATATTTCATTCTGATTTTGACATGCCAGCCAAGGTGAGGTTGAGTTAATAACAACTTCAAACTCATGACAGATTTCTGATTTCCTCTGAACTTAGGTATGAGTGATAATAAAACATTTCAGCAAAAAAGTCAACTATTTGGTTCCATTCCTGAGTAACTACTCCATGAAGAAATTTAGTTGATGCTTTTCAACATCTATTTATTAATAATCTGATAAGCATAGCCAAAGAAAATTAAAATTACTCGATATAATGGTCTGCATATTCCAAAGGTATTTATGACTGTCTCCTTAAAGGGCTGGAAACAAGATGAAAGATTTTCAGATGCAGCTCCATGAAGTTTTTATTTACTAAGTTTATGTACCAAATGGCTGTAAAGCCTGATGGACTATAAACAAGTCTTCAGGGCTTCCCTTGTGGTTCAGTGGATAAGAACCCGTCTGCCAATGCAGGAGACACAGGTTCGATCCCCGAACCAGGAAGATCCCATATACCACAGAGCAGCTAAACCCACACATCAACAAAGACCCAGCACAATCAAAAATAAATAAATAAAAGTTTAAAAAAATTTAAAAAAAAAAACAAGTCTTCAATAGGTATTAGTGGGGAAATGCGATTTAAATTTGATTTAACAGCTTAGTATTGTTCAGATAGAATTACTATTAGTCTCAGGAGATCAAGTACAGAATTTGGTGGGCAACAGCTGACACGCTGCTCGATTCAAATCAGAGTCTGGGTACAGGGAGCAGAGCAGATGGAAGCAACACTTTTCGTGCATCAAAAGGAAAAAATTACTTTGAAATCATGTCCATTGGAAATCATGAACTTCTTTTCTTTTTTTTTTTTAAACTTATTTTTATTTATTTATTTATTTGTCTGTGCTGGGTCCCAGTTGCAGCACATGGGATCTTTAGTTGCGGCATGTGGGATCTAGTTCCCTGATCAGGAATCGAACCCTGGTCCCCTGCATTGGGAGCACAGAGTATTAACCCCTGGACCATCAGGGGAGTCCCATGAACTTATTTTCTATAAGGTCAGCCCCTATCATCATCCCCTTGCACCACTTTTTTTCTAAAGACTGAAATACTAGCAGAGACTGTCCTTGAAAGTGTTTATCAGATAGATGACATCCAGGGATTTAGAGAGAAATCCACTTTATAAAGATGATGGCTCTGAACCTGAAAGTGGGAAGATTCAAGTGTTCCTCTTTTTGGACCTTTATCAAGTCCTTTGCATCATGAGGAAGCGGATCAGTGCCCTGGAGTTAAAAAAACAATGATTTTGACATGCCAGCCAAGGTGAGGTTGAGTTAATAACAACTTCAAACTCATGACAGATTTCTGATTTCCTCTGAACTTAGGTATGAGTGATAATAAAACATTTCAGCAAAAAAGTCAACTATTTGGTTCCATTCCTGAGTAACTACTCCATGAAGAAATTTAGTTGATGCTTTTCAACATCTATTTATTAATAATCTGATAAGCATAGCCAAAGAAAATTAAAATTACTCGATATAATGGTCTGCATATTCCAAAGGTATTTATGACTGTCTCCTTAAAGGGCTGGAAACAAGATGAAAGATTTTCAGATGCAGCTCCATGAAGTTTTTATTTACTAAGTTTATGTACCAAATGGCTGTAAAGCCTGATGGACTATAAACAAGTCTTCAGGGCTTCCCTTGTGGTTCAGTGGATAAGAACCCGTCTGCCAATGCAGGAGACACAGGTTCGATCCCCGAACCAGGAAGATCCCATATACCACAGAGCAGCTAAACCCACACATCAACAAAGACCCAGCACAATCAAAAATAAATAAATAAAAGTTTAAAAAAATTTAAAAAAAAAAACAAGTCTTCAATAGGTATTAGTGGGGAAATGCGATTTAAATTTGATTTAACAGCTTAGTATTGTTCAGATAGAATTACTATTAGTCTCAGGAGATCAAGTACAGAATTTGGTGGGCAACAGCTGACACGCTGCTCGATTCAAATCAGAGTCTGGGTACAGGGAGCAGAGCAGATGGAAGCAACACTTTTCGTGCATCAAAAGGAAAAAATTACTTTGAAATCATGTCCATTGGAAATCATGAACTTCTTTTCTTTTTTTTTTTTAAACTTATTTTTATTTATTTATTTATTTGTCTGTGCTGGGTCCCAGTTGCAGCACATGGGATCTTTAGTTGCGGCATGTGGGATCTAGTTCCCTGATCAGGAATCGAACCCTGGTCCCCTGCATTGGGAGCACAGAGTATTAACCCCTGGACCATCAGGGGAGTCCCATGAACTTATTTTCTATAAGGTCAGCCCCTATCATCATCCCCTTGCACCACTTTTTTTCTAAAGACTGAAATACTAGCAGAGACTGTCCTTGAAAGTGTTTATCAGATAGATGACATCCAGGGATTTAGAGAGAAATCCACTTTATAAAGATGATGGCTCTGAACCTGAAAGTGGGAAGATTCAAGTGTTCCTCTTTTTGGACCTTTATCAAGTCCTTTGCATCATGAGGAAGCGGATCAGTGCCCTGGAGTTAACAAACAATGTTCCAGGCCTGGATGACTGAAGACCTTATTCATTCAGTGACTTTGTTTACACTTTATATGCACACACTCTTCAGGGCTTAACTTACCTATTCAAGCATCTCAACATCTCGTGCCAGAGGAGGTCTCAGGTTGAATTCAAATCTAAGACACTATCAGTTACACTTCCAAAAGAGAAAACCGCTGCTGCTGATCACTGTATGCCACTGACTCAAACACACGTTTCATTTTTAGGGGTGTTAAAACATGAAAAACAATGGCCACCGTGGACTTGATGAACTACGGAAATATCAGTAACAATAATGCATTGAGCAGGACTAGATGAACAAAACACTGTTTTAAGTGCTTTTCAAGATTAACACGTTTAATTATCACAAGTACCTGGTGAGCAGGGGCCATTATTATATCCATTACCAGGGCACAAACAGCTGAAAAACGTGCTGAACTAGGTGCTAAGTGCTTGACAGAGGAATCAAACCCAACTGGTCTGACTCCAGTGCCTGCAGCCTTCATCTCGTCACCATTTTGCCTCTATCCTGTTGATGACAACTGTGAGACAACAGGACAGGTGGCTGTCACCTCTTGGGGCCAAGATGTGCCCATAAGGATCCCTCCAGTTGAATGAGAGCCAAGGAAGGATGGGTTCTGAAACCAGAATTTCCAGGCAGGAGGCCAATAGGTGGCAGGTCCAGGGCTCAAGCCAGTGACCACTCCCCTCCAAAGCAAACCCAGAAGCTCCAAGAAACATGTGAGTTCCCAACTTATGTTGGAGGATGCACCATCCCTGGATCATGGAAAAGGAATAGAAACTGCATGCTTTGGAAACACAAGAACTTAGCACCTTTGTTCCAAAAGAGCTCCCCTGATTAACCTCCCCACTTGCAGATCTTGTACTTGAAAGGGTCTAACTCTTTTTGAAGTGGTTTCCACAAAGCATAACTCAAGGTAAAGAGAAGAAAAGAACAACTATTACAGAGTATTTGAAACATACCATCTCACTGAATTCTCCAAAACATCCTCTGAACAGGCATCGTTCTCTCTTTTTAACTGCTGGGGAAAGTCAGAATGAAGTCTTATTATCACTGAATTCCCGAACTCTATTTGGACCCTGTTTGGTCTGAGGCTGGTGAGTTCTCTGAATTTAGTACTTCATCCTCTAGTACCTAAATAGGTCTGGCCAGCTGACAGCTTCTGGCAGGTTCCTAAAGTGTCCTCATTCAAATGGCTCCAAGATCCAAAAGTTGTTGGTCACCATCTGTTGTGGGCAATCCATTCTCTGAGGTACCAAAACTGGGCTCAACAAACATAAACACAAAATTCTAAGCAAACAAAAGTGCACTGTTTTCCCACAGTAATTAAGTATCTTACGAGGGGAAAAAAAAGCCAAACATTTAGGAAACTACTCCAAAGCGACACAAACTGAGGATGGATTACAGAAAAGGGAAGAGTTTGAGTCCCATAGAACAGAAGAATTGGATGAATATTTTTTTCAAACTTCAAAAGACTAACATTCAGGGAATCATATTCAGTATTCTATGACAAACCATAATGGAAAAGAATATGAAAGAGTATGTATATGTATACTGTATCACTTCAATCCAATTAAATACTTCAATTTTAAAAAAAGATCAGCTGTCAGAACATCCAAGGAGCATTTAACAAAGTCATTACTCACGACCCAAAATGCATGCATCTCCTAAGAACAAGGACATTCTCCTACATGTTCTCTAACAAAAACGGACTGCGTTCGAAACCTGTGAGACATTCCAGGCAGGAAGGTCCCTCCAGTTGAATGAGAGCCAAGGAAGGATGGGTTCTGAAACCAGAATTTCCAGGCAGGAGGCCAATAGGTGGCAGGTCCAGGGCTCAAGCCAGTGACCACTCCCCTCCAAAGCAAACCCAGAAGCTCCAAGAAACATGTGAGTTCCCAACTTATGTTGGAGGATGCACCATCCCTGGATCATGGAAAAGGAATAGAAACTGCATGCTTTGGAAACACAAGAACTTAGCACCTTTGTTCCAAAAGAGCTCCCCTGATTAACCTCCCCACTTGCAGATCTTGTACTTGAAAGGGTCTAACTCTTTTTGAAGTGGTTTCCACAAAGCATAACTCAAGGTAAAGAGAAGAAAAGAACAACTATTACAGAGTATTTGAAACATACCATCTCACTGAATTCTCCAAAACATCCTCTGAACAGGCATCGTTCTCTCTTTTTAACTGCTGGGGAAAGTCAGAATGAAGTCTTATTATCACTGAATTCCCGAACTCTATTTGGACCCTGTTTGGTCTGAGGCTGGTGAGTTCTCTGAATTTAGTACTTCATCCTCTAGTACCTAAATAGGTCTGGCCAGCTGACAGCTTCTGGCAGGTTCCTAAAGTGTCCTCATTCAAATGGCTCCAAGATCCAAAAGTTGTTGGTCACCATCTGTTGTGGGCAATCCATTCTCTGAGGTACCAAAACTGGGCTCAACAAACATAAACACAAAATTCTAAGCAAACAAAAGTGCACTGTTTTCCCACAGTAATTAAGTATCTTACGAGGGAAAGAAAAGCCAAACATTTAGGAAACTACTCCAAAGCGACACAAACTGAGGATGGATTACAGAAAAGGGAAGAGTTTGAGTCCCATAGAACAGAAGAATTGGATGAATATTTTTTTCAAACTTCAAAAGACTAACATTCAGGGAATCATATTCAGTATTCTATGACAAACCATAATGGAAAAGAATATGAAAGAGTATGTATATGTATACTGTATCACTTCAATCCAATTAAATACTTCAATTTTAAAAAAAGATCAGCTGTCAGAACATCCAAGGAGCATTTAACAAAGTCATTACTCACGACCCAAAATGCATGCATCTCCTAAGAACAAGGACATTCTCCTACATGTTTGCAATATAGTGTTCACAGGCAGGAAATTTAATATTGACTCAATTCTATACTGCATTAGTATTTAATATATGGTTCAGACTAAAATTTCCCCAATTGTCCTATAGTATCTTTTCTGTGTCCTGCATAAGCCTATCCCTTTCCTTAATTTCCTTTAATCTAGCATAGTTCCCTATGTTTTTGTTTTGTTCTGGTCTGTGATGACATGTTCTTTTTTGAAGAGTTTTGGGTAGTTGCTTTGTGGATTGTGGACAAATCCTCAATTTGGATTTGTCTGATTGTTTTCTCCTGATTGGATTCGGGTTAAACATTTTTGGCAAGGATGATCCATATTGTGATTTGTGATGTTGTATCCTATTTCATCCTATTACCAGTGATGTAAAGTTTGCTTACTTGATGGCACTGATTAGACTTCTCTACCGCTTGTAATTAATACATAATCTCTGGAGTGATACTTTGAGGCAATGTGAATTCCTGTTCTCGGTACGGTTTCACACTCAATGGTTTTGGCATCCATTGATGACTCCTGCTTGAATGAATTATTACTGCAGTAGTTATAAAGTGGTCACCTAGATCTTGATACTTAGTATTGCCTTTCTGGCTCTGCGCAATGATTTCTTAACCATGGGGTTCGGCCATGTCCCTTTGATTATGCTGATTTTGACCAGTTTGGTTAACTGTCTTCCTAACCCTTAGTACCAACAGATCAGCACAGTCAGATCTTTTTTAGATTTACCACAGCACCAGTGAGTCAGATCTAGAGAGAAAACAAATACTACTTTAAGTTATAGCTATTAATAACAATGATTATTACCAATTAGTTCTAGCTTCTCTGAATGTAGAGATAACCTGCATTGTTACTCTTCTCAATCTGAAAGCTAGTCCTCATGCTGGGTAGACATTCTTTTTACCCACTTTTTCCTCACTACATCCAGCTCTCAGATAGCAAACTGTACCACAAAGAACAAAGGCAACATCTTAAGAATCAAACATGATCTGTTTTCCATTGTCCTCAAAATGATACTACTAGCCACAGACTGAGTACGGACATTGACTTTCCACTTCATGGACCAACGTGGATAATAATACTTCAAACCTGCAAATAGAGGTGTTTTGTTTAAACTTCTTACCATGTACCGACTACTTGTTAGAGAAAATTGCAGATTTTGTACATGTCTGGTTATAATAACCTTAGATTAAAAACAGAATCATAACATCAGACATCGTGTCTAAAAATAAAGCAAGTCCTTTTTCTCTTTCTATAATCTTCAATTAGAAGCCATTTAAGGAAAGGATAATCAGCTTGAGAGGCTTGTAAATATGGATTCTACAGTTCTCACAGGCACCCCTGCTTTACAAATTAATTTTAGTACTTTTCAAAATGTGTAAATAAATTATTTTACCCTACATCCACCCATGTTGCCTCTTGATGTTCAAAATATAAATACGGCTAGTGAAATGAACTTTCATGATGGCTACAGCAATAACAAATCCTCCATAAATAGAGCTCTCCTTAGATGATAAAATTCCCTCTTGGTTGGTTGGTAACATCCAGTGGGAACCATTTGTGGTCAGGAAGAGAACTCTTCTGGCCATCTCGCCAAAGTGATGCAATTTGAACCAAGTCAAAATACTGAAATCTTTACTCAGTTCATCCAAAAAGTTATCAGGATATTATGATTTTGGTCACCTAGATCTTGATACTTAGTATTGCCTTTCTGGCTCTGCAATGTTTCTTAACCATGGGGTTCGCCATGTCCCTTTGATTATGCTGATTTTGACCAGTTTGGTTAACTGTCTTCCTAACCCTTAGTACCAACAGATCAGCACAGTCAGATCTTTTTTAGATTTACCACAGCACCAGTGAGTCAGATCTAGAGAGAAAACAAATACTACTTTAAGTTATAGCTATTAATAACAATGATTATTACCAATTAGTTCTAGCTTCTCTGAATGTAGAGATAACCTGCATTGTTACTCTTCTCAATCTGAAAGCTAGTCCTCATGCTGGGTAGACATTCTTTTTACCCACTTTTTCCTCACTACATCCAGCTCTCAGATAGCAAACTGTACCACAAAGAACAAAGGCAACATCTTAAGAATCAAACATGATCTGTTTTCCATTGTCCTCAAAATGATACTACTAGCCACAGACTGAGTACGGACATTGACTTTCCACTTCATGGACCAACGTGGATAATAATACTTCAAACCTGCAAATAGAGGTGTTTTGTTTAAACTTCTTACCATGTACCGACTACTTGTTAGAAAAAATTGCAGATTTTGTACATGTCTGGTTATAATAACCTTAGATTAAAAACAGAATCATAACATCAGACATCGTGTCTAAAAATAAAGCAAGTCCTTTTTCTCTTTCTATAATCTTCAATTAGAAGCCATTTAAGGAAAGGATAATCAGCTTGAGAGGCTTGTAAATATGGATTCTACAGTTCTCACAGGCACCCCTGCTTTACAAATTAATTTTAGTACTTTTCAAAATGTGTAAATAAATTATTTTACCCTACATCCACCCATGTTGCCTCTTGATGTTCAAAATATAAATACGGCTAGTGAAATGAACTTTCATGATGGCTACAGCAATAACAAATCCTCCATAAATAGAGCTCTCCTTAGATGATAAAATTCCCTCTTGGTTGGTTGGTAACATCCAGTGGGAACCATTTGTGGTCAGGAAGAGAACTCTTCTGGCCATCTCGCCAAAGTGATGCAATTTGAACCAAGTCAAAATACTGAAATCTTTACTCAGTTCATCCAAAGAAGGTACCTATCCAGGGGGAGAAACTAGATTTCTCCAGTAGATCTATGTAGTTGACTAAATGAGATAATCTAATTCTCTAAAACCAAGCACAACTCAGTGACTGAAAATGACTTGGTCTCAAGGAGAGAGAAAATATTTAGAAGCTGGACTGAAAGCCTTGAGAAGATCCTTCTCAGGACCAGGGTGCTCTCCATCCTGGAGCAACCAGAACTTTCTTCTGTCCTCTTTCTAGACAACCTCACTTACTGCCACCTCGCCCTGAATTCCAGATTCTTATGTCCAACTCCTTAACTACCCATGTCCACTTGGAAGTCTCAAGGGAACCTCAAACTGATTGTGCCCCTAAGGGAGCTTTTGACTTCTTGTTTCTCCTGCACTGCTCCCCACACGCAATTTAGGGTCCACGGACAAAGCTAGAAATCTTGAGGTCATTCTTACTTTGCTCCCACCTAATGCATCAATCCCCAAAGAAAAGTCAGTCTGCTTCCGAAATATACCGATATTCATTCATCACCATCTATCCAGAACAAGCCACCATCATCTGTGGTCTGGATTTTTGCATTTGTTGCCAGCTGAAACACCTGGCTCTATTCCTGCTGTCCTCTTGCCATTCTTGATAGAGGGACCAGAGCAAACACTGAGACATATAAAGCAGCCAGTGTAATATGGCATCCTCAACTGAATCCCGGGGGACTTTCCTGGTAGTCCAGTAGCTAGGGCTCCATGCTCTCCGTGCAGGGGCCCCCTGTTTGATCCCTGTTCAGGGAACTAGATCCCAAGACCTAGCACAGTCAAATAAATAATTTTGTTTTCTAAAGTGGTAAACTGAATGCTGGAACAGAAAAAGCACATTAGAGGGAAAACCAGTGAAATCTGAATGAAGTCTGTAGTTTTAAAAAGTGTATTCTGGTTATGTAAGATGTTAACATTTAGGAGAAGCTGGGTAAAGGGCACATGAGAACGTTCTTGTACCATCTTTGCAACATTCATGTAAATTAAATAAAATCCCAAACTAAAAAGTTTATTTTAAAAAAAAGATCCTAAATACCATGTCTCTCCTGTGTTTAAAATCCATGCATAGGGGCTCCCCTGGTGGTCCAGTGGGTAAAGAGTCTGCCTTGCAGTGCAAGGGGCACCGGTTTGATCCCTGGCATGGGAAGATCCCATATGCTGCAGAGCGGCTGGACCGGTGTGTCCAATTGTGAGCCAGCACTCTGCAGCGCACGTGCTCAGAGCTGGCGCTCTGCAACGAGACAGGCCACTGCAATGGGAGGTCCACATAGGCCAAAGAATTAAGATGGATAAAAATAAATAAATGAAGGACCAATAAAAGAGGCCAATAAAATAAAATAAAATCCATCCACAACTTCCCACTGCACTGAACTCCAGCCTCTACCACAGCCTCGCAGCTCTTATGTGATCTGTCTTCCGCTCTTTTCTCCATCTCATTTCCCGCCAGTCTGCTCTCACTCCTATTGTTCTGGCTACTGTTTTCCTGACAGTTCCTGGATTAATGCAGCCTGTGTCAGAGGCTGGTGCAGCTGCGTTTCTTGTCCTTGTATGAGTGTGCCAGGGCTGCCACAACAAAATACCACAGATTGAGTGGCTTAAAGGACACAGGTCCATCTTCTTGCAACTCTGGAGGCTGGAAGTCCAAGACCAAGGTGTTGGCAGGTTTGGTTTCTCCTGGAACCTCTCCTCTTGGCCTGCATATGACCAGCTTTCTGCTGCGTCCTCACATGGTCATCCTCCGTGGGTGCACATCCCTAATTTTGTGTATTCAAGTTTTCTCTTCTTCAAAGGATATCACTCAGCCTGGATTAGGGCCCACACTCATGGCTTCTTCTTAACTTAATCACCTCTTTAAAAACTTTATCTTCAAACACAGAGTCTCAGGTACTCTAACATGGATTTGGGGAGATACGACTCAGCTTACAACAGTCCAAGGGGACTGCAAGGCATGGACCACCCTTCAGAGGGTCAGCCCCTTCCCAGCCTCAGGTCTCACAGGGCTTGTCGCCTCTTCTGAGAGGCATTTCCTGACCATGGGGTTTCTAGCTGAGTTACACCCACCATCCTATTTATTGCTTTCTCAGCACTTCCTGCAGCTGGAATTCCTTGTTTTCTTGCTGATTATGGGCTTTCCCCCATTCCATGAGTAGTGGAGACCTTGTCTATCTGACTGCTGCACCCTCGTTGCCTCTTGCAATGCCTGAGTCCTAGTAAGGACTCAAAATTTATTGACAGGAAATGCTTTATTGGCAATTCAGACAAAAGCAGAGTCTCATTAGAAAAATCACTCATAATGCAGTTAATCCCAAGGTAGGACTGTAACTGAAGCAAAATCTAGTATCTGTGTTGCACTCAGATACTAGGGTTCATGAAGTGCTTCCAGGTAAATTAACCTGGATGAATCCTCCACACTGTGATGCAAGCATTATTTTCTTGACGGAGAAGCCAAGACTCCATTGCTTAAGTCATAGAGATGGAGTTTCAATATGAATCTTTTCATTTCACAAAGAACAAGTCTGCGTTTTTTCATCATAATATAGTTGAACTAGAAACTAAATAAATTTGCAACACTTCTAGGCAACTTCAAAGGAGAGTTCTGTGAAGAACAGAGCCTCGCGCTTTCAGGAACTAATCTGGACATCCTTTCCATCTGATCAGAGAAGTTTCATTGATGAGGAATAATGGCTAATGAGAAGAACTATGGTGCCCTCAGGCCCTTTATTGTGTGGGTGGGGTGGTAGCGGTTATAAACAAACTTTTTGTAAACCTTCCTGTTTTCAGGGGTATGAAGAAGAAATCTGGAGAACCTGATCTCCTGAGTGTTTGCTTAGTTTGGTTTTAAATAGCACTTCCTATTTCCTTTAAATTTGTAGTTCTCAGCCTTGATGGCGCTTAAGTTCCCCAGTGACTGGACCTCCATCCCAGACAAATGAAATCAGAATCCTGGGGAGTGGGATGGAGGCATCAGTGAGTCTAAAGCTTCCCAGGCAACTTTACTATGCAGCCATGATTGAGAGCCACTGGCCTGGCTCCTCAAAAGGGGTGGGGAGGGCATATCTTATGCCCTCCAAAGAGAACGTATCAGGAAGGGTAGACTCTACAAGTCCACACACTTCTGATCGGAGAATTCTGTGTTCCTAGAGACACAGTGTAGGAAGCACTGCCTAGACCAGTCTGCACCCAGGACCAATTAAATCAGAATCCCAAGGTGGGTGGAAACCAGGCAGGAGTCATGGTTCAAGTTTCTTAGATGAGTCCAGCATGCAGCCAAGGCTGAGAACCACTGCTTTAAGTGGTACCTGCTTTGTTTGGAAGAGGAAGTGAGGTCAAGCCTGCCCCCCATTAAGTGCAGTGAATGACAGTAACCTGGCAGCAGCCAACACTCGAATGATAAGCACTGACTCTCCCAGATCTAGATTTATGGCCTTGGTCAAACAACAGAGCCTTACTTTGGCATGGTGCCGTCCTCCTAGCACTAATTAAGCCCTAAATAATTCTCTCATCAGCATGTGCATAAAATAAATGGGCCTCAATTTAAGACAACTTTCCCATTGTGTCCTGGTTAATGTAATCACAGTTTATCGGTTTTCACATTCATAAATATGCTAGCTTTATTTTAACAAGGAGGAGAAGATATTTAAATCTAGCTATCCCAATTTTTATTTTTTCACATGAGATATTGGGCCATGTAAAATATAAAAAGATGACTTAGGTGGTGATTGATAACAGGATAACAAGATGTACGCTATTCAATGGTAATCAAGTTTTCATTGATGAGGAATAATGGCTAATGAGAAGAACTATGGTGCTGGCCTTTATTGTGTGGGTGGGGTGGTAGCGGTTATAAACAAACTTTTTGTAAACCTTCCTGTTTTCAGGGGTATGAAGAAGAAATCTGGAGAACCTGATCTCCTGAGTGTTTGCTTAGTTTGGTTTTAAATAGCACTTCCTATTTCCTTTAAATTTGTAGTTCTCAGCCTTGATGGCGCTTAAGTTCCCCAGTGACTGGACCTCCATCCCAGACAAATGAAATCAGAATCCTGGGGAGTGGGATGGAGGCATCAGTGAGTCTAAAGCTTCCCAGGCAACTTTACTATGCAGCCATGATTGAGAGCCACTGGCCTGGCTCCTCAAGGGGTGGGAGGGCATATCTTATGCCCTCCAAAGAGAACGTATCAGGAAGGGTAGACTCTACAAGTCCACACACTTCTGATCGGAGAATTCTGTGTTCCTAGAGACACAGTGTAGGAAGCACTGCCTAGACCAGTCTGCACCCAGGACCAATTAAATCAGAATCCCAAGGTGGGTGGAAACCAGGCAGGAGTCATGGTTCAAGTTTCTTAGATGAGTCCAGCATGCAGCCAAGGCTGAGAACCACTGCTTTAAGTGGTACCTGCTTTGTTTGGAAGAGGAAGTGAGGTCAAGCCTGCCCCCCATTAAGTGCAGTGAATGACAGTAACCTGGCAGCAGCCAACACTCGAATGATAAGCACTGACTCTCCCAGATCTAGATTTATGGCCTTGGTCAAACAACAGAGCCTTACTTTGGCATGGTGCCGTCCTCCTAGCACTAATTAAGCCCTAAATAATTCTCTCATCAGCATGTGCATAAAATAAATGGGCCTCAATTTAAGACAACTTTCCCATTGTGTCCTGGTTAATGTAATCACAGTTTATCGGTTTTCACATTCATAAATATGCTAGCTTTATTTTAACAAGGAGGAGAAGATATTTAAATCTAGCTATCCCAATTTTTATTTTTTCACATGAGATATTGGGCCATGTAAAATATAAAAAGATGACTTAGGTGGTGATTGATAACAGGATAACAAGATGTACGCTATTCAATCGGTAATCAATACGATTATCAGTAGCGTCTTTCAATTTAATTATTGCTTCTTATCATCATCCATTTCATTAAAGTTCTGGCAGGTAGGGAGAGAAACAGGATGCTGATAGTAGAGTGATGGATGGTAGCTGAATGATAACAGTATACACCCAGAAGATGCAAAGAAATGACCTGAGTTTATTAACTATTTAGGCAAAGCAGTGGGACTAGAGAAACATCCAGTACTGCACTGGCTTCTTTAGCAATTCTGCCTCCCACCATAAATGCTATACTCATCCCTGGACAGAAAAGAGCATGCCAGCACATGCCATGTGCTTAAGGCTCTAGTTTTGAACCCCTGGACAAAGCTTTATTTTTATAAAGTATTATTACATAAATACATTATTTCTCATGTTCTGATTTGGAAACATTAACAAGTGTGAATGAAAGCCAATGAACTCTTCCTTTTCTGCCTCCAGGGACCAAGCTTGATCCAGCTGGGTGACCAACAGCTGCTGCTGAATATGGAAATTAGAGGAAGGCAAACTGGCAAAGAACTCTATTCAAGCTGGGGCTGGCCTGTCTGGTCCAATAGCTCAGAGGTAAGACCTGGGAATCGATGGAACAGAGTCAGCCTGAGGCTGGGTAAAAACACTTAGGGCCTCTTCAGTGAACTTGGACTTGGGCAAGGTGGGTGTCATGATAGAGAGATAAGGAGCTGGCCCCATGGGCAGACTCAGAGCTAGCAAGTTGGAGAGAAGGAGGCAACACAGGGTACAATAGCTGGCATTTCTCCCAGAGCCCTAAATAATTCTCTCATCAGCATGTGCATAAAATAAATGGGCCTTCAAACAACAGAGCCTTACTTTGGCATGGTGCCGTCCTCCTAGCACTAATTAAGCCCTAAATAATTCTCTCATCAGCATGTGCATAAAATAAATGGGCCTCAATTTAAGACAACTTTCCCATTGTGTCCTGGTTAATGTAATCACAGTTTATCGGTTTTCACATTCATAAATATGCTAGCTTTATTTTAACAAGGAGGAGAAGATATTTAAATCTAGCTATCCCAATTTTTATTTTTTCACATGAGATATTGGGCCATGTAAAATATAAAAAGATGACTTAGGTGGTGATTGATAACAGGATAACAAGATGTACGCTATTCAATCGGTAATCAATACGATTATCAGTAGCGTCTTTCAATTTAATTATTGCTTCTTATCATCATCCATTTCATTAAAGTTCTGGCAGGTAGGGAGAGAAACAGGATGCTGATAGTAGAGTGATGGATGGTAGCTGAATGATAACAGTATACACCCAGAAGATGCAAAGAAATGACCTGAGTTTATTAACTATTTAGGCAAAGCAGTGGGACTAGAGAAACATCCAGTACTGCACTGGCTTCTTTAGCAATTCTGCCTCCCACCATAAATGCTATACTCATCCCTGGACAGAAAAGAGCATGCCAGCACATGCCATGTGCTTAAGGCTCTAGTTTTGAACCCCTGGACAAAGCTTTATTTTTATAAAGTATTATTACATAAATACATTATTTCTCATGTTCTGATTTGGAAACATTAACAAGTGTGAATGAAAGCCAATGAACTCTTCCTTTTCTGCCTCCAGGGACCAAGCTTGATCCAGCTGGGTGACCAACAGCTGCTGCTGAATATGGAAATTAGAGGAAGGCAAACTGGCAAAGAACTCTATTCAAGCTGGGGCTGGCCTGTCTGGTCCAATAGCTCAGAGGTAAGACCTGGGAATCGATGGAACAGAGTCAGCCTGAGGCTGGGTAAAAACACTTAGGGCCTCTTCAGTGAACTTGGACTTGGGCAAGGTGGGTGTCATGATAGAGAGATAAGGAGCTGGCCCCATGGGCAGACTCAGAGCTAGCAAGTTGGAGAGAAGGAGGCAACACAGGGTACAATAGCTGGCATTTCTCCCAGAGGAAGCAAATTGTGTAGACAAGGACTGCTCACAAGTGCTCTGGGGCTCAATGCTTCTTTTGCAGGGCAGCCTAAGTCACAGAGAGAACTGTCCTTTGGCATGGATAGAGGATGTTGGCTCTAGGCATAGTTCCTAACTTAAGGGTAGCTAGCTTGGTATTTTAAATTTTTAAGAGAGTAGTGACAAAGATAAATTCCTAGGAGACTAGTAAAAAATGACCTTAGCACCTGCCAAAAAAGGGATACAGGACAATACATGATAACCACGTGATTTTTTTTTTTTTTTAGATTAGACCTGAACAGAGGATAAACCAGAAGACTGCACTGGTCTTATCAACCTATAAGGATCATGTTGAGGCTACATATCCATTCCAAACCTCTACAAATGGAGTGGGCTTGAACTAGTCATGAGGACAGCACAGAGCCACAGAGAAAAAGAGGACGCAAGGCAATTTGTCTATAAAACCTAAGCTGCTTTAACCCTCCTTGCTTCCCCCCATCCCATACGCATCTGATCTCTATCACCCTTTTCTTTCTTCTTTTTTTTTTCATCAAAGGTTTTAATTTCAGCTGCTTCAGGACCTTGACTTTATGCTTTCCGGTTCTGAATATGATCTAACTTTTCTGAGCACTAGGAAGGGACTATCCAGATTTCTTTATTTCCAACTCTTTGCGACCCAATGGACTGTAGCCCACCAGGCTCCTCTGTCCGTGGGATTTCACAGGCCACTGGAGAACAGTGGTGTGGGTTGCCATTTCCTTCTCCTATCACCCTTTTCTTGATGGTCTACAGTTAAATCAAAATGGTCAAGTCCACTCCAATATCCAGTGATCAGCAATTGTTTAAATAAGTACATTTAAGCAAGAAATGCTGTATAGCCATTAAAAATTACTGGTCAGGATACCTGCAGGTAAAACATGATAAAAATAGGATGTTTCATGATTCAATTTTAGGGAAACTGTTTGAAAAGTAAATTCATTAATACCTTGCAGGATGAACCCAAAATGCAGTCATCCAACAGCGTCATCCCTGAAGTATGAGATTACTATTGGTTTTGCTTTTCTTCTTCTTCTTCTTTTTGTTATTTTCCAAGTTTTAAGAATCATGTATTACTTTCCAATCAGAAAAAGAGTTAATAGTTTATAAGAGTTCAAGTTACATCACGCAACACTATTTTAGACCTCGAGGCTTTGATGGAGTTGGCCTCAGAGGACCTCTGATTTCAGGTTATGGGCAAGGAGATGGGTTTAAACGTTTCTGCTGAGGTTGCCCACCAGTGGATGCTAGCCACTGAGGATCCTGAACTCACTGAGGGCAGAGCAGCCTTGCAGGTAGCAGTCTTCTCTCCTCTGGACAGCTTCAGGAACTCTGGAGATGGTATTCAGTCAGGATAGATCTACCAAGTAGTCAAATTTGGAGGCCTGGTGGATGTCATTCCAGTCTGAGTCTCTTTAACCAGGCAAGGGGGTTAATACACTTTTCTTCTATAAAGGGCCAGGTAGTAAATATTCTAGGCTTGGTGAATGGCATGAGCTCTGTTATTAGTACTTATTCTGCCGCAGACAGATGAGTGCAGCTGTGTTCCAAAATACCAAATGGCTGAACCGGTGTCCTCCCTCACCACGCTGGTGTAAACTGTATTAACAGTTGTTGGAACAGCACTGAAACTCATATACCACCATATGTAAATAGATAGCCAATAGGAATTTGCTGTATGACTCAGGAACTCAAACCAGGGCTCTGCAGCAACCTAGAGGGGTCGGAGGGAGGTTCAAGAGGGAGAGGACATATGTGCACCTATGACTGATTCATCCCGAGATATGGCAGAAACCAATGCAATATTGTAAAGCAATTATCCTTAAAAGTAAATAAATTAAAAAGAATTGTCAGGTGACCCCTCCTGGGAACCATTCAAGCTCTGTCCTGGCAGACCCCACCTTGAATGGGACAAACTGAGTCCTATATGAATGCACCCATGACTTCTAGTAGAATTTTTTCTTGCCAAGGGCAGGAACTTTCTAGAAGATGTTTCTAGAAGCTGTCAGCATGAAGAAATACAGAGTAGGCCTGGCCAAAGCTGTAAACTGACATTTATGAGCCCCTAAGACATTTCTTTCTGGCATTTCAGTACCTCCATGACCTCCTGCATCTTGTTTTGCATCCACTGGGCTCAGTGAAGGCACCAAAGGCGTCACCTTGTCAGGAGACTCTCTCTCACTCATTTTGATATAGCCTCAATTTTCCTCATTCTCCAAACATACAAAACAAGTAAATGAGGTAGAAATACATAGGTGAAACCTTGTAGCTTCTAGATACAGAGTCTTCCCTGCATGGGTCCTCAGGGAACCCACAGCTCAGAGTCAAGGTGAGGTTCTTGCAAGTCAGATCACCCTCTCCCTAGGAGAATGGAGCCTAGAAATGTACTGCCCCTCCAGGAAGACGTGGGGTGAAAACCAGGTCAGAAGTGAAGTTTAAGCAATGCTAATTAACACAGTTCTTGGCTAAAATTTAGTGAGAGTCAGAATGCCTCATGAGGAAAACACCTTGCAGGCAGGAGGGTTACACTGATGTTTAAAGTGGAATTTGCATGCACATGTGAGTGTGTAATGTGGGCATATGCACAGGCCAGAAAATATATGCAGTATGCACACACACCTCTGGCCGTATTCACCCTTCTAACTAAATGCCAGTTGTCACTGAGAAGATGTGTGTTCAATCCAGTGATCAGAAACCAAATTCTAGATTCTGAGGTCTCCATCACCCCTCTTAATCCCCGACAACAATCGCTCCAGGTGACGAGATTTCTGCATGGAGGCCCATGGGAAATACATAAACGTGAGAAGGAAGGCCAGAGCTTCTCAGAGGTCCCAGGCACAGATCATGCTGCTGGCCCTGGCAACACAAGGAGCTGGGAACAGTACAGGGACTCTCAAGAGCCCACTATGGTGGAGCACACTGTGGACTGGATGGAGTAGGGTGCACGGTGGGAAGAGCAAGGGGGCTACTCACGCTGTCATTGCTTCCTTTGTTGTCCTCGTACTTGGTCTCTATGTGAATGGAGAACTTCGGCAGAAAGGAACACTATGGGAAAAGAGAAAGATTTCATCAGCATACCCATTTTCCTCTCTTCACATCTTGAGCTTAGCCTCTGGATGCTCTCATGACCTTGTGGTTGCAACCAGTGCTGCAATTCCACAATCAGAGATGTTAAGACATTGAATCCATATCCAAATGTAAGGAAAGCCACCTTTGGCAATGTGAACACAATCTGACTCAAGGATCCAGGCCAGAGAGAATAACTAAGCAATAAGACAAGTTAGTGAAGAGGACATTTCCCAAAGGAATATGTTCTGTGAGTCTGACCACAGGCTCTAGCAAAGCGACCCCCCGAAAGAGAGACAGTTCCAGTTGTGGGCTTCTGCTCTCCTTTAGGGAGCAGCTGCCACTTCTGGATACCTTTGGGCCAGCCTTAACCAATTATATAAATATTCATATAAAGCTAAAGGTGGCAGAGTAGAGCTTCATGGTTATAAATTACTGAAGTCAGACAGACATGGCTTTTAGTTTTGAGTTTATCACTCAAAAGCCAAGTGACTTTGGACAAGTCATTGAACTTATCTGAACCCCAGCAATACGGACACAGAGACAGTAACGATTACCTAACAGTGACATTGTGAGGGTTAAATGAAATCATGTGCATAAAACCTATCAGTGCTGGGTATCGAACAAACATTTAACAAATCAGTATGAGGCTGCCGGTGAACTTGACCTGAAAGGCAGGCTTTCTTTTTGCCAGCATGGAGGAAAAACTCCAAATGCACACCACCCTGACATTTCCATTTCACTGAGCTCATTTCACTTACTCAGGAGACTAAGGGTTAGGGTAGCCTGAGAAAGGGATTTTGATGGAGGTTGATGTGGCCTTCTTCCTGCTGATACTGAGCTGGACATGAACCTTTCTAAACTCCAGAGATGGGACTGGAGACTACTGGCTAAAAGAACCCAGCAACTCCACTGGGAACCGCAGATGCTGGAGGAGTGAGGCTCACGTCCACAGTCCCAAGAGGCTGGCTCCTTTATTTATCTATCTAACATACACAGAGCACATATTCTACACCTGGCACTGGTCTCAGCGCTTCCAAGTTCTAATTTATGTATTCCTTCTAACCATCCCATGATATAGGAACTATTACCATCATCCCTGTTTCTTTTTAAAATTGGAATATAATTGCTTTACAGTGTTAAATTTCTGCTGTATAACAGCATGAATCAGCCATATGTATACATATATTCCCTCCTTCTTCAGTCTCCCCTCAACCTCTCACCCCCAATCCATTCCTCTAGGTCATTATGGAGCACTGAGCTGAGCTCCCTCTGCTACACAGCAGCTTCCAAGTAGCTATCTATTTTAAACATAGTAGTGTTCATGTGCCAATGCTACTTTCTCAATTCATCCTCTCAACCGTGTCCACAAATCTGTTCTCTGTCTGCACCTCATGCTCCTGCCCTGCAAATAGGTTCCTCAGTACCATTTTTCTGGATTTCATACATATGCTTTAGTATATATTATTTGTTTTTCTGTTCCTGACTTACTTCATTCTGTGTGACAGGCTCAACTTTCACCTGCCTCACTACAACTGACTCAGTTTCAGTTCTTTTTATGGCTGAATAAATAGTCCCTTGTATATATGTACCACATCTTCTTTATTCATTCTTTGGTCAATAGACATCTAGGTTGTTTCCATGTCCTAGCTATTCGTTAAGTACATGGCCCACAATCACTCAGCTAGTAAAATCAGGAATGGAAGTCTGGTGGCCTGGTCAGTGTTCATATTCTTTTTAAAAAATATTTATTTATTTACTTGCTTATTTTTGGATCTTCTGGGTCTTCATTGCTATGTGTGGGCCTTCTCTAGCTGCAAGTGGGGACTACTCTCTGGTTGGGGTGCACAGGCTTCTCATTGAGGTGAATCTTCTCTTGTTGCAGAGCACAGGTTCATGGATGTCAGTAATTGCTACATGCGGGCTCAGTAGCTGTAGTGTATGGACCTAGCCGCCCGCGCATGTGAGATCTTCCAGGACCAGGGATCGAACTCGTGTCTCTTGCATAAAAGGCAGATTCTTAATCCCCCCTAAATACTGGACCACTGAAAATTTCTCCTTTATTTATCTATCTAACATACACAGAGCACATTTGGCACTGGTCTCAGCGCTTCCAAGTTCTAATTTATGTATTCCTTCTAACCATCCCATGATATAGGAACTATTACCATCATCCCTGTTTCTTTTTAAAATTGGAATATAATTGCTTTACAGTGTTAAATTTCTGCTGTATAACAGCATGAATCAGCCATATGTATACATATATTCCCTCCTTCTTCAGTCTCCCCTCAACCTCTCACCCCCAATCCATTCCTCTAGGTCATTATGGAGCACTGAGCTGAGCTCCCTCTGCTACACAGCAGCTTCCAAGTAGCTATCTATTTTAAACATAGTAGTGTTCATGTGCCAATGCTACTTTCTCAATTCATCCTCTCAACCGTGTCCACAAATCTGTTCTCTGTCTGCACCTCATGCTCCTGCCCTGCAAATAGGTTCCTCAGTACCATTTTTCTGGATTTCATACATATGCTTTAGTATATATTATTTGTTTTTCTGTTCCTGACTTACTTCATTCTGTGTGACAGGCTCAACTTTCACCTGCCTCACTACAACTGACTCAGTTTCAGTTCTTTTTATGGCTGAATAAATAGTCCCTTGTATATATGTACCACATCTTCTTTATTCATTCTTTGGTCAATAGACATCTAGGTTGTTTCCATGTCCTAGCTATTCGTTAAGTACATGGCCCACAATCACTCAGCTAGTAAAATCAGGAATGGAAGTCTGGTGGCCTGGTCAGTGTTCATATTCTTTTTTAAAAAATATTTATTTATTTACTTGCTTATTTTTGGATCTTCTGGGTCTTCATTGCTATGTGTGGGCCTTCTCTAGCTGCAAGTGGGGACTACTCTCTGGTTGGGGTGCACAGGCTTCTCATTGAGGTGAATCTTCTCTTGTTGCAGAGCACAGGTTCATGGATGTCAGTAATTGCTACATGCGGGCTCAGTAGCTGTAGTGTATGGACCTAGCCGCCCCGCGGCATGTGAGATCTTCCAGGACCAGGGATCGAACTCGTGTCTCTTGCATAAAAAGGCAGATTCTTAATCACTGGACCACCAGGGAAGCCCAGTGTCCATATTCTTAATGACGGCGCCACTGTTTCTCAGCATGGGATCTCTGAACCTGTATCAGTCGAACCCTGGAACTTCTCAGAAAGGCAAAATCTTGGAGCCAACCCCAGACCCACCGAATCAGAAACTCTAGGGATGGGGCTCACGCATTTTTGTTTAACCAGCCTTCTATGCCGATACAGGTTTCAGTTGGAAAATCACCCCATTATACCATGCAGGGGAAAGAAAGAGAGAGGATGCATTATCTAAAATCCTGAGGTCCACAATACACACCCTCACCTGACTCGGTCACCCCATGGCGGCTGTGATCCCCTTTCAGCCCCACTGAGAACCACCTTGCTCCTAAGTGGCAACTCTGCAAGAAAGTGGAGGCCTTAGACATGCCATTGATAATTCTCCTGACATCACATGTCTGTGTTCATTCAGCGTTCATCTGTCTTAATCTGAGTGAAACAAGCAAGCTGAACCGTGACTAAGGAAACATGGAAACAATCAATCCCAGTAATTGCCTTTATGGAGAACGAAGCCCTGTGATCATTCATTAACACCTTCTTTGCTGTCTCCTCTCAAACCTCTCACTGCACCACTGCTGCCCTCACACTCACACCCAGGGAGATCCAAGGAGGGGGCACCTATAGTGAATCAAGATGGAGCGGCTCAGAGCCCCACCACAGAGCTCTCCATTGACACGTGAACTTGAGGACATGAACCTGCAGAGGCCCTTTTAAAAATAACAAGCTTCAGGTGAACCAATCTGTCCTTGTTAACCCACAATTCATTAGGCTCAATCCAACGTGTGCACAGTCCCAGCGAGCAAGAGAACAGAGCTGTCCAGAGTGGGGATGTGGGTCTAGGTGCATCAGAGTGGAACCCACAAGGAGTTTTTATTGGCTGAATCTCTAAACCACTTAACTAAGGTCAAACAAGTGAACTTTAGCATTTGGGTATCAAACCCAAAATACGAAATGCAAAACTCTTAGGCAAATAAACAGATGTTGTTATTTCTGAGTCAAGGGACTTAGGTTATTTTCATGTCAGAATGGCAACCCTGCAAGAAACTCCAAGTGCACTTAGTCTGGGCGAGGCAGTGGGAGGACCCTGGTCAGACAGGCCAGACCCAGGATGCTCCACTCTAACTCCTTCAGCAGTGGCTGGGATGGATAATCCCCTTAGGATATCTGATGGCCGATTCTCAGAGCCTTGGAGTATGTGTTGTCTCATGTTAGAATCAGAAGTATGTCTGGCTCAGGGCGTTCTTGACACTGTCACTAAAATCCTTCTGGACAGATGTGCATCTTGAGATAAACTCCTGCTTATCCCAAGCAGGTTAGTTTCCCTCAAAATCCAGCCCTCTAACCCTGGTTGAGCCTGAACTGTTGAGTAAGGCTTTTTTCCCTTTCTCCCTTGCCGGCTCCCCATGGTATGTCACCACTAAAGTTATCTTGAGCCCCTTTCCTTCTCAAGACCCCGTGCGTGCTTGGCTTCCTCTTCCTCCCTGGCAGATGGTAATTTTGATTCAGAGTTTAATAAGGCCACAGGCTACAGGACAGAAAGCATCTACATCTCCCCTCTCCTCACCAGTCGCAAATCTTCTGCTTCTTTATGCTGTTTCCTAGTCTTCATGAATCACAGAAAGAGACTGCCCTCTTTATCCCAATGGAAAAAACTAATATAATGATCAGAACTGAGACACAGGAGTCATCAGACCTGAGATGTATCGACTTGGGCCAATTATTTTCCCATCCCCAGCGGGGACAGTCTTTCTCTACTCTGTAGGCGTGCTGAGAAGATAAATGAGAGTCATTCAGGTAAACCCGGCACAGTGCCTGGCACAGAGTAGGTGCATGGTTACAGATATTTGTAAGTTTCTTCTCTGGAAACTTGTTTAATTGATTATTTGCATTTTCTCCCTGCTTTCTTCCTATTGCCTAAAAGTATAATTAAAAGTGTCATACTCTTAAAAAACAAACAAGCATCAAATTCCCTCCGTTTTGTTTCTTCCTTGATCTAAAACCAATCCCACTCCTCCTTTCTTCACAATCAAACTCAAAAACAAATAGATGTTGCAAATAAACAGATGTTGTTATTTCTGAGTCAAGGGACTTAGGTTATTTTCATGTCAGAATGGCAACCCTGCAAGAAACTCCAAGTGCACTTAGTCTGGGCGAGGCAGTGGGAGGACCCTGGTCAGACAGGCCAGACCCAGGATGCTCCACTCTAACTCCTTCAGCAGTGGCTGGGATGGATAATCCTTAGGATATCTGGTGGCCGATTCTCAGAGCCTTGGAGTATGTGTTGTCTCATGTTAGAATCAGAAGTATGTCTGGCTCAGGGCGTTCTTGACACTGTCACTAAAATCCTTCTGGACAGATGTGCATCTTGAGATAAACTCCTGCTTATCCCAAGCAGGTTAGTTTCCCTCAAAATCCAGCCCTCTAACCCTGGTTGAGCCTGAACTGTTGAGTAAGGCTTTTTTCCCTTTCTCCCTTGCCGGCTCCCCATGGTATGTCACCACTAAAGTTATCTTGAGCCCCTTTCCTTCTCAAGACCCCGTGCGTGCTTGGCTTCCTCTTCCTCCCTGGCAGATGGTAATTTTGATTCAGAGTTTAATAAGGCCACAGGCTACAGGACAGAAAGCATCTACATCTCCCCTCTCCTCACCAGTCGCAAATCTTCTGCTTCTTTATGCTGTTTCCTAGTCTTCATGAATCACAGAAAGAGACTGCCCTCTTTATCCCAATGGAAAAAACTAATATAATGATCAGAACTGAGACACAGGAGTCATCAGACCTGAGATGTATCGACTTGGGCCAATTATTTTCCCATCCCCAGCGGGGACAGTCTTTCTCTACTCTGTAGGCGTGCTGAGAAGATAAATGAGAGTCATTCAGGTAAACCCGGCACAGTGCCTGGCACAGAGTAGGTGCATGGTTACAGATATTTGTAAGTTTCTTCTCTGGAAACTTGTTTAATTGATTATTTGCATTTTCTCCCTGCTTTCTTCCTATTGCCTAAAAGTATAATTAAAAGTGTCATACTCTTAAAAAACAAACAAGCATCAAATTCCCTCCGTTTTGTTTCTTCCTTGATCTAAAACCAATCCCACTCCTCCTTTCTTCACAATCAAACTCAAAATCAAATAGCTGATCCTTGTTGGCTCTACTTTTTCACCTCCTACCTTTTTTCTCAAGCAACACACTATGGTATGGAAACGACTGATTATCAGAGAATCTTTCCAAAAGAAGCACTGTTTCTCCATCTACACCCTGTAGGTCTCCCTTCACTGTTGTGTGTGTGTATTAAGTTGCTTCAGTCATGTCTGATTCTGCGACCTCATGGTATTGCCTGCCAGGCTCCTCTGTCCATGGGATTCTCCCAGCAAGAATACTGGAGTGGGTTGCCATATCCTCCTCCAGGGGATCTTCCCGCACTACAGGCGGGTTCTTTACCACTAGTGCCACCTGGGGAAGCCCGCAGTGTTCTACATGAATAAGAGATTCCCCCTGTGACTGCAGCTCCTTCCCAGCCTTCTCTTCCCTCCTCTGTTGCTTCACTGAAGCTGGCCCCTTAGGATCTGCCCTCCACCCTATTTACCAAGTGATCTCATCTGTCCTGACTTTTCCATCACTTGTTTTTATGAATCCTCCCAAACTGACATCTCTCACCTCAGCTGCCCTTTACACATGTCCAGCTGCCCAGTGGCCGTCCCCAACAAGGCTCCTCTAGGCACACCAAACTTGAAATGTCCACACTGAATCTGAATGCTCTTCTGCACTGTATGGGCTGTCAAATTACCATGAACCTGGTGGCTTAAGGTGAAAGAAATGTATCCTAGTCTTCATGAATCACAGAAAGAGACTGCCCTCTTTATCCCAATGGAAAAACTAATATAATGATCAGAACTGAGACACAGGAGTCATCAGACCTGAGATGTATCGACTTGGGCCAATTATTTTCCCATCCCCAGCGGGGACAGTCTTTCTCTACTCTGTAGGCGTGCTGAGAAGATAAATGAGAGTCATTCAGGTAAACCCGGCACAGTGCCTGGCACAGAGTAGGTGCATGGTTACAGATATTTGTAAGTTTCTTCTCTGGAAACTTGTTTAATTGATTATTTGCATTTTCTCCCTGCTTTCTTCCTATTGCCTAAAAGTATAATTAAAAGTGTCATACTCTTAAAAAACAAACAAGCATCAAATTCCCTCCGTTTTGTTTCTTCCTTGATCTAAAACCAATCCCACTCCTCCTTTCTTCACAATCAAACTCAAAATCAAATAGCTGATCCTTGTTGGCTCTACTTTTTCACCTCCTACCTTTTTTCTCAAGCAACACACTATGGTATGGAAACGACTGATTATCAGAGAATCTTTCCAAAAGAAGCACTGTTTCTCCATCTACACCCTGTAGGTCTCCCTTCACTGTTGTGTGTGTGTATTAAGTTGCTTCAGTCATGTCTGATTCTGCGACCTCATGGTATTGCCTGCCAGGCTCCTCTGTCCATGGGATTCTCCCAGCAAGAATACTGGAGTGGGTTGCCATATCCTCCTCCAGGGGATCTTCCCGCACTACAGGCGGGTTCTTTACCACTAGTGCCACCTGGGGAAGCCCGCAGTGTTCTACATGAATAAGAGATTCCCCCTGTGACTGCAGCTCCTTCCCAGCCTTCTCTTCCCTCCTCTGTTGCTTCACTGAAGCTGGCCCCTTAGGATCTGCCCTCCACCCTATTTACCAAGTGATCTCATCTGTCCTGACTTTTCCATCACTTGTTTTTATGAATCCTCCCAAACTGACATCTCTCACCTCAGCTGCCCTTTACACATGTCCAGCTGCCCAGTGGCCGTCCCCAACAAGGCTCCTCTAGGCACACCAAACTTGAAATGTCCACACTGAATCTGAATGCTCTTCTGCACTGTATGGGCTGTCAAATTACCATGAACCTGGTGGCTTAAGGTGAAAGAAATGTATCCTTTCCGGGTCCTAGAGTCTGAAATTGTACTGAGTCTGAAATTAAGGTGCTGGCCATGTTGCACTCCCTCTGAAGGCTCTAGGGAAGCACTATTCCTCAACTCTTCCAGCTCCTGGGCTCCTTAGTCTGTGGCTGCAACTCCAATCTCTGCCTCTGTCTACCCGACCCCCTTCTTTCCACCATATGTCTCCTCTTATAAGACATCAGTTATTGGATTTAGCCCACTTTACATCTAGTGTGATTCCATTTCTCATCTCAAGGTCCGTAACCAATCACCAGCAAAGACCCTATTCCCAAATAAGGTCACACTTGAGGTTCCGGTGAACATGAATACTGAGGGGGGACATATTCCACCTACTATTTAATACACTCTCCCACCACAACCAGTGACCTCCTCAGTCCTGCTGTCTCCGTTTCTCTCCCTAAGGGGAAGATCTGGAGCCTTCTGCATCTGACCTGAATCTTCTTTTCTGGCTTTGCACAGTATTCATTCATCCATGTCGCCTTCTCTGAAACACTTCTGGCTGCCACGCTTTTTTTGCCCACAATGCCCTCAGCCTGACATTTCCTTCCCAAATTTTAGCATCTCAAACAGCACTTCAGCATGATAATCCTGTGCATACAGAGAGTATCCTGTTTGCATCTTTGTCACAGCACTTATCTCCTTTTCCATCACCACCATCAGCTGTCTACATGTCTGGCTCACCAATCAGATGATGAGCCATCTATTTCAAACTTTCGCAGGATCCCTCCTCCATCCCACTCACTGTCTACATGTTGGTCACCAATCAGATGATGAGCTCCACTGAAGCTGGCCCCTTAGGATCTGCCCTCCACCCTATTTACCAAGTGATCTCATCTGTCCTGACTTTTCCATCACTTGTTTTTATGAATCCTCCCAAACTGACATCTCTCACCTCAGCTGCCCTTTACACATGTCCAGCTGCCCAGTGGCCGTCCCCAACAAGGCTCCTCTAGGCACACCAAACTTGAAATGTCCACACTGAATCTGAATGCTCTTCTGCACTGTATGGGCTGTCAAATTACCATGAACCTGGTGGCTTAAGGTGAAAGAAATGTATCCTTTCCGGGTCCTAGAGTCTGAAATTGTACTGAGTCTGAAATTAAGGTGCTGGCCATGTTGCACTCCCTCTGAAGGCTCTAGGGAAGCACTATTCCTCAACTCTTCCAGCTCCTGGGCTCCTTAGTCTGTGGCTGCAACTCCAATCTCTGCCTCTGTCTACACGTCACCTTCTTCCCTCCATATGTCTCCTCTTATAAGACATCAGTTATTGGATTTAGCCCACTTTACATCTAGTGTGATTCCATTTCTCATCTCAAGGTCCGTAACCAATCACCAGCAAAGACCCTATTCCCAAATAAGGTCACACTTGAGGTTCCGGTGAACATGAATACTGAGGGGGGACATATTCCACCTACTATTTAATACACTCTCCCACCACAACCAGTGACCTCCTCAGTCCTGCTGTCTCCGTTTCTCTCCCTAAGGGGAAGATCTGGAGCCTTCTGCATCTGACCTGAATCTTCTTTTCTGGCTTTGCACAGTATTCATTCATCCATGTCGCCTTCTCTGAAACACTTCTGGCTGCCACGCTTTTTTTGCCCACAATGCCCTCAGCCTGACATTTCCTTCCCAAATTTTAGCATCTCAAACAGCACTTCAGCATGATAATCCTGTGCATACAGAGAGTATCCTGTTTGCATCTTTGTCACAGCACTTATCTCCTTTTCCATCACCACCATCAGCTGTCTACATGTCTGGCTCACCAATCAGATGATGAGCTCCATCATCTATTCTGGCAATACTATTTCAGCAGGAGGATCCCTCCTCTACATCCCGCTGCCATTAGGAATGGGGTGAGTCACTGTCCCCCTGCTTATTCAGGCATCAAAGCATCTACTTTACCTTTAATTTGCCTGTGCCTGCTGTCTGTGATAAAGGGCTTTGCTCCAGCTGGAAAAATACCACTTAACCTAGTCATTCTCAAATATTCAGGGGGTGGAGAAGGGAGCACCCTACCTTCCAGTCCTGGACTTTCTCAAATATATGCTATCCCCTAGAGACTTGGACACATTTCCTAGAATGAGGGGGATTCCATATCACTGAAGGAACTGTCAGAAGTGTGGGAGCATAAAAAAAGTTGGGAATCCTGACCAAACCAAACGGCTGCCTGATACAGGAAGAGAGACATCAGGAGTGTCACCCGCTGGCTAAAACTGTCTAAGGGACTCAGAACACTCCTATGCTCTCCACGTCATTTGGTAGGCCCACAGCAACATGGTTGTTGTTGTTTAGTCACTAAGTTGTGTCCAGTTCTTTGTGACTCCATGGCCTGCAGCATGCCAGGCTCTCCTGTTCTTCACCAACTCCTGGAGTTTGCTCAGATTCATGTCCATTGAGTCGGCGATGCTTTCTAACATCTCATCCTCATGCTTTCTAACATCTGCCACTCGACTCTCTTTTTGCCTTCACTCTTTCCTAGCATCATGAAGAAAGACTAAAATACCCACAGTAGACAGAGTTCTAAGATGGCCTCCAAGATTCCCAGCCCCTGGTATAACCTTGCACACTCTGTATAATCCCTCCCCTTAAGTGTGGACAAGACCTGTGAATATATGAGATACTCTTCTGATTAGGATTACTATGATGATCAGATTATGTCATGTTATAGACTTCTTCTTAGAAGCAGGTTTTTTCTTTTAGTCTTTTTTTGGCTATGCTGGGTCTTCCTGATGTGCCTGAGCTTTCTCTAGTTGAGGCGAGTGGGGACTACCCTTCACTGTGGTGTGCGGGCTTCCCTTATTGTGGAGTACAGGCTCCAGGATGTGTGAGCCTCAGAAGTTGTAGCTCTTGGGCTTAGATGCTCCAAAGCATATACAATCTTCTCAGACCAGGGATCAAACCCACCTGCATTGACAGGTGGACTCTTATCCACTGTACCACCAGAGAAGTCTGAAGCAGGTTGGTTTTGAGGAAGTCAGCTGCCATGTTCTGAGACTTGAGGCTTGAGTCTGAGGGAGGTCTCTAAGAGCCAAGAGTGAGCTCTCTAGAGCCAACAACTAGAAAACCAGACTTCAGTCCCTAAAAAAAAACCGACAAGGAAAGTCCTGGACTTTCTCAAATATATGCTATCCCCTAGAGACTTGGACACATTTCCTAGAATGAGGGGGATTCCATATCACTGAAGGAACTGTCAGAAGTGTGGGAGCATAAAAAAAGTTGGGAATCCTGACCAAACCAAACGGCTGCCTGATACAGGAAGAGAGACATCAGGAGTGTCACCCGCTGGCTAAAACTGTCTAAGGGACTCAGAACACTCCTATGCTCTCCACGTCATTTGGTAGGCCCACAGCAACATGGTTGTTGTTGTTTAGTCACTAAGTTGTGTCCAGTTCTTTGTGACTCCATGGCCTGCAGCATGCCAGGCTCTCCTGTTCTTCACCAACTCCTGGAGTTTGCTCAGATTCATGTCCATTGAGTCGGCGATGCTTTCTAACATCTCATCCTCATGCTTTCTAACATCTGCCACTCGACTCTCTTTTTGCCTTCACTCTTTCCTAGCATCATGAAGAAAGACTAAAATACCCACAGTAGACAGAGTTCTAAGATGGCCTCCAAGATTCCCAGCCCCTGGTATAACCTTGCACACTCTGTATAATCCCTCCCCTTAAGTGTGGACAAGACCTGTGAATATATGAGATACTCTTCTGATTAGGATTACTATGATGATCAGATTATGTCATGTTATAGACTTCTTCTTAGAAGCAGGTTTTTCTTTTAGTCTTTTTTTGGCTATGCTGGGTCTTCCTGATGTGCCTGAGCTTTCTCTAGTTGAGGCGAGTGGGGACTACCCTTCACTGTGGTGTGCGGGCTTCCCTTATTGTGGAGTACAGGCTCCAGGATGTGTGAGCCTCAGAAGTTGTAGCTCTTGGGCTTAGATGCTCCAAAGCATATACAATCTTCTCAGACCAGGGATCAAACCCACCTGCATTGACAGGTGGACTCTTATCCACTGTACCACCAGAGAAGTCTGAAGCAGGTTGGTTTTGAGGAAGTCAGCTGCCATGTTCTGAGACTTGAGGCTTGAGTCTGAGGGAGGTCTCTAAGAGCCAAGAGTGAGCTCTCTAGAGCCAACAACTAGAAAACCAGACTTCAGTCCTACAACCACAAGGAATGGAATTCTGCCAAAAAACAAGAGGCTTGGAAAAGGACCTTGAGACTCAGATGACACTGAAACCATGGCTGAGACCTTGATTTCTCAAGACTGATGGAACTCTGAACCAAGAACTCAGGTATCCTGAGCCCCAGTGGAACCTCTGAGAAGATAAATTTGTGATACTTTAAGTCACTAAGTTTGTGGGGCATTTATTATATAGCAATAGAAAACTAATATAGGGCTTCCCTGGTGGTCCAATGGGTAAAGACACCACCTTGAAGTGCAAGGGGTGCCGGTTCAATCCCTGGCCTGGGAAGATCCCATGTGCCGCGGAGCGGCTGGACCTATGTGTCCAACTACTGAGCCAGAGCTCTGGAGCACGTGCGCCCAGAGCCAGTGCTCTGCAACGAGGAACGCCGCTGTGATGTGAGGCCCGCACAGGCCAAAGAACAAAGATAAATGAATGAAACATCAATAGAGGCGGCCAGAAAAAGAACAAAAAAAGAGAAAACTAATAGGACACCCAACCTTAAGAATCTAACTATTGCTTCCTTTCCAAATCACCCATTTGGATCTCATCTGAGTGAAGTGTCACTGACTTTGAGGTCTCAACGTGTCTAGGGAAATGAGATGGGAAATTTGTACTCTTTCTAACTTAGTTCCACCTGTGATGCTGTCAACCCTGTCACTGATCACTGCCAGTTGCCCTGGGTGATATTTATTAGGAGCTGATGCCACGAAACTTGCCACTAACAGGTGCCCAGATGCAACAGTGTGCACCTAGTCCACAGGGGGCAAGTATGGCTGTTCAGTTGAAAGAATACAGGTTTTGGAGTGAAAACAACCTTTAATTCAAATCTTGGCTACTTTTCACACAGACTTTGGGCAGATTCCTTAATCACTCTGAGCTTAAGTTTTCTTGTCTGTAAAATGGACATGATATCATCCTCTTTAATGTCCAAGGCCAGGCAGTGTCTGGCTGAACAGATACCTCCGAGATGTCAGTGTGCCTCATTTTGTTCCAGACTAGATGAGGAATATACAGAGCTGGTATGTGTGGAGGTGGGACCCTCCACTGTGGATGTGTAAGGAGTCTGGGGACCTGATTTCAACAACTAGAAAACCAGACTTCAGTCCTACAACCACAAGGAATGGAATTCTGCCAAAAAACAAGAGGCTTGGAAAAGGACCTTGAGACTCAGATGACACTGAAACCATGGCTGAGACCTTGATTTCTCAAGACTGATGGAACTCTGAACCAAGAACTCAGGTATCCTGAGCCCCAGTGGAACCTCTGAGAAGATAAATTTGTGATACTTTAAGTCACTAAGTTTGTGGGGCATTTATTATATAGCAATAGAAAACTAATATAGGGCTTCCCTGGTGGTCCAATGGGTAAAGACACCACCTTGAAGTGCAAGGGGTGCCGGTTCAATCCCTGGCCTGGGAAGATCCCATGTGCCGCGGAGCGGCTGGACCTATGTGTCCAACTACTGAGCCAGAGCTCTGGAGCACGTGCGCCCAGAGCCAGTGCTCTGCAACGAGGAACGCCGCTGTGATGTGAGGCCCGCACAGGCCAAAGAACAAAGATAAATGAATGAAACATCAATAGAGGCGGCCAGAAAAAGAACAAAAAAAGAGAAAACTAATAGGACACCCAACCTTAAGAATCTAACTATTGCTTCCTTTCCAAATCACCCATTTGGATCTCATCTGAGTGAAGTGTCACTGACTTTGAGGTCTCAACGTGTCTAGGGAAATGAGATGGGAAATTTGTACTCTTTCTAACTTAGTTCCACCTGTGATGCTGTCAACCCTGTCACTGATCACTGCCAGTTGCCCTGGGTGATATTTATTAGGAGCTGATGCCACGAAACTTGCCACTAACAGGTGCCCAGATGCAACAGTGTGCACCTAGTCCACAGGGGGCAAGTATGGCTGTTCAGTTGAAAGAATACAGGTTTTGGAGTGAAAACAACCTTTAATTCAAATCTTGGCTACTTTTCACACAGACTTTGGGCAGATTCCTTAATCACTCTGAGCTTAAGTTTTCTTGTCTGTAAAATGGACATGATATCATCCTCTTTAATGTCCAAGGCCAGGCAGTGTCTGGCTGAACAGATACCTCCGAGATGTCAGTGTGCCTCATTGTTCCCCTCTCCAAGAAATCCTCCAGACTAGATGAGGAATATACAGAGCTGGTATGTGTGGAGGTGGGACCCTCCACTGTGGATGTGTAAGGATGCCCTGGGAGGTTGTGCACTGGCTGAAGTGGCAGCAACAGGAGAACAAATGCTTGGTCCTTCCCCTGACTGCTAAGCCATGGAGCAGACTTGGGTCCTTCCAGCCTTGCTCCGTCCCCTAACTTGCTGTGTTTTGAGGACACATCATCGCATCTATCCTCTTTCCTGTCCTCCTTTTCCTAAAGCAGCTCCTCTTTCCGCACAGGGCCCCTTTCCTTTCACCTCTTCTCAGACTTCCTTGACCCCTTTGCCAATTTCACACAGGGAAACAAGAATACTACCAGAATCTCCAGGAGCTTTCTTCTTTCCTAGATCTAAAGGCTTTATGCCTGCTGGTTCACTTAGCCTTATTTTAAAAAATGAGGTTCAGAGAAGTTAAGAAATAGTATCAAAAGACCCCAATTGGGAGCCACATGGGGTCCCATGAGATAAGCCTGCCTACAGGCAGGGGGTTGGGGCAGTGACGGCAGAGCGGCACGATGAAGCAGAGAGAGGGGCCATGCAGTGCCCTCCTCCCCACAGCCTAGGGCATGCTGTGAGTCATTTCAGCCCCTTTTTCTGTCTGCTTCCTCCCCTGGGCCCATTCAAGATCTGGAACCTTCTCTGTCATGAAAAATCTTTTTCTTTCTTTTATTGACTAGAAAAGCAGCTTGCCCAGAGGATCATAACAAATATTCACTTTATTAGATCCAGGGTTTATTTTGCTCCTAACTCCCTAAAAATAACACAGGTATCACAAAGAAATCAGGGAAAGAATGAAAAAGATCTCCTGTCATCTCCTAGCTTAGATCCTTCCAAGCCAGACAAGCCTTACTAGTATTGCTCTCTTCTGCTCCCTGCCAGGACCAACTTCCTTTATATCCAGCATCTGAGCATCATTAATTTGCCTTCCAAACACAATGTCATCCATTAGAATGAACCTCTCATTGCAAAGTGATCATCAGGTAGCTGTTGAAAGGATACCTCCGAGATGTCAGTGTGCCTCATTGTTCCTCTCCAAGAAATCCTCCATACTAGATGAGGAATATACAGAGCTGGTATGTGTGGAGGTGGGACCCTCCACTGTGGATGTGTAAGGATGCCCTGGGAGGTTGTGCACTGGCTGAAGTGGCAGCAACAGGAGAACAAATGCTTGGTCCTTCCCCTGACTGCTAAGCCATGGAGCAGACTTGGGTCCTTCCAGCCTTGCTCCGTCCCCTAACTTGCTGTGTTTTGAGGACACATCATCGCATCTATCCTCTTTCCTGTCCTCCTTTTCCTAAAGCAGCTCCTCTTTCCGCACAGGGCCCCTTTCCTTTCACCTCTTCTCAGACTTCCTTGACCCCTTTGCCAATTTCACACAGGGAAACAAGAATACTACCAGAATCTCCAGGAGCTTTCTTCTTTCCTAGATCTAAAGGCTTTATGCCTGCTGGTTCACTTAGCCTTATTTTAAAAACTGAGGTTCAGAGAAGTTAAGAAATAGTATCAAAAGACCCCAATTGGGAGCCACATGGGGTCCCATGAGATAAGCCTGCCTACAGGCAGGGGGTTGGGGCAGTGACGGCAGAGCGGCACGATGAAGCAGAGAGAGGGGCCATGCAGTGCCCTCCTCCCCACAGCCTAGGGCATGCTGTGAGTCATTTCAGCCCCTTTTTCTGTCTGCTTCCTCCCCTGGGCCCATTCAAGATCTGGAACCTTCTCTGTCATGAAAAATCTTTTTCTTTCTTTTATTGACTAGAAAAGCAGCTTGCCCAGAGGATCATAACAAATATTCACTTTATTAGATCCAGGGTTTATTTTGCTCCTAACTCCCTAAAAATAACACAGGTATCACAAAGAAATCAGGGAAAGAATGAAAAAGATCTCCTGTCATCTCCTAGCTTAGATCCTTCCAAGCCAGACAAGCCTTACTAGTATTGCTCTCTTCTGCTCCCTGCCAGGACCAACTTCCTTTATATCCAGCATCTGAGCATCATTAATTTGCCTTCCAAACACAATGTCATCCATTAGAATGAACCTCTCATTGCAAAGTGATCATCAGGTAGCTGTGAAATCTCCACCACCTAAAACCGAAAAGGCAGGAAAGTGATGATGTCCTCTGCTGAACATTAAACACAGGTACTTGGGTCTCTTGGAAGTGATGGGAAATCTGCAGTCAGGAAAAAGAATGCCAGGAAAGACGAGTGAAGTACCCGGGCCCCCTGCAAGAAGGATTTCCAGACACAGACACACCTAGGCTCAATGTTGGGAAAGGAAAGCAGCATATGCAAACTGCACAGCAGAGCTGAATTTTCAATTCACTACAGACATGCTTTGGAAAAATGAAAGAGCTATTTTTAGTCCAGTGATTGATAAGGGTTTCTATAGCAATAAGAATCACTTACGAGAAGGAAACTGAATGTAAGCAAGCCTTAAAGTGAAAGGGGCAAGCACACTGGAAATTTTACAGTCAGTTTCTGGGTGATGCTGGGGGCCTAGCTGCAGTGTCCACACCGGCCCAGGGGGAGAGAAGGGATGGTGGTTGTAGAGAATGGGCCAGGGAGACAAGTCTGAGGCTCTCTGGGGGCTCTGCACTTTAAAAACATGCAGTGGCAAAACTTCTGGAAGACCTGCATCATCTACTTTGAGAACATCATTACTGCCACACAATACTCCAAGCACACCCAGTGCATATGGTAGAAACTGTGAGCTAAGGGGTACTAATCCCTCCCCATACCAGGGAAGCAAAAATCATATTCTAAAACTTAACCTCATGCACGCTTGTTGAAAACAGATCCCAGACTCCTCTCCTAAGGACTTGATATCAGAAAGTTGATGCAGTCCCAGAGTCCACACCTGAACCTAGAACTTGATTTTTCTTTTCTTTTTAAAAATAGTTTTATTCACACCCCATCTTACACACTCATTTCAAGTGTACAGATCAGTGATTCTTAGTCTATTCAAAGAACTGTGCAATCATAACCACTACCTAATTTTATACCATTTCATCACCCTAAATAGAAGCCCCATGCCCATTAGCAGTCTCTCCCACCTCTTTCCCTACTTCATGCCTGAAGCAGCCACCAATCTACTTTCTATCTCTGATGTGTCTATTCTGGGCATTCATACAAATGGAGTCATATAATATGTGGCCTTTTGTGTCTGGATTCTCTCAGCCTCCTTTTTATGGCAGAATAATATTTCATTGTAGGGATATACCATTTTAAAAAAAAATTTTATTTTACTGTTTACTTTTACAGAGTTTTGTTGTTTACAGATATGAATGATGCCAGATGGGCTATACCATTTTAAATGTACCCATTCATCAGTTGATGGATACTTGTGTCCACTATTTGGCTTTTATGAACGACATTTCCATGGACAAATTCTTGTAGATGTTTTGTGTGAACATATGTTTTTGTTTCTCTTGGGTGTATACTTCGAGTGGAACTGTTGGTCATATGGTTATGTTTGACTTTTAGAGGAACTGCCAGATGGTTTCCCAAAGTGGCTGCACCATCTTGCACTCCCACTAGTAGTGACTGAGAGTGCCAGGCTCTCCATATTCTTGTCAGTACTTATAACTACCCAGTGTTTCTGTTTCTCTATCCCAGGAAGGTCTACAGTAACTCTGGGTCAAAATGATGATCCCAGGTAACCAATCCCCAGTCCAATCTGAGATACCAGATGTGATTCAACACTAAGGTAGTAATAACAAAAGCATGAGTACTGTACTATCATTAGGTACTGTCCCAAGTGTCTGGTATATAATAATTCATCTATTCCCTCCTTAACTCTCATACAACTCTGTGAGGGTCGTTTTACAGATAAAACACAGGCAGGGAAATGTTGAATAGTATGTCCCAAATTCTAACATTTACATGGTGACTCTGGATGGATTCGTACAAGCTGTCTGGTTCTGAGTTCAAGCTCATGACTCCACGTCCTGTTGCCTGCTTCCAGTGGTGTTAAGTGCTCAGCCTGGGGTGAGAGTGGTTGAGGCCCCTCAGTATGTCCTATGGTCACTGAGAGTAGAGAAAACATGTGTATCCATCTAATACAGCTGTGCCTCCTTTCAACAAGCCCAAAGAGGCTTATTCAAAGAGAGGGCACTCAAGAGATAAATTGGGAAAATAGTAATTGAAGAGATTTACAGTGATACTCCTTTAAAATGCCAAAATGTCTTAGTACCTTTAAAATACAATCATTTTCAAAAACTGAAATGTCAGTAAGATGGCTTAAGATAACGCCTCCTGTGGAAGTGCTCTCATTTAAAAAATTCTTTTTTTGCCATGCAGTTGGCGGGATCTTAGTTCCCTTGCCCGGGCCCCAACAGTGAAATTCTCTGACCAGCGATTAATCCAGGCCACGACAGTAATAGTACCAAGTCCTAATCATTGGACCTTGAGGGAATTCCCTTGGAAGTACTTTTTTTTTTTTTTCATTACAGTGTTTTGTTGTTTATAGATATGTATAATCCCAGATTAGTCATATGTATATCCCTGGCTCCCATCTCTCCTCCACCCCCCTACCAGTACCCCCATCCCATCCCTCCAGGCCATATCACAGCGCCCCTGCAGGATCCCCTATTCCTACAGCACAATGACAATAGCTATCTTTTTCACATATGATAGTATAGGTTCCTTGGAAGTACTTTTAAAACCCTGTCCAGATCCAGAAGGGCATGAATTCTCAGGTGTCAAAAAAATATTACAAGTGAACAAATGTTCATTACTGCATTGTTGGTCCTACAAAAAGACACGGAAACAACCCCAAACTCCACCAGCAGCAGGTTGGTGCTGTATACTGGCATGGACTCTAAAGCTTCTTAAAAAGTAAAGTGTACTTGGTTGGTTGGTTGGTATACTGGCATGGTTGGTTAAGTATACTGGCATGGTTGGTTGAGTATGCTGGCATGGACTCTAAAGCTTCTTAAAAAGTAAAGTGCAATCGACGAACGAATGGATCCAAAAGCTCTGGAACATATATACAATGGAACACTACACAGCTGTAAAGAGAAATGCAGAAGAATCAACCCTAATGAGGTGGCTGGATCTAGAACGTATCATAAAAAGTGAAGTCAGTCAGAAAGAGAAGTTCAAATACAGTATATTAACACATATATATGGAATCTAGTAGGATGGTGATGATGGCACATGCAGTGAAGCAACGGAAAGACAGACCTGGACAGTGGACATATGGACATTGTGGGGAAGGAACAGTGGGTGAGAGGCGTAAAGGAAGTAGCATGAAGGCCTGTACTATCATAAGTGAAGAAAACAGCTCTAGTCATTGCTCTGTGAGAAAAGGGGATCCTTCAGGGGTGCTGTGTGATGGTCGGGAGGGGAGGAAAGGGGGGGATATACATATGACTAATCTGAGAACATACATATCTGTAAACAACAAAACTCTGTAAAAGTTAAAAGCAAAATAAAGGTTAAAAAAAAAAAAGTAAAGTGTAAAACAGAACAACCTCATTTTTGTAAAACGTGGGGGAAAATATTGTTAGCATATGCAAAGAAAAAACAAGAGGAATATATATCAAAATATTTTCAGAAAGGAGAAAAGTTAAACTGTGGGACCTTTTACTTTCTGTTACAGGTTTTTGTAGTGCTTGAATTTTATAATAAATATCTACTTTTTCAGTAAGCAGGAAAAATTCAAATACAATTTAAAGAGTACATAAACACATCAACGATATCCCAAAGTGATGATATTATCTCTAAGGGAAGTCACAAGAGGATTAAAAATTTTCATTGTTTCAAGTGGTTCCAGTCTCATATATAGAGACTTTTTTTTTTTTTAATCTTTTTTTTAAGGGGTGGGGTGGGGAGGGAGGGTGACGGGCGGGCCACTTCTATTGGTCTTTCATTTCTCTATTTTCATCCGTCTGTTCTTTGGCTCCTGTGGGCCTCCCATCGCGGTGGCCTCTGTCTTTGCAGAGCTCCGGCTCTGGGTGCATGCGCTCCAGAGCTCCGGCTCTGTGATTGGACACATCAGTCCAGCCACTCCGCGGCACGTGGGATCCTCCCAGGCCAGGGCTCGAACCGGCGCCCCTTGCACTGCAAGGCGGTGTCCTTACCCACTGGACCACCATGGGAAGCCCTATAGAGCCTTTTATGGAGTCTTAGAACGAGGTGACACAGTTCAGCAGTTCAAACCACTTTTAAAATGGCATCAGAGTTCTTTCTTCAAAGAATATGTAATGTAGGTATCTGGTAGCTAGTTAGGCATGTCCATGGAACTTCCTGGACCAAAGGAAGAAAAGTTTGAAAACTGCTGCATGAGCCCAGTAATGTTTTATTTCTGGTTACCAGCCAAAATTTTTCCATGTCTGAGAGCCAACACTTCACAAGGAGGCTTGGAGTCAAGAAAATTAAATGTAAAAGTTGAGAATCTGGCTTGAGAAAGATAAAGTATTTACGGGCTTTTAAAAAGATCATGTCCTTTTAGTTTTTATCTGGAATTCAATGGATTCCTCTCTGACCATCTTGTTCTGACTGTAGGCAACATGTGTTCCCTCCTATCAATGAACATGAAACTCTATACAGATTTGACCTTCTTTCTAATGGAGTCCCCTTGAAGACACTGATTCTCTGGCTCTGTTTTCTGTACTATCATATTAAATATACTCAAAGGCTATACAGGGAATTTCAACTTGGGATGGGATCGTTCATAAAACTGGACTCACAAAAGCTTCCTCCTTTCACTAGCAGGAGACTTACAACCAGAATGTTCTAGTGAACCTGATGAAATAAGTCTAATGGTTAAGATTTATTATCTTCTAGGAATTTAGAGGTGGAGCCTGTGCTGTTTGTAAAACAGCAGACAGTGGGAGGTGAATCAGTATGTAGAGGCAGTAGAAAACTTGGATTTTAAAGTACCTTTCAACTTTTTAAATTCCTCATCAGAAAATTTTTAATTTTAAATTGTGGCCTCTTTTTATTGGTTTTTAATTTATTTATTTTCATCCATCTTTATTCTTTGGCCTGTTGGGGCCTCCCATTGCAATGGGCTCTCCCGTTGCGGAGCACTGGCTCTGGGTGCATGTGTTCCAGAGTGCTGGCTTGTAACTGGACCACCGGTCCAGCTGCTCTGCAGCACGTGGGATCTTCCCAGGCCAGGGATCGAATCAGTGCCCCTTGCACTGCAAGGCGGATTCTTTACCCACTGAACCACCAGGGAAGCCCTATCCTTCCATTTTGACAGAAAATTTGTCCCATAGTTGGAAAGTAAGATATAGAAACTCTTTTGTGCATAGAAACTCTTCAATAGACACAACAATTCACAAAGGTGAAAGTCTGGTTGTCCCACATTTACTCAGAATCTCAGTCATCCTGCAGGGACGGATGTAAAGGAAATACGGGAGCTATGTGAGCTTCCTTGGCTGTTCTGGGTTCCAGGGTCATTTATGATTTTATACATTTGGGAGGGTGGCCCTAGCGACAGATAGTTAACAAAACAACAACAACAACAAAAACTGTGAAGAAAATAGGTCCAGAAAAATGAGAAGGGGAGACCAAGTGGAGAAAAAAAGTAGAAGAATGTTAAAGCAAAGTGAAGGCAAAAAGGAACAGCATGTAAATAATACAGATGAGGCTGAATCAGAGAATGATTTCCTCAATACAAGCTGCATTGGAAGGAAAATGTGGCAAGAGGAGTCGTGGGACCTGAAAGAGAGGTGGGGAGGGTGAGAGGAACTGAGTGTGTAGAAGGCAGAGCCTGGAGGTACAGCAGGAAAACAGCTGTCTGTATTCCAGCCCACGGGGAGGAAATAAACAGCAGCCTCTCCGCTGCTTGTCACCAGCCTGCACCCTACACTGAGGCTTCTGTTCATTCATTAGTTCTCCATTGATGGAGCTGTGTCCCTCTTATCATATGCTTAGTAACAGCTACTCACTGGAGACGGAAGGCCAAAGGGAGAGGAGCAAATGCATGAATGAAAGTGTGTTTTGCTCAATGGGGAATGGTTTGCTACTGGTGCTTCTATGAAAACTGAGGAGGGAAACAAAATTCAGGCTCATTCAATCCACATTTTTAATTTTAAAATTTTTTTTGTGGCCTCTTTTTATTGGTTTTTAATTTATTTATTTTCATCCATCTTTATTCTTTGGCCTGTTGGGGCCTCCCATTGCAATGGGCTCTCCCGTTGCGGAGCACTGGCTCTGGGTGCATGTGTTCCAGAGTGCTGGCTTGTAACTGGACCACCGGTCCAGCTGCTCTGCAGCACGTGGGATCTTCCCAGGCCAGGGATCGAATCAGTGCCCCTTGCACTGCAAGGCGGATTCTTTACCCACTGAACCACCAGGGAAGCCCTATCCTTCCATTTTGACAGAAAATTTGTCCCATAGTTGGAAAGTAAGATATAGAAACTCTTTTGTGCATAGAAACTCTTCAATAGACACAACAATTCACAAAGGTGAAAGTCTGGTTGTCCCACATTTACTCAGAATCTCAGTCATCCTGCAGGGACGGATGTAAAGGAAATACGGGAGCTATGTGAGCTTCCTTGGCTGTTCTGGGTTCCAGGGTCATTTATGATTTTATACATTTGGGAGGGTGGCCCTAGCGACAGATAGTTAACAAAACAACAACAACAACAAAAACTGTGAAGAAAATAGGTCCAGAAAAATGAGAAGGGGAGACCAAGTGGAGAAAAAAAGTAGAAGAATGTTAAAGCAAAGTGAAGGCAAAAAGGAACAGCATGTAAATAATACAGATGAGGCTGAATCAGAGAATGATTTCCTCAATACAAGCTGCATTGGAAGGAAAATGTGGCAAGAGGAGTCGTGGGACCTGAAAGAGAGGTGGGGAGGGTGAGAGGAACTGAGTGTGTAGAAGGCAGAGCCTGGAGGTACAGCAGGAAAACAGCTGTCTGTATTCCAGCCCACGGGGAGGAAATAAACAGCAGCCTCTCCGCTGCTTGTCACCAGCCTGCACCCTACACTGAGGCTTCTGTTCATTCATTAGTTCTCCATTGATGGAGCTGTGTCCCTCTTATCATATGCTTAGTAACAGCTACTCACTGGAGACGGAAGGCCAAAGGGAGAGGAGCAAATGCATGAATGAAAGTGTGTTTTGCTCAATGGGGAATGGTTTGCTACTGGTGCTTCTATGAAAACTGAGGAGGGAAACAAAATTCAGGCTCATTCAATCCACAGTTGGACCTGCCAAGGCAGAAGTAAGCAGAGGATGACTGTGACTACCAATAGCTAACATGAGAAAGGGAAGACAAGGAGTTAAGGAGCAAGTGGAAAGAATCTGCATGTAAATGAGAGAGATTAGAAGGAATGAGTGACTCCCCATATACAGATCTTGGCATATGGCCAGGTAGTTAACTTCCAGATTACAAGCTTTCTTAGTCAAATATGGTATAAGAATCACCCTTTTTAACCAACTGGGGATATTCCTCACTTAAATACATACTAGCATGTAGTTTATAGAGTATCTTAGTGATTAGAAAGGCTGAAAGACATGAGGACAATTTTTCATTGACTTTATTTGATCATTGAAATGTATTATTCCAGTATATCCATATTTATACATGTTTTATTTTGCACAAAGAAATCTGCCCCACAAAATCATCTTGGTTGTATTATTCTGACCTCACCAACTTGAACTGAACACAACTCCATAGGCATCAATAAATTGTATTAGAAGAGAAATCTACTTTTCACTACAAGTAGAAAATAGAAAAGAAGGAAAAGTATTTCTTAGGAAAATCTTCTTTGGAAAATGCCTTTAAACAAACAATTTCTCCTTTGGTGACTGTCCTCTGTAAAGTCATTCTTATGAACCTAGAGATTACCATACTAACTGAAGTAAGTCAGAGAAAGAGATTTACATGTAGAATCTAAAAAAAAAAAAAAAAAATACAGGTGAACTTATTTACAAAACAGAAACAAACTCGCAAACATAGAAAACAAAACTATGAGGACTTCCTGGCGGCGCAGTGGATAAGAATCTGCCTGCCAATGCAGAGGACATGGGGTCTATCTCTGATCTGGGAAGACTCTACATACGGAGAAGCAACTATGCCCGGGTGCCACATATGGCTCTGTTGCTCTAGAGCCCTTGAGCTGCCACTCCTGAGCCAGCATGCTGTAGCTACTGAAGCCTGAGCTCCTAGAGCCCGTGTTCTGTGCCGAGAAGCCACCGCAATGAGAAGCCATGAACCACAATGAAAAGTAGCCCCCACTCCCCACAACTAGAGAAAGTCTGTGCAAGACCAATGAAGACGAGTACACGCAAAAATAAAATAATAAACAAAAATAATAAAAAAGAAAACAAAATTATGGTTACCAAAGTGGAAAGGGAGGAGGAATAAATTAGAAGTCTGGGATTAACAGATACACAATAGTATACATAAAATAAATTAACAACAAAGTTCTACCGTATGCACAAGAAACTATATTCAATATCTTACAATAACCTATAATGGGAAATAATTTGAAAAAGAATAAATATATATATATATAAAACAATCATTTTTATGTACACCTGACAGTAACACAACATTGTAAATCAACTATACTTCAATATTTTAAAAATGCAAGTAGCTTTAAAATGCTACCTATGGTAAATAAGCATATTTTAGCCTCTGCTCTCACCCTAAAAACGACTGAATTAATTTTCGCACAAAGAAGAGACTGGGAGAGCTAGAATAAATGGAAATGGGATAAATCGGACAAACAATACTGGCTGTTCCAAGGTTCCTGCTTCCCCAGGCACCAATCAATTGGGTTGCTGAGATGTGGAGACAAATCTGAACCCTGCACAAGGATCGAGGCATGTTTACAAATAAGCTGCTTTCTAAGTGGATCACTCATACAACCAGCTCATTTTCTAAACTGAAATAATTCAGGATGCACAAACTCGCTGTTATTCCACATACTGCTGCTGTGGCTATTTGGTCTAACAAAACTGACTTTGCCTGGAAAGGAACTTGCAGGCTCTATGTCACCTGATTCTTTAAAAAATCCATTACAGGGCTTCCCCTGGTGGTCCAGTGGGTAAGGACACCGCCTTGCAGTGCAGGGGGCGGCGGTTCGATCCCTGGCCTGGGAAGATCCCACGTGCCGCGGAGCGGCTGGACCGATGAGTCCAACTACCAAGCCAACGCTCTGGAGCACGTGCGGCCAGAGCTGGTGTTCTGCGACGACAGAGGCCACCGCAATGGGAGGCCCACAGGAGCCAAAGAACAAAGACGGATGAAAATAGAGAAATGAAAGACCAATAGAAGTGGCCCGCCCGTCCCCCTCCCTTCCCACCTCACCCCCCAAAAAAGATTAAAAAAAAAATTAAAGAAAAAAAAATCCATTACAGTTGGGAGCTCTTAAGAAAAAAAAAACCTCTGGTGTTTGAGTCACAGTAATCTTTAGACAACATATTAACCCATTAAAATTTAAGAGAAAAGTAATATTTACTGAAATAGAACTGATCCACTAGTCTATTTAGTAGGCACATAATAGCTCTGACCCTGAGAGAAGCTTCTGGAGCATCCCTAAGTTTTAGAAGACTAGCTTTGCAAAACCCAAGGTCCTATGGACAAAGAAGAGTAGGAAGTGTTACATACAATGGGTCACTTTTGGAGATTCACAATGTTGTTATTCGTGCAAGTAGCTTTAAAATGCTACCTATGGTAAATAAGCATATTTTAGCCTCTGCTCTCACCCTAAAAACGACTGAATTAATTTTCGCACAAAGAAGAGACTGGGAGAGCTAGAATAAATGGAAATGGGATAAATCGGACAAACAATACTGGCTGTTCCAAGGTTCCTGCTTCCCCAGGCACCAATCAATTGGGTTGCTGAGATGTGGAGACAAATCTGAACCCTGCACAAGGATCGAGGCATGTTTACAAATAAGCTGCTTTCTAAGTGGATCACTCATACAACCAGCTCATTTTCTAAACTGAAATAATTCAGGATGCACAAACTCGCTGTTATTCCCACATACTGCTGCTGTGGCTATTTGGTCTAACAAAACTGACTTTGCCTGGAAAGGAACTTGCAGGCTCTATGTCACCTGATTCTTTAAAAAATCCATTACAGGGCTTCCCCTGGTGGTCCAGTGGGTAAGGACACCGCCTTGCAGTGCAGGGGGCGGCGGTTCGATCCCTGGCCTGGGAAGATCCCACGTGCCGCGGAGCGGCTGGACCGATGAGTCCAACTACCAAGCCAACGCTCTGGAGCACGTGCGGCCAGAGCTGGTGTTCTGCGACGACAGAGGCCACCGCAATGGGAGGCCCACAGGAGCCAAAGAACAAAGACGGATGAAAATAGAGAAATGAAAGACCAATAGAAGTGGCCCGCCCGTCCCCCTCCCTTCCCACCTCACCCCCCAAAAAAGATTAAAAAAAAAATTAAAAAAAAAAAAATCCATTACAGTTGGGAGCTCTTAAGAAAAAAAAAAACCTCTGGTGTTTGAGTCACAGTAATCTTTAGACAACATATTAACCCATTAAAATTTAAGAGAAAAGTAATATTTACTGAAATAGAACTGATCCACTAGTCTATTTAGTAGGCACATAATAGCTCTGACCCTGAGAGAAGCTTCTGGAGCATCCCTAAGTTTTAGAAGACTAGCTTTGCAAAACCCAAGGTCCTATGGACAAAGAAGAGTAGGAAGTGTTACATACAATGGGTCACTTTTGGAGATTCACAATGTTGTTATTCTGCAATGACAAAGTCTGTTTACATCTGTATAACCTGGCGTTTCCCTTACTTAACTGGCTATGAACCATCTTAGTGATGGTTAGATATGGTTCTAGACTGTTTCCATCTAACCTGAAACTCCATTACTTTGGCCACTTGATGTGAAGAGCTGTTTGATTGAAAAAGAACCTGATCTGGGAAAGACTGGAGGCAAAAGGAGAAAGTGGAGGAAGAGGATAAGATGGTTAGATAGCATCACTGATTCAACAAATATGAATTTGAGCAAACACCAGGAGATAGTGAAAGACAGAGGAGCCTGGCATGCTGCAGCCCAAGAGCTTGCAAAGAGTCAGACACAAATTAGCGGCTGAACAACAATCCTATCTTATCTTACATAGCAGCTGACATGGCAGACTGTCTTCTAATTTCCTTCCAAATAAGACCAATGCCAGGGTTTAGGCATAATAATGTATCTTCCCTAGACTCGTAACTCTCCTAGTTATGTAATTTAGGAGTTTTTACTACCTTTCGCTGGGACTCAGTGGAAGGGGGAGGAAGACGAGTTTAAGAAGAAGAGGGTTTGAGAGGGATGGAGGTTCGTCTGTACACACAGCACCTGTCAGCTCTTTCCTTTACTGGGGAAACTGATGAGGTCAAGGTTGAAAGTGAAACTCTTATCCAGGACAGTTAGCTGCTTTCAGAAAAATACCTCAGTCTCCCCAGGGATGATAACCTGAGTTAATCTTGGGTGACTGACGACCCAATTGTGAGTAGGCCAACTCTCTTCCCTGGCTGGACTAACCCAAACTTGACCAACCTCATCTCTCACTGTGACTCAGGACCGTTGAAGGTTCTCACGCAAGAGTCATTTCCTAGGCTTCCCTGGTGGTTCAGTGGGTGGAGAGTCTGCTTTGCAGTGCAAGGGGCACCGGTTCGATCCCTGGCCCTAGAAGATCCCAAGTGCCGTGGAGTGGCTGGACTGGTGTGTCCAATTACGAGCCAGCACTCCGGAGTGCATGCGCCCAGAGCCAGTGCTCTGCAACTAGAGAGGCCACTGTAATGGGAGGCCCACACAGGCCAAAGAATAAAAAGATGGGTGAAAATAAATATAAAACTAAAAGAAGCATGTGGGGGAAAAAAGAGTCATTTCCTACTCTCTGGCCTGTTAGAGTAGACTTTTTCTATGTCTTTCAACTAAACAATTACAATGCTGAGTAGCACTGGACAGCTCACTACTATCTTTGGGGAACAGTCAGTCTTTCCAACTAAGAGAAAGGTGCTTTCCATTTGTTATCACATCTTCCTCGGATTCTTTATTTATTTATTTATTTATTTTTGGTGGGGGTGGGGTGGGGAGAGAGGGGAGCAGGCGGGCCACTTCTATTGGTCTTTCATTTGTCCATTTTCATCCATCTTTGTTCTTTGGCCTGTGTGGGCCTCCCATTGCGGTGGCCTCTGTTGTCACAGAGTGCCGGCTCTGGGCGCATGCGCCCCAGAGCTCCAGCTAGGTAATTGGACACATCGGTCCAGCCACTCTGCGGCATGTGGGATCTTCCCAGGCCAGGGATCGAACCAGTGCCCCTTGCGCTGCAAGGCGGTATCCTTACCCACTGGACCACGAGGGAAGCCCTTCTTTGGATTCTTATTAAAAGCTCTTTTGGTGGAGTGAGTGGTCACAGCAGCAAAATATATACAGCAACTGTATATTCTAGGTCATGGCTATCAACTTATTATAGCTTGAGTTTTCAATTTCTTACAAATGAGAAGAAAATCCTTTTCTCCCTGCTTCATTACTATCGAAGCTGAATTGATGCTGCTGAGCTATGTTCATACTCCAGTGTGACCTTTTTTTAGCACTAGGAAAACAAAATTGGCCACTCTGGAAAGCAGCCAGTCTCCTCAGGCACCTTCCTCTGTGACTTTCTAAACTTCAGAAGAGCCGGCAGGTTTTGAAGAACTGGTTAGATGATCTGTCCTCTGGAAAATTGTCGTCATGTCACTCTTTGTTTACTGTATAATTAAGATTTCTTTTTCCTACAACTGAGCTAAAGATATTTTTTCCACTTCCTGTGCAAACGGCATTTCCACATAATCCTAAACACACACAGTCCCTCATAGTGATGAAAAAGCTTTTACGTCTTAATAACCATGGTAATACTGAGGCCAGAGACGACCCTAAAAAGAAAGGTCTCTCGGCTGGATTTTCTCACAAATGAGGGTAGCATGAGCTCTCAGTAAATGGCTGGACAGTCAGAAATGAAACCCAGGGGATCCTAGGAATAGACGTACACTGCTTGGGACTATTCCTATGAGAAAAGACACCTGTCTGGAGTATTACTAAAGAGCCTCGCTGCCTCTCTGAGGGAGAGTGGAGCCTGGTGACTCCAGTTAGGAATTTGGTTTGGGGAAGTTTTGCTTTGGGGCACACACAGGAAATAACGGGGCTTGGAATGACATCAACAAGCAGTATTTAGGATTAAAAGATCAGAGGATAAAGAAAAAGCATTTAAAACAGGAGAAAAGATGAAGACAATTGAAAGCATCTGTCCTAAGTCCTGGGCGCAGACCCTGAAGGGGGCTCTTCCTCCCAGGCAGAGAGCGTGAGAACACGGCTGTGTCCTCGTCAGGGGGAGGGGGACAGCTTCAAAACAAGAACCATGGGCCTGAAAGTGTGCACCTGCAGCCAGAGAGGAAAAAAGCCAGAGATCCTCACTGGGGAGATGGAAAGAAAAGCTGTGCTATATTTGGGACGGAAAATAAAAGTGGACTAGCCGGGAACAATGTTGCTTCCCTGTGGAGAATTAAACTCAGAGCTTGCCCTGTCACTCAGAGCTACCACGACCTGCCTTCCATATGTCTAGGCAGCCAGGATCTAGCGATATCACTGTCCACTGGGTCTAGAATGACCAGGCGGTGGACTGTGCTTGTGCCTTCCCTATATTTGCTGAAGCCCTAATCCCCAAATACGATGGTATTTGGAGGTGGAGCCTTTGGGAAGTAATGAAGTTTAGATGAAGTCATGATGGTAGGGCCCTTGTGATGGGATTAGTGCCTTTTTAAAAAGGGACCAAAGACCTTGCTTTTGCTCGCTCTCTGCCATGTGAGGACACAGCAAGAAGACTGTCCGCAAACCATGAAGAGAGCTCTCATCAGGAAATGAACCAGCTGATACCCTGATAGTGAACTTCCCAGACTCCAGAACTGTGAAAAATAAATGTCTGTTGTTTAAGCCACTGAGCCTGTGGTGTTTCGTGATGCAGCCCAAACAGACTAAGAGCAGGTGTCTGCAGGTGGGAGTTCTGCTCTCCTCACAGTCCAGCTCAAACCCCACCTGAGCCAAGAAATCTTCCCACAATTCTCCCAGGCAGAATGTCTCTCTTTTTTTGTACAACCCTTTGCTGGCACTTTGACTCTAACACTTAGCACTGGTCTTCCTTGAGATACTGACAGCTATGTATTTATCTGCTCTCGCCTTATTTTCCCCTACCCTGCCCCATTCAGTCTATTTCACCTCCTGAGCCAATTCTAACTGAGGCAGGAAGTACTGAGGTTACCCTGACAAGTCACTTAATTGCTCCTAACATTAACATGGCATGGCAGTTGCGGTACACCTTCCTGAGTTATACCATTCTCTCTCTTCCCCTTCACTTGGTCTACCAATGTGCCCCCTGTTCTTACAACTTGATTTCTGTACATTAGCTTCTGAGACTGGTTGTGCCCCACTGCCAGCTCTCCCCACAACAGGGGAGAGTGCTTTTAGTGTAAGTATAGCCCATGCAATATTTGAGACACACCCAAAATCCTTTGCTATTAATCTGAAAAGTCGAACTTAACTAAACACTGTATTTTCACTTGCTAAAGTGGGCAACTTTATCACTCAGCATCTTATGACCAAGTAACATAGATAAGAGAGGGATGTCCTCTTCTTGCCCGTCTTCTTGAGGACCACAATCCTGTCTCTGAAGCTCATGGCCCCAGTCCAAGGGGCCAGAGCCCTCTCTTTCACATTAAAGTTGCTTGTCTGGCTGGATCTCATGCAGTTTATTCTGCCTGCTTGTCTGAACCTCTGCTGTTAGCCCAGCTCAGAGCTCATTCAGGTCTGAGTGTCAGCCTGTCCCCCAAGCTGTGTGATGGTCTGCTCCATTTTGCCTCCAGAAAATTTCATCATTTGCAGATGACTCCCTGGTTTTAACTGGAGTATCTATCTCCCACCAGACTGTAATTTCCCAAAGGGGCAGGAGCTATTGCTTAATGAAGCCTAGCATCTAGCAGGATGCTTTACACACTGTTGGCAATTTATCATAAATTTCTGTTAATCTAAAATTGAAAGATGGTGTTATGGGTTGAATTGTATCCCTCCTAAATATATGTTGAACTCCCAACCCTAGTTCCTAAAAATGTGCTCTCGTTTGGAATTAGAGTCATACCAGATGTCATTAGTTGAGATGAGGTCAAACTGGCATAAGGTGGGTTTTTAATCTAATTATGACTGAATCCTTATAAAAAAGAAGAGAGAGGACTTCGCTGGTGGTAGAATGCACAGGAATCCATTCTCAATGCAGGGGACACAGGTTCAGTACCTGGTCCAGAAAGACTTCACGTGCCCACAGAGCAACTAAGCCCATGGGCTACAACTACTAAGCCCACACCTAGAGCCCGTGCTCTGCAACAAGAGAAGCCACCATGATGAAAAGTCAGCATACAGTAACAAAGAGAAAGTCCACGTACAGCAACAAAGACCAAGTGCAACCAAAAATAATATATAATTATAAAAAAGAAGCGACAAGCAAAGAGAATGCCACGTGAATACACAGACACACAGAGGGAAGACAACTATGTGAAAATGGAAGCAGAGACTGGAGAGGCTTCCATGGGAGGTGCATTCCTATGGGGATTGTTTTGACCATTCTCCTCAAAACTCCCAGCCCATCTAAGCCGCCACATAACATTGAAGAGAGTTCCATGTGCTGTACAGTAGGTACTTGTTGGCTATCCATTTTAAACATAGCAGTGTAAACACTCAGTCTTAAATCTGACTGAGCTCAGTTAACCATTTCTTATGACAGTTTGACCTGTTTGTCATTGAGGAAAATGATCCAAATGAAAATATCAACACAATCACATTACAGACTTTTTTTTAGTGTAAGCAATGACTCTAGAGGCTCTTAGGAAAGGAAGAAATTAAATTACTTTATCAAGCCACCAAGACTGTCCAATCTGAGTAAAATGGTTTGAATGTATGTCTTTCTAGTTTCATGGTCTTTCTATAAGGGATCAGATCACAAACTATAAGGAAAAGCTTCACCCTCCATCAAGAATTATCACTGTCTCTTTAATACCACATTGCTAGAAACTGTTTTTCTATTTTACAATGAACTACCACAAGTAGAACAGTCAAGCTATTTTTTTTAAATACAAGCAAAAGTCAATTATGTAAAGGGACTATGAAGGCATTTTAAATGACATTCATATTCTTGAACAAATGAGAACATTCAAATTACCGCATTGTATATAACTTAATAACAGTCTACATTTAAAGATTTCTGACTATGAATTATTCCTTTTTTTTATTATTACATTAATAAGATGAGAAGGAAAGTTCCAATTACTCCACTGATCTTAGTCTGAATATTTAAAAATGATTAAATGAAACTTACTGTGTATTCTGGTCCCAGATGTTCATTTGGGCAAGAGGAAAAAGAAAAAAGAGAGAAAATGATGATTCAGATCACACTTATATGCAGTATAAAACCACAGAACTAACAAATATTGCTGAATTATAATTATTAAAAATGTGGTAAAGACACCTTCTGAGAATTAAACTTTCATAAATACTAAATGTCTCCATATTTGGTCTTGAAACTCTTTCATATGATACTTCTGCGGCTGGGTAGATAAGGAGTGTGAGACAAGATTCAATTAGCCTACAGGTTTGTGGCTAATTAAATTAAAAGAGCTGTCTTTAGAAAAGTAGAATTAAAGACTAATAATTCCAGTAGAGCATTTCATTAACCACAAAGGAAACCTTTTACGTGGAAAAGCAGCTTTTAAAACCAATAAAAAGAGCTTGTTAGGCTGATATTCAAATAGGATCTTGAATTTTCATGTGTTCAAGGGCAGAAACCAAACTGCCTAAATTTTTTGGCCAGTTTCTAACTCAGTATCAGCACTAAGTGTTGTTATCACTCCAAGTGAGGAGGAAAGTAATTTTCAAACTATCTGATTGCAAAGGAAGTGGTTTGGAGAAGACAGACCCAACAGAATCTTTTATATAAAATACAATAGTTGAATTTTGTTGTGTGTGGGAGGGGGCAGGGGGTGTCTATAAAGCAAAAAAGTCAAAATAAACAACTATTTATGAACAAGCCACAGTGCAGAATTACTTGAGTGTTACTGAAAAAAGAGGGAGAAATAAGGATAATGAAATCTCTAGAAATGTCAATAAGAAGAGTTTCCTTCTTCTCCATATGCTATTTACTATGATCACTTTAAGAAGGAGGATGGAATAGATTAGTTTAACCCCTATAATCTCCTGCTAGGAAATGCTGACCTAAAAGTATGGTGACAAAGGGTCAGGGAGGTGTCACAGTGTTCCTGTGAGTCCCTACTTGGATAATCCACCCTTGATCAGTGAAATCTGAATCTCCCTGTGTCCTTGCATGGATGCTTGTTCAACGACTTACCTGTAATTGTGTAGGGATAATAGTTCCATGCCTTCTCTGTTACATAAAATATTTTGGGAACAACAGCTCTAGCCCAACTAGGCAGTTTGCTAAGAAAGAAAGAAAAAAAATACAATTAGAGTCTTTCCAGGGACTCACCCTGCTGCCATATCTTTTCAGAAAAATCAAGTAGAGAAATCAGAGGACTTCTACTTCCACTCTTCTCTCCACAGCCACTTGATCCCCATCTCCCTGGTCTTCATCATTGTTAAATTGTCTTCTGTTTGTACTAATATTCAGGACATGAAGGATGGCCATAGACACTAGAAGGCAGGAGAGAGGTAAAGAACAGATTGGTTCCCCAGAACAAACCAACACTGCCCATACCTTGATTTCAGACTTCTGGCCTCCATCCTGGGAGAGGATTAATGTGTGTTGTCTTAAACCACCCCATTCACAGCAATTTGTTGCTACAGCCCCAGTAAACTAGGGCAAAGACAGAGCCATTCCTCTGGAACAGGGACTTGGGAAGCTATTTGAAGAAAACATTCTCAAAACAAGGAAAACTCAAGGGCACAGGTCCCAAGACCCTTAGTAACCAACGACTAATTAAGTTTTGCTTTGCTTTGTTCTGTTTTCCTTCTGAGGCAAACTCCACAGTTTTCCACAAGCCTGGAAAATTCCTTATATATTCCTGAAATATGTCCACATGATTTCGTTCCCTCCTCAGCACTCTACTCTGGGGCTTTCTGTCTTTCCAATTGCTACTATTCTGTTTCTTCCCCATAATGGCGTCTACACAGCTAAGCATCTGGGACACCAATATCTAGCAGTACATCTAAGGAAAAAAATGAAATCTCTAGAAATGTCAATAAGAAGAGTTTCCTTCTTCTCCATATGCTATTTACTATGATCACTTTAAGAAGGAGGATGGAATAGATTAGTTTAACCCCTATAATCTCCTGCTAGGAAATGCTGACCTAAAAGTATGGTGACAAAGGGTCAGGGAGGTGTCACAGTGTTCCTGTGAGTCCCTACTTGGATAATCCACCCTTGATCAGTGAAATCTGAATCTCCCTGTGTCCTTGCATGGATGCTTGTTCAACGACTTACCTGTAATTGTGTAGGGATAATAGTTCCATGCCTTCTCTGTTACATAAAATATTTTGGGAACAACAGCTCTAGCCCAACTAGGCAGTTTGCTAAGAAAGAAAGAAAAAAAATACAATTAGAGTCTTTCCAGGGACTCACCCTGCTGCCATATCTTTTCAGAAAAATCAAGTAGAGAAATCAGAGGACTTCTACTTCCACTCTTCTCTCCACAGCCACTTGATCCCCATCTCCCTGGTCTTCATCATTGTTAAATTGTCTTCTGTTTGTACTAATATTCAGGACATGAAGGATGGCCATAGACACTAGAAGGCAGGAGAGAGGTAAAGAACAGATTGGTTCCCCAGAACAAACCAACACTGCCCATACCTTGATTTCAGACTTCTGGCCTCCATCCTGGGAGAGGATTAATGTGTGTTGTCTTAAACCACCCCATTCACAGCAATTTGTTGCTACAGCCCCAGTAAACTAGGGCAAAGACAGAGCCATTCCTCTGGAACAGGGACTTGGGAAGCTATTTGAAGAAAACATTCTCAAAACAAGGAAAACTCAAGGGCACAGGTCCCAAGACCCTTAGTAACCAACGACTAATTAAGTTTTGCTTTGCTTTGTTCTGTTTTCCTTCTGAGGCAAACTCCACAGTTTTCCACAAGCCTGGAAAATTCCTTATATATTCCTGAAATATGTCCACATGATTTCGTTCCCTCCTCAGCACTCTACTCTGGGGCTTTCTGTCTTTCCAATTGCTACTATTCTGTTTCTTCCCCATAATGGCGTCTACACAGCTAAGCATCTGGGACACCAATATCTAGCAGTACATCAGACCCAGAGAGATGACGCAGACTCCCAGGAACTAGCAATAAAAACCATCAAGAAGCAGCTGTGAATTGAAAGTCAATCTAGCTAAGAGAGGAGGGACATCAAGGTAATACACCCCAAAACTCCTGTCCTTTTGAACACGGGGTTTAAATGACACCCAGAGTCAGTAAAGTTCTGCGCACCTTGTATGTCTTCCCAAATTGCTTCTCTTCTTTCTGACAGTACCCAGGCTCTGCTTTTTAAAACACAAATATATATATATTTAAAGAAAAATTTTTTTAACCTTTGGTCTCTTTTATTGGTTTTGTATTTATTCACTTTCATCCATCTCTACTCTTTGGCCTGTATGGGCCTCCCACTGCTGCCGCCCCTCTTGCTCGAGGGCGCCGGCTCATAATTGGACACACCGGTCCAGCCACTCTGCAGCACATGGGATCTTCCCATGCCAGGGACTGAACTGGTGCCGCTTGTACTGCAAGGTGGACTCTTTACCCACTAGACCACCAGGGAAGCCCACAAATACATATTTTTGATGGCTGGCCACACCTAACCCAAAGAAAGTTCTGGGCCATTTATCAGGGCTAAAACACACGGGGAAATTGAAGTCCCCACTGCAGCTGGGTGAGCATCAGATGAAGGCCACTGCTCTCAGGTACGCTGTAAGAGATGTGTGGGTGGTTTCATAATGCACAGAAACATTCTTTTGCTGCTCTAATGCAGAGCATCTCACTCCCATAAAACGATCTCTGCATCAAGTGCTCATTTACCTTCCCTTTACTCTGCTCGGAAGGAAGGGGCTTGCTTCCTGACTGGGGTTTCTACAGTTTTGCCTAGGATCTACTCTTTCAGTCACTGAGACTGGCGGGTAACCGGGGTTGACGCTGAGAGTGGGAAAGCTATGTTGGGCTGGTTAGCGGGAAGTGGTCACAAGCACTAGGTCCCCCAGGTTCCTTCTTGTTTGCCTCCACACCCAGCGTGATATGCCAATATGTCATACAAGGAGATGTGGATTCTACTCATAGGCAAATCATTTTCTCGGCTTATTAATAGCTACGTTTCTTCCCCATAATGGCGACTCACCAATATCTAGCAGTACATCAGACCCAGAGAGATGACGCAGACTCCCAGGAACTAGCAATAAAAACCATCAAGAAGCAGCTGTGAATTGAAAGTCAATCTAGCTAAGAGAGGAGGGACATCAAGGTAATACACCCCAAAACTCCTGTCCTTTTGAACACGGGGTTTAAATGACACCCAGAGTCAGTAAAGTTCTGCGCACCTTGTATGTCTTCCCAAATTGCTTCTCTTCTTTCTGACAGTACCCAGGCTCTGCTTTTTAAAACACAAATATATATATATTTAAAGAAAAATTTTTTTAACCTTTGGTCTCTTTTATTGGTTTTGTATTTATTCACTTTCATCCATCTCTACTCTTTGGCCTGTATGGGCCTCCCACTGCTGCAGCCCCTCTTGCTCAAGAGCGCTGGCTCATAATTGGACACACCGGTCCAGCCACTCTGCAGCACATGGGATCTTCCCATGCCAGGGACTGAACTGGTGCCGCTTGTACTGCAAGGTGGACTCTTTACCCACTAGACCACCAGGGAAGCCCACAAATACATATTTTTGATGGCTGGCCACACCTAACCCAAAGAAAGTTCTGGGCCATTTATCAGGGCTAAAACACACGGGGAAATTGAAGTCCCCACTGCAGCTGGGTGAGCATCAGATGAAGGCCACTGCTCTCAGGTACGCTGTAAGAGATGTGTGGGTGGTTTCATAATGCACAGAAACATTCTTTTGCTGCTCTAATGCAGAGCATCTCACTCCCATAAAACGATCTCTGCATCAAGTGCTCATTTACCTTCCCTTTACTCTGCTCGGAAGGAAGGGGCTTGCTTCCTGACTGGGGTTTCTACAGTTTTGCCTAGGATCTACTCTTTCAGTCACTGAGACTGGCGGGTAACCGGGGTTGACGCTGAGAGTGGGAAAGCTATGTTGGGCTGGTTAGCGGGAAGTGGTCACAAGCACTAGGTCCCCCAGGTTCCTTCTTGTTTGCCTCCACACCCAGCGTGATATGCCAATATGTCATACAAGGAGATGTGGATTCTACTCATAGGCAAATCATTTTCTCGTGCTTTTAATAGGCTGAAATGGGATTGTAGAAGCTCCCCAAAGTAAGCTAGGCATCATTCAGCTTAGACAAAGTACTTATGTCTCCCTACGAGCATTGGAAACCGTTCTCCACTGTTCTCTTAGGGTAGATGTTCCCCCGAAACTGCACCTCTCCCCACACTCACCAGCCTCCTCTTGACAGCACCCTGGGGCCGAACTCTTCCTCCTGCATAACTCATTCCCTCTATCACTTAAAAAGCCTCCCAGAAGAACCATATTCCTAAGCAACAATCATTTTCTGGAAGGAAGATGACAAACACCGGTTGTTTTCCATTCATGTTGAGGCTTGTCCTATTTGCAAACGGTTAGGACTGCAGGCTCTAGAATCTTTATCTTAGCTGTCTCACCTTTCAGTGTATGCAGAATATGCAGCACTATCATCCAATACCCTTTCCAAGGCACCCTAAAACACACTCTTCTAAATAAACTGGGAAGAGGCCCTTCTGGTATAAGCCATTTACCAGGAGGTGTTGGAACAAATTCCATAATACGCCATTTAAATATTTTTAAGCCCACTATAGACCTTCTCTTAGCCCCTGACTTCCCCAGAGCACATCATTATTCAAATCGTTTTTGTCTGAGAAAGTAAAATTCGTTTTTTCCTGCAGCAATGATTTATCAGGGTTGCAAAGTAAAATGGAATTAAATTAGACCCCACTGCTGCTGTCACTTTCCTGATGTATACTGCCACACAGCCTACAGCTCCAAGGAGAAGCCTGCCACTCAAACTTGCTACCTGGTGTCAAACAAGAACCTCTCTGCTGGAAAGGCAGCATGACTTGAATCACATCCTCTTGATCCACTGGCTGAGACCAAACCTCCCAAGATCGTCTCACCATGGCTCAGGTTTTAGAGACACTGAGGAAAAAGACAAAACTTTAAAATACTATGTTTTCCTAAAAGCTTGGTCCGGGTCTCCCAAGGACAGACTTTTCATACTGTTTTGTTTCTTACTTTACTTTATATGAAATAGAACATATCAGGGACAGCCAGGTGGATTCTACTCATAGGCAAATCATTTTCTCGTGCTTTTAATAGGCTGAAATGGGATTGTAGAAGCTCCCCAAAGTAAGCTAGGCATCATTCAGCTTAGACAAAGTACTTATGTCTCCCTACGAGCATTGGAAACCGTTCTCCACTGTTCTCTTAGGGTAGATGTTCCCCCGAAACTGCACCTCTCCCCACACTCACCAGCCTCCTCTTGACAGCACCCTGGGGCCGAACTCTTCCTCCTGCATAACTCATTCCCTCTATCACTTAAAAAGCCTCCCAGAAGAACCATATTCCTAAGCAACAATCATTTTCTGGAAGGAAGATGACAAACACCGGTTGTTTTCCATTCATGTTGAGGCTTGTCCTATTTGCAAACGGTTAGGACTGCAGGCTCTAGAATCTTTATCTTAGCTGTCTCACCTTTCAGTGTATGCAGAATATGCAGCACTATCATCCAATACCCTTTCCAAGGCACCCTAAAACACACTCTTCTAAATAAACTGGGAAGAGGCCCTTCTGGTATAAGCCATTTACCAGGAGGTGTTGGAACAAATTCCATAATACGCCATTTAAATATTTTTAAGCCCACTATAGACCTTCTCTTAGCCCCTGACTTCCCCAGAGCACATCATTATTCAAATCGTTTTTGTCTGAGAAAGTAAAATTCGTTTTTTCCTGCAGCAATGATTTATCAGGGTTGCAAAGTAAATGGAATTAAATTAGACCCCACTGCTGCTGTCACTTTCCTGATGTATACTGCCACACAGCCTACAGCTCCAAGGAGAAGCCTGCCACTCAAACTTGCTACCTGGTGTCAAACAAGAACCTCTCTGCTGGAAAGGCAGCATGACTTGAATCACATCCTCTTGATCCACTGGCTGAGACCAAACCTCCCAAGATCGTCTCACCATGGCTCAGGTTTTAGAGACACTGAGGAAAAAGACAAAACTTTAAAATACTATGTTTTCCTAAAAGCTTGGTCCAGGTCTCCCAAGGACAGACTTTTCATACTGTTTTGTTTCTTACTTCTTTACTTTATATGAAATAGAACATATCAGGGACAGCCAGGTGGTCAACTTGTTTCAGGTTACATGGGACTGTCGTGGTTTTAGCAGTGAAAAGTCCTGCATGCTAAATTCCTCGGTTCTGAGCAAAATGGGACAGCTGGTCATTCTAGAGCAGTGGTTATCATTTCAACAGGAAAGAGGTGTTGGGCTATCTGGAAAAGTCTGGAGACATTTTTCGGCCATGAGAGCTAGAAGATGGGGGTGGGCAGCGATGCTCCCATTTAGTAGGAAGAAGCTGAGGATGCCCCAAGGCAGGCATAATCTGAACTTGCCTCAGGTTAAGAATGTTTATCTACTTCATAAAGAGTTTCTGGAACTGATCCCTAAACCACCTCTCCCTTCGAGTGCTTTACAATCCAGATTATCAGCAAATTCTCCTGCATGTCTAGTCTCATTCTGCAATTTATGTTCATTTGGAAGTATTTTTTGGCTTCCGGAGGTCTTGAACATCATCAGACCAAATGTGATCCAAATGGAGTCTAATTTAATTTTCTCAACAGGGGTCAGAATTATGACAGTCTCAACTAGACACTCGGAACTTAAACATTCCTGACAGACAGTCCTTCTGAGTTCACAAAATACCAGTGCTTTGGGAAGAATTCTCTGGGGTACAGTGGTTAGGATTCATGTTCACTGCCAGGCCTGGGTTCACTTCCAGGTTGGAGAACTAAGATCTTGCGAGCCTCAAGGTCTTGCAAGGCCTCCCCAAAACCAACCAACCACACAAACAAACAAAAGAAGAGTGCTTCACATGAGATTTTCTCCCAATCTTCACACACTGTCTATGCTCAGATTAGGCTCAAAGAACTTCAGTTCATTTAAGTTCATTCTCTTTTTAAGAAAACAATTGTATTTATTTATTTATGCCTGCGCTGGGTTCTGGCTGCTGACCGTAGGCTTTCTCTAGTTGCAGCAAGTCAGGGCTACTCTTGGTTGCAGTATGCAGGTTTCTCATTGCAGGGGCTTCTCTTGTGGAGCACAGGCTCCAGGCTTGTGGGTTTCAGTAGTTGCTGTGCATTAGCTTAGCTGCTTTGCAGCATGTGACGTCTTCCTGGACCAGTGATGGAACCTGTGTCCCCTGAAATGGCAGGTGGATTCTTGTCCACTATACCACCAGGAAAGTCTTAATTTAAATGATTCTTAAAAGGACTTGGCTACCTTCGTATCTTCATTTCCCACTAGTCCAGGAGGGATATTCTGACTTGTTTCTTTTTTTTGTGCCCCAAACTGACATCTGACAGCTGTTTGACAATAATTCATTGTTTCTCTCCAGTTGTGTGTACAGTGATTTCTGAGGTCTTTAAATTTCTTTTCTACTTCTATGATTTATTTACTTACTCTTTTTTTTTTTTTTGCCTCCAAGTCATCATTTATTTTTCATCCATCCTTATTCTTTGGCATGTGTGGGACTCCCATTGCAGTGGCCTCTCTTGTTGCAGAGCTCTGGCTCTGGGCGCATGCACTCCAGAGTGCTGGCTCATAATTGGACACACTCAAAAGAGTTTCAACTGACCTCCTCCCTTCGAGTGCTTTACAATCCAGTATATCTGCAAATTCTCCTGCATGTCTAGTCTCATTCTGCAATTTATGTTCATTTGGAAGTATTTTTTGGCTTCCGGAGGTCTTGAACATCATCAGACCAAATGTGATCCAAATGGAGTCTAATTTAATTTTCTCAACAGGGGTCAGAATTATGACAGTCTCAACTAGACACTGAACTTAAACATTCCTGACAGACAGTCCTTCTGAGTTCACAAAATACCAGTGCTTTGGGAAGAATTCTCTGGGGTACAGTGGTTAGGATTCATGTTCACTGCCAGGCCTGGGTTCACTTCCAGGTTGGAGAACTAAGATCTTGCGAGCCTCAAGGTCTTGCAAGGCCTCCCCAAAACCAACCAACCACACAAACAAACAAAAGAAGAGTGCTTCACATGAGATTTTCTCCCAATCTTCACACACTGTCTATGCTCAGATTAGGCTCAAAGAACTTCAGTTCATTTAAGTTCATTCTCTTTTTAAGAAAACAATTGTATTTATTTATTTATGCCTGCGCTGGGTTCTGGCTGCTGACCGTAGGCTTTCTCTAGTTGCAGCAAGTCAGGGCTACTCTTGGTTGCAGTATGCAGGTTTCTCATTGCAGGGGCTTCTCTTGTGGAGCACAGGCTCCAGGCTTGTGGGTTTCAGTAGTTGCTGTGCATTAGCTTAGCTGCTTTGCAGCATGTGACGTCTTCCTGGACCAGTGATGGAACCTGTGCCCCCTGAAATGGCAGGTGGATTCTTGTCCACTATACCACCAGGAAAGTCTTAATTTAAATGATTCTTAAAAGGACTTGGCTACCTTCGTATCTTCATTTCCCACTAGTCCAGGAGGGATATTCTGACTTGTTTCTTTTTTTTGTGCCCCAAACTGACATCTGACAGCTGTTTGACAATAATTCATTGTTTCTCTCCAGTTGTGTGTACAGTGATTTCTGAGGTCTTTAAATTTCTTTTCTACTTCTATGATTTATTTACTTACTCTTTTTTTTTTTTTTGCCTCCAAGTCATCATTTATTTTTCATCCATCCTTATTCTTTGGCATGTGTGGGACTCCCATTGCAGTGGCCTCTCTTGTTGCAGAGCTCTGGCTCTGGGCGCATGCACTCCAGAGTGCTGGCTCATAATTGGACACACTGGCCCAGCTGTTCCTCGGCTTGTAGGATATTCCCGGTGTCCCTTGCACTGCAAGGTGGACTCTTTACCCACTGGACCACCAGGGAAGCCCTCACTTACTCTTCTTAATGGTTTCCTGGTAGGTCTTTTTGTTCTGATCTTAATACCACAGCGAAGAGATGAACAGAGTTCCCAGGCTAGAGCCATTACCTGTGAGAGAGAGGGCTGAAGGGTATCACCTACTGAAGTTTCTTGAACGTGGACGCTGTCATCACTCTTCCTACAGAAGGACAGTATGTTCTGGGATTCTGGGAAAAGAAGTCTGCCTCATGCCAAGTCTTGGAAGGTTCCCCACATGTGAACAGTGTTTGGGCAACATGGCAGGAGGGCTGGTGAGCATCTAGGGGAGCTGACCACATTGTCAGCATCAGTGGGTGGGAGTGTGGTAGAACCAAGGTGGAAATCACTTGACAGGATGCCCCCTGAAGATCCCAACCAGGGCTAGACATCTTTTTTTGTTGTTGTTAAAGATTTATTTATTTATTTATTTTGGGTGGAGGTCGGGTTGGGGAGGGAGGGGAGCGGGCGGGCCACTTCTATTGATCTTTCATTTCTCTATTTTCATCCGTCTTTGCTCTTTGGCTCCTGTGGGCCTCCCATCGCGGTGGCGTCTGTCATTGCAGAGCACCCGCTCTGGGCGCATGCGCTCCACAGCTCCGGCTCGGTAATTGGACACATCAGTCCAGCCACTCTGCGGCACGTGGGATCTTCCCAGGCCAGGGATCGAACCGGCGCCCCTTGCACTGCCATTTCAGGGGACACAGGTTCCATCACTGGTCCAGGAAGACGTCACATGCAGCAAGGCAGCTAAGCTAATGCACAGCAACTACTGAAACCCACAAGCCTTACCCACTGGACCACCAGGGGAAGCCCAAGGGCTAGACATCTTGTTTCTGTGATTTTTCCATGGGAGCAGCTGAGCAGACAGAAAGCAGGGGGTCTGGCAGCTCTGCAACGACAGATGCCACCGCGATGGGAGGCCCACAGGAGCCAAAGAACAAAGACGGATGAAAATAGAGAAATGAAAGACCAATAAAAGTGGCCTGCCTGTCCCCCTCCCTCCCCACCTCACCCCCCAAAAAGATAAATAAATAAAATAAATGTTTAAAAAAAACCAAAAAAAAAAAAAAGAAAGCAGGGGGTCCGGTGGCAAGAGAATGCCTGACATGTTCTTACGGATTGAGATGGGGACCAAACAAGGAGCATGGACTGAAAGCTATGTCTGGAAGAGGGCCCTTATGTGCTCTATTTATTCCAGTATAGATTAAAATACCATTAATGTATTTAATATGATGTTAAATATACATGCAGTGAATATTTATTTAGAATATATGATTAAATACTCTAAAATATATAATGTTCCTATATATATAGCTATTGCATACTGCCTGTCACCCATAACTAGCACGCAAGTTCCACCAGGGCATGGATCTTTGTCCTGCTCACTGCTATCACCCAGTCAGCATCTAAAATGATGCCTGGCTCACAGCAGGTGCTTACTAAATATTTTCTGAATGAATGAAGATCATCTCTGCATATTCAGAAGTCAATAATAGCCACAAAGAGTCTTTCAAAATAGTGTAGAAATAAGCTTTTGGGTCAGAATCTGACTCCCATACTTCCTCTATGATCTGCTGCCTGAGAAGCAGGCTCTCCCAAGGCCACATGAATTGTAGGCACTAGGCTCTTACTCTGGGGAAGATCTGGGAGAACAGGAAGAAAACAAGCGAAAGAAAGACCCAAGCCCAGGCTCAAGGCTCTACCAATGATCTGGTAGGTAAAGTGACTAGCTGGTGGCTTTGCTTAGTTAAATAAGATTCATGGCTTAGGGAAGCTGCACCCTCTCCCACTCAGAGCCACTACAAGTCAGGAGAGGTTGCCCTGGAAGGCAAAAGCCATGTAGTGGGAGAAATGTCCTTGCCGTGCAAATCAATTTAGGCATTAGGTGGAATCACCTTTAGAAGCTGGCAACCCTCCCTGACTGGCAGCTGCCAGCACAGCCTAATTAATCCAACAGCCGTAGTGGAGAAGAACATGACACTTCATGACTGATAAACAAGCCTAAAAATAGGCTCCATCTTTCTCCAATGCCCCTCCGCCCCCATCTGCTTCTGTCCCCTCATGAGCTTCAGTAGGAGGGGACTGGAGTGATGGTAGGGATGAAGGGAAAATGAAAGGGGATGAAAGAAAAGCTCTGTCCTTGTACAATTCTGGACGACAGGTTTTATTTAGAATCACTATTCTAGGCTGGTATATTGCCTCTCTTCCCTGGATGCCAGTTGAAATCAGAATTTTTGAAGACAAGCCAATAAACATCACTTATTTGGTCGACTGAACTGGATCAAGGCCCAAGGACAACCACCAAATGTACTAATGCATTAGTACTAACATAATGTTCTAAATGCACTAGGGCAGCCACCCAAATGCACTGCACCCAACAGTGTATCAGACACTATAGGAAGGGCCAGAGAATGGAGTAACCCCACAATCCAGGAGATAAGAGGCAAGAACTAAAAGGTTAAATGGCATTGGAAAAGACATTATGCTCAATTTAAAATGGAAATTCTTTCCATTTGCAATGGACATCTAGGTTGCTTCCATGTTCTAAATACTCTAAAATATATAATGTTCCTATATATATGGCTATTGCATACTGCCTGTCACCCATAACTAGCACGCAAGTTCCACCAGGGCATGGATCTTTGTCCTGCTCACTGCTATCACCCAGTCAGCATCTAAAATGATGCCTGGCTCACAGCAGGTGCTTACTAAATATTTTCTGAATGAATGAAGATCATCTCTGCATATTCAGAAGTCAATAATAGCCACAAAGAGTCTTTCAAAATAGTGTAGAAATAAGCTTTTGGGTCAGAATCTGACTCCCATACTTCCTCTATGATCTGCTGCCTGAGAAGCAGGCTCTCCCAAGGCCACATGAATTGTAGGCACTAGGCTCTTACTCTGGGGAAGATCTGGGAGAACAGGAAGAAAACAAGCGAAAGAAAGACCCAAGCCCAGGCTCAAGGCTCTACCAATGATCTGGTAGGTAAAGTGACTAGCTGGTGGCTTTGCTTAGTTAAATAAGATTCATGGCTTAGGGAAGCTGCACCCTCTCCCACTCAGAGCCACTACAAGTCAGGAGAGGTTGCCCTGGAAGGCAAAAGCCATGTAGTGGGAGAAATGTCCTTGCCGTGCAAATCAATTTAGGCATTAGGTGGAATCACCTTTAGAAGCTGGCAACCCTCCCTGACTGGCAGCTGCCAGCACAGCCTAATTAATCCAACAGCCGTAGTGGAGAAGAACATGACACTTCATGACTGATAAACAAGCCTAAAAATAGGCTCCATCTTTCTCCAATGCCCCTCCGCCCCATCTGCTTCTGTCCCCTCATGAGCTTCAGTAGGAGGGGACTGGAGTGATGGTAGGGATGAAGGGAAAATGAAAGGGGATGAAAGAAAAGCTCTGTCCTTGTACAATTCTGGACGACAGGTTTTATTTAGAATCACTATTCTAGGCTGGTATATTGCCTCTCTTCCCTGGATGCCAGTTGAAATCAGAATTTTTGAAGACAAGCCAATAAACATCACTTATTTGGTCGACTGAACTGGATCGAAGGCCCAAGGACAACCACCAAATGTACTAATGCATTAGTACTAACATAATGTTCTAAATGCACTAGGGCAGCCACCCAAATGCACTGCACCCAACAGTGTATCAGACACTATAGGAAGGGCCAGAGAATGGAGTAACCCCACAATCCAGGAGATAAGAGGCAAGAACTAAAAGGTTAAATGGCATTGGAAAAAGACATTATGCTCAATTTAAAAATGGGCAAAGTTTCTTTACCCATTCATCTGTCAATGGACATCTAGGTTGCTTCCATGTTCTAGTTGTTGTATAGAGTGCTGCAATTAACACTGGGGTACAGGTGTCTCTTTCAGTTTTGATTTCATCAGGATATATGCCTAATAATGGGATTGTTGGGTCATAGGGTGCTCCTATTTTTAGTTTTTTAAGATCTCTCCATACTGTCTTCCATAGTGGTTGTATCACTTTACATGCCCACCAACAGTGCAGGAGTGTTCCCTTTACTCTGCACCCTCTCCAGCATTTATTATCTGTAGTTTTTTTATGGCGGCCATTCTGACTGGTGTGAGGTGATATCTCATTGTGGTTTTTTTTTTTTTGGGCGGGGGTCGGGTTGGGGAGGGAGGGGAGTGGGCGGGCCACTTCTATTGGTCTTTCATTTCTCTATTTTCAACTGTCTTTGTTCCTTGGCTCCTGTGGGCCTCCCATCCCAGTGGTGTCTGTCGTTGCAGAGCGCTGGCTCTGGGTGCATGAGCTCCAGAACTCCGGCTCGGTAATTGGACACATTGGTCCAGCCGCTCCGCAGCACGTGGAATCTTCCCAGGCCAGGGATCGAACCGGCGCCCCTTGCACTGCAAGACGGTGTCCTTACCCACTGGACCACCAGGGGAAGCCCTTTTTTTTTTTTTTAAAGATTTATTTATTTATTTATTTTGGGGAGGTGGGGTGGGCAGGGAGGGGAGCAGGTGGGCTACTTCTATTGGCCTTTTCATTTGTCAGTTTTCATCCATCTTTGTTCTTTGGCCCGTGTGGGCCTCCCATCACGGTGGCCTCTGTTGTCGCAGAGCACCGGCTCTGGGCGCATGCACTCCAGAGCTCCGGCTCGGTAATTGGACACATCAGTTCAGCCGCTCCGCAGCATGTGGGATCTTCCCAGGCCAGGGATTGAACTGGCGCCCCTTGCACTGCAAGGCGGTGTCCTTACCCACTGGACCACCACGGAAGCCCTTCATTGTAGTTTTGATTTGATTTTTATTTCTCTAATAATCAGCGACGCTGAGCATCCTTTCATGTGTTTTTGGCCATCTGTATGTCTTCTTTGGAGAGATGTCTCTTTAGGTCTTTTCCCCATTTTTTGATTAGGTTGTTTGTTTTTTCAGTGTTGAGTTGTCTGAGTTGTTTGTATATTTTGGAAATAAATTCTTTGTCAGTTGCTTCATTTGCTATGATTTTCTCCCATCCTGTGGGTTGTCTGTTTACCTCGTTTGTAGTTTCTTTTGCTGTGCAAAAGCTTTTAAGTTTCATTAGGTCCCACATGTTTATTTTGGTTTTTATTTCCGATATTCTAGAGAGTGGGTCGTAGAAGGTCTTGCTTTGATTTATATCATTGAGTGTTCTGCCTGTATTCATATATACAATGCAATACTTCTCAGCCATAAAAAGAAATGCAAATGAATCGGTCCTAATGAGGTGGATGAATCTAGAACCTATTATACAAAGTGAAGTAAGTCAAAAAGAAAAGGACAAATACAGCATACTAATACATATGTATGGAATCTAGTAAGATGGTACTGATAAATGCACACACAGAATGGCAATGGAGAAACAGAGAACAGACCTATGGTCACTGTGGGCAGGGAAGATTGGACGAGAGGTATGGAAAGAGCAACAAGGAAACCTACACTATCATATGTAATAGAGATTACCACTGTGATTAAGCTGTAAGACTAAGGGAACCTACATGGGGACTAAGCATTAACCTTGTGGGGTGGGAAGAGGGAAAAGGGAGGGAGGGCCCAGGGGAGAGAGGTCAGAGACATACCTATGACTGTTTGGAGATTATGTATACTCGTAAACAAGAAAACTCTGTAAAAATGTATAACAATAACTTCGCTGTACACCTGAAGCTAATGCAACATTGTAAAACAAATATACCCCAATTAAAAAAAAAAAAGAAAAGGGAACAAAAATGAATAAATAAAAATGGGCAAAGGATTTCAACAGACATGTTTTTGAAAAAGACATATAAATAGGCAACGAGCAAACGAAAAGATGTTCAATATCATTAGTCATTAGGGAAACGCCAATCCAAGCAGGAGACCACTTCACACCCACTAGGATGGCTGTACTCAAAAAGACAGACAATAACAAGTGTCGCTGATTATGCACAGAAACCACAATCCTCATTCACTTCTGGAGAGAGTGTAAAATAGTGCCACCACTTTGGAAAACAGTCTGGAGGTCCCTCCTCTCACCCACTAGCAGCCTAGCTTGACCTAGCAACTCAATGGGATGCTAATGCTTAGACTTTTATTTTATTTGGCCTTGCTGTGCATCTTATGGGATCTCAGTTCCCCAACCAGGGACTGAACCCGGGCCATGGCAGTGAAAGTTCAAAATCCTTGCCACTGAAATACTTAGAAATGCTTACATTTCTAAATGATGCGGGAGTTCATTTATTGTTTTAGCAATTTCTTAGTGTCATGCTTCGTAATCAGCCAACAGGATATACATAATATTGATTTTCTAGTATTTGAGACTGATTTCTGGCCTACATTGTAGTCAGTTTTTAAAATACTTTCATGTGTGTTTGAAAGTCATGTTGGTTCCACAGTCTATTAATATCCATTAGATCAAGCTTGTAATTTGGTAGTTAATATCTTCTCCATGCTTGTCATTAATAAATCATTTGTCTACTTGAGCTATCAGTTTATTAAAAAGTAGGTTAAAATCTCCCATTATAACTTCAGTGCACTGGTGATTTTTTCAGTGTTGCCATATCTTTGTTGAGCTAGGTTCTGGTTTAGTATTTAACACACATCATTGTGACCACTGATACATTTTGATTTATCATCTGGCAAACACAATTTATGCTTGCTATTTTTGTGTCTTTCCCTTTGTTCTTCCTCTGCCTTCGATTGGATTGGACACATTTTCTCTTGGAAGGTTACATATTATTTTACTGTTCTTTTATTAGAGATTACCTTTATATATATATATATATATACCTTTATATTTTGAATATATATATTTGCCTTAAATTTTAAATTAATAGCATCTCTTTCCTCTTTCTAAATGACATTAGCAACTAAGAGTATTTTTTTTACTTACTACCCTTTCACCTTCTGTTGCTGTTGTCTGAATTATTTAAATTCCAAGTACAATGAGTATACTGTCAATTACTCATTATGCATATATTGGCAACATTCCATGTTTATTCAGATTTGTCCAGATGTTTATTATTACTTCTAGATCCCCCTTCTCATTTTTCGTGGTTTCAATTTCCTTTTACTTCAAAATACAACCTTTCGTAGTACTTTTTTTGGCTGCACTGGGTCTTCACTGCTGCTCGGGCTTTCTCTAGTTGGAGCAAGCAGGAGTTACTTATCACTGTGGTGCACGGGCTTCTCATTGCAGTGGCTTCTCATGGTGTGGAGCACAGGCTCTAGGACACACCAGCTCAGTAGTTTTGGCTTGGGGGCTCAGTAGTTGTGACTCATGGGCTCTAGAGCATAGGCTCAGTAGTTGTGGCGCATGGGCTTAGTTGCTCCTCTGCACGTGGAATCTTCCCAGACCAGAAATCAAACCTGTGTCCCCTGCACTGGCAGGAGGATTCTTATCCACTGTACCACCAGGGAAGTCCAGTAGTACTTTTTAAAATTAATTAATTAAATTACTTTCATGTTGTTTGAAAGTCATGTTGGTTCCACAGTCTATTAATATCCATTAGATCAAGCTTGTAATTTGGTAGTTAATATCTTCTCCATGCTTGTCATTAATAAATCATTTGTCTACTTGAGCTATCAGTTTATTAAAAAGTAGGTTAAAATCTCCCATTATAACTTCAGTGCACTGGTGATTTTTTCAGTGTTGCCATATCTTTGTTGAGCTAGGTTCTGGTTTAGTATTTAACACACATCATTGTGACCACTGATACATTTTGATTTATCATCTGGCAAACACAATTTATGCTTGCTATTTTTGTGTCTTTCCCTTTGTTCTTCCTCTGCCTTCGATTGGATTGGACACATTTTCTCTTGGAAGGTTACATATTATTTTACTGTTCTTTTATTAGAGATTACCTTTATATATATATATATATATACCTTTATATTTTGAATATATATATTTGCCTTAAATTTTAAATTAATAGCATCTCTTTCCTCTTTCTAAATGACATTAGCAACTAAGAGTATTTTTTTTACTTACTACCCTTTCACCTTCTGTTGCTGTTGTCTGAATTATTTAAATTCCAAGTACAATGAGTATACTGTCAATTACTCATTATGCATATATTGGCAACATTCCATGTTTATTCAGATTTGTCCAGATGTTTATTATTACTTCTAGATCCCCTTCTCATTTTTCGTGGTTTCAATTTCCTTTTACTTCAAAATACAACCTTTCGTAGTACTTTTTTTGGCTGCACTGGGTCTTCACTGCTGCTCGGGCTTTCTCTAGTTGGAGCAAGCAGGAGTTACTTATCACTGTGGTGCACGGGCTTCTCATTGCAGTGGCTTCTCATGGTGTGGAGCACAGGCTCTAGGACACACCAGCTCAGTAGTTTTGGCTTGGGGGCTCAGTAGTTGTGACTCATGGGCTCTAGAGCATAGGCTCAGTAGTTGTGGCGCATGGGCTTAGTTGCTCCTCTGCACGTGGAATCTTCCCAGACCAGAAATCAAACCTGTGTCCCCTGCACTGGCAGGAGGATTCTTATCCACTGTACCACCAGGGAAGTCCAGTAGTACTTTTTAAAATTAATTAATTAAATTACTTAATTCTTCGGCTCCACTGGGTCTTAGCTGTGGCATTCAGAGACTTCCATCTTCGTTGAAGCATGTGGGATCTAGTTTCCTGACCAGAAATGGAGCCTGGATCCCCTGCATTGGGAGTGGAGACTCAGTCACTGGACTACCCGAAAGTCCTAGTAGTTATTTCAATGTGCATCTCTGAGTAGTAACTTTTCTCATTCTTTGTCAAAAACTACTTTTTTGAACAATTCTCAGTCATAACATCCCATTTATAGGCACTGAGGCCTCATTTCTTGTCCTGGCAAGGTAAAGAAATTGCCTACAATGTTGGAGACCAGGTTCAATCCCTGGGTCGGGAAGCTCCCCTGGGAGAAGGGAATGGCTACCCACTCCAGTATTCTTGCCTGTGAAATCCCATAGTCAGTGGAGCCTGGTAGGCTACAGTCCATGGGGTCACAAAGAGTTGGATATGACTAAGCGACTAATACTATGGGCATGACACCCTAACCCCTAGATGGCAGGGTCCACACTCAGTTCTGACATCCCCCAGTTTCCTTAGCATTAGCTCATCTGCTCTCCACTCCTGTTAGAATCACCTCTTTATTTCTAGTATCTGAGGAATTTCCTTTCTTTGTTCTGAACTCAGCTTTATATTGTTATATTTCTCCTGTGCTTGTTATATCAGGTGGAGGGAGGTCTATCTTAATCTTTTTAGTTATTATTACTGGAAGTCCAGATAATCCATTTATAGCAAATTTCCCTCCTACTAACGCCTATTATTCTTCTTTAAAATAAACGTCATATATTTTGATAGAGAAAATAGACATGACAGTGACAGCTGGATGCTTCTTGTTCTGTTTCAGGAAAAGTTATAAAGTTTTCTAATTTTTTGAATTTGGTACAAAGGGAACATTCCCCAGGCAATAACTTCGGGAAATGCAATTGTCTTCTGAGAAATGGAATTTTATGCAGGTTTGAATCTATTTTCTTGCACCCTCCTCACTTCTCTTTGCTCTACAGAGGTGACTGATGCTCACTATTTGATTTACACCCTCAGTACTAAGAATGTCAAAGCAGCATATTGAGAAACCTCGCTCCGTAAGGACGCCATTCAGACTAGACTTGGAGCTCAGCTACTCCTGTAAATCAACAACTGGTTGCAGGCTGAACTGGTTCCAAATCCTGGGAATTCACAGCTACTAATAGATGAAGAGGCTCCATCTCATTTGCATTTCATCATGACTCAGGAATTCCCTGGTACTGCATCCTTGGGCAGATTAAGATGCCTCGGTTTAATCAGCCCAAGGCCTTCAGAGTCAGGAAATTGGCCCGAGAGATTTCCAAATGCCTTAGTGGCAGAACACAAACACTCTCATCAAGAAGAAATAGTCCCTTTCAGCTTGTCAGAGGGAGGAGGTCATGCAAGAGAGGGGAAGTCCAAATATGGCTCCTCTCAGGAACATCTGTTTGTGGTCCAAGCACTGAGAACAGAAATATTCACAAGTGTTGGTGGATAAAATGGGGACACTGTCCAACTATTATGTTGGTAGTGCTTTCTGAATAGTGAGAAATAGACCAAAAGGAGAGACCATAGATGGTGGGAAAGGGTATTCACAGATAAAAACAAATGTGCTGGTTCACTAACACAGACAGTTGTTTTTAAGAAAATATATCCCATATGGCATGTGACTACAAATGTTCTGATCTAGAAAGAGTTGGATATGACTAAGCGACTAATACTATGGGCATGACCTAACCCCTAGATGGCAGGGTCCACACTCAGTTCTGACATCCCCCAGTTTCCTTAGCATTAGCTCATCTGCTCTCCACTCCTGTTAGAATCACCTCTTTATTTCTAGTATCTGAGGAATTTCCTTTCTTTGTTCTGAACTCAGCTTTATATTGTTATATTTCTCCTGTGCTTGTTATATCAGGTGGAGGGAGGTCTATCTTAATCTTTTTAGTTATTATTACTGGAAGTCCAGATAATCCATTTATAGCAAATTTCCCTCCTACTAACGCCTATTATTCTTCTTTAAAATAAACGTCATATATTTTGATAGAGAAAATAGACATGACAGTGACAGCTGGATGCTTCTTGTTCTGTTTCAGGAAAAGTTATAAAGTTTTCTAATTTTTTGAATTTGGTACAAAGGGAACATTCCCCAGGCAATAACTTCGGGAAATGCAATTGTCTTCTGAGAAATGGAATTTTATGCAGGTTTGAATCTATTTTCTTGCACCCTCCTCACTTCTCTTTGCTCTACAGAGGTGACTGATGCTCACTATTTGATTTACACCCTCAGTACTAAGAATGTCAAAGCAGCATATTGAGAAACCTCGCTCCGTAAGGACGCCATTCAGACTAGACTTGGAGCTCAGCTACTCCTGTAAATCAACAACTGGTTGCAGGCTGAACTGGTTCCAAATCCTGGGAATTCACAGCTACTAATAGATGAAGAGGCTCCATCTCATTTGCATTTCATCATGACTCAGGAATTCCCTGGTACTGCATCCTTGGGCAGATTAAGATGCCTCGGTTTAATCAGCCCAAGGCCTTCAGAGTCAGGAAATTGGCCCGAGAGATTTCCAAATGCCTTAGTGGCAGAACACAAACACTCTCATCAAGAAGAAATAGTCCCTTTCAGCTTGTCAGAGGGAGGAGGTCATGCAAGAGAGGGGAAGTCCAAATATGGCTCCTCTCAGGAACATCTGTTTGTGGTCCAAGCACTGAGAACAGAAATATTCACAAGTGTTGGTGGATAAAATGGGGACACTGTCCAACTATTATGTTGGTAGTGCTTTCTGAATAGTGAGAAATAGACCAAAAGGAGAGACCATAGATGGTGGGAAAGGGTATTCACAGATAGCAAAGACCAGAATGACCATGTGCTGGTTCACTAACACAGACAGTTGTTTTTAAGAAAATATATCCCATATGGCATGTGACTACAAATGTTCTGATCTAGAAATGTGAAAGGAAGAAAATGACCAAAGGGAGGTGTAAGGTAGGGAGAAGATCAGACAAGTCCCAATAATCAATTATATCATTAGTGATAAGAAAACAGAAGATTAAAAAATGTATTTTGCAAAACAGAAATGGCAGTCCTGATCAGTGCTGGTTGACAATCCTTGAATTTTTACCCTTCCAAAGGAGAGATGACAACCTTCATCCTGGGAAGGATGGAATTACTACTTAAAGTCCAGATATCCTATTTATAACAAATTTGCCTCTTACTAATGTTTATTATTCTCCATTAAGATAAATACGAATATTTGATAGTGAAAACAGACATGACAGAGACAGCTGGACACTTCTTGTTCTGTTGCATGAGAAGTTATAAAGGTCCTCAAGTGGTTGAGAAATAGAAACCACCTGCGTTCTGCATATCACTTTGGTAACAAGTGACCATTGATTTTGTCAGTTCCCTTTTGGGGACACCTGAGTGGTCACTTGACAGGAAGTGGAAATCTTACCGAGTCAGGACCCCAGTGGTCTATGGCCACCTTCAGCACTTACTTCTCTACATCTTCCAGGCAAAGCCACTGCCTTCCTTCTGCTAACCTCAGAACCAAGGAAGAAGACAAAGTCCTTTAATTCTTATCATCAGATTTTTCAAATTTTAACCAAAAAGTCATGAAAGGGTAGACGTTTACAGAACCACTTGGCCGAGAGATTTCCAAATGCCTTAGTGGCAAAAAAAAGAAAATAGTCCCTTTCAGCTTGTCAGAGGGAGGAGGTCATGCAAGAGAGGGGAAGTCCAAATATGGCTCCTCTCAGGAACATCTGTTTGTGGTCCAAGCACTGAGAACAGAAATATTCACAAGTGTTGGTGGATAAAATGGGGACACTGTCCAACTATTATGTTGGTAGTGCTTTCTGAATAGTGAGAAATAGACCAAAAGGAGAGACCATAGATGGTGGGAAAGGGTATTCACAGATAGCAAAGACCAGAATGACCATGTGCTGGTTCACTAACACAGACAGTTGTTTTTAAGAAAATATATCCCATATGGCATGTGACTACAAATGTTCTGATCTAGAAATGTGAAAGGAAGAAAATGACCAAAGGGAGGTGTAAGGTAGGGAGAAGATCAGACAAGTCCCAATAATCAATTATATCATTAGTGATAAGAAAACAGAAGATTAAAAAATGTATTTTGCAAAACAGAAATGGCAGTCCTGATCAGTGCTGGTTGACAATCCTTGAATTTTTACCCTTCCAAAGGAGAGATGACAACCTTCATCCTGGGAAGGATGGAATTACTACTTAAAGTCCAGATATCCTATTTATAACAAATTTGCCTCTTACTAATGTTTATTATTCTCCATTAAGATAAATACGAATATTTGATAGTGAAAACAGACATGACAGAGACAGCTGGACACTTCTTGTTCTGTTGCATGAGAAGTTATAAAGGTCCTCAAGTGGTTGAGAAATAGAAACCACCTGCGTTCTGCATATCACTTTGGTAACAAGTGACCATTGATTTTGTCAGTTCCCTTTTGGGGACACCTGAGTGGTCACTTGACAGGAAGTGGAAATCTTACCGAGTCAGGACCCCAGTGGTCTATGGCCACCTTCAGCACTTACTTCTCTACATCTTCCAGGCAAAGCCACTGCCTTCCTTCTGCTAACCTCAGAACCAAGGAAGAAGACAAAGTCCTTTAATTCTTATCATCAGATTTCATTTTAACATGTCATGAAAGGGTTGGGGGTGGTAAGTGGAAAGTTCCTCAGGATGAAAATGCACTTGAGGACCATTTTGCAGAATGCAGGGGAAGCAACTAGACTGGAAGTTTTAGAGGGCAGATATAGACTTTTCAAGTCACCTTTTCATCCCAGATAGACACAGTCTCTACGGGGTGTTATGGGGCTGGGTGGATGGGACTTGGGCAGCGAGGGCCCCCTGCAGTGGAGCACCAGCTGCCAGGACTTACCTGTTGAGATACACTCGCTTCTCTGTGAACTGCCCGTTGCCATGGTGAGGATCCTCGAAGGGCTCGTTCTGGACGACCTCCACCCCTTCTCCTCGATCGCTCTGTTCATGGCTGTGCTTGCTGATCATGTACAGCTGTCCGATTTTGTACTACAAAACACACGGACACAGCGAGGTCAGGCCCACCACTTGGCTTTAAAAAACAACCCCTCCCCAGTGATGGCGCCCTAAGCAACTCACAGCATCAGCAGTTTCTGCTGAGAAAGAAAGCAGGCATGTGGGTCTGATGTTACTTTTCCTCAGGAAGGAGGAGAACTAGCTATGAGTAGAATGCAGAAACGGCTGTTCCTGTGAACATTTTGCATTACCTTAGTGAATGTTCACCAGGTTGCTGATGGTCTTCAAAGTCTGGCAGCTGATCAACCAACTCATGGGCGGCAGCAGGGAGGTGGTGTACTGGAATCTCCCTTTCCACCCTGGCCTTACAGGGTTAAGTGGAGCTAAAGTCTTATTTTGTTTGGCACAAGACCAAGGTGTGTATTTTGTCAGTTCCCTTTGGGGGACACCTGAGTGGTCACTTGACAGGAAGTGGAAACCTTACCGAGTCAGGACCCCAGTGGTCTATGGCCACCTTCAGCACTTACTTCTCTACATCTTCCAGGCAAAGCCACTGCCTTCCTTCTGCTAACCTCAGAACCAAGGAAGAAGACAAAGTCCTTTAATTCTTATCATCAGATTTCATTTTAACATGTCATGAAAGGGTTGGGGGTGGTAAGTGGAAAGTTCCTCAGGATGAAAATGCACTTGAGGACCATTTTGCAGAATGCAGGGGAAGCAACTAGACTGGAAGTTTTAGAGGGCAGATATAGACTTTTCAAGTCACCTTTTCATCCCAGATAGACACAGTCTCTACGGGGTGTTATGGGGCTGGGTGGATGGGACTTGGGCAGCGAGGGCCCCCTGCAGTGGAGCACCAGCTGCCAGGACTTACCTGTTGAGATACACTCGCTTCTCTGTGAACTGCCCGTTGCCATGGTGAGGATCCTCGAAGGGCTCGTTCTGGACGACCTCCACCCCTTCTCCTCGATCGCTCTGTTCATGGCTGTGCTTGCTGATCATGTACAGCTGTCCGATTTTGTACTACAAAACACACGGACACAGCGAGGTCAGGCCCACCACTTGGCTTTAAAAAACAACCCCTCCCCAGTGATGGCGCCCTAAGCAACTCACAGCATCAGCAGTTTCTGCTGAGAAAAGAAAGCAGGCATGTGGGTCTGATGTTACTTTTCCTCAGGAAGGAGGAGAACTAGCTATGAGTAGAATGCAGAAACGGCTGTTCCTGTGAACATTTTGCATTACCTTAGTGAATGTTCACCAGGTTGCTGATGGTCTTCAAAGTCTGGCAGCTGATCAACCAACTCATGGGCGGCAGCAGGGAGGTGGTGTACTGGAATCTCCCTTTCCACCCTGGCCTTACAGGGTTAAGTGGAGCTAAAGTCTTATTTTGTTTGGCACAAGACAGACCAGGGTGTGTTATTTCTGTCCATTCTTTCTGCCTAATTAACTGCATTGCTGGCCACAGAAGATCAGATGTCACCTGTCTCTTTCTTTGCCTCTCTCAAAGTTGTCCAACTCTCCTAGAGGTCTCTGTTCCCTGGAATAGTAGTTCTCAAAGGTAGATGGACAATAGAATGACCTGGAAGCTTAACTCCAGATGCCCAGACTCCACCTTGAATGGAGCTGTGGACCCATCCTTAGGCTGGTCCACAAGGAAGAAAATCTATAGTGTAAGTTCTTTTCATCCAGTTTAATTAACAATTCCTTCTAGCCTGAGGTTCCTGAAGCGATATGTCCTCACAAGAAAATGATAAAATGGAGTAACATCAAATGGCAGTATTTTCTGTGCTGTCTGCTGTTTTGAGAAGTTTGTCTCTTTCTTGCCTCTCTGAAAACCCTGGAGCCAGCAGGCATCTCTTCATCCAGTGAACTTCCAAAGTGACAAAAATAATTTAATGGAGAGGAAAAGAAGAGAGAGAGGAAGGAGGGAGTAAAACTACTTTTGCACAAAGGAAGTCTGCTCAGAATCAGAAGGCAGGGCGATGAGACCCTGCTGTGGCCCGTCCTGCAGATTCGTTGTGAAACAGTGTCAGCATCATCTAGGCCCACGGGATGAGGGGAAGGGGTCTGAGTTTGCAGTGAGCTGGGTTATTCCCAAAGAGCCTAGGTCAGAAGGGATGTAGGTCTTCTGTCTGTGTGCATAACAGAAGTAGATTTTAAATTAAGGGGGCACGGTCGAGTTAAAACCCCGATGGCGCTAAGCAACTCACAGCATCAGCAGTTTCTGCTGAGAAAGCAGGCATGTGGGTCTGATGTTACTTTTCCTCAGGAAGGAGGAGAACTAGCTATGAGTAGAATGCAGAAACGGCTGTTCCTGTGAACATTTTGCATTACCTTAGTGAATGTTCACCAGGTTGCTGATGGTCTTCAAAGTCTGGCAGCTGATCAACCAACTCATGGGCGGCAGCAGGGAGGTGGTGTACTGGAATCTCCCTTTCCACCCTGGCCTTACAGGGTTAAGTGGAGCTAAAGTCTTATTTTGTTTGGCACAAGACAGACCAGGGTGTGTTATTTCTGTCCATTCTTTCTGCCTAATTAACTGCATTGCTGGCCACAGAAGATCAGATGTCACCTGTCTCTTTCTTTGCCTCTCTCAAAGTTGTCCAACTCTCCTAGAGGTCTCTGTTCCCTGGAATAGTAGTTCTCAAAGGTAGATGGACAATAGAATGACCTGGAAGCTTAACTCCAGATGCCCAGACTCCACCTTGAATGGAGCTGTGGACCCATCCTTAGGCTGGTCCACAAGGAAGAAAATCTATAGTGTAAGTTCTTTTCATCCAGTTTAATTAACAATTCCTTCTAGCCTGAGGTTCCTGAAGCGATATGTCCTCACAAGAAAATGATAAAATGGAGTAACATCAAATGGCAGTATTTTCTGTGCTGTCTGCTGTTTTGAGAAGTTTGTCTCTTTCTTGCCTCTCTGAAAACCCTGGAGCCAGCAGGCATCTCTTCATCCAGTGAACTTCCAAAGTGACAAAAATAATTTAATGGAGAGGAAAAGAAGAGAGAGAGGAAGGAGGGAGTAAAACTACTTTTGCACAAAGGAAGTCTGCTCAGAATCAGAAGGCAGGGCGATGAGACCCTGCTGTGGCCCGTCCTGCAGATTCGTTGTGAAACAGTGTCAGCATCATCTAGGCCCACGGGATGAGGGGAAGGGGTCTGAGTTTGCAGTGAGCTGGGTTATTCCCAAAGAGCCTAGGTCAGAAGGGATGTAGGTCTTCTGTCTGTGTGCATAACAGAAGTAGATTTTAAATTAAGGGGGCACGGTGAAATGTAAAAACCAACAGTGCAGTCAGTTCCAAAGCTGAGAGGACACACACATCCAAAGGTCCCTCTTTCATTCTGCAGCAGGTGCAGGGAGGGGAGTGTGAAGAGAATGGGAAGGGCTCTGGTGTGAGGTCAGCCCAAGGGACCAGGCCCAGTCACCATGACAATGGAAACAGCGGACGTCTGGCTCTTCTCAAAGGGCAGAGCTTCCTGTCTGTGCCACATACCTCCCTAGAAGGGTCTGCATTTAAAATGCTTTTAATGGATCTATGTTTGTGTGGAGAATGAGGGCAGGGAGAGGAGAGAGAAAAATCAAAGACAAAATTTATTTTTAGACAAATTTGGGGATGTGAAGCTTGGGTTGGTTTCCCCTTGGTAAGTCCTCTCTCCTTAGTTCATCAAGACCAACTAACCCTCTTTACAGGAGGAAGATAGTGAGGAAAAAGTTTACAGACTGGAGATCTGTGAGATACACCTGTGAGATCAACACTCCACCTTATGTGGATGGGTACACGAGCCTGGAACAGGATGCCCAGCTGCCTGAGGAGTGGGGAGATTTCACTAGCAGTTGCTTTGTACTTGGCGCAGAAATGTGTTTACTTTCGATGGAATATTCCTCTGTCATAAACAGGAAGGAAGCACTGATACAGATACTGCTTCATGGATGTTACTGGTTGAATTGTGTTTCCCAAAAGTCCTATGTAAATCCAAGCACCTCAGAGTATAGTCTTATTTGAAGACGGGTTTCTTTCAGAGGTAATCAAATTAAAATGAGGCCACTGGGATGGACACTAAAGTTTTCCCCCAAAACCCTGGAGCCAGGCCCAGTGAACTTCCAAAGTGACAAAAATAATTTAATGGAGAGGAAAAGAAGAGAGAGAGGAAGGAGGAGTAAAACTACTTTTGCACAAAGGAAGTCTGCTCAGAATCAGAAGGCAGGGCGATGAGACCCTGCTGTGGCCCGTCCTGCAGATTCGTTGTGAAACAGTGTCAGCATCATCTAGGCCCACGGGATGAGGGGAAGGGGTCTGAGTTTGCAGTGAGCTGGGTTATTCCCAAAGAGCCTAGGTCAGAAGGGATGTAGGTCTTCTGTCTGTGTGCATAACAGAAGTAGATTTTAAATTAAGGGGGCACGGTGAAATGTAAAAACCAACAGTGCAGTCAGTTCCAAAGCTGAGAGGACACACACATCCAAAGGTCCCTCTTTCATTCTGCAGCAGGTGCAGGGAGGGGAGTGTGAAGAGAATGGGAAGGGCTCTGGTGTGAGGTCAGCCCAAGGGACCAGGCCCAGTCACCATGACAATGGAAACAGCGGACGTCTGGCTCTTCTCAAAGGGCAGAGCTTCCTGTCTGTGCCACATACCTCCCTAGAAGGGTCTGCATTTAAAATGCTTTTAATGGATCTATGTTTGTGTGGAGAATGAGGGCGGGGAGAGGAGAGAAAAATCAAAGACAAAATTTATTTTTAGACAAATTTGGGGATGTGAAGCTTGGGTTGGTTTCCCCTTGGTAAGTCCTCTCTCCTTAGTTCATCAAGACCAACTAACCCTCTTTACAGGAGGAAGATAGTGAGGAAAAAGTTTACAGACTGGAGATCTGTGAGATACACCTGTGAGATCAACACTCCACCTTATGTGGATGGGTACACGAGCCTGGAACAGGATGCCCAGCTGCCTGAGGAGTGGGGAGATTTCACTAGCAGTTGCTTTGTACTTGGCGCAGAAATGTGTTTACTTTCGATGGAATATTCCTCTGTCATAAACAGGAAGGAAGCACTGATACAGATACTGCTTCATGGATGTTACTGGTTGAATTGTGTTTCCCAAAAGTCCTATGTAAATCCAAGCACCTCAGAGTATAGTCTTATTTGAAGACGGGTTTCTTTCAGAGGTAATCAAATTAAAATGAGGCCACTGGGATGGACACTAGTCCAATAAGACTGGTTTCCTTATTCCACAGGGAAAACCAGTCATAGAGACAGTTGGGAAGATGAGGTGAAGTGATGCAGGAGGATGGCCAGTTATAAGTCAATGATGGACCCAGAACAGATCCTTCCCTCCCAGCCTTCACAGGGAACCAGCCCTGCCTACTGACACTTGATCTCTGACTTCCACCATCCAGTCCTTACAATTCTGGTCAGTGTGTACAATGAGCACGAGGTTTCCTTTTGGGATGATGAAAACGTTCTGGGTCTAGACTGGGATGGTGGCTGTACAACATGGTTAACATACTATATGCTGCTGAATTGACTTTAGAATGGTTAATTTTGTATTATGTGATTTCCACCTTGTAGAAAGGGAATGTTGCTACCCTTCCTGCCAACAAGAAATGTTTGCCCACCATCAAGTCAATGGCCACTGAAGTCACCTGACCGCAACCCACATCAAGCTCCAGTGGTGAGCCCTGAGCAGAATTCAGGATGGAGAGAAAAAGGTTACATTCTGTCCTTTGGACACTCACCCTAGATAGTTAAGACGCATACCTAAGGAAACATTTCAAAGAGCTTAGACTCGTCCATTTTTCCATACCTAAGAAAAAGCACTAAAATCACTAACTTGAGATGTCTGAGTTGTTTTTGTGTGTGTATGTGATTAGCATAATCTTTTACTGCTACGGGGCATTTTCTCCCCAGCCCAAACTTCTATACATCGTGGCTCCTTTCTTCTCAGAGCTCTTGACCTCAGTAAGCTCCCCAAATACAACTTAATACAAATACAATCTTTTAGGTTTTCTGTTTTGCTTTAGTTGATAGCTTCAGCTTTTTTTTAAGTGTTGACTCCACTTCTGAAGCAGATACCCTTAAACCAAAACGCTGTCAAGGGCTTCAATCAGGGGTGGGGGTTGTCTATTCCTGGAGCTCCAACCCACTCATGCATGGCAATGTATGGGACCAAGGATACATGACACAGAAAAGCCATTAGCCAGACTCGAGTCACTGGCTGCGCTCAGCTCAAGTGCTTCCTGCTCTGTGTTGAAGGGAAAGCGCCAAGGCAGCCAGAGGCTGATTCACTGGCAGCCAGAGGAGGGCCTGGCTGCCCAGTCTATTGATCATTCCAGCGGCTCCTGAATGAGCCATCGCAGGGCAGACGCCAGCGTTAGCTCACTAAGATAGCGTCAGCCTGTGGGCGACCGACAGACGCTAGATGCGGTCACGTGGCTGACATTGCTGGGGGTGGTGGGACACTCAAGTTCAGACACTGGGATGGTCAAGGGCTCTGCAGCTGTCATTTTCTTTGCTCTGAAGCAAATCAGGCCTGTTCTGCTGGTTGTCACCATGTGAGCTGGGCCATCCAGAAGCAGAGGTTTTAAACCATACATTTATTCAAAGACACATTCACCCAAATTTATCCAAAGGTTTTTTAACTAGAGGGGACAGGGCAGCACAGACAGCCCTTGAACAATGTCTCAAAATCACCAGAGATACTCCTAAAATTGCTGAATCTTGGGCCATTTCAAATGCCTATTTACACTTACACTGTGAGATAGAGGGAAACTGGGGGTCTTACTTAAACACATGCTAAAAGCTGAGAACCACATCGGCAGAGGGTGAGGAAGGCATTCATTAGTGCTCACTCAGTACCAGATAGTACCAAAATGTTCCCTCTTCAGGGGACCTGTTTCTTCTTTCCTCTTTTTTTTGGTGGGGGGGATGGGGAAGGTGGGGGGCGGGCGGGCCACTTCTTTTGGTCTTTCATTTGTCTATTTTCATCCATCTTTGTTCTTTGGCCCATGTGGGCCTCCCATCACAGCGGCCTCTGCTGTCACAGAGCACCGGCTCTGGGCACCTGCACTCCAGAGCTCCGGCTCAGTAACTGAACACATCGGTCCAGCCGCTCCACAGAACACGGGATCTTCCCAGGCCAGGGATCGAACCGGTGCCCCTTGCACTATAGTCCTTACCCACTGGACTACCAGGGAAGCCCCTCTTCTTTCCTTTTTAACACTAATTTCTTATAAAGCCTTGCCCTTAATTTAGTGAGAATATCACAACATAGATCACCAACTCCAACCAAACTTGTATATCAAGTGAAAGCTGCAAAATCTATCATAGACTCAGAAGGATTCTGAAGATGTTAAACCCAGAGAATCAATAACAGAATTGATGATGATGATGGTGAAGGTGATGATAATGGTGAAAAAGCTTCACTGATTACCTATTGGTGTGGGGCACTGATTAGGTGCTTTATATTCATTTCTAAGACTCACAATGATTTAACTAGATAGGTGTTTACAGATGAGGGATATGAGTCTCTGAGAGGCTAGAGATTAGCCATGTGGCTTCAAGGTGACAGAGTGGGGATCTGAACATCATAGGCCTGGACTCTTTCTTCTCCACCCAAGTTCAGTCCTTGTCTATCTAACAGGTGCTTTAATAAACCTACATCTCACGATGATGAGCAAAGAGGGATGGTATGCAGCCACTGCCTTTGAACTCTGCTATTTCAGAAGATAAAGAACAAAAGTCTGATATCATTTGAAAGATCAGAGCTGTTTAAACTGTGTTCACATGTGGAATGGTACAGCAATTATGCTCTAACTTTGTAAAATCTATTGTTCTAATTCCAGAGTTTGGGGTAATCATCATTACAGGCAATCACGATTAGAGACAGCTCCATGCTGTAGGGCTGAGCCTCCGTGTGAGCCATCATCACAACAGCTACCCCAAATAATTATCTCCATAGTTAAAAAAAAGCATCGTGGGGATGCAGATCTTTCCCACTTGCTCGCAGCACTGAGCATCTGATAGAGTTGTAGAACTTGAGGGAAGGCAGAGCTGTATAACATGCCTGCAAAAGCTGAGCAGTTTCATCACTATATACTTTGCAAACTCTGTAACCAGGCATGATCAAGGTACTTAATTCAGTTCAACCTCAAACCTTGATTCTAGAAAAGGTGACCCCAAGTGAAAACTCCTGATTATGGTAAGGGATTATTAAATGACCACCACCAACACCTAAATATTATCCTTGCTGGAAAAAGTACTGGAACCAAAGAGTGAGATTCAACAGAACTTTAAGCTATGACTGATTTTCACTTAACTGTCCCTTCCCTCAGCTGCTAACCTTCAGAGGTCCCTGCAAGGCCAGGCTTCCATACCCCTTTCCTTAAAGAACCAAAGGGTGTCGTCTTTCTTCCAGTCCCTCCCTTCCTGTCCCCTCTTCCCCCTCCAATAGTACTAAGACCATTTCCAAACATCATGATGTGGAAGGCGGGGACAATTGTTTTGCAATAGATATTACTTAACCTGGATGCAGTTATTCCCTGATGATATGACTCAGAACCTCAAGGTCCCAGGTTGGGAATCAGAATTTACAACTACTTCTGCCTTTAACATCAAAATGGATGGATGCCACATAATATCATAACCATGGAGAAATACCCTGGCCCTCTGATTTAACACGGTATCATGTATGTTTCCATGTGTGATGTGTACACAATTCCTGCCTCTCTCTGGCTGTGTGGGGAGAGGAAAGAGCAAAGGGTGGAATAAGCTGGCATTCACACATTATTCACATCACCCACCATGGTGCTTTGGGTTTTCCCCAACCCCCAAGTCTTCTCCACTTTCAATACCATCTCAGACTTCAAAGCACTGTGAAGCAACTGTCTCATGATGTGCAACGAACTCCCCAAAAGGAGAGTCTGAAAGATAAAACATCACCCAGGACTCTGATGCACGGAAGTCTTCATGCCAACTGGTGCCAAAACTGTAATCACTGAGAAGGGGGTACGATGGGGCCAAATTTTAACAACCTCATCTCAGAAGCCTAGAGGCTAGAGCCAGCTGTGTTGTAGATTCTCCCTGCATAGCTGAAGCAGCGGAACAAATGCCCTGGTTCAGCAGGGGTCAAACTATATGGCTTGGAGCTTGTTTTATAAAATAAAGCTTTATTGGAATAGTCATACTCATTCAATCTGTGGCTGCTCTCACAACACCACGACAGAACTGGATAGTTTCAACAGATACCATGTGGTTTGCAGAACTGAAAATATTCACTATCTGGCCTTTAACAGGAAAAAGGTTGCTGACTCCTGTCTAGTTCAGGGTCCAGTCTGGGGCAGCTGTAGCTGTTCACCTAACTGGTGCTGTCCACTATGGTGGCCACTAGCCACATGCAGCTTATGAGCTTTTGAAATGCGGCCTGTGCAATGGTGGGACTGAATTTTTAATTTTCTTTCCTTTTAATTAAATTTTAAAACCGATACTTGGTTCAGCTATAAGAAAATCTTTCCGTATGTGTGAGACATCTTGGCCACATGAGTCTACTGTTTCAACTGGAAATTTTTATGAAATGTCAATTCATATCAGGTACTTCTGATAAAATTTTACTATCTGCCTTGAGATTGCTTGTAAGTGTAATATGCTTACTTACTGATAACAAAAAGTAAAATAGTTCATTTATAATTTTTAAATTGATTGCACATTGAAATGATACTAATTTAGAGATATGGGGTTAACTAAAATGTATTCTTTTTTTTTTTTTTTGACTGCATCCTGTGCCATGTAGAATCTTTGGTCCCCAGCTAGGGGTCAAACCCGAACCCTTCGCACTGGCAGCATGGAGTCTTAACAACTGGACAGCCAGGGAGGTCCCTAAAATGTATTCTTAAATAACTTGACTTGGGCTTCCCTGGTGGTTCAGTGGGTAAGGACACCGCCTTGCAGTGCAAGGGGCGCCGGTTCGATCCCTGGCCTGGGAAGATCCCACGTGCTGCGGAGCGGTTGGACGCATGTGTCCAATTACGAGCCAGCACTCTGGAGCGCATGCGCCCAGAGCCGGTGCTCTGCAGCGACAGAGGCCACCGCGATGGGAGGCCCACCCGGGCCAAAGAACAAAGATGGATGAAAACAGATAAATGAAAGACCAACAGAAGTGGCCTGCCTGTTCCCCTCCCTCCCCACCCCCCCCAAATAAATAAGTAAATAAATCTTAAAAAAAAAAATACCTTGACTTATTTCCTTTACATATGTGGCTTGGATTTTTAACTCACATATTTCTATTGGACAGTGCTGGCTTAAGTCCCAAACTTGGCCATTAGGGATGGAAAATCAGGCCATCAATCCATAAGACTTTGGAGGCTGGCTGGTCAGTCAAGGGTTTCCATGTGTTTCCAAGCCAGTGAGGGAGAACACTGATAATTAGGGACACACTCGGAGCAGCCTTCCTTTTCTGAGGACTGGCATTGCCTGGACCTCCAGAGAGGTGATAATTGTTCACAGTGTGCTACAGTGGAAAGCATTGCCGTTTTAAATTGAAAGCCTGCGGCCCAAGTCCTGATTCTGTCTTTGATGAGTTTTCTAGCCCTAGACAATTTGAACTGAGCCACGGTTTCTCATCATTAAAATGGGACTAAGAAAATAACTTCATAGGACATGGTGAGAATCAACTGAGAAGAAAACTTACACATTAATATGCTTCATTAAAATTTTACTATCTGCCTTGAGATTGCTTGTAAGTGTAATATGCTTACTTACTGATAACAAAAAGTAAAATAGTTCATTTATAATTTTTAAATTGATTGCACATTGAAATGATACTAATTTAGAGATATGGGGTTAACTAAAATGTATTCTTTTTTTTTTTTTTTTGACTGCATCCTGTGCCATGTAGAATCTTTGGTCCCCAGCTAGGGGTCAAACCCGAACCCTTCGCACTGGCAGCATGGAGTCTTAACAACTGGACAGCCAGGGAGGTCCCTAAAATGTATTCTTAAATAACTTGACTTGGGCTTCCCTGGTGGTTCAGTGGGTAAGGACACCGCCTTGCAGTGCAAGGGGCGCCGGTTCGATCCCTGGCCTGGGAAGATCCCACGTGCTGCGGAGCGGTTGGACGCATGTGTCCAATTACGTGCCAGCACTCTGGAGCGCATGCGCCCAGAGCCGGTGCTTTGCAGCGACAGAGGCCACCGCGATGGGAGGCCCACCCGGGCCAAAGAACAAAGATGGAAGAAAACAGATAAATGAAAGACCAACAGAAGTGGCCTGCCTGGTCCCCCCCAACCCCACCCCCCCCAAATAAATAAGTAAATAAATCTTAAAAAAAAAAATACCTTGACTTATTTCCTTTACATATGTGGCTTGGATTTTTAACTCACATATTTCTATTGGACAGTGCTGGCTTAAGTCCCAAACTTGGCCATTAGGGATGGAAAATCAGGCCATCAATCCATAAGACTTTGGAGGCTGGCTGGTCAGTCAAGGGTTTCCATGTGTTTCCAAGCCAGTGAGGGAGAACACTGATAATTAGGGACACACTCGGAGCAGCCTTCCTTTTCTGAGGACTGGCATTGCCTGGACCTCCAGAGAGGTGATAATTGTTCACAGTGTGCTACAGTGGAAAGCATTGCCGTTTTAAATTGAAAGCCTGCGGCCCAAGTCCTGATTCTGTCTTTGATGAGTTTTCTAGCCCTAGACAATTTGAACTGAGCCACGGTTTCTCATCATTAAAATGGGACTAAGAAAATAACTTCATAGGACATGGTGAGAATCAACTGAGAAGAAAACTTACACATTAATATGCTTCATTAAAATGTAAAAGGGTACACGGCAGCCATGGCGCCTTCTGTTTGGCAACACCTCTGACTGGGAGGTGAAGCTCTGTTTCATTTGCTTCCGTTTGGCTACAGTTCTATAAAGGTTAAAAGAACAAGGCACCTGGCGTATACTGCTATGATGCGAAAACCAGGGAAACCTGAGCATTAGACCAAGATCATCATTTCCTCCTGTAAAAATTTTCTTAGATGGTAGTCAGATCAAACACTTTCCACAGGGCTTCCCTGGTGGTCCAGTGGGTAAAAAGTCCACCTTGCAGTGCAAGGGGCACTGGTTCGAACCCTGGCCTGAGAAGATCCCACATGCCATGGAGCAGTTGGACCGGTGTGTGTGTGCATGTGCCCAGAGCCGGCACTCTGCAACGAGAGAGGCCACTGCAATGGGAAGCCCACACAGGCCAAAGAATAAAGATGGATGAAAATAAATAAATAAATAACCAATAAAAGAGGCCAAAATTTAAAAAAAAAATTGCCACAATATTATAAAACACTTGGGAACATCCACTTATACGGCATGCCTGTGCTGTGCTCAGTCGCACAGGCATGGCCGACTCTTTGCAACCCCGTGGACTGTAGCCTGCCAGGTTCCTCTGTCCATGGAATTTTCCAGGAAAGAATACTGGGTAGATATTTCCTTCTCCATCCCTATGACATCCCTAGAGTTGTCAAATTCACAGAGACACAAAGCAGAATGGTGGCTGCCAGTGGGGTGGGCAGTTAACACTTTAACAGGAGTTTCCATTTGGGAAGATGAAAACTACTGGGGATGGATGGATGGTGTTGATGGTTGCATAGCAATGGGAAAACACTCAATGCCACTAAACAGTACACTTAAAAATGGTTAGAGGGCTTCCCTGGTGGTCCAGTGGGTAAAAAGTCTGCCTTGCCGTGCAAGAGGCACTGGTTTGATCCCTGGCATGGGAAGATTCCATGTGCCGTGGAACAGCTGGACTGGTGTGTCCAATTACGAGCCAGCTTTTTGGAGCGCATGTGCCCAGAGCCAGTGCTCTGCAACAAGAGAGACCACTGCGATGGGAGGCCCACACAGGCCAAAGAATAAAAGATGGATGAAAATAAATATAAAACTAAAAGAGGCATGATGGGGGGAAAAAGAATCTAAAAAAGAAAGGTTACAATGGTAAATTTTATGTGATGTATATTTCATCACAATTTTTAAAAAACCTGGAACTGTCATTTTCTCCTTGAGTGTAGTTCACTTACTTCACACCTCAAGGTGGCCATCTATCAGTGATCCTATTTTTATTATTATGCAAAAGTTTTTTTTTTAAGGACAGGGATTTTTATATTTGATGGATTTTTGGTTTGGGAGCTCATTTGAAGGTGCTGAGCCGAGGGGACAGAACTACGAAATGACTTTCCCCAGAGACAATGTCGCACAAGACGCCCGATTCCTGCTACGCCGGGAGAGATGTCTGGCTCACTCTGTCCTAAACTAAAATCTCTTTGACATTAGCATTCCGGAGGATTCTTGCTGCTCATGTTCCCAAGCAACATGGTACTGACAAAGACCCTGACAGAAAGGAAGAGTGATTAACTGAACACAAACACATTCTAATCCTGCCGACCTTAAACCGGGTCACTGAGAATACCAGCTCCCTTACTGAACAGGATTGTCACAGTTCACAGCCCAGCTCCTTCGTTTGCCTGGGAGCAACTCTACAAGCCCAATTCCAATTCCGTTTTTCCGTTGGGAAGGTGTGGTGTGTATTTTTTACTTCCAGGGTATGAATCTGATTTGGACTCTGCAGAGGCGTGACTGGATAGCCCCATCAGTCTTTCCGGTTATGTGATTCAATGTTCAGGTTTCTCCATGTAGACAGAGAAGCTAAAAAAAAAAGATGTAAAGTTCTTTGATGTTTTGTCAGCTCTCTCCCTACCAGGTCGGTAAAGCAAGAAAACCAATATCCGATCCCACAAAGAAAATACAAACCTGCAGCTCATATTTCAGGATATCAGTGCATCATCACATATTTATCTTTTCTAGTGGTTAGAGGGCTTCCCTGGTGGTCCAGTGGGTAAAAAGTCTGCCTTGCCGTGCAAGAGGCACTGGTTTGATCCCTGGCATGGGAAGATTCCATGTGCCGTGGAACAGCTGGACTGGTGTGTCCAATTACGAGCCAGCTTTTTGGAGCGCATGTGCCCAGAGCCAGTGCTCTGCAACAAGAGAGACCACTGCGATGGGAGGCCCACACAGGCCAAAGAATAAAAGATGGATGAAAATAAATATAAAACTAAAAGAGGCATGATGGGGGGAAAAAGAATCTAAAAAAGAAAGGTTACAATGGTAAATTTTATGTGATGTATATTTCATCACAATTTTTAAAAAACCTGGAACTGTCATTTTCTCCTTGAGTGTAGTTCACTTACTTCACACCTCAAGGTGGCCATCTATCAGTGATCCTATTTTTATTATTATGCAAAAGTTTTTTTTTTAAGGACAGGGATTTTTATATTTGATGGATTTTTGGTTTGGGAGCTCATTTGAAGGTGCTGAGCCGAGGGGACAGAACTACGAAATGACTTTCCCCAGAGACAATGTCGCACAAGACGCCCGATTCCTGCTACGCCGGGAGAGATGTCTGGCTCACTCTGTCCTAAACTAAAATCTCTTTGACATTAGCATTCCGGAGGATTCTTGCTGCTCATGTTCCCAAGCAACATGGTACTGACAAAGACCCTGACAGAAAGGAAGAGTGATTAACTGAACACAAACACATTCTAATCCTGCCGACCTTAAACCGGGTCACTGAGAATACCAGCTCCCTTACTGAACAGGATTGTCACAGTTCACAGCCCAGCTCCTTCGTTTGCCTGGGAGCAACTCTACAAGCCCAATTCCAATTCCGTTTTTCCGTTGGGAAGGTGTGGTGTGTATTTTTTACTTCCAGGGTATGAATCTGATTTGGACTCTGCAGAGGCGTGACTGGATAGCCCCATCAGTCTTTCCGGTTATGTGATTCAATGTTCAGGTTTCTCCATGTAGACAGAGAAGCTAAAAAAAAAAGATGTAAAGTTCTTTGATGTTTTGTCAGCTCTCTCCCTACCAGGTCGGTAAAGCAAGAAAACCAATATCCGATCCCACAAAGAAAATACAAACCTGCAGCTCATATTTCAGGATATCAGTGCATCATCACATATTTATCTTTTCTCCCGGATCTTTATAAGCAGCCCTCAGAGGTGCCTTGTTTACCTAATACCTGTGTCATTATGCCAGGGTGCAGGAATGAAAAGGCTGATAAAAAGATTTAAGAAGGAGCTGGGTTATCGACATTTAACTCAAAAATCCCCTTTGCATGACACACTAAGCATCATACGGTGGTGCTTAACCCATTTTAAGTTTTGGAATGAACTGAATAGAAATAGAGCAACTTAAAGCCAAGGGAAGAGCTCAGGGTATGTTTTGTGCTGGTGCAAGCAGAGTTCTATGCTTGCAAATATGCAAAACCGCAAATTGTTTCCAGTACACTGGACGATCCAGGAGAATAATCCACTTGATTGAGTACAGGAAGGTATAGTATATGAAAAGCAAGAGAGCATGCTTTAGCTGTTCCTTCCAACACTGTCTTATCCTTGGGGGTGGTATTCTAGCCCTGACAACTCATTTGATGCACTACTTTAAAAGCCAAAATGGTAACAGGCAGCACATAGAGGCTACTTTATGAGCATCAACCCAAGCTAGAGGTGTCATCCCCTGGTATTGATAGATGAGAAGTTGAACACGTTAGCTATTACAGAGCAGCATGAAAAACCACAGAGAACAAAGACAGGCACTGCCAGAACTCAGTTCAAAACCACAAGCATAGTCTGCCCTTGGGGCAGAACGCAGGATTTCTCCAGACCTTGGCTGGGGACATTCCGGTGTAGACAGTCCAGTTCCTTCTGGTTCATGCACTGAACAGAGTACACTAGGCTCTGGAATCACTGGAGGTAGAGTTACAGACAAGGTCAACCAGGTCTCCAGCAAAGAGTAGGGGTTTCCTGAATTCCTCCTTGAAGACATTGAGGCTGACATCAGAGCCATCAGACCATTTGCCAAGAAACGTGAAGCCAATTGCAACTCAGTAAGTGGAGAGGTTTGGTGACAGGGCTGACCTTTACAAAGCAATCAGGGCTCTTTATTTACTATGGAGCAGAAACCCACAGCCAATCATAAGACCAAAAAGGGAGAAAACTAAGATAGAACTTTCCCAGGAAATGTATCCTGTGCCATCTCCTTGCACACTCCCGTGTCACTGCTCACTTCCTTAACCTTGGCCTCATAACCAGAAATGAATCTAGGAGACAGGTCTACCTGTATGGGGTTAACAGACTCTTTGCACAACTGGAAAAGCCCCTGTTTCTAAAGCTAGAAATACTCTTGTAGGAATGATAGCAATTAGTTTTAATGTCTTTGAGAGAGAACAGAAGGGCACACTGAATGCAAAGAGAAGCCCTTGCTTCTTCATGTACAAATGAACAATGAACAGCTTAATGTTTTGAAAGAATTATTCAAGCCACTTCATGCCTAGAACAACAAGATCTCAGTAATATTTGAAGGTCACCAAACCTCTTTGTTTGCTTAAGAGCTAGCTGGCACAGCAAGTGGTTTCAGCACTCTGCTAACCATCTAGCAATGAGCAGGGAGAGAGTTATGACTTGCAGATAGATCTGTAGATCAAAGGTGGAAAGATTCTAGGATCTGTCATCTCCCTACTTTGGGTGAGTGGCCCCAGGTTTCACATGCCTATAGTGGTGCCTGTAGCCCATAGGTGCTCAAACAATGTATGGCTGACTGCAGGGAGGGTACCATTCTCCTAAGCTATAGTATCCTATGGGTGTTTCCTCCTTGGTAAAAAGAAGCAGATGACTGATGGAGAAAAGTATATGGTTGTCACTCCCTTTCCAGAGACGGTTAATGAGGAGAGACAAAATAGAGCTGCCCTTGGGGCAGAACGCAGGATTTCTCCAGACCTTGGCTGGGGACATTCCGGTGTAGACAGTCCAGTTCCTTCTGGTTCATGCACTGAACAGAGTACACTAGGCTCTGGAATCACTGGAGGTAGAGTTACAGACAAGGTCAACCAGGTCTCCAGCAAAGAGTAGGGGTTTCCTGAATTCCTCCTTGAAGACATTGAGGCTGACATCAGAGCCATCAGACCATTTGCCAAGAAACGTGAAGCCAATTGCAACTCAGTAAGTGGAGAGGTTTGGTGACAGGGCTGACCTTTACAAAGCAATCAGGGCTCTTTATTTACTATGGAGCAGAAACCCACAGCCAATCATAAGACCAAAAAGGGAGAAAACTAAGATAGAACTTTCCCAGGAAATGTATCCTGTGCCATCTCCTTGCACACTCCCGTGTCACTGCTCACTTCCTTAACCTTGGCCTCATAACCAGAAATGAATCTAGGAGACAGGTCTACCTGTATGGGGTTAACAGACTCTTTGCACAACTGGAAAAGCCCCTGTTTCTAAAGCTAGAAATACTCTTGTAGGAATGATAGCAATTAGTTTTAATGTCTTTGAGAGAGAACAGAAGGGCACACTGAATGCAAAGAGAAGCCCTTGCTTCTTCATGTACAAATGAACAATGAACAGCTTAATGTTTTGAAAGAATTATTCAAGCCACTTCATGCCTAGAACAACAAGATCTCAGTAATATTTGAAGGTCACCAAACCTCTTTGTTTGCTTAAGAGCTAGCTGGCACAGCAAGTGGTTTCAGCACTCTGCTAACCATCTAGCAATGAGCAGGGAGAGAGTTATGACTTGCAGATAGATCTGTAGATCAAAGGTGGAAAGATTCTAGGATCTGTCATCTCCCTACTTTGGGTGAGTGGCCCCAGGTTTCACATGCCTATAGTGGTGCCTGTAGCCCATAGGTGCTCAAACAATGTATGGCTGACTGCAGGGAGGGTACCATTCTCCTAAGCTATAGTATCCTATGGGTGTTTCCTCCTTGGTAAAAAGAAGCAGATGACTGATGGAGAAAAGTATATGGTTGTCCACTCCTGCTTTCCAGAGACGGTTAATGAGGAGAGACAAAATAGAGTAAATTGGGTACATTTCCAGAAACTGATACACTAAAAATCTATCATTCTGAGATACATGCACCCCAATGTCTGTAGCACCACTATTCACTATAGCCAAGACATAGAAGCAACCTAAATGTCCATCGACAGATGAATGGATAAAGATGCGGTACACTCACATATACAGTACAACACAACACATACACAATGGAATAGAACTCAGCCATAAAGACTGAAATAATGCTATCTGCAACAACATGGGTGGACCTAGAGAAGATTATACTAAGTGAAGTAAGTCAGAAAGAGAAAGACAAATGTATACTGCTTATGAGTAGAATCTAAAATATGACATAAACAAACTTATTTATGAAAGACTCATGCACACACAGAACAGACTTGTGGTTGCCAAAGGGTATGGTGGTGGAGAAGGGATGGATTGGGAGTTTGGGATTAGCCACAGCAAATTATTATATCGAGAATAGATTAAAAAACAAGGCCCTACTATATAGCATAGAGGACTCTATTCAATATCCTATAATAAACTGTAATGGAAAAGAATATGAAAAATATGTATGTGTAATATAAATATGTATGAATCACTTTGTTGTACATCAGAAACTAACAGAACATTATTAAATCAACTATACTGCAATAAAATTATAAATAAATAAGTAACTTTCTGATGCATCTCTGACTTAATTCTAGTGTCCTGGAGAGAGATTCTATCAATTGGTATTTTTAAGGCTGAGTGGTAACCCAGTTCTTGCTCTGTAAGCAGTTGGTAATCCTTCCATCTCTGTGCATATCCTCCTAAGAGAGGCAATGCCTCAATAAAATATAATTCCCCATGTTTTCAAAGGGTGGGGAAGAAAAAGAAGAGAGACACAGTGATGAGCTGGAATGCTGTTCTCCACAGAATTCTTTTCTTCACTTTTTAATTGTGGTAAAATATACTTATTGATGCCTTCGAACTGTGGTGCTTGAGAAGACTCTTTTGAGAGTCTCTTGGATTCCAAGGAGATCACTTAAAAATCTGATGAAAAGTATATGGTTGTCACTCCTGCTTTCCAGAGACGGTTAATGAGGAGAGACAAAATAGAGTAAATTGGGTACATTTCCAGAAACTGATACACTAAAAATCTATCATTCTGAGATACATGCACCCCAATGTCTGTAGCACCACTATTCACTATAGCCAAGACATAGAAGCAACCTAAATGTCCATCGACAGATGAATGGATAAAGATGCGGTACACTCACATATACAGTACAACACAACACATACACAATGGAATAGAACTCAGCCATAAAGACTGAAATAATGCTATCTGCAACAACATGGGTGGACCTAGAGAAGATTATACTAAGTGAAGTAAGTCAGAAAGAGAAAGACAAATGTATACTGCTTATGAGTAGAATCTAAAATATGACATAAACAAACTTATTTATGAAAGACTCATGCACACACAGAACAGACTTGTGGTTGCCAAAGGGTATGGTGGTGGAGAAGGGATGGATTGGGAGTTTGGGATTAGCCACAGCAAATTATTATATCGAGAATAGATTAAAAAACAAGGCCCTACTATATAGCATAGAGGACTCTATTCAATATCCTATAATAAACTGTAATGGAAAAGAATATGAAAAAATATGTATGTGTAATATAAATATGTATGAATCACTTTGTTGTACATCAGAAACTAACAGAACATTATTAAATCAACTATACTGCAATAAAATTATAAATAAATAAGTAACTTTCTGATGCATCTCTGACTTAATTCTAGTGTCCTGGAGAGAGATTCTATCAATTGGTATTTTTAAGGCTGAGTGGTAACCCAGTTCTTGCTCTGTAAGCAGTTGGTAATCCTTCCATCTCTGTGCATATCCTCCTAAGAGAGGCAATGCCTCAATAAAATATAATTCCCCATGTTTTCAAAGGGTGGGGAAGAAAAAGAAGAGAGACACAGTGATGAGCTGGAATGCTGTTCTCCACAGAATTCTTTTCTTCACTTTTTAATTGTGGTAAAATATACTTATTGATGCCTTCGAACTGTGGTGCTTGAGAAGACTCTTTTGAGAGTCTCTTGGATTCCAAGGAGATCAAGCTAGTCTATTCTAAAGGAAATTAACCCTGAAAGTTCATTGGAAGGACTGATGCTGAAAGTGAAGCTGAAGCTCCAATACTTTGGCCACCTGATGCAAAGGGACGACTCATTGGAAAAGACCCTGATGCTGGGAAAAAAGAAGGCAGGAGGAGAAGGGGGCAACAGAGGACAAAATGGTTGGATGGCATCACTAATTCAATGGATGTGAGTTTGAGCAAGCTCTGGGAGATGGTGAAGGATAGGGACTGGTGTGGTGCAGTCCATGGGGTCACAAAGAGTCGGACACAACTGAACAAGTGAACTGAAAATATACTTAACAAAATTTATCATTTTAGTCATTTTTAAATGTATAATTCAGTGGCATTAAGTGCATTCATAACGGTTATGCAACCACCACCACTGTCCATTTCTGAACTTTTTCATCATTTAAAAAAGAAACTCTATCCCTATTAGATAGCAATTTTCATCTTCCAATAAGCCCCTAGTAATCTCTCATCTACCCCTTATCTACAAATGTGTCTATTTTAGACACCTCATGTAAGTGAAATCATACAATGTGTGTCCTTTTTTTAAAATATATTTTATTTTTATCTCTTTATTATTGATTGTAGAATATATGTATTTTTAAATTTTGGCCTCTTTTATTGGTCCTTCATTTATTTATTTTCATCCATCTTAATTCTTTAGCCTGTTTGGGCCTCCCATCGCAGTGGCCTCTCTTGTTGCAGAGCACCGGCCCTGGGCGCATGCGCTCCAGAGAGCTGGCTCACAATTGGACACACCAGTTTTTCCAAGCCAGGATGCATCTCTGACTTAATTCTAGTGTCCTGGAGAGAGATTCTATCAATTGGTATTTTTAAGGCTGAGTGGTAACCCAGTTCTTGCTCTGTAAGCAGTTGGTAATCCTTCCATCTCTGTGCATATCCTCCTAGAGAGGCAATGCCTCAATAAAATATAATTCCCCATGTTTTCAAAGGGTGGGGAAGAAAAAGAAGAGAGACACAGTGATGAGCTGGAATGCTGTTCTCCACAGAATTCTTTTCTTCACTTTTTAATTGTGGTAAAATATACTTATTGATGCCTTCGAACTGTGGTGCTTGAGAAGACTCTTTTGAGAGTCTCTTGGATTCCAAGGAGATCAAGCTAGTCTATTCTAAAGGAAATTAACCCTGAAAGTTCATTGGAAGGACTGATGCTGAAAGTGAAGCTGAAGCTCCAATACTTTGGCCACCTGATGCAAAGGGACGACTCATTGGAAAAGACCCTGATGCTGGGAAAAAAGAAGGCAGGAGGAGAAGGGGGCAACAGAGGACAAAATGGTTGGATGGCATCACTAATTCAATGGATGTGAGTTTGAGCAAGCTCTGGGAGATGGTGAAGGATAGGGACTGGTGTGGTGCAGTCCATGGGGTCACAAAGAGTCGGACACAACTGAACAAGTGAACTGAAAATATACTTAACAAAATTTATCATTTTAGTCATTTTTAAATGTATAATTCAGTGGCATTAAGTGCATTCATAACGGTTATGCAACCACCACCACTGTCCATTTCTGAACTTTTTCATCATTTAAAAAAGAAACTCTATCCCTATTAGATAGCAATTTTCATCTTCCAATAAGCCCCTAGTAATCTCTCATCTACCCCTTATCTACAAATGTGTCTATTTTAGACACCTCATGTAAGTGAAATCATACAATGTGTGTCCTTTTTTTAAAATATATTTTATTTTTATCTCTTTATTATTGATTGTAGAATATATGTATTTTTAAATTTTGGCCTCTTTTATTGGTCCTTCATTTATTTATTTTCATCCATCTTAATTCTTTAGCCTGTTTGGGCCTCCCATCGCAGTGGCCTCTCTTGTTGCAGAGCACCGGCCCTGGGCGCATGCGCTCCAGAGAGCTGGCTCACAATTGGACACACCAGTCCAGCCACTCCGCGGCATGTAGGATCTTCCCAAGCCAGGGATCAAACCAGTGCCCCTTACACTGCAAGGTGGACTCTACCCACTGGACCACCAGGGAAGCCCGTGTGTCCTTTTATGACTTCAGCATAGTCTCAACGTTTGTCTGTGCTATAGCATGTATCAGAAAGTCCTTCCTTTTTAAGCCTGGAAAACAATCCATTGTATGTGTATTCCATGGGTGCTTCTTCATTCATCTGCTAATGGGGATTTGGGTTGCTTCCACCCTCTGGCTATTATTGTGACTAATGCTGCTGTGAACACTGCTGTACAAGTATCTGAGTCCCCACTTTCAACTCTTCTGAGTTCACACCTATACAGGGAATTGACAGATCATACGATAATTCTATGCTTAACTTTTTAAGGAATCACAAAAGTGTTTTCCACAGCAGCTGCACCATTTTATTCCCAGCAGCAACGCACAAGGATTCCAATTTCTCTGCATTCTTGCCAACACTTGTTACTGTTTTTTTTTTGTTTTCCAATACTAGCCATCCTAATGGGTATGATGTGGTCACATGACATAAAGTCAATGTTGATTTCTTTCTTGTAAATTTTTTTTTTTTTTGGCCACTTCTATTGATCTTTCATTTATTTATCTTTGTTCTTTGGCCTGTGTGGGCCTCCCATCGCAGTGGCCTCTCTTGTCCCAGAGCAACGGCTCTGGGGGCATGCGCTCCAGAGCTCTGGCTTGGTAACTGGAACACACTGGTCCAGTGCTCCTGGCACATGCCAGGGATCAAACTGGCGCCCCTTGCACTGCAAGGTGGTGTCCTTACCCATTGGACCACCAGGGAAGCCCCTGACTTCTTTCTTGGATCTCATTCATGAAAGGCTCACTTTAGGTGGTGCTTGGGCATGTCAAATGGGTCTTCCAAATAAAGTACTGAGACAGCCCTGGAAGAGATTTCAACTCTACCATTTATTTAAATCAGAAGGCCTTTCTGATAAAGCACTGATGAACTATGATGGTTATTTTACAGGAGGTTCAAAGATGTCCCTTTGAAATTCTCTGCTTGCAAATGAAGATGAAAATGCAACAAACCCCTTTAAGCCAAAAAGGCCCTGGGACTTCCCTGGTGGATCAGTGGCTAAGACTCTGGCTCCCAATGCAAGGGGCCTGAGTTCAATCCCTGGTCAGGGAACTAGATCCCACATGCCACAACTAACAGTTCACATGGTGCAGCTAAGACCCAGTTCAGCCAAATAAACTGATAAAAAAAAAATATATTTTAAAAACATGGCCCCAATATATTCATTATAGTTAACACCACTCTGTAAGGGCACCACAAAGAAGTAGCTATGAATTATTACCTTAGGGAGTCCAAGGGTGGGGGTGCTGGGCCTGACCTGAAAAGGCACTTCTATTTCTGTTATAGAAGCTGCATTCAGTATTATTTAGATGGCCCAGCCAGGAATGTAGCAAATTTTAGAATTACAATGTAGAAGGCAGCAAACAGTCCTGAAGAATTTACTTATGAATCAACTATGTATGACTTATACTCAAAGATTTGAGGCAAAAAAAAAAAAGCGTCATTCTTAGTCATTTGCCTTTTTCGTGTTTTTGTTACTGTTTAAAGTCACTCTTTATTCTATTTTAGGTGACAGCCACTCCTGAAAAAAAAATAATCTTGGAAATGACTTTAAACTGCAACAAAGTAGTTTTGCATACTTACTAGCTGTTTATGTAAAGCAAACAATTCAGTAGTTTTTAGTCTATTCACAAGGTTGTACAACTGTCTCCACTATTTAATTCCGTAATATTTTCACCATCCCCAAAAGAAACTCCACACTCATGAGCACTAACTCCCCATTCTCCCCTGCCCTGTCCTTGGCAACTAGGAATCTACTTTTGGTCACTATGAATGTGCCTATTTTGGACAGTTCATACAAATGAACTCATATATTGGACCACCAGGGAAGCCCCTGACTTCTTTCTTGGATCTCATTCATGAAAGGCTCACTTTAGGTGGTGCTTGGGCATGTCAAATGGGTCTTCCAAATAAAGTACTGAGACAGCCCTGGAAGAGATTTCAACTCTACCATTTATTTAAATCAGAAGGCCTTTCTGATAAAGCACTGATGAACTATGATGGTTATTTTACAGGAGGTTCAAAGATGTCCCTTTGAAATTCTCTGCTTGCAAATGAAGATGAAAATGCAACAAACCCCTTTAAGCCAAAAAGGCCCTGGGACTTCCCTGGTGGATCAGTGGCTAAGACTCTGGCTCCCAATGCAAGGGGCCTGAGTTCAATCCCTGGTCAGGGAACTAGATCCCACATGCCACAACTAACAGTTCACATGGTGCAGCTAAGACCCAGTTCAGCCAAATAAACTGATAAAAAAAAAATATATTTTAAAAACATGGCCCCAATATATTCATTATAGTTAACACCACTCTGTAAGGGCACCACAAAGAAGTAGCTATGAATTATTACCTTAGGGAGTCCAAGGGTGGGGGTGCTGGGCCTGACCTGAAAAGGCACTTCTATTTCTGTTATAGAAGCTGCATTCAGTATTATTTAGATGGCCCAGCCAGGAATGTAGCAAATTTTAGAATTACAATGTAGAAGGCAGCAAACAGTCCTGAAGAATTTACTTATGAATCAACTATGTATGACTTATACTCAAAGATTTGAGGCAAAAAAAAAAAAGCGTCATTCTTAGTCATTTGCCTTTTTCGTGTTTTTGTTACTGTTTAAAGTCACTCTTTATTCTATTTTAGGTGACAGCCACTCCTGAAAAAAAAATAATCTTGGAAATGACTTTAAACTGCAACAAAGTAGTTTTGCATACTTACTAGCTGTTTATGTAAAGCAAACAATTCAGTAGTTTTTAGTCTATTCACAAGGTTGTACAACTGTCTCCACTATTTAATTCCGTAATATTTTCACCATCCCCAAAAGAAACTCCACACTCATGAGCACTAACTCCCCATTCTCCCCTGCCCTGTCCTTGGCAACTAGGAATCTACTTTTGGTCACTATGAATGTGCCTATTTTGGACAGTTCATACAAATGAACTCATATAATATGTGGCCTTTTGCAACTGACTTCTTTAATTTACCATAGTGCTTCTTTTTAAATTGAAATAGTTGATTTACAATGTTGTGTCAATTTCTGGTGTACAGAAAAATGATTATATCTACACTTATATTAATATATTCTTTTTCATATACTTTGCATTGTAGTTTATCACAGGATACTGAATATAGTTCCCTGGTGCTATACAGTAGGACCTTGTTGTTTACCCATTCTATATATAATAGTTTGCATCTGCTAGTCCTAAACTTCCAATCCATCCCTCCTCCACCTTCTTGCTCCCACAACTATACGTCTGTTATCTGTGTCTGCCAGTCTATTTCCATTTTGTGGATAAGTTCATTTGTGTCATATTTTAGATTTCACATATAAGTGGCATCATATGGTACCTGTCTCTTTCTTTTTTTTTTTTAAAGATTTATTTATTTATTTTGGGCGGGGGGCGGGTTGGGGAGGAAGGGGAGTGGGCGGGCCACTTCTATTGGTCTTTCATTTCTCCATTTTCATCCGTCTTTGTTCTTTGGCTCCTGTGGGCCTCCCATCGCGGTGGCGTCTGTCGCTGCAGAGCTCCGGCTCGGTGATAGGACACATCAGTCCAGCCGCTCCGCGGCACGTGGGATCTTCCCAGGCCAGGGATGGAACCGGCGCCCCTTGCACTGCAAGGCGGTGTCCTTACCCACTGGACCACCAGGGGAAGCCCCTGTCTCTTTCTGATTTACTTCTTTTAGTATGATAATCTCTAGGTTCATCCATGTTGCTACAAATGGCATTAGTTCATTCTTTTTATGGCTGAGCAGTATTCCATATAACACATCTCCTTTATCCATTCATCTGTCAATGGACATTTAGGTTGTTTCCATGTCTTGGCGTTAGCAAAATGTTTTTGAGATTCACCCATGTTGCAGCATGTATCAGTATTTCCTTTTTAACTGTCAAATAATATTTCATTATATGGTTAGTCAACATTTGTTCCTTTATCACTTGATAGACATTTGGGTTATTTCCACTTTTAGGCTATTATGGGTAATGTCACAATGAATGTATATTTATGAGTCTTTGTGTGGACCTGTCTCTATGTCTCTTGGGTAGATACCTAGGGGTGGACTTACTGGGTTATATGGTAACTATATTTAACCTTTTGAGGAACTGGCAGACTGTTTTCCATAGCTGAATTTTAAGTTACCTGTAGCAAAAAGAAAATCAAACAAGTGATTTCAAAAACCAAGAGTAAATTACAGGACAAGTGTGACCCTGCTTGCTCATATCACTGCATTTGACATTTCGACATACCCGATCAATAGATACCCTGGGCAATTATCCAGCCTTGTGGTGTCTTTTCATTACTCTGCCAGGAGAACAAAGAGCTAAACACGACACTACAGACAATTAGGAGCTAAGGCAGCAGATCTCAAGTACTACTTATATGACACATACAGAAAGTGTGTGTGGGTTAGAAAAGGAGGTCTGTAGTTGTTCTGGAGGGTGTCCCATAGAAAATGAGGCTTGACCTGTGTGTGCAGGGACTCTAACCTGTTAGGAAGGAAGCAGGAAGTCACAGCCTGCAAATACATCCTGGACATTTATTCGTCCACAACAAAACTTCACTACGTCCCAAGACCGCTGAAGATGCAGTACAGAAATAAAACTCTAATTCAAAAAGCTATAAGCAGGGCTTCCCTGGTGGTCCAGTGGGTAAGGACAATGCCTTGCAGTGCAAGGGGTGCTGGTTCGATCCCTGGCCTGAGAAGATCCCACGTGCTGCAGAGCGGCTGGACTGACGTGTTCAATTACCAAGCCCAGCGCTCTGAAGCACATGCACCCAGAGCCGGTGCTCTGCAGCAACAGAGGCCACTGTGATGGGAGGCCCACATAGGCCAAAGAACAAAGATGGATGAAAATAGATAAATGAAATGCCAATAGAAGTGGCAAAAAAACAAAACAGAACAAAAAAGCTATAAGCACCCCTATATTCACAGCAGCACTATTTACAGTGGCCAAGACATGGAAGAAACTTGATTGTCCATCAACAGATGAATGGTTAAAAAGATATGATCTGTACACACACACACACACACACACACACACACACACACACACACAGAGGAATACTACTCAGCCATAAAAAGAATGAAATGCCATACTCAGCAACATGAATGAACCTTGAGATTATCAGACTAAGCGAAGTAAATAGGACATGTCAAATATCACATGATATAAAATATCATATGTGGAATCTAAAAGAATGATACAAATTATTTACAAAACAGAAATAAATTCACATAGAAAACACACTTGTGGTTACCAAAGGGGAAAGGTGGGGGATAAATCAGGAGTTTGGGATTAACAAATACAGAGCTACTATATATAAAACAGCTAAGCAACAAGGATTTACTGTGTAGCACAGGGAACTATATTCAATATCTTGTAATAACCTATAATGGAAAAGAATCTGAAAAAACTGACTCACTTCACTGTATACCAGAAATGAACACGACACTACAGACAATTAGGAGCTAAGGCAGCAGATCTCAAGTACTACTTATATGACACATACAGAAAGTGTGTGTGGGTTAGAAAAGGAGGTCTGTAGTTGTTCTGGAGGGTGTCCCATAGAAAATGAGGCTTGACCTGTGTGTGCAGGGACTCTAACCTGTTAGGAAGGAAGCAGGAAGTCACAGCCTGCAAATACATCCTGGACATTTATTCGTCCACAACAAAACTTCACTACGTCCCAAGACCGCTGAAGATGCAGTACAGAAATAAAACTCTAATTCAAAAAGCTATAAGCAGGGCTTCCCTGGTGGTCCAGTGGGTAAGGACAATGCCTTGCAGTGCAAGGGGTGCTGGTTCGATCCCTGGCCTGAGAAGATCCCACGTGCTGCAGAGCGGCTGGACTGACGTGTTCAATTACCAAGCCCAGCGCTCTGAAGCACATGCACCCAGAGCCGGTGCTCTGCAGCAACAGAGGCCACTGTGATGGGAGGCCCACATAGGCCAAAGAACAAAGATGGATGAAAATAGATAAATGAAATGCCAATAGAAGTGGCAAAAAAACAAAACAGAACAAAAAAGCTATAAGCACCCCTATATTCACAGCAGCACTATTTACAGTGGCCAAGACATGGAAGAAACTTGATTGTCCATCAACAGATGAATGGTTAAAAGATATGATCTGTACACACACACACACACACACACACACACACACACACACACACAGAGGAATACTACTCAGCCATAAAAAGAATGAAATGCCATACTCAGCAACATGAATGAACCTTGAGATTATCAGACTAAGCGAAGTAAATAGGACATGTCAAATATCACATGATATAAAATATCATATGTGGAATCTAAAAGAATGATACAAATTATTTACAAAACAGAAATAAATTCACATAGAAAACACACTTGTGGTTACCAAAGGGGAAAGGTGGGGGATAAATCAGGAGTTTGGGATTAACAAATACAGAGCTACTATATATAAAACAGCTAAGCAACAAGGATTTACTGTGTAGCACAGGGAACTATATATTCAATATCTTGTAATAACCTATAATGGAAAAGAATCTGAAAAAAACTGACTCACTTCACTGTATACCAGAAATGAACACAACACTGTAAATCAATTAAAAAGTTGCTTGTTTTGAAAAAAGGAAAAAAAATGTTGCTACACAGTGTTAACTTTCTAGGGTAAGCATGGTCCTAAAGCATTCATTCCCACTACTCTATAAGGTTGAGTATTTTAATCCGTGTTTTACAAATGAAAAAACTGGTGCACAGAGAGGTTAAGTAACTTACCCACCAGCACCCATCTAGAAAGTAGCAGAGTGAGGATTCGAACCCAGGCAGTTGAGTTCCATGATTTACCATCCCTTGTGTCTGTCATTAATCTCTGCAGCTACTTGCTTGACATTCTGATAAAAGGCTATTTGTTTATAAGGCTGGGTAAAAGTATCCTGGGAGGTAAAGTGACTTTCCTCACTCAGGCTGCTGACGGTTTGAAGAGGTGGTGGATGGCAGTGCCAATAAGAGCAAGCAGAGAAGAGGTCACTGGAGAAGTTACCAGCGGGGACAAAATTAGAAGCCAAGACACCAAGGTTCTCACTCTACTCCTGGAAACTCTTCCTCCTACACAAATTCTGACACATGCAATTACAGAATGCACCCACCTATATGAGTCCCTGAGGTTCTAAAGTAAAAATTAAAGTTAATGAGTCCATCTAATTCGGACTCAGAAAACACGTGGGTGGAAGAAATTCCTGCACGTGTTGTGCAGCTGATATGACAGTCGTTTCATGAAAAGGAATAGAACTTCCCTGCCGGCCTTCTGATCTGAATGTTTCCAAAAGTGATTCTAAACTTGAGCCTGGGGCTTCCTCTGGTGGTCCAGTGGATAAGGACACCGCCTTGCAGTGCAAGGGGCGCCGGCTCCATCCCTGGCCTGGGAAGATCCCACGTGCCGCGGAGCGGCTGGACGGATGTGTCCAATCACAGAGCCGGAGCTCTGGAGCGCATGTGCCCAGAGCCGGCGCTCTGCGACAACAGAGGCCACCGCGATGGGAGGCCCACAGGAGCCAAAGAACAAAGACGGATGAAAACAGAGAAATGAAAGACCAATAGAAGTGTCCAGCCCGCTCCCCTCCCTCCCCAACCTGACGCCCGCCCAAAATAAAAAAAATAATAAATAAATAAACTTGAGCCTGAAACAATACACAAGACCAGAGCTGAATATAGATATTCTGGGAGACACTTCCTTCAGCTTCCCCAGTGCAGCTGATGTGATGTGAGGGAAAGTGAGAGGAAACATCCACAGCTCTTCACCCTTCTTGAGAGCCCGAGAAAGGCAGCAGGCTCCTTCTCTGCTCAGACACGCTTATCAACTGAAATTAGATTTCTAAAAGCATTACCGAAAACAAGAATTGCATATTCAAAGGCTTCATTAAGTTTCTACAATTTATCTGAATTGAAAGACATTAAAGTGATAGATGCTACCCTTTGGGATCCCTCCTGGACGAAGAAATGCAAAATATAAGACCTCCATGTATATCCCTAGTGGCCCTAAACATTAATCTCTGCAGCTACTTGCTTGACATTCTAAAAGCTTTGAAGGGTAAAAGTATCCTGGGAGGTAAAGTGACTTTCCTCACTCAGGCTGCTGACGGTTTGAAGAGGTGGTGGATGGCAGTGCCAATAAGAGCAAGCAGAGAAGAGGTCACTGGAGAAGTTACCAGCGGGGACAAAATTAGAAGCCAAGACACCAAGGTTCTCACTCTACTCCTGGAAACTCTTCCTCCTACACAAATTCTGACACATGCAATTACAGAATGCACCCACCTATATGAGTCCCTGAGGTTCTAAAGTAAAAATTAAAGTTAATGAGTCCATCTAATTCGGACTCAGAAAACACGTGGGTGGAAGAAATTCCTGCACGTGTTGTGCAGCTGATATGACAGTCGTTTCATGAAAAGGAATAGAACTTCCCTGCCGGCCTTCTGATCTGAATGTTTCCAAAAGTGATTCTAAACTTGAGCCTGGGGCTTCCTCTGGTGGTCCAGTGGATAAGGACACCGCCTTGCAGTGCAAGGGGCGCCGGCTCCATCCCTGGCCTGGGAAGATCCCACGTGCCGCGGAGCGGCTGGACGGATGTGTCCAATCACAGAGCCGGAGCTCTGGAGCGCATGTGCCCAGAGCCGGCGCTCTGCGACAACAGAGGCCACCGCGATGGGAGGCCCACAGGAGCCAAAGAACAAAGACGGATGAAAACAGAGAAATGAAAGACCAATAGAAGTGTCCAGCCCGCTCCCCTCCCTCCCCAACCTGACGCCCGCCCAAAATAAAAAAAATAATAAATAAATAAACTTGAGCCTGAAACAATACACAAGACCAGAGCTGAATATAGATATTCTGGGAGACACTTCCTTCAGCTTCCCCAGTGCAGCTGATGTGATGTGAGGGAAAGTGAGAGGAAACATCCACAGCTCTTCACCCTTCTTGAGAGCCCGAGAAAGGCAGCAGGCTCCTTCTCTGCTCAGACACGCTTATCAACTGAAATTAGATTTCTAAAAGCATTACCGAAAACAAGAATTGCATATTCAAAGGCTTCATTAAGTTTCTACAATTTATCTGAATTGAAAGACATTAAAGTGATAGATGCTACCCTTTGGGATCCCTCCTGGACGAAGAAATGCAAAATATAAGACCTCCATGTATATCCCTAGTGGTCTACCTTAAAGGACAGTCCATAAGGCAAACCGCAGACTCTTGTCCTCATGCCTAGAGGGAGGAAAAGATTGTAACACTGTAAAATCACATCTTTCCTGGTTTTCCTCCTCTCTGGCGAGCCTCCTCCCCATTCCCAGAGGAAGACATTTCCAGAACTGCTGAGAACCCCCAGAGGAGGAAGGCCTTCCTTCCTCCTCTTGGGCAGATGGTATTTGCATACTGACATACTGTAAATCTAGTCACCCAGGTAACAGGCTCCAGTTAGCAACAGCGCAATGAAGGTCAGCTTGATTCCTTCTAAAATTAGAAGTCAGACCGATTGGATTTTTAACTGTTCAAGGTAGGATGCCCAGATAGATGGCAAATCCAATTTGGAAAGTGAATTTTTCAATTGGGAGATTCAGTACTAGTTCATAAAGACAAGCTGGGGGAAGAAGGGGGTTAAAGGTAAGCTGGAGCATTTCAATAGGATAAAATAACATAGACTTTAAAGAGAAGAAGATTTCAGCTATCTGTGACTTTGCTGTTTCTGTGAATATTCCTTCCATGACTCTGTTAGTAGAGTCGTTCTTGGCCTTGCATCTACATTAACCTTCATAGGCAAATGGTCATTAGTGTTAGTCACTCAGTCATGTCCAACTCTTTACAACCCCATAGACCACAGCCCATCAAGCCCCTCTGTCCATGGAATTCTCCAGGCAAGAATACCGGGGTGGGTTGCCATGCACCCACCTGGATCTTCCCGACCCAGGGATTGAACCCAGGTCTCTTGCACTGCAGGCAGATTCTTCACCATCTGAGCTACCAGGGAAACCCAACCGCTCATTAAGTACTAGTAATTCCATGTCTGCTCTCTCAGGCCTTCCACAGTTGGCTGTCACCAACTGCTCTGTGGTCCTCTCTCTCTGCCCATCTCTCCCTTTCCTCTCAGTCAAACTGCTGGGCACTAACGCTTATTTTTCCAGTTTCTTTTGTCTCTGCCTACATTGATACCTCCTACCTGGGATTTGCTCCCTTCTCTTCTTTTGCTGACCATGGAGAGGAGTCTTGAATGGGCTTCAAGGAATGCGTGAACTGTGCACAATTCCCCTCTCCTACTGTTAACTTCTCAAAAGATCCACACCTCTTAAAACATTAAGTGTTCCAGTGGTTAAGATTTCACACTTCTACTTTTGGGGGTATGAATTCAACCCCTAGTCAGGGAAGTAATACCCCACATTTTTCACGGCACAGCTAATAATAATGATGATGATGATGATTACAGATGGTATCTATATCAGTAGTTCCCAGAATGACTTTAAGGAATATCGATTCCGTGGGATGTTAAACAGTGGGGAGAAAAGAGTTTCACACTCACAGAAGCTTGGGAAACACTAGGAAAAGCAAAGTTGAATGCGTGTTGCTAACGTGGGCCTTCTTTGCACCTTAGCTGTATTGATGTATTCTGTGTACCGCTGATTTCATGATAAACCCTTTCTCAGTAGACACTTCTCAAAATCTCCTCGGTGGCCCTAGGAAACCTGGGCTTTACTTCTAATCACAACTACCAAGTCATACACTGGTTTGTGTTGATTCTTTCATTCCTATTTTGAAGCATTTATTTTTTATTCCATATTTTTAAACAATTTTAGGAATCCTATCACTGCACTTATCACCTTATGGTGTGCTCACTTTGCATCATTTTATATCCATCTCTTCTGTTAACTGGAAACCCCTTGAGAGTGGAGTACACTTTGATATCATATCCCCAATGCCAAGCTGACCAGACTTAGACACTCAGTATATGTCAAATGAATGACTGATGAATGATTGATTGAGCCTATTTCCCCCCAACTGGACAACAAGCTCCTTCAGAATATAAACTACATTTTAAACCTCTTGTGTTCCCATAGCACTTAGAAAACAGATTTTCATATGGCAAAAAAGTCAATAAAATTATGAAAATTTAAATCCATTAGAGAATATTTATCAAACACCAATTATGCCCTGGGCACTAAGGATATTAAATGATAAAGCACAGTCCCTGCAATCAAGGCACTTACATTCTGGTAAAGGAAATAGATACATAAACAAAAAATGATGATAAAATATAAATACTCAAAAAGGAAGTGCAGGCTGCCTGGGAACACAAGATGGAGCCCTCACATCCAGGTTTGCCTGTGGGAAGCCAGGAGAGGTCAGTACTGTGCTACTGAGACTTAATGAGTTATCTGGCATCAGGGCCTGACCACCCAGCCCTCTGACTGGTCATGCTAGGCCACACTTTGGGAAGACACCAACCAAGAGGCTGCTCACATTGAGGTGGTGTCTGAGGCAGTATCACACTAGCTATGGGCTCAAGTACAACAGGGGTTCCAGGTCACCTCCATGATGGAAAGTGGGCTTTACTGCCTAGGAAGAGTCATGCTAGAGCCAGGCAGGCAGTCTGCCTTCACTGTAAGTCCACAGTCTATCAGACTGAGAGAGTCTTTCCAGTGAGTCAGCTCTTTACACCAGGTAGCTGAAGTATAGAAGCTTCAGCTTCAGCATCATTCCTTCTAATGAATATTCAGGGTTGATTTCCTTTAGGACTGACTGGTTTGATCTCCTTGGAGTCCAAGGGACTCCCAAGGGACTCCCAAGAGTCTTCTCCAGCGACACAATTTGAAAGCATGTTTTTCAGCACTCAGCCTTTTTTATGGTCCAACTCTCACATCTGTACGCGACTACTAGAAAAACTGTACATTGGACTATATGGACCTTTGTTGGCAAAGTGGTGATGTCTCTGCTTTTCATATGTTGTACAGGTATGCCATAGCTTTCCTTCCAAGAAGCAAGTGTGTTAATTTCATGGCTGTAGTCACCATCTGCAGTGATTTTTGGAGCTCAAGAAAATAAAATCTGTCACTGTAATTTTTCCTCTTCTATTTGCCACAAAGTGATGGAACCTGATGCCATGATCTTAGTTTTTTTAATGCTGAATTTTAAGTCAGCTTTTTCACTCTTCTTTCCTCGTCAAGAGGCTTTTTAGCTTTTCTTCACTTTCTGCCACTAGAGTGGTGTCATCTGCATATCTGAGATTGTTGATATTTCTTTTAGCAATCCTGATTCCAGCTTGTGATTCATCTAGCCCAGCATATGGCAAAAGTCAATAAAATTATGAAAATTTAAATCCATTAGAGAATATTTATCAAACACCAATAGCCCTGGCACTAAGGATATTAAATGATAAAGCACAGTCCCTGCAATCAAGGCACTTACATTCTGGTAAAGGAAATAGATACATAAACAAAAAATGATGATAAAATATAAATACTCAAAAAGGAAGTGCAGGCTGCCTGGGAACACAAGATGGAGCCCTCACATCCAGGTTTGCCTGTGGGAAGCCAGGAGAGGTCAGTACTGTGCTACTGAGACTTAATGAGTTATCTGGCATCAGGGCCTGACCACCCAGCCCTCTGACTGGTCATGCTAGGCCACACTTTGGGAAGACACCAACCAAGAGGCTGCTCACATTGAGGTGGTGTCTGAGGCAGTATCACACTAGCTATGGGCTCAAGTACAACAGGGGTTCCAGGTCACCTCCATGATGGAAAGTGGGCTTTACTGCCTAGGAAGAGTCATGCTAGAGCCAGGCAGGCAGTCTGCCTTCACTGTAAGTCCACAGTCTATCAGACTGAGAGAGTCTTTCCAGTGAGTCAGCTCTTTACACCAGGTAGCTGAAGTATAGAAGCTTCAGCTTCAGCATCATTCCTTCTAATGAATATTCAGGGTTGATTTCCTTTAGGACTGACTGGTTTGATCTCCTTGGAGTCCAAGGGACTCCCAAGGGACTCCCAAGAGTCTTCTCCAGCGACACAATTTGAAAGCATGTTTTTCAGCACTCAGCCTTTTTTATGGTCCAACTCTCACATCTGTACGCGACTACTAGAAAAACTGTACATTGGACTATATGGACCTTTGTTGGCAAAGTGGTGATGTCTCTGCTTTTTCATATGTTGTACAGGTATGCCATAGCTTTCCTTCCAAGAAGCAAGTGTGTTAATTTCATGGCTGTAGTCACCATCTGCAGTGATTTTTGGAGCTCAAGAAAATAAAATCTGTCACTGTAATTTTTCCTCTTCTATTTGCCACAAAGTGATGGAACCTGATGCCATGATCTTAGTTTTTTTAATGCTGAATTTTAAGTCAGCTTTTTCACTCTTCTTTCCTCGTCAAGAGGCTTTTTAGCTTTTCTTCACTTTCTGCCACTAGAGTGGTGTCATCTGCATATCTGAGATTGTTGATATTTCTTTTAGCAATCCTGATTCCAGCTTGTGATTCATCTAGCCCAGCATTTCCCATGATGTACCCCGCATGTGTGTGTGTTAGTCACTTAGTCGTGTCCAACTCTTTGCACCCCATGGACTGTAGCTCCTCAAACTTATCTGTCCATGGAATTTTTTAGGCAAGAATACTGGAGTACACTACCATTTCCTTCTCCAGGGGATCTTCCCAACCCAGGGATCGAACTCAGGTCTCCCATACTGCAGGCAGATTCTTTACCATCCCAGCCATGAGGGAAGCCTGAATATGCATGGAACTGGACAATTATTTTAAAGAGCAAAAGTTCAGATGACCCTCCGCATGTAAAATTAAAGAAGCAGGGTGACATATTGACATACTCCTTTCCCAATTTTGAACCAGTCCATTGTTGTATGTCTGGTTCTAACTATTGCTTCTTGACCTGCACACAGGTTTCTCAGGAGGCAGGTAAGGTGATCTGTTTTTTCATCTCTTTAAGAATTTTCCACAGTTAGGGAGTTTAGTCCTCCAGGCTCCCCTGCCATGGAATTCTCCAGCCAAGAACACTGGAGTGGGTTGTCATTTCCTTCTCCAGGGGATATTCCAGACCCAGGAATTGAACCTGAGCCTCTTGTATTGCAGACAGATTCTTTACCATCTGAGCCCCCAGGGAAGACCAGATGCCTTGTTAACATTTCCTATTACTCAAGAAAAGCTGGAAATCAAGATTTTTATGTTAATAGCCTAATTTCTAAATACTGGCTGAAATTTAAAAAACAACAACAAACCACAACACTATAAACATGAGAAACTGAAACATTTATCCACATTAGCTTGTAACCTCTGATTACATGTAACTCAGTTACAATAAAGAAAGAAAACAGATGTGCACAGAATAATACTGGAAAGTGTTATCTTCAGAGTCAAGGTTTCTCATTCATGTTTGAGCCCCAGGATAATACAGGAATGGAGAAAGTATAAGAACACAATAACTGTTTTAGCATAGCTTCATTTTCAAAGTCTTTCTCCATATTCTTCACCATCTCATACAGATACTGGCCAGAAAGCATACATCAGATAACAAAGAGTACATTTTTTTTTAGAGCAATAATAACACTAGTAGTGTTTCCTGAATGTTTAGACTAAAAGTTTTCACATAACAATTATCCCATTTAATCCTGAAGATAACCCTTTGTTGTAGACAAATTCACCATCTCAGTTTTCATATAAGGAATCTGGGGCATAGAGAAGTTAGGAAAATTATCAAAAGTCACACAAATACTTAGAGCAGCTGGGAGTTACTCCAGGTCTCTGCCACCAAGGGCCCTTGTCGAGGCATCACTCTCTCCAGCTCTGAAGCAGGAAGTGATGGTGAGCACAAGGGTCTGGGGGGAAGCAACAGATTTCCCATTCTGGCAGGTGGAGCACAGAAATGAGGAGTTAAAGTGCCCAACCAAGGAGAAGCCCAGGGATGGATTTAACCAAGGAGAAGCCTGGGGAAGAATTCAACCAGGAGAAGCCCGGGGAAGAGTTCAAAGATGTGTAAATGGCCAACTAACAAGTGAAAAATGTTCAACAAGTATTCCATATCACTCCAGAATTTTACAATGGGAAGACATGTTAAAAAAATTCTTTTAAATACAAACTAATACATTTCACCTATCAGATTAGTGAAGATGGAAAAGGCTTGCCAGCGTTGGTGAGGTGGAGGCAACAGACTCGATCACAATGGCAGGAGAGCAAAGTGAGAAGGTGGTTTTGTTCATTAAACATTAAAAGATGTTTCTATCATTTGACCTGGTTATTCTACCTAGGAATTTATCCTAGAGAAACTCTTTTGCAGAGATTTATATGGTTCAGATTATTCGTGGTTCCATTTATGCAATAGCACAAAGCTGGAAAAACTCCAATTGTCTATCAATGGGACCAGTGAGATAAATCAAGATACATCCAAATAATGAAATACAATACAGCCATTAAATCATGAAATAGATCTCTACTTGCCAAAATGGAAAGAGGCCCCAGATGCATACTTAAGCAAATAAAAAATAAAGTAAGCCACAAACAGTAGGTATAGCAGGAGTTTCAGTAAAGTACACGTGCATGTAGTAGTATATGAATAAGTAAGAAAAACTAAAAACATTATACAGTCAAATATTAATGATAATTAACTAAGAGGGTATTGTGGGAAATGTACTTCCGTGAGGTTTGAAGTTTTTATAAAGAACATTTATTTTTCAATTAAAAAAATAAATTAGCATGGAAACATGACCCTATCTGAATTTCAAGGCAGGATTCCAATTTCTGGGGTGGATAATAGAATACAGAAGGGACCTGAGGGTGTTTCTGGGCATGGACAGCTGTACAGATTGTGCATGGCACAAAAGCAGCCTCTTAAGCTGTACAGGGCTTGGGGCTTTAGATAGGCTCTTGAAACAAGAACTGAGAAAAGGTAACCAAAGCAAAAGTTTTGACATCTATACAGGAAAGGAGGTTACTAGAAGGTGGCCCAGAGAAGACATGGTAGAAGGTGCCCAAAGTAGGCAGCATCTCCTGTCTTTTCAAAGTAATTTGCAAAGCTCTCATAAAGTGAGATTGTGTACTTGAAGTAAATCTGCTTCCAATTTGAGTGGATTGTGTTCTAGAATATCCTTTTCAGACTTAAGTGTATTAAAGTTCCGTAGAAATAACATCCATGGGTCAGTCTGGGAAAGGCTAACTGACCCATAATTTAAAGCCCAATCACCATTCTAATAATATTTAAATGGCAACTAACAAGTGAAAATGTTCAACAATTATTCCATATCACTCCAGAATTTTACAATGGGAAGACATGTTAAAAAAATTCTTTTAAATACAAACTAATACATTTCACCTATCAGATTAGTGAAGATGGAAAAGGCTTGCCAGCGTTGGTGAGGTGGAGGCAACAGACTCGATCACAATGGCAGGAGAGCAAAGTGAGAAGGTGGTTTTGTTCATTAAACATTAAAAGATGTTTCTATCATTTGACCTGGTTATTCTACCTAGGAATTTATCCTAGAGAAACTCTTTTGCAGAGATTTATATGGTTCAGATTATTCGTGGTTCCATTTATGCAATAGCACAAAGCTGGAAAAACTCCAATTGTCTATCAATGGGACCAGTGAGATAAATCAAGATACATCCAAATAATGAAATACAATACAGCCATTAAATCATGAAATAGATCTCTACTTGCCAAAATGGAAAGAGGCCCCAGATGCATACTTAAGCAAATAAAAAATAAAGTAAGCCACAAACAGTAGGTATAGCAGGAGTTTCAGTAAAGTACACGTGCATGTAGTAGTATATGAATAAGTAAGAAAAACTAAAAACATTATACAGTCAAATATTAATGATAATTAACTAAGAGGGTATTGTGGGAAATGTACTTCCGTGAGGTTTGAAGTTTTTATAAAGAACATTTATTTTTCAATTAAAAAAATAAATTAGCATGGAAACATGACCCTATCTGAATTTCAAGGCAGGATTCCAATTTCTGGGGTGGATAATAGAATACAGAAGGGACCTGAGGGTGTTTCTGGGCATGGACAGCTGTACAGATTGTGCATGGCACAAAAGCAGCCTCTTAAGCTGTACAGGGCTTGGGGCTTTAGATAGGCTCTTGAAACAAGAACTGAGAAAAGGTAACCAAAGCAAAAGTTTTGACATCTATACAGGAAAGGAGGTTACTAGAAGGTGGCCCAGAGAAGACATGGTAGAAGGTGCCCAAAGTAGGCAGCATCTCCTGTCTTTTCAAAGTAATTTGCAAAGCTCTCATAAAGTGAGATTGTGTACTTGAAGTAAATCTGCTTCCAATTTGAGTGGATTGTGTTCTAGAATATCCTTTTCAGACTTAAGTGTATTAAAGTTCCCGTAGAAATAACATCCATGGGTCAGTCTGGGAAAGGCTAACTGACCCATAATTTTCCTAATCAAAGCCCAATCACCATTCTAATAATATTTCTCAAAGAAAAGCATTGGGTTCCAGCAGGGTGAGAGGAAATGAGGAACTTAATTCCTCTTCCCTGCCCCCAGGTAAGTGTGAATGTTCCCCAAAGTATGTTCTTCTTACCTCTAAAGGATGTGAATATATGTTCCACTTTAAAATATTTTTTTCCCTTTTGATCTGAGAGCTCCATAGTCAAATGAGTCTGGGAGAAACTGGTTCAAACCAAGCTGAACAGGTTCTTATTTTATTGTGGTTTAGGGTTGTTTTTTGGCCACTTCTATTGGTCTTTCAGTTATTTCCATCTTTGTTCTCTGGCCTGTGTGGGCCTCCCATCACAGTGGCCCCTCTCCCTGCAGAGCACTGGCTCTGAGCGCATGCGCTCCAGAGCTCCGGCTCAGTAGTTGGGCACATTGGTCCAGCCGCTCCACGGCACGTGGGATCTTCCTAGGCCAGGGATCGAACCAGCGCCCCTTGCACTGCAAGGCTGTATCCTTACCCACTGGACCACCAGGGAAGCCCTGGTTTTGGTTTTGTTTTTAAGATGTATTTATTTATTTTATTTTAGTTTTGGGTGGGGGTCGGGATGGGGAGGGAGGGGAGTGGGCAGGCCACTTCTATTGGTCTTTCATTTCTCTATTTTCATCCGTCTTTGTTCTTTGGCTCCTGTAGGCCTCCCATCGTGGTGGCGTCTGTCGTTGCAGAGTGCTGGCTCTGGGCGTATGCGCTCCAGAGCTCCGGCTCGGTGATTGGACACATCAGTCCAGCCGCTCCGCGGCACGTGGGATCTTCCCAGGCCAGGGATGGAACCGGCGCCCCTTGCAGTGCAAGGCGGTGTCCTTATCCACTGGACCACCAGGGGTAGCCCCTTGGTTTAGTTTTTAATTGTGGTAGAATATACATCACAGAAATGCATCTCTTGCATTGGCAGGTGGATTCTTTTACCACTACACCACCTGGGAAGCCCACCCATCATTCTTTCTGCATATCTACCTGTTGATATTCTACACTCCTTTCAAGGCCCTGTTTCGATTTCACCTGTTCTGAGAGGTCAAAATAGATCCCTGAAATAGGGATGATCGTGCCCATCCCCTAAAATCCTACAGGGCTGGATTATATCCTTAAAAAAAAAACACAAAACAATAAAATCCTACTATCATTTGGTTATTAAATCGATACGTTTTCCCTATAGAAAAATTAGAATAGGCAAAAGGTTTCTTTACTCATCTAAAAGCAAACAAAACCAACATTTAGGTACATATTCTTCTTGGTCTTCTGAAATGTTTTTAAGATAAATTGGAAATTCCATTGAATATATCACTATGTAAAGTGCTTTTCCTAACTTTATATATTATTGTCAGCATTCCCTGTATTTTTAAATATTCTTCAAAAATTAATGAATAATAAAAAAAAATTAATGGACGTATAAGACAGCCACCCCCCCCCCCCACTGCCCCGCATCATAGACATAATTTAATGAATGCTCAACTATCAAAAAAGAATTAAGAAATTTTTTGTTTACTCCAAGGAGGGACGAGTGGGTGAGAGGTTTGGAAAGAGTATCATGGAAACCTACATTATCATATGTTATCTCTTTTGAGATAACCATTGTGAATGCACTGTGAAACTAAGGAATCTTACATGGGGACTATGCAACAACCTGGAGGGGAGGGATGGGGGAAGTGTGAGGAGGGCTGGGGGAGGGGTCAGGGATATACCTATGACAGATTTGGGATTATATGGAGCTGAAAACAACAAAACTCTGTAAAAGCAAAATAAAAAATAATAAATAAATAAATAAAATTTTTTGTTTTTTACACATGGCAAGTATACTTACACATAGTAAGTTTTCAGAAATAGGCTTTCCTGGAGGTTCAGATGGTAAAAAATTTGCCTGCAATGTGGGAGACTTGGGTTTGCTGTCTGGGTTGGGAAGATCCCCTAGAGGAGGGCATGGCAACCCATTCTAGTATTCTTGCTTGGAGAACCCCTATGGACAGAGGAGCCTCGTGGGTTACAATCCATGGGGTCGCTAAGAGTCAGACATGACTGAGTGACTAAGCACAGCACAAGTATTTAAAGATATTTGTTGGGCTTCCCCTGGTGGCCCGCCGGGTAAGGACACCACCTTGCACTGCAAGGGGCGCCAGTTCGATCCCTGGCCTGGGAAGAGCCCACTGGACCGATGTGTCCAATTACCGAGCCAGAGCTCTGGAGCGCATGCGCCCAGAGCCAGCGCTCTGCGACAACAGAGGCCACCGCGGTGGGAGGCCCACAGGAGCCAAAGAACAAAGACGGATGAAAATAGAGAAATGAAAGACCAATAGAAGTGGCCTGCCCATCCCCCTCCCTCCCCACCCCACACCCCCAAAAAAGATAAATAAATAAAATAAATGTTTTTAAAAAATAATAATAATAATAAAGATATTTGTTGAGCTGAATTTTATTATCGATAGCAATAGCCAATTCCTGTTCTGAATTTACTCTAGCATTCAAATAGCAAGTAAGTTATTAATTTATTGGCTGCAATGTGAAAGCTTGTAGTCCTGACCACTGGATCACCAGGGAATTGTTAAATGGAAAAAAAAGTTGTTTTCAGCTTCTGTGATAACATGGATCCACAGAATTTATAAACTTTTGCCTGAAAAACCAATTAGAACTGCTTTCCCCAGCCCATGATGGCCATCACATTTTCTTCCAAAGACTGAAACCCATGTAGACAAAACAAACAATATCATACATCTATAGAGAGACTGTATATTCAGAAAACTTCTATAGGTCTTCAGTATCATTTAATCTGAAATGTATGTAAAATCTTACTTCATCTTTTTCATTTCTCCTTTCTTCAGTACTTCTCATCACACTAAAATATACTTTTCATTTTCAGTGGGTAAAAGCTAGTTAAGTAGGATTTATATACTTACAATCAAGTGAATTTTCAGCATCACTAATTAATCTACCTGGCACTCAGTCTTATCTCCCAAGCATGATGATTTAAGAAAGGAAGGAGAGGAAATGAAAAGGAACTGAATGGAACTGAGATCAGCCCAGTGCCCATGAGAGCAGGCGAGGGGCTTCCAGGGTGGCATAACAACAGAGGGCCAACAACTGCACAAGGCATACAGCCAAAAGAGTCATGAGGGCAGCCCCAGTGCATTGTAGGCCAAGTCACACTGCTAGCCAGAATACAAAGAAACATCAGCAAACAAACTTGGGAAGAAATGTTAGTCCATAACTTTACACATGGCCCAGCTTGGCATTTGTGTGAAAAGGTACCTAGACAGAGGTTCAACCACATCCTTTTCTCAGAAACTACTATTTGAAGATCTCCTCTAGATGCCTAAGAAGTGTCAAAATTAAGAGTTTAAGATACGATAAAGTAGAAAAGATCTAATGGTATACATGGAGACCAGCAAAATAGCTATGTCTAAATTATGGTAAATAGAAAATATTGACTGAAAATAAAAATTTTAATATACAATGCAAAAAATGCAAACAATATTATGAGTGATACATATTATTGTAGGTGACAGTGGCTTGGAAAAAACATAAATAAGGAAGGGGAGAGCAGAAAAAAAGTACTGCTCTACATACTGGTTCTATTGACCTTGATATCAGAAAAAGCAAAGGTTGAGAATGCTTTTGCAAAATTTAAAGGAAGAATTAAAACAGGATATGAATTTCCAAGTCATTAGATAAAATATAGTGCATAGAACAAATAGCAAATGTTAAAGGAAAAGTAAAAATAAGATGAAGTAAGATCATACTATTAATTATAACTTTAAGAGGACACTATTCTTCCATATTTAAAAGAAATGACTTTCACACTGGGTTGAAAAAAAAAAAAATCCAGTGACATTTTGCTTACAAGAGACAGCACAAAAACAAAACGAGACAGAAATGGTTGCAATAAAAGGATGATCAAAGATTTGGCAGACAACAAACAAAACGAACAGACTTTGATTCATGACAACAGAAGCTATATTTTCTTTTTATGTGCTCATGGAACATTTGTAAGAACTAATCACACAATAAACCACAATAAAATCCTAAATAAATTCCAAACAAAACTATATTGGACTCACTGTCACACCTTCCCTCACCCCTCAAAAAACTCACTTAAAATAGCATAACATACGCAGTGAAGCGATGGAAAAACAGACATGGAGAATAGACATACAGAGGCCCATGCACAGGGGCATAAAAGGGCCAAAAGAAGTAAAAATGAGGGAAGCCCCAGTGCATTGTAGGCCAAGTCACACTGCTAGCCAGAATACAAAGAAACATCAGCAAACAAACTTGGGAAGAAATGTTAGTCCATAACTTTACACATGGCCCAGCTTGGCATTTGTGTGAAAAGGTACCTAGACAGAGGTTCAACCACATCCTTTTCTCAGAAACTACTATTTGAAGATCTCCTCTAGATGCCTAAGAAGTGTCAAAATTAAGAGTTTAAGATACGATAAAGTAGAAAAGATCTAATGGTATACATGGAGACCAGCAAAATAGCTATGTCTAAATTATGGTAAATAGAAAATATTGACTGAAAATAAAAATTTTAATATACAATGCAAAAAATGCAAACAATATTATGAGTGATACATATTATTGTAGGTGACAGTGGCTTGGAAAAAACATAAATAAGGAAGGGGAGAGCAGAAAAAAAGTACTGCTCTACATACTGGTTCTATTGACCTTGATATCAGAAAAAGCAAAGGTTGAGAATGCTTTTGCAAAATTTAAAGGAAGAATTAAAACAGGATATGAATTTCCAAGTCATTAGATAAAATATAGTGCATAGAACAAATAGCAAATGTTAAAGGAAAAGTAAAAATAAGATGAAGTAAGATCATACTATTAATTATAACTTTAAGAGGACACTATTCTTCCATATTTAAAAGAAATGACTTTCACACTGGGTTGAAAAAAAAAAAAATCCAGTGACATTTTGCTTACAAGAGACAGCACAAAAACAAAACGAGACAGAAATGGTTGCAATAAAAGGATGATCAAAGATTTGGCAGACAACAAACAAAACGAACAGACTTTGATTCATGACAACAGAAGCTATATTTTCTTTTTATGTGCTCATGGAACATTTGTAAGAACTAATCACACAATAAACCACAATAAAATCCTAAATAAATTCCAAACAAAACTATATTGGACTCACTGTCACACCTTCCCTCACCCCTCAAAAAACTCACTTAAAATAGCATAACATACGCAGTGAAGCGATGGAAAAACAGACATGGAGAATAGACATACAGACATTGTGGTGAATGAACAGTGGGTGGGAGGCGTAAAGGAAGTAGCATGAAAACCTATACTATCACATGTGAAAAAAATAGCTATTGTCATTGTGCTGTGAGAAAAAGGGATCCTGCCGGGGTGCTGTGCAATTGCCTGGAGGGGTGGGATGGTGGGGATATACTTATGACTAATCTGGGATCATACATATCTGTAAACAACAAAACTCTGTAAAAGTAAAAAGTAAAATTAAAAAACAAAAGTAAAAATTTTTTACAAAATAAATAAATAAAATTTAAAAAAATAACAGAAGTCTAAATCAAAACTATTAACACTTGGAAACTTAAAAAAACTTTTTGATAAAATTTTCGTTATGGCAGAAATCAAAACTACAGCTACAAACAATTGAAAATATAAAACAGTGCTCACTTCGGCAGCACATATACTGGAACTGGAACGATACAGAGAAGATTAGCATGGCCCCTGCGCAAGGATGACACGCAAATTCGTGAAGAGTTCCATATTTAAAAGAAAACAACAATAGGAACACTAAATATTAAATATTAGGTGATAAAAGCTAGGTTGCTATCAGAGGAAAGATAAACAGATGGGAAAACGACTACGACCTAACTCTTAGGCTTAAACGAATGTAAACCCAAATTTGGATGCCAATTAAATACTATATGTACATATAAACATATACACATTAGAGAGAGTGAGGGAAGGGAGGATGAAAAGAAGGAAGTAAAGAGGAAAAACTCTCTGAAATATTAAGAGTGAAAATAAATTTAAAGAGTAGTTATCTCCGGGCTGTGGAACTTCTTTTTTCTGGGTTTCCTAAATATTCTCAATGAAAATATATCACTTTCATAATCAGAACAAAATTAAACAAAAGCACAATGAACTATAATTTGTAGTCATCAGAGGGTAGGAACAAAGCAAAACAACACCTTGCCAAAATAATCAAGGCTTTTTTTTTCTTTTAACTACCTGTTGATGGCAATAAAATCCTAAATAAATTCCAAACAAAACTATATTGGACTCACTGTCACACCTTCCCTCACCCCTCAAAAAACTCACTTAAAATAGCATAACATACGCAGTGAAGCGATGGAAAAACAGACATGGAGAATAGACATACAGACATTGTGGTGAATGAACAGTGGGTGGGAGGCGTAAAGGAAGTAGCATGAAAACCTATACTATCACATGTGAAAAAAATAGCTATTGTCATTGTGCTGTGAGAAAAAGGGATCCTGCCGGGGTGCTGTGCAATTGCCTGGAGGGGTGGGATGGTGGGGATATACTTATGACTAATCTGGGATCATACATATCTGTAAACAACAAAACTCTGTAAAAGTAAAAAGTAAAATTAAAAAACAAAAGTAAAAATTTTTTACAAAATAAATAAATAAAATTTAAAAAAATAACAGAAGTCTAAATCAAAACTATTAACACTTGGAAACTTAAAAAAACCTTTTTGATAAAATTTTCGTTATGGCAGAAATCAAAACTACAGCTACAAACAATTGAAAATATAAAACAGTGCTCACTTCGGCAGCACATATACTGGAACTGGAACGATACAGAGAAGATTAGCATGGCCCCTGCGCAAGGATGACACGCAAATTCGTGAAGAGTTCCATATTTAAAAGAAAACAACAATAGGAACACTAAATATTAAATATTAGGTGATAAAAGCTAGGTTGCTATCAGAGGAAAGATAAACAGATGGGAAAACGACTACGACCTAACTCTTAGGCTTAAACGAATGTAAACCCAAATTTGGATGCCAATTAAATACTATATGTACATATAAACATATACACATTAGAGAGAGTGAGGGAAGGGAGGATGAAAAGAAGGAAGTAAAGAGGAAAAACTCTCTGAAATATTAAGAGTGAAAATAAATTTAAAGAGTAGTTATCTCCGGGCTGTGGAACTTCTTTTTTCTGGGTTTCCTAAATATTCTCAATGAAAATATATCACTTTCATAATCAGAACAAAATTAAACAAAAGCACAATGAACTATAATTTGTAGTCATCAGAGGGTAGGAACAAAGCAAAACAACACCTTGCCAAAATAATCAAGGCAATTAAAATTCCCTCCTTTTCTTTGACTTTTAAGCACTAGCCTGTTGATGGCTATTACAGACTTGGCTTTATTGTTTCAACACAATTCCATCCTTTGGCCTCTTGCATGGACATCAGGTATGGTGTGCAGAGTTTGATAACTCCTAACCATTATTGTCTATTTAAGGAAAGTCAAGCATTCAGAAAGATGGTGAACCATAGACAGTTTGGTGACTCCTATGTTTTAAGGTTAGTCTCATATGACAGCATTTACATTACGGAGTTGACATGGAGAAAAACAGATGGCTGAAGAAAATTTCCTTTTTTGTTGTGTGTTGTTATTTTTTAAAAAAATCCCAAATAGGGCTTCCCTTGTGGCTCAGTGGATAAGAACCCATCTTTCAATGCAGGAGACACAGGTTCAATCCCTGAACCAGGAAGATCCCATATACCCACACATCAACAAAGACCCAGCACAGCCAAAAATAAATAAAGTTAAAAAAAAAATCCCAAATAGATGGGAGTTAATATAAATGACACCTCAAATACCACAAGCAACCCCAGGTCACAATTCAAATCCACATAAAAAAAAACAGTGTCAGTAAAGGTAATTATGTAATTTTTTTTTTTTTAGGGTTTTTTTTTGCCTCTAAGTCATCATTTATTTTTCATTGATCTTTATTCTTTGGCATGTGTGGGCCTCCTATCGCAGTGGTCTCCTCATTGCAGAGCACTGGCTCTGGGTGCATGCACTTCAGAGCACTGGCTTGTAATTGGACACACTAGCCCAGCCACTCCTCAGCATGTGGGATCTTACTGGGCCAGGGATCAAACCAGTGCTGCTTGCACTGCAAGGTGGACTCTTTACCCACTGGACCACCAGGGAAGCCAATTATGCAATTTAAAAAATTGTACAAATACATATTTCTTCTTTTTTGTCATAACGGATTTAGTATAGGGTATAAATACAGATATAGATATAAATATAAAGATATAAATATAGATACAGATGTCGTCCTAGGTGGTGCAATGGTAAAGAGCCTGCATGTCAGTGCAGGAGACACAAGAGATGTAAGGTCCATCCTTGGGTTGGAAAGATCCCCTGGAAAGGAAATGGCAACCCACTCTAGTACTCTTGCCTGGAAAATTCCATGGACAGAGGAGCCTGGTGGGCCACAGTCCATGAGATCACAAAGAGTCAGACACAACTGAGCATGCACTCATGCATAGATTGATGTGTGCATGTGTGTGTGTGTATAACAAATTTCTTTTTCTACATACATGAAATTCACACAGCACTGTAAATCAAGTATACCTCAATAAAAAAAATTTTTAGAAAAAGCAATAGTATAAAACAGTATTTCTGGAAGTATACTGTTGAACCTATAACAGATAGAAATGTAGTATATTTGACAATAACTGTGCAGAGGAGAGTGTGAACAAAGCGGTATATTAGAGTAAGGAAATGGTACCAGATGGCAACCAATCCAAGACACCAATGAAGAAAGCCAGAAATAGTAAATAAGTAGGTTGTTATAATAAACTATAAATACATTTTTATTGGAGTATGGTCTATTTACAATGTTGTGTTAGTTTCTGCTGTACAGCAAAGTGAATCACTTATACATATACATATATTCATTCTTTTCTCTTAAGATTCTTTTCCCACAGAGATCATTACAGAGTACGAAGTAGAGCTCCCTGTGCTATACAGTAGGTGCTTATTTTATATGGTAGAGTCTACATGTCAATCCTAATCTCCCAATAATCCCTTCTCTATCTGCCCCCCCATAACCATGTTTGCCTTCCACATCTGTGACTCTATTTCTGCTTTTGTAATAAGTTCATTTGTTCACTTTTTTAGATCCCATATATAAACAACATCATTTGATACCTGTCTTTGTCAGAATTACTTCACTTATATAATCATCTCTATGTCCATCCATATTGCTGCAAATAGTATTATTTCATTCTTTTTTATGGCTGAGTAACATTTCATCAATATGTAAGTACCACATCTTCTTTGTCCAGTCATCTGTTGGTGGACATTTAGGTTACTTCCATGTTTTAGCTATTGTAAATAGACCTGTGATGAACGCTGGGTTGCATGTATCTTTTTGAATTAGAGTTTTCTCCTGTTATACGCCCAGGAGTGGGATTGCTGGATCATATGGGAGTTCTGTTTTTTCTGTTTTTTTTTTTTTTTTTAAGGAACCTTCATACTGTTCTCAATAATGACTGTACCAATTTACATTCCCACCAACAGTGCAGGAGGCTTCCCTTTTCTCCACACAAATAGGGACAATTTATTATGATAAAAAAGGGTCTAACCCTCAGGAACATACAGTCGTAAACATGTATGTACCTAAGAGAGCCCTGAAATACATTAAGCAAAACTTAATGAGAGAAACAGATTTCTAAAGTATAATATTTGGAGACTTCAAAACCCCATTCTCAATAATGTATAGCACAGTTAGGCAGAAGTTCAACAAGGAAGAAAAGACTCGAACACCATAAACCAACCAGACCTAACATAACCACAGAACAATCCACCCAACACAGCAGAATACATTCTTTTCAGTGCAGAAGGAACAGTCTCCAGAAGAGACCAAATGCTAGACCACAAACTTTAATACATTTAAAAAGATTGAATTCACTCAAAGCATGTTCTGTGACAAGTGTGGAACGAAATTAGAAATTTGAGAAATAGGTATAAATAAAACAATTCACTCTTAAGCAACCAATGGGGCCAAGAAGAAATCACAAGGGAAATTAGAAATAAAAATTAAGACAAAACATATAAAAACTTACAAGATGCAGCTAAAACAGACAAAAGCGGCAGAGAAAAATCAATGATTCCAAAAATTGGTGCTTTGAAAAGATCAAAATTGACAGTCTTTTAGCTAGACTGACCAAGAAAATCGACAGATGACTCATACTACAAATATTATTAAACACTGCTTTGCTAACATGTTTTCCAGGTCTTTTTGCCCCAAGGTGGGGAATGGGTTCTAGAGAGATGTCAGCCATTTCCTTATAACCTTTGAGAAGAAGTCTGAAATCCCGCTCTTCAACAGTCTGGCACATGTGACACATGGCTGCTAGTTCCTAAAAGAGCAAAGCCATCACTGCCCTCTGTGCCTTTCCAGTTGCTTTAAAAAGACCTGAGAAAACAGGAAGCTCTGAGCGACTCTTTCGTGTTCTGTTCAAAATGTGTGGTTGTGTTTTCATCTGCTGTAAACTTCTGGGTAGATACAAAAGAAAATAAAAACAACTTATGTGGTCAAGTGGTCCTATTCCTTTGGGGAAGGATGCTCCACAGACTCCTGGAAGGTTGGAGAAAATACCAGGGCTGTAAAGAGGTTAACCCAGAAACCCTTTTCCTTTTAAATCAGAGTCCATTCCCTCTTTTAAGCTTTAGTACACTCATCTGTGAGAGAAGGGAGTGGTTCAGTGTGTGATAATTTCTCCCAATTCCTACCACCTTCTGCCCAGTTGTATAGATGGGAAATTCAAGGTGTCATCCTTGATACCTCCTGACTCCACCCCCAACACATCCTGGAGATTTATTTCTCAGTAACTCTTACCTCTATTGATTCTCTGCATCCCACAGCTGTTATCCTGGTCAAAGAAACAACCATTTCTGGACCCCATAATAGCTTCCAAAAAGAAGTGCTTGAATCCACTCCTGTCCCTCTCTATTTCTTTCTCCTCACTGTGAATCTGTTTCTGTTGCTTCCCAAGACTAAATCCAACGGCTCTTCATCAGTCCCCAGGCTTCAGCCTGGCCCATGACAGACAACTGGCCTCATGGCTCAGGTGCCTCCACTGACCAGAGCATGTACCTGCCTCTCTTTCACAGTTTTGTGTTTCTGATACACTGGCTTACTTCCCTCCTCCTAGGAGCTTCTGAATGCATGGTTTTCTCAAACTCCTTTCCTTTGCATAGTTAACATCAGCTGACTGAGTTCACTCGAACTTCTCCCTGAGTACCTGAGACCAGATCCAGTCTGCCAGTAAAAGCCTCCTTATAACCTATGAAGGTTAAAGTGGGACCAGGATTGAGACACGCACCAACTCTCCCCTGGCAGGCATCACTTCATGTCAATAGCCTAAATGCTCCCAGAATCCTCTTCAATAGCCCCTACAGACTGAGCAGCCTGATGGTTTTATGTTTTAGTGCTTTTTTGTACCTGAGCCAATCTACTCCTTAGATCTTCAATGTCCTAAATTTTCCAAACTCTTAAGTAGTTTGCATAGCTACTCTCTCAAGCTGCTTTCATGCATCTAAGCCAAATTTGCATTACAATTTAAAGCCATTTCCTGGAAAAGACTGTGCTTTACTAAAATTCCAGAGAGCTGAGAACAGCCTAGTGGCCTAAAAAAAAAAGCACAAGTAAATCCTACAACACTGATTATGAGTTCATAAAAAAAATGAGAGCAGAAAACACCAAGGAATAAATATTAATAATTTATAAGCCTATGGTGCAGCTATGGTAATAGGATTATTTACTTAATCACACAAACTTTCATCTTATTACTTTACTGTTAGTCCATACGGTGTTTTCAGTGCTGAACGCCACAGTACACCTAAGGGCTTCAATTACAACATTAGGGGCTAATGCTTACTGAACAAATTTCTTAATATGCCAAAGAATGTCTACCAGGATTCTGCACAGTAATTCATTTAATCCTCATTAATAACTCTGAGGTAGGTGCAAACATTATCACCCCCACTGCACAGCTGAGGAAACTGAGGCACAGGCAAAGCAGATGACCAAAATTAAGATATTTTCAGACATGCTAGGATTCAGAAAGTATCTCTCTCTCTACAGTTTATTATGAGGAACTTCCAAGAGGGTATACTCATTCAAGAGGGTGCAAAATAAGGGAATGGTACAAAAAGGATGACAAGAAATTCAATAAAATGATGAGCCAAGGCAGCGAAACAGTAAGGACACTGACAAGTGGCTTGGGACATTGATGGTGGCTCTGAGAAGTAAGGGGATGTCCTGTAATCACATTAGGTGATGGAAATATATATATATATATTTATATTTTGTTGTTGTTGTTGTTGTTGTTGTTGTTGTCCACATGAAAAAGAAAGATAAGTAGGAATTCTAAAGAAACAAAAAACCTATAGTTAATAGTACAGAAAAGAGAACTAATTTGGAGAATGAATTTGGATGTGTGAATACCGTTTCGAGGTGGTCTGTCCATTGCCGTGTTAACGACACAGAGAAGATGATACTCTAGTGTCTGGACTTGCAGTGAAAAGCCTTGGTTTTATGTTTTAGTGCTTTTTTGTACCTGAGCCAATCTACTCCTTAGATCTTCAATGTCCTAAATTTTCCAAACTCTTAAGTAGTTTGCATAGCTACTCTCTCAAGCTGCTTTCATGCATCTAAGCCAAATTTGCATTACAATTTAAAGCCATTTCCTGGAAAAGACTGTGCTTTACTAAAATTCCAGAGAGCTGAGAACAGCCTAGTGGCCTAAAAAAAAAAGCACAAGTAAATCCTACAACACTGATTATGAGTTCATAAAAAAAATGAGAGCAGAAAACACCAAGGAATAAATATTAATAATTTATAAGCCTATGGTGCAGCTATGGTAATAGGATTATTTACTTAATCACACAAACTTTCATCTTATTACTTTACTGTTAGTCCATACGGTGTTTTCAGTGCTGAACGCCACAGTACACCTAAGGGCTTCAATTACAACATTAGGGGCTAATGCTTACTGAACAAATTTCTTAATATGCCAAAGAATGTCTACCAGGATTCTGCACAGTAATTCATTTAATCCTCATTAATAACTCTGAGGTAGGTGCAAACATTATCACCCCCACTGCACAGCTGAGGAAACTGAGGCACAGGCAAAGCAGATGACCAAAATTAAGATATTTTCAGACATGCTAGGATTCAGAAAGTATCTCTCTCCTCTACAGTTTATTATGAGGAACTTCCAAGAGGGTATACTCATTCAAGAGGGTGCAAAATAAGGGAATGGTACAAAAAGGATGACAAGAAATTCAATAAAATGATGAGCCAAGGCAGCGAAACAGTAAGGACACTGACAAGTGGCTTGGGACATTGATGGTGGCTCTGAGAAGTAAGGGGATGTCCTGTAATCACATTAGGTGATGGAAATATATATATATATATTTATATTTTGTTGTTGTTGTTGTTGTTGTTGTTGTTGTCCACATGAAAAAGAAAGATAAGTAGGAATTCTAAAGAAACAAAAAACCTATAGTTAATAGTACAGAAAAGAGAACTAATTTGGAGAATGAATTTGGATGTGTGAATACCGTTTCGAGGTGGTCTGTCCATTGCCGTGTTAACGACACAGAGAAGATGATATCTCTAGTGTCTGGACTTGCAGTGAAAAGATTTACATGGGAGTAATCATATAAATGTTGTTTACTGGTGCTCAAGTTATAAAAACATCCTAAAGGTATTAGAGAATGGCATGTAGCTGTTGAGTTCTTTAATTGAGACAGAAATCATAGATGATAACTCCCTCCTACTCCTGCCACCAGCTTACGGGATCTTGGTTCCCTAACCAGAAACTGAACCCATGCCCCTCAACAGCGAAAGTGCAGTGTCCTAACCAATGGACCACCAGGGAATTTCCCAAACTAACTCTTATAAAAATATACAATTCAGTTATTTTTAATAAATACAATGTTGTACAACCATGACCCCTATCTAATCTCAGAATCTTCTTACCACTTCCAAAAGAAGTCCCACACCCATGAGCACTTAATTCCCATTCTCCCTAGCCTATGGCAACCAGTAACCAGTTTTCTGTCTCTTTGGATATATCTGTTCTAAACATTTCGTATAAATGGAATCATAAAATGTCTGACCTTTTTTTGTTTGACATGTGGCCTTTTGTGCCTATCTTCTTTCACTTAGCATGATATTTTCAAGTTTTATCCAACTTGCAGCATGTGTCAGGCACTTCATATATTTTTGTGGCCAAATAATATTCCATTGTATGAATATGCCATATTTATTAATCCAGAATGTCGACAGGTAAAAATGGGAGAAAAGGTACTCAACATCATTAATCATCAGGAAAATGCAAGTCAAAATCACAGTGAGACATCATCTCGCACCCTTACGATGGTTACTATCAAGAAAACAGAAAGTGACAAACATGGAGAAACTGGAATCCTTGTGGTGGGAATGTAAAATGGTGCCGCTGCTATGGGAAACAGAATGGAAGAGAGGTTTCTCAAAAAAATTAAAACTACCATATGATACAACTACGATATCCAGAAGCAATCTCACTTCTGGGTATATATCCAAAAGAAATGAAGATACAATCTCAAAGAAGAAAAAATTTCTGATGACTGTGCTTTGTGGATCGCAAGATCTCAGTTCCCCTATCAGGGATCAAACCGGAGCCCCCCCTGCAATGGAAGTGTAGAGTCTTAACCACTAGATTGCCAGCGAATTACTTCTCAAAGAAATATCTGATACCGATGTTCACTGAAGTATTATTCATAATAGTCAAGACATGGAAGCATCCATCCAGCGATGCAGGAATAAAGAAAATGCGGTGTAAACATACAATGGAATACTATTCAGCCTTAAAAAAAGAAATCCTGTCATATACTACAACATGGATGAACCTGAGGACATTATGCTAAATAAAATAAGCCAATCACATACTAGATAAATATCACGTAATTCCACTTAAATAAGGTATCTGAAGTAATCAAACTCATAGAAACAGAAAGTAGACGGGTGGTCACTAGAGTTACCAGAAAATGAGGTGGTGTTTAGTCCCTCAGTTGTGTCCAACTCTTTTGCAACCCCATGGACTGTAGCCCACCAGGTTCCTACATCCATGGGATTTCCCAGGCAAGAATACTGGGGTGGCTTGCCATTTCCTTCTCCAGGGGATCATCCTGATCCAGGGACTGAACCCGCATCTCCAACACTGGCAGGCAGATTCTTTACCACTGAGCCATCAGGAAAACCCACAAGAGAATGAGTACAGAGTTTTAACCATGCAAGATGAAAAAGTTCTAGATTTGTTGTATAAAATGTGCATAAAGTTAGTAATACTGCACTATATACTTAAAAACTATTCAGAGGGTAAAATATGTTATATACTTTCTGCCACAACTGAATCTAAAAAAAAGCTGAGAGGGGAGAGGATGTATAGAGTTGAAGAAGGCCCAGCTGTTAGTGGTGGGGAAGTGAGCCTAGTGCCCAGCAGGTGGGCAGATCTTAAAAGAAAAGGCTCATCTTTAAAAGAAGAGACTGTGATCTTGTCAGAACGATCCTTCTGGCAGCAGTTAAGGAAAACAGAGTTTCCCAACAGTCTTTCTCGATCACTAGAAGGTAAGTTACTTGAGGAGCGAGTGAGGTCTTGTCTCTGGTATTAGGCAATCTGGAGTTGCCAAGTGTAACCAAGAAAACACAGGACATCCAATTAAATCTGAGTGTCAGATAAACAACATACAATTTGCTTAGTATTAGTTCTTTCCATGCAATACGTGGGGCATATTTACACTAAAAATTATTTTTTGTTTCTTTGCAACTGAAATTTAAGTTTTTTCTGAGATCTTTTTAAACTTCCTCAAAGAAATATCTGATACCGATGTTCACTGAAGTATTATTCAAAAGTCAAGACATGGAAGCATCCATCCAGCGATGCAGGAATAAAGAAAATGCGGTGTAAACATACAATGGAATACTATTCAGCCTTAAAAAAAGAAATCCTGTCATATACTACAACATGGATGAACCTGAGGACATTATGCTAAATAAAATAAGCCAATCACATACTAGATAAATATCACGTAATTCCACTTAAATAAGGTATCTGAAGTAATCAAACTCATAGAAACAGAAAGTAGACGGGTGGTCACTAGAGTTACCAGAAAATGAGGTGGTGTTTAGTCCCTCAGTTGTGTCCAACTCTTTTGCAACCCCATGGACTGTAGCCCACCAGGTTCCTACATCCATGGGATTTCCCAGGCAAGAATACTGGGGTGGCTTGCCATTTCCTTCTCCAGGGGATCATCCTGATCCAGGGACTGAACCCGCATCTCCAACACTGGCAGGCAGATTCTTTACCACTGAGCCATCAGGAAAACCCACAAGAGAATGAGTACAGAGTTTTAACCATGCAAGATGAAAAAGTTCTAGATTTGTTGTATAAAATGTGCATAAAGTTAGTAATACTGCACTATATACTTAAAAACTATTCAGAGGGTAAAATATGTTATATACTTTCTGCCACAACTGAATCTAAAAAAAAGCTGAGAGGGGAGAGGATGTATAGAGTTGAAGAAGGCCCAGCTGTTAGTGGTGGGGAAGTGAGCCTAGTGCCCAGCAGGTGGGCAGATCTTAAAAGAAAAGGCTCATCTTTAAAAGAAGAGACTGTGATCTTGTCAGAACGATCCTTCTGGCAGCAGTTAAGGAAAACAGAGTTTCCCAACAGTCTTTCTCGATCACTAGAAGGTAAGTTACTTGAGGAGCGAGTGAGGTCTTGTCTCTGGTATTAGGCAATCTGGAGTTGCCAAGTGTAACCAAGAAAAACACAGGACATCCAATTAAATCTGAGTGTCAGATAAACAACATACAATTTGCTTAGTATTAGTTCTTTCCATGCAATACGTGGGGCATATTTACACTAAAAAATTATTTTTTTGTTTCTTTGCAACTGAAATTTAACTGGACATCCTATATTTTATCTGATGACTCTATAGATAGATAGTAAATATGGTGAATGAAAGAGAAGGAAATAGAAACAACTGAGAAAAAATAGATCACAGAACACTGTTGGTAGGTCTAGAAAGTGACAAGGCTTTAGGGAAGGCATGAAGCCAGAGTCTATCCAAACTGAAGATGTGCATATTTTGGACCAGCAATTCCACCAGAGGAATCCACCTTGGGAAAACACTCACACATCTGCAATGAAGACATAAAGAAACACGAAAATGAATTTACGGAAGTAAAGATTTATCTTATTTGCAATAAGCGAAAAAATGAAAATTTTAGTATCCATCATTAAGAGAATAGTTGTATTTTGTTCATCTACTTGATCAACTGCTGCTAAAAAGAGAGTGGTAGATATAAGTGTACCTGCAAAGAGAGACTTCCATTAAAAATAAAGTAAGTTTTTAAAAACAATGTTTATCAATAATGTGTCTTGTGTGGACATTTATACTAAAAAAAAAAAACACAAAAACACCTAGGTAAAGTCTTATTCCCATGTTTGTAAATGCACAGACTCTGAAAGGATGAACAGCACATTTTTGATGTCAATAATCGCTGCAGAGGAGAGAAATGGGAAGGTTGAGAGAATACTTTAAATATATGTGGGTTATTTGTGTATCATTTTCGAATTTAAAAAAACACCCATTCATCCACTTTTGACATCACCCTCAACCTTCTCTTCTCCGTTCTAAACAGAAATAATTCTGCTTATCTTCTGTGATAACACAAACTCTTTCAATCACCCCATATGAGTCTGGGTTAAAATTATTCAAGAAGTCTAACAGAAATGAAAATTTTTTTTCTAGAATAACTGTACCTAATGCTTTCAGAAGGGCTCAGCCAGAGGGGAACAGTGAGTGCTTTCCACGTATCTCAGTGGACTGGAATTCACAAGTGTAACCAAGAAAACACAGGACATCCAATTAAATCTGAGTGTCAGATAAACAACATACAATTTGCTTAGTATTAGTTCTTTCCATGCAATACGTGGGGCATATTTACACTAAAAAATTATTTTTTTGTTTCTTTGCAACTGAAATTTAACTGGACATCCTATATTTTATCTGATGACTCTATAGATAGATAGTAAATATGGTGAATGAAAGAGAAGGAAATAGAAACAACTGAGAAAAAATAGATCACAGAACACTGTTGGTAGGTCTAGAAAGTGACAAGGCTTTAGGGAAGGCATGAAGCCAGAGTCTATCCAAACTGAAGATGTGCATATTTTGGACCAGCAATTCCACCAGAGGAATCCACCTTGGGAAAACACTCACACATCTGCAATGAAGACATAAAGAAACACGAAAATGAATTTACGGAAGTAAAGATTTATCTTATTTGCAATAAGCGAAAAAATGAAAATTTTAGTATCCATCATTAAGAGAATAGTTGTATTTTGTTCATCTACTTGATCAACTGCTGCTAAAAAGAGAGTGGTAGATATAAGTGTACCTGCAAAGAGAGACTTCCATTAAAAATAAAGTAAGTTTTTAAAAACAATGTTTATCAATAATGTGTCTTGTGTGGACATTTATACTAAAAAAAAAAAACACAAAAACACCTAGGTAAAGTCTTATTCCCATGTTTGTAAATGCACAGACTCTGAAAGGATGAACAGCACATTTTTGATGTCAATAATCGCTGCAGAGGAGAGAAATGGGAAGGTTGAGAGAATACTTTAAATATATGTGGGTTATTTGTGTATCATTTTCGAATTTAAAAAAACACCCATTCATCCACTTTTGACATCACCCTCAACCTTCTCTTCTCCGTTCTAAACAGAAATAATTCTGCTTATCTTCTGTGATAACACAAACTCTTTCAATCACCCCATATGAGTCTGGGTTAAAATTATTCAAGAAGTCTAACAGAAATGAAAATTTTTTTTCTAGAATAACTGTACCTAATGCTTTCAGAAGGGCTCAGCCAGAGGGGAACAGTGAGTGCTTTCCACGTATCTCAGTGGACTGGAATTCAAAGGCTGACTCAGAAATTCCACAGTAAACTGGAAGAGATTAAGACTCAATTTTGGGGTAAGACTAGTCACGAATGGACGCAACCTGTCTTGGTTTTTGCAAAAACAAGCAATAACCTTTATATGACTCAACTCAAAGAAAGCCAGGATTGAGATTTAACATGCCTCATGGAACTAGTTAAACACCTACCGACATGATTATGCAGTTGGAGAACTGAAAGTATTTTTCATACGATTTTTGAGGGGAAATTACTGCATGCAAAAATCTGCAGTTCAATAGTTTGAGAAGATGGAGAAGAAAAATAATGGGGAAGGAGAAATGTCTCCCTCAGAAAAGTGTTTGTTAGAAGGGTAGTATTTTGAAAATTTGTTCTTTCTTTCCTCCTCATTTCAAGTTGTGCTCTTTAGCATTTTTTACTCTATGCTTGGCACTACTCCAAATGTTCTCTATAATTCCTGCAACGTTTTCTTCTCAGAATTCAACTCTCCTCCAACACCAAAAATTCGTTTGTATTTTAGAATACCCAAATCCTAAGCATAAGGAGTGGAAAATAATCAAATGAAAGATGGTGAATACATCAACAGGCATATGAAAAGATGTTCAATCACTAATTGTTAGAGAAATGCAAATCAAAAATACAATGAAGGGCTTCTTTGGTGGTCCAGTGGGTAAGGACACCACCTTGCAGTGCAAGGGGCACTGATTAGATCCCTGGTCTGGGAAGATCACACGTGCCACAGAGCGGCTGGACCAATGTGTCCAATTACTGAGCCGGAGCTCTGGAGTGCATGCGCCCAGAGCCAGTGCTCTGCGACAACAGAGGCCACTGCGATGGGAGGCCCACATGGGCCAAAAGAACAAAGATGGATGAAAGTAGAGAAATGAAAGACCAATAGAAGTGGCCTGCCCGCCCCTCCCTCCCCAACCCACCCGCCCCGGCCCCCACCACCAAATACAATGAGGTACCATCTCATACTGATTAGAATTTCCTGTGTCGTGCTGTGCTTAGTCGCACAGTTGTGTCCAAGCCTTGGCCACCCCATGGACTGTAGCCTGCCAGGCTCCTCTGTCCATGGAGATTCTCCAGGCAAGAATACTGGAGTGGGCTGCCATACCCTCACCAACGGATCTTCCCAACCAAGGGATCAAACGTAAGTCTCCTGCCTTGCAGGCAGATTCTTTACCATCTGAGTCACCAGGGAATCTGAAAAAGGCGACTGTCAATTGGGGTTAAGACTCAATTTTGGGGTAAGACTAGTCACGAATGGACGCAACCTGTCTTGGTTTTTGCAAAAACAAGCAATAACCTTTATATGACTCAACTCAAAGAAAGCCAGGATTGAGATTTAACATGCCTCATGGAACTAGTTAAACACCTACCGACATGATTATGCAGTTGGAGAACTGAAAGTATTTTTCATACGATTTTTGAGGGGAAATTACTGCATGCAAAAATCTGCAGTTCAATAGTTTGAGAAGATGGAGAAGAAAAATAATGGGGAAGGAGAAATGTCTCCCTCAGAAAAGTGTTTGTTAGAAGGGTAGTATTTTGAAAATTTGTTCTTTCTTTCCTCCTCATTTCAAGTTGTGCTCTTTAGCATTTTTTACTCTATGCTTGGCACTACTCCAAATGTTCTCTATAATTCCTGCAACGTTTTCTTCTCAGAATTCAACTCTCCTCCAACACCAAAAATTCGTTTGTATTTTAGAATACCCAAATCCTAAGCATAAGGAGTGGAAAATAATCAAATGAAAGATGGTGAATACATCAACAGGCATATGAAAAGATGTTCAATCACTAATTGTTAGAGAAATGCAAATCAAAAATACAATGAAGGGCTTCTTTGGTGGTCCAGTGGGTAAGGACACCACCTTGCAGTGCAAGGGGCACTGATTAGATCCCTGGTCTGGGAAGATCACACGTGCCACAGAGCGGCTGGACCAATGTGTCCAATTACTGAGCCGGAGCTCTGGAGTGCATGCGCCCAGAGCCAGTGCTCTGCGACAACAGAGGCCACTGCGATGGGAGGCCCACATGGGCCAAAAGAACAAAGATGGATGAAAGTAGAGAAATGAAAGACCAATAGAAGTGGCCTGCCCGCCCCCCTCCCTCCCCAACCCACCCGATCCCCGGCCCCCACCACCAAATACAATGAGGTACCATCTCATACTGATTAGAATTTCCTGTGTCGTGCTGTGCTTAGTCGCACAGTTGTGTCCAAGCCTTGGCCACCCCATGGACTGTAGCCTGCCAGGCTCCTCTGTCCATGGAGATTCTCCAGGCAAGAATACTGGAGTGGGCTGCCATACCCTCACCAACGGATCTTCCCAACCAAGGGATCAAACGTAAGTCTCCTGCCTTGCAGGCAGATTCTTTACCATCTGAGTCACCAGGGAATCCCAAACATACAGGAGTGGGTAGCCTATCCCTTCTCCAAGGGATCTTCCTGACCCATGGATTGAACCAGGGTCTCCCGCATTGCAGGTAGATTCTTTAGCAGCTGAGCTACCAGGAAAGCCCACTGATTAGAATGACCATTATTGAAAATAACAAATGCTGGAGAGGATGTGGAGAAAAGGGAAGCTTCTTACAGTGATGGTGCATCTGTAAATTGGTGCAGTCACTAAGGACAACAGAACGGAGATTCTTCAAAAAATGAAAAAAAAAAAAAAAAAGCTTTCCATGATTCAGCAATCCCTCTCCTAGGAATATAGCTAAAAAAACCAAAAACTTTAATTTGAAAAGATACATGCAGGGTTTCTCCTGGTGGTCCAGTGGGTAAGGACACCGCCTTGCAGTGCATGGGGCACCGGTTCGATCCCTGGCCTGGGAAGATCCCACGTGCCGCGGAGTGGCTGGACTGATGTGTCCAATTACCGAACCGGAGCTCTGGGGCACATGCGCCCAGAGCCGGTGCTCTGCGACGACAGAGGCCACTGCGATGGGAGGCCCCAAAGAACAAAGACGGATGAAAATAGAGAAATGAAAGACCAATAGAGGTGGCCCGCCCGTCCCCCTCCCTCCCCACCCCGCCACCCAAAAGATAAATTAAAAAAAAAAAAAGATACATGCACCCCAATGTTCAGAGCAGCACTGTTTACAATTACCAAGACATGGAATCCATCAACAGATGAATGGATAAAGAAGATGTGCTGTGTATGCATATATATATATATACACATACACATACACACACACAAAATAGAAGACTACTCAGCCATTAAAAAAGTATGAAATAATGCTATTTATAGTAACACCAATGGGCCTTAGATTATCATACTAAGAGAAGTAAGTCAGGCAGAGAAAGACAAACAGCATATGTACCAGTTATATGTGCGTGTGCTACAGTTGTGTCAAGCCTTGGCCACCCCATGGACTGTAGCCTGCCAGGCTCCTCTGTCCATGGAGATTCTCCAGGCAAGAATACTGGAGTGGGCTGCCATACCCTCACCAACGGATCTTCCCAACCAAGGGATCAAACGTAAGTCTCCTGCCTTGCAGGCAGATTCTTTACCATCTGAGTCACCAGGGAATCCCAAACATACAGGAGTGGGTAGCCTATCCCTTCTCCAAGGGATCTTCCTGACCCATGGATTGAACCAGGGTCTCCCGCATTGCAGGTAGATTCTTTAGCAGCTGAGCTACCAGGAAAGCCCACTGATTAGAATGACCATTATTGAAAATAACAAATGCTGGAGAGGATGTGGAGAAAAGGGAAGCTTCTTACAGTGATGGTGCATCTGTAAATTGGTGCAGTCACTAAGGACAACAGAACGGAGATTCTTCAAAAAATGAAAAAAAAAAAAAAAAAGCTTTCCATGATTCAGCAATCCCTCTCCTAGGAATATAGCTAAAAAAACCAAAAACTTTAATTTGAAAAGATACATGCAGGGTTTCTCCTGGTGGTCCAGTGGGTAAGGACACCGCCTTGCAGTGCATGGGGCACCGGTTCGATCCCTGGCCTGGGAAGATCCCACGTGCCGCGGAGTGGCTGGACTGATGTGTCCAATTACCGAACCGGAGCTCTGGGGCACATGCGCCCAGAGCCGGTGCTCTGCGACGACAGAGGCCACTGCGATGGGAGGCCCCAAAGAACAAAGACGGATGAAAATAGAGAAATGAAAGACCAATAGAGGTGGCCCGCCCGTCCCCCTCCCTCCCCACCCCGCCACCCAAAAGATAAATTAAAAAAAAAAAAAGATACATGCACCCCAATGTTCAGAGCAGCACTGTTTACAATTACCAAGACATGGAATCCATCAACAGATGAATGGATAAAGAAGATGTGCTGTGTATGCATATATATATATATATACACATACACATACACACACACAAAATAGAAGACTACTCAGCCATTAAAAAAGTATGAAATAATGCTATTTATAGTAACACCAATGGGCCTTAGATTATCATACTAAGAGAAGTAAGTCAGGCAGAGAAAGACAAACAGCATATGTACCAGTTATATGTGGAACCTAAAAAAATGACACAAATGAACTTAACTGATGAAACAGAAACAGACTCACAGACATAGAAAACAAATTTATGGTTACCAAAGGGGTAAAGGGGGTGCAGGAAAGATAAAGTAGGATGTTGGGATTAGCAAATACAAGTTACTATATAAAAATAGATAAACAACAAGGTCCTATTGTATAGCACAGGAAACTATATTTAATATTCTGTAATAAATCATAATGGAGAATATGAAAAAGAATATGTATATGCAGGTACTGGATCATTTGGCTGTATAGCAGAAATGAACATAACATTGCAAATCAACTATACTTCAATTTTTTAAAAAAAGATGGTTGATACAGAAAAAACTGTCCCACATCCAAAGACATTTATTTCTAAATGCTGATTATATGTTTCAGTTTTTAAAAATAACAACAAAACTCTCTATGAATGTCACCATGACACCATAACAGAATTAGCTAACAGTGCTCCCTCTGAAGGTTGCTGTACAGTATGCCTGCAGCTGTACCAGTGAGGGTTGGTCTGTAAGCAAGTGCTGTAAGCAAGTGCTGAATATGCCAGTACTAGGTTGCTTTTGCTACAGCTTATTGGCCGGAACTAGTCACATGGCCTCACTCAGCCACAAAAGACCAGGAGCCCAGTTCTCACATATGTCCAGAATGAGACAGTACTAGAAATATTTGAAGAACAGCAACAATAACTGATAGCTTTTCAAAAGCACTAGAAATAAGACTATAGAAAAGGCTGGGCTTTTTTTGTTTGTTTTTTAAGTATAATTCTGTTGTCAAAATGGATGTAATATTCTAAAATTCCACCTGGGTGACACTATCAAGATGTCAGCCTCTAGAATGAGAAAGCTTTATCTCCATCAAGGCTGTTTTCACAAGGTAAGTTTGCAGCCCGGCTGCATATAACATTCTGTCTTTTGTAAGCATTTCTTGAGGCCTAAGAAGCAAAAAATAAGCCATCACTATTTGATTTCTGATAGAAGTTTGCTTTATAAGATAGGAAATGTGACTAATTATTAGGACCTGCTGCATTAGTAATAGCACCAACCTTTTTCTATTTTATCTCATTATTTTGGCATTAACAGGATACTAAGCAAGAAAAATGTCTAGTTTTGCAGGTTATCTAAAACAATCTGAGCTAATATTCAGATATACTTAGCCATTAATTTTTTTTAAATCAGAAAGGTAATTTGGCAGTTCAATCAAATGTCTAAATGGAAAGGAGGCAGCTGTAACCTGCTGTTATCCAAGACGTCATTCTGGCCTTCTTAAGACAGAGTTTATGTTGACATACATAGTTACAAACTGCTAACTCTTACATTTAACTACATTATCAGTGTATGCAATATACAGTTGTCCAAATCATTGGTCAAGACAGCTCCTGAAAATGGGCCACGTCATTCTAGACTTGAGTTCCCTCATGCTGTAAGAATTCTGTAGATGATGTCATTAGATAAGTCTTCTCTTTTCTCATTTGTCTTGATCAGCTAAATGACAGAACCAGTCATCTATCTGACTAATCACTGTGGAGAAAAGTCAAGGTCATAGCTTTTATTCTGACATGGGCTAGTGCTTAACATGTGTTCCCCCCGCAGCCGATGCTGAAATAAGAACTCAAGCGCAAACAATTTATTTGAGAGGTGAAAGAATGAAGAAGTGATATACGGAAGGGAAGATATGAAATGAACAGTGTGTTTCAAGCCAATTATAACCCTGGTCAACTAAGCTGAACCTCACTGACAGAATCTGCAAAAACCATGCAGATGCACACCTTAGACTTAGTCACCCTGGAGGGTGAGGGAGCTGGGGTATTTATACACCAGCTCCTGTCAGTCATTGTTTGGGCTGCTCCTGGAAAGCAAGCACTGCTTTAGAGGCAGCAAAATGATCTACAGGCCAGAAAAATCCTCAAGCAAAGAAAAGCAGGTGTTGTAATTCAGAAGTCAGGCCAATGTGCACTGAAGTGGTAAAATGAAGGAATATGGACAGGGTACCTTCACAAGGTAAGTTTGCAGCCCGGCTGCATAACATTCTGTCTTTTGTAAGCATTTCTTGAGGCCTAAGAAGCAAAAAATAAGCCATCACTATTTGATTTCTGATAGAAGTTTGCTTTATAAGATAGGAAATGTGACTAATTATTAGGACCTGCTGCATTAGTAATAGCACCAACCTTTTTCTATTTTATCTCATTATTTTGGCATTAACAGGATACTAAGCAAGAAAAATGTCTAGTTTTGCAGGTTATCTAAAACAATCTGAGCTAATATTCAGATATACTTAGCCATTAATTTTTTTTAAATCAGAAAGGTAATTTGGCAGTTCAATCAAATGTCTAAATGGAAAGGAGGCAGCTGTAACCTGCTGTTATCCAAGACGTCATTCTGGCCTTCTTAAGACAGAGTTTATGTTGACATACATAGTTACAAACTGCTAACTCTTACATTTAACTACATTATCAGTGTATGCAATATACAGTTGTCCAAATCATTGGTCAAGACAGCTCCTGAAAATGGGCCACGTCATTCTAGACTTGAGTTCCCCTCATGCTGTAAGAATTCTGTAGATGATGTCATTAGATAAGTCTTCTCTTTTCTCATTTGTCTTGATCAGCTAAATGACAGAACCAGTCATCTATCTGACTAATCACTGTGGAGAAAAGTCAAGGTCATAGCTTTTATTCTGACATGGGCTAGTGCTTAACATGTGTTCCCCCCGCAGCCGATGCTGAAATAAGAACTCAAGCGCAAACAATTTATTTGAGAGGTGAAAGAATGAAGAAGTGATATACGGAAGGGAAGATATGAAATGAACAGTGTGTTTCAAGCCAATTATAACCCTGGTCAACTAAGCTGAACCTCACTGACAGAATCTGCAAAAACCATGCAGATGCACACCTTAGACTTAGTCACCCTGGAGGGTGAGGGAGCTGGGGTATTTATACACCAGCTCCTGTCAGTCATTGTTTGGGCTGCTCCTGGAAAGCAAGCACTGCTTTAGAGGCAGCAAAATGATCTACAGGCCAGAAAAATCCTCAAGCAAAGAAAAGCAGGTGTTGTAATTCAGAAGTCAGGCCAATGTGCACTGAAGTGGTAAAAATGAAGGAATATGGACAGGGTACCAACCACATCTGCTGTAGCTATTAACTCATCTGGTAATGACCACCAGCTCTGAGTCTATAACTCCGGCCGAATGCCTTGTTACTGGTCACTAGGAGCATCAGTATTGAGTCATACATGTCTGCATTTATAACATTTCAACTTGAAATTTTAAAATAGTAGCAGACCAAGATGAAGATATTTTTAATACATTTAGAAGTAACTAATGGTAAACTATCAAGAAGGGCTTCCCAGGTGGCTCAGTGATAAAGAACTTGCCTGCCAATGCAGGAGATCCCTGGGTCAGGAAGATGCTCTGGAGAAGGAAATGGCAACCCAGTCCAGTATTCCTGCCTAGGAAATCCCATGAACAGAGAAGAAGACTGGTGAGCTACAGTCCGTAGGATCATAAGAGTTGGACACGAACCAGCAAGAAAAGGTTAAAATGCACACAACTAGAGTTTTATCTCAAAAGCATCACTCCCCAAGGTGAAAACCTCCACACCCACTCTCATCACACCATCTTCTTTTACTATCGTTTCAGCTTTTATCATTATCAGAAATTACTTGCTCATTTATTTTATGTATGGATTTACTTGTTTGTGGCTGTTTCAACAATTTAGCATGTGAAAAGAGAGACCCTGTCTGTCTTGTTTACTGGTGTAATCCTGGCATTCAGCATGTGAATGCTCAATGTATGTACGTGTATGTGTGTTAGTTGCTCAGTCATGTCCAACTTTTATGACTGAGAGGTGAAAGAATGAAGAAGTGATATACGGAAGGGAAGATATGAAATGAACAGTGTGTTTCAAGCCAATTATAACCCTGGTCAACTAAGCTGAACCTCACTGACAGAATCTGCAAAAACCATGCAGATGCACACCTTAGACTTAGTCACCCTGGAGGGTGAGGGAGCTGGGGTATTTATACACCAGCTCCTGTCAGTCATTGTTTGGGCTGCTCCTGGAAAGCAAGCACTGCTTTAGAGGCAGCAAAATGATCTACAGGCCAGAAAAATCCTCAAGCAAAGAAAAGCAGGTGTTGTAATTCAGAAGTCAGGCCAATGTGCACTGAAGTGGTAAAAATGAAGGAATATGGACAGGGTACCAACCACATCTGCTGTAGCTATTAACTCATCTGGTAATGACCACCAGCTCTGAGTCTATAACTCCGGCCGAATGCCTTGTTACTGGTCACTAGGAGCATCAGTATTGAGTCATACATGTCTGCATTTATAACATTTCAACTTGAAATTTTAAAATAGTAGCAGACCAAGATGAAGATATTTTTAATACATTTAGAAGTAACTAATGGTAAACTATCAAGAAGGGCTTCCCAGGTGGCTCAGTGATAAAGAACTTGCCTGCCAATGCAGGAGATCCCTGGGTCAGGAAGATGCTCTGGAGAAGGAAATGGCAACCCAGTCCAGTATTCCTGCCTAGGAAATCCCATGAACAGAGAAGAAGACTGGTGAGCTACAGTCCGTAGGATCATAAGAGTTGGACACGAACCAGCAAGAAAAGGTTAAAATGCACACAACTAGAGTTTTATCTCAAAAGCATCACTCCCCAAGGTGAAAACCTCCACACCCACTCTCATCACACCATCTTCTTTTACTATCGTTTCAGCTTTTATCATTATCAGAAATTACTTGCTCATTTATTTTATGTATGGATTTACTTGTTTGTGGCTGTTTCAACAATTTAGCATGTGAAAAGAGAGACCCTGTCTGTCTTGTTTACTGGTGTAATCCTGGCATTCAGCATGTGAATGCTCAATGTATGTACGTGTATGTGTGTTAGTTGCTCAGTCATGTCCAACTTTTTATGACTCCAAGGACTGTAGGTTGCCAGGCTGCTCTGTCCGTGGAATTTTCCAGGCAAGAATACTGGAGTGGGTAGCCATTCCCTCCTCCAGGGGATCTTCCTGACACAGGAATTCTGCCTGCACTGCAGGTAGATTCTTTACCAGCTGAGCCACCAGAGAAGCCCTGGATGCTCAATAAATAGTAGTCAAATGAAAAAAAGATTGCCTTTCCAGAGAGATCCCAAAGCCCATCGGCATAGCACAAGTTCAGAAAAGTTCTTTATCATAGGACATAGTTATTTAACCTAGTACGTCTCAAGCTTATTTAACCACGGAGCTTGTTATTTATTTATTTTTTGACTGCATTGCAGGACTTGGGTCTTAGTCCCATGACCACAAACTGCACTTGTGCTCTCACAGTGAAAGTGCAGTCTTAACACTAGACCGCCAGGAATTCCCAACCATGGAAACCTTTTCTCTTTTCTTTTTTTTTTTTTTTAACATGGAACCCTTTTATCCTGGATATTAATTTTCCTTGGGAATAATGATAAATGCTAGTTAAGAGATGACAAAGCCAGCAAGAATGAGAGTAACTTTAGTGAATGTGACATGGTTAATAAACTGAGGGATACACTGGAAACACTCACTCTGAAAAATAAAAGAGACTGAAGAAGGTAAATGCCATGCTTTAAGAAGGAGAAAAAATTTCACAATATATTTAAGTCAAATCATGATACTATTCATCTTAAATTCATATCATGTTGTGTATCAATTATAGCTCAACTGGAAAAATAAATAAATAAGAAAAAAAAAGAAAGAAAGAAAATATTTCACCAATGGCTGGTCCATTTCTAGATGATGCTGAAGTACAAATTCCATAATAAATGGTGCTCAGGTAAATTTCATCCAATGGTAACTCTTGCTCAAGCAAAGGTTCTTTTACTTTCCAAATTTTTGTTTACTACAATTTGATTTGTTCCAAAGCAAACTACAGGCTTACCAGGTGGCATAAGTGGTAAAGAATCTGCCTGCCAAGCAGGAGATGCAAGAGATGAGGGTTCAATCCTTGGGTCAGGAAGATGCTCTGGAGAAGGAAATGGCAACCCACTCCACTATTTCTTGCCTGGAAAATCCCATGGACAGAGAAGCCTAGTGGGCTACAGTCCATGGGTCACAAAAGAGTCAGACATGACTGCGCATGCATGAGCACAAAGCCAATTGAGCCTAGAGATAAGACAAACTGACTTTTTTTTTTTTAGTGTTCAACATTAATTTATTTTTTTTTTATTTTTTTAAACCTTTATTTTACTTTTAACTTTTACAGAGTTTTGTTGTTCACAGACATGCATGTTCTCAGATTAGTCACATGTATATCCCCCCCTTCCCTCCCCTCCCGACCATCACACAGCACCCCTGAAGGATCCCCTTTTCTCACAGAGCGATGACTAGAGCTATTTTCTTCACTTAGGATAGTACAGGCCTTCATGCTACTTCCCTTACGCCTCTCACCCACTGTTCCTTCCCCACAATGTCCATATGTCCACTGTCCATGTCTGTCTTTCTGTCGCTTCACTGCATGTGCCATCATCACCATCCTACTAGATTCCATATATATGTGTTAATATACTGTATTTGTCCTTCTCTTTCTGACTGACTTCACTTTTTAGGATACGTTCTAGATCCAGCCACCTCATGAGGGCTGATTCTTCTGCATTTCTCTTTACAGCTGTGTAGTATTCCATTGTATATATGTACCAGAGCTTTTGGATCCATTTGTTCGTCGATGGGCATCTAGGTTCCTTCCATGTTCTAGCTATTGTATAGAGAGCTGCAATGAACGTTGGGGTACAGGTGCTTCTTTCAGTTTTGATTTCATCAGGGTATAAGCCTAAGAGTGGGATTGCTGGGTCATATGGTGCCTTCTAATTTTTAAGTTTTTGCACCAATGGGTGGTCCATTTCTAGATGATAATGAAGTACAAATTCCATAATAAATGGTGCTCAGGTAAATTTCATCCAATGGTAACTCTTGCTCAAGCAAAGGTTCTTTTACTTTCCAAATTTTGTTTACTACAATTTGATTTGTTCCAAAGCAAACTACAGGCTTACCAGGTGGCATAAGTGGTAAAGAATCTGCCTGCCAAGCAGGAGATGCAAGAGATGAGGGTTCAATCCTTGGGTCAGGAAGATGCTCTGGAGAAGGAAATGGCAACCCACTCCACTATTTCTTGCCTGGAAAATCCCATGGACAGAGAAGCCTAGTGGGCTACAGTCCATGGGTCACAAAAGAGTCAGACATGACTGCGCATGCATGAGCACAAAGCCAATTGAGCCTAGAGATAAGACAAACTGACTTTTTTTTTTTTAGTGTTCAACATTAATTTATTTTTTTTTTATTTTTTTAAACCTTTATTTTACTTTTAACTTTTACAGAGTTTTGTTGTTCACAGACATGCATGTTCTCAGATTAGTCACATGTATATCCCCCCCTTCCCTCCCCTCCCGACCATCACACAGCACCCCTGAAGGATCCCCTTTTCTCACAGAGCGATGACTAGAGCTATTTTCTTCACTTAGGATAGTACAGGCCTTCATGCTACTTCCCTTACGCCTCTCACCCACTGTTCCTTCCCCACAATGTCCATATGTCCACTGTCCATGTCTGTCTTTCTGTCGCTTCACTGCATGTGCCATCATCACCATCCTACTAGATTCCATATATATGTGTTAATATACTGTATTTGTCCTTCTCTTTCTGACTGACTTCACTTTTTAGGATACGTTCTAGATCCAGCCACCTCATGAGGGCTGATTCTTCTGCATTTCTCTTTACAGCTGTGTAGTATTCCATTGTATATATGTACCAGAGCTTTTGGATCCATTTGTTCGTCGATGGGCATCTAGGTTCCTTCCATGTTCTAGCTATTGTATAGAGAGCTGCAATGAACGTTGGGGTACAGGTGCTTCTTTCAGTTTTGATTTCATCAGGGTATAAGCCTAAGAGTGGGATTGTTGGGTCATATGGTGCTTCTATTTTTAGTTTTTTAAGAAATCTCCAGACTGTCTTCCATAGAGGCTGTATCAATTTACATCCCCACCAGCAATGCAGGAGTGTTCCCTTTTCTCCGCAGCCTCTCCAGCATTTATTGTCTGTCGATTTGTGGATGATGGCCATTCTGACGGGTGTGAGGTGATATCTCATTGTAGTTTTGATTTGCATTTCTCTAATTATTAGTGAAGTTGAGCATCGTTTTATGTGTTTTTGGGCCATCTGTATGTCATCGTTGGAGAGGTGTCTGTTTAGGTCCTTTTCCCATTTTTTGATTGGGTTGTTCGTTTTTCCAGTGGTGAGTTGTCTGAGTTGCTTGTAGATTTTGGAGATTAATTCTTTGTCTGTTGTTTCATTTGCTATGATTTTCTCCCACTCTGTGGGCTGTCTGTTCAGCTTTTTTGTAATTTCTTTAGCTGTACAAAAGCTTTTAAGTTTCATTAGGTCCCACATGTTCATTTGTCTTTTTAGTTCCACTATTCTAGTAGGTGGGTCAGAGAAGATCTTGCTTTGATTGATGTCCTTGAGGGTTTTGCCTATATTCTCCTCTAAGAGTTTGATGGTTTCTGGCCTTACATTTAAGTTTTTAATCCATTTTGAGTTGATCTTTGTGTATGGTGTCAGGGTATGTTCCAACTTCATTTTCTTGCATGTAGCTGTCCAATTTTCCCAGCACCATTTGTTGAAGAGGCTGTCTTTGTCCCATTTTATATGTTCGCCTCCTTTGTCAAAAATAAGGTACCCATAGGTGCGTGGCTTTATCTCTGGGTTATCGATCTTGTTCCATTGGTCGATATTTCTGTTTTTGCCCTAGTCACCATGAAGATTTGGCTTTGGTCTTTTTCTGAAGGATCCCCTTTTCTCACAGAGCGATGACTAGAGCTATTTTCTTCACTTAGGATAGTACAGGCCTTCATGCTACTTCCCTTACGCCTCTCACCCACTGTTCCTTCCCCACAATGTCCATATGTCCACTGTCCATGTCTGTCTTTCTGTCGCTTCACTGCATGTGCCATCATCACCATCCTACTAGATTCCATATATATGTGTTAATATACTGTATTTGTCCTTCTCTTTCTGACTGACTTCACTTTTTAGGATACGTTCTAGATCCAGCCACCTCATGAGGGCTGATTCTTCTGCATTTCTCTTTACAGCTGTGTAGTATTCCATTGTATATATGTACCAGAGCTTTTGGATCCATTTGTTCGTCGATGGGCATCTAGGTTCCTTCCATGTTCTAGCTATTGTATAGAGAGCTGCAATGAACGTTGGGGTACAGGTGCTTCTTTCAGTTTTGATTTCATCAGGGTATAAGCCTAAGAGTGGGATTGTTGGGTCATATGGTGCTTCTATTTTTAGTTTTTTAAGAAATCTCCAGACTGTCTTCCATAGAGGCTGTATCAATTTACATCCCCACCAGCAATGCAGGAGTGTTCCCTTTTCTCCGCAGCCTCTCCAGCATTTATTGTCTGTCGATTTGTGGATGATGGCCATTCTGACGGGTGTGAGGTGATATCTCATTGTAGTTTTGATTTGCATTTCTCTAATTATTAGTGAAGTTGAGCATCGTTTCATGTGTTTTTGGGCCATCTGTATGTCATCGTTGGAGAGGTGTCTGTTTAGGTCCTTTTCCCATTTTTTGATTGGGTTGTTCGTTTTTCCAGTGGTGAGTTGTCTGAGTTGCTTGTAGATTTTGGAGATTAATTCTTTGTCTGTTGTTTCATTTGCTATGATTTTCTCCCACTCTGTGGGCTGTCTGTTCAGCTTTTTTGTAATTTCTTTAGCTGTACAAAAGCTTTTAAGTTTCATTAGGTCCCACATGTTCATTTGTCTTTTTAGTTCCACTATTCTAGTAGGTGGGTCAGAGAAGATCTTGCTTTGATTGATGTCCTTGAGGGTTTTGCCTATATTCTCCTCTAAGAGTTTGATGGTTTCTGGCCTTACATTTAAGTTTTTAATCCATTTTGAGTTGATCTTTGTGTATGGTGTCAGGGTATGTTCCAACTTCATTTTCTTGCATGTAGCTGTCCAATTTTCCCAGCACCATTTGTTGAAGAGGCTGTCTTTGTCCCATTTTATATGTTCGCCTCCTTTGTCAAAAATAAGGTACCCATAGGTGCGTGGCTTTATCTCTGGGTTATCGATCTTGTTCCATTGGTCGATATTTCTGTTTTTGTGCTAGTACCATACTGTCTTGATGACTGTTGCTTTGTAGTAGAGTCTGAAGTTGGGGAGGCTGATCCCCCCAGCTCCATTCTTCTTCCTGAGGATTGCTTTGGCTATTCGAGGTCTTTTGTGTTTCCATATGAACTGTGTTATTCGTTGGTCTAGTTCTGTGAAGAATGTTATTGGAAGTTTGATAGGGATCGCATTGAATCTATAGATGACATTTGGTAGTATGGCCATTTTCACAATATTGATTCTCCCGACCCATGAACACGGAATATTTCTCCATCTGTTTAAGTCTTCTTTAATGTCTCTCATGAGTGTCTTGTAATTTTCTGTGTACAGTTCTTTTGTTTCTTTGGGTAGGTTTATTCCTAGATATTTGATTCTTTTGGTTGCGATGGTAAAGGGGATTGCCTCTTTGATTTCATTTTCTGATTTTTCATTGTTTGTGTATAGGAATGCCCAAACTGACTATTGATAACGGCAGACTTCTTACAGGCAGAGGTTTAGTTCAAGTTTTGTTCATTGATAAATCTACAAAAGTTATATCAGAATAGCTGTTACCATGGAAAGAGGCTAAAAATATAGTTTAATGGAACAAAGCAGCTGACATAAATGTGTGCCCTATGATCTCATTTTAGTATTTAGTATTGTATATATTATCTCCCTGGAATGTCAGCTCCATGCAGACAGGGGCTTTTGTCTGTTTATTCATACTTTATCCCTAGGAACTGGCACATGGCAGGTATTCAATAAATATTTGTTAACTGCAGAAACAGATGTTTGCATAGAATGGAAGGTTTATACGTGCACTGTATATGCAAATGTATTCAACAGTCATTAACTCTGAGTGTCAGGTTTGTGGGTATGTTCTTGTAGACCTGTATTTTTCTCATTCTTACAAAGAAGATCCATTACTGTTATAAAAAAATTTTTCAGTGATGGCTCAGTGGCTGACACCACACCCTTCAAGACATCAGGTTTTGTCCCATTTTATATGTTCGCCTCCTTTGTCAAAAATAAGGTACCCATAGGTGCGTGGCTTTATCTCTGGGTTATCGATCTTGTTCCATTGGTCGATATTTCTGTTTTTGTGCTAGTACCATACTGTCTTGATGACTGTTGCTTTGTAGTAGAGTCTGAAGTTGGGGAGGCTGATCCCCCCAGCTCCATTCTTCTTCCTGAGGATTGCTTTGGCTATTCGAGGTCTTTTGTGTTTCCATATGAACTGTGTTATTCGTTGGTCTAGTTCTGTGAAGAATGTTATTGGAAGTTTGATAGGGATCGCATTGAATCTATAGATGACATTTGGTAGTATGGCCATTTTCACAATATTGATTCTCCCGACCCATGAACACGGAATATTTCTCCATCTGTTTAAGTCTTCTTTAATGTCTCTCATGAGTGTCTTGTAATTTTCTGTGTACAGTTCTTTTGTTTCTTTGGGTAGGTTTATTCCTAGATATTTGATTCTTTTGGTTGCGATGGTAAAGGGGATTGCCTCTTTGATTTCATTTTCTGATTTTTCATTGTTTGTGTATAGGAATGCCCAAACTGACTATTGATAACGGCAGACTTCTTACAGGCAGAGGTTTAGTTCAAGTTTTGTTCATTGATAAATCTACAAAAGTTATATCAGAATAGCTGTTACCATGGAAAGAGGCTAAAAATATAGTTTAATGGAACAAAGCAGCTGACATAAATGTGTGCCCTATGATCTCATTTTAGTATTTAGTATTGTATATATTATCTCCCTGGAATGTCAGCTCCATGCAGACAGGGGCTTTTGTCTGTTTATTCATACTTTATCCCTAGGAACTGGCACATGGCAGGTATTCAATAAATATTTGTTAACTGCAGAAACAGATGTTTGCATAGAATGGAAGGTTTATACGTGCACTGTATATGCAAATGTATTCAACAGTCATTAACTCTGAGTGTCAGGTTTGTGGGTATGTTCTTGTAGACCTGTATTTTTCTCATTCTTACAAAGAAGATCCATTACTGTTATAGTAAGAAAACAAAGACATCTTTTGCAGTGATGGCTCAGTGGCTGACACCACACCTTTCTGCCCTTTCCAAGCCCCACTTCAGTACTTCAAGGTCACACTCCGCCTCCCCCTAGTTCCACAGGGTCTAGAGGACTCAGACAAATAAGAGGCAGCCTTCACTTTAAACAGGTGGTGCCCTGCATTTTAATCTAGCTTACTCCACTACACCAGTAGTCTTTCCACAGATTTATCAAAGCAGGGTATTTAGAAATCCTGCATATCATTTGATTGCTCTCAAGTTATAGAGCAAAAGACTAAACCTGACTTAAAACTAGAGCTCTTATGAGGCTGGAAATCCGTTGCTAAGACTCAAGTGGAAGGCACTGCAGTTGTTCTATTCATCTTTCCAGTGATGGGTAAAGAATATTTAGAATTCAGTCTGTAGCTCAGCAGCTTCTCTGATTCTCAAAAACTTGGGCTCTAACACTTGTTCACTTGTGATGGGTTCTTCTGACACATGCAGTATTCCTCACTGAGAAAGAAGAGGTTCCACCTAAGGAAGAGGGTCCTTGCTCCTAGAAAATCCTATGTCCAACAGCCAGATCTTACAAAACATCCACATTAAAGAACAGCCATTGAATTTACCCACTGGGTTCTCCTTATAACAAAAGAATTCCAAATATGATTGGATATTTAAAAATTTAACTGGAAAACTGGCAGTATCTACTAAAGCTGAACATGCAACAAGTCAGCTCCTGTGAATATTACCAACAAAATACACAGTATGTTCCCTAAAGGCACTACTTGTAAAAAATCCAAACAGGAAGCTACTCAATGTCCCCAGAAGGAGAAGAATAAATAAACTGTGGCATCTTCACACCATGGAAGACTACACAGGAATGGGAATGATCAAACACACAACAATAGGATACGTCTCACAAGCACAGTGCCGAGGGGAAGACGCCTGTCACAGAAGATCACATACTGTATGATTCCATTTAATTAGGTTCCCAGGGCATAATTTCTATCTATGGTGTTGGAAGTCAGGACAGTGGTGATCCTGGGGAGATAAGAAGATAGGAAGGAGGCATGAGGACCTTATTTCTTGACCTGGGTGTTGATTATTGTTTTAGTTTCCATATCAAATAATTATAAGCTTGGTGGCTTAACCCAACAGAGATTTACTCTTTCAGTTCTGGAAGCCAGAAGTCAGTAATCAAGGTGTCTACAGGTCAGGCTCCCTCGAAAGGCTCTCAGGGGCCGCCTTTCCCAGCTTCTGGTGGCTCCAGCTGTTCCTTGTGGCTGTAACTCTCCAATCTCTGTCTCTATTTTTATGTGGCCTTCTCTCCCGGGGCCTCTTCTCCTCTCTGTCTCTTGTAAGGACATTTGTCATGGATTTAGAGACTATCCAGAGTGATCTCATCTCGAGAGCCTTAATTTAATCTCAAAGACTCCTTTCCAGTTAAGATCACATTCACAGGTTCTGGAGGATATCTCTTTCTGAGAGCCATCGTTCAACCCCTACAGTTAACTGGGTATAAAATTTTACCCAGTGATGCATACATGTACTTCTCTGATTGTATATTATATATTCACATAGATTTTTTTTTTTTAAAGATGGCTTATGACTTTTTTTTTTTTTAAATTTTGGCCGCTTTTACTGGTTTTTTACTTATTTATTTTCATCCATCTTTATTCTTTTGGCCTGTGTGGGCCTCCCATTGCAGTGGCCTCTCTCATTGCAGAGCATTGGCTCTGGGCACATGTGCTCCAGAGCACTGGCTCATAATCCGTTCCTCGGCATATGGGATCTTACAGGGCCAGGGATCAAACCAGCACCCCTTGCACGGGCAAGGCGGACTCCTTACCCACTGGACCACGAGGGAAGCCCCCAGCTTATGACTTCTCTGAAATACACTTGTTATTCATCATAAGGCATCTTGCACACATCTAACAAAAAAGACCACAACCCTCGGCATTTCATTGGCCACAATGCCTGCAGAGTTTTTGGCTTCTCACAACCTCCCATCCCACTTCTGGTTCTTAGAAGAATGTGCAGAAACCTCAAAGCAACGTCCATGTATGTTTTTATTAACTGTTCCCCCCACCCCCGTATCCTCAACTACCCAAAGTGGTGAAATCCTTTAACAAATTATAAGCCGGGGGCCATCCAAGAGTCTGGGCTCTGCACTGTGTCAACTCAGGGAACCAGGCTGTCATTTTAGACAGATGTTCGTAAACTTGGGGATTCCTGGCGTGTGGACTTGGGTGACTCCAACCCCAGATGGCAGGGGAAGCAGCCAGTGTTCCCTGCCCAGATGACCCAGAAAACGTTCTTAATGAACCGTCCAGCATGACTCATGCTGGCTCCCACATCTGGCAGATCTGGGTTACATCACTCTTAGTCCTCAGTGTCCTGTGGGTTCCTGGGAACACGCTGCCCAGAGTCAAGTGCACCAGCTGCAGCAGCCGGCTGCATTCACACGCCTCTGCGTCATCCTGACAGCCACACACTATGGGGCTGGCTCTGGCTCCAGTTCCAGAGGCTGAGTCGGCCGCCCCCCAGGAGGCCACCTCCTCTCACTTTCCCATGGGCCTAAGAAGTCACCATGCCAGAGGTGTCCAGGAGAGGACTGCATTCTCTGCTTTTCTACACTAGTAGCTCCTGGCACCATAATTCAACATTCGCTGTGTTAATCTGGAGAGAGGAAAAAAAAACCAAGCATAAAAACCCAAGCCATTCACATTCTTCAGATAGGATTAGAGGAGGAGCGAAACAAGTATAAACTTTGAAAGAATTTCCAAGAAGAAAATGGATTTAAACAGCATGTAGCACAAAACAGATGGTGGCAAAGAGGTGACCATTTTCATGGAGATGGGGGCCTCTGAGTCCTGCTATGTTCTCTCCACCACTTAAAACCCCCAAGACTCTCTCACAGTCCAACCTGGCAAGACATTCCTCCTTTCTGATTAACTACAAAGATTTGAGATTTTTATTTTGTATCCTTTTAGTAACTGATCGGAACTGATCAGTGGCCCTGAGGCTGCTTCTGGGACCGAACTCCCAGCAGCACCAGCACCGTGAGGAAAGATTCTTTATCCTCTTGCTCATTATGGCTAGAACATGATGTAATTCACACTCATGGTACTACAGTACAAGCCTGCCTCACTCCCCATCAATTCTACCTGTTCATTCAGAGTCGTGGCATATTAGAGCTAGAGGTTTTTTTTTTTTACAAAATCTTTAATTTCATTCTTCTAACTGGCTTGCCAAGCCATACTCTAATTTAAAGCCAAGATTTTTTTAAAGCCAAAACACAAGAAACCTGTGATCCTGACAAGCTAAGTAATTCATTATATCTGGTTAGATAATGACATATACAATGTACGACTCAGGTCTCCATTTGGAAACCATACTCTAATTTAAAGCCAAGATTTTAAAGTAGTCTCTGCGCTCCCACATCTGGCAGATCTGGGTTACATCACTCTTAGTCCTCAGTGTCCTGTGGGTTCCTGGGAACACGCTGCCCAGAGTCAAGTGCACCAGCTGCAGCAGCCGGCTGCATTCACACGCCTCTGCGTCATCCTGACAGCCACACACTATGGGGCTGGCTCTGGCTCCAGTTCCAGAGGCTGAGTCGGCCGCCCCCCAGGAGGCCACCTCCTCTCACTTTCCCATGGGCCTAAGAAGTCACCATGCCAGAGGTGTCCAGGAGAGGACTGCATTCTCTGCTTTTCTACACTAGTAGCTCCTGGCACCATAATTCAACATTCGCTGTGTTAATCTGGAGAGAGGAAAAAAAAACCAAGCATAAAAACCCAAGCCATTCACATTCTTCAGATAGGATTAGAGGAGGAGCGAAACAAGTATAAACTTTGAAAGAATTTCCAAGAAGAAAATGGATTTAAACAGCATGTAGCACAAAACAGATGGTGGCAAAGAGGTGACCATTTTCATGGAGATGGGGGCCTCTGAGTCCTGCTATGTTCTCTCCACCACTTAAAACCCCCAAGACTCTCTCACAGTCCAACCTGGCAAGACATTCCTCCTTTCTGATTAACTACAAAGATTTGAGATTTTTATTTTGTATCCTTTTAGTAACTGATCGGAACTGATCAGTTGCCCTGAGGCTGCTTCTGGGACCGAACTCCCAGCAGCACCAGCACCGTGAGGAAAGATTCTTTATCCTCTTGCTCATTATGGCTAGAACATGATGTAATTCACACTCATGGTACTACAGTACAAGCCTGCCTCACTCCCCATCAATTCTACCTGTTCATTCAGAGTCGTGGCATATTAGAGCTAGAGGGGATTTTTTTTTTTTTTTTTTTACAAAATCTTTAATTTCATTCTTCTAACTGGCTTGCCAAGCCATACTCTAATTTAAAGCCAAGATTTTTTTAAAGCCAAAACACAAGAAACCTGTGATCCTGACAAGCTAAGTAATTCATTATATCTGGTTAGATAATGACATATACAATGTACGACTCAGGTCTCCTCATTCTTGGTTTCAAAATTACATCAAGTAGCCTCATTTATTTAAAAAGAAAGTCTACTGAAAGACTAAAATTTGGGCTGAGATTTACAAATCTGCAGATGTGTTCAGAGGAAATAACTAAGAAGACAGAAAGGGATGGAGAAAATAGTCATTTATATTTATTCACCTGGTGCTTCAGCATCCTGGCTGCCCAGCAGACTCACCTGAGGACTTTCTCAAGCCCCATGCCCACCCATGTCAGGCTCCACACAAATCAGACCAGTCTCTGGATGTGGGGTTTGGATGGCGGTAGCAACCAGGTGACTCTAGTGTGTAACCAACCTGAAGTGCTGCAGATCTACTGGAGGTTAGACCAAAACAGCTATTAGAGGCCAAAATCATAAAATCATAGTTTTCAAAGGAAGAAAGAGAAAAAGAAAGAAAAAGAAAAGGAGGAGGGAGGGGTCAACATACAATGTGATCTTCAGTTTACTTTGTCAGCCTCTGTGCTTCAGCAGGTTAACTGAACGTGTGTTCACACTAAGACGATTTACACTGGTGATTTCAGCCTGGGACAAGGCCACCTTTCCCTACCACGCCTGTGGCTACAGAGACATGCCAGCTACAACTGCAGAAAACAGGGACAGAGCAAGCAATCAGGTCCTGTACTCAGAGTACTCATAGGTTCTCATGATACTCCTCCTTTTCAAAAACAGGTGCATCCATTACTATATGATCCATCAATTCCACACTTTGATATATAACCAAAAGACTAAAAACACAGGGAATCAAACAAGTATCTGTACACTCATGTTCACAGTAACATTATTCACAATAGCCAAAGGACAGAAGTAATCCATCCATCTATCAACAGGTGAATGGATAAAGAAGATGTGGTACATGTAATGGAATATAATTGGGACTCCATGTTCACATGCCTAAATGATAAGATTCTACCTGTACGACTCAGGTTCTCCATCAACTGGCTTGCCAAGCCATACTCTAATTTAAAGCCAAGATTTTTAAAGTCAAAACACAAGAAACCTGTGATCCTGACAAGCTAAGTAATTCATTATATCTGGTTAGATAATGACATATACAATGTACGACTCAGGTCTCCTCATTCTTGGTTTCAAAATTACATCAAGTAGCCTCATTTATTTAAAAGAAAGTCTACTGAAAGACTAAAATTTGGGCTGAGATTTACAAATCTGCAGATGTGTTCAGAGGAAATAACTAAGAAGACAGAAAGGGATGGAGAAAATAGTCATTTATATTTATTCACCTGGTGCTTCAGCATCCTGGCTGCCCAGCAGACTCACCTGAGGACTTTCTCAAGCCCCATGCCCACCCATGTCAGGCTCCACACAAATCAGACCAGTCTCTGGATGTGGGGTTTGGATGGCGGTAGCAACCAGGTGACTCTAGTGTGTAACCAACCTGAAGTGCTGCAGATCTACTGGAGGTTAGACCAAAACAGCTATTAGAGGCCAAAATCATAAAATCATAGTTTTCAAAGGAAGAAAGAGAAAAAGAAAGAAAAAGAAAAGGAGGAGGGAGGGGTCAACATACAATGTGATCTTCAGTTTACTTTGTCAGCCTCTGTGCTTCAGCAGGTTAACTGAACGTGTGTTCACACTAAGACGATTTACACTGGTGATTTCAGCCTGGGACAAGGCCACCTTTCCCTACCACGCCTGTGGCTACAGAGACATGCCAGCTACAACTGCAGAAAACAGGGACAGAGCAAGCAATCAGGTCCTGTACTCAGAGTACTCATAGGTTCTCATGATACTCCTCCTTTTCAAAAACAGGTGCATCCATTACTATATGATCCATCAATTCCACACTTTGATATATAACCAAAAGACTAAAAACACAGGGAATCAAACAAGTATCTGTACACTCATGTTCACAGTAACATTATTCACAATAGCCAAAGGACAGAAGTAATCCATCCATCTATCAACAGAGGATAAAGAAAATGTGGTGCACACATGTAATGGAATATAATTGAGCCTGAAAAAGGAGAGGCCACTCTGACATAGGCTACAACGTCGATGAACCTTGAGGACGTTATGCCAAATGAAATAAGCCAGTCACAGTACAAATACTCTATGACCCCCTTTATATGAAGTTCCTAGAGTAGTCAAATCATAGAGACAGAAAATCGAATGGTGGTTGCTGGGAGTAAGGAGGACATAGAGAATTATTGTTTAATGGGCTTGGAGTGTCAGTTTTGCAAGATGAAAACCTGGTGGGATGGTGGGGATAGTAGCACAACAATGGGAATGTACTTTACACCACTGAACTGGTTAAAATGGTTGACAAGATGACAAATTTTTTTAACAAGTAGGGGGCCACCCAATGAGTGCCTCTCATTTACTTCTCTCTGGTGTTGGCAGAAGTTATTGAGGACAAAATCACAAATGTAGATGTGTCATCTGTAAAACTGTGAAGTCTGAGATTCATGCCCAACATACTCAGGCCGCTGAAATCTATTTGGCAGGACTGGCTGACTCAAGTAAGAGTTATAGAGCCTTGTGACTCCTCTGGGGACATGCTGAGGGCTGGCTAGCAGGCCTTGTGTTTCATGTTATATAATCACCAAGCTGCCAGTTTCCAAACAAGACGAGGTGAACTCCGATGTGCTCCATGCCTATGAAGTGCCAACTGATGATTAATTCCCAAATAACTTTATCAAGGAGGCTTTTTCTAATTCCCAAATACAGTAATGCCATTTATTTGTTAGTTGAGAAATCTCTGATTTCCTCTTTGATGGGTTGACTTAAACGTATTGTGAAAGAGAGGCTTATTCCTCATCTTTTCCTTCCTTTTGGCTTAGTATTTAGCTGCAAAGGACACCTTCAACAAGGAGAAAATTCCGTCACCAATGGCTCTTTTGAACTGCTCTGTACTCAGAGTACTCATAGGTTCTCATGATACTCCTCCTTTTCAAAAACAGGTGCATCCATTACTATATGATCCATCAATTCCACACTTTGATATATAACCAAAAGACTAAAAACACAGGGAATCAAACAAGTATCTGTACACTCATGTTCACAGTAACATTATTCACAATAGCCAAAGGACAGAAGTAATCCATCCATCTATCAACAGAGGATAAAGAAAATGTGGTGCACACATGTAATGGAATATAATTGAGCCTGAAAAAGGAGAGGCCACTCTGACATAGGCTACAACGTCGATGAACCTTGAGGACGTTATGCCAAATGAAATAAGCCAGTCACAGTACAAATACTCTATGACCCCCTTTATATGAAGTTCCTAGAGTAGTCAAATCATAGAGACAGAAAATCGAATGGTGGTTGCTGGGAGTAAGGAGGACATAGAGAATTATTGTTTAATGGGCTTGGAGTGTCAGTTTTGCAAGATGAAAACCTGGTGGGATGGTGGGGATAGTAGCACAACAATGGGAATGTACTTTACACCACTGAACTGGTTAAAATGGTTGACAAGATGACAAATTTTTTTAACAAGTAGGGGGCCACCCAATGAGTGCCTCTCATTTACTTCTCTCTGGTGTTGGCAGAAGTTATTGAGGACAAAATCACAAATGTAGATGTGTCATCTGTAAAACTGTGAAGTCTGAGATTCATGCCCAACATACTCAGGCCGCTGAAATCTATTTGGCAGGACTGGCTGACTCAAGTAAGAGTTATAGAGCCTTGTGACTCCTCTGGGGACATGCTGAGGGCTGGCTAGCAGGCCTTGTGTTTCATGTTATATAATCACCAAGCTGCCAGTTTCCAAACAAGACGAGGTGAACTCCGATGTGCTCCATGCCTATGAAGTGCCAACTGATGATTAATTCCCAAATAACTTTATCAAGGAGGCTTTTTCTAATTCCCAAATACAGTAATGCCATTTATTTGTTAGTTGAGAAATCTCTGATTTCCTCTTTGATGGGCTGACTTAAACGTATTGTGAAAGAGAGGCTTATTCCTCATCTTTTCCTTCCTTTTGGCTTAGTATTTAGCTGCAAAGGACACCTTCAACAAGGAGAAAATTCCATCACCAATGGCTCTTTTTGAACTGCTCTGTAATCCAAAGCTTTCAAGTGAGTAAGCTTTCTCCTTGAGTAACACCTCTGTGGCAGACAGAGAAGGAAACAATGTGCAGCTCTTCTCTGATCAGTGGTCCTAACCCTTTCCTTCAGCCTGTGACGATCCTATGCGGGGGATGGCTTGTGAAGACGTTTTCTAGAGGAAGTCACCTGGGCCCTAGAGGCTGGTCCCCAAGCCAACGTGTCTGAGCTCTGGCCAGGCCTCTAAAAACGCTTGTCCTGCTTCCCCAGCCTTAGACCAGCAGCCTCCCCAGGGCACCACTCACACTTGACCCAGAAAGTCTGTCCCAGTGATTCACCAGGAAGCCTGAAGTTTGGCAGCTGGAAAAATGTAAACTTTCTGCTTTAAGAATTTGCAAATTAACAGCTCTACCAGAAGTCAATCACTCAACGGGAGGTGGATTAAGAATTTGGACAGCCTTCTACTGAGTTCAAACACAGTGGAACACTGACTTGTTTCTTTGGCGTAAGGTTTTTCAAGACAGAAGAAATGTCTCTAAATCTGAGCAATAACAGAAAAGGAGAGACGTGCTTGTCCATAGAGGGAAAAGGAAACAATATGATTTACTTGTGATAATTTTATCTATCTGGTTTACTGGGTGCTCCTAATGGCTATCCCCTGCTCCAAATCCACAGACACTTTTCAACTATATTCCTGGCGGGACTCAAGTAAGAGTTATAGAGCCTTGTGACTCCTCTGGGGACATGCTGAGGGCTGGCTAGCAGGCCTTGTGTTTCATGTTATATAATCACCAAGCTGCCAGTTTCCAAACAAGACGAGGTGAACTCCGATGTGCTCCATGCCTATGAAGTGCCAACTGATGATTAATTCCCAAATAACTTTATCAAGGAGGCTTTTTCTAATTCCCAAATACAGTAATGCCATTTATTTGTTAGTTGAGAAATCTCTGATTTCCTCTTTGATGGGCTGACTTAAACGTATTGTGAAAGAGAGGCTTATTCCTCATCTTTTCCTTCCTTTTGGCTTAGTATTTAGCTGCAAAGGACACCTTCAACAAGGAGAAAATTCCATCACCAATGGCTCTTTTTGAACTGCTCTGTAATCCAAAGCTTTCAAGTGAGTAAGCTTTCTCCTTGAGTAACACCTCTGTGGCAGACAGAGAAGGAAACAATGTGCAGCTCTTCTCTGATCAGTGGTCCTAACCCTTTCCTTCAGCCTGTGACGATCCTATGCGGGGGATGGCTTGTGAAGACGTTTTCTAGAGGAAGTCACCTGGGCCCTAGAGGCTGGTCCCCAAGCCACATGTCTGAGCTCTGGCCGGGCCTCTAAAAACGCTTGTCCTGCTTCCCCAGCCTTAGACCAGCAGCCTCCCCAGGGCACCACTCACACTTGACCCAGAAAGTCTGTCCCAGTGATTCACCAGGAAGCCTGAAGTTTGGCAGCTGGAAAAATGTAAACTTTCTGCTTTAAGAATTTGCAAATTAACAGCTCTACCAGAAGTCAATCACTCAACGGGAGGTGGATTAAGAATTTGGACAGCCTTCTACTGAGTTCAAACACAGTGGAACACTGACTTGTTTCTTTGGCGTAAGGTTTTTCAAGACAGAAGAAATGTCTCTAAATCTGAGCAATAACAGAAAAGGAGAGACGTGCTTGTCCATAGAGGGAAAAGGAAACAATATGATTTACTTGTGATAACTTTTTATCTATCTGGTTTACTGGGTGCTCCTAATGGCTATCCCCTGCTCCAAATCCACAGACACTTTTCAACTATATTCCTCATTACATATCTGAATTCAGACACATAAAGGTAACCTTCCTGCCTACTCCAACCTTCTGCCTGAGGTTTGCCCCATGGACAGAAAGGAAAAGATTCCCCCTTGCTTGGATGGAAAGGAAAAGACTCCTTTGTTTATAACTGCCATGACTGCTTCGTGATTTCCAAAAGGCTCTCTGGTGTCCACAGAACTCTGGAACCATGAAGTGGTCCATGGAGTATGTGGACAGCAGCATCCCAGCTATACACTGGCCACCCTAGATCAATGTCTTCTTCTCAGAAGTTCTCTGTGTGCAGACCTAGGCTAGCAAAACTATTGCACATACTGACATGGGAGGAAGAAGAGAAGGTGTACTTTTCCACCATTACTCCTTAAAAATGCCCTCAGCTTTGTATGTAACTTAACAGCCTATTCCTTTCTTTGCCCATAAGAGAGAATTCAGCGCATGAAATACCACATCAATAGCTATTAAGTGTTCATTATATATACAGCCCAAGAGTAAGCTAATATACTATGCTCCAAAACACTGTTAAGCTTCTCAAAACATTTTTTGGCACACTGAAATAGTGGAATGACCACAAGTTATGTAATAGAAATTTCTTAGTGCATTTCAGAAAAACTAAAATAAAACCTCTAGTAACAGAATTTAGTGCTTAATAACTCTCACATACTGAAGTTTAATCAGTTGTGACTTTTGATATTTTATTTAATACATCTAGAAAGCATCACCAAAAGAGTAATGTTAATATTGCTTCTAAATTCAATTAGGGCACTTACATTCCTATGGTAGAGTAACATTCTCAGGGTCATTCTTTAATACACAAGTTATTAAATCCCACAGTTCCTTAATCCACATTGCAGACTAATCTAATACATTTAAGATGCCCTTGAGAAGCCATCTCGCAGTGCAGAGCTCACCGTGTGTGATAGCTTTTGCTTTTCTGATCTAAGGAGTCATTTCTTTTCCCCTCTTGACATCGTAAAAGTCATCTTTAATAATGTTTTTTCTGTAGTTCCACTGTGTCTCAACTCCTAACATGTCAGACTGACTTGGCAAGTCTGTTCTTCTCCCACAGAATCACCCATCAGCTGCAGCTATTGCTGACTCCCAGGCACAAGTCTGGCAGATACCGTATTACGAAAGAAATCCACAAATCCAGATGAAAAGCCAGACAGTTTCCAGCATGCTCTACACACTTCCCACTGTGCCTGTGACAGATGCTCCCAGTAGCCTGAGGGCGAGGACACATACACACACAGAGACACAGAGACACAGAGAGACAGACAGCCCACCCCTCCGCCAAGTGGCTGGAAGTGAGAACCCACTGGCTACACTTTATCAACCTCAGGTAAGTCACCAGGTCTCTCTGAGCTTCTGTTCCCCTGTTTGTAAGATGGGAATATTCATTGTAACTACCTTTGCTGATGCAATGACCAAGAATCAAAAGAAGCTCTACTCCTTAGGGTGGCATTTGAAGTTTTTCTTAAAATCTTTAGTCTGATTTCTTACGGAACTGGACTCATTTTTACAGGTCTAGATGAACAGGCAAAGTGAGCACCAGCAGGTTCTAAATTAGGGTTTCACTGCTTTAAATATTTTTTTTCAGAACAAGGTCAGATGTAAATTAACAATGACAGCAGCCCCTAGAGGATTAAGCTGGCTTATGTGGTAACTGAAATAAAGATGAGTTCTTTGATATAAAGTCAAAATGGTCCCAATTGAGAATGATGAGATAGTTCAGCAAAGGCTTCTGTTTTTAATCTGGAAAAAGTTGGCTGCAAATGATCTCAAGCTTAACAGAAATCTAATTAGGCAAAGCTAGACAGTGGGAACTAACATAAGTATCCACCACACAGGCACTCTCTGAGCTAGGTATTATGCCCATGCCTCAAGCAAGGAAACTGAATAAAGAGAAAGGTTAATAGGGATAAAGGGAGAAAAGATTTTCTATGACAACAGTGTTGGCAACATTATACTATTCTTCCATTATTAACAGAGCCATATTTTGAAAATTAAGATCTAAATGCTATTTTAGTAAAAAAGAACAAAGTATAAAGTATTAAGTCTGACCACCAATCCAAGCTGCTGGTACTTACCTGGAAACTTCCCATTCTGCCTTCAGATGGGTGGGTAGGTGATGGTTAGATGGACAGATGGATTTACAGTCTTTTTTTTTTTTTTTAAGTTTTTTTTATTTTTTAAACTTTTATTTATTTATTTTTGGCTATGCTGGGTCTTTGTTGATGTGTGGGTTTAGCTGCTCTGCAGTATATGGGATCTTCCTGGTTCAGGGATCGAACCTGTGTCTCCTGCATTGGCAGACGGGTTCTTATCCACTGAGCCACAAGGGAAGCCTGGATTTACAGTCTTTGAAATCAATAAACCAAAAGGTCGTAAAACATTTTCCATAACATTTGTACCAATTAAATCAGAGTCACACCCCCAAAGACACAATTCATCTTAAAAGTGAAAGTCACTCAGCCCTATCTGACCCTTTGTGACCCCATGGGGTCCTATAGCCTGCCAGGCTCCTTTGTCCATGGAATTCTCCAGGCATGAAATGTTGGAGTGGGCAGTCATTCTGTTCTCCAGGGGATCTTCCCAACACAGGGATCGAACCCAGACCTTTCGCATTGCAGGCAGATTCTCTACCATATGAGCCACATTGACCAAAAAAGGAAAAGAAAATTATTTTAAAAAATGGAATAGCTTTTTCAGCACTTTGACCAACTTATAACAAGAAGAAAGTATTTTATTTTCATTGTCACTGTGAGATTTCAACTCTCTGCTCAATTTTGTAATTCTTTACATGTTGGCAATGAAACTTCTTTTTTAGAAGGGCTGCAATTTGATCAGAACTCTTAGCAATAACATATCAGTCATTTTTTAAAGGTAAACTTTCAAAAATACAGTCTTTAAGTTTTAAAATATGGTTATCTGGAGTAGGGTAATTCAAGACTTGTGTGGAAGGCAAAACAGAAGTATACTATAGGTAAACAGAGGTTTTTTTTTTCCTTTGGATTGATGTATTGGCAATGGAACTTCTTACAAAATTGGCTGCAAGTCTGATTTCTCCCTATGTACTACAAACCCAGAACATCTCTGCAGACGTTCACTAGACAAAGCATCAAGAAAGGGCCGGGGAGAGCTGGGAGTGAAGATGGTGGCCTCGCTTCAACTTCATCCCGATGTCAACCCCACAGGTCAGAAGTTGTGAAATTACTGCCGTCTCCTCACTGGAGTTTTCACCTGAGATTCTTGTCTCTGGTGGAAAGCAAGCTGGCAACCCCCAGAGCCCTAAGATAAAGAGAGGCATGGTGGGGTATGGGACACAGTGACATGAGGATAGAAAGTCAAAACCAGGGTTCTGAATTTTGCGACAAATAAATAATGTGACCTGAGCAAGTGACTTGACTTGTTTGGATCTCAGTTCCTCATCTGCAAAGTAAGGCAACTGGATCATCCAAAACTTGGGGAAAAAAAAAAATTTGTACCAATTAAATCAGAGTCACACCCCCAAAGACACAATTCATCTTAAAAGTGAAAGTCACTCAGCCCTATCTGACCCTTTGTGACCCCATGGGGTCCTATAGCCTGCCAGGCTCCTTTGTCCATGGAATTCTCCAGGCATGAAATGTTGGAGTGGGCAGTCATTCTGTTCTCCAGGGGATCTTCCCAACACAGGGATCGAACCCAGACCTTTCGCATTGCAGGCAGATTCTCTACCATATGAGCCACATTGACCAAAAAAGGAAAAGAAAATTATTTTAAAAAATGGAATAGCTTTTTCAGCACTTTGACCAACTTATAACAAGAAGAAAGTATTTTATTTTCATTGTCACTGTGAGATTTCAACTCTCTGCTCAATTTTGTAATTCTTTACATGTTGGCAATGAAACTTCTTTTTTAGAAGGGCTGCAATTTGATCAGAACTCTTAGCAATAACATATCAGTCATTTTTAAGGTAAACTTTCAAAAATACAGTCTTTAAGTTTTAAAATATGGTTATCTGGAGTAGGGTAATTCAAGACTTGTGTGGAAGGCAAAACAGAAGTATACTATAGGTAAACAGAGGTTTTTTTTTTCCTTTGGATTGATGTATTGGCAATGGAACTTCTTACAAAATTGGCTGCAAGTCTGATTTCTCCCTATGTACTACAAACCCAGAACATCTCTGCAGACGTTCACTAGACAAAGCATCAAGAAAGGGCCCGGGAGAGCTGGGGAGTGAAGATGGTGGCCTCGCTTCAACTTCATCCCGATGTCAACCCCACAGGTCAGAAGTTGTGAAATTACTGCCGTCTCCTCACTGGAGTTTTCACCTGAGATTCTTGTCTCTGGTGGAAAGCAAGCTGGCAACCCCCAGAGCCCTAAGATAAAGAGAGGCATGGTGGGGTATGGGACACAGTGACATGAGGATAGAAAGTCAAAACCAGGGTTCTGAATTTTGCGACAAATAAATAATGTGACCTGAGCAAGTGACTTGACTTGTTTGGATCTCAGTTCCTCATCTGCAAAGTAAGGCAACTGGATCATCCAATTTTTAAAGTTCTTTCCAGCCGTAGAAATCTTTATCACAAGAATAAGCACAATTTAGAAAACAATAATTTTCAAACCTGGGTCTCATTTGCAACAATTCTTGGCTAAGAGGCTTCTGCAACCTGAATTTCTTGAAACCAAACCAAACCAAAAACCCCAAAGCAACAAATGGTTCTTATTGTCTCCACACATTTTGGTGCATCTCATGAACTAGAGACCCACATCACAGGCATTTGGATTCCAGCATTTCTTAAGGGACCATATTTGAGATGAATTAAAGAAGAGACTAGGGGCTTCCCTGGTGGTCCAGTGGATAAGGATACCGCCTTGCAGTGCAAGGGGCGCCGGTTCGATCCCTGGCCTGAGAAGATCCCACGTGCTGCGGACCGGCTGGACTGATGTGTCCAATTACGGAGCTGGAGCTCTGGAGTGCGTGCGCCCAGAGCCGGTGCTCTGCGACAGCAGAGGCCACCGCGATGGGAGGCCCACACGGGCCAAAGAACAAAGATGGATGAAAATAGACAAATGAAAGACCAATAGAAGTAGCCCGCCTGCTCCCCTCCCTCCCCACCCCTCCAAAATAAATAAATAAGTTAATTAATTAAAAAAAAGAAGAGACTAACAGTAAGGACTTAATATATAGCACAGGGAACTATACTTAAATATCTTGCAATAAACAATAACGTGAATCTAAATCACTTTACTATACACACCTGAGAAAATACGAGAAGCAGGAAAAAAGCCACCTGGACCATACACTATCTAAGTAATGGGTAGTTCCTTCTTGACTTTTCTCTGTATCTACAGGGAAAACCATCTATATGTATTTTTCTGCAGAAATATAGCCTCTTTCACTTCATATCATCTTCTATTAATATTATCCTTTCTTTCTTTTTTTTTGGCTGCACCTTGCAGCTTGTAGGATCTGAGCTCCCCAACCAGGATGAATCAAGGGCCCCAGGAGTGAAAGCAGGAGTCCTAGCCACTGAACCATCAGGGTAATTCCTAATCTTTCTCTTTATAAAAAATATATACATTTAATCGATAGAAAGTCAAAACCAGGGTTCTGAATTTTGCGACAAATAAATAATGTGACCTGAGCAAGTGACTTGACTTGTTTGGATCTCAGTTCCTCATCTGCAAAGTAAGGCAACTGGATCATCCAATTTTTAAAGTTCTTTCCAGCCGTAGAAATCTTTATCACAAGAATAAGCACAATTTAGAAAACAATAATTTTCAAACCTGGGTCTCATTTGCAACAATTCTTGGCTAAGAGGCTTCTGCAACCTGAATTTCTTGAAACCAAACCAAACCAAAAACCCCAAAGCAACAAATGGTTCTTATTGTCTCCACACATTTTGGTGCATCTCATGAACTAGAGACCCACATCACAGGCATTTGGATTCCAGCATTTCTTAAGGGACCATATTTGAGATGAATTAAAGAAGAGACTAGGGGCTTCCCTGGTGGTCCAGTGGATAAGGATACCGCCTTGCAGTGCAAGGGGCGCCGGTTCGATCCCTGGCCTGGGAAGATCCCACGGGCCGTGGAGCGGCTGGACCGATGTGTCCAATTACCGAGCCGGAGCTCTGGAGCGCATGCGCCGGGAGTCGGTGCTCTGCGACAGCAGAGGCAACCACGATGGGAGGCCCACACGGGCCAAAGAACAAAGATGGATGAAAATAGACAAATGAAAGACCAATAGAAGTAGCCCGCCTGCTCCCCTCCCTCCCCACCCCTCCAAAATAAATAAATAAGTTAATTAATTAAAAAAAAGAAGAGACTAACAGTAAGGACTTAATATATAGCACAGGGAACTATACTTAAATATCTTGCAATAAACAATAACGTGAATCTAAATCACTTTACTATACACACCTGAGAAAATACGAGAAGCAGGAAAAAAGCCACCTGGACCATACACTATCTAAGTAATGGGTAGTTCCTTCTTGACTTTTCTCTGTATCTACAGGGAAAACCATCTATATGTATTTTTCTGCAGAAATATAGCCTCTTTCACTTCATATCATCTTCTATTAATATTATCCTTTCTTTCTTTTTTTTTGGCTGCACCTTGCAGCTTGTAGGATCTGAGCTCCCCAACCAGGATGAATCAAGGGCCCCAGGAGTGAAAGCAGGAGTCCTAGCCACTGAACCATCAGGGTAATTCCTAATCTTTCTCTTTATAAAAAATATATACATTTAATCTTTTTTTTTTTAAGAAGTTATTTTGGATTGGGGTGTAGCAGATAACAAACAATGCTGTGATAGTTTCAGGCAAACAGCTGAGGGACTCAGCCATACATACACATGTACCCATTCTCCCCCAACCTCCCCTCCCATCCAGCTGCCACATAATATTGAGCAGAGAGAGTTTCATGTGCTACACAGTAGGTCCTTTTTGGTTATCCATTTAAAATAGAGCAGAACATACATTTAATTTCAATGACTATATAATATTCTACTGCATGGATTTATCAAAATATATTCAGCTAATTTTTCATTGTTGGTCATTTGCATTTTTTCCTTTTAAAAATTCTGTTATAAACAACACCACAGGGGCTTCCCTGGGGGTCCAGTGGGTAAGGACACCGCCTTGCAGTGCAAGGGGCGCCGGTTTGATCCCTGGCCTGGGAAGATCCCACGTGCCGCGGAGCGGCTGGACCGATGTGCCCAATGACCGAGCCGGAGCTCTGGAGCGCATGCGCCCAGAGCCGGCGCTCTGCGACGACAGACGCCACCGTGATGGGAGGCCCACAGGAGCCAAAGAACAAAGACGGATGAAAATAGAGAAATGAAAGACCAATAGAAGTGGCCCGCCCGTCCCCTTCCCTCCCCACCCCAATCCCCAAAGAGATAAATAAATAAAATAAATGTTTAAAAAAAAACAACAGGGCTTCCCCTGGTGGTCCAGTGGGTAAGGACACCGCCTTGCAGTGCAAGGGGCGCCGGTTCGAGCCCTGGCCTGGGAAGATCCCACGTGCTGCGGAGCGGCTGGACCCATGTGTCCAATCACTGAGCTGGAGCTCTGGAGCGCATGCGCCGCAACGACAGACACCACCGCGGTGGGAGGCCCACAAGAGCCAAAGAACAAACATGGGTGAAAATAGAGAAATGAAAGACCAATAGAAGTGGCGCGCCCGCTCCCCTCCCTCCCCAACCCGACCCCCGCCCTAAATAAATAAATAAATCTTTAAAAAAAACAACAACAACACCATAGAGAACATTTTTGCACACAAACTTTTACATATTCGTCAGTTTTTTTCCCTATTAGGTCTCTATTCTTAGCATAACTTTGCAAAAATGTTCCCTCTTTCTAGGGGACTGCATTAAGTCATTATGCCTGATAAAGGTATTTGCAAAAGGCTGCCTTCGTTCAATGTATTTTTTTTTTTTTTTTGGGCGGGGGTTGGGTTGGGGAGGGAGGGGAGAAGGCGGGCTACTTCTATTGGTCTTTCATTTCTCTGTTTTCATCCGTCTTTGTTCTTTGGCTCCTGTGGGCCTCCCATCGCGGTGGCCTCTGTCGTTGCAGAGCACCAGCTCTGGGCACATGCGCTCCAGAGCTCTGGCTTGGTAATTGGACACATGGGTCCAGCCGTTCCGTGGCACGTGGCACCTTCCCAGGCCAGGGATGGAACTGGCGCCCCTTGCACTGCAAGGCGGTGTCCTTACCCACTGGACCACCAGGGGAAGCCCCGTTCATTGTATTTTTAACTCCTATTTACGTTTTGTCAACCAGAAAAACCACACAAGGTCCAACTCCCCACTTAGCACCTGGAATGAAGAACTGACTCCCTACACAGTGGTATTGAGACAAACTCTCCCTGTACACTGCAGTTCTGGCTAGTAACATGCATCAAAGGGAAAGTAGTAGTAGACCTTGTTTCCTGCTGAAAAACCTTGATCTACATTTGTGTTGTCAATTACTTTTAAAACACTTTTTGAATAATAGAGAAATGAAAGACCAATAGAAGTGGCCCGCCCGTCCCCTTCCCTCCCCACCCCAATCCCCAAAGAGATAAATAAATAAAATAAATGTTTAAAAAAAAACAACAGGGCTTCCCCTGGTGGTCCAGTGGGTAAGGACACCGCCTTGCAGTGCAAGGGGCGCCGGTTCGAGCCCTGGCCTGGGAAGATCCACGTGCGCGGAGCAGCTGGACCCATGTGTCCAATCACTGAGCCGAGCTCTGGGCGCATGCGCCGCAACAACAGACACCACGCGGTGGGAGGCACACAAAAGCCAAAGAACAAAGATGGATGAAAATAGAGAAATGAAAGACCAATAGAAGTGGCGCGCCCGCTCCCCTCCCTCCCCAACCCGACCCCCGCCCTAAATAAATAAATAAATCTTTAAAAAAAACAACAACAACACCATAGAGAACATTTTTGCACACAAACTTTTACATATTCGTCAGTTTTTTTCCCTATTAGGTCTCTATTCTTAGCATAACTTTGCAAAAATGTTCCCTCTTTCTAGGGGACTGCATTAAGTCATTATGCCTGATAAAGGTATTTGCAAAAGGCTGCCTTCGTTCAATGTATTTTTTTTTTTTTGGGCGGGGTTGGGTTGGGGAGGGGGGAGAAGGCGGGCTACTTCTATTGGTCTTTCATTTCTCTGTTTTCATCCGTCTTTGTTCTTTGGCTCCTGTGGGCCTCCCATCGCGGTGGCCTCTGTCGTTGCAGAGCACCAGCTCTGGGCACATGCGCTCCAGAGCTCTGGCTTGGTAATTGGACACATGGGTCCAGCCGTTCCGTGGCACGTGGCACCTTCCCAGGCCAGGGATGGAACTGGCGCCCCTTGCACTGCAAGGCGGTGTCCTTACCCACTGGACCACCAGGGGAAGCCCCGTTCATTGTATTTTTAACTCCTATTTACGTTTTGTCAACCAGAAAAACCACACAAGGTCCAACTCCCCACTTAGCACCTGGAATGAAGAACTGACTCCCTACACAGTGGTATTGAGACAAACTCTCCCTGTACACTGCAGTTCTGGCTAGTAACATGCATCAAAGGGAAAGTAGTAGTAGACCTTGTTTCCTGCTGAAAAACCTTGATCTACATTTGTGTTGTCAATTACTTGTTCAACAAACCTGTTACTTTTTTGGAAATAATAAATAATTCAGAGAAAGTCATTTTGAATTCTCTGACACCTGTTGCTTGTATAACTCTGAATTATTCATCAGCAAGCATAAACAGCATTAATTAAAGAAAAGGACTGAGGCAAACCATGGAAATAGAAAAACGAACACTGCAGAAGAAAATGTCTTTACTCGATCCATACTTCACTTGTCAACGACAAATATCCAAGGAGCACGCCAATCCTTGGAATTTAAAGGAACAGGTACACTTAAGATATCAGAAGGTAGGATCTAAATAAGGAACACTATTTCATGCTTCGTGTTTTTTTCACTCCTTCAGAAAAATCGTCCTCTTTGACTTGGTCTCTTTCAGAGTTCTACCTGCTTGTTCTCTGGGTCTGAGAGAGTGTTACGGTATTCAAAGGGAAAGGAAATTTACTAATTGAGGTGCAAAAGAATTGCAAGAAGTGTGCTCCTTTGTTCACAGAGATTTAGATATATTAACGGACAAGGTCCCCCAAATTAAGGACGGCTCAATTCATCTGGCTGCCACCGCCTGATCATTTATTTCCATGACGACACTGGCACTTCCTCTCAACAAAGCGCTTTTTTGTGGTAAAGAGCAAAAGAAAAACGTTATAGCCTGGCTGCCTATTCTACTAGGGTGGCCATGGGCTAATTCTTCCCCCAGTCTCTCTCTGCATCAGGAGAGCGACATTAGATTCAGTAACACCCTCCACTGTAAAGAGCCTACGGACTCTGTGTGTGGAGGCAAAGTGTGAGCAGACAAGAAATGTGTTACAGAGTTTACACAGCACTGTTGGTAAACAGATGCCTCCAGAGGTGGGACCCCAGGTGTCTCAGTAACTGGTTTTTCAGGGATCAGAAGAAACAGGCCGCTCTGGAAAGGCAAGGTGGGGGATGGGGGGTGGGGAGCTGCAGAGGGTGGTTTGAATCAGAGATTTTCAGGGAAATCTATTCCTTCGTGTGACTCTGGTGACTTGCTTGATAAGGATTTCTTGACTCTGAGGTAACCTGGCCTCCTGCACCCCCACACCAGTACCAGCTGCTGGAGTTGCTGTGGGCAACAGAGGAGAAACACCTAGCAGAGAACAGAGAAGCCAGAGGAGTAAGGGAAGAAAAAAAAAAATCCCAACTAGACTGAAGAAAGCCACAAGCCCCCTTTCGGGTCTTTTCAAAACCTCTGAATTCAGCAGCATGTCAAGCAATTGGCAAGGTCTTCTTGGTGGTAGCCACTAATGAATGGCTTCTGTGCAGAAATGACCGCTCCAGTCTCCCCAGAGTGGGAGCAAAGAGACCTCCCAATGCTTCCAGCAAAAGAGAGACACAGAAACTCTCTACGCACTTTTCAATCCTCTTTCAGTAACATCCTTTCAAAGGATTTCACAAATGGGGACAAACCTCCCTTGTTTCTTCCCAGTTTGGTTTGTTGTTGTTGTTCCTGCGGGGAGGAAGGCTGGAAGAGGGAAAGGCGATGATGGAGGGGAGCCTGGAAGAAGGGAGAAACGTCTGGCTTCGCTCCGCTCGGAATGGCCCTTCGTCAAAAAGGGCTTGTCCTTAAAAACAGCAGAAGATGATTTTTCATTGTGTATAGGAATGCCAGTGATTTCTGTGTGTTGACTTTGTATCCTGCGACTTTGCTGAATTTGTTGATTAGCTCTAGTAGCTTTGTAATAGAGTCTTTGGGATTTTCTATGTATAATATCATGTCGTCTGCAAAAAGAGAGAGCTTGACTTCTTCCTTTCCAATCTGGATTCCTTTGATTTCTTTCTCTTCTCTTATTGCCGTTGCTAGAACTTCCAGGACTATGTTGAATAGTAGTGGTGAAAGCAGACACCCCTGTCTTGTTCCTGATCTTAGAGGGAATGCTTTCAGTTTTTCACCGTTGAGGATACTGTTCGCCATGGGCTTCTCATAGATAGCTTTCACTATATTGAGATAGGTTCCTTATATGCCCATTTTCTGAAGAGTTTTTTATCATAAATGGGTGTTGTACTATGGAAACCTATACTGATATGTGTGGAAAAGATAGCTAGTGTCATAGTGCTAAGGGAATAGGAGTGCTTACAATGGCTTGGGGCGAAGGTCTGGAGGGGTGGGATGGGGGGAACTGGGGGGGGTGGGGACCATGGATATGCATATGACTGATCTGGGAACATACATGTCTGTGAACAACAAAACTCTGTAAAACCTTTAAAATAAAGAATAAAAAAAAATAATAATAATTAAAAAAAAAAAAAACAAAACAAAACAGCAGAGGATGGTGGAAAAGAAGCCAAGGCGCTCAGTTTCCCAAAAACAGTCTGAACAGGAACTTCTGTGTCTCTTTCAGGACTTCCCAAATGCAACTACAGATTTAGAAAAGATCACTGGTATAGCACTGGATTTGAATAAATGAACTAAAAAAGATCTCTCTAGAAAGACAACACATGCATTTGCTAGGTAAGAAGTCCCTCTACAGAAACCCAAGTCCAGCTAGGATGGATGAAGACTGTTTGTCATGTCAAAAAGTTTCCCAGATGCCCACACAAGTTTCATTTCATTCAAATATTGAAAAAACAAACACTGACCCAGAGTACTTTCTCTTTTGAGGGAGCAGGGCGGGAGGCGAGGGCAGGGAAGGCGCTACCTTCTTCCTTTAAGGTAAAGTGAGTCTTAGGAGTTGAATACAAGGTGACCCTTTCATGGCTAATCGGGATGCCAGCACTCTTAACAGGAAGAGCCTGGAGGCACCCAGACGGGAGTCTTGGTTTGGTGATGATGCTGTGACGCATCCAGAAATTCGGAGCTATGAAACACACTCTATGTGCAAGTGCAGAATGAGACTTCAAGCGAGAGGAGGGAAAACCCAGAGTTCTTAATCTAGGAGAACCCACAGGGCAGAGGGAAGTCAGGACCCTCAACAGAGGTCACCCAAGCCTTGAATGCTATCTGAATGGTGGAAAAAAAAAAAAAAAACAAACAAACCTGAGTTGCCAGAGGAGATACCAATGGGTGCTCAGGAAACCTGGCCTCAGAGGCAACACCGAGTGTTCCTAAACTTCACCTGGGAATCTTGTTACAATGCAGATACTGACTCAGAAGAACTAGGAGGGGACCTTAGATTCTGCATTTCTAACAAGCTTCCAAATGATGATGTTATGCTGCTGGCCTGTAGACTATATTATGAGTTGCAGCAGTTCAACCCAGGCAACACATCAGAATCACTGCTGTTCTGAAAGGACTCCTGACCCAGTCCTTCCCCTGACCAATTAAATTATATGTAGCAGTGAGGCCAACCACTGGGATTTTTTTTTCAAGTTCCCCAGATGAGTTTTATGGGTAAGCAGGGTTGAGGACTCACTGGCTGGACTAATTCTGACTCTCCTTATCAACTAGGTATATAGACCCAGGAAACTTAATCTTTAGGAATCTCAGTCTGATATTAGAAAAAAGGGATATGTTGGCCAAAATGGACAGACATAGGCACAAATGTACAGTATACGAAAGCACTTTGCCAGAAGACAAACACAATAGTTACCATACTCCAGTTCTTGTTTCCTTGATTAGACTGAGGAGTTCACAGCGTCCCTGACTAATCAAATTTCACAAATATCAGCTGCGTGCTAATTCTATGAAAGAGACTGGTTTTTAGCTGAGCTCTCCCTGCTGTCCTGTCAATGCCCCAAAGCCCAGTGCATTGAGATTCTTTCTCAAAAGACAATTCTGAGCTCCCTGGGTGCAAGAAACATTCTCTGCTGCCAACTGTCTACTTTCTGAGTAATAAACAAAGTCTCGAAGGGCATCAGTTCTGCCAGCCACCAACAGATGGCATCAGTGGTTGTGCAAGGTCCTTTCAGCTTCGGCCTTGGCCTTGTTCCTTAATCTCTGTCAAGTTTGTTATGTTTGAAATGTAGTATCTTGTTAAAAACTAACTGAAGATTAAAAAAGAAAGAAAAAGATTCAAAATGCAAGTGTCTCTGGATAATAAAACAAGAGGTTTAAAGGAGTAAGAGACCCCAACATCCCCAACTCACTTAGGAAACAACTTTACCAGCAGACAGCAGGTACCCAAGCTAGGTTACTGTTAAATGCCAGAGGAGATACCAATGGGTGCTCAGGAAACCTGGCCTCAGAGGCAACACCGAGTGTTCCTAAACTTCACCTGGGAATCTTGTTACAATGCAGATACTGACTCAGAAGAACTAGGAGGGGACCTTAGATTCTGCATTTCTAACAAGCTTCCAAATGATGATGTTATGCTGCTGGCCTGTAGACTATATTATGAGTTGCAGCAGTTCAACCCAGGCAACACATCAGAATCACTGCTGTTCTGAAAGGACTCCTGACCCAGTCCTTCCCCTGACCAATTAAATTATATGTAGCAGTGAGGCCAACCACTGGGATTTTTTTTTCAAGTTCCCCAGATGAGTTTTATGGGTAAGCAGGGTTGAGGACTCACTGGCTGGACTAATTCTGACTCTCCTTATCAACTAGGTATATAGACCCAGGAAACTTAATCTTTAGGAATCTCAGTCTGATATTAGAAAAAAGGGATATGTTGGCCAAAATGGACAGACATAGGCACAAATGTACAGTATACGAAAGCACTTTGCCAGAAGACAAACACAATAGTTACCATACTCCAGTTCTTGTTTCCTTGATTAGACTGAGGAGTTCACAGCGTCCCTGACTAATCAAATTTCACAAATATCAGCTGCGTGCTAATTCTATGAAAGAGACTGGTTTTTAGCTGAGCTCTCCCTGCTGTCCTGTCAATGCCCCAAAGCCCAGTGCATTGAGATTCTTTCTCAAAAGACAATTCTGAGCTCCCTGGGTGCAAGAAACATTCTCTGCTGCCAACTGTCTACTTTCTGAGTAATAAACAAAGTCTCGAAGGGCATCAGTTCTGCCAGCCACCAACAGATGGCATCAGTGGTTGTGCAAGGTCCTTTCAGCTTCGGCCTTGGCCTTGTTCCTTAATCTCTGTCAAGTTTGTTATGTTTGAAATGTAGTATCTTGTTAAAAACTAACTGAAGATTAAAAAAGAAAGAAAAAGATTCAAAATGCAAGTGTCTCTGGATAATAAAACAAGAGGTTTAAAGGAGTAAGAGACCCCAACATCCCCAACTCACTTAGGAAACAACTTTACCAGCAGACAGCAGGTACCCAAGCTAGGTTACTGTTATGCTGGATTTGGAGCAAACAGGTTTGCAGAACCTCATTAGTGAGAAGAGTTTCTTGTCCCCAGGTGACATCACACTGAAGTTGCTTCTCAAGCCCATATGGAAAATAAAGCAACTCACCACCATATGGCAAGGCTACAGTCACAGCAACGCCTGCCAGGACAAAGACCCTCTGAGAACCACAGCTCCATTTCCTCTGAGCAGAGAGCACCGTCAGCTGTTTCCAAGACCGCCCCCCTAACCAACTGCGGACACACAGGGCATGACATGTAATGTCCACGTCAGGGCAGCTGAATTCTGTATGCAGGAACTCGGGTGAATGCCATCGTCTTAGTTGTTCAAAAGTGACACCCACGAACCCCATGCGTGGCCAGAATGGTATATGTTATTTAAGGTCAGTGGTTCTCTGCCAAGGGTGACTTTATTCTCCAGAGGACGTCTGGTGGCACTGCTTCCACTTGGTGGCACAGGAGACCTTCTGGTGGTCACACGGGGAAGGAAGGGAGGACATTACTGGCATCTAGTAGGTGAAAGCCAAAGATGCCGCTAAGCACCCTACGATGCCCAGGGCAGCCCCTCACAAGAAAGAATAAGGCAGTCCTAATATCAACGGTGCCATGGTTCACGAAAACCTCCTCTGGAGGCCAGGAATTTCAGCCAAGAAAATTTAAATTCCAAAAGTCAATTTCCTACTGTCGTCACCAAAAAAATCCTGACTGAGAAGACAAAAGCTAATTAATGGGAACTCCCTCCTGGAGACAAAAATCAACTCTCCCAGGTTTTCTTTGTCCCTGTTTTTGAGTACAGAGTGTTCCTTGTTTTTTGCCAAGCATCCCCGCTCTTTCTGGACCTCGTTTTCACCGGCCTTCTCAGAACTATGCTCCCTCCACCAGTACTTCCCCCTCAGCATCTATATTCTCCCTCGCCGCCTCCCTCTATCTGGTTCAGAGACGCTGTTTCCCCTCTTAAAAACGTCTCTTACCTAGAGAATAAAATAAATGCCTGTTGAAGCAAATATAAACAAATAATACTGATACAAATATAAACAAATAATTGGATAAATAAACAAATGGAAAAGAAGGGACAAAAACAGAAGAAGAATTCCAAGTAATAAATGTAGAGGGAATAGAAAAACAGAAACTCACTAGCACAGTGCAATGGTAACACTGGTGAAAATTCGAAGTTTTTAAAGGAGAAACAAGATACTCGCATAGCCTCAAAGATCTCTCCAGAAGCATCTGTTAACCACTCTGGGGGTTTCAGCATCCCAGAACAACCTTTCGTTCATACTCCTCCCTCTATTGAATAGAGTTGTTCATTCCTCTCCCCTTGAATATGGGCTGGATTTAGTGACTCACTTTCAATGGATGGAGTAACTCTCAGGGGCAGCTTTCTAGAATATCAGGATGACCTCTGGCAGTTTTATTCTTAGAGGTGACTGAGAAATCTTGATCCACTATCCAAAGGTACCGCACACCTGCGTGTGGCCGGCAGGTGGCTTTGCTGCAGAGACAGCATAGCATTGACCCTGAGTGACATTAACTGGTAAAGCAAATCTGGTCAAGGCACAGGCAAAGCAAACCTTATAACATGCCTAAAGCAACAGGCTGGTGTAGCAACAGAACAATACCTGGTTCCCAAATTCAGAATTTTGTAGCAGCCATTCACTTATCAACAACAACCACTTCAAAAGCCTTGGTGACAAGATCCACTAAATTACAACCCCAGTCACTCTGGGTCAGAGTAAGTATGAAATACGTATAACTGAAACCTCTCCCACCAGTTCACACCTCCCTCCCTCATCTTGTATCTGGAAATCTGAGGTCAGGAAAAAATCTGGATGCCTCAGAATCTAAAATGCAAACAAAAGGAGGCTTAAGAAGCAATCAAGTTAACCTTAGCACAAGAATGCCAGCTTGTTATTTTGGAAGAGTGGGGTCAAAGCCCTGTTAATAGGAGGAAAATTATTGGGGGCAGAAAATTAATACTGCTGAGACCCATCTGCCCCTCAGCATCTATACTCTCTCGCCGCCCTCTATCTGGTTCAGAGACGCTGTTTCCCCTCTTAAAAACGTCTCTTACCTAGAGAATAAAATAAATGCCTGTTGAAGCAAATATAAACAAATAATACTGATACAAATATAAACAAATAATTGGATAAATAAACAAATGGAAAAGAAGGGACAAAAACAGAAGAAGAATTCCAAGTAATAAATGTAGAGGGAATAGAAAAACAGAAACTCACTAGCACAGTGCAATGGTAACACTGGTGAAAATTCGAAGTTTTTAAAGGAGAAACAAGATACTCGCATAGCCTCAAAGATCTCTCCAGAAGCATCTGTTAACCACTCTGGGGGTTTCAGCATCCCAGAACAACCTTTCGTTCATACTCCTCCCTCTATTGAATAGAGTTGTTCATTCCTCTCCCCTTGAATATGGGCTGGATTTAGTGACTCACTTTCAATGGATGGAGTAACTCTCAGGGGCAGCTTTCTAGAATATCAGGATGACCTCTGGCAGTTTTATTCTTAGAGGTGACTGAGAAATCTTGATCCACTATCCAAAGGTACCGCACACCTGCGTGTGGCCGGCAGGTGGCTTTGCTGCAGAGACAGCATAGCATTGACCCTGAGTGACATTAACTGGTAAAGCAAATCTGGTCAAGGCACAGGCAAAGCAAACCTTATAACATGCCTAAAGCAACAGGCTGGTGTAGCAACAGAACAATACCTGGTTCCCAAATTCAGAATTTTGTAGCAGCCATTCACTTATCAACAACAACCACTTCAAAAGCCTTGGTGACAAGATCCACTAAATTACAACCCCAGTCACTCTGGGTCAGAGTAAGTATGAAATACGTATAACTGAAACCTCTCCCACCAGTTCACACCTCCCTCCCCTCATCTTGTATCTGGAAATCTGAGGTCAGGAAAAAATCTGGATGCCTCAGAATCTAAAATGCAAACAAAAGGAGGCTTAAGAAGCAATCAAGTTAACCTTAGCACAAGAATGCCAGCTTGTTATTTTGGAAGAGTGGGGTCAAAGCCCTGTTAATAGGAGGAAAATTATTGGGGGCAGAAAATTAATACTGCTGAGACCCATCTGCCACGAGTTGACTGTGGAAGTGTTTGAAAGGTGGATTAGGATGTAAGCCTTCATCATTTCCTGTTCTGCCAATGCCAGGGACCACCACTCTTCCTAGAGCCAGCAAACCCCTGGTGGGGTTCAACTCAAGCCACGGCTACCAGAAGGCATGGGCATTTTTTTTTTTTAAAGATTTATTTATTTATTTATTTTGAGCGGGGTCAGGTTGGGGAGGTTGGGGAGCGGGCGGGCCACTTCTATTGGTCTTTCATTTCTCTATTTTTATCCGTCTTTGTTCTTTGGCTCCTGTGGGCCTCCCATCACGGTGGTGTCTGTCGTCACAGAGTGCCAGCTCTGGGCGCATGCGCTCCAGAGCTCCGGCTCGGTAATTGGACACATCAGGCCAGCCGCTCTGTGGCACGTGGGATCTTCCCAAACCGGCACCCCTTGTACTGCAAGGTGGTGTCCTTATCCACTGGACCACCAGGGGAAGCCCAGGCATGGGCATTTGATTGGTCTTTTCGTGATGTCCAGGATTAGGTTCTTCAAGGGAGTGGGCTGAGGATACTGAATTTGGAAGGGGAGAGGGGTGCTTTGAAGAAGGGCATTTGGAAGAGCAGTGAACTATGTTAATGGGGATGAGTAACAAAAGGCGAATGTCTGGCCCTGCTACGTGTTGGGTAAGACCAGAGTGCCCTGTGTGTGTCTCTTTACCAGGTAAGGGTTGCTGCAAGTGCTGACTGCTAGTGGGTTCCACCTGGACCCCTAGTCTGCAAAACTGCCTTTGGCCTACAGTAGCATATCCACCCACAACCAATCAATGGCTGACCTGGGAGAGGCGAGCAAAAGGTTGACCCTTGGGCAGGGGGGAGACAGAGCTTTCCAATAACCCAGCTAAAACTCACCTTTCCCTCACTGCCCTGCCACTCTCCCCACCCCTACCCCCTGTAGTCACTCAGTCATGTCCGGCTCTTTGAGACCCATGGACAGCAGTCCACCAGGCTCCTCTATCCAAGGGGATTCTCCAGGCATGAATACTGGAGTGGGTTGCCATCTAAGAAGCAATCAAGTTAACCTTAGCACAAGAATGCCAGCTTGTTATTTTGGAAGAGTGGGGTCAAAGCCCTGTTAATAGGAGGAAAATTATTGGGGGCAGAAAATTAATACTGCTGAGACCCATCTGCCACGAGTTGACTGTGGAAGTGTTTGAAAGGTGGATTAGGATGTAAGCCTTCATCATTTCCTGTTCTGCCAATGCCAGGGACCACCACTCTTCCTAGAGCCAGCAAACCCCTGGTGGGGTTCAACTCAAGCCACGGCTACCAGAAGGCATGGGCATTTTTTTTTTTTAAAGATTTATTTATTTATTTATTTTGAGCGGGGTCAGGTTGGGGAGGTTGGGGAGCGGGCGGGCCACTTCTATTGGTCTTTCATTTCTCTATTTTTATCCGTCTTTGTTCTTTGGCTCCTGTGGGCCTCCCATCACGGTGGTGTCTGTCGTCACAGAGTGCCAGCTCTGGGCGCATGCGCTCCAGAGCTCCGGCTCGGTAATTGGACACATCAGGCCAGCCGCTCTGTGGCACGTGGGATCTTCCCAAACCGGCACCCCTTGTACTGCAAGGTGGTGTCCTTATCCACTGGACCACCAGGGGAAGCCCAGGCATGGGCATTTGATTGGTCTTTTCGTGATGTCCAGGATTAGGTTCTTCAAGGGAGTGGGCTGAGGATACTGAATTTGGAAGGGGAGAGGGGTGCTTTGAAGAAGGGCATTTGGAAGAGCAGTGAACTATGTTAATGGGGATGAGTAACAAAAGGCGAATGTCTGGCCCTGCTACGTGTTGGGTAAGACCAGAGTGCCCTGTGTGTGTCTCTTTACCAGGTAAGGGTTGCTGCAAGTGCTGACTGCTAGTGGGTTCCACCTGGACCCCTAGTCTGCAAAACTGCCTTTGGCCTACAGTAGCATATCCACCCACAACCAATCAATGGCTGACCTGGGAGAGGCGAGCAAAAGGTTGACCCTTGGGCAGGGGGGAGACAGAGCTTTCCAATAACCCAGCTAAAACTCACCTTTCCCTCACTGCCCTGCCACTCTCCCCACCCCTACCCCCTGTAGTCACTCAGTCATGTCCGGCTCTTTGAGACCCATGGACAGCAGTCCACCAGGCTCCTCTATCCAAGGGGATTCTCCAGGCATGAATACTGGAGTGGGTTGCCATTCCCTCCTCCAGGGAATCTTTCCAATCCAGAGACTGAAGTCAGGTCTCCCTCATTGCAGGCAGATTCTTTACCAGCTGAGCTACCAGGGACGCCCTCCACCCCCCAGGCCAATATAAAATCTTCATGAGAATCCCTTGACTCCTAAAGAATCTGACCCAAGACATTGGGAATTAAGCTTTCTTGAAGTTTTAGGGGGGGTTGTAGATCCTGTGAAGAGAATTTCCAGTTCAAAGACTAAGACCCAAGCCTACCAACACCCTCAACACCAGAGACAAAGCTCATGCCCTTGTTCTGCCTTATTCAGCCTGGAGAAAGAACGTCAGAAGAAGAGTCCCCCCAGCCCCATACCTAGGTTAGAGAAAGCCATGTCCTAAAAAAGATCCTACAACAGAAGGCTAATTTTGCTAGTTTTTGGACACCTTGTCCACAAGTTGGGGAAAACTCAATACTGATAAATCCACTCTCACAGATCACATACAAGGCTAAAAAGAGTTATGTCAGCTATCGAGTCTTTTTCAACAAGGTATTTAAAATGAGATTTTGCACCGGTGGTAGAATTACAGCACAGAAGATCTTTCCTTGGTGTTTTCCAAGGCTGCTTCCTCTTTACAGGATCCGTAGGAAATTCTCCCCTTTACACACATTCCCCACTGCCTTCCCTCCTTCACCTTTCTCATTGTCCTGTGCTCCTCTTGGGGCTTCCTAGGATCATCTTCCCAGTTCTCATCTTAGGCTTCACCTCTGGGGACCACTCTAAGACAGGTGTTCATCCAACAACATAAAATCTTAAGATCACCGTTCCAGAGTGCATACTCTAAGTGAATAGCCCAAGAATGCAACCTAACTAGTTGTAACCTGTTGAAGTACTTGATTCTTGGGCAAAATAGTTAAAAGCCAGAGAGTTGTAAAAAAAAAAAAAAAAAAAAAGTGGTCTGAAACAGCCTAAGTATTTTTTACAACTCATAACAATGTGGTTCTCTGGTGCAATTTCAAATTACCTTTTGAAATTAGCTTTCATAAATCTTGCCTGCTCCATTATATTTCAGATGTTGAATTTAGGACAGTGTTCAAAGATTTTTATAGGGCCAGTTCACAGTTCCAACTCCAATTTACCACTTTTCCTTTACTGACTTCCTTCACCAGCATATGGGTCCTTAAGGACTAAAAAAACCAATGGTTTAATCAAAGGGAAAATGTTCTGTTTCCTCCATTTAGAAATTCATTGAAATATAGATGAAGTCCATCCTGAACAGCAGGACATTCTGAGAAAGCCATCAGCCTAAATGCCTTTATGAATAACTATTATGTTAGAAACTCAAAAGATCTTACATCTCAGCCAGATGAATAATCAGGCCACTAGGGGACACAGGGAAGAAAATGAATATAATGTGGGCCCACACATTCTTTTTTCTCTGCTTGTCTGAACACATGAAATATCTTTTCACTTTTACCACCAAATACATATTCCAGTAGCTTCTCCTGGTACCAGTGATGCTTCTCAACTCTAAGTTAAGGACTTCTGGAGGTTGACTTTGCTCCCTCTGACCTCCAAAGAACTATGTGCATGCAAGTTGCTAAGTCACTTTGGTTATGTCTGACTGTGCAACCCTATAGACTATAGCCTGTCTGGATCCTCTGTCCATGAGATTTTCCAGACAGGAATACTGGAGTAGGCTGCCATGCCCTCCTCCAGGGGATCGTCCAGACCCAGGGATCAAGCCCACGTCTCTTAAGTCTCCCGCACTGGCAGGTGGTTCCTTATCCCTAGCACTACCTGGGAAGCCCCCAAATGGCTATGTGAAGTACAAAATCATTACAGCATGAATACAACATCCTGCTTAACTTGTAAGAACTGTTAATATGGGCTCAGGGAAAGCTGAATCAATATTGCCATAAATGCACATTAAGGAAATACATGCCACAAATTCAATTATGAAAGTGATTAAACAATATTGTAACTAAGTGCTAAAAAAATTTTTAAAAAGAGGGCTTCCCTGGTAGCTCAGTGGTAAAGAGTTTGCCTGCCAATGCAAGAGTCACAGGTTCAATCCCTGATCCAGGAAGATCCCACATGCTGCGGAGCAACTAAGCCTGTGAGCCGCAACTATGGAGCCTGTGCTCTAGAGCCTCGGAGACGCAACTATGGAGCCCAAGTGCCACAACTACTGAAGCCCGTGAGCTCTAGAGCCTGAGTTCCACAACAAGAGAAGTCACTGCAACAAGAAGTCTGCTCATCTCATCTAGAGAGTAACCCCCGCTCCCTGCAACTAGAGAAAACACTATGGCAGCAGTGAAAATCCAGAACAGCCAAAAATAAATAAATAAGCAAATAAATAAATAAAATTAAAAAAAAAAAAGAACCCAAATCCAGCTTTCAGTTCCTCTACCTGCCAATCAGTACAAAGAGAAAAATACTATCAGTGTTCATCTCTCTTCAGTTACTATAAACTGTTGCTTGATATGTAAAGACAGCAAGTCCAAATTACTACAGGATGCTTATGGTTTTAAAAAACACAAATACTAAATGCAAGTACTATATTACATTATATACATGCATGTATGTAAAACTATGATTTGCTAAAGTGATCCAGTAGCTTCTCCTGGTACCAGTGATGCTTCTCAACTCTAAGTTAAGGACTTCTGGAGGTTGACTTTGCTCCCTCTGACCTCCAAAGAACTATGTGCATGCAAGTTGCTAAGTCACTTTGGTTATGTCTGACTGTGCAACCCTATAGACTATAGCCTGTCTGGATCCTCTGTCCATGAGATTTTCCAGACAGGAATACTGGAGTAGGCTGCCATGCCCTCCTCCAGGGGATCGTCCAGACCCAGGGATCAAGCCCACGTCTCTTAAGTCTCCCGCACTGGCAGGTGGTTCCTTATCCCTAGCACTACCTGGGAAGCCCCCAAATGGCTATGTGAAGTACAAAATCATTACAGCATGAATACAACATCCTGCTTAACTTGTAAGAACTGTTAATATGGGCTCAGGGAAAGCTGAATCAATATTGCCATAAATGCACATTAAGGAAATACATGCCACAAATTCAATTATGAAAGTGATTAAACAATATTGTAACTAAGTGCTAAAAAAATTTTTAAAAAGAGGGCTTCCCTGGTAGCTCAGTGGTAAAGAGTTTGCCTGCCAATGCAAGAGTCACAGGTTCAATCCCTGATCCAGGAAGATCCCACATGCTGCGGAGCAACTAAGCCTGTGAGCCGCAACTATGGAGCCTGTGCTCTAGAGCCTCGGAGACGCAACTATGGAGCCCAAGTGCCACAACTACTGAAGCCCGTGAGCTCTAGAGCCTGAGCTCCCAACAAGAGAAGTCACTGCAACAAGAAGTCTGCTCATCTCATCTAGAGAGTAACCCCCGCTCCCTGCAACTAGAGAAAACACTATGGCAGCAGTGAAAATCCAGAACAGCCAAAAATAAATAAATAAGCAAATAAATAAATAAAATTAAAAAAAAAAAAGAACCCAAATCCAGCTTTCAGTTCCTCTACCTGCCAATCAGTACAAAGAGAAAAATACTATCAGTGTTCATCTCTCTTCAGTTACTATAAACTGTTGCTTGATATGTAAAGACAGCAAGTCCAAATTACTACAGGATGCTTATGGTTTTAAAAAACACAAATACTAAATGCAAGTACTATATTACATTATATACATGCATGTATGTATAACTACAATCTATGTATTTGCCTATAATTATCAGTGATCCAGTCTTTTTTGCCTGAAATAGGACGCTTAGAAAATACTATTACACCTATTATTATTAAGGTGGTGGCTCCACCCTAATTGCATAAAAGCAGTCAATGGCAACCCACTCCACTATTCATGCCAGAAAAATCCCACGGACAGAGGAGCCTGGCAGGCTAGAGTCTGAAGGGTTGCAAAGAGTCAGACACAACTGAGCAACTCAACTGCAGCATGAGCACAGCAGTCTTTTTTTCCAGCACAATGTGCATTTGGAAAGTGCTTGCTATGTGCTGTTCTTGTGCAGCACATAGCATGCAACAGCGTACTTAAGCATGCAACAGAAAAAAGGCAAAACTGTAGCTAAGCTCCCTCTTCCCAACTCATAATTAACAAAACGCTCTTCCTCGGCAAAGAACCAAACTTTAACAAGAAGAGCCAACAACAACAACACAATGATCTTTAAATTCAGGCAGGACACCGTGAAAGCAAATGGAATGTTACCCAGGTAAGAAGCGGAAGAGAACCTCCCCAGGGAACAGTGGTGGGCAGGAAATACAAGGACCAGGCTGAGTGCTGACTAGTTCTGTGATGATGAGCAAGTTATAACATACTTTGTGGCTTCATATTCCTCATCTACAGTTAAGACACTCGATTAAGTGGCCTAAAGCATGCCAGTTCAAAATTCTAATATTTCTAAGACCATTTTTTCAATACCTAGGCACTGCTAAGACTCCAGGACACTGATTCCGGCTCCCAAGGCTGCAATGTGGTTGCTGGAAAGATTTTACTTGCCACCGCCACCAATGGGATAAGTTTGGAGAAACAGGAAAGACATTCCTGAATAAAATTAAAAAAAAAAAAGAACCCAAATCCAGCTTTCAGTTCCTCTACCTGCCAATCAGTACAAAGAGAAAAATACTATCAGTGTTCATCTCTCTTCAGTTACTATAAACTGTTGCTTGATATGTAAAGACAGCAAGTCCAAATTACTACAGGATGCTTATGGTTTTAAAAAACACAAATACTAAATGCAAGTACTATATTACATTATATACATGCATGTATGTATAACTACAATCTATGTATTTGCCTATAATTATCAGTGATCCAGTCTTTTTTGCCTGAAATAGGACGCTTAGAAAATACTATTACACCTATTATTATTAAGGTGGTGGCTCCACCCTAATTGCATAAAAGCAGTCAATGGCAACCCACTCCACTATTCATGCCAGAAAAATCCCACGGACAGAGGAGCCTGGCAGGCTAGAGTCTGAAGGGTTGCAAAGAGTCAGACACAACTGAGCAACTCAACTGCAGCATGAGCACAGCAGTCTTTTTTTCCAGCACAATGTGCATTTGGAAAGTGCTTGCTATGTGCTGTTCTTGTGCAGCACATAGCATGCAACAGCGTACTTAAGCATGCAACAGAAAAAAGGCAAAACTGTAGCTAAGCTCCCTCTTCCCAACTCATAATTAACAAAACGCTCTTCCTCGGCAAAGAACCAAACTTTAACAAGAAGAGCCAACAACAACAACACAATGATCTTTAAATTCAGGCAGGACACCGTGAAAGCAAATGGAATGTTACCCAGGTAAGAAGCGGAAGAGAACCTCCCCAGGGAACAGTGGTGGGCAGGAAATACAAGGACCAGGCTGAGTGCTGACTAGTTCTGTGATGATGAGCAAGTTATAACATACTTTGTGGCTTCATATTCCTCATCTACAGTTAAGACACTCGATTAAGTGGCCTAAAGCATGCCAGTTCAAAATTCTAATATTTCTAAGACCATTTTTTCAATACCTAGGCACTGCTAAGACTCCAGGACACTGATTCCGGCTCCCAAGGCTGCAATGTGGTTGCTGGAAAGATTTTACTTGCCACTCGCCAACACAATGGGATAAGTTTGGAGAAAAACAGGAAAGACATGTCCTGAATGATTTGTGTGTTCCCCTAAAGTGAAAAAAAATACCTATTTCATTTGTTCCCAAAGGGTATGGAGTATCTTTCTTCTAAGACAGACCAGACTGACTCAGGCACTGCCCCGACAGCTATGTATTATCGTGTGCTGTTCTATTGAGACCTATTATCTGTTTGACTCAAGCAAGAAGATTTCAGAAGCATTTTCAAAATGGGAATGCAGAATATGTTCTACTTCTACTCTGAGTAATTTGAGGTACCAGTGGCATTTGCTCTTCTCACACACACAGTTTCAGGCAAAAGAATGAAAGGGTTCTGAGCCCTAGAACACAAATAAAGGCTAACTCCTGCAGCAGTATGCTGAGGCTGGGAGAAATACCCTGGGCACCTTAAACTCCTTACCCACCTCTAACAAACAATGGCTATCCAGAGACTGACAGAGAAAGTATGGAAAATCATTGAGCACTCACTTTGACAGACAATTCTGGGGGCAGAATACCTGCCACAGGTAATGAATCACTTCATTTAAGTTTATCTTTTTAGCAGTGCACAGTGGATTACACCCATACATCACTTTGGCCTCTCTTTTCTCCCCTGTTGACAAAGGACAAATTGAGAAGGATGTGGGTAAACTGGGAGAAAGAAGCAAGGAAAACAGAAGAGCTCTGTTTCTTGGCCTGTACAGTAAAAGAAATGATGATGATGATGATGTGTAGTGCCACTGTTTAAGCATCAGTTCCATCTGTAAAATCTTACAGCACTTTCTGGATTTACCCAAGAAGTGACCATGGGTTGGAAAATAAAGGCAGCTTTCTCCCCAGATCCCTTAGCACATACTATATATCTCCAGTCTCAACACGAGCTCAAGTACTTGACTTTTCTAACAGCAGCTGAGTTTATGGTTTCACCAATGATACTATTTAGAAACTGGGACCCTGAGAAGCGTTGCAGCACACAACTGAATGTGGTAAATGGGATTTTCTGGTGCAGCGATATGGTATCAAATTAAGACACCGTGGGGATAAAAAGCAAACTTCTCACTACAAATACTTAAAGGATTTTTCAGAATTGTAAAAGCCATGAGCCCTCCTTGTAGAGAATAACAGAAAGTTCTGAGCAGAATAAATCAAAACAAATCTTCACATCTTATAGGTAAATGGCAGAATACCAAAGGCTATAAAATACCAAAAACAAGGAGAAATTTAAATGAAAAACTGGTAGGTGGGGTAACTGGAGTTAATTTTACATTGCTTTCTAAGAACATGCATTTAGGATAATATACCCAGGAGAAGGAAAAAAGGGAGGAATTGATAAAACTCAATTCAGTAAGAAATAGGAAAGGAGAAAAAAAAGCAAAGGAAAATGATGGGAAATAGAGAATACAAAACAAGATTTAAAATATCAACAGTTACTATAAAAGAAAACAGATTAAAATAGATTTGAGTTAAAAATCCCAGACTGGATTTTTTAAAATTTAGCCATATGCTATTTATAAGAGGGTCTCATAAATAAGAACCTCTTACTTTACCAGGAAGTAAAACCACTTACTGGTTCTTACACAAGATTTACTGATCTCATCAATGAGATGAGATCCCATTCTCATCTGTAGAGATAATGATAGACTTATTTTTGAATTTATAACATATCCTTCTTAAAATAACAAAGAAGTAAAAGTGAAAATGTTAGTCTCTCAGTTATATCCGACTCTTTGCAACCCCATGGACTGCAGTTCACTGGAGCCCACCGGGTTCCTCTGTCCATAGAATTCTCCAGGCAAGAAGTGGAGTGGGTTTCCATTCCCTTCTCCAGGAGATCTTCCCAACCGAGGGATCAAACCCAGGTCTCCTGCACTGCAGGCAGATTCTTTACCATCAAAGTCACTAGCAACACAGAAAAATGTTGACATTTGCGTAATCTCTCTGGTGGGTACATAGGTGCAAGTTTCACTATTGTCTGTATCTTTTAATCTGCTGGAATTGTTTCAAAAATAAAAACGTTGGGACGTTTCCTGGCAGTCCCGTGGTTAGGGCTCCACGCTCCCCCTGCAAGAGGAGGCACAGGTTTGAACAATGCTTGGGAAACTAAGATCTGCATGCTGTGCAGCATGGCCAAAAAAAAAAAAGGTTTTTTACCGTTTAAATCTGTTAAGCCCAATAGTCAAGTAAAAATATAAGACCACAGTAAATGACAATGTTCTTATACACCACTTGGGAGGGTATGAACTATACACCTTTCCTAGAAAATAATTTTGTAACATATACCAAAACTTTAAAAAATATAGATACTCTTCAGCCCAGGGGTTGAAGTCTTGTCATTTATCCCAAGGAATTAAGCAGAGATGTGTACAAACATGTACGTATTAGTTTATAACTGAGTTACAGCTAATGGTGAAAAATTCAACGACTTTAATGTTGTTGGGAACTGCTTCACTAAACTACAAGGTATCTGTATAACAGAATAGTATGCAATTATTAAAATTCAGGTTGAAGTTATAGAGGGTTACTAATGACAAGTGTATATTAATAAGCGAAAAAAGACAAAGCAAGTATTTATTTTTTACGTATGTATTTATAAGAGGGTCTCATAAATAAGAACCTCTTACTTTACCAGGAAGTAAAACCACTTACTGGTTCTTACACAAGATTTACTGATCTCATCAATGAGATGAGATCCCATTCTCATCTGTAGAGATAATGATAGACTTATTTTTGAATTTATAACATATCCTTCTTAAAATAACAAAGAAGTAAAAGTGAAAATGTTAGTCTCTCAGTTATATCCGACTCTTTGCAACCCCATGGACTGCAGTTCACTGGAGCCCACCGGGTTCCTCTGTCCATAGAATTCTCCAGGCAAGAAGTGGAGTGGGTTTCCATTCCCTTCTCCAGGAGATCTTCCCAACCGAGGGATCAAACCCAGGTCTCCTGCACTGCAGGCAGATTCTTTACCATCAAAGTCACTAGCAACACAGAAAAATGTTGACATTTGCGTAATCTCTCTGGTGGGTACATAGGTGCAAGTTTCACTATTGTCTGTATCTTTTAATCTGCTGGAATTGTTTCAAAAATAAAAACGTTGGGACGTTTCCTGGCAGTCCCGTGGTTAGGGCTCCACGCTCCCCCTGCAAGAGGAGGCACAGGTTTGAACAATGCTTGGGAAACTAAGATCTGCATGCTGTGCAGCATGGCCAAAAAAAAAAAAGGTTTTTTACCGTTTAAATCTGTTAAGCCCAATAGTCAAGTAAAAATATAAGACCACAGTAAATGACAATGTTCTTATACACCACTTGGGAGGGTATGAACTATACACCTTTCCTAGAAAATAATTTTGTAACATATACCAAAACTTTAAAAAATATAGATACTCTTCAGCCCAGGGGTTGAAGTCTTGTCATTTATCCCAAGGAATTAAGCAGAGATGTGTACAAACATGTACGTATTAGTTTATAACTGAGTTACAGCTAATGGTGAAAAATTCAACGACTTTAATGTTGTTGGGAACTGCTTCACTAAACTACAAGGTATCTGTATAACAGAATAGTATGCAATTATTAAAATTCAGGTTGAAGTTATAGAGGGTTACTAATGACAAGTGTATATTAATAAGCGAAAAAAGACAAAGCAGTATGCATATTGTGAGCTTGTTTTAATTAAAAAAAAAAAAATGTATGTGTATACATGTACACAGAAAAAGGACCGCCAATGAAGCACTTCTGGATGGTAGAGATTCTGAATTACTTTTTTCTTTTTTAACTTTTTCTTTGGTGGGGGGTGGCGGTGAAGGGGCTGGTTGGGGAGGGAGGAGGGTGGGCGGGCCACTTCTATTGGTCTTTCATTTATCCATTTTCATCCATCTTCATCTTTGTTCTTCGGCCTGTGTTGGCCTCCCATCGCGGTGGCCTCTGTTGTCGCAGAGCACCAGCTCTGGGCGCATGCACTCCAGAGCTCCGGCTCGGTAATTGGACACATTGGTCCTGCCGCTCCGCTCCGCGGCACGTGGGATCTTCCCAGGTCAGGGATCGAACAGGTGCCCCTTGCAGTGCAAGGCGGTGTCCTTACCCATTGGACCACCAGGGAAGCCCCTGAATTACTTTTTTTATTGTGCTTTTTTCTGTTTTCCAAGTTTTCTGCAGTGAGCATATGGTGCTTTGCAATTAGGAGGGGAAAAGTAACCATTATTTCTAAAGTAAGCGGCAATAATTCCAGTTTATACACTAATTCAGGGGTCCACAGCCTGTAACCCGGCCTATGAGTTGAGAATGGCTTTACATTTTTAAATCATTGAAAAAAAAATCAAAAGAATAATACTTATAATCTGTCATTCTAATCTTAGTATTCAATCTTCATTTACAACAACCTTGTGAAGTAGGTACTAGGGCCTGTTTTACAGATAAAGGAACAGAAGCTCCAAGATTGGTCAGGTTAAGTAGTCGAAGATCTCATAGTTGGGAATTCCCTGGTGGTCCAGTGGTTAAGACTCTGTGCTACCAATGCAGGGGGCCCAGGTTCGATCCCTGGTCAGGGAACTACAGCCCACATGCTGCAACTGAGACCCAGTGCAGCCAAATAAATATAAATAAAATATTAAAAAAAAAAAATCTCAGATCTCATAGTTGATGAGTCTTTACTGAAATTCAAACCCAAGGAGGCTTACCCTAACTTTACTTAACCTGCTTCCTTCAAATCTGCACAGCCTGGCTGAGATCTCAGGGTGGAAGGCCACAGCGTTTCAGGGAAGCTTTCTTGGAGAGTGAGGCCCTTTTTCTACCATGATCATGTGCTGTACTGGGTTGTCACTTCAGTCGTGTCTGACTCTGTGACCCTATGTGCTATAGTCCACCAAGTTCCTCTGTTCATGACATTCTCCAGGCGAGAATACTGGAGTGGATTGCCATGCTCTCCCTCCAGAGGATCTTCTCAACCCATGGGTTGAATTCACATCTCTTATATATCTTGTACTGGCAGGAGGGTTCTTTACCGCTAGTGCCACCTGGGAAGCCCATGATGCAAAACACAAACTCTGAACTTCCATTCACTAAACTATCATCCTCCTCAAAAGAATTACGGGACAAAAAAAAAAAAAAACCCAAAATTGGTGGTCCAGTAGTTAAAGACATGCCTGCTAATGCAAGGAACACGGGTTCAATCCCTGATCCAAGAAGATTCCACATGCCGTGGGGCAGCTAAGTCCATGCCCCACAACTACTGAGCCCTCGAGCTTCAACTACTAAGGCCCTTGTGCCTAGAGCCTGTGCTCCACAACAAGAGAAGCCACCACAATGAGAAACCTGCTCACTGCAACAAAGAGTAGCCCCTTGTCACTGCAACCAGAAAGCCCTCGTGAGGCAATGATGACCCACCACAGACAAAAATTATGTAAGTCTTTAAAAAATTCCATTCTTATCACTATATCTGATTACAGAAAACTGTACCCTTTTATTATTATTTTGTTTTGAATTTCATCAAAAAACATTTGTGGAAATTATTTAAGCCCCTACTTAATGTCCCTGATGTTATGTATTGGCCCACAATGTCTAAAATATTTACTATGTGGACTCTTTACAGAAAATGTCTGCAGAGTCCTGCTCAAACTGATAGTGAAAAGCAAGTGGGAGGAGGCAGCAGCCATGGTATTAGTGTAGGCCCCACACCTGGAACCATGGAATAACCAAGAACCCAAATGAAGGAACTTCCCTGGTGGTTCAGTGGCTAAGACTGTGCATTCCCAATGCAGGGGCCTGGGTTCAAACCCTGATCGTGGAACTAGATCCCACATACAACTAAAAATTTAGCACACCAAATGTTTCAACTAAGAACCTGTGTGACCAAACGAATTAACTAAACAAATAAATAATAGATCTCAGGGTGGAAGGCCACAGTGTTTCAGGGAAGCTTTCTTGGAGAGTGAGGCCCTTTTTCTACCATGATCATGTGCTGTACTGGGTTGTCACAGTCCACCAAGTTTCCCTCTGTTCATGACATTCTCCAGGCGAGAATACTGGAGTGGATTGCCATGCTCTCCCTCCAGAGGATCTTCTCAACCCATGGGTTGAATTCACATCTCTTATATATCTTGTACTGGCAGGAGGGTTCTTTACCGCTAGTGCCACCTGGGAAGCCCATGATGCAAAACACAAACTCTGAACTTCCATTCACTAAACTATCATCCTCCTCAAAAGAATTACGGGACAAAAAAAAAAAAAAACCCAAAATTGGTGGTCCAGTAGTTAAAGACATGCCTGCTAATGCAAGGAACACGGGTTCAATCCCTGATCCAAGAAGATTCCACATGCCGTGGGGCAGCTAAGTCCATGCCCCACAACTACTGAGCCCTCGAGCTTCAACTACTAAGGCCCTTGTGCCTAGAGCCTGTGCTCCACAACAAGAGAAGCCACCACAATGAGAAACCTGCTCACTGCAACAAAGAGTAGCCCCTTGTCACTGCAACCAGAAAGCCCTCGTGAGGCAATGATGACCCACCACAGACAAAAATTATGTAAGTCTTTAAAAAATTCCATTCTTATCACTATATCTGATTACAGAAAACTGTACCCTTTTATTATTATTTTGTTTTGAATTTCATCAAAAAACATTTGTGGAAATTATTTAAGCCCCTACTTAATGTCCCTGATGTTATGTATTGGCCCACAATGTCTAAAATATTTACTATGTGGACTCTTTACAGAAAATGTCTGCAGAGTCCTGCTCAAACTGATAGTGAAAAGCAAGTGGGAGGAGGCAGCAGCCATGGTATTAGTGTAGGCCCCACACCTGGAACCATGGAATAACCAAGAACCCAAATGAAGGAACTTCCCTGGTGGTTCAGTGGCTAAGACTGTGCATTCCCAATGCAGGGGCCTGGGTTCAAACCCTGATCGTGGAACTAGATCCCACATACAACTAAAAATTTAGCACACCAAATGTTTCAACTAAGAACCTGTGTGACCAAACGAATTAACTAAACAAATAAATAATAAACATAAAAAAAAATGAGGGCTTCCCTGATGGTCCAGTGGGTAAGGACACCGCCTTGCACTGCAAGGGGCCCCGGTTAGATCCCTGGCCTGGGAAGATCCCACGTGCTGTGGAATGGCTGGACCTATGTGTCCAACGACCGAGCCCAGAGCTCTGGAGCGCATGTGCCCAGAGCCGGTGCTCTGTGACGAGGCTACTGCGATAGGAGGCCCACATAGGTCAAAGGATGAAAATGGATAAATGAGGGACCAATAGAAGTGGCCAAAAAAAAAAACCAACCCAAATGGTGCTCTCTCCCAAGCGACTCCACAAGCTCTTTCTACTGCTTTGTCTATTTATATTTCTCTATCTAGCTATATACATGTTATCCATTACCTCCCATTAAGCGGTGAGTTAAAAAAGGGAAAGTAAACCTTAGTGCAGTCAAGGTTATTGCTTCTGGAAAAAATATGTTCAGGGGAAGAGACTTAACTTTTATAGCATTTCTGATGTTAACTTATTCAGTGTTTTTTGTTACAAAAAATAACTGAGAATTTGGCCCATCCTTTTTTTTTTTTTTAAACATTTATTTTTATTTATTTATTTTGGCTGGGGTGGGGAGGGAGGGGGGTGGGTGGGCCACTTCTATTGGTCTTTCGTTTGTCTAGTTTCATCCATCTTTGTTCTTTGGCCCATGTGGGCCTCCCATCGCGGTGGTATCTGTTGTTGCAGAGCACCGGCCCTGGGCGCATGCGCTCTAGAGCTCCGGCTCGGTAACTGGACACATCGGTCCAGCCGCTCCATGGCATGTGGGATTTTCCCAGGCCAGGGATCGAACTGGCGCCCCTTGCACTGCGAGGCGGTGTCCTTACCCATTGGACCACCAGGGAAGCCCCTTGGCCCATCCTAAGTAAGCATTTATTCATTCATTCATTCAACAAACCCTATCATAGCTTACAGACCAGAAGACGTATACCAATACTACTAAACGCATTTTATAATTGAAAGCAGTTTTAAATGACTACAGGAAATGCAAATTAAAACCACAGTAAGACACCACCACACCCATTAAAATACCTATAATCAAAAGGAGAGATAGCACCAAACACTGGCAAGGATGTGGAGAAATCAAACCCACATACAGTGCTGATCAGAAGGTAAAATATAAAATGCAACAGTCACTGTGGAAAAGGGTCTGGTGGTTTCTTTGAAAGTTAAACATATGACTCAGAAATTTAACTAAATATTTACCCAAGAGAAATGGAAACATGCATCCATACCAAGATTGGCATATACATGACCATAGCAATATTTTCATAATAGTTCCCAACTGAAAAGAACCCAAATGTCCATCAACTGGTACCTGGATAAACAACATGTGGTATATTCACACAACGGGAACTACTTGGCAAGAAAAAAAGGACCAACTATTATACACTCAACAACATGGATGAACTCAAAAACAGCAGGCTGAGGGGGAGCAGCCAGTCTCAAAAGACTATACTGTACGTTCTTGAAGTATAATTCCAGAAAAGACAAACTATACAGACAGAAGCAGATCAGTGGTTGCCTAGGATTGGGGTGAGAACAAGGACTATCTGTATACAAATAGGCATGAGAGAACTCTGCAGGGTGATACAAAGTTCTACAACTAACACTTGGTTATGGTTGCACAAATATATGAGTTTACTAAAACTCATCAGTATACTTATGGGTGGATTTATGGTATTCAAATTAGATTTCAATAAAGCCGTTCCAAACAAAACCACAAGAGCAAAAGAGCAGGTATCTGCTTGAAGTGGAAGAAAGGGTAGGAAGGCTTCAGAAGAAAGAAATTTTGAGGTAATATTGTGATAACGGACATTTAGCAGGGATTTAATAGTGTGCAGAGGCTGGAAGGCATGAAAACTCAAGTAGGATTTAGGGAAGGACAAGAAAGAGGTGATACTAAAGGGCAAGACACACTTAGGTAAGTGAGAAAATAAAAAGGTGGTAACAAGTTGGTGCTTCATCTCACAGATCATGGGAAGTCATTAAGAAATTTGAGGTGGGGGGGTGCGTGACTATCACATTTGAGTTTTAGAAAGTTAACTCTGAAGGAAATGTAAAAAGGATAAAAGCAACAGGCCATGTCCAGGTGAAAGACATAGAACCAACTATTTAGTTTCTAATGAGATGGTGAGAAAGAAGGTCATTTCTAGGTGTCACATACATACACAAAAAGTGATAGGAGCAAAAGCCGGTTTGAGGGAAGGAGGTGACATAAACACTGTTTTAGACATAAATACTGTTCTGGGTTGATGGTAAGGTGCTGTCGAAATATTCAGGTACAAATATCCAGGACACAGTTGCAAAACTGGGAAGAGCGTGGAGATGATGCTGTGGCTTAGTGAATTCTCAGCAAAGAACTAGTCACTGAAACCACTGAACTAAGATTCCCCGGGACTCAAACAAATAGCAAGAAGTTAGGGCTCATGATCAAAAAGGCTAATTACAGAGAATTCTCTGGGTCCAATGGTTAGGACTCCACACTTTCACTACTGGGTGCCTGGGTTTGATACACAAGCATGTCCCTACACATACATAAAAAGGCTAATTACAGAGGCTACTCTTTCCTCCTTGCAAAGACATTAAGAAAATGCTTTTTCCTCTGCTGCTTTTATTTTTTTTTAAGGGTTAGAAACATTTATTTGTCAAAATATTTTTTAGAAAAATGGGAAGAATGGAGTAAAACAAGGGTAAGTCTTAGCTAATGCTGTACCACAACCACAGGTCAGATATAAAGCAAACAAAACAACGACAACCCAGACCCTAGTGGTCCTAGCAATTTCAGAAGATTAGCTTCAGCGTTAAGAGTCAGAGCTAACAGAGAAGAGTAAAAGGTTGCTTGCTCCATCACAAGGAAGGAGAGGAGTTCCCTGGTAGCCCTATTGGTTAGAACTAGGTGGTTCCCAGTGGTAAGACTCTGAGCTTTCACTGCTGGGGTGCAGGTTCAATCCCTGGTCAGGGAACTAAGACCCTGCATGCCATGCACCCTGGCCGAATGAAAATAAAAATTTAATTAAACTGAATTTTTTAAATAAATAAAAACAAAGGGAATAAGATGTTGCAGGTAGACAGGGAGAGGGGTTCAATTCCTAAGGAAAACAAGATGAGAGGAAAGAGGGGATGCCAGCATCCCCTTACCTAGGGCTGTTCAGTGGCTGAAAATATACAGAAAGGATCAAAGACTACAGAGACTAGTATCAGCAGGAAAAAGTCAACTTAAAAGAATTAAGAAATAAAACCTAGTTGGTCACAGACTCCTTTTTTTTTCTTAACCTAAACATGAAACAAGGGAACCATCCCCTGAAAAGGGACCACGCGGAGCAAGCAGCCTGAGGGTTCAGTCCCCAGTGATCTTACCTCTAGTTTGTAAAAGGCTGAGTACCATGCTCGGTCCACATCCTACTCCTGCTCACACCAGGCCACGTCCTACCGAAACTAACGTGCAGTTACTGAAGCCTGAAACCGTGCACCCTCTGGCCTATAACGGAGCCTTCTCCAGGGGTGGGAGCACAGCTGCAGCAGGACGAGGCGGCTCCTGTCGTTTCCAAAGAGAAGCAAGTTTTGGCAGTAACAGCAGTCATAACAGGGCTTGAGTTCGGCTATAGGGGTCTGTCCAGGGAGTGGACGGACGTCCCTGCTGGTCCAGTGCTTAGGGCTCTGCGCTTCCACTAAAGGGGACACAGGTTCAACCCCTGGTGGCGTAACTAAGACCTTGTGTGCAGTGCAGTTTGGAAAAAAAAAAAAAAAAAGTGGAGTTAAAGTGACAGTCACAGCTGCGCTCTGGTCTTGAGGCAGATGGGACACAAGGCTGTACAAGGAAGCTGCTGCTGCCATTGCCTCCTGAAAGTGGACTCCGTCAGGCTTAGCCTAGCTAGGCGCCAGGTGCTCCCTTAACGTATCCTCCTACTTACTACACGGATTCCCCGCAGCCCATGGCGTCAAGCGGGCCCGCTGCTCCATACTTCTCATTACGACTCGGTAAAGTCCGCCACACCACCCTCTGGATCTACTGGGCCCTCCTTCAACCAGTGCTCACCTCTCCCACACGGAGAGCAGCCACTCTGGTCTCCCACACGAGGGGCAGGAGGAAGCTGGCTCGTGAAACCCGGCAGGCACATCCGTTTTCCTTGAAACTCTCTGTATCAGGTCCCCCGACAGGGTCCCCTGCATCCTTTGCTTGGTCCACGTGCATAACCTTTCACGACGTCACATTCCATGATTGGACCATACTCCTCAAACCTGACCCGAAGCTCTCGGTTGGCACAAGAGAAGGTAATCAAGGGCCGGGGGGAAAAAAGGGTAAAAACTTAAAAGAATTAAGAAATAAAACCTAGTTGGTCACAGACTCCTTTTTTTTTCTTAACCTAAACATGAAACAAGGGAACCATCCCCTGAAAAGGGACCACGCGGAGCAAGCAGCCTGAGGGTTCAGTCCCCAGTGATCTTACCTCTAGTTTGTAAAAGGCTGAGTACCATGCTCGGTCCACATCCTACTCCTGCTCACACCAGGCCACGTCCTACCGAAACTAACGTGCAGTTACTGAAGCCTGAAACCGTGCACCCTCTGGCCTATAACGGAGCCTTCTCCAGGGGTGGGAGCACAGCTGCAGCAGGACGAGGCGGCTCCTGTCGTTTCCAAAGAGAAGCAAGTTTTGGCAGTAACAGCAGTCATAACAGGGCTTGAGTTCGGCTATAGGGGTCTGTCCAGGGAGTGGACGGACGTCCCTGCTGGTCCAGTGCTTAGGGCTCTGCGCTTCCACTAAAGGGGACACAGGTTCAACCCCTGGTGGCGTAACTAAGACCTTGTGTGCAGTGCAGTTTGGAAAAAAAAAAAAAAAAAGTGGAGTTAAAGTGACAGTCACAGCTGCGCTCTGGTCTTGAGGCAGATGGGACACAAGGCTGTACAAGGAAGCTGCTGCTGCCATTGCCTCCTGAAAGTGGACTCCGTAAGGCTTAGCCTAGTTAGGAGCCAGGTGCTCCCTTAACGTATCCTCCTACTTACTACACGGATTCCCCGCAGCCCATGGCGTCAAGCGGGCCCGCTGCTCCATACTTCTCATTACGACTCGGTAAAGTCCGCCACACCACCCTCTGGATCTACTGGGCCCTCCTTCAACCAGTGCTCACCTCTCCCACACGGAGAGCAGCCACTCTGGTCTCCCACACGAGGGGCAGGAGGAAGCTGGCTCGTGAAACCCGGCAGGCACATCCGTTTTCCTTGAAACTCTCTGTATCAGGTCCCCCGACAGGGTCCCCTGCATCCTTTGCTTGGTCCACGTGCATAACCTTTCACGACGTCACATTCCATGATTGGACCATACTCCTCAAACCTGACCCGAAGCTCTCGGTTGGCACAAGCAGGACACATGATGCCTACATGCAACTCGGCTGAGTTTTGCTCTTCTCCTTGGCTGGCTTCCATGCTGATGCTGTGCAGTTTGTAATGTAGCAGCAGGTCGCCTACGGCGCCCTCAGCTTGTTGTCTTCCTCTATGCACATAAAGCCATAAGGGTGGCTTTTTTTTTTTTTTGGTTGCTATTGTTTTGTTGTTGTTTTGGCGCGGCTTGTGGGGCTTAAGTTCCCTGTGCAGGGCTTCTGGCTCCCACTGACAGTAAAAGCGCAGGGTCCTTCCTAACCCTGGACCCACTGCGAGCACACTCGCAATGACTTAACGATGTGCCATTCCAGCACTTTCTCATGCTGCTCAAGGAGTAAGTGGATCTCCTGCTCCTTCTCCCAGGGCAGGTTTCCGATGAACAGCGCCACTACCTTGACAACAGCTTCTTAGTGGCAGTGCTTACCCTGTCAGCCAGAACTCCACAAAATGGCGCAGTGTGCTTGCACCTCGCCGGCGTGACCTGCACGTCTTGCGAGCTAACTCGCGCATGCGCACGCACATGTTCTACTGTGCACTGCCACCCCTCACCGCTGCCAGCGAGCCAGCTCACGCGTGCGCACGCACAGGCTCTACAGTGCACTGCCACTCCTCACCTTTGCAGGGGTTGTGTGGCTGTTCTTATTGTCAGCGAGTTCCTAGCAGACCGTCAGGCGATTTTTACAGAGTTAAGAGATTACAAAACAAACATGCCGAAGATAATGATCCAACAGAGGACAGATATATAGACTTGCGAGCTGAATGCAGGACAAAACAGAACCAATTTGGACTGTATAGAATCTGCTAACTAGAAAGCAAGGTGCATGCTTTGAAACGCTTGTACTGTGAATATGAATACTAGTTTGCTCTTTCAAGCTAAGGGTACCTGGATCAGAGTCCATGTATTGTCCTCAGCTCATCTACACCAACCAAATGCACATCAATTCTACTGTATTGTCAATAATATACTGTGTAAATTGGTACCTTCTTGAAACTCCCCAGTGTTCCAAAAATGGCTAACACAGTCAGGACAAAAAATTTCACAGATTGTTGTATACAGGGTACTAGGAAATATAGACAAAAGTTCAGTAGTCTAAATGTCAGAAGATTCAGATTCTATATTCTTCCACCCCAGAGAAGTTAATTATATTCTTTGTATGTATAAATGGCAAGAGGATGCACAGATCAAATTTTGAAAATTTGTGTTCCACAATATATGGTAATACTGCCTGAAAGTTAGTCATATCACACATAACTTGTCTATTTACGGGCCAAAGGAGTTAAAAGTTGCGCTCTGTTATTTTAAGGGAAAGAAGTTAAGTTTCTTTGATGGTGAAACTAGAAAATAATTTTAAAATAATCATGCCTAAAGGTGGACTGCTGTAGTATAGCAGGTTCTCCCTCTATACATGACCTTTAATTCTGCTCACATCTATTTCTAGCCTTTTGGTTAAGAAAACGTACAATGTGACCTAGAGGCTTTCATTCCTCAGGCCCCCACCCACAGTGGATGTGGCCCTTCTCCAGCACTGAGTCACTCACCTAACCCTGCCTTCTGCTTGGGTGGCAGCCCACCAAGCCCGAAACCCAATTTCCTGGCCTGTCTACCTGGCCAGACAAGACGTTCCCTGCATGCAAGGTAGAGCTCATTTGTCCCGGTTTTCTCAGGACATGGCAGCATGTAGGGCTCACAAAATGACCCCCAAGTGAAAGAATAGCATGAAATTAGGAGGAAAGATGCCAACGGCACCTATTAAAAATAATTTTTTACACTATCTTATTTTAAAAAATAAAAATGGTATACACTTGGGAATTCCCTGGCAGGCCAATGATCAAGTCTCTGCACTTCCGCCAAGTTCGATCCCTGGTCAGAGAACTAAGATCCCAAAAGCTGAGCCACATGGTCAAAATAAACAAATAAGAAACTTAAGGTGTATGAGGTGATGATTTGGGATACAGGTACATAGTGAAGTGATTGCTACAGTTAAGCTAATTAACATATTTCCTCTCATGGTTACCTTTTTGTGTATATGTGTGAAGAAGAAAAATTTTTAAAGTCTCCTGTGCATTCAGCAACAGATGAGTGGATAGACAGAAGGTGGTACCTACATACAATGAAATATCATCTAGTCTTACAAAGGAAGGAAATTCTAACAGATGCGACCACATGCATGAACCTAGGGAGGATTATGCTCAGTAAAATAATCCAGACACATGATTCCACTTATACGAGGTACCTTGAATGGTCCAATACATAGAAATGGAAAGTAGAATGGTGGTTGCCAGAGCCTGGGGCAAGGAGATATGGAGAATCTGTGTTTAATGGGTACAGAGTTTCTGTTTGGGTTCATAAATAAGTTCTGAAGATAAGTAGTGGTGATGGTTGCACAGCAGTATGAATGTACTTAATGTCAGTGAACTGTGCACTTAAAAAAGGTTAAAAGGTAGATTTTATGACACATATAACCACAATTTTTTTAAGCCTCCTGTGCAGTATTCCACCTGAGGAAGGATACAGGACTGTGGCCTTTGGCCCATTTTTAGGTGGCTATCTGGTGGCTCAGATGGTAAAGAATCCGCCTACAATGCAGGAGACCTGGGTTTGATTCCTGGGTTGGGAGGACGCCCCGGAGAAGGACATGGCACCCCACTCCAGTATTCTTGCCTGGAGAACCCCATGGACAGAGGAGTCTGGCGGGCTATAGTCCATGGAGATGCAAAGAGTCGGACACAACTGAGCAGCTAAGCACATTTCTTCATAAGTTGCAATCTTAAATATCTAACTGATAGCAAAGGGAAGAAAACATACAGTTCAGTGTCCAAATGTTCAAAGTCATTAATTTGGAAAAATACTACAAGATTCATGAAACTGCTTCAAAATTTACTTCTAAACCATGAAAGCAAATAAGAAACTTAAGGTGTATGAGGTGATGATTTGGGATACAGGTACATAGTGAAGTGATTGCTACAGTTAAGCTAATTAACATATTTCCTCTCATGGTTACCTTTTTGTGTATATGTGTGAAGAAGAAAAATTTTTAAAGTCTCCTGTGCATTCAGCAACAGATGAGTGGATAGACAGAAGGTGGTACCTACATACAATGAAATATCATCTAGTCTTACAAAGGAAGGAAATTCTAACAGATGCGACCACATGCATGAACCTAGGGAGGATTATGCTCAGTAAAATAATCCAGACACATGATTCCACTTATACGAGGTACCTTGAATGGTCCAATACATAGAAATGGAAAGTAGAATGGTGGTTGCCAGAGCCTGGGGCAAGGAGATATGGAGAATCTGTGTTTAATGGGTACAGAGTTTCTGTTTGGGTTCATAAATAAGTTCTGAAGATAAGTAGTGGTGATGGTTGCACAGCAGTATGAATGTACTTAATGTCAGTGAACTGTGCACTTAAAAAAGGTTAAAAGGTAGATTTTATGACACATATAACCACAATTTTTTTAAGCCTCCTGTGCAGTATTCCACCTGAGGAAGGATACAGGACTGTGGCCTTTGGCCCATTTTTAGGTGGCTATCTGGTGGCTCAGATGGTAAAGAATCCGCCTACAATGCAGGAGACCTGGGTTTGATTCCTGGGTTGGGAGGACGCCCCGGAGAAGGACATGGCACCCCACTCCAGTATTCTTGCCTGGAGAACCCCATGGACAGAGGAGTCTGGCGGGCTATAGTCCATGGAGATGCAAAGAGTCGGACACAACTGAGCAGCTAAGCACATTTCTTCATAAGTTGCAATCTTAAATATCTAACTGATAGCAAAGGGAAGAAAACATACAGTTCAGTGTCCAAATGTTCAAAGTCATTAATTTGGAAAAATACTACAAGATTCATGAAACTGCTTCAAAATTTACTTCTAAACCATGAAAGCAAAAAAAGAAGTGTGACTTTAATTGGGTTTTCTGGGCATGTAAGTATTGTCTTATGTGACTTGTTATTTTAATTGCTGGTAATCACTGGCTACCAGTTCTAACCTCACTGCCAAAAAGATAAACAGTTAAGGAATCAACGTATTCAAAACCTGAGCCAGTAGAGAAAAAAGGTTTCTGTTTCTAACACTTTCCTTTTAGCATCCATTGTGATTCATATATCAAAAGACTAACCTTTTAAAAGGAGATGAATTAGCTTTCATATTTGACTATTTTGGTAATCAGCTGCATAGAAAACTATTTAATCATCCCTTTTCCCCACCCCCAGACAGAGAAATTTGTTGAGGTTGAGATTTCTAGATTATAATGCTGAAGTTCTCATGCAAGTAAAACCTCCCTGACATGTTAAATGTCTTGTCAAGGTAAGAACAGGAAGATTTTTTTTCCTTTGATATCTGTCAAGAAAATATAAAGGTGTGCTTATTACTTTCTTTAAAAAAGTTCTTTTCTCTTTAAAGAAAAGGGTGTTTATTCCAATGGCGGTTTAACAAATAATCATAGGTCCTCAGCAAGTCTTCAAAACCGGTGATCAGAATGTAACACGCTGGCAGGCTCCAAATTAAATTGACACTACCCAATCTAAGGCTTTAAAAGGTGTGTATCAGCATCGCCCAAAGTCTTTGGGTCACGTTTAACTTCTTCCAAATACCACTCCTTTCTAAACTCAAAAGTGCCGGTGGAGAAAAGGCAAGAGAAGGGGCTTTGCTATGTTAACAGGGGCATTCCTGAGAAGGTCAGTGAAATCAAAGAAGTACAACCAATTTAGTCGCATGGGTGACAATGCTCGCTCAGGTGATGGGGGGACACAAAGACATAAAAGTGTGAGTGCTTAAAAGAGCTGATGCACTCACCTCTGCAGTTCAGTAAACATAGCCTAAGGGTAAATTTTTTGTCTGTGGGTGCTGAGACAAGACTTTGCACTAGAAGATCTTACAAAGGACTAGAATCGGGAGTCACGAAAGAGGGGGGAGTGGCCCTGTGGCTCCAGACATAGCCAGTGAAAGGAAGAAACGGAGGTAACGTGAAGGTGGAGATGTGAATAAAACACATAGGAAGCACCTGCAGAGGACAGCTTCCTGGGTCGTGGAGAAGCCTAATACCCTCTTTCACAAGTCAGGAAGCTGCCCCATCCCGGAAGTATTGTCTTATGTGACTTGAATTTGGTAATCACTGGCTACCAGTTCTAACCTCACTGCCAAAAAGATAAACAGTTAAGGAATCAACGTATTCAAAACCTGAGCCAGTAGAGAAAAAAGGTTTCTGTTTCTAACACTTTCCTTTTAGCATCCATTGTGATTCATATATCAAAAGACTAACCTTTTAAAAGGAGATGAATTAGCTTTCATATTTGACTATTTTGGTAATCAGCTGCATAGAAAACTATTTAATCATCCCTTTTCCCCACCCCCAGACAGAGAAATTTGTTGAGGTTGAGATTTCTAGATTATAATGCTGAAGTTCTCATGCAAGTAAAACCTCCCTGACATGTTAAATGTCTTGTCAAGGTAAGAACAGGAAGATTTTTTTTCCTTTGATATCTGTCAAGAAAATATAAAGGTGTGCTTATTACTTTCTTTAAAAAAGTTCTTTTCTCTTTAAAGAAAAGGGTGTTTATTCCAATGGCGGTTTAACAAATAATCATAGGTCCTCAGCAAGTCTTCAAAACCGGTGATCAGAATGTAACACGCTGGCAGGCTCCAAATTAAATTGACACTACCCAATCTAAGGCTTTAAAAGGTGTGTATCAGCATCGCCCAAAGTCTTTGGGTCACGTTTAACTTCTTCCAAATACCACTCCTTTCTAAACTCAAAAGTGCCGGTGGAGAAAAGGCAAGAGAAGGGCTTTGCTATGTTAACAGGGGCATTCCTGAGAAGGTCAGTGAAATCAAAGAAGTACAACCAATTTAGTCGCATGGGTGACAATGCTCGCTCAGGTGATGGGGGGACACAAAGACATAAAAGTGTGAGTGCTTAAAAGAGCTGATGCACTCACCTCTGCAGTTCAGTAAACATAGCCTAAGGGTAAATTTTTTGTCTGTGGGTGCTGAGACAAGACTTTGCACTAGAAGATCTTACAAAGGACTAGAATCGGGAGTCACGAAAGAGGGGGGAGTGGCCCTGTGGCTCCAGACATAGCCAGTGAAAGGAAGAAACGGAGGTAACGTGAAGGTGGAGATGTGAATAAAACACATAGGAAGCACCTGCAGAGGACAGCTTCCTGGGTCGTGGAGAAGCCTAATACCCTCTTTCACAAGTCAGGGACGCTGCCCCCATCCTGGAAGTATCTGATTCTGCATGAGAAAATTACTTCACTTTGAGTGGAAGAACCACAGATCCATAGTCAGGGATACACGAAGACTGAGACAATAAAAAGAAAACACCCAGGGCTTCCCTGGTGGTCCAGTGGGTAAGGACACAGCCTTACAGCGCAAGGGGCTCCGGTTCGAGCCCTGGCCTGGGAAGATCCCACGTGCCACGGAGTGGCTGGACCCATGTGTCCAACTACCGAGCTGGAGCTCTGGAGCGCATGCGCCCAGAGCCGGTGCTCTGCAACAACAGAGGCTGCCACGATGGGAGGCCCACACGGGCCAAAGAACAAAGATGGATGAAAATGGACAAATGAAAGACCAGTAGAAGTGGCCCGCCTGTTCGCCTCCCTCCCCACCCCCACCAAAATAAATAAATAAATAAATAAATCTCTAAAAAAAAAAGAAAAGAAAAGAAAACACCCAGGGTAAGCCCACAGAGCATTTTCAGTGAGCCTTTCCAGAAACGCAGTGTGGTGTGGTAAGGAGGTCCTGGGATGAGATGTACTGGCATGGAGACTGGGGGCAACAAATACCCTATTGTACATTTGAACATTAAAAGTTCTTATAAGAAAAAAAAATTAAAAACCGAAAAACAACAACCGAAAAAACAGCCATGAGTTAGCTGGGATCCCATGTGAAAATTTCAGAAAAAAGACACCTTCAAAGAACGGAGACTTCTCTCTGTGGTTTTGAAGCAGAGTTTCACATCTGCCGCTCCAAAAACGCAGAAAGGCTTATTGTGCTGGGTAACTGGGGTATGCAAGCTTTGAGACTTACACAAATAATCAACCTTCCTTCAGAGATCCTGGAGTATCCTCCTAAGAGATTCTGTGCTTCTACCTAGTTATTTTTTTAAAAAACCTAATCAGAAGCGAAATTATTTCTTTACCAAAGACTCCACTTTTGGCTGATATCCTGCTTAAGCTTGTGTATTTTTTTCTTCATTCCATTTTTCTGGACTCAGAAAAAGTTGCCCCTTCTCCAAGATGCAAAGTCTGCAGAAAAAGGGTTGGTCGTGCCCTAGTTTTAGAAGGGGATGAAAAGTCAAGTCGCTAAAGCAACAGGGAAAAAACTACTACTTGTGGCCCTGGGGAGGAAAATAAGAAAAACAATCAGCCAAACAAAGATACCTGAAGTCTGATTGGAAGTTCTCGAGCAATCTAAGCCTGGCCTCCAAATGCCTAAACAATAGCCTCTTTTTTTTACGCACAGTTCAAAAGGACTCATTGCATCAGAAGGCACCTTGCGAATAAGAGTGTAGCTAATTCTCCCAGCAGTAGAAATCCACTCCTATGAATAACAAAGCGTCACTCTGTTACTCATAATAAGGATTAAACTCAGTGGGATAAAATACACAGTTGCCAGGTCGTTTTTGTATAGGGCTGAACATGGAAAACTGAGTTCCCATTTCCTCCCTACTAAAGCCTGGTGGTTGGTACAGGAACCAGTTCTTTAAATGTTCTGTGATCATTTCTTTTGCTATTTTAAGGAGAAGTCAGTTAACAAAGAGAGTGCTTTGAGAGACAATTGAAGGACACTGAATCAATATCACTACTATCCTCAGCGCCATGTCATAACTGTGAGCACAGTCCTTCAAAGGAACATATGGTTACCTAAAACTAAAAGATGACCCCCACTTCATCCCCCTACCTTAAAAGCTGCCTCTAAAGCAACAAGGGCCTGGTCCTCTATCTGTTCCATACCTGGATTTTCCCTCTTGTTCCCTCTCCCTGCCCTGCCCTCTGTTCCAGCAAAAACAATATGCGTGCACCTTGCAAGGAGATGAAACAGGTCAATCCTAAAGGAAATCAACCCTGAATCTTCACTGGAAGGACTGATGTTGAAGCTGAAGCTCCAATACTTTGGTCACTGGATGCGAGACCACTCATTGGAAAAGACCCTGGTGTGGGGAAAAATAGAAGGCAAAGGAGAAGGGGACAACAGAGGATGAGATGGTTGGACGGCATCACTGAGTCAATGGACATGAGTTTGAGCAAGCTCTGGGAGATGGTGAAGGACAGGGGAGCCTGGCTTGCTGCAGTCCATGGGGTTGAAAAGAGTTGGACACGACTGAGCACCTGAACTGAACTGACACCTCGCACACACATAACTTATAGCTTCCCACTTATAAACTTTCTTTGCCAAAATCTATATTCATCCTTCAAGGCTTGCTTTTAAAGGGCCTCTCTATGATCCCAACCCAATGACAGGTCATACCTGCATGTGAATGATATTGAGTTTGCTATCAACTAAAAGTCCAATGTTCTTATTGAAATAATTCTGTGTGGAATAATATCTGGGGTATGCCTCTAAAAAGTAATCCAAGGATAGGAGTGCAGGGTGGGACATTAAAAGACACCAAATTAAAAAAAATAAAAATAAAAAAATAAAAGACACCAAATTAGCCATAAGCTGATGGGCCTGTGGGGGTTCATCAGAGGTGGGGTCTCTCTGTTTCTACTTATGTTTGAAAGTTTCCATAGTAAAAATCTGAGAATATTTACTGTCATGAAGCTAGCTAATGACAACCGACACTGGAAACACAAGATCACCTGACGTTAAGAGCAGAGCCCTCTTGGCTGTGCTGTTGTTTTTCATGAATTATTTCAAAGTTGCTGTTACTGCTTTTGTTACCGCTTTCACTGTATCCAATTGTATTCATTATTCATTTGACATGAAAAGCCCTGCTGCTCTCCTCAAGGAGAGCTGGCAGTATAACCCAGGACACAGGTAAACAGATAAATCACAGTGGCATCTTGAGTATAACAGCCAGGATAGATTGAGTGGAAACAAACAGATTTCTATAGGAAAACAAAGCAAGTAAGCAGGCTTTAGGGAGCTCAAACAAGGCAATGCAGCCAGGAGGTGGAAATCAAGAGCTAACAGGGGCGTCCAAGGTGAATGAGTTTGGGGCCCGGAGCCCAAATAGGGCAGAAGATACAGCCCGGACAAAGATGCAGTTCTGAAGCAGAGTGCTGAGGGTGGAAGAGTGCCAGGTGGGGAAGACGCCCTGGTGGAGCCAGAGGGGGCCCAGACCGGGAAGGGACTTGCAGCCAAGTCAATGAGGCCAGATTTCACCTCTTAGACAATCATGAACCAATGCGTAAGTAACATGATCGGTGTTGGTCTGGTTAGGAAGGTCACTGTCAGCTGCGTGTCTGACAGCCTGGCGTGGGCTTTTGCAACAGACCAGAGCCATGCCTAGGGTGAGAGACTGAGATACAAAATTTACAGCTACACCAAGGAGTTCAGTGATCTGGATGAATATTATTTTAATGCAATTTTCTTTTCTAGAAATCAAAATTAAAGCAAAAGAAAATCCACAATGAAAACAAAAAAATCCAAATTGTAGGTAAAGGCAGAATGTTGCTGTTTGCTTTACCACTCTGCCTTATTTTGCAATGGAAAGCACCACCCTCCCTCCCCCAAACCTCGCACACCCTCTAACCATGCCATGCTGGGTGGGTTTACAAAGGTGGACAATGATATAGGAACAGATTCGACAATGTGAGGCTTTATACATAGTTGTATTTTTTTGTTCTTGTTGTAGAGCTTTTACTAACTTTTCCCACTTGGTTCTCAATATGGGAGGATATTTTGTTAAGTGGACATGGGGTGCACAGTTTTCTTTGCCTGAAGGCGCCCGTAGAGCTTGGCAGGGCTCTGCTTAGATAGGGCAGTAAATGGAGATGGACAGCCCTGAAGCAAGAGCAAACACCCAGAGGGCGAAAGAGGAAGAGGCCAGATTCGGGCAACACTTCTAGGGCAGAAATGAGAGACTGTACAAACGCAGTAGGCATATAAGTCTAAAGGCTCAGCTGGACCATAATTTATTCTCTCCAGGAGAGCTGGCAGTATAACCCAGGACACAGGTAAACAGATAAATCACAGTGGCATCTTGAGTATAACAGCCAGGATAGATTGAGTGGAAACAAACAGATTTCTATAGGAAAACAAAGCAAGTAAGCAGGCTTTAGGGAGCTCAAACAAGGCAATGCAGCCAGGAGGTGGAAATCAAGAGCTAACAGGGGCGTCCAAGGTGAATGAGTTTGGGGCCCGGAGCCCAAATAGGGCAGAAGATACAGCCCGGACAAAGATGCAGTTCTGAAGCAGAGTGCTGAGGGTGGAAGAGTGCCAGGTGGGGAAGACGCCCTGGTGGAGCCAGAGGGGGCCCAGACCGGGAAGGGACTTGCAGCCAAGTCAATGAGGCCAGATTTCACCTCTTAGACAATCATGAACCAATGCGTAAGTAACATGATCGGTGTTGGTCTGGTTAGGAAGGTCACTGTCAGCTGCGTGTCTGACAGCCTGGCGTGGGCTTTTGCAACAGACCAGAGCCATGCCTAGGGTGAGAGACTGAGATACAAAATTTACAGCTACACCAAGGAGTTCAGTGATCTGGATGAATATTATTTTAATGCAATTTTCTTTTCTAGAAATCAAAATTAAAGCAAAAGAAAATCCACAATGAAAACAAAAAAATCCAAATTGTAGGTAAAGGCAGAATGTTGCTGTTTGCTTTACCACTCTGCCTTATTTTGCAATGGAAAGCACCACCCTCCCTCCCCAAGCCTCGCACACCCCCTCTAACCATGCCATGCTGGGTGGGTTTACAAAGGTGGACAATGATATAGGAACAGATTCGACAATGTGAGGCTTTATACATAGTTGTATTTTTTTGTTCTTGTTGTAGAGCTTTTACTAACTTTTCCCACTTGGTTCTCAATATGGGAGGATATTTTGTTAAGTGGACATGGGGTGCACAGTTTTCTTTGCCTGAAGGCGCCCGTAGAGCTTGGCAGGGCTCTGCTTAGATAGGGCAGTAAATGGAGATGGACAGCCCTGAAGCAAGAGCAAACACCCAGAGGGCGAAAGAGGAAGAGGCCAGATTCGGGCAACACTTCTAGGGCAGAAATGAGAGACTGTACAAACGCAGTAGGCATATAAGTCTAAAGGCTCAGCTGGACCATAATTTATTCTCTCCAGCTATATCGTAGACACTTCAGGGGCAAAAATCCCATTCCCCTAGCCTTCTGTATCACATTGCGCCCGGCTCAATAAATTCCTATTAACGAATTAAGTGGGAAAGAAGAGCTTAAGTCCAAAGCATACACGACTGAAGCCAGGAGTGTGTTGTTCTATTCCACATACTGTCTCTCGCTAAAGAGCAGGGCGCCGTGATGAACTCCTCATTCATGATAATTAAGATTCTCAAAGTCTTAGATGTTTTTTGAGGGACACTCTCTTACCGTCCTCTCATCTCATTTTGCATCCTTAGAACGAAGGAGGAAAGTAATCGAAACAAGGGCTCTGCTCTGTTGTCTCTGTAGCTACGATCAGAGTGTAGAAGAAAGGCTGAAAAAATGATTGGTTCCACTCACCTTGGACAATGGGAGAGTATGGACGGGAGGGAGGGAGCTTTACAGTTTTCTGAATCAGATAGCAACCAGCTTCCCATTCCAGCCTCCTGCCCATGCGATTTCCACTGGGCCCATGTTAGCTTCAGTCCTACATCATGGAATAAGGCCCCATCTCTGTGGACCAAATCAAAGGCCATTCAGGATCGTGGACACATCAACCAGATAAAGCACTAGGGTATAGGAAGGCGCTCACGAGAGGCTCACAATAATGGAGGAGGCTTTAATAAGTAAAAAGCTCCTATGGGACTTTCCTGGTGGTCCAGTGGTTAAGAACCTGCACTTCCACTGCAGGGTGAGTGAGTTTGATCCCGGGCTGGAGAATCCCACATGCCCAGAGAAGTCAAAACAAAACGAAACAAACCTGTTATCAAATCTAAGTTCTGAATGGCTTTGGAAGGCTGAGTTTCTCAGTGGACGGCTGAGTTGGTCAGTTTGGAAGGCTTAGATGAGAGGGAGGAGAGGGTAGAGGGATGTACAGAGATTGCAACTTGCCACCCATGGCCTGGCCCAGGCAAAGAGCTATGACTAAACAGGAAATTGGTTAGTTAACTGCAGAACGGATGTGTGGAGCACTCAAGCGTAGGTACCAGGCTACAACTCTGAGACGTCTTATAAAGTGAAAGCACAGCTGTGTTAACCCTGACAGATGTGTAAGAGACTCGTGTAAGAGGCAGGACCTGCTTGGGTACCCTGAAGAACCGAATTCTCAGCGAATAACTATGAATGTCTTAAGCCAGGGTTTATTGGCCAGCTACCACATGCTCAATGCCTCACAGGTATAATTTTAAACCACCCACAGTCCTGCGATGAAGAGCGCTATCTTTATTCAACAGAAGGAAGCTCTGCGAGGGTTGAGTCACGAGCCTGAGGTCACAGAGCTGATCTTAAAGGTACTAGCATTTAAACCCAGAGCAAAGGTAGGCTTAGATCAAGGAGAAACTTTTCCCTTTGAGCTCTCTGTAACTTACTTTTGGTTAGAGGGAGGCAAATGAGTTTGCATTTATCAGTGCAGAGTCAGATCTTATACTCAATATTTTGGTACTTTATTCAGCATGGAATATTTTATATTAGTGATGTTTTTTTTTAAATTAGATTAAAAATATTACTCATACTGATTATTGAGTTTAGAGGCTCCCTTTTCAATTTGGGGCTCCAAGGGTGTGTCTCACTAGTTTCACCCTAGTTTGGGCTTTGCCTCAGGCTACACGGAACCTGTGCGATTTCCACTGGGCCCATGTTAGCTTCACCACATCATGGAATAAGGCCCCATCTCTGTGGACCAAATCAAAGGCCATTCAGGATCGTGGACACATCAACCAGATAAAGCACTAGGGTATAGGAAGGCGCTCACGAGAGGCTCACAATAATGGAGGAGGCTTTAATAAGTAAAAAGCTCCTATGGGACTTTCCTGGTGGTCCAGTGGTTAAGAACCTGCACTTCCACTGCAGGGTGAGTGAGTTTGATCCCGGGCTGGAGAATCCCACATGCCCAGAGAAGTCAAAACAAAACGAAACAAACCTGTTATCAAATCTAAGTTCTGAATGGCTTTGGAAGGCTGAGTTTCTCAGTGGACGGCTGAGTTGGTCAGTTTGGAAGGCTTAGATGAGAGGGAGGAGAGGGTAGAGGGATGTACAGAGATTGCAACTTGCCACCCATGGCCTGGCCCAGGCAAAGAGCTATGACTAAACAGGAAATTGGTTAGTTAACTGCAGAACGGATGTGTGGAGCACTCGAAGCGTAGGTACCAGGCTACAACTCTGAGACGTCTTATAAAGTGAAAGCACAGCTGTGTTAACCCTGACAGATGTGTAAGAGACTCGTGTAAGAGGCAGGACCTGCTTGGGTACCCTGAAGAACCGAATTCTCAGCGAATAACTATGAATGTCTTAAGCCAGGGTTTATTGGCCAGCTACCACATGCTCAATGCCTCACAGGTATAATTTTAAACCACCCACAGTCCTGCGATGAAGAGCGCTATCTTTATTCAACAGAAGGAAGCTCTGCGAGGGTTGAGTCACGAGCCTGAGGTCACAGAGCTGATCTTAAAGGTACTAGCATTTAAACCCAGAGCAAAGGTAGGCTTAGATCAAGGAGAAACTTTTCCCTTTGAGCTCTCTGTAACTTACTTTTGGTTAGAGGGAGGCAAATGAGTTTGCATTTATCAGTGCAGAGTCAGATCTTATACTCAATATTTTGGTACTTTATTCAGCATGGAATATTTTATATTAGTGATGTTTTTTTTTAAATTAGATTAAAAATATTACTCATACTGATTATTGAGTTTAGAGGCTCCCTTTTCAATTTGGGGCTCCAAGGGTGTGTCTCACTAGTTTCACCCTAGTTTGGGCTTTGCCTCAGGCTACACGGAACCTGTGATAACCTGAATGCAGCCTACGGACAGCCCTCATTTTAGGCAGACTTTTCCCTTGCCTCCTGCCTACCAGATAAATTTTACATCCAAAGTTACTGCCTACTAGGAAAGAGGTTTGGGATTTTTTTAAATTTTTTACTTATTTGTTTGCTTTTTCTTTTATTCCCTCGTGTTCATTTCATTTTTTCCTTTATCTTCTTTCCCTGTTCATCACTGGCTGGGATACTTAACAACCAAGAAATGTGGCAAAAGGTGATCATCTGGGTAACAAGATGAACATCTTCAAATGCACTCTGAAAGAATAATATCATGTCCACCTGTCCAAGACAGCGGAGTATATTGACTTCTACAAGAAATTAGCTTCCATAAGGATCAGCACTTTACACATCTGCTTCACAGAATTGTCTCTGAGCCCTATTACCAGACAGCTGAGGCTACAGGTTGTACGTGTAACCGTAGGGACAAAAGTCATCCTCATTCTTTCTAAACTTTTGTTTCTACAGCGTGGTAATGTTGTGACATCATGAGTATGAAGAGGAGAATAGTCAGGCCCACAGCAAACACAGCTGTTGGAAACCCTAGTCTGTATTTTTAAAATTAACTAAATACAGTGTTTGTTGTTTTTTAAATCAACATTAGGAAGCTCATCAATTACAAAGAAAAGAAACTGACATAGAAATTGACACTGTCCAAGTATTCATGCCTAAACCGGTTTTGCAAGTCAGTCCTGATTTCAATGAAAGAAGCATTCATTCAGGACCTACTGTGTGCTCAGACATGAATGGGAATTTGTATCATTAAGACAAAGGGCCAGGTTTCCTTAGAGAGACTGATGCTGGGCAGGACATCACTACTTGGATCCGTGTGGAGTGCAGTCCATTTGTTTAATTAAAAAAGAAAGAAAAAAAAAAAAGCTTGATTGAAGTCCATGTACACTTTCTACAGAACAGACCAATTATGGGACTAGAGTGGGTAGACCTCTGGCAGGATTACAATAAAATCAGATGTTTGTGTTCTGGAGTTTCCTCTCCTTTTTCAGCACTTTCAACCTCTCAGCAAACAAAATAAAACAAAAACAAATAGTAGCAATACACTATCAGCAGGACTGCTTTTTTGTTGCCAGGGTGGGGGATTACACTTCTGGATTGCTTCTCCAGTTCTCCCAATTTGACCCAGCTAATAAACATTTAAAAGGGAAGAAGGAAAAATAACCTCTAAGCTCAGAAAATCAAGTTAAGAGCCCAGATTCTAAAATCTGCACATTCTATGCCCTAGAGAGCTACTTAGGCCCTCACGCAGGAATTCTGTCCTCCTCATCCATATTCTAACACAGATTTTAATTATCTAGTGTTTCAGCCTGCAGGAGCTAAGGCAGCACACAGCAAAAGAATGCCCAAGCACTATAGCTGGCTGCTTATAGTTATCACGACTGGGGCTGTTTGAAGACCTTCAGGGCAGACACGGCCCTACTCATTCATAGACAGGCCTAGTCATTCACTCATTTATTCATTCATTCAATGAGCCCAGTCTCCTCAGGGCTACTAATGCTCAATCAAATTCTTGGTAATACTGCCCTTCCTTTTCCAGAGAATTTTCCTGATCCAGGGGTTGAACTGGGGTATTCTGCATTGCAGACAGATTCTTTACCATCTGAGCCACCAAGGAAGCTCTCCACATATCAGAGACAGAAATTAAACCATGTCACTCCCCTGTTTGTAACTCTCAGTGGCTCCCATGGTAAGAAGGCAACGTTCCAAACTCCTGGCTGGGCCCCTAAAGCCCTGCACAGTCTGCCCTCTGCCTTGACCTGCTCCATCTCTTAGGAGAACCAGGTCGTGTGCTGAGCCCCAGGAGCAGTGCCACCTGGCGTCTTGGCCCCTTGGCCCCATGCTAACAACACCCAGACTCAGCCTGTGCTGTACATCTGCTGGCCACCAGATTCCTCTCTGCATGCATCTTCTCCCGCAGCTGATTGGTCCCACTGCCCAGTGCTGGCCAGTCCTCTGATGATGCATCTGCCTGCAAGCTTGGCTGATCCCAGCAGCCACCACACTCTACCTGTGTGGTGTCACCCACGGGTTCAGACCTGCTCGCCAGCTGCAGCTAAGTCTTTTGTCTCCCCTATTGCACACTTGTAGTTCTGTCTCCTCTCTAGATCTGGCTTCCGCTGGTCTGGCTCAAGCAAGGAGGAGACAGGAAGACTATAAAAAGCAGGAGAGGGAGAACCATTTAGTCCAGAAGCAATTGGCTCTTCTGCCAAATATCTGCAAGGTTTCTTCCCGTGATTCATGCAGGTCTCTGCTCAAATGTCATCTCATCAAAGGCCTTCTCCATCACTTTCTCCATTCCCGTTCCTGGCTCCTTTATCCTGCCCTTTTAAAGTCTCTACCTGACATGATATATGCATGTTTATACATTATTATCCAAAGAGTCAATTAATTGGAAAAGATCCTTATGCTGGGAAAGATTGAAGGCAAAAGGAGAAGCGGGCAGCAGATCTACTAGTAATATGCTGGCTGCTTATAGTTATCACGACTGGGGCTGTTTGAAGACCTTCAGGGCAGACACGGCCCTACTCATTCATAGACAGGCCTAGTCATTCACTCATTTATTCATTCATTCAATGAGCCCAGTCTCCTCAGGGCTACTAATGCTCAATCAAATTCTTGGTAATACTGCCCTTCCTTTTCCAGAGAATTTTCCTGATCCAGGGGTTGAACTGGGGTATTCTGCATTGCAGACAGATTCTTTACCATCTGAGCCACCAAGGAAGCTCTCCACATATCAGAGGCCGAAATTAAACCATGTCACCCCCCTGTTTGTAACTCTCAGTGGCTCCCATGGTAAGAAGGCAACGTTCCAAACTCCTGGCGGGGCCCCCTAAAGCCCTGCACAGTCTGCCCTCTGCCTTGACCTGCTCCATCTCTTAGGAGAACCAGGTCGTGTGCTGAGCCCCAGGAGCAGTGCCACCTGGCGTCTTGGCCCCTTGGCCCCATGCTAACAACACCCAGACTCAGCCTGTGCTGTACATCTGCTGGCCACCAGATTCCTCTCTGCATGCATCTTCTCCCGCAGCTGATTGGTCCCACTGCCCAGTGCTGGCCAGTCCTCTGATGATGCATCTGCCTGCAAGCTTGGCTGATCCCAGCAGCCACCACACTCTACCTGTGTGGTGTCACCCACGGGTTCAGACCTGCTCGCCAGCTGCAGCTAAGTCTTTTGTCTCCCCTATTGCACACTTGTAGTTCTGTCTCCTCTCTAGATCTGGCTTCCGCTGGTCTGGCTCAAGCAAGGAGGAGACAGGAAGACTATAAAAAGCAGGAGAGGGAGAACCATTTAGTCCAGAAGCAATTGGCTCTTCTGCCAAATATCTGCAAGGTTTCTTCCCGTGATTCATGCAGGTCTCTGCTCAAATGTCATCTCATCAAAGGCCTTCTCCATCACTTTCTCCATTCCCGTTCCTGGCTCCTTTATCCTGCCCTTTTAAAGTCTCTACCTGACATGATATATGCATGTTTATACATTATTATCCAAAGAGTCAATTAATTGGAAAAGATCCTTATGCTGGGAAAGATTGAAGGCAAAAGGAGAAGCGGGCAGCAGAGGATGAGATGATCAGATAACCACCGACCCAATGGACATGAATCTGAGCAAACTCCAGGAGATAGTGGAGGGCAGAGGAGTCTGGAGCACTGCAGCCCATGGGGTTGCAAAGAGTTGGATGTGACTTAGCGAATGAACAACAGCAGCATTATTATCTGAGTGCTCCCATGCAGAAGGCAAGAAGTTTCTAGTGGTGCCAGGCATTCCTTGACTTGTGGCCGCACATTCCAAGTGCCCACAGTGGTGTCTAGCACATAATAAACACTCAATAAATAGTGGTAAGCTAAATGAGAACAATAGTACCATAGAACTGACAGGGTTTAATAGCTAGATTAATAGGCAGATTCAAAGGAGGCCAGTGGGCCCTAAGGAGGAGGAGGTGAGGGACAAAAAGAAGAAGGACAAGTATTTTTCTAACCTGAAATGTTTGTTATAAGATCAACCCGAAACTAAATTGATTGTTTTATGTTGAGGCTGTGGGCCTAGAAAGGCCTTTACACCAGAATGTCTCACCTAGCCTGGAGACTATCCCCTGGCTAATCTCACGTTGTGGGTGTAGGACTGAAATATCTTTACAACCTTAAGCGATTGTTTTGATAACTGACTAGAAAATATAAATTGTCATGCTTAAACTGGCAAAACGGGGATTTCCCCTGGTGGTCCAGTGGGTAAGGACACCGCCTTGCAGTGCAAGGGGCGCCGGTTCCATCCCTGGCCTGGGAAGATCCCACGTGCCGCGGAGCGGCTGGACTGATGTGTCCCATGACGGAGCTGGAGCTCTGGAGCGCATGCGCCCAGAGCCGGTGCTCTACAACGACAGACGCCACCACGATGGGAGGCCCACAGGAGCCAAAGAACGAAGACGAATGAAAATAGAGAAACGATAGACCAATAGAAGTGGCCCGCCCACTGCCCTCCCTCCCCAACCCGCCCCCCGCCCAAAATAAATAAATAAATAAATCTTTAAAAAAAAAAAAAAAAAGAAACTGGCAAAACGGGATCTTCTATCCCCCTTCCAGTGCCTGTCCTGGAAGCTTTTCCCTATCCTTTCTCACTTTAATAAACTTTTCACTGCACGAGCTCTGAGTGACCATTGTCAAGTCTTTTTGATCCCAATGTGACTTCTCCGTTGGAGATCAAGAATTCGACACGGTTCACAGTAACTTATCGTCATCTATCACCTATCAGAACTGAAATCCATAGAATTCACTATCACTTCAGACATTTACAATGACCACTCAAGAAATCAAGACAGAGAAGTATTTATTTTTTCCTTTGGATTAAATGAGATGTTCCAGAACCCTTTAACAAAGTTTCCAGAACATAGCAAGCCCAGCAAAATGTTGGCTATTATGATAGAAAAAATTCTAGAAAAATTTACATGATTTTGTTAAGCCTTCCTTATCAGGCACACCCAGCTCATTTCCTGAGAGTTTCAGATAGCTGGAACTTTCCTGGAGGGTTAATCCATTGGGGAAATACGGGGATGTGGTTGGTGCCATCTGAAACGTTAAATATTTGAGCCAAACAGAGGACATTTTAAATACAGGTGTCTCTAATGAAATAAACATACAGCCCACTGTCCAAAAAAAAGTCATCACTTTAAAGATAAATGGAGAAAAGGTTTTCAGACTGATTTACATGGAGCCCTTGAAGATATAAAATGTGTGGAAATGTGTGCATTATGCATTTCTTGAGATTTATGCTTTTAAGATAAGTGAGGGACAAATCTATATTCAAGGCCACAGAAACTAGTCTGTTTTACAAATAACCATGTAATTAAACAGAAGGCTCACAGGGTCTATTTTAAGCACATCCTTCCCTTATTCTTAGTATTCCGCTCACCATCTAAGTCCTCTCTAGCCAAAACCGCAACTTAAAAACTGCAAGCTCATGGCACTGTCAAGGAATATTTTCTAACTCGCCCCTAAAACTGCCAGACAAGCTGTGTTCCCGTTATGAATAAGGGTATAAAGAAGCTGCCAGGAGATTAAAAGATGGGAAAAAATATATAGTTAGAAGGGTAAAAGCTTGAGGGTGAGACAAGACAGGAAACTTAAAAAAAAAAAGTGTTGTTTATATTAATGATAGTTAAAGGGACAGGTCATCTTAAAGTAGAAACACCTAATAAACATCTTTAAACATTCCAAGTTTTTTACAGAACAGAGCAACAGAGAGGTAATGATCTTGAGATGTTACCATTTATAAACTCTTCTGCATGTAAAACTGTCTTAAACTTGGCATAAATCTTATCTCTACACCTGTGGAAGATACCCCTTTTACAGGTGAGTAACATAGGGCTCAGAAAAATTAAAGGGATTTTCTCCCAAGTAGCTGGGATTCAGAACTCCGACCATGTTGTTTCAAAGTGGGCTCTTTTGGCTGCGCTGGTAATTCCTCAATGATTCCCAAATGTTCATGCGTCACCAAGTTTGCACAGGTTCAATGCCAAACGGAAAAAACAAAGCCAGTTTAGTCTGTTCTCATAAAGCTAAATTTACTCACTATGTAAATCCTGAAATCGTTTCATGTTCATACGTTCTTCCATAAAATAAAGGACATTTCTACATGAAATTTTCTCCCAATCACACACACAAAATTTAACATAAAAATGAATGAAAAGAATAGTGGACGAATTTATGAAATATTTAGCCCATTTTGTCCAAAAAAAAAGTTCCATCACCTTTAAAGATAAATGGAGAAAAGGTTTTCAGACTGATTTACATGGAGCCCTTGAAGATATAAAATGTGTGGAAATGTGTGCATTATGCATTTCTTGAGATTTATGCTTTTAAGATAAGTGAGGGACAAATCTATATTCAAGGCCACAGAAACTAGTCTGTTTTACAAATAACCATGTAATTAAACAGAAGGCTCACAGGGTCTATTTTAAGCACATCCTTCCCTTATTCTTAGTATTCCGCTCACCATCTAAGTCCTCTCTAGCCAAAACCGCAACTTAAAAACTGCAAGCTCATGGCACTGTCAAGGAATATTTTCTAACTCGCCCCTAAAACTGCCAGACAAGCTGTGTTCCCGTTATGAATAAGGGTATAAAGAAGCTGCCAGGAGATTAAAAGATGGGAAAAAATATATAGTTAGAAGGGTAAAAGCTTGAGGGTGAGACAAGACAGGAAACTTAAAAAAAAAAAAGTGTTGTTTATATTAATGATAGTTAAAGGGACAGGTCATCTTAAAGTAGAAACACCTAATAAACATCTTTAAACATTCCAAGTTTTTTACAGAACAGAGCAACAGAGAGGTAATGATCTTGAGATGTTACCATTTATAAACTCTTCTGCATGTAAAACTGTCTTAAACTTGGCATAAATCTTATCTCTACACCTGTGGAAGATACCCCTTTTACAGGTGAGTAACATAGGGCTCAGAAAAATTAAAGGGATTTTCTCCCAAGTAGCTGGGATTCAGAACTCCGACCATGTTGTTTCAAAGTGGGCTCTTTTGGCTGCGCTGGTAATTCCTCAATGATTCCCAAATGTTCATGCGTCACCAAGTTTGCACAGGTTCAATGCCAAACGGAAAAAACAAAGCCAGTTTAGTCTGTTCTCATAAAGCTAAATTTACTCACTATGTAAATCCTGAAATCGTTTCATGTTCATACGTTCTTCCATAAAATAAAGGACATTTCTACATGAAATTTTCTCCCAATCACACACACAAAAATTTAACATAAAAAATGAATGAAAAGAATAGTGGACGTTTTAAATAGCCTTACTCGGCAACATAAAAACTTGATTTCACATCAAGTGCCAAAATTTCCTTTGCAATGTTACTGACCCATGAAATAAAAGACTTGGCACCATTGCACAAGAGTGTTTTTCAGTGTACCCATCAGGGATTCATCAGGTCATTTTAGCTGGTCAATACCTGCACTCTTTCTTTGTCAATAAAATAGAATAAAAAATTGAAAACGCCAGGAGATAAGAACAAGCAGCACAAAGGTGCTTCATGGAACACTTGTTTTAATTGTATAAATACATACATGTGCATTTGTCCTGGGTCAGGATGGAAATTGTACTTCTTACTGTAGGTCACTATAGAAAAAACTTTGAAAGCTGTCTGTTTTTCTTAGAGTAAATACATACTCATTACTGAACATTTGTAAAACAGAAAAATTGTAAGACCAAAGTTTAAAATCATATATAATTCTGTCACTCACAAATGACTATATTTAATAGCCTTATCTTCTGAGCACAGTATGTTTTTATATTACAGACACTAGCTAGACACACAAACACTAAATAATCCTAAATTCTCTAACGTAGCACCATGATTTAAATAGAAGACTGATCCTCAATGGCTTTCTGCCACAAATGAGGGGGAACACATGTGCTTTTTTTGCTTCTGATTTGGCCAATTGTGGGATCGTAGTTCCCCAGCTGGGGATCAAACCAGGGCCCAGGGCCATGAAAGCACCTAGTCCTAACCGCTAAACCTCCAGGGAATTGTAGGGAGAGGGAAAACACTTTCAAATAAGAGGAACTAGTACCATTTCAGATGCTGAGACCAAGGCATCCATCAATCTACATGATTACATCAATTGATAAGAGGGAATTGATTTCTATCCACCTACTCACAGAAGGAATGGAATCTTCCACTTTTAAAAGTAAGCATTTGATTCCACCATGAACATTTTCAACAAAGATTCAATCAAATCAGATTATATATTTGCTTGGAATTTTGCTTCCAAGTGTTAAATATGGTTTATTTTTAGCCTAAGGAGTGATGGAATCTGTGTTAACAGGTCGTGGTGAGAATAATCAGTTCACAGCCAAGTTCTGGGCACAGCCAATGTTCACATGCAATGAAGTATGACTTTGAAAATCCGGCAAATCTGGTTCATACACTCTTACGATAGGAGTCCGAGGAAGTTTTAATAGTGTATGACTGTAAATTGTGGGAAAAAAGTAAAGTAGCCAGGATCTCAGTGGTGCTACAAAGCCCCACATATTAATGTGAACTAGGACCAGGAGAATTTCTCCCTGGGGGGATCCGGACTGGCATCAGGAGTGGCCGGGGATGGCATTTCCATGGTATTAAGGAATCACGAGAACCCCATGCTTACATTTGCTACAAAAAAAGACCCACAGATCAGGGTGCTGAGACTGTCACTGGCAACTGAAAGTGAACTTCACCATGAATAGGAATTCCAACATCATCAACTTAGCTGTTTCCTATTAAACATGGTGCCCTTACCAAGCGATGAAAATGAGGAATCCAATTTTGAGGAAATAAATGTGCAATGTTTATATAAAAATTAAGTCAGTTGTAAGAAAACACTGTGATATATCAATAGGGGGAAATCTAATCACAAATTTATATTCAAATGAGTTTCTTACTACAAAGTATAATTTTCATGCTCACAAGGATACAGTAAGTTTACGATGATCTATGCAGATATCAGCAAACCAGGGGTTCCAGGCTAATGGCCTATTTGGTAAATAAAGTTTTACTTAAATACAATCACACTCATCCCTCTGATCTATTGTTTATGGCTATTTTTGAGTTATGATGGCACCGCTGAAGGATTGTGTGAGACCATGTGGCCTGCAAAGCCAAAAAAAGTTACTCACTGGCCTTTTAAGAAGAAATTTGCTTAATATAAGGATTTCTGGTGAAGCAATGCATCTCCTGAACAGGTGGCAGGTCTTGACTAGACCTAGAGAAACTAGACAGTTTCTCTTTCTCTCTAGAGGTCATTTGTTAAAGGGTATACGAGTAGCTGTAAAATGTAACAGGAACACCAGTTGGGTTTAGAGTGGTGTTAAAACCAATTTCAGAGAAGTGTGAGTTTCAGGGTTGCAAGGAACCTATTTTTAGCCTAAGGAGTGATGGAATCTGTGTTAACAGGTCGTGGTGAGAATAATCAGTTCACAGCCAAGTTCTGGGCACAGCCAATGTTCACATGCAATGAAGTATGACTTTGAAAATCCGGCAAATCTGGTTCATACACTCTTACGATAGGAGTCCGAGGAAGTTTTAATAGTGTATGACTGTAAATTGTGGGAAAAAAGTAAAGTAGCCAGGATCTCAGTGGTGCTACAAAGCCCCACATATTAATGTGAACTAGGACCAGGAGAATTTCTCCCTGGGGGGATCCGGACTGGCATCAGGAGTGGCCGGGGATGGCATTTCCATGGTATTAAGGAATCACGAGAACCCCATGCTTACATTTGCTACAAAAAAAGACCCACAGATCAGGGTGCTGAGACTGTCACTGGCAACTGAAAGTGAACTTCACCATGAATAGGAATTCCAACATCATCAACTTAGCTGTTTCCTATTAAACATGGTGCCCTTACCAAGCGATGAAAATGAGGAATCCAATTTTGAGGAAATAAATGTGCAATGTTTATATAAAAATTAAGTCAGTTGTAAGAAAACACTGTGATATATCAATAGGGGAACTCTAAACACAAATTTATATTCAAATGAGTTTCTTACTCCAAAGTATAATTTTCATGCTCACAAGGATACAGTAAGTTTACGATGATCTATGCAGATATCAGCAAACCAGGGGTTCCAGGCTAATGGCCTATTTGGTAAATAAAGTTTTACTTAAATACAATCACACTCATCCCTCTGATCTATTGTTTATGGCTATTTTTGAGTTATGATGGCACCGCTGAAGGATTGTGTGAGACCATGTGGCCTGCAAAGCCAAAAAAAGTTACTCACTGGCCTTTTAAGAAGAAATTTGCTTAATATAAGGATTTCTGGTGAAGCAATGCATCTCCTGAACAGGTGGCAGGTCTTGACTAGACCTAGAGAAACTAGACAGTTTCTCTTTCTCTCTAGAGGTCATTTGTTAAAGGGTATACGAGTAGCTGTAAAATGTAACAGGAACACCAGTTGGGTTTAGAGTGGTGTTAAAACCAATTTCAGAGAAGTGTGAGTTTCAGGGTTGCAAGGAACCTACTCAAAACCTCTTCTGTGAAACAGATCCGAATGTTTCAGCACTGAGTCCAAATAAGGAGCAGGACACTCAAGAAGGAACACTGTGGGGCTTCCCTGGTGGTCCAGTGGGTAAGGACACCGCCTTGCAGTGCAAGGGGCACCAGTTCGATCCCTGGCCTGGGAAGATCCCACGTGCCGCGGAGCGGCTGGACTGATGTGTCCAATGACGGAGCTGGAGCTCTGGAGCGCATGCGCCCAGAGATGGCGCTCTGCGACAAGAGAGGCCACTGCGATGGGAGGCCCACATGGGCCAAAGAACAAAGATGGATGAAAGTGAACAAATGAAAGACCAATAGAAGTAGCCCACCTGCTCCCCTCCCTCCCCACCCCCCCCCAAAAAAATAAATAAATAAAAAGAAGGAACACTGTGACGACTACCTGCATATGAGACTCCAGTAATGCACTCCCCCTAGGCTGGAGGATACAAATCTGAAGCCTGCTTTGGAACGAGCTGTGGAAACTCTTTTCTTCTTCAGCAACTTTGTTTTGTTTGTTCTTTATCCCAGAAACACAGGATGTAAACTCAGATAGATATAGTTGGGCACACATTCATCTCGTTCAATGCAGGTAGACCACATAATCGTACATGTTGACAGTACTAGTGACCACATTTCACCAGTTCTCTAAGCCCAGATGCTCATCCTTAGAAAAGAAAACCAAGCCTGCTGATTGGGGTCAGGGTGCTCCAAGGGGAATATTCTCCTCAGGCAAAGTCCTGCAAGATGATGAAGAGTGTTTCTCCAATCCATCATGATTCTTCTGTCAGGAAAAAGACCTTGATTCAACTTGCATTGCTTGATTTGAAAGCCAAACTCAGATCTCAATGCTGTCCTCACAATATTTCTATTAAATAAAATCCTCCCGTGTTGTCAGGAGCTTTTTAAATCAATCTGCCACAGAAAGGCTCTGAACAAGTTAATAACACAGACGCCTGACTCACTCTCCAGCAGGCACTCCTCCACGAAGAATCAATGGACTTTGTTCAATCTATCAAAACACTTAGCAGTTGAGCAGTAATGCAATTAAAATTAAGTTCTCCCTTGTAATCCTTCTCATATTTAAAAAAGAAATAGAAGGTAAGGATGCTGAAGTTTTCAGAGTTAATTAAGACATAGCCACTGGGTTCCAATCTGAGCTTCATTCCTTACAGCAGACCTCATATTTACTAAGTGCAGAGGACACAAAAGGCATTGAGGCATGTCCACACGACCACTTCTTCTCAGCCAACTTCTATTTATTTGTATTTGTTATGGAAGCATAGTTGATTTACAATGTTTCAGGTGTACAGAAAAGTGATTCATCACATACACACACACACATATATATATACACAGAGAGAGAGAGAAAGAAATGGCAACCCATTCCAGTATTCTTGCCTGGAAAACTCCATGGATGGATGTGAGGCCCTAAATGAAAGAGGGCCTTTGCAAGCATAAGGAAGCTTAAGCACATATTTGTGATTTGGGACTAAGATGACACCTACAGGAAGAGACGAGGGCATAATCTAAAGTCGATTGTCAAAACTTCTGATTGATCCTCCTGGTTTCCCGCTCGCTGGTGGACAATGCATACTCACCATAAATTCCTATTGTGATGTAAATACATAATTGCTTGACCTTCAGCTTGATTGGTGTATCTATAGGAAGTTCCTTGCAAAACCCCCTTCGTTTGCCTATAAAAGCTGTAAGTCTGCACTAATAAAACTGAACTGCTTTGACAGAACCCCTGACGTGTTGGGGGCTGGGGGGCAGGCAGCAGACTCGCCTCTCTCTGAGATCTCCCGGTTCAGCCCGGGGGCAATCCCGCTGCCTTCCTTTCTGTGGAAGGCCCCCGCAGATGGAGAAGCCTGCTGAGTTACAGTCCATGGGGTCCCATATGTGAGGCTTTCCTGATGGATTAGTGGTAGGGAATCTACTTGCAATGCAGGAGACCCAGTTTCCGTCCCTGTGTTGGGAAGATTCCCTGGAGGAGGACATGGCAACTCACTCCAGTACTCTTGCCTGGAGAATTCCATAGACAGAGGAGCCTGACAGGCTGCAGTCCACAGGATCACAAAGAGTCGGACACGACTGAAGTGACTAAGAATATATACACATATACATACATATGTGTATATATATGTACATATATATATGTGTGTGTGTGTATATATATATATACACATATGTATGTATATGTGTATATATTCTTTTTCAGATTCTGTTTCCTTATAAGTTATTATGAGATACTGAATATATTCCTTATCTCAGCCCACTTAAAATTTTTTTTTATTTTTAAAAAATTGTATTGAATTATAGTCAATTTACAATGTTGTGTTAGTTTCAGGTGTACAGCAAAGTGCATCAGTTATGCAGATATCTGGGTCAGGAAGATCTCCTCAAGAAGGGAATGGCAACCCAGCTCAGTATTCTCAGCTGTAATAGTCCATGGAGAGAGAAGCCTGGCAGTCACAAAGAGTCAGACAGGACTGAGCGGTTGAGCACACTCTTTGTTAGATTCTTTCCCCATATAATCCTTACAGAGTATTGAGTAAAGTTCCCTGTGCCCACTTTTAAAAACGAGCACACTGAAGCTCAAAGTGTTGAAGTGACTTGTCCAAGATCAAGTAAGACCTGGTAGAATTAGGATTCAAATTCAGGCTATTTCCAAAGCTTTATTATTTTGTTTTGGTTTTGTTTTGTTTTGGCCTTACCACATAGCATGCAGGATTTTTGTTCCCTAACCAGGGATCAAACCTACATCCTTGCCAGTGAAAGTGTGATGGCTTAACCAATGGACCGCCTGGGAAGTCTCCCTATTTTGTTTTCTCCTCCCAGCTCTCTGTAATGGTAGCAGGGCACTGTCAAAGGTCTACAACCTCCTCTCTTCCTGGGATAGCCCAGGGGACATGCTGTTTTGTTTTGTTCTCTGCCTCTCATTTTAGTCTTTGGAAGCATGTATCAGTACAGCCTTTCTTCAGATGATTTGCTTGAAGCCTTCTTCATTACATTCACGAGTGAGTCATACTTCCTGCAAATTACACCAGCTCACCTTGCTGGGTTCCGAGGGTTCACCAATATTAGGTTCATCTCTCACACTGTGAATCTTAACTTCAATTTGAGGTCATTTCCTGTTGGCCTCATGTATCACCTACGTGTGGAATTCGTCACTCAATATTATCTCTGGAAGATCTCTAATTGTCTTGGGCCTACTAGACTATGATTCCCATCAAGGGAGGATTTGCTGGCTTACTCACGGCTGTGTTCCCAGAACTTGATAAATACTGACTAGGTCAATGGACAGTGTGCCTTTGCCACACTTCAAGGTGGTAGGGAAAGTAAGGCACAGGAAGATTACGATAGCTTCTCTAAAATGATGAAAAATTAGTGGAGCTTCACATAAAGCGATTTAAGAATAGCCATCACCTAGATGAGGTGCCACCTGCTAGAGCAGGCTGGTTCTTCCCCTAACACCACACTTCACGAAGAAATTAGCAATAACATAAATGGATTTTGAAAGTTACCATCCTCTTTTCCCAAGTCTTTGGCACCAAGACAAAAAGCCTTCAATCTTATATATGGGCTGTATGTGTGAATGTATCCAACACAGCGTGAAAAACTGACAGTTCTTTTTCCACCTGCCAAGTCCTCTTAAGTGCTATAAAAGAGAAAGCCTATGCTCAGCCTTCCTGGAAAGGAAGAAGCCAGGGAGGGGTCTACAGAGGTCTCTCAACATGCTGCTTTCCTTTTGCACCCATTAATTTTGTTTTGGTTTTGTTTTGTTTTGGCCTTACCACATAGCATGCAGGATTTTTGTTCCCTAACCAGGGATCAAACCTACATCCTTGCCAGTGAAAGTGTGATGGCTTAACCAATGGACCGCCTGGGAAGTCTCCTATTTTGTTTTCTCCTCCCAGCTCTCTGTAATGGTAGCAGGGCACTGTCAAAGGTCTACAACCTCCTCTCTTCCTGGGATAGCCCAGGGGACATGCTGTTTTGTTTTGTTCTCTGCCTCTCATTTTAGTCTTTGGAAGCATGTATCAGTACAGCCTTTCTTCAGATGATTTGCTTGAAGCCTTCTTCATTACATTCACGAGTGAGTCATACTTCCTGCAAATTACACCAGCTCACCTTGCTGGGTTCCGAGGGTTCACCAATATTAGGTTCATCTCTCACACTGTGAATCTTAACTTCAATTTGAGGTCATTTCCTGTTGGCCTCATGTATCACCTACGTGTGGAATTCGTCACTCAATATTATCTCTGGAAGATCTCTAATTGTCTTGGGCCTACTAGACTATGATTCCCATCAAGGGAGGATTTGCTGGCTTACTCACGGCTGTGTTCCCAGAACTTGATAAATACTGACTAGGTCAATGGACAGTGTGCCTTTGCCACACTTCAAGGTGGTAGGGAAAGTAAGGCACAGGAAGATTACGATAGCTTCTCTAAAATGATGAAAAATTAGTGGAGCTTCACATAAAGCGATTTAAGAATAGCCATCACCTAGATGAGGTGCCACCTGCTAGAGCAGGCTGGTTCTTCCCCTAACACCACACTTCACGAAGAAATTAGCAATAACATAAATGGATTTTGAAAGTTACCATCCTCTTTTCCCAAGTCTTTGGCACCAAGACAAAAAGCCTTCAATCTTATATATGGGCTGTATGTGTGAATGTATCCAACACAGCGTGAAAAACTGACAGTTCTTTTTCCACCTGCCAAGTCCTCTTAAGTGCTATAAAAGAGAAAGCCTATGCTCAGCCTTCCTGGAAAGGAAGAAGCCAGGGAGGGGTCTACAGAGGTCTCTCAACATGCTGTCTTTCCTTTTGCACCCAGAAGAACCCTAAAAGAGCCCCTGCCATTGGGACTGGAGCTGAGTATGTTCTAATTAGCATCATGGATAATGCATTATTCATGGATGACAAAACTCTTATCATTGGGGTAAGAAATGGGACACACATTAGGCATTTCTGATCTTCCTTCAGCTACATACAGACTATATAAGTGAAAAGGACTATTGGTTGTTTTTACCCACAGGGCATGTGGAATCCTAGTTCCCCCACCAGGAACTGAACCCATAGTCCCTGCACTGGAAGTACAGAGTCTTAACCACTGGAAGCCCCAGTGGGACTATTGATTTGATTAGGAGAAATATTGGAAAATCAGCATGAATACCAAGGCACTAAATGCTTCTCTGAAGAGAAAATACATTAAATGTCAGGAAATGCAATGGAAATAAAAACACAAGTAAAAAATTGAATGTTGTGGGCCTCCAAGAATTTAGAGATCTGGAGACACATTGAGATGTCTTTTCCTCCAATGCTTCTGGCTGCATTCAGAGGCATGCTGACAGACCATGCCTTAATAATTCCTGAGAATCTTCCTTTGAAGGCTTTCAAATTGCATTTAATACAAAGCATATCATTAAGGACGACTCACTGATCATTGATCAATAAAATATATTCCCTACCACAGGATGCCTTTTTATAGCTCAATCTGAAATTCCCTCTTGGGGATCAAAGGCAGACTGGTATTAGGCCCACAGAGCACAAGGAAAAGGTCACTGATAACTGTGTGCCTAATGTACAGCCAGAATCTGAAACAAAAAGATTCTTTTTTTTTTTAATGAGTCCATTGACTCTGTAATTCAGGGGAAAAGGGGGTCTTCCCTTTCTCAGAATTCTCCAGATCCCATATTTAAAGTCAAAACTAGAAAGTATCCCAAATAAGGATGAAAGACTGGCTTAGGTCTTAGCTCTAAAGTCGTATACTGAATCCACAAAACTTGAGACAAGGAAGCAGGGAAGGATCCATGAGTCTGGCACAGCAACTTCAGATGATGTTGGCTGTATATAAATCTGTCTTTCCTAGGAAATACACCCTATCTGCACTCTACCCAAGAATTAGGAAACTTCTAGAATCTGTGCCAATGAACCAGAGCTGACTGAACAACTTGGAGAAGCATCTACTTTTCCGTCACATGTACCTATCTTCTCCCTCACCCTACGCACCCAGTGCCTGTCTTTTCCCACCTCCTGTTGCCATCTTTATTTTTTATTATTATTTTTATTATTTATCTTTTTGGGGGGTGGGGTGGGAGGGAGGGGATGGGCGGGCCACTTCCATTGGTTTTCATTTCTCCATTTTCATCCGTCTTTGTTCTTTGGCTGGAATTGAACCCATAGTCCCTGCACTGGAAGTACAGAGTCTTAACCACTGGAAGCCCCAGTGGGACTATTGATTTGATTAGGAGAAATATTGGAAAATCAGCATGAATACCAAGGCACTAAATGCTTCTCTGAAGAGAAAATACATTAAATGTCAGGAAATGCAATGGAAATAAAAACACAAGTAAAAAATTGAATGTTGTGGGCCTCCAAGAATTTAGAGATCTGGAGACACATTGAGATGTCTTTTCCTCCAATGCTTCTGGCTGCATTCAGAGGCATGCTGACAGACCATGCCTTAATAATTCCTGAGAATCTTCCTTTGAAGGCTTTCAAATTGCATTTAATACAAAGCATATCATTAAGGACGACTCACTGATCATTGATCAATAAAATATATTCCCTACCACAGGATGCCTTTTTATAGCTCAATCTGAAATTCCCTCTTGGGGATCAAAGGCAGACTGGTATTAGGCCCACAGAGCACAAGGAAAAGGTCACTGATAACTGTGTGCCTAATGTACAGCCAGAATCTGAAACAAAAAGATTCTTTTTTTTTTTAATGAGTCCATTGACTCTGTAATTCAGGGGAAAAGGGGGTCTTCCCTTTCTCAGAATTCTCCAGATCCCATATTTAAAGTCAAAACTAGAAAGTATCCCAAATAAGGATGAAAGACTGGCTTAGGTCTTAGCTCTAAAGTCGTATACTGAATCCACAAAACTTGAGACAAGGAAGCAGGGAAGGATCCATGAGTCTGGCACAGCAACTTCAGATGATGTTGGCTGTATATAAATCTGTCTTTCCTAGGAAATACACCCTATCTGCACTCTACCCAAGAATTAGGAAACTTCTAGAATCTGTGCCAATGAACCAGAGCTGACTGAACAACTTGGAGAAGCATCTACTTTTCCGTCACATGTACCTATCTTCTCCCTCACCCTACGCACCCAGTGCCTGTCTTTTCCCACCTCCTGTTGCCATCTTTATTTTTTTATTATTATTTTTTTATTATTTATCTTTTTGGGGGGTGGGGTGGGGAGGGAGGGGGATGGGCGGGCCACTTCCATTGGTTTTTCATTTTCTCCATTTTCATCCGTCTTTGTTCTTTGGTTCCTGTGGGCCTCCCATCGCAGTGGCCTCTGTTGTCGCAGAGCGCCGGCTCTGGGCGCATGCACTCCAGAGCTCTGGCTCGGTCATTGGACACATGGGTCCAGCCGCTCCGCGGCACGTGGGATCTTCCCAGGCCAGGGATCGAACCGGCGCCCCTTGCACTGCAAGGCGGTGTCCTTACCCACTGGACCACCAGGGAAGCCCCATCTTTATTTTTTTTTTTTTAATATTTTTTAATGTATTTATTTGGCTGTACTGGATCTTAATCGTGGTGCACAGAATCTTTAGCTGCGACACACAAACTCTTAGTTACTGCATGTAGGATCTACTTCCGTGACCAGGAACTGAACCTGGGCCCTGTGAATTGGGAGCATGGAGTCTTAGCCACCAGGAAAGTCTCTGTCACCTTTCTTGCTTCCACGTTTTTCTTCCCATTTTCTCCTTCTTCCCCAAAGTGAGCTTTTACTTGTGGCTACAAGCCACAAGTGAGCCACAGTAAAGTCTCTGCTTAAATTTTACTGATTTATCAATCCAGTGTTAATCTGGGCAAAGAGGGTGTTGTCCTCTGCCCATTATCAATCAGTTGGCATAAAAAGAGCAGGTTATTTAGTAATGCCAAGCTAGACCCAAGCAGCATGAAGTTCTCACAGGCTGATAGACCTCTGAACACAACTCCATGCCTGTTTTCTCTGGTAAAGAGTATTCATCTTCATCATAATTATATTAAGCAGAATCCATAAAATGACTGCCATCTCTGGTTGCTGTGGCACAGCAACTTGAGACGATGTTGGCTGAAAAACAAACCCTATCTGCACTCTACCCAAGAATTAGGAAACTTCTAGAATCTGTGCCAATGAACCAGAGCTGACTGAACAACTTGGAGAAGCATCTACTTTTCCGTCACATGTACCTATCTTCTCCTCACCCTCGCACCCAGTGCCTGTCTTTTCCCACCTCCTGTTGCCATCTTTATTTTTTATTATTATTTTTATTATTTATCTTTTGGGGGGTGTGGTGGGGAGGGAGGGGGAAGGGCAGGCCACTTCCATTGGTTTTTCATTTTCTCCATTTTCATCCGTCTTTGTTCTTTGGTTCCTGTGGGCCTCCCATCGCAGTGGCCTCTGTTGTCGCAGAGCGCCGGCTCTGGGCGCATGCACTCCAGAGCTCTGGCTCGGTCATTGGACACATGGGTCCAGCCGCTCCGCGGCACGTGGGATCTTCCCAGGCCAGGGATCGAACCGGCGCCCCTTGCACTGCAAGGCGGTGTCCTTACCCACTGGACCACCAGGGAAGCCCCATCTTTATTTTTTTTTTTTTAATATTTTTTAATGTATTTATTTGGCTGTACTGGATCTTAATCGTGGTGCACAGAATCTTTAGCTGCGACACACAAACTCTTAGTTACTGCATGTAGGATCTACTTCCGTGACCAGGAACTGAACCTGGGCCCTGTGAATTGGGAGCATGGAGTCTTAGCCACCAGGAAAGTCTCTGTCACCTTTCTTGCTTCCACGTTTTTCTTCCCATTTTCTCCTTCTTCCCCAAAGTGAGCTTTTACTTGTGGCTACAAGCCACAAGTGAGCCACAGTAAAGTCTCTGCTTAAATTTTACTGATTTATCAATCCAGTGTTAATCTGGGCAAAGAGGGTGTTGTCCTCTGCCCATTATCAATCAGTTGGCATAAAAAGAGCAGGTTATTTAGTAATGCCAAGCTAGACCCAAGCAGCATGAAGTTCTCACAGGCTGATAGACCTCTGAACACAACTCCATGCCTGTTTTCTCTGGTAAAGAGTATTCATCTTCATCATAATTATATTAAGCAGAATCCATAAAATGACTGCCATCTCTGGTTGCTAATGTCTTTTATTTTTGCTTCCTCCTCCTCCAGCAAGGTTGTTTTACAGACATGTAGAAATCTGCCTGCCTAGCCAAAGGATGAAAAATGTGATGTACTTGTGATAGGAATTTTTTTCATGAAACATTGAAATCCCATTTTCCTGCATTGTAATTTCTAGGTCATTACTTATTAGGCAAAGTTAGAATATTCCATTTAAATGTAAAATTGTCTTCTTCTAGGAATCACAGAGCAGGGCTGCCATAAACAAACCAATTGAACAAGTTAGAAATTTGCTCTCTAATAAAAATAAGTATGGGCTTCCCTGGTGGCTGAGATGTTAAAGTATCTGCCTGTGATGTGGGAGAACTGGGTTCAATCCTTGGGTTGGGATAATCCCCTGAAACAGGATATGGCAACCCACTCCAGTATTCTTGCCTGGAGAATTTCATGGACAGAGGAGCCTGGTGGGCTACAGTCCATGGGGTTGTAAAATAAATATGGGGGTGTTTATCATAGTCTACAAGGTAATAAGCAGATCTTAATCTACTACCCAATTATCTTCTGATAATGAGGTTATGTGCTTAGAAGCCTTAAGACCTGAATCATCTTTCGGTGAGATTTACCACATGCATGTCCCAAAGGAAGAATAAATACCCCAGTATATTGCCTCTCTCCACTGACTAAGCTATCAGAGCCCCCATGTCTGCAGGAAACCAGAGAGAACTTTTCACAGTTCCAAGTACAAAAGTATGCTCTCAGCAGGAAAGTTGATGAAAAGTATTTTTAAAGTGTACAAATGGGCTTCCCTGCTGGTCCAGTGGTTAAGAATCCACCCTACAATGCAGAGGACACAGGTTCAATCCCTGTTCCAGGAAGATCTCACATGCCACAGAGCAACTAAGCCTGTGAGCACAACTATTTAAGCCAGCACTTTAGAGCCAGCGAGCCACAACTCCTGAGCCCATGTGCCACAGCCATTGAAGTTCTCACAGGCTGATAGACCTCTGAACACAACTCCATGCCTGTTTTCTCTGGTAAAGAGTATTCATCTTCATCATAATTATATTAAGCAGAATCCATAAAATGACTGCCATCTCTGGTTGCTAATGTCTTTTATTTTGCTTCCTCCTCCTCCAGCAAGGTTGTTTTACAGACATGTAGAAATCTGCCTGCCTAGCCAAAGGATGAAAAATGTGATGTACTTGTGATAGGAATTTTTTTCATGAAACATTGAAATCCCATTTTCCTGCATTGTAATTTCTAGGTCATTACTTATTAGGCAAAGTTAGAATATTCCATTTAAATGTAAAATTGTCTTCTTCTAGGAATCACAGAGCAGGGCTGCCATAAACAAACCAATTGAACAAGTTAGAAATTTGCTCTCTAATAAAAATAAGTATGGGCTTCCCTGGTGGCTGAGATGTTAAAGTATCTGCCTGTGATGTGGGAGAACTGGGTTCAATCCTTGGGTTGGGATAATCCCCTGAAACAGGATATGGCAACCCACTCCAGTATTCTTGCCTGGAGAATTTCATGGACAGAGGAGCCTGGTGGGCTACAGTCCATGGGGTTGTAAAATAAATAGGGGGGTGTTTATCATAGTCTACAAGGTAATAAGCAGATCTTAATCTACTACCCAATTATCTTCTGATAATGAGGTTATGTGCTTAGAAGCCTTAAGACCTGAATCATCTTTCGGTGAGATTTACCACATGCATGTCCCAAAGGAAGAATAAATACCCCAGTATATTGCCTCTCTCCACTGACTAAGCTATCAGAGCCCCCATGTCTGCAGGAAACCAGAGAGAACTTTTCACAGTTCCAAGTACAAAAGTATGCTCTCAGCAGGAAAGTTGATGAAAAGTATTTTTAAAGTGTACAAATGGGCTTCCCTGCTGGTCCAGTGGTTAAGAATCCACCCTACAATGCAGAGGACACAGGTTCAATCCCTGTTCCAGGAAGATCTCACATGCCACAGAGCAACTAAGCCTGTGAGCACAACTATTTAAGCCAGCACTTTAGAGCCAGCGAGCCACAACTCCTGAGCCCATGTGCCACAGCCATTAAAGCCTGAAGGTCCTAGAGCCCGTGCTCTGCAACAGGAGAAGACACAACAATGAGAAGCCTGCACACCACAACTGGAGAATAGCCTCACTCACTGCAACTAAAGAAAGCCCACGCAGCAGTGAAGACCCAGCACAGCCATAAATAAATAAATAATTTTTAAAAGAGTATGGTACAACAAAAACTGAACCTTTTCAAGTATTCATGTTCATGTTAGTCGCTCAGTCATGTTTGATTCTTTGGGACCCCATGGACTGTTGCCCACGAGGCTTCTCTGTCCATGGAATTCTCCAGGTAAGAATACTGGAGTGGAGAGCCATTTCCTTTTCCAGGGGATTTTCCTGAGTCATGGATCGAACCTGGGTCTCCTGCATAGCAGGCAGATTCTTTTTTTTTTTTTTTAAATTTATTTCTTTATTTTAAAGTTTTTACAGAGTTTTGTTGTTCACAGACATGCACATTCCCAGATGAGTCATATACATACCCCTGGTCCCCTCCCCTCTCCCAGGGTCCCCCATCCCACCCCTCCAGGCCGTCCCACCAGGTAGCAGGCAGATTCTTTACTATCTCAGCCACCAGAGAAGCCTGACCAGGATAGGGTCCTACCATATTTGATATCTGATACTGGTGTGCCTTCAATTTTGCCATTGTTCTTCAACACACAAATGACACCAAAGAACAGCAGTACATTTCTACACATAAGTATAAAAAATATTCAAGTTTGTTTTTCAGGCAAGAGTGATTTTTTTAAAAAGTCAGTGTTTTCCTTCCAAAAGATATGACTATTGCATGTTTATCCTATCTGAGTTGGAACTTTATCATTTTCAACCAAAGTTCCTGGCAAATCATCCAGAAGAAAGAAGAGGACAACATGATCTTCAGAAAATGTTATAAATCTTCAAAGAGAATAAAGTTTGAATGAGTTTCTGGGTCTGAAAAGAAGTAACATTTTAGATTTCATTTATGAAGGGCATTGTGAAGCCATTATATAACCATGTCCATGGAACTGTAAGCCAACATTTCATTAGCTCTGATTTTCAAGAAAGCCAGGGCAGGGCTTCCCTGGTGGTCCAGTGGGTACGGACTCCGCCTTGCAGTGCAAGGGACGCCGGTTCGAGCCCTGGCCTGGGAAGATCCCACGTGCCGCGGAGTGGCTGCACCCATGTGTCCAATTACTGAGCCGGAGCTCTGGAGCGCGTGCGCCCAGAGCCAGCACTCTGCGACAACAGAGGACACCGCGATGGGAGGCCCACATGGGCCAAAGAACAAAGATGGATGAAAATAGACAAATGAAAGACCAATGGAAGTGGCCCGCCTATTCCCCTCCCTCCCCACCCCACCACCCCATAAATAAAAAAAAAAAAGAAAGAAAGCCAGGGCAATAAAAAGAACAGATATTAAAAGCTAACAACATAGTACATTGGGGGATCATAATTAGTTTGATCTGGTCAAAGGATAGGATAGGGGACAGAAAGATGAAGCTGGGAGAAGTCTGCCCGGGAAGACTTTAAATGTCACACAAAAAGGCTTAAACTCACTGTAAAAAAAGAAACAAATGAGGGTGTGTTGATCCTAGGGATTTGGAGAAGAATGCAACATGAATCTTGGTTTTAAGAAACCTACATTCTGGGCTTCCCCTGGTGGTCCAGTGGGTAAGGACACCGCCTTGCAGTGCAAGGGGCGCCGGTTCGAGCCCTGGCCTGGGAAGATTCCACGTGCCGCGGAGCAGCTGGACTGATGTGTCCTATTACTGAGCCGGAGCTCTGGGGCGCATGTGCCCAGAGCCGTCGACAGAGGCCACCGCGATGGGAGGCCCACAGGAGCCAAAGAACGAAGACGAATGAAAATAGAGAAATGAAAGACCAATAGAAGTGGCCCGCCCACACCCCTCCCTCCCCAACCCGACCTCCGCCCAAAAAAATAAATAAATAAATAAATCTTTAAAAAAAAAATAAAAAGAAAAGAAACCTACATTCTAATGGCAATGACACCCAGAGAGCTTCCTGGGCTAAAGAAAAGCAAGAGGTAGATATCTCCCAGTGGTCCAGTGGTCAAGACTCAATGCTTCCAAGGCAAGACCTGCAGGTTCACTCCTTGGTTGGGGAATTAAGAGTCTACATTCCCAGCAGCCAAAAGAAATAAAGAAAGAAACAAAGGCAGGAGCAAAATAAATTATGATTGAGGAGATGGAAAACCTTCTCTGAGAATGGGAGATCTCATCTGACCCCTGAGGGGGTAGGTAAAATTTTGATGGCCATGGATCACAACAAAAGAGCAAAATAGATAAAGAGGACATGCCAAGACACTGGGTCAGAAACACATAGAGGAGAGCTGGGGAATGAGGAGAATTTCAATTCAGCTGTAGATAAAGGTGGATGTGAAGCACCCTAGAGAGAGGTCCCCCTCTGCTTGCTATTCTCTATTGCATAGCACTAATCACAACCTGTCATTATCCCTAGCCATTTGTGCTTCTTTTCTGTTGTTTGCTGTCTGTCTCTAGCTCTAGACCAGGGGTTGGCAAACTTAAAGAACATGACAGCAAATATCTTAGCGGGCAGAAACCATCACAACTATTGTACCCTGCCATCGTAGCAGGAAAGTGGCTAGAGATGACTGTGTTCCAATAAAACTTAATTGACAAAAAACAGGTGTCGGGCCAGAATTGGCCCATGGACTGATGAGGGCTGGGGCTGTCTGTATGCAGCACCTATGAGTAGTACCTGGTGCAGCAGGCTATGAATGTTTGTTGAATGGCTGAACGCAGAAGACAACTCATAGGGCTGTAAGGTTGAGTGAAGAGTTCATCCTACAAGGAAATGTGTTAGGGAGTTTGGGTTTATTATTCAAATTAATGGGATGCCATCAAGGTAATCTGGGTTTATTTATTTGGCTGCACCGGGTCTTAGTTGCGGCAGGTAGAATCTAGTTCCCTGACCAGAGATTGAACCCAGGCCCCCTGCATGGAGAGTTTGGAATCTGAGCCACTGGGCTACCAGGGAAGTCCCTGGGGGCCTCTTTTATAAGCACACTAATCCCATTCATAACATGAATCTACCCTCACAGACCTAATCACCTCTCGAAAATCCCATTTCTAAACACCATCACATTGGGGATTAGGTTTCAACATATGAACTTGGGAAGGACATAATCATTCAGTCTATAACTCTAGTCATACAACTTATTCCTGAGATCAAGTTGCCTTCCTGTGTTACAGTTTCCATTTCTTGAATACAGGGTTTGATGAGCTACTCAAGTGCCCCTAGGGCTGGGGCATCTTGCCAATCTCCTCTTCCCCCACACCCTCCCTCCTGCTTTATAACGGACATCCTGTACCTGAGTCCCACTCTGACCTGCAGCACGTCCCCACATGCTTCTCTGACACTTTCAAGTAGGCTGCCTGGATTCCCCCATCCATCTGCCTTCCAGGGGCTTTCTTCACCTTCTCAAGGCCGTCCCTGTTGACATCCCCCTACCTGGACCACACTGGTGGTTCAACATAGAGTTGCTGTGTATTCTGGGTGTAACTCCCTGTAACCACAAGCAGAGTGCACATCCATCTCCTTCAAGGTTCTATGGGCCACAGTCTCAACTCTGTGTCAGTCAACCCTTTCACACGATGCTATAAGATGTGATACGGTATGTTTCTCATCACCATGGACACAGTTTGGTCTTAGAATAGCTATCCTGCATGAATATGCTCCGAGAAAGGGAAGCCACTCTCCCCTACCCCCACCATGCTCTGAGTCTGCCGACTGCTATACCATACCAGCTCCAGACCTTATGTAAGAGAGTAATAATAGGTTGGTGGGATGTTGCTTTAATGAACAAACACACACCCTTATTTACTGCTGGCAAAAGCTTCATGATCTCCACCAGCCAAAGATCTGTTTAAGCCTCACACTAACATTTACAAATTTAAAGAGATGCTAATTGGATACTGAATTCTCCAGCTATGGGTCTTTGGCTTGTTTAGAACAATTCTTGCTAATAAAATATCAGAAGCCTAAGAGGCAAATTCCACTTGCAAACTTTACCACGTCCTTCCTTTAGGTAATGACTTTTCAAAGAGATGCTGAACAAATAATGCTTTAAAACTGAATTTTCCCAGATGCAAACTCTTGTACATTGCTGATAGGAACATAAACATTACAATTGCTTTGGGGAAACATGTGCATAACTCTAGATTCCTAGGAACATATCCCAGGAAGATAGTCTCACACGTGGGAAGTAAAACACATGCTCAAGTATGTTCTCAGCAACTGGGTTCAGAAAAGCAAAACTCTTGAAACAACTCACTGTGCATGGACTGTAGCATGAATTAAATACATTAGGGCAGATTCATAGGAAGGATACTATACAGCCATAAGGGCTTAGCTTCTCAGGTGGTAAATTGTCCATCTGCCAATGCAGAAGACGTGGGTTCAATCCCTGAATCAGGAAGATACCCTGGAGAAGGAAACAGCAACCCACACCAGTATTCTTGCCTGGAAAATCCCATGGGCAAAGGAGTCTGGCGGGCTACAGTCCACGGGATTGTGAAGAGTTGGACACAATTTAGGGACTAAACAGCAACAGCATACAGCCATAAAAATGAGTGAATCATAGCTATATGTATCAACCTCAGCATCAAAACACTGAATGAAAAAGATCTAGTTCTACAATATAAGGGGGAAAACAGTCTTTTCAAAAATGACGCAAGTCTATGGCCATACCACCTTAGTGCACCTGATCTCATCTCATCTTGGAAGCCAAGCAGGGCCAGGCCTGGGTAGTACTTGGATGGAAGCTCAACTGGGAGTACCAGGGGCTGTAGGCTTTTAAAAAAACAAATGGCACTGGGACAAAATGAGTATCCACATGCGAAAGAATGAATTTAGGCCATTACCCTATACCATACACAAAAATCTACTCAAAATGGACCACAGACCTGAATGTAAGAGCTTACATGATAAAACACTTAGAAGAAAACATAAGTCTAAATCTTTGTGACGTTGGATTAAGGAATGATTTCTTAAATATTACACCAAAAGCACAAGAAATCAAATAGAAAGTAGATAACTTGAACTTAATAAAAATTTAAAACTGTTGCACTTCAAAGGATACTATCAGAAAGTGAAAAGGCAACCCACAGAATGTGAGCATACTTCTGCAAATCTTATTACCTGACAAGAGTCTAACATCCAGATCACAGAAAGAACTCTTAGAATCCAACAATAAAAGGACATATAACCTGAGTAAAATTTCCCCAAAGATATACACATACCTAATAAGCACATGAAAAGATCTCCAATATTACTTGTCATTTAGGAATACAAATCAAAACTGCCCTTAGATACTATTGAACACTCACTAAGGATGACTAGAATTAAAAAATTAAAAGCTATATGTAATCAACCTCAAGCCATAAGGGCTTAGCTTCTCAGGTGGTAAATTGTCCATCTGCCAATGCAGAAGACGTGGGTTCAATCCCTGAATCAGGAAGATACCCTGGAGAAGGAAACAGCAACCCACACCAGTATTCTTGCCTGGAAAATCCCATGGGCAAAGGAGTCTGGCGGGCTACAGTCCACGGGATTGTGAAGAGTTGGACACAATTTAGGGACTAAACAGCAACAGCATACAGCCATAAAAATGAGTGAATCATAGCTATATGTATCAACCTCAGCATCAAAACACTGAATGAAAAAGATCTAGTTCTACAATATAAGGGGGAAAACAGTCTTTTCAAAAATGACGCAAGTCTATGGCCATACCACCTTAGTGCACCTGATCTCATCTCATCTTGGAAGCCAAGCAGGGCCAGGCCTGGGTAGTACTTGGATGGAAGCTCAACTGGGAGTACCAGGGGCTGTAGGCTTTTAAAAAAACAAATGGCACTGGGACAAAATGAGTATCCACATGCGAAAGAATGAATTTAGGCCATTACCCTATACCATACACAAAAATCTACTCAAAATGGACCACAGACCTGAATGTAAGAGCTTACATGATAAAACACTTAGAAGAAAACATAAGTCTAAATCTTTGTGACGTTGGATTAAGGAATGATTTCTTAAATATTACACCAAAAGCACAAGAAATCAAATAGAAAGTAGATAACTTGAACTTAATAAAAATTTAAAACTGTTGCACTTCAAAGGATACTATCAGAAAGTGAAAAGGCAACCCACAGAATGTGAGCATACTTCTGCAAATCTTATTACCTGACAAGAGTCTAACATCCAGATCACAGAAAGAACTCTTAGAATCCAACAATAAAAGGACATATAACCTGAGTAAAATTTCCCCAAAGATATACACATACCTAATAAGCACATGAAAAGATCTCCAATATTACTTGTCATTTAGGGAATACAAATCAAAACTGCCCTTAGATACTATTGAACACTCACTAAGGATGACTAGAATTAAAAAAAAAAAGACAGAGGGGTTTCCCTAGTGGTCCAGTGGGTAAAGAGCCCACCTTATAGTGAAAAGGAGCACCGGTTCAATCCCTGGCCCGGGAAGATTCGATGTGCCACGAAGCGGCTGATTGGCGTGTCCAGTTACAAGCCAGTACTCTGGAGTGCATGTACCCAGAGCCAGTGCTCTGCAGCAAGAGAGGCCACTGTGGTGGGAGGCCTACACAGGCCAAAGAATAAAAATGGATGAAAATAAATAAATAAAAAACCAATAAAAAGAGGCGAAAAATTCTTTTTTAATTCTTAAAAAAAAAGAAAAAAAGACAGAAAGTGAGGCTTCCCTAGTGGTTCACTGGTTAAGAATTCGCCTTGCAATGCAAGGAACACGTGTTTCATCCTTGTTCAGGGGAAGTAAGATCTCACTTGGTTCATAGCAACTGAGACCCCGGCCATAGCCACTGAGCCAGAGCACCACAACTAAAGTCCACGTGCTCTGACAAAAGATCACACGTGCTGCAACGAAGACCTTTCTTAGTAGCCCCCCCAAATATTTAAAAGAATTATTTTTAAAAAGACAGAAAGTAGCGAGTGTTGGCTAGGATTCAGAGACTCTAAAACACTCATACACAGCTGGTAAGAATGTAAAACAGTGCATCAACTGTGGAAAACATTCTGGCAGTTCCTCAATAACTTAAACAGAACTTCCATAAGACTCAGTAGTTCCATCTCTAGGTATATATCCAACAGAAGTGAAACTTTTGTTCAAACAAAAGACTGGTCACCAATATTCACAGCAGTGCTGTTCATAATAGCCAAATAGTGGAAACAATCCAAATGTCCATCAACTGATAACTGTAAAAACAAACTGTGATCTATTCACACCATAAAGTATTATTCGGCCATAAAAAAGAATGAAATGTTGACTCAAACTACAGGGAGGAACCTTGAAAACACTACGCTAAGGGAAAGAAGTCAACATACAGAGCCATAATATTGTATAATTCCCATCTATATGAAATGTCTGGAACACACAAATCTGTAAAGACAGAAAGTAGATCAGTGGTGGTTAAGGGCTGGATAAAGTGACGGATGGGAAGATGATTGTCAGTGGATACAAGGTTTTTTCTTTTGGGGGGGGGGCACTTCTACTGATATTTATTTATTTTCATCCATCTTTATTCTTTGGCCTGTGTGGGCCTCCCATCGCTGTGGCCTTTCTCGTTGCAGAGCACCAGCTCTGGGCGCATGCGCTCCAGAGCGCTGGCTCTGTAGTTGGACACATGGGTCCGGCCACTTCGCGGCACGTGGGATCTTCCCAGGCCAGGGATGGAACCAGCACCCCTTGCACTGCAAGGCAGACTGCTTACCCACTGGACCACCAGGGAAGCCCCCAAGCTTTTTCTTGAGTGACAGAAGTGTTCTCAAACAAGAGTGCTGGGATGGCTGCACAATCTTGTGAATCTACTACAGCCGCTGATCTGTACACTTATTTAAAAGAATGAAGCTTATGTTGTATGAATTATGTGAAAGTGAAAGTCACTCATTCATGTCCGACTCTGCGACCCATGGAAGCATGAAGTTCTCCAGGCAAGAATACTGGAGTCTTGAAAACAAGGTAGCCTTCCCTTCTCCAGGCGATCTTTACAACCCAGGGATCGAACCCAGGTCTCCCACATTGCAGGCAGATTCTTTACCGGCTGAGCTATCAGAAAAGCCCCTATATGAATTATACCTCAATAAAAAAGTTAATAGAGCAAAACCCCAACAAGTTGTTGAAGAGTTCCTCCTCTGGGATGCCATGCGTATGTATAATAGAGAGACTGGGATCAAGCAGGAGGACATATAGAGGGTTAAATGAGCTTGTATCATTCTACTCAACAACCTGGGCAATGGGTTGATGGGTGTATTGCTTCATATTTATTCAATTTAAAAAAACATTAAAAGAGCACTATCTCTTTTTCTTATTTTTTAAACCACAGCCAACATAAAAATTGGATCTGAATTTATTTTTTAATTGGTGGACAATTGCTTTACAATATTTTGTTATTGTTTGCCCTGCGTCAACATGAATTAGCCATAGGTATACACATGTCCCCTCCCTCTTGAAGTTCCCTCTTGCCTCCCACCCCGTTTCACCCTTCTATGTTGTCACAGGGCACTGGGTTTGAGCTCCCTGTGTCATACTACAAATTCCCACTGTTTATCTATTTTACATATGGCAAAGTATACATTTCAATGCTTCACTCCCAATTTGTCCCACCATCAACAGATGGAATGGATCAAGAAGCTGTGATACATATTTACAATGAAATATTACTCAGCCATAAAAAGGAACACGTTTGAGTCAGTTCTAATGAAGTGGATGAATCTAGAGTCTATTATACAGAGTGAAGTAAAAAAACAAAAAAAGAAAAACAAATATCATGTATTAACACATATATATGGAATCTAGAAGGATGGTACTGAGGAACCTATTTGCAGGACAGCAATGGAGATGCAGGGGCTTCCCCTGTGGCTCAGCGGTAAAAGAATCCACCCGCAATGCGGGAGATGTGGTTGGATCCTGGGCAGGGAAGATCCCCTGGGGAATGAAATGGCAACCCACTCCATATTCTTACCTGGCAAATCCCATGGGCAAAAGAACCTGGTACGTCCATGGGGTCACAAAGAGTTGGACACACCTTAGTGACCAAACGACAACAACAAAACAACAATGGAGATGTAGTCCTAGAGAACAGACTTGTGGATCTGAATTTAAATGACCATAAGCTGGAAGTCAACCTTAACTAAGCACTCACAGTGTGGAAAACACCATTAAAAAATAAAAGAAGAAAGAAAAAGAGGCAGAGTTTTTTAAAAAGAGGCATGACAATCACAATCCTCTGAGGAGCTTATAATCTAAAGCATGAGTGACCACCAGCTTCAGAAAGCCAAAAAAATAGCTTCCTCCTGGAGTAACTTCAGCAAGGGTTTTGTCATTCCCAGCACTGGCTATAATTAAAGAATCAATCCCATACCATTTCATACCTAACAATGTCATACAATTAAAATATCAATACTTTCAGGGCTTCTCTGGTGGTCCAGTGGGTAAGGAGTCCACCTTGCAGTGCAAGGGGCACCAGTTCAATCCCTGGCCTGGAAAGATCCCATATGCTGCAGAGTGGCTGGACTGGTGTGTCCAATTGCGAGTCAGCGCTCTGGAGAGAATGTGCCCAGAGTCGGTGCTCTGCAACAGGAGAGGCCACTGCGATGGGAGGCCCATGCAGACCAAAGAGTTGAGATGGACGAAAATAAATAAATGAAGGATCAATAAAAGAGGCCAAAATTAGAAAAAGAAAAATCAATACTTTCAGAGCTTCAAATTACTATTCTGAAACGTTTTCATCTCCCTTTTATGGCTCGGTGGGTAAAGAATCTGCATGCAATGCAGAAGACGCTAGAGCTGGGGGTTCGACCCCTGGGCTGGGAAAAACCCCTGGAGAAGGAAATGGCACCCCACTCCAGTATTCTTGCCTGGAGAATCCCATGGACAGAGGAGCCTGGTGGGATACAGTCCATAGGGTAACAAAGAGTTGGACACAGTGGAGCAACTAACAAACAAAGAATCAGAGCACGTGGAATTGTAAAGAACTTGTTTCTGAGACTTGTTTTTCACTTGAAGTGAAATGTGTTTTTAAAGTCCTGACTTAAATGATGTCTTTAGATTATCGCACATTCTTATTTAGACTCTATGAGCTTCTTTTTTTTTTTTTTAAAGATTTACTTATTTATTTATTTAGGGCGGGGGACAGGTTGGGGAGGGAGAGGAGCGGGCAGGCCACTTCTACTGGTCTTTCATTTATCTATTTTCATCCGTCTTTGTTCTTTGGCTCCTGTGGGCCTCCCATTGCGGTGGCCTCTGTCGTCGCAGAGCGCTGGCTCTGGGCACATGCGCTCCAGAGCTCTGGCTCGGTAATTGAACACATCGGTCCGGCCGCTCCGCGGCACGTGGGATCTTCCCAGGCCAGGGATCGAACTGGCGCCCCTTGCACTGCAAGGTGGTGTCCTTACCCACTGGACCACCAGGGGAAGCCCTCTATTAGCTTCTGAATATTCATATAATGACATCTTGATGTGCTTTTTTCTTTTTATTACTTAGTTAGTTTTATTTTGCTTTTACAGAGTTTTCTTGTTTACAGATATGTATAATCCCAGATCCGTCATAGGCATATCCCTGAGCCCTCCCTGCTGTGCCCTCCTCCCAGTCCCCCCCTCCCACCCTTGACGTGCCTTTTTTACAAGGTACAGTGGAGATAAACAGAGAAGCTTTCTAAAAACAATGAAGGTTTCCTTCAAGATTTATATTGCTGTAAGATTATCGAAAATTGAATCTAGTTTCCAGCTTTACCTAAAATCAGCAAATACAAGTAGTTTCAATACTGTCAGAGCTTCAAATTACTATTCTGAAACGTTTTCATCTCCCTTTTATGGCTCGGTGGGTAAAGAATCTGCATGCAATGCAGAAGACGCTAGAGCTGGGGGTTCGACCCCTGGGCTGGGAAAAACCCCTGGAGAAGGAAATGGCACCCCACTCCAGTATTCTTGCCTGGAGAATCCCATGGACAGAGGAGCCTGGTGGGATACAGTCCATAGGGTAACAAAGAGTTGGACACAGTGGAGCAACTAACAAACAAAGAATCAGAGCACGTGGAATTGTAAAGAACTTGTTTCTGAGACTTGTTTTTCACTTGAAGTGAAATGTGTTTTTAAAGTCCTGACTTAAATGATGTCTTTAGATTATCGCACATTCTTATTTAGACTCTATGAGCTTCTTTTTTTTTTTTTTAAAGATTTACTTATTTATTTATTTAGGGCGGGGGACAGGTTGGGGAGGGAGAGGAGCGGGCAGGCCACTTCTACTGGTCTTTCATTTATCTATTTTCATCCGTCTTTGTTCTTTGGCTCCTGTGGGCCTCCCATTGCGGTGGCCTCTGTCGTCGCAGAGCGCTGGCTCTGGGCACATGCGCTCCAGAGCTCTGGCTCGGTAATTGAACACATCGGTCCGGCCGCTCCGCGGCACGTGGGATCTTCCCAGGCCAGGGATCGAACTGGCGCCCCTTGCACTGCAAGGTGGTGTCCTTACCCACTGGACCACCAGGGGAAGCCCTCTATTAGCTTCTGAATATTCATATAATGACATCTTGATGTGCTTTTTTCTTTTTATTACTTAGTTAGTTTTATTTTGCTTTTACAGAGTTTTCTTGTTTACAGATATGTATAATCCCAGATCCGTCATAGGCATATCCCTGAGCCCTCCCTGCTGTGCCCTCCTCCCAGTCCCCCCCTCCCACCCTTGACGTGCCTTTTTTACAAGGTACAGTGGAGATAAACAGAGAAGCTTTCTAAAAACAATGAAGGTTTCCTTCAAGATTTATATTGCTGTAAGATTATCGAAAATTGAATCTAGTTTCCAGCTTTACCTAAAATCAGCAAATACAAGTAGTTTCAATTTGAACACACTCTTTCCACTAAGGAGGCCAATATTTTTTATTTTATATCACAGTTTCTAGGATATATACTCCAGAAATATATCATTCTAGGAACTAGTTCAGGAACAAGTATCCATTTTAGGATCAACTGTCTAAATTAACGCAAATAACTTGATAATGAGAGTGTCAACTTCTCTTTAGCTGTGGGGAAAGCGATGCTGTTGTTGGAGAAAGCAAATGGAAATTCGTAGTCAAAGAGCCATGCATAGAATCCAGTTCTGCCATTGATTCTGGGTGACTCTGGCAAATCCAAACTGAGCCTCAGTTTTGACATCTGTGAAATGAAGACAATAGGATCTACTTTGAAGGATGATTGCAAAGATAAAAAGAGGTAATTAACAAAGTAGTCCCAGCACACTAGAATGGTCCATAAATGTTGGCCCTCTGTGTTTTCCTTTCTCCTTTGATAAAGCAAAGCCTTGCTAAGTAAATGCCCACACAGACAAATATATAATTTTAATTGAATGTTCATACACTGAAAAAAAAAAAAAAATACTGGCTTCACCACTTACTAAATTTTCTCCTCTGCATGGTAAATTATAATCTTGGTTAAACTGTTTCGCCAAATGTCTCATGAGGACCTTATTTTAAAAAATTAAAACTAATGAGGAAGTAAAGAATAATCTATTCTTAAGCTTATTAATATAATTGAGGGCTTTATCTCTACACCCAAGTGCTTACTGGTTTCTGCAACCAAGGTAAGCAGCTATGACGAGCATTTTAGGATTTGGATGTGACTAAAAAGTCGCTGTGTTGCTGGATGAAGACAGAAAGGCATGCTTATCACATCTGGCACTAAGTTAAGAGGAACAGCTAACACAGTAAATAACAGAAGCATGAACCAAAAACATTTTGTCAAACTTGAAATCAGCAGATGCCATTCATCACATTTACATTTCAAAGTCCTAAGATGATGGTTGTTGACTCTCTCAGGCTGCTTATTTTGTAGATTTCAAACACACTGGATGGAGAGAATTAGCTTTGCCAGGAGATCACCTTGTTCTTCCAGTTTGCTGTAAGGTTACGAAATTGAATCTAGTTTCCAGCTTTACCTAAAATCAGCAAATACAAGTAGTTTCAATTTGAACACACTCTTTCCACTAAGGAGGCCAATATTTTTTATTTTATATCACAGTTTCTAGGATATATACTCCAGAAATATATCATTCTAGGAACTAGTTCAGGAACAAGTATCCATTTTAGGATCAACTGTCTAAATTAACGCAAAATAACTTGATAATGAGAGTGTCAACTTCTCTTTAGCTGTGGGGAAAGCGATGCTGTTGTTGGAGAAAGCAAATGGAAATTCGTAGTCAAAGAGCCATGCATAGAATCCAGTTCTGCCATTGATTCTGGGTGACTCTGGCAAATCCAAACTGAGCCTCAGTTTTGACATCTGTGAAATGAAGACAATAGGATCTACTTTGAAGGATGATTGCAAAGATAAAAAGAGGTAATTAACAAAGTAGTCCCAGCACACTAGAATGGTCCATAAATGTTGGCCCTCTGTGTTTTCCTTTCTCCTTTGATAAAGCAAAGCCTTGCTAAGTAAATGCCCACACAGACAAATATATAATTTTAATTGAATGTTCATACACTGAAAAAAAAAAAAAAATACTGGCTTCACCACTTACTAAATTTTCTCCTCTGCATGGTAAATTATAATCTTGGTTAAACTGTTTCGCCAAATGTCTCATGAGGACCTTATTTTAAAAAATTAAAACTAATGAGGAAGTAAAGAATAATCTATTCTTAAGCTTATTAATATAATTGAGGGCTTTATCTCTACACCCAAGTGCTTACTGGTTTCTGCAACCAAGGTAAGCAGCGATGACCTATATTTTAGGATTTGGATGTGACTGAAAAGTCGCTGTGCTGTTGGATCAAGACAGAAAGCCATGCTTATCACATCTGGCACTAAGTTAAGAGGAACAGCTAACACAGTAAATAACAGAAGCATGAACCAAAAACATTTTGTCAAACTTGAAATCAGCAGATGCCATTCATCACATTTACATTTCAAAGTCCTAAGATGATGGTTGTTGACTCTCTCAGGCTGCTTATTTTTGTAGATTTCAAACACACTGGATGGAGAGAATTAGCTTTGCCAGGAGATCACCTTGTCAGCAAGCAGTTTGATGCAGCTTCCAAAACTCACAGTGCTATTACTAAAGCATCAACATAGCATAAGGTGCTGAAGTAACAGTTTCCCTATTTTCAGCACTGCTCCTCCAATATCTTGAGCCCAACCTGGCTGACACTCGTTTGGTTTGGTTTTTTTATATATTTATTATTTATTTATTTGGCTGCGCTGGGTCTTAGTCACAGCACGCGGGCTCTTTTCAATTATTTGTGGTATGTGGGACCTAGCTCCCCGATCAGGGATTGAACCTGGGCCCCCCTGCACTGGGAGTGTGGAATCTTAGCCACTGGACTACCAGAGAAGACCCCTGATACGCATGGGTTAAAGAAAAAGCAACAGAATAAGATTTCATGACATGTGAAAATTACATGAAATTCAAATTTCAGGGTCCATAAATTAAATTTTACCAGAATACAGCCACACCCATTCATTTACACACTGTCTCTGCTTGCTTTCATGTCTCAAGATCAGAGTTGAGTTGTTGCAACCTTACAGACTGTTATTCTAAAATATTTCTATCTGGGCTCTTATAGACAAAGTTTGCTGACCCTTGCTCTAGAGCACCACATTCAATATTTTTGAGAGGGCAATAACAGAGGAGGTTCACAGACTGGGCAGGGAGACTGTGTATATAGATATGTGTGTGTATGTATGATCCCTGGAGGTGGGCATGGCAACCCACTCTAGCAAGAGCCTGGAGAACCCCATGGACAGAGGCACCTGGCAGACTATAGTCCATAGGGTCACAAACAGTCAGACACGACCAATGTGACTTGCTTGGCACAGCACATGTATTGATATATGTATACGTCAATGGTATAGTAAAAAGAGGTCTATTTAAATAAAGAGCACATCAGCTATAAAAAGAACCAGATTTTTAAAAAGAAGGGTTATTTTTAAGAGGAGGGTTCCAATTACACAAAATAAGAAGGGACATCCATAGCTAAATAAAATGAGCTGAAATCCTGCTATGTGTTACTACAGGAAATCAGCTTGGTGCTGCTTGAAAAGGGGTAATGGTCTATATATAAAACAGGAAAGGGGAAGAAGGTGGTAGGACAAAAAAAAAACAAAAACAGAATGTGCTTAAATACAAAATGCAGTAAAGAGCACATTTGCCTGATTTACTTCCACTGGACTTCATAAAGCAGTTTTACAAACAACATCACAAAGCAGAGCCACCTGTTAAGCTGTTATTTTGGCCCATCTATTTTCAATGGCAATCTTGACACCCAAGCAAGAGAGCCACCACCATAGCAACATAAACATCACGATGTTGGAGAATAAAAATTTAGGAAGCAATTTATAGCGTCTGCAGGGCTGGAAATAAACTAATCCTTAAGCGTTTGTTACTATGACATAACATTCCCAACAGGACAAACTTGGATCCCATGGACATCTCAGGACTCCTTCCCATGGGTCATTTGGAAAGTACAGACTCCAAAAGTGAGTATCATACTGGATGGACTTCTAAACCAAGCATTTAAAGGTGGAGACTGTTCCTTCATGCACACATCAGGGAATGCATGACTATCAGCTATTCTAATAGCAATCACACATGAACAGTTATAACTCTCCCTCACATTTGCCAAGTGGGCTTGTACGTCAAGTGATCAGGCAAATGTAGACAGGTATGGGAATAAGACTGGGTGTCTCTGGTGGCTCAGATGGTAAAGAATCTGCCTATAATGCAGGAGACCCAGGTTCAATCCCTGGGTTGGGAAGTTCCTCTGGAGAAGGAAATGGCAACCGACTCCAGTATTCTTGCCTAGAGACTTCCGTGGACTGAGGAGCCTGGTGGGCTACCGTCCATGGGTCGCAAAGAGTCGGACACAATTGGGCAACTAACACTTTCACTTCACTTTTTGGGAATACTACTCAGTCATAAAAAAGAACAAAATTTTGCCATTTGCAGCAATATGGATGGACTTGGAGGGCATTATACTAAGTGAAATCAGTCAGAGAAAGACAAATGCTGTATGATATTATTTATATGTGAAATCTATAAAATACAACAAACTAGTGAATATAAGAAAAAAAAGAAGCAGACCCACAGATACAAAGAACAAGCTAGTGGTTACCAGTGGGGAGAGGAAAGTGGGGAGGGGCAGTATAGGGGTGAGGAAGTGGGAGGTACAAACTATTGGGTATAAGATAGGCTGAGAGATGTACTGTACAACATGGGGAATATAGCCAACATTTTGCAATAATTATAACCTTTAAAATTGTATGAGAAATTAAAAACTAAATTAGGGCTTCCCTGGTGGTCCAAGGGGTAAAGAGTCCGCCTTGTGGTGCAAGGGGCATGGGTTCAATGCCTGGCCGGGGAAGATCCCACATGCTGCGGAGCGGCTGGGCCGGTGTGTCCGGTTGAAAAAATAATAATAACAATTAAATTAAAAAAGAGGGGTATTGAAGGCTTCCCTCGTGGCTCAGTGGTAAAGAATCCACCTACCAATGCAGGGAACATGGTTTTGATCCCCGATGCACGAGGATCCCATACATCATGCAGCAACCAAGTCTGTGTGCCACAACTGTCGAGCCTGTGCTCTAGAGCCTGAGAACAGCAACTACTGAGCCCACGTGCTGCAGCTACTGAGGCTGAAGCACCCCAGAGTCCACACTCTACAACAAGAGAAGCCACCACAATAAGAAGCTTACATACCACTAGAGAGGAGACCCTACTTGCCACAATGAGAGAAAAGCCTGTGCAGCAACAAAGACTTGGCACAACCAAGAATAAGTAAATAAACTTAAAAAAAGAGAAAAAAAGATCTTGACTCTGCTACCACTGACAGAGTGACAGTGGATGGTTTATTTAAAACAAAAAAAAAAAGAGGAGGAGTAGCCTGGACGGGTGGGATGGGGGGATATACATATGACTAATCTGGTATCATACATATCTGTAAACAACAAAACTCTGTAAAAGTAAAAAGCAAAATAAAATTAAAAAAAAAAAGAGAACTATTGAAAGTTGAGGAAACTAAGACACGAGAAAATCCAGTCTTCTTAAATCAATTCATGACAATCAAACAGCAAGGCTTTAACTATACCATGTATCACACCACCAAGCCATTTTGTTTGACAATATGGTCTACTAACAAGTACAACAAACTATTTTTGAATAAAAAAAGAAAAAAAAAAGCAGACCCACAGATACAAAGAACAAGCTAGTGGTTACCAGTGGGGAGAGGAAAGTGGGAGGGGCAGTATAGGGGTGAGGAAGTGGGAGGTACAAACTATTGGGTATAAGATAGGCTGAGAGATGTACTGTACAACATGGGGAATATAGCCAACATTTTGCAATAATTATAACCTTTAAAATTGTATGAGAAATTAAAAACTAAATTAGGGCTTCCCTGGTGGTCCAAGGGGTAAAGAGTCCGCCTTGTGGTGCAAGGGGCATGGGTTCAATGCCTGGCCGGGGAAGATCCCACATGCTGCGGAGCGGCTGGGCCGGTGTGTCCGGTTGAAAAAATAATAATAACAATTAAATTAAAAAAGAGGGGTATTGAAGGCTTCCCTCGTGGCTCAGTGGTAAAGAATCCACCTACCAATGCAGGGAACATGGTTTTGATCCCCGATGCACGAGGATCCCATACATCATGCAGCAACCAAGTCTGTGTGCCACAACTGTCGAGCCTGTGCTCTAGAGCCTGAGAACAGCAACTACTGAGCCCACGTGCTGCAGCTACTGAGGCTGAAGCACCCCAGAGTCCACACTCTACAACAAGAGAAGCCACCACAATAAGAAGCTTACATACCACTAGAGAGGAGACCCTACTTGCCACAATGAGAGAAAAGCCTGTGCAGCAACAAAGACTTGGCACAACCAAGAATAAGTAAATAAACTTAAAAAAAGAGAAAAAAAGATCTTGACTCTGCTACCACTGACAGAGTGACAGTGGATGGTTTATTTAAAACAAAAAAAAAAAAAGAGGAGGAGTAGCCTGGACGGGTGGGATGGGGGGATATACATATGACTAATCTGGTATCATACATATCTGTAAACAACAAAACTCTGTAAAAGTAAAAAGCAAAATAAAATTAAAAAAAAAAAGAGAACTATTGAAAGTTGAGGAAACTAAGACACGAGAAAATCCAGTCTTCTTAAATCAATTCATGACAATCAAACAGCAAGGCTTTAACTATACCATGTATCACACCACCCGAAGCCAGAAACCCCAACTTAGGGTAATACAGGTGCTTTGGTTTTAGAAGATAAATGCAAAGAAAAGGGGAGCAGACAATAAAAGAAAAACCATGTTTGAAAGGGATGCAGCCTCTTTTTAGTGATGATACTCCTCGTGAAAGGTGGGGCAATTACCAGGACTTAAAACATGAACTCTGTAAGGTGTGGCTTAGCTGCCATTCAGAAAGATCCAGCCAAAGGGAGAGAAAGCTGATCTTCCAGTTTGAAGATGATACACACCCGAAAGGCGTGTCAGGGGCACAGGGTGACTGGCAAAATCCACCTCCATTAGAGTGAACAGGTTCTACCCCAGCCTGGAGATCTGAGAAGACATCCAGGGTGGGTGCTGAGGCCAGTGGTCAGAAACACTGGCCTGGCTTCCATCCTGGAACCACAATCCATTAGCCCTGGTCACCACTCCTAACTGCTTCTTTTCTTCTTTGCTCTTAAGCATTCTCAAAGACAGATGCCTGCAAGGCCCACGGGCAGTTCCTTCTCCAGATCCACAGAAGAGACTGTCCAGAGGCCAGAACGACACTCGATGTAGCCGTTCTGCAGATGAAAAATAGATGGCTTTAGGATGAAGCTTCTGTGATGCCAGGGATTTCGCTGCTTTTGATTTAAGAACCATTCCTGAACCCCTTTGAAAAATAAGATGGTTTCTGACAGACATAACCAACAACAAAAAAAAAATCTGCAAAAGAAGCTCAAGCAGAAGGCTGAACACTATGTAAATAATGGCTAATTTTAAATATACTTGACCTTTTTGGAAGCATGTTTCTCGAAAAGGCTTAAGGGGATTATTCCATTTGGTCAACTAATAGCCTAATTATTATTTTTTAAGAAAACAACAACCAAACTTCTTTTCAGCCAATCTTGGCAAGAAATCTCTAAGAACACCCATCTCCAGGCCCCTGAGTCATACTGCTGAAAAACATAATTACACCCAGCTGCATCCAAGTTTCCATCAGACACGGTCCAAAGGAGGTGAACTATTGAATCGTGAATCTAAAGGTTTTTCATTTTGGGCAAGTTTTCCATCACTTTAACTATACCATGTATCACACCACCCGAAGCCAGAAACCCCAACTTAGGGTAATACAGGTGCTTTGGTTTTAGAAGATAAATGCAAAGAAAAGGGGAGCAGACAATAAAAGAAAAACCATGTTTGAAAGGGATGCAGCCTCTTTTTAGTGATGATACTCCTCGTGAAAGGTGGGGCAATTACCAGGACTTAAAACATGAACTCTGTAAGGTGTGGCTTAGCTGCCATTCAGAAAGATCCAGCCAAAGGGAGAGAAAGCTGATCTTCCAGTTTGAAGATGATACACACCCGAAAGGCGTGTCAGGGGCACAGGGTGACTGGCAAAATCCACCTCCATTAGAGTGAACAGGTTCTACCCCAGCCTGGAGATCTGAGAAGACATCCAGGGTGGGTGCTGAGGCCAGTGGTCAGAAACACTGGCCTGGCTTCCATCCTGGAACCACAATCCATTAGCCCTGGTCACCACTCCTAACTGCTTCTTTTCTTCTTTGCTCTTAAGCATTCTCAAAGACAGATGCCTGCAAGGCCCACGGGCAGTTCCTTCTCCAGATCCACAGAAGAGACTGTCCAGAGGCCAGAACGACACTCGATGTAGCCGTTCTGCAGATGAAAAATAGATGGCTTTAGGATGAAGCTTCTGTGATGCCAGGGATTTCGCTGCTTTTGATTTAAGAACCATTCCTGAACCCCTTTGAAAAATAAGATGGTTTCTGACAGACATAACCAACAACAAAAAAAAAATCTGCAAAAGAAGCTCAAGCAGAAGGCTGAACACTATGTAAATAATGGCTAATTTTAAATATACTTGACCTTTTTGGAAGCATGTTTCTCGAAAAGGCTTAAGGGGATTATTCCATTTGGTCAACTAATAGCCTAATTATTATTTTTTAAGAAAACAACAACCAAACTTCTTTTCAGCCAATCTTGGCAAGAAATCTCTAAGAACACCCATCTCCGCAGGCCCCTAAGTCATACTGCTGAAAAACATAATTACACCCAGCTGCATCCAAGTTTCCATCAGACACGGTCCAAAGGAGGTGAACTATTGAATCGTGAATCTAAAGGTTTTTCATTTTGGGCACGATGCCTTTTTATAAACAGGAAAAACATAACATCAAACAAAAAGGAGTGTTCATCATAGCCTTCAATAGTCCAGGATTTGGGTCTCCAGTGTATACAGTACAGTCTGTACCCCAATGATTAAATACAATTCTAGTTACCAAACTCTTTGCACTTGGAGGGGAAGGTGAATTAAATAACTCTATTTCATACCTTTAAACCTGTCTTGTTGAACAAAAGTACTGTCTATTTTCACAGTACTTTTCAGGTATTGAGAAAACCACTTTTACCCCCATGTCACTTTTTTTTTTTTCCCATGTCACTTTTAAGAAGGCTGAAATACTCCAGAATGATGACAAATGTTAGGCGACATGGATGGCTTTGTCTTTTCATTGGCTCCATTATTATCATCATCATCATTTCAGATCAAGGTAACCTCAACACAGTGTTCCTAAGGCAGGCCCATGTCCCCAGGGTACACACCATAGGGAACGCAGACATTTCAGATGACATGCCTAGGAGCTCAAGCACTAACTTTTCAGTGATCACCCCTGTGCTCCGAACGACCTGTCCACACAAGCAGGTGATTACAAGTCTTGTTTTCTCAGGCATCTATTGTATTGTCGTTCTCCTTGGTTAAACTGCTCATTACTACATTAACAAGAGTGCTGTGTTCTGGGTTCTCAGTGCATGAGAGATGAAACAGACATTGTACGGTGTCCCAGCACACTGGAAAGCTCTCAGACGGAAGACCAAAATTTTTATTAAAAAAATTTTTGTTTTTAAATTTGTTGGCCACACCTCATAGAAAGTAGGGTCTTAGTTACCTAGCCGGGGATTGAACCCTCACACATGGCAGTTGAAGTGTGGAATCCTAACCACAGGATTACCAGGGAAGTCCCAGTGTCCCACTACTTTCTTGGACAGTGCATGACACAAACTGTTTCTTGAGAGTAGCAGGACTGGAATCCTCTTAAATCTAATGAAATCCAGGTTGTTGGCTAGTGAGTTGAAAGCCCTACCTATGAAAATGTTCTACCTAGGACTGAGACTTAAACCCAGGGCCCAGACCTGATCAAACCCTGCCTGGGACTTGAACCCACGTGGCTGAGACTCAACCCTGGCCAGAACCCTGCCTGGGACTTGAACTCACGTGGCTGAGGTTTAACCCCAGTCAAAACCCTTCCTGAGGCTTGAACCCACGTGGCGGGGCCTCAGACCTGATCAAACCCTACTTGGGACTTAAACTCATGTGGCTAGGACTCAGTTCAGCCAAACCCCAGTCTGGAACTTGAACCCACGTAGTCAGGACTCAATCCTGGCCAAAAACCCTGTCTGGGACTTGAACCCATGTGGCTGGGACTTACTCTAGCCAAAACCCTAGTATCGAGCAATCTTTGAATTAAAATCACTCACGCAACATCTGGACCCACTGAAGTTCAGATTATTTTTGTCTCAATGCAGAAGGAATTCAGCGAGAGGCAGAGTGATAGGCAAGAAGAGGATCTATTAAGATAGGACGTTTGTTAAGAGGTGCAAGCGGGCAGGCAGGAAAGCTCTGCTCCCCACGATTGGGTGGGCAGCAATATATATATAGGAGGGTAGAAGACTAGACTGCCTTCTTCGAGTAAACGTAGATGCAGACATAAGGCATACATCATTAGCTCCTTCTTCCCTAGCTCTTCTTTCATTAGCTGTTTATACTTAGTCAAGCCTGCTTTATTGAATAAGGAGCAGTTTTCTTGAGTTATCGTGAACTTACTGGCCTCCCAGCTTTTCTTAGGTTTTACCTTTCTACCTACAGTCCCCAACTAGGACTTTACAACTACCTAACTATTCTATTCTGTCCCTATCACCTACAGATATCACTAAGGGGATTGACAACAATGAAAATATTACAGTTATTTTTTTTTAATTTTGGCCACTTTTATTGGTCTTTCACTTATTTATTTTCATCCATCTTTGTGCTTTGGCCTGTGTGGGCCTCCCATTACAGTGGCCTCCCTCGTGCAGAGCACCGGCTCTGGGTGCATGTGCTCCAGAGTGCTGGCTCATAATTGGACACATCGGTCCAGCTGCTCCACGGCATATGGGATCTTCCCAGGCACTTGCACTGCTAGGCGGACTCTTTACCCACTGGACCACCAGGGAAGCCCACAAAGCTGTCATAATGACAAATTTCTATTCTCCTGAGTTAAACACCAAATTCTTAAAAAAAAAAAAAAAGTTTAACATTTTAACTGTACTTTCTTATTTAGAAAAGTGTCCAATGGATGTCTGTTTCCACCTGGTATAGGAATAAAGTTTTATCATTAGTCAAACCGTCTTTTATTTGAATAAAACACTTGTCAGTGCCAACTCTGTTGGAAATACTTCTAAAATGTGCTAGTACCTTTTCCTTTCTTGGTAAGTACTCCAAACCGAAAAAAAAAAAGAAAAAAAGCACTTTCTCTGTTAAATGACAAGATAGAAGGACTCCTGAATTAAACCCATCAAGCACTTCAGATGTTGCTGCAAAGGTATTGGTCACTAATCGAGTCATTAATGCCACCCCCAATATGGATACGGGTTCATCTTGTCATTTTCCTCCTTTGCAAGATGGCAGAATTCTGAAAAAAATTCTAGGTGGCTTCTGTTAATTCAAGTTTTATTGAATTTGTTTCAGGAAATGATATATGGGTTTAATGATAAAGTAATATAACCAATGCTTTAAAAGAAAGGAAAAAAATAAATGCTGACCAAATTCCCTAGCATGGTGAACTCATAAACAGAGCACAGAAAGGTGGCTGACACAGACTGGGGAGAGGTGGATAGGGAGCTACTGTTTTCAGGTACAGAGCTTCAGTCTTGCAAGATAAAGAGTTCTGAAGATGAATGGCCGTGATGGTTGGCCAACAAGGTGAACGCACTGTAGGCCACCAAACTCTACACTTAAAAATGGTCAAAGAGAAGCTGGGAACCGGGGAGATGGCCGAGACCGACCCCAAGACCGTGCAGGATCTCACCTCGGTGGTGCAGACGCTGCTGCAACAGATGCAAGACAAATTCCAGACCATGTCCGACCAGATCATTGGAAGAATTGACGACATGAGCAGTCGCATTGACGACCTGGAGAAGAACATCGCAGACCTCATGACGCAGGCCGGGGTGGAGGAGCTGGAGGGTGAGAACAAGATCCCTGCCGCACAGAAGAGCTGAAGGTTGCTCGGCTGCACTGGAACCTGGAACACCCTTTCTACATGCCAAGGAGGCGGACCGCTTCTCCCAACTAACAGCTCTGTGTCGACAGGTTCTGTGTTATAAAGGGTGCATTCTTCTTACCACATACTGTAGGGTTAGTGTATGGAGTGACTTCCCGCCCCTGCCCCCCATGTTTCCTGAACGTGGTGACTTCACATCTTAGACCTTGGTCCATTGTGCTATTAAACACTAAAACTTTGGCAGTTCCTGCATACAGTTGTCCCGTTTTTTAGTGTATTTTTGTGAGGTTATTTTTTTTCTGTCATTGCCTTTGTAGTAGTTGCTGTTTGATAAAAGTTGCTGTGTAGTTTTTTTTATTAGACGTAGAGTAGATTCTTGGTTATAATTGGATTTTGTAAAGACGTTTATAGTTAAAGTTCTTTGATTCTCAGAGTGACCGTTGAGTGAACACCAAGTAGTGTGTCGATGATACTTTTCAAGTGGTTAAAAACATTTAAAATTGTATATTTGAAACACCTGGCATTACTCTGTCACCAAAACTCAGAGGGCAACTATGATTTTATTTCTGAGTCCCTGAGGTCAGATGCCCCAGTAGCTTAAGAGTGACCACTGCCACTTCATTGTTAGAGTTTTCACAGAAAATGACAAGAGTCACTCTGTGTGAGGAGGCTTTCAGTAGTTAGAGTCTTGCATGAGATTTGAATACTTCCGTAGGAACCTCCGTCGCCCATTCACAGTAGTTACCATAGGAAATCTGGCAGGATTGGACCACTCAGTTACTCCCATTTTTGAGCTCCTGGCCAGAAGAAACAGAAAAGGAAAACAGACCACCTTAAGAGCCCAGAAGATGTTTGACTAGAAGAGGATAAATAACTTTTAGTAGGCTTGAGTTTTTAAGAAACACTGCTTCTTTGAACTGTTTTTTAACCTGACTTCAAACAAAGTAGTGGCTTAATTGCGGATGATTCTGCTCAGCTGTGCCGGGTCAGGAGTGCCACGCCTGGACGCAGCAGTGACGGGCCGGAGACCCACGTCCCTGTTGCAGCAGATGATTTTGTGTAGAGAAATGGAGGAGATTGAGGAATGAGTGGAGAGGGAAACCCATTGTTAACACAGTATGCCAAAACTGAAGGTTGCTCGTGCACTGGAACCTGGAACACCCTTTCTACATGCCAAGGAGGCGGACCGCTTCTCCCAACTAACAGCTCTGTGTCGACAGGTTCTGTGTTATAAAGGGTGCATTCTTCTTACCACATACTGTAGGGTTAGTGTATGGAGTGACTTCCCGCCCCTGCCCCCCATGTTTCCTGAACGTGGTGACTTCACATCTTAGACCTTGGTCCATTGTGCTATTAAACACTAAAACTTTGGCAGTTCCTGCATACAGTTGTCCCGTTTTTTAGTGTATTTTTGTGAGGTTATTTTTTTTCTGTCATTGCCTTTGTAGTAGTTGCTGTTTGATAAAAGTTGCTGTGTAGTTTTTTTTATTAGACGTAGAGTAGATTCTTGGTTATAATTGGATTTTGTAAAGACGCTTTATAGTTAAAGTTCTTTGATTCTCAGAGTGACCGTTGAGTGAACACCAAGTAGTGTGTCGATGATACTTTTCAAGTGGTTAAAAACATTTAAAATTGTATATTTGAAACACCTGGCATTACTCTGTCACCAAAACTCAGAGGGCAACTATGATTTTATTTCTGAGTCCCTGAGGTCAGATGCCCCAGTAGCTTAAGAGTGACCACTGCCACTTCATTGTTAGAGTTTTCACAGAAAATGACAAGAGTCACTCTGTGTGAGGAGGCTTTCAGTAGTTAGAGTCTTGCATGAGATTTGAATACTTCCGTAGGAACCTCCGTCGCCCATTCACAGTAGTTACCATAGGAAATCTGGCAGGATTGGACCACTCAGTTACTCCCATTTTTGAGCTCCTGGCCAGAAGAAACAGAAAAGGAAAACAGACCACCTTAAGAGCCCAGAAGATGTTTGACTAGAAGAGGATAAATAACTTTTAGTAGGCTTGAGTTTTTAAGAAACACTGCTTCTTTGAACTGTTTTTTAACCTGACTTCAAACAAAGTAGTGGCTTAATTGCGGATGATTCTGCTCAGCTGTGCCGGGTCAGGAGTGCCAAGCCTGGACGCAGCAGTGACGGGCAGGAGACCCACGTCACTGTTGCAGCAGATGATTTTGTGTAGAGAAAATGGAGGAGATTGAGGAATGAGTGGAGAGGGAAACCCATTGTTAACACAGTATGGTTTTTTAAAGTTTCATATGTCACCAGTCTGAAATGTTTGTACTGCTAATATATAATAATATTAAGGAATAATATGTTCTGTTTATAAAATATACTAAGGAATAATGTGTCCTGTTTCTAAAATACTTGGGGAGCGCAAAGGATTCGATTTCTTCTGGAATAAGATGAATTCCTGGCTGTTGGCACCGGACTGCAGGGACTCCCTCACGGAGCCGGTGGCTCACGCCGCGGGGCTGGCCCTGAAAGCCCAGCGCACACTGGGCTCCGGGACTGGGCAGAACCGCGTTCAGGTGCTTCTAAGCCTGGGGATGGCACGTGGGCAGTCAGGCATGAGGAGCTGGCTCCCTTAAGTAACAGAAGTTTTCAGAAGAAACTCCCCTGACCAAAAATACCTGCCATGAATAAAGGTGCCTGAAATCCTAAAAAAAAAAAAAAAAAAAAAAAAAATGGTCAAAGATTGAGCTTCCCTGGTGGCCTAGTGGATAAAGAGTCCGCCTTGCAGTGCAAGGGGCACTAGTTTGATCCCTGGCTTGGGAAGATCCCATGTGTCTTGAAGCAGCTGGACCAGTGTGTCCAATTATGAGCCAGCTCTCTGAAGCGCATTCGCCCAGAGCTGGTGCTCTGCAACGAGATAGGCCACTGCAATGGGAGGCCCACACAGGCCAAAGAATAAAGATAGATGAAAATAAATAAATAAATAAATAAGAGGCCAAAATTAAAAAAAAAAAGAATATACACTTTAAAAAAATAGTCAGGCTTCCCTGGTGGTCCCGTGGGTAAGGACACAGCCTTGCAGTGCAAGGGGCACTGGTTCGATCCCTGGCCTGGGAAGATCCCATGTGTCTTGAAGCAGCTGGACCAGTGTGTCCAATTATGAGCCAGCTCTCTGAAGCGCATTCGCCCAGAGCTGGTGCTCTGCAACGAGATAGGCCACTGCAATGGGAGGCCCACACAGGCCAAAGAATAAAGATAGATGAAAATAAATAAATAAATAAATAAGAGGCCAAAATTAAAAAAAAAAAGAATATACACTTTAAAAAAATAGTCAGGCTTCCCTGGTGGTCCCGTGGGTAAGGACACAGCCTTGCAGTGCAAGGGGCACTGGTTCGATCCCTGGCCTGGGAAGATCCCACATGCCGCGGAGCAGCCGGACCGATGTGTCCAACTACCAAGCCAGCGTTCTGGAGTGCGTGTGCCCAGAGCCAGTGCTCTGCAGCTACAGAGGCCACTGCAATGGGAGACCCTCACAGGCCAAAGAACAAAGAAAATAGATAAATGAAAGACCAATAGAAGTGGCCAAAAAAAAAAAACATAGTCAAAGATGGCAAATTTTATGTACTGTGTGTTATACCATAATTTTTGTTCATACCATAATTAAAAAAATTCTAACCTGAATGTACACATCCAATTAAGTGTGGTCTGCTTCACAGCGTTCACTTATTCCACATTCCATGTTTATTCCACAGTGTTTACACAGAGCTAAGCATCTCTGAATCTCTTCTGTGGAACGTAGGTTTGTTTGCGTTTTTTCATTATTTTGATAATGGAAAATGTCTTTGGAGGACAATTTTTAATTTTGAAAAGGATAGTTCAGAGCCCCATTGTTGAAATAATAATCTTCTCAAGTTAGAAGTTTTATTTGAGCCTACAGGAGGTAGGACTCTATAGGAGCCATATGAATTTGTGCGTGTGGTTTATAAACCGCCTCTGAGACAATGCTGGCAAAGGTGAGACACAAGTGCTCAAGGAAAAGCCATCTCAGCAGGAAGGGCAAGTACACAGTGCTGAACAACACATCATGAATCTTTCTCATACTCTCCGATTTGCTGACCTTCATGTGCAGGGTTTTAAGTGTTCAACGAAATGTGCTGAAAACATGGTGTCTCTTGTGGGTTCCCATTGTTATTCCCAGATACTAATTTTGAGAAACGCACAGGTGCACATCAGCAAACATCTTTGGCTTTGATGCCTATGAAAAGTCAAAGGTTGTCACTGCCATTAAAAGAAATAATTTCTGAAAGCGTAGGGGTGGTTCTCTTTTTAGAGCATGAACCGCAAGTTATTTTCAAAGAGGCATATGATTCATTTATCAAAGTGAAACTGGGGAATGTCATCTGGTTTAATACTTGGGTAAAGTCGATTATTCAACAGGACATAAAACTTATGGGGGCTTCCCTGGTGGCTCGGTGGTGAAGAATCCGCATGCCAATGCAGGAGACATGGGTTTGATCCCCAGTACGGGAAGATCCCACATGCCACAGAGCAGCAAAGCCCATGTGCCACAACTACTGAGCCTGCGGTCTGCAACAAGAGAAGCCACCGCAATGAGAAGCCCACACTCTGTCATGAAGAGTAGCTCTGGCTCACCACAAAAGCCTGCACAGCAAGGAAGACCCAGCACAGCCAAAAATAAATAAATAAAGTTGAAAAAAAAAAAAAAAAAAACCACTTATGGAACACTCTGTGAACTTACCAGGAACAGAAGAGCTATCTTACCCCAATTACTTCCTTTGATAATCCTGAACAAGTCATTTCATCTTTAAGAAATGTGTGTGCGTATTTATTCGGATAGAAATCACCTCTAATTCTTCCAGCTTTGGGATTCGAAAGAAAGCAGAACTGGGAAAGCAAAGCTCCTGGGCTCTGCTGTCTTACCAAGCACTCATGAAGCACATCTGTAAAATGGGATGATAATAGCCAACTCACAAGACCATTATGAGGACTAAATCTCTTGACAAATGTAATTTCTCGCTTTGCCTCCTTTGCATGTGGAATGTAACGGCCAGCAATCAAACCATACAAAACTGAAACTGAATTTGAAAACCTCTTTCTTTCCACACAGAAGGTTGCATTGGATACATTGCTGAGGCACAGAGTGCTATTTAATTACGTCCATAAAAGCAAGATGATTGCCAAGCCATAGTCAGCCAAGACCTTGCAACACAGGGTAACTGCCTAGCTCCGCACTGCTGCGATTAAGAGGTCAGGGCAAGCAACTTTCACAACCTGCCTAAGATACAAAGATGGAGATGGCTCAGATAGGCAAAATGAATAGTGCAACTCTGTGCTTTCCAGGGACTCTCCGGTCTTCCATGATACTTTTCAGGAAGCATGGGCACAATATTCATTAAGAGATCCTGTCGCCATCTCTATATACTGTCTGTATCAGATGGAAACACTCTTGTCAGAGTCAAGAGATAAGTAAAACTTGGCCATTTTAAAAATAGGTAAATATTAATAAATCCCACCATGATGGTTAAAACTAGAAAACATTGGAGAGCCTTGGGTAACTCCAAATTACCCAGCAAATAAGACCCAGTGCATTTGAGAGTTTCAATAACTAATTATGCATGTGTACTAAATTCAGTCATATCCAATTCTTTGTGACTTTGTGGACTGCAGCCCACTAGGCTCCTCTGTCCATGGGATTCTCTAGGCAAAAATACTGGAGTGGGGGCTTCCCCTGGTGGTCCAGTGGGTAAGGACACCGCCTTGCAGTGCAAGGGGCGCCGGTTCGGGCCCTGGCCTGGGAAGATCCCACGTGCTGCAGAGTGGCTGGACCGATGTGTCCAATCACCGAGCCGGAGCTCTGGAGCGCATGCGCCCAGAGTCGGCGCTTTGCAACGACAGACGCCACCGCAATGGGAGGCCCACAGGAGCCAAAGAACAAAGACGGATGAAAACAGACAAATGAAAGACCAATAGAAGTGGTCCGCCCGCTCCCCTTCCTCCCCAACCCGACCCCTGCCCAAAATAAAATAAATAAATAAATCTTTAAAAAAAAAAAAATACTGGAGTGGGTTGCCAGGCTCTCCTCCAGGGGATCTCCCCAACCCAAGGATTGAACCCTCGACTCTTATTACTCGTTTCCTACATTAGCAAGTCGGTTCTTTACCACTGGCACCACCTGGGAAGCCCCAACTTAATTATATTAGCATCCAAGTTCATGGTGACTTCTCTTTCCCCTGTTGGTACATTTTCTTCTGAATAAATACACAGATCAGTTAATTGGGGTGTAAAAATACACACACTAATGCTCAGAAACATCTGGACCTAACCTTAATACAGCAAATATAATCAGACTTAAACTCTGTGTGTGTGTGTGTGTGTGTGTGTGTGTGTGTGTGTGTGTGTGTGTGTGTCTGTGTGTGTGTCTGTGTGTGTGTGTCTGTGTGTGTGTCTGTGTGTGTGTGTCTGTCTGTGTGTCTGTGTGTGTGTGTCTGTGTGTGTGTCTGTGTGTGTGTGTCTGTCTGTGTGTCTGTGTGTGTGTCTGTGTGTGTGTCTGTGTGTGTGTGTGTGTGTGTGTGTGTGTGTGTGTGAGACATGGGCGGAGAGCAGTCTTTGGAGATTAATTGCTTAGATTAGGTGCTTAAACAGCATTATTATAGGTTGTCATCAAATTACATGTGTTTGGCCAATCTTAACTTCTCTAGCTTATTCATTCTGGGAAACAAACAACACCCTTAAGATTGTCAGATTAATTCTAAAGAAGTTAAAGGCTGATGATGTTTTCTCTTTGCTTGAGAACAACAGGAATTCTAGAAGGCTGTGCTTCACCCAAACTTAAAATAAGCAAAAAAACAAACAAAAAAAGATTTTCATAAAATGAATAAAAATCTGATTAAGAATTTATGTGAGCTACTTTGTTTAGATGAATAAGTCAACTTCCACTAAAGCCTAAAAGGGAGTTTTAAGAGCTGGCCCCTTCTGTCATAGTGCTGGGAAACGAGAGAATGACTCACTTGATGTCAAAATCTTGGTGAGCTGATTTTGTGTTTCTCAATCAGCAAACAGCACTGTATAACGTCGCTCAGATCATCAGCCAGGAAGTGGCCGGTGACCCTTGACTCTTTTCTCTATCATGGGTAAAGCCGGTGGCCAAGACAGTGTATCCTGGGCAGAAGGGGGTTCCTTTGAACTCTCTGTCATATTGAGAGACTTGCCCAGCCTAATATGGCATGATTTTTAAATTTCTGACGGAGACTATTAACACACAATTTAAGCACCCAGTTAGCCTATGTTATAATGAAATCCATGTGGAAAATTCAGATCAGTTAATTGGGGTGTAAAAATACACACACTAATGCTCAGAAACATCTGGACCTAACCTTAATACAGCAAATATAATCAGACTTAAACTCTGTGTGTGTGTGTGTGTGTGTGTGTGTCTGTGTGTGTGTGTCTGTCTGTGTGTCTGTGTGTGTGTCTGTGTGTGTGTGTCTGTGTGTGTGTCTGTGTGTGTGTGTCTGTCTGTGTGTCTGTGTGTGTGTGTCTGTGTGTGTGTCTGTGTGTGTGTGTCTGTCTGTGTGTCTGTGTGTGTGTGTCTGTGTCTGTGTGTCTGTGTGTGTGTGTGTGTGTGTGTGTGTGCGTGCGCGCATGTGTGTGAGACATGGGCGGAGAGCAGTCTTTGGAGATTAATTGCTTAGATTAGGTGCTTAAACAGCATTATTATAGGTTGTCATCAAATTACATGTGTTTGGCCAATCTTAACTTCTCTAGCTTATTCATTCTGGGAAACAAACAACACCCTTAAGATTGTCAGATTAATTCTAAAGAAGTTAAAGGCTGATGATGTTTTCTCTTTGCTTGAGAACAACAGGAATTCTAGAAGGCTGTGCTTCACCCAAACTTAAAATAAGCAAAAAAACAAACAAAAAAAGATTTTCATAAAATGAATAAAAATCTGATTAAGAATTTATGTGAGCTACTTTGTTTAGATGAATAAGTCAACTTCCACTAAAGCCTAAAAGGGAGTTTTAAGAGCTGGCCCCTTCTGTCATAGTGCTGGGAAACGAGAGAATGACTCACTTGATGTCAAAATCTTGGTGAGCTGATTTTGTGTTTCTCAATCAGCAAACAGCACTGTATAACGTCGCTCAGATCATCAGCCAGGAAGTGGCCGGTGACCCTTGACTCTTTTCTCTATCATGGGTAAAGCCGGTGGCCAAGACAGTGTATCCTGGGCAGAAGGGGGTTCCTTTGAACTCTCTGTCATATTGAGAGACTTGCCCAGCCTAATATGGCATGATTTTTAAATTTCTGACGGAGACTATTAACACACAATTTAAGCACCCAGTTAGCCTATGTTATAATGAAATCCATGATGGAAAGTTCTTAAGGACATCTGCCAGAGATGAATAAAAGCAGAGGACTCAATTCCCATCTAGAACTATCTCCTCCAGGAGGCAGACTCTAGGATTCAATCTCCCAACACATCATTTCTCACCCAATGTGCAGAGAAAGAAGAGGAATGCACCCGGAGTCACAGCCAGAAAGGTCAACAGGTGCCTACTGTTCCTTCCATTCATGATGGCTGGTGCCAGCCTCTTGTCCCCACTTGGGGGGTTGGGGATCATGAAATCTGTCAATGAATGTCTCTCAGTACCCTAAAGACCTGTTGCTGTTCGAGTCCTGATTAAAATATTTTCCTCTAAGAATCAAATTCTGATCTAAATTGTAGTCATTCTAATCCACATCTGGCAGCTTTTTCTCCATACTGCTGTGGAAGAGAACAGCTTCCTTTGGAAAGCTGTCTAAATTCAGGACAACCAGAGTCACCTTCTTGAGGACAGGGACGATATCGTCTCAGTGTACACACTCGTAATTCAATTTCCATGCTGTTCAGTGTCTCTCTCTCTGAACCTATGTCTGTTCTGCTGGAAAAATCCCTAGATACCTCCTTTAACAACAAGAAAAGCTTTATTGTAGTATATTTTGTGTACAACGCCATGGTTTTTAATATATTTATTATCTACACAGAATTACCATCACCATAGCCTAAGATGACAAGGAGACCTCTCCAATGTTCTTGGGACTGGGAGCGCTAAGAAGGCAGGGATCATGTCTGCCTTGTTTGCTGCCCCATCCCTGGCACCTGGTCTGGCATCTGGCTAAGCGCCTGTCACAGAGGAGGAGTTCAGTAAGTATTTGAGATATGAACATCTTTAGGCTGCCCTACTGCCAGTCTGAATACTCTGAATACTCTCCTTTTGGTCTTAAAGGGGGTAGAGGGCACACTGTGGAGAGGGCCACTTGGCAGGGAATAGCAGGTGCCCTTTAAGAGCTGGCCCCTAACTGATGGCCAGCAAGAAAGAGGGGACTTAGTCCTACAGCCACAAGAAACTGAATTTTGCCAATTATCACATGAACGTGGACGAGCACTCCAAGTTTCAGAAGAAAATGCAACTTGATTCCAACCCTCTGAGATCCTGAGCAGAGAATTCAGTCACACGGACTTCTGGTCCACAAAGACTGTAGAATAATACATAAATGGGTATTGTTTGAAGTCACTAAGTTTGTGAAAATTTGTTGCAACAACAAAGATACTGAGTACACTCCTCCAAGAATTAGCAGGAAGGCAGACAGATGACATTAACTCCCAGGAATGACTAGTAGAGGCATTGTGCCGAAGAATTGATGCTTTCAAACTGTGGTGCTGGAGAAGACTCTTGAGAGTCCCTTGGAAAGCAAAGAGATCAAACCAGTTGATCTTGAAGGAAACCAACCCCAAATACTTTTTGGAAGGACTGATGCTGAAGCTGAAACTCCAATACTTTGGCCACCTGATGTAAACAGCTGACTCTTTGGGAAAGACCCTGATGCTCAGAAAGACTGATGGCAGAAGCAGAAGAGGGGGACAGAGAATGAGATGGTTGGATGACATCACCGATTCAGTGGACATGAACTTGGGCAAACTCCAGGAGGTGGTGAGGGACAGGGAAGCCTGACATGCTGCAGTCCATGGGGTCACAAAGAGTCAGACACGACTTGGTGACTGAACAACAGCAACAAATGGCTTTGGAATTTTTAATAAAACGGAATCTCTAATTTGCAGCATTTCAAGAGGTATAAAGCTGAAGTGAAGAAAAAACTTAAAACAGTGTGAAGGAAAACATCAAGGGTCAGGTTTGCTAAAAGGCTCCTATTTTTCTCAGCTTCTTCCCATCCATGCATGCAGCAAGCACTTGCCGTGGGCCAGTCCTAAGGTTTTAAGTACCAGAATCAACCTACCCAATATGGTAGCCACAAGTCACATACAGGTCTGGAGCACGGCAAAGTGGCTACTGGGGACTGAAATATGCTACAAATGGAAAATACACACCAGATGTCTAAGACTTCATATGAAAGAAAAATGAGTTAGGGATTTCACTGGTGATTCAGTGGCTAAGACTCTGCACTCCCAAACAAGGGGGCCCGGGTTCAATCCCCTTGTCAGGGAACTAGATCCCATCTGCTGCAACTAAAAATCTCACATGCTGCAACAAAGACCAAAGATCTTAAGGGCTGTCACTAAGACCCAACACAGCCAAATAAATACATGAAACAATAAATAAATACTAGAAAAAAAATTTTAGGAAAAACAAGTGAAAAGATCTTGTCAGTATTTTTTAATGTGAATCACATGTTGAAAAGATAGTGATGGAGATGGATGGGAAACAAGTAAACAAATATGTACAGATTAAGATAAATGTCAAAGAAAAAAGATAAATGCTAGGAAGGAAACAAGGGTAATAGTAGAGAAAGATAAGGAAAAACTACTATCTATGAAGTAGTCTGGAAAGACATCTCTGAGGTCAGAGACAGTAAGTCAGAGGTTCAAAGCCACTTATCAACCTGCAAGGCTGCTATAAACTCTCAAGTGTTAATACAGAACAGCAGCAGGGGCTGAGGAGTTGGAGAGGGCTGATAAAGGCTAGAGGTCAGCTGCAGGGCTACCACACTGCTCTATTTCCATTGGGTTCCATGGAAACGGCGCTCCCCAGGAGGTGTGTTCCCCTGAGCTCCTGTTTGTATAAACTGTTTATAAGTTTTGTAAGTTGGAGGGTGGTGTGTGCTCAGTCGCTTGGTTGTGTCCAACTCTTTGTGACCCCCTGGACTGTAGCCGGCCAGGCTCCTCTGTCCATGGGATTACCAGGCAAGAGCACTGGAGTGGGCTGATTTGCAGCATTTCAAGAGGTATAAAGCTGAAGTGAAGAAAAAACTTAAAACAGTGTGAAGGAAAACATCAAGGGTCAGGTTTGCTAAAAGGCTCCTATTTTTCTCAGCTTCTTCCCATCCATGCATGCAGCAAGCACTTGCCGTGGGCCAGTCCTAAGGTTTTAAGTACCAGAATCAACCTACCCAATATGGTAGCCACAAGTCACATACAGGTCTGGAGCACGGCAAAGTGGCTACTGGGGACTGAAATATGCTACAAATGGAAAATACACACCAGATGTCTAAGACTTCATATGAAAGAAAAATGAGTTAGGGATTTCACTGGTGATTCAGTGGCTAAGACTCTGCACTCCCAAACAAGGGGCCTGGGTTCAATCCCTTGTCAGGGAACTAGATCCCATCTGCTGCAACTAAAAATCTCACATGCTGCAACAAAGACCAAAGATCTTAAGGGCTGTCACTAAGACCCAACACAGCCAAATAAATACATGAAACAATAAATAAATACTAGAAAAAAAATTTTAGGAAAAACAAGTGAAAAGATCTTGTCAGTATTTTTTAATGTGAATCACATGTTGAAAAGATAGTGATGGAGATGGATGGGAAACAAGTAAACAAATATGTACAGATTAAGATAAATGTCAAAGAAAAAAGATAAATGCTAGGAAGGAAACAAGGGTAATAGTAGAGAAAGATAAGGAAAAACTACTATCTATGAAGTAGTCTGGAAAGACATCTCTGAGGTCAGAGACAGTAAGTCAGAGGTTCAAAGCCACTTATCAACCTGCAAGGCTGCTATAAACTCTCAAGTGTTAATACAGAACAGCAGCAGGGGCTGAGGAGTTGGAGAGGGCTGATAAAGGCTAGAGGTCAGCTGCAGGGCTACCACACTGCTCTATTTCCATTGGGTTCCATGGAAACGGCGCTCCCCAGGAGGTGTGTTCCCCTGAGCTCCTGTTTGTATAAACTGTTTATAAGTTTTGTAAGTTGGAGGGTGGTGTGTGCTCAGTCGCTTGGTTGTGTCCAACTCTTTGTGACCCCCTGGACTGTAGCCGGCCAGGCTCCTCTGTCCATGGGATTACCAGGCAAGAGCACTGGAGTGGGCTGCCATTTTTTCCTCCAGGGGATCTTGCCTACTCAGGGATGGAACCTGAGTCTCCCAGGGCTCTAGCATTAGCAGGCAGATTCTTTACCACTAAACCATTTGAGTAGCCTAGGTTGGAGGGTGGATGGTATGAAAAACCAACCTTCAAGTATAATTTTTTCAAACTTTACATTTTCCAGATACAAACTGTTTTTCAGTTTTAATAGTGATAGCACACTTGTATTTCATCTGCCGTGTAGCCTACAAAACAATCTCCATTTGGGAATACGGCACAATTCCTGATTTCAAGCATGAGACACGGAGAGCAGACAGTTGGCGGTCTGCAATTCTAAATTCTTTTTTTCGTCTCCCAGTGAGCTGAATTTGCTAAAGATTTGTAAAAACCTTCCTGACTTCCTGCTACAAATCAGCTGGTTTCTGTATCTGTCTTTCTGAACAGAGGCAGAAATGTTAGTTTTCAAAAAAGTTTTCAGAATTACTGGACTATACAGACCTCCAGGCCATAGAAAGCAGGCCATAGCTCAGAGAGGCCAGCCAGGGCACCTGTGCGCTCACTCAGGTGGCTAAAGTAATGAACCTCGACGTACTTTTCCAGGGATCGCTGCCCCTGAAAAACACATTTACTGCCTGTCACTGTGCACACACTTTTGTATTAAATTTTTTTTGTGACTCCTCCACGCTATACACACACACACACCCATACTACACACACACATACCTGTACACACACATTTCCCAGATTGACACTTTAAGGCAAGAAAGAAATCTTAAAGAAGTTAAGTGTTGAAAACAAATAATTTTTAAAAATAAAATTACTTCTAAAAAAGAGTATTCTCCATTCACCTGAAATGAGAGCCTTTCTGAAATGAAGGTGCCTTCCTTTCTCTTTAATATCAATCAGACACAGGGTTTTGAAGTTGATTTTTAAGAGCCTTAGGAACTCACCCCATGCCTTTGTAATGAAAAGCAAAAGTTAATTACTACCCACTTTTAAATAGGGTTTTGTTAACAAGCCATTTGTGACCCTGGACTGTAGCCGGCCAGGCTCCTCTGTCCATGGGATTACCAGGCAAGAGCACTGGAGTGGGCTGCCATTTTTTCCTCCAGGGGATCTTGCCTACTCAGGGATGGAACCTGAGTCTCCCAGGGCTCTAGCATTAGCAGGCAGATTCTTTACCACTAAACCATTTGAGTAGCCTAGGTTGGAGGGTGGATGGTATGAAAAACCAACCTTCAAGTATAATTTTTTCAAACTTTACATTTTCCAGATACAAACTGTTTTTCAGTTTTAATAGTGATAGCACACTTGTATTTCATCTGCCGTGTAGCCTACAAAACAATCTCCATTTGGGAATACGGCACAATTCCTGATTTCAAGCATGAGACACGGAGAGCAGACAGTTGGCGGTCTGCAATTCTAAATTCTTTTTTTCGTCTCCCAGTGAGCTGAATTTGCTAAAGATTTGTAAAAACCTTCCTGACTTCCTGCTACAAATCAGCTGGTTTCTGTATCTGTCTTTCTGAACAGAGGCAGAAATGTTAGTTTTCAAAAAAGTTTTCAGAATTACTGGACTATACAGACCTCCAGGCCATAGAAAGCAGGCCATAGCTCAGAGAGGCCAGCCAGGGCACCTGTGCGCTCACTCAGGTGGCTAAAGTAATGAACCTCGACGTACTTTTCCAGGGATCGCTGCCCCTGAAAAACACATTTACTGCCTGTCACTGTGCACACACTTTTGTATTAAATTTTTTTTGTGACTCCTCCACGCTATACACACACACACACCCATACTACACACACACATACCTGTACACACACATTTCCCAGATTGACACTTTAAGGCAAGAAAGAAATCTTAAAGAAGTTAAGTGTTGAAAACAAATAATTTTTAAAAATAAAATTACTTCTAAAAAAGAGTATTCTCCATTCACCTGAAATGAGAGCCTTTCTGAAATGAAGGTGCCTTCCTTTCTCTTTAATATCAATCAGACACAGGGTTTTGAAGTTGATTTTTAAGAGCCTTAGGAACTCACCCCATGCCTTTGTAATGAAAAGCAAAAGTTAATTACTACCCACTTTTAAATAGGGTTTTGTTAACAAGAGTGTGCTTTTTCCCCAAGGCCCAGAATCTGTTCCATGGGACAGGCATTCACACTTAAATCACATGGAAAACGCAGTATCCTTTCTCTGTAAAGTCACTTTCACTGACGGGCCAGGAAGACAGCATCTGCTTCTGTCGTCTGTTCCATTAGTGGTGAAAGGTTTGCTCTGTTCCATTAATCCGCCCTCCCCCACTTCCTAGGTGCCCCTTATGACCAAGAAGGAAGCTTTAGGAGACAGGTGGACAGCCATAGTAGCTCAGATGGTAACAAATCTGCCTGCAGTGCAGGAGACAGGGGTTCAATCCCCGTGTCAGGAAGATTGTCTGGAGAAGGAAATGGCTACCCACTCCAGTATTCTTGCCTGGAGAATCCCACAGACAGAGGAGCCTGGTGGGCTACAGTCCACAGACTGCAAAGAGTTGGACATATGCACAGGCAGCCTTGAGCAACACAGTTCTCGAACTGTGAAACAGGCAGAGGAAGCTACCGGAATCGCCCAGAAATCACTTGTGACTCTGGCCTTGATCCCTCACAAAGAAGCTAACGGGGGAAAAAAGTCAAAACAGTGATCATTCTTTAAAAAAAAAAAAATTCCAAAATCATGTTTATGAGGAGCCCTGGAGAAGGTCTATGAGATTAACCCAGGGATTCTTTCTCCTTTACATTCAAGGGCATCACTCTGTAAAGAAGACAGAGTGTTGATGAAAATATCAAACTTGAAACCTCTTACCCTAGGGGCAGAATGCATTTTACAAAAATCCTTTAAAACAGAGCATAGAGGAGCACTGCTGGGCACTTTGGCATCTTCATTTATGTCATCCCAGAGACAACACCACCCAATCCCTAATCTGTTCTCAGAAATGTGCGCAAGAAAATTCTCCAGGGACTTGGGGGAGCCTGGATAAAGTGAACTGGCTCCCTGCCAGGACAAAGAACAAAATGATATTCTGTCAAAAAATATGGGTGATTTTTTTTCTCTTTCTCATTTTTCTTTCTTGGAGGGTTGTTGTTACTCATTGGCTAAGTCGTGTCCCACTCTTTGCGACCCCATGGACTGGAGCACGCCAGGCTTCCTTGTCCTTCACTATCTCCCAGAATTTGCTCAAACTCATGGAGGGGAGTGTTTCTACTTTTCATTGTGCATCAAATCCCTAAAGATCACAAATAAATCCCAGACATTAATGTTGATGCAGTCAGAACAGGAAGTGTTAAATACCAAAGCAAGGAACAAAATTGAAAAGATTCCCGCCTTACATCTTATTGGGCTGGGCTTAACTCTTGGAAGATGCTTATCTTACTCACAAGAATCTTTCAGGGAGGAGTGATCAGACTGTGCTTCCTGGAGTCCTGAAGATGCAGTCTGGGGTCCGTGTCAGATGCTAGGACCAGTGGTAGCACCAAGGAGCAGCTTGGGAGGGAAGGCCTTGAACTCCACCATAACCCCCATCAAATCACACATCCAAAAAAAGAAAAAATCTAAGGAAAGCCGGTGGGCTTATTATACAAAAGCAGCCTCAAAGAGAGGCCCTGGACCCCTTTCCAGGCAGCTGGCAACCCCTAAAATTCCCCTGAGACAAGGTCAGAGTTTCCAACTCAACTTCCAGCGACAGACTGATCTGTGCATCCAGCTTAGGGATACTTCCTTCCAACCAGGAATCCCAGAGGGGGAAGAAGTGGGAGAATCCCTGACCTGCAACCGAAAGCGCTTTGCTCCGGGTTCTGGCCTAGACCCTGACCTGGGCTATGAGATGGGGAACAATCTGTAGCTTCGAGAGGCTCTTGTCTTTTCCTCCACAAAATGAAATTCTCCACCGTCTCCCATAGCCCTTCCAAGTCTAACATTCTAGAATCTCACCAAATGTTTCAAATAAAGACAAAGACAACTGTCTCTTTAGAGGCAACTATTGGCCCCTAGGGACCTCTGCTGTTTAGAACTTTCCAACGAGCTTATATTTAGTTCAGAGACAAAAACACTGAAGATAAATGAGGAGGATATTCCAATGAAGTGCACTTTTTTTTTTTAATTAAAATGAATCGATGGAATATTACTTCTCATAATTATTTACTTTGAATATAAATGTCTGAAAAACGAAAGACCGGCACTTTGATCTAGACTGTAATTCAGCTTTACTTGCTTGATCTGTTCTTCTTTCCTGGAACTAGGGAACATCTTAGGAGCTAAAATAAGGTGACAGAAATAGTAGAAACCAGTACTCTCTATGCCAATTCAAAAGGCCTTTGATCTTTCATTTAGTTAACAATGGTGACTCTGTTTTCAAGAAATTTTTGTCTTCTTTTTTGCCAGATTAAATACGAGTAATAGACAAAGAGCTGAGTTAAGGAGAAACAAATACTAATGGTTTTTACCATGGCTCTGGTTTGGACTTACCTGTTAACTACTTTTGTGGCCGGGCACACGTTACCTAGCCTCTCCGACTCCAGATTCAGTCATCTGTAAAATGTGGGTAACACTCCAGTCCCCCCTGTGCTCCGTTCTACCAGGAGTTAAATGAGATAAGGCCAAGGGGAAAAGAATGGGCATCCGGTACTGGTTCTTTTGGTGACTCTCCAAAACGGTGACATTTGCCTCATTTTTCCAAGTCTGGACTTTGCTACTAATTAACTGTGGTGGTGAGAACAAAGTCCTACAAGTTTCACATAGGCTGAATCAGGCCCATAGCAAATCAAAAGCTGTACCAAGGGCCTTCCCTGGCAGTCCAGTGGTTAAGATTCCCCCTTCCAATGTAGGGGGTGCAGGTTTCATCCCTGGTCAGGGAATTAAGGTTCCATGACATGTGGGATGTGGCCAAAAGTTAAAAAAATAAAATAAAATAAGCCAAAGAGTTATAGCAAAGGTGAGGCTTCCAAAAGTCTATTAAGTTGATGGCAATTGTCTTCATCTTCTTTTTTTAAATTCTGGCCTCTTGTATTGATTTTTTATTTATTTTTCATCCATCTTTATCCTTTGGCCTGTGTGGGCCTCCCATTGAGGTGGCCTCTCTTGTTGCAGAGCACCAGCTCTGGGTGCATGCACTCCAGAGCGCTGGCTCGTAATTGGACACACTGGTCCAGCCTCTCCATGGCACATGAGATCTTCCCAGGCCAGGGATCCAACCGGTGCCCCTTGCACTGTAAGGCAGACTCTTTACCCACTGGACCACCAGGGAAGCCCCTTCTCTCTCTCTCTCTTTTTTTTTTAGATTTATTTGTTTAATTTTTGGATGCACTAGGTCTTTGTTGCTTTCTCTAGCTGCAGCGAGTGGGCTCAGTCTTCGTTGAGACATATAGGCTTCTCATTGCGGTGGCTTCTCCCGATGCAGCACACGAGCTCTGAGTGTTCAGGCTTCAGTGGTTTCAGCTCTTGGGCTCTAGAGTGCTGACTCAGTAGCTGATAGCTGTGGCACACGGCTTAGCTGCTCCGCAGCATGTGGGATCTTCCTAGATTAGGGATCCAACCCGTGTCCCCTGCATTGGCAGGTGGAGTCCTCACCACTGGACCACCAGGGAAGTGCCAACAACTGCCTTCTTTGAAGGCACATCAGTTGCTTCCCAGTTTTCAACGTCAAGGTTAGGAAAACAGAGTGCTAAGGTGAATGGTGGAGATTGTGGGGTTCACCACGAATCAGACCCTAGGGGTCTAACCTCTGGTAAGCTGGGCTCGGTGCCCTTGTGGCATCATCTGACTTGGTTAACCTGAATCCTCCCATTTTGAACACTCTCTTAATCGAAATTGCCCCCCCTGCTTCTCTAACAGAGAAGAAAACTTCTTTGGAATATGACCTTACAGATACTGAACCATGCTTCAGTCTGAATACAATAATTAAGTTATAACTATACATTATGTTACAGGCTGAGTCTCATTTCCTTTGCCAATTAACAAAGGAAGGGCCTCCACCTATACCACTCAAATAAGATCACTCCACACCAAAACTTATTTGAGCACAAAATAAAAAAGTGTACAAAGAGCAGTGCCTGAGGATTCAAGAAGGCCCGAGAATGGAACCAATCAGAATAAAGAGATTTTGTAGGTAGTATAGAAGATTCTAGAGCTGGTTACTTTCTGACTATCACCTGCCTTGGTGGGTATTTCATGCCATATCAGCATTGCCCTGAGATTCCAAACTCCTCTCAATAAATAAAATCATCAGGAGGCGGTGGAATGGAAGCACATATACACCTCCAAGCTGAACTATTCCAGCTCAGCAGCTCAGGGGTTGGGAAGATCTCAACCTTTTCTAAAAATACTCTGGCTAACTAGTTTAACTCATTTGCCTCCCATTGTCCACATAGCTGTGCACTGCTTCTCCAGAGTATTTACACCGTCTGCCTGCCGACATGGCATCCATCCTTCAGGGACCTTGCTCAAATGCTATTTCCTCCAGTCAACAAACGGCACTGCTCCGGTGATCATTGGGTGGGGGCTGATCTCTCTCTGGCAGCCCGCGTCCCTACGTTTTGTAAACCCGGAGCTACTTTGATTTTGCCTTGGATCGAACTGTGGGTCTTTCCTTAACACCTGCTCCAAATGACAAATGAAGACAAGTCCCTTGGAACCACAACCAGGTTCTTAGTTAAATATCTTTTTCTTTCCCAAAGCACCTCGCCCCTTCCCCCAAAGCTGTGGCTCAGTAACATATCGGAGAGATTAAGTGCACTGTACTTAAACATAAACACGGTTTGGGTCACCGGTGTCATGTGTGTTGTCACACTAAACCACGCTAGTAAATTTCAAATTGCCTCGATGGGTTTAAAGCTCCTTCGCTGTCCCTGGACAGGCGTTAAGCAATTGTGAAATCACCAAAAAGGTAGGGAGGCAAGAGGGGGAATAAAAGGGAAGCCGGGCCTGAATAATCCTCACTGAGTCATCGTTTCCTGAATGATAGAGCTTGCTGCTTGGCGGGGAGGAGCGGTGCGGATCAGGAGAAAGTAACCAGAGCAGCGGGCTGAGGACGAGCCCAAGACACGCCCCCGCCCCTCGCCCTACGGCGGCGGGACCCCGAGCCGAAGCCGGGCCCGCACCCGCGTGCTACAGCGCCCCTCTGTGGCCACCGTCCCCGCCGCTCCCCGCTCGCTCGCAGACGGCGCTCCCCACGGCCCAAGAAACAAGACACGCGAAAAGTTTCCCAGCCAGGCGGTTAGAGGAAGGTCGAAGCCAGGTTCGGAAGCCTCGAAGCGCGGGCGTGGCTGGAGCGGTGATGGCAAAGGGTCTGGGTTCAAACGGACCCCCCACCCCGAGGATTCCGAGGTGCCCCCGAGCGAGGCCCGGCACTCCAGATTCCGAGGGCGAAGGGCTTCTCCTTACCCCAACCTTTCAGAGACGCGCGGGAGGGGAGTCTAGGCCCACGACAGGACGGGCTGCCCACCCAACCCCTCACCCCCAGGGTGCGCTACTAGGGTGGTGAATGGAGCTTTTGGGTTTGCTTTTTTCATTTTCTTAATTGAAGGGAGGGGGCGACCAACTCCCTTTGGCGCATTTCTGATCTTAAGCAATCTGAATTCTCTGATGCCTCTGAAGCAATCTGATGCCTCTAAAGAACCCACCTGCAGTCCACCGCCCCACCCAATGCCTCCCTCCTTGCTGGGTGACAAGTGGAAGCAGCAACTCTCCTTCCTCCTCCTCCCCCTCCAGCCTCCAGGTCTGGGAGGCAATGTTTCACCCGGGTTTTCCCCGCCGTCCGCAGTGGACTCGCTGGCGGGAGGCAGCGCCGGGGAAGCGGCGCCCCGGAGCCGGGGACCGGGAGCAGGCGAGGCCGGGCCCGGCGCGGCGCTTACCTCGTCCACGGTGAGTGGCATGCAGATCCGGTACTCCTTCAGCAGCATGGTCCTGCCGGCCACAGACCCCCGAGGCGGGAAGCGGGGCGGGGGGCGGCCCCCAGATCAACAAGGCTGCCGCCCAGGCGCAGAGCAGAGCGCCAGGAGCCCCGTACTCGGAGCCAGTAGGCGAAGCAGCCCGGGCGGTGCGCTCAGTTCCTGGCTTCCTCCTCTCCGCCCGAGAGCATGTCAAGGTTTGGGTCCCGGTGTTCGCGGCTCCCCCGCCTCCTTCCTCGCCGAGGTCGATCCGCCTGGAACGCGGTGTTGCAAAGTCAGGGAGGGAGAGAGACCCACTGGAAACCAAACTGATCGGCAGCCCGGGGCTGTAGGAGCTGAAGCCAGATCAGGACATGCCCGTCGGCGGGCGAGGGAGGGAAAAAAAAAGAGGTTTCCAAAAATTGAAAGGAATACACAAAAGTCACCCTCTCGATCCGCTTCTGAAACCAGATCTGAACCTGGCGATCCCCCTTTTCCGGCCGGTTTGCTCAAGGCTAATGTCACCAAGCACACATTGCAGCCAGAGCCAGAGATGCTGACTTTTCAGACAAAGGCTCGAACGGCTGTGCTCCCCGGCGGTAAACACGATTTCCTTCTCTTTTTAGGGCCGGTCTCCGAGGCGCTCCAGGGCTCGCTGGGCGAGAAAAAGGAAGCCTCCGCCGCCGCGGCCGCTCGGCTCTGCGGGGTTGGGGCTCCGGGTTCCTCCGACCTCGGCTCGCGGCTGCGAGGGGCGGGCGGGAGGAAGCTGGCGCCTTCCGCGCGCGTCCCCTCCCCCGAGTCCGGATCCCCGAGCGCCGTGCGTGCCCGCGAGTTTGCAGCCCCCTCGCCGGGGCTGGAGAGTCGGCGCCGAGCTGCAGTGTGCCTCAGCCCGGGGAGGTGGGTGCGGGAGGAGCAAGCGCGAGCGAAGCTGACATCAGCAGCCGCCGCGGCGGGGAGGGTAGCCCCATCCGGCCAATGGGGAAACGGCAAAGAATGTGGAGGATTTAAACAAAACAGCGTGTCTCTCCCCGGCTGCTGCCAGACGACGGGGCTGCCCCTGAGAGCCGAGGCCGGCCGGCGCTGGGGAGGATCGGAAAAGAGGGGGCTCCCATCGGCTCCTTTACCCTTTGAGTCTGTTGTCAGTTGTACCCCGGGTGCCACTGTGCTCTGTCCGGCCACTCTGGGTAGCTTCTGGGTACAAGGTACAGGAGTGTCCCTTGACCTTAATTTTTTTTTTTTTTTAACAAATGCCCATCGAGAGCGTTTTCACTTTGGTCCAGTAGGCAAGTCCAGCGCAGAAGAAGCAATGGGATTTGGAAGCAGAAGAGCAACCCCTTGCCTGGTTTCCTAACTGGTTTCAGAGCAGGAATGCAGGAACTTGAAAGGGCAACCATGTGAATGAAAATGAAATCCACATGGAAAGACACGTGGATGGGACACAGCCTTTTACCTTTCCTGGCCCTGCTCTGCAGACTGACTGCAGGCTTCGCAGAGTAGCAAGAATAGGTTTTCCTGTCAGCACTCCCAAGTTCAAAAAGTCACAATGAAATGTCAATGAAAGTGCCTGGAGTGTTGGTATTTCATCCATATTAAACAGATCCTTCATTTTAACCACAAGAGGCACATTCTTCAGTTACTCAGGAAGCTGCAAGTAACTGCTGAAGTCTGTTTTTCATTTGTCTGGTATTTTTGAGCTTGTTTTTCTGAAAAATCGCCGGATGAAAAATGCATCTGTTGTCACTTTGCAGAATAACCTGCAAGCATCATCTTTTCTCGGGGGAAAAAAAAAAAAAAATCGGTGCTTTAAGATCCTGCAGCTCCTCACAGGGCTGTGGATGGCAATACAGATGGCCTCCATATTATCGTATTTAAAATGATGCGGAATAAGTAATTAACCGATACAACTGTGTGGGGCTGTGGCTCAAATCATCCAGATGGCTGGAGGGAATTTCTAACTGTGTGAACAGATACAAAGGCTGATAGAAAAATGATGCCCTTTCTCCAGCTTATATTCTAGGGAAAAACTAGTTTCTAGATAAATGCTTCCCAGAGTTGGCTCAGAAAGAGTCGCAGCAACTAATTAAAGCTAAACCAAATTCCTCGAGGTGGAAAAATCTAAATCTGACACAGTACTGCTAAATAATAACACATGAAAGCCTGTGATATGCAGAGGAAGCTCAAGCTGTTTTTCTTTTTCTTGCTTTTTACTAAAACAAGTGTAGTGGCTTCACTTCTGGCACTTAAAACTCTTCCCAGAAGTAGCTAGGGGACGTAGTGGCTAGCCACACATGCATATGCACACAGGACATCAGGATGTGTGGACATATTCCTGGCTTCCCAGCTCTTCCTGACATCAATTCTGTAAGTATTTCACTGACGAATATCCTGGTTGAAGCATTACTTCTCTGCATCTGTTGTCACTCAGTCCTATCTGACTTTTTGTGACCCCGTGGACTGCAGCACGCTGGGCTTCCCTGGTCTTCACTATCTCCTGGAGATTGCTCAAACTTAGGTCCATTGAGTTGAAGATGACATCCAGCCGTCTCATCCTCTGTCGCCCCCTTCTCCTCCTGCCCTCAGTCTTTCCCAGCATCAGGAACTTTCCCAATGGGTTGGCTCTGCTCATCAGGTGGCCGGAGTGCTGGAGCTTCAGCCTCAGCACCCGTGCTTCCAATGCGTATTCAGGGTTGTTTTCCTTTAGGATGGACTGGTTTGATCTCCTTGCCGTCCAAGGGACTCTCCAGAGTCTCCTCCAGCACTCGAAAAACTGTAAATAACCACCAATATGCTTCTGCCCTTTCCCTCACTGCTAAGCTGACTTCTCCTCTGAATTCAGTCCTTCTCACTCAGGTCGCATGCCTGGTTACATTACCCTTGTTGAAGCACGGTTATAGTTCTGCCACCTTCAGAACCTATCAGGGACTCTCTGGGGTCTAACTGAGAAAGTTAAAATTCCTGGGCGGGAGGATCAAGGCTCTGAATCTGTCTTTCCTACGGAACCGGAACCGTATCACCCTTTTCCAGCCCTACTCCAGACAAATGAAAAAAAAAAAAATCTCTTGTCTGGAGAAGGGCTCTATTTAACCTGTCTCTGCTCCTGCCACAGCCCTCACAGAGAATCCTCTTCCACTCCCTCACTGGGGACCCCAGTAAGCAGCAGGGCCCTAACAATATGTGTTTTCGGAAAGTGATTCTGATGGCAGTGTGTTGATGGGTTAGGACAGGATCCTGGACAGAGCCCAGAAGTTATTACATTACTGTAATTATGAAGGGGACAGATGGAGACTCTGGATTCGTGAATGAAGAAGAAAAGACGATGGATTTAAAAGATCGGATAGGACTTGAGAACCAAAGGGTTTTCATTACAACAGGGACGTAGTGGCTAGCCACACATGCATATGCACACAGGACATCAGGATGTGTGGACATATTCCTGGCTTCCCAGCTCTTCCTGACATCAATTCTGTAAGTATTTCACTGACGAATATCCTGGTTGAAGCATTACTTCTCTGCATCTGTTGTCACTCAGTCCTATCTGACTTTTGTGACCCGTGGACTGCAGCACGCTGGGCTTCCCTGGTCTTCACTATCTCCTGGAGATTGCTCAAACTTAGGTCCATTGAGTTGAAGATGACATCCAGCCGTCTCATCCTCTGTCGCCCCCTTCTCCTCCTGCCCTCAGTCTTTCCCAGCATCAGGAACTTTCCCAATGGGTTGGCTCTGCTCATCAGGTGGCCGGAGTGCTGGAGCTTCAGCCTCAGCACCCGTGCTTCCAATGCGTATTCAGGGTTGTTTTCCTTTAGGATGGACTGGTTTGATCTCCTTGCCGTCCAAGGGACTCTCCAGAGTCTCCTCCAGCACTCGAAAAACTGTAAATAACCACCAATATGCTTCTGCCCTTTCCCTCACTGCTAAGCTGACTTCTCCTCTGAATTCAGTCCTTCTCACTCAGGTCGCATGCCTGGTTACATTACCCTTGTTGAAGCACGGTTATAGTTCTGCCACCTTCAGAACCTATCAGGGACTCTCTGGGGTCTAACTGAGAAAGTTAAAATTCCTGGGCGGGAGGATCAAGGCTCTGAATCTGTCTTTCCTACGGAACCGGAACCGTATCACCCTTTTCCAGCCCTACTCCAGACAAATGAAAAAAAAAAAAATCTCTTGTCTGGAGAAGGGCTCTATTTAACCTGTCTCTGCTCCTGCCACAGCCCTCACAGAGAATCCTCTTCCACTCCCTCACTGGGGACCCCAGTAAGCAGCAGGGCCCTAACAATATGTGTTTTCGGAAAGTGATTCTGATGGCAGTGTGTTGATGGGTTAGGACAGGATCCTGGACAGAGCCCAGAAGTTATTACATTACTGTAATTATGAAGGGGACAGATGGAGACTCTGGATTCGTGAATGAAGAAGAAAAGACGATGGATTTAAAAGATCGGATAGGACTTGAGAACCAAAGGGTTTTCATTACAACAGCGTTTTGGGGGAGGGGAGGGTAAAGGGAGAGCTTATTCATTCATAACTCATTCACACAAAGGGAGGCGGGCTCCATCTACTGGTCAGAGATACGGCTTTAAAATGTTTTAAAAAAAAATTACTGATCTGGGAATGTGCATGTCTGTGAACAACAAAGCTCTGAAAAGTTTAGAATAAAGGAATAAATATAAAAAAATAAATAAATAAAATAAAATGTTTTAAGTCCCCTGGTCAGCCACTGTCTGGCGAGAACTGTCTCTTTCAACCAATGGAGTCCACAATATTCACTTCCAAAGAGCCTTGAAGGCGTTGCTATCATCACTATTGGATGGTAGTAGCTATGTTCCATTAACAGTGCACACTCTATAGTTATGGATCGCCACATATTAAAAAGTGTGGCTGGGACACAAAGGGCAAAAAGAGGAACCAAGAGTTAAGTTACCAGTGACGAACGATATGACCAAAAGAAAAAGAAATTAAGCCTACGCATGACTACGACAGCATATCAGGCAGTGACACCCTCTGAAGGTAGGGGTTCTCAGATGCATCTCAGTTATCTGAGGAAGCTGTTCAAATCACTCTCTTCACCAGAATTCCAGCTCTTCCAGGTCGGCTCCTGTGTCCTTTTGACATGCCCCTTCTCCCCTTTAAGGGCAATTTTTGAAAGTAAAAGTTACACATTGCAATTAATTTTTGTTTTAGTAAATATTATTTAATTCCAGCTAAGGCTATTTCTAGGAGCTTCCTCCATGGCTCAGTGGTAAAGAATCTGCCTGCAATGGAGGAGACTCAGGAGATAGGGGTTCAATCCCTGGGTCAGGAAGATCCCCCGGAGGAGGGCATGACAACCCATTCTGGTATTCTTGCGTGGAGAATCCTATGGATAGAGAAGCCTGGTGGGCCACAGTTTACAGGGTCGCGAAAGAGTCAGACATGACCAAAGCAACTGAGCCCACATGCTCACAAGGCTATGTCTATATATTGCTCTTTATGTCTGTGTGTGTGCACAGGGCTGCCTGTGTGAGTCTGTTTGAAACACTTGCATGTCTGACTTCATTAGGTCCTAAGCAAGCGTTAAATTCATTCTTAATAAAACTACACAAAGCAAGTCCAAAAGCAGTTCTTACATGCAGATCCATTTATCAGTCAGTCCTCTATTAAATATGGAAAATGCCTTTGATGTGGAATTGCTTACAGTCGTGCAATAAAATAAAAATTAATCGACAGTGATGTGGTGCAAATTGCTTCACATAGGAAAAAAAAACCTGGAGGTTCCATGGCCAAACATGTGTCTTTTTTAAAAAAATTATATATTTGGCTGCTGTGGCAGTACTCAGGATCTTTTAGTGGAGGAATGTGGGATCTAGTTCCCTGAACAGGGATCAAGCTTGGGCCCCTGCATTGGTAGCATGGAGTCTTAGCCACTGGACCACCAGAGAAGTCCCTATCTTTTTTTTTTTTTAATAAATAAGCTAGTAATAAATTTTACAAAAGCTTCACTTTTATTCCATTACCTGACTTTTTACAGAAGTAGGAAAAACACTGGATTATTTTGAGATGAATTATGAGAGGATCTGTAACCTATACTCACTGGAGATAAATTTTAGTGATGAAAGATGTTGTCCTTGATCCTGAGTGTCCTTTAAGGGGACGTAAATGCAACCATAACTTATAGTAGCTCTTTAATGCCAAAGTATACGTGACCTCGTATCATCACATGATGTCAGCAGAGATCCAGAAATAGTATTTCTTAGCTATGCAGTGGCATAGAGACGTCATGGAATTTGACTTTTTGTGGAACATTTTAAATGTCCCCAGAGACAAGGAATTGTGGTTGCTATTAAGAGTCTGTAATCATTTATATCAAAATCCCAGTTGAGAAATTGCTTAGGTGACTATAGTGAGGCTGAATAATGGTCCCCAAAGATATTAGGTCCTAAACCCTGGAATCTAAAAATGTCACTATATTGGAAAAAAGGAATCTTGGCAGGTGAGATTAATTTAAGGACGTTGAGATGAGACTATTCTGGATTATCTGGGTATGCCTAAATATAGTCACAAATATCTATAGAGGAGGGGTTTCCCAGGTGGTGCTAGTGGTGAGGAATCCACGTGAACATGCAGGTAGACAGAAGAGACAAGGGTTCGATCCCTAGGTCAGGAAGATCCCCTGGAGGAGGGGGTAGCAACCCCCTCCAGTATTCTTGCCTGGAGAATCCCATGGACAGAGGAGTCTGGTGGGCTACAGTCTATAGGGTTGCAAAGAGTCAGACACGACTGAAGCAACTTAGCACACACACAAGCAACTATATAAGAGAAAGGCAGGTGGACATCTGACACGCACACAAGAAGAAGAGAAGGCAAGGTGACCATGAAATCAGAGGTTGAAGAGAGGAGACTACAAACCAAGGATTGCCCACAGTAACCAGAAGCTGGACAAGGCAAGGAACAGATTGCCCCCCAGAACCTCCGGAGAGAACATGACCCTCCCATACCTCAATTTCAGCCCACAGACACTGATTTCAGACTTCTGGACTCCATATTGTGAGAGCATCGAATGTTTCTGTTTTAAGCCAGTTAGGGCTGGGTGCTTTCGAGGCTGGGGCCTGGGCTCAATCCAGCTCAATCAGCTCAATCTGCGATCAATAAAAATAAATAAATAAAAACAAATATTTTACACACATTTCAGGAAGTGTTCCACAAACTAAGCCTCAGGACTTTTTGATACCATCCATATATTAATGTCTCCTAACTTCAAATCTCTAGCCCAAATGACTCTTTAATTTGACACTTGAATATCCATTTATTTGCCTTCTCAGCATTATCTAGCCAAATGACTCCAAATGATATCCATTTATAGCTATGCAGTGGCATAGAGACGTCATGGAATTTGACTTTTTGTGGAACATTTTAAATGTCCCCAGAGACAAGGAATTGTGGTTGCTATTAAGAGTCTGTAATCATTTATATCAAAATCCCAGTTGAGAAATTGCTTAGGTGACTATAGTGAGGCTGAATAATGGTCCCCAAAGATATTAGGTCCTAAACCCTGGAATCTAAAAATGTCACTATATTGGAAAAAAGGAATCTTGGCAGGTGAGATTAATTTAAGGACGTTGAGATGAGACTATTCTGGATTATCTGGGTATGCCTAAATATAGTCACAAATATCTATAGAGGAGGGGTTTCCCAGGTGGTGCTAGTGGTGAGGAATCCACGTGAACATGCAGGTAGACAGAAGAGACAAGGGTTCGATCCCTAGGTCAGGAAGATCCCCTGGAGGAGGGGGTAGCAACCCCCTCCAGTATTCTTGCCTGGAGAATCCCATGGACAGAGGAGTCTGGTGGGCTACAGTCTATAGGGTTGCAAAGAGTCAGACACGACTGAAGCAACTTAGCACACACACAAGCAACTATATAAGAGAAAGGCAGGTGGACATCTGACACGCACACAAGAAGAAGAGAAGGCAAGGTGACCATGAAATCAGAGGTTGAAGAGAGGAGACTACAAACCAAGGATTGCCCACAGTAACCAGAAGCTGGACAAGGCAAGGAACAGATTGCCCCCCAGAACCTCCGGAGAGAACATGACCCTCCCATACCTCAATTTCAGCCCACAGACACTGATTTCAGACTTCTGGACTCCATATTGTGAGAGCATCGAATGTTTCTGTTTTAAGCCAGTTAGGGCTGGGTGCTTTCGAGGCTGGGGCCTGGGCTCAATCCAGCTCAATCAGCTCAATCTGCGATCAATAAAAATAAATAAATAAAAACAAATATTTTACACACATTTCAGGAAGTGTTCCACAAACTAAGCCTCAGGACTTTTTGATACCATCCATATATTAATGTCTCCTAACTTCAAATCTCTAGCCCAAATGACTCCCTTTAATTTGACACTTGAATATCCATTTATTTGCCTTCTCAGCATTATCACTTGGATATCCAAAAAGCACCTCAGTCTTAACATAGCCCAAAGAGACTCCTGTCCTTTTCTCTCTGACGTGCTTGTTCCTAGTCTGCTCCATCTTGGTAAGTGGCAACTCCATCTTTTCAGAGATTAAGACTCCAAATCTTGCAGATACGTTAGACCCTCTCCCCAACAACTAACCACAAAACCTCTATTGGCTCTGTTTTCAGGTTATATCCAGGATCGAGTCACTTCTTACCACTTCCACTGCCTCCACCCTCATTTTCCTCCCAGATTACTCCTGTAACCTTCTAACTAGTCTCCCTGCTAGTGTCCAATAGAAAACAACTTCTGCCCCACAGGAAACAGCCAGAGTGATTCCTTTATTATACTGTGCAAATAACACCCTGCCATTCTGTTGCCCCAAACTCTCATTGGCTTCTCATCTCACTCAAATTTAAAACCAAATCCTGGGACTTTCCCTGAGGTCCAGAGGTTAAGACTCCACCTTCCAATGCAGGGGACATGGTTCAATCCCTGGTCAGGGAACTAAGGTCCCAAGTGCTGCTGGATGTGGCCAAAAATTTAAAAACAAAATAAACAAACAAAAAACCAACCAGGTCCTTCTACTGGTCAGACTGCCCTAAATCTCATCTCCTACAACTCTTGCCCTTACTCATTCTGGTTTTCAAACAAGCCAGACATGATCTGATTGCTCTCAGCTCAGAGTTTTTGCCCCTGCCTCTGGCTGGAATTTTCTTGTCCCAATGACCTGTGAGACTTCTTTCCTTACTTTAGGTCTTGGCTCACTGGCCATGCCCTTCGCGACCACCTCCCAACCACTATCACACCCGGCATGTATTCACATGTCAATTTTCTGTTTTCCTCCCCATTAGAATGGTCACTTCACAAAGGAAGGAACTTTGGGTCAGTTAAGCACATAGTTCAATAAGCTGAATGTGCCAGAAATACTAAATATGGAAACTGACATGACAATGTGGTTAACCTGGGTTTTCTGAATTGCAGGCAGATTCTTTATTATCTGAGCCACCAGGGAAGCAAATTAATATACAGGCACATTATTTTCAATAATCAGTATCATAATACACATTAACGTGCTTCTTTCTGGACAAACTATTTTTTCCCAATCAGTACGTCTCTCTCCATGTTAGATTTCTTAGTCTTTCACTGCCAATTTTTCTCTTCTGAAACCAAATTCTTTCCTACAAAGTCACAAATTCAATCTCAGATTCACTCAAATAGATTTGTAGTCTGTCTCCAATACAGTACTTTTACCTATATTCTCTACCTATTACTTAGACGTTTACTGGTCTCCTTCTTTAATATTTATTTGGCCACGCTGGGTCTTAGTCACGGCACGCGAGATCTTTACTTTCAGTATGGGAACTCTTTATCTGCGGCATGTGGGATCCAGTTCCCTGACCAGGGATTGAATCCCAGACCCCCTGAATTAGGAGCAAGGAGTCCCAGCCACTGGACCACCAGGGAAATCCCCTGATTTCCTTCTTTATTTCACTTTAATTTTGCTTCCTTTGCAAGCTTTTCCTTAGATTTCAGCTTGCTTTAATTTTCATAACCTCCGTACCTAGCAACGAAGGGCTTCTGTTTGGTGTGCAGCCAACTAAACTTTTCTTCACCTATTTGCCTCCTCCACACTCATATTTTTTTGAGTTCTATAAACTATAAATCTCTTCAGTCCATCATACCTTTGTTACTTTTTTTTTTTTTTTTTTAACTTTTTGTTCTTTTCAAACTCTTCACAGAAGGGGCAGACCTCCAAATCCTTTGGTCTACTCTTGTCAAACCAACTGCCCCTCGAATGCAAAACCAGACATCTTACCCTAGTGTGTCTCAGTGGGCATTAGAGTGTGGTTTAGAAATTTGTAAGGGGATTTGGGATTGCCACAATAACTGGGGAGGAGGAAGATAGCAACATGTAACTGAGGGGCTGAACAACTGCATGCAACAAAGCTACACAATAGAACATCGTTCCACCTTTTGTCAGACTTTTCCACATCTTGCCAGATGCCTTCTTGTGTGTCTGAGGCATAAACTCTATTCTACATATACCAAGCTATTTTTCATTTTGAATTTGAACATGCGCTAACATTTCTGAGACTTCTTCTATGTGAAAAACAATGGAAGATCACACTTTGATATAGACAGGACCTTACCAGTGAAGTTGTACACTAGGCTGGAAAAATCATGCCACCTTAGGCTTGAGGAACAAATGGAACATACCTGTGGCAGTTGTAATGTTTGCATTCAGTTATTGGGCTGTATATGCATACAAGCAAATAACTAGTTCTTTGTACTTTTACTGTAGGTATGCTTTAGCCTTTATACTTTGAAATCTATTATTATCTTGCTATTTTGCAATGTTTGTCCTTTACATTACAGTTAGGAGACTTTGTTTTTTTTTTTTTAGTTATATGTATAGATGGGTTATATTATCCATGCATTTCATTATAGAACAGTCAGGGGGAAAAAAAAAAGATCTGTTCAGCATATATAGAAAGGTTGGTGTTAATGAAACTGAGAATCACTAACATAACAGTTGAGCACTCCAGGATTCCCCATCTGCTTCCCAGGCTACTGTTGACACTTGGACCACACCACACACAATCTCATTCGCACTTTCAGGGATCTTAACCCTTTATTATTATTATTATTATTATTATTATTATTATTATTATTATTTAAGGGATCCAGATGGTGTTGAAGATAATAAGGAAAATCTGTATGATCCTTAAGAATTGGAAATCGACTCGTGTGTATACAAATTCGTGATCTCAATTTGATGCTCACAAGTGGGAAAGGGAAAGCAAAGAAAAAGTGTTTCTAAAGAGTCTTCTTACCAACAGAATATTTACCTATTATACTACTGAGCCACTGCCATACCTTCACTTTTGACGTTGAGAGATCTCACAGATTAAGGATTCTCAACCAGGTGAAACCTGAGAACCTTTTTCTTCGGGGTTTATTGCAGCTTGCTCCTGTAAGACTGGAGAAAACGGAGATCCAAGAAACGTTAAGTGACTTGACCGTGGCTCTGCGAAATCATATTTCAAAACAGAACTGTAGGAGTATGTATCATAGCCTATTCGATTGTACTAGCTTTACATCTTGCCAGATTGTGTCTAGGCATAAACTCTATTCTACATATACCAAGCTATTTTTCATTTTGAATTTGAACATGCGCTAACATTTCTGAGACTTCTTCTATGTGAAAAACAATGGAAGATCACACTTTGATATAGACAGGACCTTACCAGTGAAGTTGTACACTAGGCTGGAAAAATCATGCCACCTTAGGCTTGAGGAACAAATGGAACATACCTGTGGCAGTTGTAATGTTTGCATTCAGTTATTGGGCTGTATATGCATACAAGCAAATAACTAGTTCTTTGTACTTTTACTGTAGGTATGCTTTAGCCTTTATACTTTGAAATCTATTATTATCTTGCTATTTTGCAATGTTTGTCCTTTACATTACAGTTAGGAGACTTTGTTTTTTTTTTTTTAGTTATATGTATAGATGGGTTATATTATCCATGCATTTCATTATAGAACAGTCAGGGGGAAAAAAAAAAGATCTGTTCAGCATATATAGAAAGGTTGGTGTTAATGAAACTGAGAATCACTAACATAACAGTTGAGCACTCCAGGATTCCCCATCTGCTTCCCAGGCTACTGTTGACACTTGGACCACACCACACACAATCTCATTCGCACTTTCAGGGATCTTAACCCTTTATTATTATTATTATTATTATTATTATTATTATTATTATTATTTAAGGGATCCAGATGGTGTTGAAGATAATAAGGAAAATCTGTATGATCCTTAAGAATTGGAAATCGACTCGTGTGTATACAAATTCGTGATCTCAATTTGATGCTCACAAGTGGGAAAGGGAAAGCAAAGAAAAAGTGTTTCTAAAGAGTCTTCTTACCAACAGAATATTTACCTATTATACTACTGAGCCACTGCCATACCTTCACTTTTGACGTTGAGAGATCTCACAGATTAAGGATTCTCAACCAGGTGAAACCTGAGAACCTTTTTCTTCGGGGTTTATTGCAGCTTGCTCCTGTAAGACTGGAGAAAACGGAGATCCAAGAAACGTTAAGTGACTTGACCGTGGCTCTGCGAAATCATATTTCAAAACAGAACTGTAGGAGTATGTATCATAGCCTATTCGATTGTACTAGCTTTTCTCATCCCGAACTGTCGGCCACCAAAGGCAAAACCCGCTAGGTACCGGGAAGGCGCACGCGCGAGCCCCGCCCTCCCCCTCCCGCTCCGCCTCCAGGGCTGTCCGCCGCGGTGCCTTCCTGGCGGCCAGCGCAGGGGACCTCGCGGGGTCCTTCGCGCGGGCCGCCGCAGCACTGCCTGAGCGGGCGCGCCGGCGGCTTCCGGTGTGGGTGACGAGTGGTGGCCGAAGCAGGGGGACATCAAGGGACGCTCAGGCGGGGACCATGGCTGACGGCGGCTCGGAGCGGGCTGATGGGCGCATCGTCAAGATGGAGGTGGACTACAGCGCCACGGTGGATCAGCGACTGCCCGAGTGCGAGAAGCTGGCCAAGGTGAGGGGAGGCCGGCTGGCTGTTGGCGGGCGCCAGGGGCTGAGTCACGGCGCCAAGCTTGCTTAGGCCTCAGGGGGCCGCCGGGCTGGAGCGCGCATCCCAGCCCGGCCCGAGTAAGGCCTCCATAAACGGGATATCCCAGGTCTGCCGAACCAGGGAGACCCCGTAGCTGGGGTGCTGTAGTAATTGCAGCTTCCCAGACCCTCTCCAGGACAGAGGGTAACTTCATTTCCGTAGGAGTTGGGGATCCAGTAGTATTCTTTGCCTTTTCGTGGATACTGTTTCACGTTTGCTTTAGTTCCTCAGGGGTTAAGGCCGCTTCAGTATTCACGCTAGATCAGGGAGGTTAATTCTATTGCTGTTGCTGAATCAGTTTCTCTTGTTTAGCTGCGGACCGATCGTGGCGATGTGCTTGGCCTTTGGCCAGGAGAAGGGACAGGAAAGTGATGGTACCAAAGGGCTTAATTCAGGACCCCTGTCCTTAAGGAGTTCGAGGCGAACCTGATAGTGAGTGCCATACAAGTATGAAAGCGTTTCTGGAACACTGAAGGAAACTTCGTTCTTGCTGGTGGGTTAAAGGAGAATTTTTCAGAGAAGCTGACGTTTGCATGAGGCCTTGAAGAATGAGTAACAATTGGGATGGGGAGGAGTCGTAGTAAAGACAAATAGGCACAAAAGTACAGAGCACCATAATAGGTCTTGAACTGTAGTTCAGCCCAACTGCTTAGGTCCCTTGAAATAGAACTTTTACTTGATCCAAACATTTATCATGCCCCCTGCTGTGTGCCAGGCAACTTTGTGTCTGTGAGTACAGAAACCAAGGCTCAGACTTGTCTGTCGATCGTTACAGTTAGTCATAGGTAGAACCAGGGATTTAAACCTAGGTTTGCCTCAGTAGGGTTTGGATGGTTATTATATCGACTTCATTATGCGATATTGTTAAGGATTATGCTCAGGCCTCGTTAAATTCTTTGATCAATCTAGCCACGGACATTTATTGCAATTCATCTGGGATGCATTCACTAATAGGGTTGTTTTTGTCTATTATGGAGCTTTCTAAGTACCTTAAAACAGAATAAATTCAGGGGCAGGAGGAGTATCAAATAATACTTAACATGTAGTGCTTAGAAAGAACCCTTTTAATGCCTCCTTTTTTTCCCACAAAAAGAATGTAGTGGGGCTTTGCAAAAGACAAGGGCAGGAAAAGAGAATGAAATTTGATACACTTCTGTTTCTTAGCTTCAGTATATAAGTGGAGGGGAGCCATAAATTCATCTCTGAGCTTTCTAGCTGCTTGTGTAAAGAAATGTCACCAGTTACGTAGAGGTTGGAAAACTCACACCTCCAGCACCGGGCAGGTAACAGTGGCTGACATTTGTTTCCTGAAGTGCCAGGTTCTCTTCTAAGTGTTGACATGTAATTAACTCATTTGATCCTCACCATAGCCCTGTGAGATAGGTATTACCATTCAGTTTTACAGTCAGGAAAAGTCTAGAAGTTAAGTCAAATGCTCCAAAGTCATACCACTAGTAAAGCAATGGAGGCAGGATGCAGAACTTCTCAGCACTTGCTCAGGAACTCTGCACCTCAGGTTAATCTTTGCCAATGGAGGATGAAGGCCAAGCCTTGTCAACTCTTCTAATTGGTGACAGAGACCAGGAATATAGGTTTTTATATGAATGACCTCTGTATTTAGAAACTGGGCACTAATCTGTTTTAAAGCACTGCTTGAGAGGATACCATGCAGATCAAACAAAACATATGCTCAGGCCAGACTCAGCCCTGGAACCACCTCTTTGGAATGAATAGATTGGTAGTGTCCATTAGGAAGAAACAAATTGCTTTAAAGGAGTACAGCTATTCCTAGAACTGAGACTAGGGTGAAAAAAGATCTTCCCCTTACCAGTCCCTTCTGATAGCCTACAGTGTGCAAGACCCAGTCAGTGCTAGACGCTGTGCAGAGTATAAAGAGGACTGGACCGAGCTCTTGCTCCCAAATAGCTTATAGGCCAGTAAGAAAAAAATATTTAGCGGCTACAGTTGTTCTAGTGGTCAGTGGATAGCGTTTATTTACAGCACTGTGGTTATGTTCAAGACTGTTGAACAGATTTGCAAACTCAAATGCCAAATGATTTTGTTTAGGTGTCAAAAGGATGATGGAAATGTTTGAAGCAGGGAATGTTGGGTCCTGTTAAACTATGTAAAATTAAAGCCATTTTTATTTTTCTTTCAATCCAAGTATCTACGAAAACACCATTATATGGGCAAGTGAAGAATACTGACTGAGTTATAGTGGAGAACAGTATAGACGTAGCCCCTTCTCTTAACAGAGTATCTTCTAGTGAGGTTAGAAAGAGTGAACATTAAGATGGAAAAGAGTTTGGGGCTGTCAACTGATAAAAATGCACAACCTTAAAGTTGAGAATTATGTCTTCTTGGGGGCATTATTGACGACTATAGCTCAGGAAGACAGCCACTCAGATAGCTCTGAGGGACTATTCCAAAAAGATAAGGGAGGAGCCAGTATAGGAGCTTTGACTGAAACAAACAAACATGTAATCAGACATCAAACGATTATTGGTAATCACAAAAACTGACTGCTCAAGTTTAATAATTTTAGAGTTTTCTCTGTAGGGAAGATGCAGGAATCTGGGCTTATTGAGATCATTCCTTTGATGCATCTTAACTACCTAGGGCCAGGATCCTGTTTTATGGCCACAATCATTTTTTGTAGGGCAAGGATGAAGGCCAAGCCTTGTCAACTCTTCTAATTGGTGACAGAGACCAGGAATATAGGTTTTTATATGAATGACCTCTGTATTTAGAAACTGGGCACTAATCTGTTTTAAAGCACTGCTTGAGAGGATACCATGCAGATCAAACAAAACATATGCTCAGGCCAGACTCAGCCCTGGAACCACCTCTTTGGAATGAATAGATTGGTAGTGTCCATTAGGAAGAAACAAATTGCTTTAAAGGAGTACAGCTATTCCTAGAACTGAGACTAGGGTGAAAAAAGATCTTCCCCTTACCAGTCCCTTCTGATAGCCTACAGTGTGCAAGACCCAGTCAGTGCTAGACGCTGTGCAGAGTATAAAGAGGACTGGACCGAGCTCTTGCTCCCAAATAGCTTATAGGCCAGTAAGAAAAAAATATTTAGCGGCTACAGTTGTTCTAGTGGTCAGTGGATAGCGTTTATTTACAGCACTGTGGTTATGTTCAAGACTGTTGAACAGATTTGCAAACTCAAATGCCAAATGATTTTGTTTAGGTGTCAAAAGGATGATGGAAATGTTTGAAGCAGGGAATGTTGGGTCCTGTTAAACTATGTAAAATTAAAGCCATTTTTATTTTTCTTTCAATCCAAGTATCTACGAAAACACCATTATATGGGCAAGTGAAGAATACTGACTGAGTTATAGTGGAGAACAGTATAGACGTAGCCCCTTCTCTTAACAGAGTATCTTCTAGTGAGGTTAGAAAGAGTGAACATTAAGATGGAAAAGAGTTTGGGGCTGTCAACTGATAAAAATGCACAACCTTAAAGTTGAGAATTATGTCTTCTTGGGGGCATTATTGACGACTATAGCTCAGGAAGACAGCCACTCAGATAGCTCTGAGGGACTATTCCAAAAAGATAAGGGAGGAGCCAGTATAGGAGCTTTGACTGAAACAAACAAACATGTAATCAGACATCAAACGATTATTGGTAATCACAAAAACTGACTGCTCAAGTTTAATAATTTTAGAGTTTTTCTCTGTAGGGGAAGATGCAGGAATCTGGGCTTATTGAGATCATTCCTTTGATGCATCTTAACTACCTAGGGCCAGGATCCTGTTTTATGGCCACAACATCATTTGTTTACTGAAACAGTAGGTGCCACTCACTGTCCACAGGGTCATTGTCCAGAAAGTTAGTGGGCTGGAGTGTTAAGGCAGTGCCGAGTGACTCCGACTTCAGAGAGCATTACCCAAGAGCGCCTCTCTGAGAAGGCGACAGTGATGGTTCATGTTTTGTGGATTCTGGTAGAGCCCAGCACTGGAGTGGTATGTGATTCCTTCCTACACATGATGCAGTTTTTTAAAATTCGTATTTCGGAATTAAAATACCTCACATTAAACTGTATTCTGTAGCTCACATTCATGTGACTAATAGAAATTACAGAAGTGACAAGAGAGGAACATTAGTAAATAGTATTTTGCATTTCAGCTGTTCTTGCAGTGTGTCCTGTTGCCGGATAGTGACCATTTCCCTATGGAAACTACAGGTGGCCTTGAATAACAGGTTTAGATTCTGGAGAATCTATAGACTTGTTCTTTGTTCTTTGCTCTGATGGACTTTTAGCCAGCATTTATTGTACACAGGAGCTTATACAGCTTGCAGAGCTGGTGCTCCCCTTTGCATGGGAGACACTGTTAAAATGTTAGTAATTGTATGTTTCAAATTTAATTAAAATAAATTCATGCAGTGGTTATATAGTACATTTTCTGTGCTGCATGGACAATTCAGTTTGAAAGTTATTTTGGAAAACATGGAAACAGTATTCAAAAGTCTAAACACTATTTGTGCTCTTAATTCAGAAGCTGTTTAGTTTCTTTCATCAGTAAAAGAGTAGTACTCTGGCTTCCCTGGCTCAGTGGATAAAAAAAAAGATCCACCTGCCAATGCAGGAGACACAGTTCCATCCCTGATCTGTGAGGCTCCCATATGCCGCAGAGCAACTAAGCCCGTGGACCACAACTGTTGAGCCTGTGCTTTAGGGCCCAGGAACCACCACTGTTGAGCCTGTGCTTTAGGGCCCAGGAACCACAACTGTTGAGCACTCATGCCACAACTACTGAAGTTGGAGCACCCTAGAGCCTGTGCTTGGAAGCAGGAGAAGCCACTGCAATGAGAAGCCTGCTCACCACAACTAGAGAAAAGCCTGGGCAGCAGTGAAGACCCAGCACAGCCAATAAATTAAAGAAGAAAAAAACAGTACTTATGTATCATCTTTGAGTGTCATTTAAATGAAAATAAGTTTCCTTTAGTTAGAAAAGCAGTTTATGAGTGAAACCTTCTTCATTACTTCCAGGTTATTCAGTGTTATTAAAATCATTACCTTAAATAAATGCAGTCTTTGTGCTGTGGTTTTTTTCTTTTTATCAAAATGTGTGGTTCTAATACCATGGTTTATTTTGGTCCTGGTATATTGTCATCTAGGTTTATATTGTTTAAACTCTGTTATTCCCATTTCTTAATGGAAGCTTCAGGGAGAATGTTTTACTTTTACATCTGAGGTAGAGATTACTGTCGATGATTTGGTACAGCATGCGTGAGTCCAGGTGGACTTCATTTTCTTTAAGCACAGTTATAATTTATTTCTAAAGTCATTGAGAAATTAAACCAGGGTTTCCTATCTTTTTTTTTTTTTTTTTACCACCAAATATCCTTTTTATTTCTCCTCAGAACTCCACATTTTAAAATACTTTTGATGACTTTATAGAGAAGCCATTCATTTTCTCATTTTTATCCTTCAGAGACACAGGTGACTGCCAGGTAAGAGTCTGATCAGAACAAGATAAGCAGGTGTTACCAAACTGAGGTGATGTGTTAGAATCCAAAACAAAAGACCTGATGTTTTTCTTGGGTGTTAAATCATTGTCTTACTAGATTCTGCTTCTCCTAGGCATTTCAAAAAAATAGCTCATGGGCCCCAAGTTGGCTATCACTGACTTCTGGAATCCTCTGAAGAACTAGGTAGTATCATGAAAAAGGGGCAAAAACACAAGTAACAGGTGATCTCTTTTGTTTAAAACAGGATATTGATTTTGTCTTTTCTGTTTCAGAAACATCTCATGTTAGACTAAATTATTTGGTTTTGTGTTGGTGTTTTTTCTTTTCTCTTTTTTGGTGGTAGTGTTTTTATTATTCTTTTACGTTTTGTTTTAGGAAGGGAGACTTCAAGAAGTCATTGAAACCCTTCTCTCTTTGGAAAAACAGACGCGAACTGTGAGTAGATTATAATGAAAACTTCAGTTGCCGTTAATTACATTTGACACTGTTCCATTAATTTTCAATGTATTTTCATTCTTACAGGCTTCTGATATGGTGTCTACATCCCGTATCTTAGTTGCAATAGTGAAAATGTGCTATGAAGCTAAAGAATGGGATTTACTTAATGAAAATATTATGCTTTTATCAAAAAGACGGAGTCAGTTAAAACAAGTGAGTTCATGATTGATCAAAAACAAATACATTTGAATTTGAATAAGGACTTTTAGGAAAAAAAAATAAAACCTTTATATGAATCTGTTTTAAATCTACTGTTAAATCAACATCACAGCATTTAGAGAATTTTTAAAAAATTTTATCCATATTCTCATGACAACTGGTTTTATTTTTGCTTTTTCTTCTACTCTTTATGTATTTGCATATTTTTACTAAATTGCTCTGAGAGTATTGATGAAGCTTTTTTTCTAGTTCCTTGTAGCTCCCTCATGCTTGTTATTTTAAATGGTTATGTTATAATCCATCAAGCTGATAATCTATAATTTACTTAATCACATCTTTTATTAAACACTTAGCATTTAATTTGCTTTTGAGGCAAGATATTCTGTTTACTTTTCTGCTATCTTAAAATATGCTGAATATAATTTAACATTTTCCTGATGTCCAGAGTCCTAAGAAGTATTATCAGTGGTTATGCTGTGCTGTTTAGAATCTGGGTTAAGGGTTGGCAAACTGTGGGCCAAGGACTAGTCTGTTTTTCCTTCTCCTAGGCATTTCAAAAAAATAGCTCATGGGCCCCAAGTTGGCTATCACTGACTTCTGGAATCCTCTGAAGAACTAGGTAGTATCATGAAAAAGGGGCAAAAACACAAGTAACAGGTGATCTCTTTTGTTTAAAACAGGATATTGATTTTGTCTTTTCTGTTTCAGAAACATCTCATGTTAGACTAAATTATTTGGTTTTGTGTTGGTGTTTTTTCTTTTCTCTTTTTTGGTGGTAGTGTTTTTATTATTCTTTTACGTTTTGTTTTAGGAAGGGAGACTTCAAGAAGTCATTGAAACCCTTCTCTCTTTGGAAAAACAGACGCGAACTGTGAGTAGATTATAATGAAAACTTCAGTTGCCGTTAATTACATTTGACACTGTTCCATTAATTTTCAATGTATTTTCATTCTTACAGGCTTCTGATATGGTGTCTACATCCCGTATCTTAGTTGCAATAGTGAAAATGTGCTATGAAGCTAAAGAATGGGATTTACTTAATGAAAATATTATGCTTTTATCAAAAAGACGGAGTCAGTTAAAACAAGTGAGTTCATGATTGATCAAAAACAAATACATTTGAATTTGAATAAGGACTTTTAGGAAAAAAAAATAAAACCTTTATATGAATCTGTTTTAAATCTACTGTTAAATCAACATCACAGCATTTAGAGAATTTTTAAAAATTCTATCCATATTCTCATGACAACTGGTTTTATTTTTGCTTTTTCTTCTACTCTTTATGTATTTGCATATTTTTACTAAATTGCTCTGAGAGTATTGATGAAGCTTTTTTTCTAGTTCCTTGTAGCTCCCTCATGCTTGTTATTTTAAATGGTTATGTTATAATCCATCAAGCTGATAATCTATAATTTACTTAATCACATCTTTTATTAAACACTTAGCATTTAATTTGCTTTTGAGGCAAGATATTCTGTTTACTTTTCTGCTATCTTAAAATATGCTGAATATAATTTAACATTTTCCTGATGTCCAGAGTCCTAAGAAGTATTATCAGTGGTTATGCTGTGCTGTTTAGAATCTGGGTTAAGGGTTGGCAAACTGTGGGCCAAGGACTAGATTCTCCCTGCCCCCTTTGTAAGTAAGTTTTGGGGGCCAGAGCCACACCCATTTGTCATGTATCTGTGGAATTGGAAAGGCAGAGTGCAATAGTTTCTACAGACCCTTTGGCCCACAAAGTCTAAAATACTGTGTAAAAAATATTTATGAAAATGTAGAGAAGAGGTTAGCTGACCCCTGACCTAGATCATGGACTGTTAAGAGCTGGGAGAAATGTAGTCCAGCCTGCCTGTATTACCTGTCTGGGGACTGTGGGCAAGAGATGCTGTGCTTTTCTGTGTGAGATTTTATTGGGGTGAGCGTGGCTGGCTATGGCTCCTCCTCCCCACCCAGATGATGGAACTGTTTTAGCTTCTGCCACTGAATCTTTTTCATGGTTTTGCTGCTGTCACAGCCACTGCTAAATTCTGCTTTTCTCACTGCCATTCCCCCGCCCCCTTTAGTCTATTACCATTTCATACTTTTCTCTTTGGCTGCAGAAAAGCTAGCTAGCCAGCCTTCTGGTAAACATTCCCAGACATGCCTCTTCCACCTGTCCTTTTGTGTAATTAGTTTGCCGGTTGTTCAGTCTTTGCATCTGAGGTTTTCCTAACCTAAGCTTTATTGATTTGTTACTTCTTCACTGCTACTTAGCCAAGGGAGGTTTTGATTTTTTTGTTTGTTTAGGCATTTCAGTATATAGAGTTTCTTGGGAAGACCAGATTTGACCGTAGCACTTCCATCTATAAAATACTTCTTTTTCTATATGAGGAATGAATTTAACTTATGAATGGATTTTATTATTTTAGGCTGTTGCAAAAATGGTTCAACAGTGCTGTACTTACGTTGAGGAAATCACAGACCTTCCCATAAAACTTCGATTAATTGATACTCTACGTATGGTTACAGAAGGAAAGGTGAGTCTTCTATTAGTATAACTCACAGTGAGATAAGTACTGTCTTTCCTGCATTCAGAGATACTTAAGTATTTAGACATTCTGTGTAAGTACATAGGTATGTATTTTTGAGATGAAGTACACAAAATGTCATCACCTTAATTTAACCCATATCTTTTTTTTAATTAATTTTTATTTCAAATTTACTGGTGCAATGTGAAAATTTTGGTTGAGTCTTCTTAGATCAAAATGGTATAGTGATTCTCTGGAATAATGTAGGAATGTGTATGTGCGTGTGTGAATTGCTCAGTCGGATCCAATTCTGCGACTCAGTGGACCGTAGCCCACCATGCTCCTCTATTCACGGAAATTCTCCAGGCAGAAATACTGGAGTGGGTTGCCATTCCCTTCTCCAGTAACCTATATCATTGTTTTTCTCCTAATGTCTTCCCATATGCCAGTGAATATACTTAAATAGTGATAGTCATAGTTTGTCCTAGAAATTAGTCACCCCAATTTTATATATGCTGGTACTTACACATGAGGTTATTTCTTCACATTGCCTAGATCTGCTTGAGAAATCTTTGCTTGGTGTAGCTGAGGTTTCATATAGTGTTAACAGTGTGAGGTTAGTTTTCAAAATTTCACTGTCTTGTCAGAATGTATCTATATTTCTTCTGATCTCTCCTCCCACCCAGTCTGTTCCTCTAAGAAGGGCAAGTATGAACTGGTGACTGTGGTAGGTATGTTTTTGTGGTTTGAAGATAGAAACTTGGTTGATATTTAACTGATTGCCTCTTTGACAGTTTAGTTCATTAAATGTTTATGTGTGAGGTCCAAGGTGGGCAGGATGCTATTTTTAATCTCAAAGAAGTTAGTCATAGAAATAGTTACTGTGCTGGTCTTGACCGTAGCAGTGTGCCTGCTGTTCCCTGCAGCACAGAGGTAAGGGTTAACTGGCTGAGGACCCCAGGAAAGCCTCAAAGAATTGATGATGGCTCACTTGACTTTTTAAGAATGAATACAAAATCTGGAACTCCCCTGGCCTCTGGTGGTTCAGACTCCATGCTTCCACTGCAGGGGGTCCAGGTCTAAGATCCCACATACTGTGAACTGCGGCCACAAAAAAAGAATAAATGCAAATTCTGCTGGGCCTGGGTGTAGGGAGAAGAGCATTTTAGATACAGGGGAATTTATATGCAGAGCTATCAAAGTGAGAAAACCTTGGTGCATTTAGGAAACTAAGCATTTTGTTATCATTTGAGATTAAAGATTTGCGAGTGAGTGTTCTGGGAAAATGGATTTCTGCAGAGCAAAGGGTAAACAGGTCAGCAAGCACAAGCATGAAAATTAGTATCTTGGACTCTTACTAGGCTGTAGTTATGTTTTTTAATGTTTCATTTGTTAGAAATTATAAATCTAGCATTACATCTAGCTATGAAAAATGCTAATAACTTTTAATACTTAACAAGATCAGCAGTTGCTAGGGAAAGTAGCCTTGCATTTAAAGAGAAATTGGAATAGAGTAGTGGCTGAGTTACAGATACTGGACTGGATATGCTCTTTGCAGTGTTACTTTTCAAATAATCAATTCTTTGAAAGGTGTGCCATTCGGTGCCACTTTCATTGCAGTTTGGTGCTGTTATTTGTTAAGCACAGTGATTTTATGCTTAGGTTCTCAAATCAAAGCTGCAGAATATGGAGAACGTTTTATAGAGATGTCTTCTTTAAAATTATGTGATAGAGGGCTTCCCTGGTGGTCTAGTGGGTAAAGAGTCTGCCTTGCAGTACAAGCGGTACCAATTTGATCCCAGGCATGGGAAGATCCCACATACCGCGGAGTGGCTGGTATGTCCACATGCCCAGAGCCGGTGCTCCGCAACTAGAGAGGCCACTGCGATGACCCACACAGGCCAAAGAATTAAGATAGATGAAAATAAATAAATGAAGGACCAATAAAAGAGGCCAAGATTTAAAAAAAAAAAAAAAGAAAAGAAAATTAAAAAAACCTTACGTGATAGTGAGGTGTAAAATGTCACTCAGTGCTCTTTGTATGCGGAAGATAAAGTACAGGACAGCTGCAAGAGAAATCCCTTGTTTGATAATAGCTAGTGCTGCCTTTTCAATTGTAACTTGTTTTTGTAGGAATTTGGATAATATGAATTTCTTGTATTTGTAGATTTATGTTGAAATTGAGCGTGCTCGGCTGACTAAAACATTAGCAACTATAAAAGAGCAAAACGGTGACGTCAAAGAGGCAGCCTCCATTTTACAGGAGTTACAGGTAAGGTGCTGCATTTTAGGGTATATACAATTTTCCATTCAGGCAGCAATGTTTTCTTATAATTCTTTATTTTGGCACTTTATCACTTTTCTCTGAACCACCAAGAGTGATACGCTACGGTGTGAGGTTATTCAAGTAGCTGGAAAGTGTGTAATTATGGTCTCAACTAAATTTTTTAAAAATTTGAAGAAAAGTAAGATCAACAAATTAGTCTTTACTTTGTGTTATTATTTGAACGTTTTAATTCTCTTTAAAATGTGAATAAACCCAGTAATTTCTGTACATTTATTTATACCTTAGGAATTTGCTGTTAATCATGGGCTTCATTCTTAATGAATGTTTGATTGGTGGCCAATTTCTAGGCTATTATTGGTTTAACAGAGAAAATCTCCCCATAGTTTGCAATGTTTCAGGATAGTTTTTAAGAGGGACCTTAAAATGAGATAGCAAAGTGCTAAGAAATCTAAGAAAAGCCATTTCTTCTATCAGAAAAATGTTCATAAACAATGCTCAAATTTTTGCTCATAATTTTAGCCTATCTGAAGCTTCCCCCCTTAAGTTATATCAGTTAGTTTAACTTTCCAATCATGTACTTTATTCATTTTAGGTAAAGGAAAGGAAAAAAAATAATACTGAAAGGCAGTTGTATGGCATGCATTGTGTTTGTTGTCATTTTTTTAAAACATGTTCTCAATATGCTTTGTCTCATTTAGTATTCACACACAACACTATTTTTATCCCCATTTTTCAGCCAAGGAAACTGACTTTCTGAAGGAGTTTAACTAAAGTCACTGTCCTGAAGTGGTTGACTGTGGATTCACTCTAATTCTGCTTGACTTCAAACCCCACCTCCCCCCACACATACACCTTTTTCTTTTCAATTAAAAGACTGCTTTTAAAATCAGTTTTAGGTTCACAGCAAATTTGAGTGGGAAGTACAGGGATTCCCCATGCACCCACTGCCCCGTAACACAGACAACCTCTCCCTGACCCTTGACAACCACTGATTGATGAAACACTGATTGAAATTCATTGTGTGTATTTTCCTTAAGAAATTACAAGGGAGAATTAGTGTATGAAGAGTGCTTAACATAGTAGCTGGCACATACTAACTGTTGAATTCAACTATTTTTAAAAATTACAAAGGACAAGCAGTGAAATAAAAACATTTTCAGACCAAGCTGTAATAGTAACAATATCCTTGCTCCCATCTACTTTGGAAAAGTGTCATTCTAGTTTTATAAATCATTTATAATGTATACATACCAGGTATTATATTAGGAACTTTTTCATAGTATTTGATATAGTTGATTCGCTGTTGTATTTGTATATATTTACTTTAACTCTATATTCTACATCCATAAAGGAGTCATGTCAGACTGATTATCTGAATTTTAAAGACTGGTGCCTCTTTTTTATATAATGGTTTCAACTATTACATAGTTAGCTTACAACTGACATCTTTCTTCATATTCAGAACTGTCATTTCTTCATTAGCCATTAGGAAAATGCAAATTAAAACCATGGTGATTTACCACTACATGCCTATTAGAATAGCTGATTTTTTAAAAAATACTGACAGTACCAAGAGCTGGCAGGGATGCAAAGCAGTTGGGACTCTCATAGATTGCTGATAGGAATGCAGATGGTGCAGCCACCCTGGAAAACAGGTTGGCGGTTTCTTACAAAATTAAACATATGCTTACTGTATAACCTTGCAGTCCCATCCCTGGATACCCAAGAGGAAGGAAGACTTACGTTCATGTAGAACTCTTCCACTGATGTTCAGATAGGCAAAAGATGGAATCCCCCGATGTTCTTCTGCAGGAGAATGGACAAACTGAGGTTCATCCATGCAATGGAATACCACTTAGCCATAGAAAGGAACAAACTGTTTGTTTTACACAACTTGAATAAATCCTGTTATTCAAAGCATTATGTTGAGTAAACAAAGACAGTCTCAAAGGCTGCATATTGACATTCTTGAAAGGACAACTCTGGTCTTGAAGGATAGATCTTGGTTTGTAGACCAAAGGGAGCAGATTGCACCCACTGCCCCGTAACACAGACAACCTCTCCCTGACCCTTGACAACCACTGATTGATGAAACACTGATTGAAATTCATTGTGTGTATTTTCCTTAAGAAATTACAAGGGAGAATTAGTGTATGAAGAGTGCTTAACATAGTAGCTGGCACATACTAACTGTTGAATTCAACTATTTTTAAAAATTACAAAGGACAAGCAGTGAAATAAAACATTTTCAGACCAAGCTGTAATAGTAACAATATCCTTGCTCCCATCTACTTTGGAAAAGTGTCATTCTAGTTTTATAAATCATTTATAATGTATACATACCAGGTATTATATTAGGAACTTTTTCATAGTATTTGATATAGTTGATTCGCTGTTGTATTTGTATATATTTACTTTAACTCTATATTCTACATCCATAAAGGAGTCATGTCAGACTGATTATCTGAATTTTAAAGACTGGTGCCTCTTTTTTATATAATGGTTTCAACTATTACATAGTTAGCTTACAACTGACATCTTTCTTCATATTCAGAACTGTCATTTCTTCATTAGCCATTAGGAAAATGCAAATTAAAACCATGGTGATTTACCACTACATGCCTATTAGAATAGCTGTTTTTTTAAAAATACTGACAGTACCAAGAGCTGGCAGGGATGCAAAGCAGTTGGGACTCTCATAGATTGCTGATAGGAATGCAGATGGTGCAGCCACCCTGGAAAACAGGTTGGCGGTTTCTTACAAAATTAAACATATGCTTACTGTATAACCTTGCAGTCCCATCCCTGGATACCCAAGAGGAAGGAAGACTTACGTTCATGTAGAACTCTTCCACTGATGTTCAGATAGGCAAAAGATGGAATCCGCCCAGATGTTCTTCTGCAGGAGAATGGACAAACTGAGGTTCATCCATGCAATGGAATACCACTTAGCCATAGAAAGGAACAAACTGTTTGTTTTACACAACTTGAATAAATCCTGTTATTCAAAGCATTATGTTGAGTAAACAAAGACAGTCTCAAAGGCTGCATATTGACATTCTTGAAAGGACAACTCTGGTCTTGAAGGATAGATCTTGGTTTGTCAGGGTTATGAGTAGAGGCAGTGTGTGACTATGAAAGGGGCATGTGAGAGTTATTCGGGTGATGGAACTGTTCAGTGTTTTGATGTAACAGTGATTACAGAGATCTGTACATATGTTCCAGTTCATAGAACTCTACACCAAGAGAAATAAATCCATTTTACGATATAGTAATATTTCTAAATTGTAATTTCCTGGAGGAAACTAGCTTTTTATATCACCATCAGCACTTTCCCAGTATGCATGAAGGTTCCTATTATTTATCAAGTGTGAATTCTTAATGTCTATTTCATTTTGTTGCCATTTTAAACTGTTACTAATTATTATAAACTTATTTACTCTGCTAGGTGGAAACCTATGGGTCAATGGAAAAGAAAGAGCGAGTGGAGTTTATTTTGGAGCAAATGCGGCTTTGCCTAGCTGTGAAGGATTACATTCGTACGCAAATCATCAGCAAAAAAATTAACACCAAATTTTTCCAGGAAGAAAATACAGAGGTAAGTCTTATCTCTTACTATAAGTTTACTCTGAAAATGCTTGGGAAAAAACCCTAAGCCCCAATTTATTTTATCAATTTTTTACAGAAATTAAAGTTAAAATACTATAACTTAATGATTCAGCTGGATCAACATGAAGGATCTTATTTGTCTATTTGTAAGCACTACAGAGCAATCTATGATACTCCCTGTATACAGGCAGAGAGTGAAAAGTGGCAACAGGTAAGAAGATGTTAAACTTGACATTGAAACTTATTAGGAGGAATTTGCATTTTTTATTTATTTTGAAATAATTTTAACTTCAGTAATTACATGCTGTTGTGTAGTGCTGCTTTCTGTTAAGTGTGCTGATACTTTATCCTTAACTAATTCAGATGAATTATCGCAATACTCTTTATTTATGACCTTTGAAGAAATGTGGGCTTACTATTTAAGACATGTACAGTGGTTGCTTTCTAACAGAAGTCACAGATAAAGACCTAACATGACTTTGGAAAATTATTTTGCAAAACTTGTGAATAGTGTGGATTCCACCTTTTTGCTGTAACTTGTTATAAGAACTTTTTCTTGTATACATTTGTTTCTAAAAAATGTTTGGGGGAGGGATAAATTAGGAGTATAGGACTAACGGATACATACCACTATATATAAAATGGATAAAACAACAAGGCTATATTGTATAGCATAGAGAACTGTATTCAATATCTTGTAATAACCTACAGTGGAAAGGAAACTGAAAAATAGTATACATATATATATATATGTAACTGAATCACTTTGCTTTATACCTGAAATTGTGCTGAGGTCCTCAGTCGTGTCCAACTCTTTGTGACCCCAGGAACCGTAGCCTGACCAGCTTCTTTGTCCATGGGATTTTCCAGGCAAGAATGCTGGAGTGGATTGCCATTTCCTTATCCAGTACCTGAAACTAACACTAGTAAATCACTGTACTTCAATAAAAAAAAAAAACAAATCCAGCCCAGGTAGTAATTCACATTAGCAAAGATTTACTGTGTTTGTTTTATAATAGTTTTATGAAAAGTAAATATTACCAAAAAGCACTTATAAAAAGAGCAATCTGATTCCCCTAAGACTTTTGAATACACAATAAGAAATGAATATATACAGGGCTTCCCTGGTAGTCTAGTGGGTAAGGACACCGCCTTGAAGTGCAAGGGGTGCCGGTCCAATCCCTGGCCTGGGAAGATCTCATGTGCCATGGAGCAGCTGGACCGATGTGTCCAACTACCAAGCCAGAGCTCTGGAGTGCATGCACTCAGAGCCGGTGCTCTGCACTTAGAGAGGCCACTGAGATGGGAGGCCCACACGGGCCAGAGAACAAAGATAAACAAATGAAGGATCAATAGAAGTGGCCAAGAAATAATAATAATAAATGAATATATAGAGTTTTTCCATGAATTTTCACTTTCTGCCAGAATTTTGTTTCTAATCTTGCCTGTAATCTGTTGCATTGTACAATGTTTTTAGGCCCTGAAAAGCGTTGTCCTTTACGTTATCTTGGCTCCTTTTGACAATGAACAGTCAGATTTGGTTCACCGAATAAGCGGAGACAAGAAGTTAGAAGAAATTCCTAAATACAAGTAAGTGCTTTTATAATTAGTATAGTATGTCTCAGTAGAAGTACCATTTTGGAGGAATGGTTAACTTAAGTATATACGTAATTGATTGCTGGTAGACTGTATTAGAGAATAAGCCTAGAGAAAATAAAGTTTTTTTTATTTTTTTAGGACTACATTAGAAATTAACATAATGAAATTATAACACAGTTCATCCTAAGCCACTTATCAAGTAGTTTTATTTCAGGCTCACTTGAGCAGATCTTGGTTAATTAACCATTTGATAAGTTTTACCATTAGTAAATGTTTGGAGCTTTGTGATTTTTAGCAATACATACTTCTGAAAATCTGTTATATAAAGCAGACATGGGCATTACACTCTTCTTTTATCTGCTCATTAGTAAGTTTACAGTTTGTCCAGAGTTTGGCAAATATAATATAGGAGAGAGCAGAATGATAAGTAGGAGAAGGCACTGTTCAGAATTACTGTGGAGAAAATGGTAGTTAAATTGATAAAATAATAATCAACTTGTATTCTTGTTCTATAAACAAAATATTCTAAAAATCATCTTCGATTTTTAAAAATTTGCTATTAGATGAAATTGAATCTTTACAGATTTGGAGTAGTAAGTTTTCTGTAATTTACAGGGATCTTTTAAAGCTTTTTACCACAATGGAGTTGATGCGCTGGTCCACACTTGTTGAAGACTATGGAATGGAATTAAGAAAAGGTTCTTTGGAGAGTCCTGCAACTGACGTTTTTGGTTATACAGAGGAAGGTGAAAAAAGGTGGAAAGACTTGAAAACAGAGTTGTTGAACATGTAAGGATCTGGCATGTTGACAAATTAGAACATGCCATCTGGCATGTTAAAAGCAAACTTGGCAAATTTGAGATTACACTTTTATTTCTCAGATGTTTCTTTTGGATGTTATGTCTTTAATTCTTCACTTAAGGATTCTTTTATTCCCTCTATGCCCACTGTGGTAGTGATGTAAATTTGTTGTTTGGATATTTATTGTCTTGTTTCCCAAAACATTCAGAATTCAACTTATCCCTTTTATTTTTTCACCAGAGAGAAAAGACTAGAGATAAGGCTATCTAAATGAAGGGCTTTATGGGGTTGGATTAAGGCAGGGGGAGTGGATGGAATGGATCAACTATTAAAGAGAAGAAAAGCAAGCATTTGGTCACTGATTACATTTAAATAATGAAGGGATAGTGAGAGTCTTGAGTGATTACTAGGCTTCCTGAGAGGTTGGTGTTGCAGTCGACTCTGACTAGTGATGGGAGGAGGGACGGCTTCTTCAAAGAAGAGCTCATTTTTCTCCCGAGAACCACATATTTCTTTGTGAATGCTGCTGCTTTGTTAGTAATGTTAACATTAAGAATAACCAAGGGGCACCTCTAACTTTAGCACCACATCCAGTGAAAATTAGGAAATTTAATTTCAAGTTATCTTTTATCTGCTCATTAGTAAGTTTACAGTTTGTCCAGAGTTTGGCAAATATAATATAGGAGAGAGCAGAATGATAAGTAGGAGAAGGCACTGTTCAGAATTACTGTGGAGAAAATGGTAGTTAAATTGATAAAATAATAATCAACTTGTATTCTTGTTCTATAAACAAAATATTCTAAAAATCATCTTCGATTTTTAAAAATTTGCTATTAGATGAAATTGAATCTTTACAGATTTGGAGTAGTAAGTTTTCTGTAATTTACAGGGATCTTTTAAAGCTTTTTACCACAATGGAGTTGATGCGCTGGTCCACACTTGTTGAAGACTATGGAATGGAATTAAGAAAAGGTTCTTTGGAGAGTCCTGCAACTGACGTTTTTGGTTATACAGAGGAAGGTGAAAAAAGGTGGAAAGACTTGAAAAACAGAGTTGTTGAACATGTAAGGATCTGGCATGTTGACAAATTAGAACATGCCATCTGGCATGTTAAAAGCAAACTTGGCAAATTTGAGATTACACTTTTATTTCTCAGATGTTTCTTTTGGATGTTATGTCTTTAATTCTTCACTTAAGGATTCTTTTATTCCCTCTATGCCCACTGTGGTAGTGATGTAAATTTGTTGTTTGGATATTTATTGTCTTGTTTCCCAAAACATTCAGAATTCAACTTATCCCTTTTATTTTTTCACCAGAGAGAAAAGACTAGAGATAAGGCTATCTAAATGAAGGGCTTTATGGGGTTGGATTAAGGCAGGGGGAGTGGATGGAATGGATCAACTATTAAAGAGAAGAAAAGCAAGCATTTGGTCACTGATTACATTTAAATAATGAAGGGATAGTGAGAGTCTTGAGTGATTACTAGGCTTCCTGAGAGGTTGGTGTTGCAGTCGACTCTGACTAGTGATGGGAGGAGGGACGGCTTCTTCAAAGAAGAGCTCATTTTTCTCCCGAGAACCACATATTTCTTTGTGAATGCTGCTGCTTTGTTAGTAATGTTAACATTAAGAATAACCAAGGGGCACCTCTAACTTTAGCACCACATCCAGTGAAAATTAGGAAATTTAATTTCAAGTTATCTTTATATAGTTGTATTGAAGATAGTGTTTTGAGATGATCTTGATTTTTTTAAAAAAGTTTTAGCCTTTTAAACATTTGTATCATAGTTATAAAAACTTTAGATTCTTATATTTAGCAAAAGTATTTTAGTACAGTTACAGCATTCAACAGCTAGTTTAGGCCTATATTTTGACTATGTATATTTAAAAAGAGTTGTAAAGTATACTCAGAATAACTTAAAAACAACCACAGAAACCAGAATATCTAAATAATTAGTTTTGTTGTTGACATTTAGAACCAGCTTCTTCTCAGTGGCAGACTACAGTAAATAAAAACTCTGAGTCTTGACGTTTTAATTAAACCTACTTGGATATGAAAATAAGCGGGCTTTTGGCCTGACAGCTGTGTCCTCCGTGCCCTCTATTCTCTCCATAGAATATTAGAATAATGGCCAAGTACTACACAAGGATAACCATGAAGAGGATGGCACAGCTTCTGGATCTGTCTGTTGATGTAAGTAGTAACCACCACTGCTTGTAACCCGTGATTTTGAAAATCAGTTGACTTGTAAAAATTGAGCAAATCAACTTCGTTTGATTATTTTAAGTTTAGGTGGTAGAAACTTGTTTCCTCAAGCTATCTTGACTACCAGAGAGTAGCCTAAATAGAGCAGCCTAAATACCAAGTTTAGAGCTATGTGAGTATTACTTATACTCCTTAAAATTTTTAGTTAAATATGTTAGTTTTATAGCAATTATTATTATTATTATTTTAGAAATATATGTCTTATTAATTTGGCTGCACAGATCTTAGTTGCAGCATGTGGAATCTAGCTCCCTGACTGGGGATCAGATCTCGAGCCCCTGTGTTAAGAACGCAGAGTCTTAGCCACTGGACCACCAGAGAAGTTCCTACACCAATTAATTTGAAGTTAAAGTATATACTTCAGTAAATGTGTCTTAAGTTCCCAAATGTGAACTGCAGAAGTAAAACATATGAGTGCAGTTCACTTGGAAAGGTGCTGGGACATGTTAGGGGAATATTGTATTCAGGTCTAGGTTTCATGTTGGTACAACCTGAAATGTACAACACCAAAGAGATAGGAGTTAGGCAAAGAGTATATAGTGATGGTTTGAAAAGCCATTTTTGTCAGCAGGCGGCATCCTGACAGTAGCTGAAAAAGGAAGACTCTTGGAATAGTTAGGGTTAGAGGGCTTGATCCTTGGTTAGTTCATTAGCTCTTCTTGTTTCTGGACAAGTGTGGGAAACAAGTCAGGAGAACTCTTTGCAGCCTTGGCCAAGCCGTGAGAAAGACGGCTTGGAAGGAGAAAAAATAATTAAAGAGAAGTATAACAGGGAGGATTGAGACAGAATATGGGCTCGTTAGCTGGGGTCACGCTAGCCTGGAAGAACAGATAGAGGAGTGCTGCTGTGGACTCAGCCACGCCAGGTCAGCGCACGTGCGAACACTGCATGCATACACAGACCAGGCTCCTTTGAACTTCTCACAGGTCTAATTGCCCCCCAGCTGCAGCAAACCCTTTCCTTTAAAGAAATAACATGAACAAGGATAGTCTCAAGGATAGTTGACTGGGGACGAGACTGAGTCCCAGTCTGCGCTGACTGGAAGCATTTCCTGGATGCTTAAGCTATCAATAAAAGAGGATTGAGTGAATGTGTTCGGGGCTCTTGACCCATGAGACTGGGACTCCCCCCGTTCTCATCCTTTCTGCTTATCTCTGTGTATGCGTGTATTTCTTAACGTCTCGCCACACCCGCTATTCTCCCTGCACCCAACTGTGGTGCTGCTGCAGACAAGGGTACTAAAGACCTAAGAAGTCAAGTGTTTTGTCCTTGGCTACAGCTGACAAGTGGCAGAGTGTATATTCTAACCCAGCATTTCTGGAAACTAACTGTACAATACTGCCTTTGAGGGGAAACGCTGTAAAAGTTAGCCCAGGTTGCTGTTGGCAACAGGCTCTTAGGTGGTACCCACAGCATTAAGTTTGTGGGGAGATTTCACGTGAGCCCTAGAGTCTCAGTGAGGTAAGTATATTATTGTAGGAAATCAGCAGTTTCAGTTAATAATGAATTTTATCCCTGCATATTCTTGAATGAAGATAGTAGAAAATGCTTTCGTTAAATTTTGTTCATCCTCTAAATTATCTTGTCTTAATCCACTTTGTCTTTCTGTCTTGCAGGAGTCAGAGGCCTTTCTCTCAAATCTAGTAGTTAACAAGACCATCTTCGCTAAAGTAGACAGGTTGGCAGGAATTATCAACTTCCAGAGACCCAAGGATCCAAATAATTTATTAAATGACTGGTCTCAGAAACTGAACTCATTGATGTCACTAGTTAACAAAACCACACACCTCATAGCCAAAGAGGAGATGATACATAATCTACAATAAGGCTCTCCATGCCTTTAACGTTTTTAGAAAAGAGTTAAGATTGGAAATCATTAAAAAAGAAAAAGACTTACGGTGTATATGTTGGGTTTTTTTTTTTCTATTCTCAACTCTTTTGTCTAAAATTTACAAAGATAGTGAATATGTTTGAGGCCCCTTTCAACCCTGCAATCCCTTGATTTCATTGTTAACTTGGCATTTGCAGTTGGTGCAGAAATATATAATACATTTCTATTGTCTGAGTACTCAAAAAATTGTCATAACTTACCTAAATATGTTTTTCTATCATTTGAAACCTTTTTAGCTACTATTTGTTTTCATTTAGCTAACAACCATAATTATAATAATAAAAGCAGTATATGCACGTTTTTTTTTCCATGGTTACCTGTGTTTCTAAACATTTTGTGGGATAGTGAGTTGAATATTTTTTTTTAATAAAATAAATTTTGCTGTAAAGCTATCGATTATTCAGTAGAATTTAAAGCAACATAGAACCTATAAGAACATTTAATAAAATTAAGATTTTGCTGAGTAGATTATTTCTTGGCTACAGCTGACAAGTGGCAGAGTGTATATTCTAACCCAGCATTTCTGGAAACTAACTGTACAATACTGCCTTTGAGGGGAAACGCTGTAAAAGTTAGCCCAGGTTGCTGTTGGCAACAGGCTCTTAGGTGGTACCCACAGCATTAAGTTTGTGGGGAGATTTCACGTGAGCCCTAGAGTCTCAGTGAGGTAAGTATATTATTGTAGGAAATCAGCAGTTTCAGTTAATAATGAATTTTATCCCTGCATATTCTTGAATGAAGATAGTAGAAAATGCTTTCGTTAAATTTTGTTCATCCTCTAAATTATCTTGTCTTAATCCACTTTGTCTTTCTGTCTTGCAGGAGTCAGAGGCCTTTCTCTCAAATCTAGTAGTTAACAAGACCATCTTCGCTAAAGTAGACAGGTTGGCAGGAATTATCAACTTCCAGAGACCCAAGGATCCAAATAATTTATTAAATGACTGGTCTCAGAAACTGAACTCATTGATGTCACTAGTTAACAAAACCACACACCTCATAGCCAAAGAGGAGATGATACATAATCTACAATAAGGCTCTCCATGCCTTTAACGTTTTTAGAAAAGAGTTAAGATTGGAAATCATTAAAAAAGAAAAAGACTTACGGTGTATATGTTGGGTTTTTTTTTTTCTATTCTCAACTCTTTTGTCTAAAATTTACAAAGATAGTGAATATGTTTGAGGCCCCTTTCAACCCTGCAATCCCTTGATTTCATTGTTAACTTGGCATTTGCAGTTGGTGCAGAAATATATAATACATTTCTATTGTCTGAGTACTCAAAAAATTGTCATAACTTACCTAAATATGTTTTTCTATCATTTGAAACCTTTTTAGCTACTATTTGTTTTCATTTAGCTAACAACCATAATTATAATAATAAAAGCAGTATATGCACGTTTATTTTCCATGGTTACCTGTGTTTCTAAACATTTTGTGGGATAGTGAGTTGAATATTTTTTTTTTTTAATAAAAATAAATTTTGCTGTAAAGCTATCGATTATTCAGTAGAATTTAAAAAGCAACATAGAACCTATAAGAACATTTGGAATAAAGTTGTGATTTGTGAAGAATCTGTATTTTAGTATTGTGGCAGAGTCTCTAGATTGTGTACAGAGTTATCTGGTAGACTATAGACTTTTTTTTTTTTTGAGTCAAGCTAGTTTCAGTTGCAGTAGTTTATTTTTATCCCCTTTCCCTGACTTGGCCAGTTGTTGAACTAATTGTATTGACTATGTCTTACACACAGTCATTTTTTCTAACTCCTTTGTGGCTTTAACTTCCATGTCTAATTACATCATTAGTGCTCCAATTTCATTCTCTCCTTACAGGAACTTAGTTCCGTTCTATGCATGCTAGATAAAAAGCTAAAATGCATTAAAAATGACCAAAAAAAGAGACTTCAGGGTCCTCTCTTGGCAAATGGTATAGTCTTGACAGGTTTTGTTTTTGTTTTTTTTTTAACAGTATTAAAAGTAGCTTTACTGTCTAAAGAAACATCTGAGATCACTTACTATGAGCAAATTTTATAAGTTTTAAAATTTGATTTCAGAGAAAATGGGGAAAAATGGGTTAATTAAAATACATTTGAAGAAGAAAAAAAAATTGAAGAAAGTAAAAGGCTTTTAAAAAAATACAAATGAAGAGGGGAAGGGAAAGACATTCTGGAAACTAACAGTTTTTATAGTTCATTTTCTACTTAATGGTCACTAAATTGTTTTATTTCATAATCCCAGGGCTGGGGACAATTGTGGAACCTCTTATTTTTGTTGATTCATTGTGAATAACAATATAGTATTAATCTTATTCTTTAGAAATTTAATATATTGGTCACGTTAATAACATTTGTTATCACCTATTTTTAAAAGCTAATCAGAAATGGCAAGCTGAGAAACATTAGCGCTAAGAATATAGTTTTTAGTTTTCTTTTGAATGGAAAGGATGGAAAATAAAATCATTTTGCATTGTTAATTTGTAAACTGAGTTGGAACTAATTTGCATCTATCTTCTCATTAACTTCATCTTTCTAGGGACTCATTCCCCTTGTACTTGTCAAATCTAGACTATTTGGCCAAATATGTTGCTGTAAAGATCTCAAATGTTCCTCTCCTTTGTTTTTTATTTTAACTTGCTCACAATCAAACTAAGTTTTTTGCATGTTCTGATTTGGGGTCATTTGTTACTGTGCCCACTTGAGTTGGTTAACTGCTTGTTCTTTTTTTTTTTTTCCTGTCCAAGCAAACTGCCAGTTTCTTAGTGTTAACAAGAAGAATGTGCTAATCTAAGGCAGTAAAATATTTGTAATGTCCAGAAGCTAAAACCCTGGTCCCCCATTTCTGAACTAAAGCTGCATGCACAAAAATGATAGAAACGCTAGGTTTTAATGCGGAGAATATTTGACTTACTGTTTACTAATCAGCAGAAGTAATAAGCCACTTTTTTAAAATGAAACACTTTTTATCCCTTTTATTTCTATATAATTTATGCTTTCAATCATTTTTGTAATTAATCTTCAATTTCCGTATGCTTTTTTGTTGAATCATTGAAAAACTCATCTCTAAAATTCATACTGTTCCATTCTGTCTCTTATAAATGTTAAATGTATGATAAAAGAACATATTTTAAATTGTTTTCACCTTCTGGATACAGCTGCAATGAAAGCACTAATTTGTGGATATTTAAGAAAACCTGGAGAATAAACTCGTACTTTAAAAGATCATTTCTATTTTCAGTTCTTCTGTTTATAACAAAAGCCACAGACAATTACCATTTTTCTTTCAAAATCATCTGTCCTGTTTTTAAGTAATGAGAAGACATGTTGTACATTGCAACTGGTTGGCCTTTTCCCCAGGATTCTTTGATTTGGGGTTGGTGACAGGCTGTATCTCACAGTCAGCAATGCTGATATATGCTGTGGTGAGAATGAACCTAGAAATGTGCCACGTGAAAAGAAGTCATATAGAAACGATCATGTATGGTATTCCACTTACATGGAAGTGAATCCAAAAGAAAAAAGCAGAGTGGGACTCGGGAGGAGGGAATGAAAATTCCTATTTAATGGATAAGGCTTTTTTTTTTTTTTGGCCATTTCTACTGGTCTTTCATCTATTTATCTTTGTTCTTTGGCCTGTGTGGGCCTCCCATCGCAGTAGCCTCTTTTGTCGCAGAGTGCTGACTCTGGGTGTGTGTGCCACAGAGCTCCAGCTCAGTAGTTGGACACACCGGTCCAGCTGCTCCTCCCAGGCCGGGGATCGAACCGGTGCCCCTTGCACTGCAAGGCGGTGTCCTTACCCACTGGACCACCAGGGAAGCCCTGGATAAGGCATTTTAGTTCGAGGTGATAAAAATGTTAAAGAATTAGAGCCATGTGATGACTGTACAACACTGAATGTACTATTTTCCATTGAATTTTTTTTTCATTTTAAAATGGTTAATTTTGTTATGTGAATTTCAACTTAGTTTTTTTTTTTTAAGAAGGTAAGATGATGACATGTAAATATAAAATATGCATATCAAAGATTTTATTCAGCTTACAGTTAACAAGGGAAGCAATCAGGGATATTTATATAAGAATAAAACTGCTAGGCACTTCCCTGGTGGTTAAGTGGTAAAGGCTCTGCTTCCACTACAGGTTCCACCCTTGGTCAGAGAACTAAGATCTCCCATGTTGTGCATCATGGCCAAAAAAAACAAGGTTAAAGAAGTTGTTCAGGTGGAAGAAAAATTATTTAGTTCAGAAATAGATCTGCATGAAAACATGAATAGTATCCGTGAAGAAATTTTAGAAAGGTAAAACAAAAATACTTTCTTACTCAGATAATTTTATTAAAAACAACAATGACAACATCCTGGGTGATCATAGCATATATAAGTAAAGTAAATGACAGTAATGGCACAAAGGATGGGAATCCTCTGATGTACCTGTGTTATATGTGAGGCAGGATCTTTTTACGTAAATGTGCACTGAGTTTAAAAATGAACATATAACAAGCCCTAAGGAAACTGCTAAACTGTTTCTAAAAGACATATAACTAGTATACTACAAGAGAAAATGGAATCACAAAATCTTCAATTAAAACCAGAGATGGTAGAAAAAGAAGATAGGAAGCAACAAATACAAAGCATAGAAACAGTCAAACATTATGTAAAGTAAGAGAACATGGTACCTTATCTTTTGGCTTTTTTTTTTGGCCATTTCTACTGGTCTTTCATCTATTTATCTTTGTTCTTTGGCCTGTGTGGGCCTCCCATCGCAGTAGCCTCTTTTGTCGCAGAGTGCTGACTCTGGGTGTGTGTGCCACAGAGCTCCAGCTCAGTAGTTGGACACACCGGTCCAGCTGCTCCTCCCAGGCCGGGGATCGAACCGGTGCCCCTTGCACTGCAAGGCGGTGTCCTTACCCACTGGACCACCAGGGAAGCCCTGGATAAGGCATTTTAGTTCGAGGTGATAAAAATGTTAAAGAATTAGAGCCATGTGATGACTGTACAACACTGAATGTACTATTTTCCATTGAATTTTTTTTTCATTTTAAAATGGTTAATTTTGTTATGTGAATTTCAACTTAGTTTTTTTTTTTTAAGAAGGTAAGATGATGACATGTAAATATAAAATATGCATATCAAAGATTTTATTCAGCTTACAGTTAACAAGGGAAGCAATCAGGGATATTTATATAAGAATAAAACTGCTAGGCACTTCCCTGGTGGTTAAGTGGTAAAGGCTCTGCTTCCACTACAGGTTCCACCCTTGGTCAGAGAACTAAGATCTCCCATGTTGTGCATCATGGCCAAAAAAAACAAGGTTAAAGAAGTTGTTCAGGTGGAAGAAAAATTATTTAGTTCAGAAATAGATCTGCATGAAAACATGAATAGTATCCGTGAAGAAATTTTAGAAAGGTAAAACAAAAATACTTTCTTACTCAGATAATTTTATTAAAAACAACAATGACAACATCCTGGGTGATCATAGCATATATAAGTAAAGTAAATGACAGTAATGGCACAAAGGATGGGAATCCTCTGATGTACCTGTGTTATATGTGAGGCAGGATCTTTTTACGTAAATGTGCACTGAGTTTAAAAATGAACATATAACAAGCCCTAAGGAAACTGCTAAACTGTTTCTAAAAGACATATAACTAGTATACTACAAGAGAAAATGGAATCACAAAATCTTCAATTAAAACCAGAGATGGTAGAAAAAGAAGATAGGAAGCAACAAATACAAAGCATAGAAACAGTCAAACATTATGTTAAAAGTAAAGAGATGGAGAAAGATACACCATGCTAACACTAATCAAAAGTAAGCCAATCTACCTTTTAATTTCAGACAAAGCAGACTTCAGAATGGGGAAGATACTAAGAGATAAGAAGGGACATTAAAGAATGATAAACGGGCCAATTCTCCAAGAAAACAGTCTAAACCTCTATGCACCTAACAACACTTGTCAGTATGGGAAACTTAAAATGTTACACAATGCTTTACTTTATCCCAGGAAAACATTACTAGATTCTAATTCTAAGCAGAAGAGTGGGTGGCATGGCCAAGAGACGTATGATCAAAACGTTAAGGGTAGATCACGAAAGGATGGAGTAGTCCACAAAACAGTAGTATCATCAAGATGACTCTAATGTGTGAAGCTGCTGATCTCTGATCAGGATTGAACTGTCACCAAATGCTTTTCCACATTTAAAGGGTTTCTCTCCAGTATGAAGTCTGATGTTGAGTAAGATGAGTGTTCTGGTTAAAAGCTTTACCACATTCGCTGCATTTGTAAGATTTTTCTCCAGTATGAATTCAGTGATGTTTACTAAGGGATGAGTTTTCAGGGAAGCCCTTCCCCTGTTCAGTGCATGTATAGGGTTTTTCTCCAGTGAGAATCCTTTGGTGTTGTGTAAAGGTTGAGTGGGCACTGAATGCTTTTCCACATTCATGACATTTATAAGGCTTTTCTCTGGTGTTGGGTAAGGTATGTACTTGGTTTGAATGCCTTCCCACAATCACCACACTTTACTCCAGTATGAATTCTCTGATGTTAAACAAGAGATGAATTTATGGTGAATGCTTTCCCACAAATTTTACATTTATAGGGTTTTTCTCCAGTATGAGTTCTCTGATAGTAAGAGAGGAAGTCTGGATAAATGCTTTCCACACTCATCACACTTACAAGGTTTCTCACCAGTATGAATTCTCTCATGACGGAAAAAGTTTGAACAGTCACTTAAATTTTATCCACAGTCATTATAAGTTTTCTTTTTAGAAACTTGACTTTTAATTAGAGATAAGTTCCATTTGACACTTCTCAAATGGATCAAATATGTGTAGTCTCTCTCTTCTGAACAAGTAACATGCTTTGGGGTAAGTTTAGATCTTAGACCAAAACATCTCTCAAATTCATTAAAAGTATGCCTATTTCCCTCCCAGGATAGTTCTTCATGGGCAACTGTTATTTGCTGAAAACCACCGGTCTGGGCAAGAGATTTTTTTTTTGAAAATCTGCCTGTAGTGTTCTCCTTTTGCTTTTCAACCTTGGCCTCAAATTACATCTCCTGTGAGCCTTTCTATGATGACAGGTGTTGCTGCTCACTCAAAAGTATATTCTACTGATCCCTTTGGTATCTGCTCTGGTCTTCGTATCTGAGGGGAACAAAGAATTTACAAAAACATTTTTCTGTGCTGGGATTAGGGGAACTGCACTCGAGATAAAAAAATAATAACTTGACTAAAATTAGAGTGTATGTTTAGTCTTGTAATTTGGGAAAATAAGGCAGTGGAATAGAGATAAATAAGAGGCAGAAGTGGGCTTCCCCTGGTGGTCCAGTGGGTAAGGACACTGCCTTGCAGTGCAAGGGGCGCCGGTTCGATCCCTGGCCTGGGAAGATCCCACATGCCACGGCGCGGCTTGACCGATGTGTCCAATTACCGAGCCGGAGCTCTGGAGCGCATGCACCCAGAGCCGGCGCTCTGTGACAACAGAGGCCACTGTGATGGGAGGCCCACAGGAGCCAAAGAACAAAGACGGATGAAAATGGAGAAATGAAAGACCAACAGAAGTGGCCCGCCTGCTCCCCTCTCTCCCCAACCCGACCCCCGCCCAAAATAAATAAATAAATAAATCTTTAAAAAAAAAAAAAAAGAGGCAGAAGTGGTAAAGAAGAAGTTGGCTCAATAGGCAATGTCACAAAGACGCTGAAAAAAATATTTTAAAGACGTAAAAGTTTAACCTTCTCATTTAAAGATGAGTAAGTTTATAACTAGAGAGGTAGTGTGATTAACCTAAAGATACAGAGGTTATTAATGAGGTACAGAACTTGGGGTTTGTCCACTATACTACCACAATATCCGTAGACTGAACAGAATTTAAATGAGAGAATGAACACGGACCTACTCAAAATAAAGAAAGAAAGAAGAGGATACATAACAGTATGAGAAAATGCAGGACAAGAATGAATGCTGTCAGAGTGGCAGTATCTGGAAAGAAACCATTAAGGAAAAACAGCACCTGAAAAAAGCAATGTACAAAGGAATAATAACTGAGGAAAGTATGAATCTGAAAAAAGAATTTAAGGCATTAAGGAGAGCCCTTGGACAACCTTAGAGATTTTTTTTGAAAATCTGCCTGTAGTGTTCTCCTTTTGCTTTTCAACCTTGGCCTCAAATTACATCTCCTGTGAGCCTTTCTATGATGACAGGTGTTGCTGCTCACTCAAAAGTATATTCTACTGATCCCTTTGGTATCTACTCTAGTCTTCGATCTGAGGGGAACAAAGAATTTACAAAAACATTTTTCTGTGCTGGGATTAGGGGAACTGCACTCGAGATAAAAAAATAATAACTTGACTAAAATTAGAGTGTATGTTTAGTCTTGTAATTTGGGAAAATAAGGCAGTGGAATAGAGATAAATAAGAGGCAGAAGTGGGCTTCCCCTGGTGGTCCAGTGGGTAAGGACACTGCCTTGCAGTGCAAGGGGCGCCGGTTCGATCCCTGGCCTGGGAAGATCCCACATGCCACGGCGCGGCTTGACCGATGTGTCCAATTACCGAGCCGGAGCTCTGGAGCGCATGCACCCAGAGCCGGCGCTCTGTGACAACAGAGGCCACTGTGATGGGAGGCCCACAGGAGCCAAAGAACAAAGACGGATGAAAATGGAGAAATGAAAGACCAACAGAAGTGGCCCGCCTGCTCCCCTCTCTCCCCAACCCGACCCCCGCCCAAAATAAATAAATAAATAAATCTTTAAAAAAAAAAAAAGAGGCAGAAGTGGTAAAGAAGAAGTTGGCTCAATAGGCAATGTCACAAAGACGCTGAAAAAAATATTTTAAAGACGTAAAAGTTTAACCTTCTCATTTAAAGATGAGTAAGTTTATAACTAGAGAGGTAGTGTGATTAACCTAAAGATACAGAGGTTATTAATGAGGTACAGAACTTGGGGTTTGTCCACTATACTACCACAATATCCGTAGACTGAACAGAATTTAAATGAGAGAATGAACACGGACCTACTCAAAATAAAGAAAGAAAGAAGAGGATACATAACAGTATGAGAAAATGCAGGACAAGAATGAATGCTGTCAGAGTGGCAGTATCTGGAAAGAAACCATTAAGGAAAAACAGCACCTGAAAAAAGCAATGTACAAAGGAATAATAACTGAGGAAAGTATGAATCTGAATAGAATAGCAGAATTTAAGGCATTAAGGAGAGCCCCTTGGACAACCTTTTTCAGATTCCACTCCTCATCAACATTCACCCCTAAACTGCACATACAGTGCCTCATCTCATCTAAATAAGTGCCTCTAGGGACACCAACCTCTTAGCAGATCTCCACAATTTTTTCCTGGGCTGAGACTAATTTTAGAAACTGAGACTTCTGCTTATGGGAAAAGAAAATATGCAACAAAATCAAAGCTGTCATTATTACTTAAATATTTTGAAATTTTTCAAGCACTATTCATTTTTAAAAGCATATAACCTGAGTCTCCCAAAAGTATCTGTGTGAAAGGACAAAGACTAACCTCCAGTCAACAGAAAAGACAAGTTACCATACTAGAGAAGACACAAGAGCCTTACAGGGAGGTATTATCAAACTGGTTGAAAATGGAAGAGCAGTATGACAAGGTGATCTAAGATGACAGTTAACATTTGTGTGAAATCACTAACTAGAGACAACAGCATTTTCACCAATCATAAACATAAGAGATGTTCTGGTACAAAGAGAGGTAAGGCACTAGAGAATCGTTCCTTTTTCTTTTTTAACAAATACAAATCTCTGAGCAGCCCAAATGAATGGTCACTTTAACTGTGAAAGCCAATGTTGTGCTTCTTTAAAGATTTGAGTATTAGGGACTTCCCTGGAGGTCCAGTGGCTAAGACTCTGCACTCCCAATGCAGGGGACGCAGGTTCGTTCCCTGGTCAGGGAACTAGATCCCCCGCGCATAAATGTTTAAAAAAAAAAAAAAATGCGCACTCAATTTTCTTCAAGTGTTGCTAAATCTTGGAAAAGTGAAATGCAAATCCTTCACAAGTCCTCCAAAAAAACAACTGCTTCAAGTTAAACGTGGGGTTTGCCTAGGGTTTCCAAGTAAACATTTTAGCAAAGGCTCACCGTCCATAGGCCGCAGGCTGCAGTTCTGAGACTAAAATTTGGCCCCCTGTGCCAGAGCTACTGTCCCAAGAAGACTCTGGCAGCGGCGCAGAGGGTGCCCTGGGCCTCCCCGGCTTCTAGGAAACCCAGGGTCCTGCTCCCGCCCAGGCCTCAGGGCCAAATGACCGCTGTTCCGGGCAGAAGCGGAGGTAGGACAGCAGGGCCCAGGGCCACACTGACTTCACGTGAACCCAAGCTACAGGTCTCCCTCCCGCCTCTGCGGCTACTCACGGGAGGATTCCAGACTGCTTCGTCAGAAGGTACAAAAGCGCCCGCCAACTAACTGCAACTCCCAGAATGCCCCGGGCCGGGCCGCTTCCGTTTCTGTTCTCAGGGACTTCCGTTTCCCAGAAGCCCTTGAGACAGCAGGCTTCAGCGTACCGGAGAGGAGGGGGCGGGGTCGGAGGCGTCTCAGCCAACCAGAGCCGCACGCCAGAATCTCCATGGTAACGCCGAAGCCCACTCTCCCGGGCGGTGCGGCTTGGGGAGACTGAAGCTTGCATCTGAGATGTTGGGAGCTGGCCCCTCGGCTTCTGGGGATTGGTGCGCGCATGACCGTAGCCTCCCTGCTTTCTACTACCCAGATCCTGGGAAGGAGAGACAGTGTAAAAGGTTTACAGACGTTAGAGGACGCTGTGGTCCATTGGATACTGAAAATTAGGTTTTCGAAAAACATAAGAGATGTTCTGGTACAAAGAGAGGTAAGGCACTAGAGAATCGTTCCTTTTTCTTTTTTAACAAATACAAATCTCTGAGCAGCCCAAATGAATGGTCACTTTAACTGTGAAAGCCAATGTTGTGCTTCTTTAAAGATTTGAGTATTAGGGACTTCCCTGGAGGTCCAGTGGCTAAGACTCTGCACTCCCAATGCAGGGGACGCAGGTTCTTTCCCCTGGTCAGGAACTAGATCCCCCGCGCATAAATGTTTAAAAAAAAAAAAAATGCGCACTCAATTTTCTTCAAGTGTTGCTAAATCTTGGAAAAGTGAAATGCAAATCCTTCACAAGTCCTCCAAAAAAACAACTGCTTCAAGTTAAACGTGGGGTTTGCCTAGGGTTTCCAAGTAAACATTTTAGCAAAGGCTCACCGTCCATAGGCCGCAGGCTGCAGTTCTGAGACTAAAATTTGGCCCCCTGTGCCAGAGCTACTGTCCCAAGAAGACTCTGGCAGCGGCGCAGAGGGTGCCCTGGGCCTCCCCGGCTTCTAGGAAACCCAGGGTCCTGCTCCCGCCCAGGCCTCAGGGCCAAATGACCGCTGTTCCGGGCAGAAGCGGAGGTAGGACAGCAGGGCCCAGGGCCACACTGACTTCACGTGAACCCAAGCTACAGGTCTCCCTCCCGCCTCTGCGGCTACTCACGGGAGGATTCCAGACTGCTTCGTCAGAAGGTACAAAAGCGCCCGCCAACTAACTGCAACTCCCAGAATGCCCCGGGCCGGGCCGCTTCCGTTTCTGTTCTCAGGGACTTCCGTTTCCCAGAAGCCCTTGAGACAGCAGGCTTCAGCGTACCGGAGAGGAGGGGGCGGGGTCGGAGGCGTCTCAGCCAACCAGAGCCGCACGCCAGAATCTCCATGGTAACGCCGAAGCCCACTCTCCCGGGCGGTGCGGCTTGGGGAGACTGAAGCTTGCATCTGAGATGTTGGGAGCTGGCCCCTCGGCTTCTGGGGATTGGTGCGCGCATGACCGTAGCCTCCCTGCGTTCTACTACCCAGATCCTGGGAAGGAGAGACAGTGTAAAAGGTTTACAGACGTTAGAGGACGCTGTGGTCCATTGGATACTGTTTCTAACAAATTGTAAGAAGATATTTTTGAGAATCGGGGACAGTGGAAGGAAGAGATAACATTAAGGAATTATGATGAGTGAACGTCACATTTCGCATTTCTCAGCAGATATGTCAAAAGCCATCCAGAGATCGACTATGTTTGTTTTTAATCTGCCAAGAGCTCAAGCAGCCTGGATTGCTGAGTGAAGATGTGAAGCGGAACAGATCCACTGCAGCCCCTGAAGACAACCAAGTCCCCGTCTCAGGGCCACGGCAACAGTAACAGTGGGGAGACCTGTCCTGCTGTTTATTTTCTCTCTTTGGCCAAGCCTGCAAAGAACATGATAGAATCATACTGTAACTGCGAGTGTTTGTTTTCTGATTACAAATGTGACACAGTGTGTTCATTATGCAAAATTTGGAAAATGCATAAAAAGTACATATATAAATACCAGGAAGAATTTGGATCTTCAGGTTTTATAGGTTTAAACTTTTTTTTGTTTGTTTTATCTTATGTTTCTCCATATTTCCTCAAATTTCTACCATGTATTGTTACAACCAAGTTTCAGGGAACAACCCACGCCAAGCGACAATAGCCAAGGACCTTGAGCAAAACTTGTGGCTAACATTTATACCCGAAGTCTACATACATAAACCCACGTCCCAATTTCTAAGGTTCCCTAGGAAACGTTAAGAAAAAAAAGTATGATTTGGTTGCAATCACAAAGGTACAACTGAAAATCACCTGAGGGCTTCCCTGGTGGTCCAGTTGGTAAGGACACTGCCTTGCAGTGCAAGGGACGCCGGTTAGATCCCTGGCCTGAGAAGATCCCACGTGCCACAGAGAGGCTGGACCGATGTGTCCCATTACTGAGTCGGAGCTCTGGAGTGCATGTGCCCAGAGCTGGTGCTCTGCGACAACAGAGGCCACCGTGATGGGAAGCCCACACGGGCCAAAGAGCAAAAGATGGATGAAAATAGATAAACAAAAAACCAATAGAAGTGGCCCGCCCGCCCCCCTCCCTTTGCCCCCCCGCCAAAAAGAAAGAAAGAAAGAAAATCACCTGAGCAATCACAAATGGTAATTTATCTTAGGACAAACATTTCATTTTCATGGCTACACAGTCCAAACACAGCCCAAAGTTCACTGAAAGTGCAAGATGGAGTCCTCTTCCTCAAGATGGAGTCAGTTCAGTCAGGGTAGTCTGCTCCTTTTCCTCCTTCATATTAGAATCACTGCTGTATCATAAAAAGGTCTTAAAATACATATTTTATGATTGGTAGAAAGGTTACATGGCAAGCATTACATCTACTCACAAAGTTAGTCCTAAGGCATAGAAGCAGCTGATGCCTCAGAGCTTATCACAATAATTTCACAAAGAGAAAAACTGGTACAAGGTACAGAATATGAGAAAGTATGCCATCAGTGACACTACCAAGATGGAAAAAAATGGGAGCGTGCAGTGCAGAGTCAATGTTGGCATTTAAATGAGAAGAGAATGCTCCAATTACTAAGATTACTAAGATTCTCACATGAACTCAGATGAAGCCAGAAAAATCACCATCCTAGTGAGCAAGCCCAAATGGTCCACCCACAGAATCACGAGCAAATAAATGACTCCATTAAGCCACTACTATTTGGGTTAGTTTGTTAAGGAGGAAACTAGTGAGCACGTAACCCAACACTGTAAAGTTTTCTGCTCTTTCTCCCATGGATTTGAAGTGCCCCTGACACATCAAGTGTTTTTACAGAATCGTGGATCTGTTCTTGGATTCCTGCTGTGATCCCAGTCCAGGCAGCTTTGCCACCTTCTGAACACATCCCAGTTCCAGGTGCCTTCAGTTTCGAGGTTTTACTCTTCTCACCTGGACCTCAGGAAATCAAGAATTTGATGGCCACAGAGGACAAACACCACTCCTGATCTCAAACACAGATTCTAAAGAGGGAGTTCTTAGCATCCTTGGAGTACCCGGTCTACAGGTGTTTTCACAAACATGGGCAGGTACATTTTTCTTGAGAAGAAAGCTTTTCCCATATTTAAGTAGATTCTCAAAGGGTTATTTGCCCTCCCCCCAAAAGGTTGAGCTGAGGCTAAAAGGAACTGATGTGGTTTCTGGTTAGCCTCCCTTTGGGGCTTTGGGTGGCAGCAAAGGAAAGAGCAAAGATGAGCTCCGTCTCACTCAGAGGCCGGGGAGGCCCCTTGCGTTGCCTCTGTGCTACAGCTCTTAGTTGTGTTTGGCTGTTTTGTGGTTAATTGGTTTGTGCTGTCTTCTTTCTCCCACTGTGAGCTTCATCAGGGATGGCTTTGAACCCCAACACCTGGCTTTTGCGAAATATCTTGAGTCTGGAATTAGAAGTGCCTTTAACAGAGGCACCTGATCATTGGGGCGTGGCCAGCAGGCACGTGTGAGTGAGCTCCTTAGTGCCTAGGAGCTCAGTTTGGGGGATCAAGGCCCCTGATAGGCAAGATCATTCACACACACAAGGCCTGGTGCATGGTAGGTGATTGGGTAAAAACACAAAAAGTCCCTTTCCCTTCATTGTAACCCCCTCCCCTACAGGCTGCACAGCATTCCTCTTGGAATTATGGCCGGCACACAGGGAAGAGAACGAACTCTCCAACAGGCTCCAGGAACTTGGCACTTTGGGGGGCAGTGGGAGGTGAGAACCCCCGAGGCATCCACTGGACGATAATGAAGTACCATGACATGCTGTTCATGCGGAAGCGCCCCAGCCAGTGTTGGTGGCCTAAACAACACTCAATGTCCTCAGGGCTGCAGGACTCATCACCCTCATGCACCCAGGCTGGCAGGAGCATGCACCCCTTCCATCATTTGTCAGCCAGGACTCACAGCTCTTTGTGCACGGACAGCTGCTTCCAGCTTGATAGACATAGCAAACCCCCAGGGTAAGAGGCGGGCGGATGGGGCATAGAACAGAACACCCGAGGCTGTCAGTCCCTTGGGGGCAAGGGGAGCCATTTCCATCAGTGAGGCCTGGACAAATGAGGAGCTTTGCTGCTGTCTGATCAATACCTCCCTTCCCCCATCACCCAGCAGGTGTCTAGGAGCCACATGCCTCAGGAAAGACCCCTCACTCTTTGGAAAAGGACACCAGTGCATGAAACTCTACCCCGACCTGGTACTTGTCTAACACTCAGTCCTCGGCAGAGCTGCCCCACGACATAGCAAGGACATGGTGTCCTCTTGGACAATTAAGTGATCTTGGCCAGGAGGTAGAAACAGGGTTTGAATGGAAGAAATGAGGGTCTGTGAAGAACGCAGGCAGGGCTTCACATACAGAGGTCAGAGGAAGTAGCTGAGTGGTCCGTATAGTTAGGTAGCGGCAGGGGCTGAGTGGGGGACCTGTCCAGAACAGAGGGCGGCTCAGAGAGGCCTCCCGGGCATCCCGACTTGCCCACACCTGGCTTGTTGCGGGGAATTGGTTTGTGCTGTCTTCTTTCTCCCACTGTGAGCTTCATCAGGGATGGCTTTGAACCCCAACACCTGGCTTTTCGAAATATCTTGAGTCTGGAATTAGAAGTGCCTTTAACAGAGGCACCTGATCATTGGGGCGTGGCCAGCAGGCACGTGTGAGTGAGCTCCTTAGTGCCTAGGAGCTCAGTTTGGGGGATCAAGGCCCCTGATAGGCAAGATCATTCACACACACAAGGCCTGGTGCATGGTAGGTGATTGGGTAAAAACACAAAAAGTCCCTTTCCCTTCATTGTAACCCCCTCCCCTACAGGCTGCACAGCATTCCTCTTGGAATTATGGCCGGCACACAGGGAAGAGAACGAACTCTCCAACAGGCTCCAGGAACTTGGCACTTTGGGGGGCAGTGGGAGGTGAGAACCCCCGAGGCATCCACTGGACGATAATGAAGTACCATGACATGCTGTTCATGCGGAAGCGCCCCAGCCAGTGTTGGTGGCCTAAACAACACTCAATGTCCTCAGGGCTGCAGGACTCATCACCCTCATGCACCCAGGCTGGCAGGAGCATGCACCCCTTCCATCATTTGTCAGCCAGGACTCACAGCTCTTTGTGCACGGACAGCTGCTTCCAGCTTGATAGACATAGCAAACCCCCAGGGTAAGAGGCGGGCGGATGGGGCATAGAACAGAACACCCGAGGCTGTCAGTCCCTTGGGGGCAAGGGGAGCCATTTCCATCAGTGAGGCCTGGACAAATGAGGAGCTTTGCTGCTGTCTGATCAATACCTCCCTTCCCCCATCACCCAGCAGGTGTCTAGGAGCCACATGCCTCAGGAAAGACCCCTCACTCTTTGGAAAAGGACACCAGTGCATGAAACTCTACCCCGACCTGGTACTTGTCTAACACTCAGTCCTCGGCAGAGCTGCCCCACGACATAGCAAGGACATGGTGTCCTCTTGGACAATTAAGTGATCTTGGCCAGGAGGTAGAAACAGGGTTTGAATGGAAGAAATGAGGGTCTGTGAAGAACGCAGGCAGGGCTTCACATACAGAGGTCAGAGGAAGTAGCTGAGTGGTCCGTATAGTTAGGTAGCGGCAGGGGCTGAGTGGGGGACCTGTCCAGAACAGAGGGCGGGGCTCAGGAGAGGCCTCCAGGGCATCCCGACTCTGCAGTCCTGCCCATTCACTAATGGATCCATAATTCCTGTTCCTGAGACTCTCCTATGTGTTAATCATCACCCCAGGGCCTGGGGAAGCAGGAGGAAAATGAGCCCCCTGTGCCTGGGCCTTCCAGCTCTTGTGTGCCCTGCCCACCGCACTCTCCCAGCTTGGTACAGCCTGGGTTCTCCTGTTTGCCTCTCCTCCTCTGATCTCTGCCTCCCCTCTGCATATTGGGTTTCTGGCTGAGGACACGGAGGAAAAACTATCTAGGTCCTAAAGACACCAGTTTCTACTTGGCTACCGGACTCTGAGGAGGGGCTTCCTGAGCCACCGTGCTGCGTAGCGGGAGTTTCCAGTGTGGCCTCTAGGACTATCCCTTGCCTGTTATTTGAGAGCCTCTGTCTGCAGAGGCTGAGACAGCCTGAAGGAGCTCCTCCAGAACCTCTTCCTCTTGGGCCACCCATGGAAAGATTCCAGCAAGGCACAATCCATGAAGGGCAAAATAATTTTGTTGTTTGGACTTTTCTTTCGAGAGAGAAGAAATAAAACGTTGTGCTCATCCACTTTAGAAGCAGGCACATGGCACAGAAGTTGTACAATGCACCCAACCTGATCAGATCTGTTCTAGGCTGTGGTCAGTCAGGGCAGAACATAGGACTCGTGGCTGAGTAGTCTATGGAGGCCACGGAAAAGGAGGCACATGGAGAACATGGAGGCAGAGAAGGGGCAGGAAGACAGTAGCTCACACCTGGTGAGAATGTCAGAGCAAAGGCTGGTGAGAGACAGGGAGAGAGAGACAGGGAGAGAGAGACAGGCCTGGGATGGAGGGAAAGAAAACTGGAGCCCGAGGGGCAAAGAGACACACTTGGGAGGAGAGGAGACTCACCTTCTAAGTCTTGGCGCGTTAGACATGGTGTCAGTCTCCAGCTTTGGATCTGTCGGCCGTGGCGGGTCCTCTCCTTGGTGGGCTCCTGGACTGTTCCTTGACCTGCGTGAACCTCTACTTGGGGGTACAGGGTCGTTGTGAGAATGGCAAAGATTCCCACTGGGAGAAAACTCAGGCCTGGCTCCCTGGCGCTTCTTCTTCAGGCCTCATCCTGGGCCTGGTCTCAGCCAAGAATCCCGAACATTTGCAACTAACCAAATCCTTAGTAATTTGCATTTGCACCCTCACCTGGCCGTGGGCTGTAACTCTTCACTCGTCCCTGTTAGACTGGGAGTTGAAGTTCATTTCTTCCCACATTTGCCAGAGCCTTGAATAAAGTCTCTCTTGCATTTTCTGACAAGTGTCCGGTGAATAATTTGTCCTTAACAAGGGTTGTGAGACGGCAGCCGTAAGTACCTAGTGGGGGCCTGGCGGGAGCGAGAGCTGTGTGCACAGTTGTATATATGCGTTGCGTAGCTGCAGATGCGGTGGGACAGGTGAGGGCCAGTCCCAAGGCAGGAACCCAAAGCCGGGCACCACACTGAGGTGGTGCCCAAAGCGGCACTGGGTGAACGGGAGCTGGGAGAACAGCAAGGGGCACCAGCAGGCCTGGTTGAGCAGGAGGAGCAGTGTCCTGGGCAGGCTGGCTGGTGGTTGAGGCTGGGGTCCCTGGCGAAGTGCCCCTGACTCCAGTTCCCAGAGGAGCTGCAGGAGGGCAGCGTCCACAACCTGTCTCCCCTCTGCTCCTCCCTTCTCCCTGGTTCTTTCTCTTTCACTATCGTATCAGGGAAACTGTGTTTTGAGTCCTTCGCCAGGATCGTTCACCGTCAGGTTTTTGACTTTAAAAGCTTATGGAAGAAACGTGTGCTTTGTTTCGCTCTGAAAGTCACCAACACATGCTCCTTCTCACTGACATGACCTCGAGTGGTCTCCCTTGGGTTTCTGGACCTTGTAGACAAAGCTGGCTTCCTGCCCGACAGACCTCTGATGTGTTTCTGAGGCCCAGAGACCCCGAGAAGGTGTGATAGTCCAAATCATGCCTCCTAACCCTCAGCACGTGTCCAGGATACAGTCTCATGGAGACATCACATCAGCCATCACAGACCCCTGCCTGGCCAACCCAGCTCTGACCTGCCTGTGCCTGGGGCGAGCGTTCCCTTCAGGAGGCAGCTCTGGGCGCTGCTGTGTGGATTGAGCACCTGGGCCTTGTCCCTGGTCTCCTCCCTGGTCCAACCCCTTCCCTGCCCACAAGAGCCTGAGGAACCCACACAGCCGGTGCTTGGTGGGCAATGTTTTATGCCTACAAGTCGTGGCTGGTGCCCATCAGCCCACTTACTGCATGATGCGTGGAGTGGCAGAACTAAGCTGTCCAATGCAGTGGCAGCAGAGACTCCCTCTCCTCTGTCTCTCTCCACCATCCTCCTCTCTTCCTTTTCTTGCTGTCCGTCTGTCTCACTCCCCTCCTCTTCCTCCTCTCTCCCTCCTCCTTCTACAGACCAGCTTCCCAGATTTGTGGTTCTGCTGCATTCAAAACTGCCGCCTTCCTGGGACTTCCCTGGTCCGGTGGTTAAGACTCTGTGGGCGCACTGTAAGGGGTGCAGGCTCCATCCTTGGTTGGGGAACTTAAGATCTTGCATGTCGCACAGTGCAGCCAAAAAAAAAAAAAAAAAAAAGAGGCTTAAACGGCAGCTTTCTTACTCTGGTTGTGTACAGACCCTCCAGTGTGTGGCTCCACCTGGTCCCCTGGCAGAAGGTCACTGGCTGTCCTCAGCCTCATTAGGCATCCCCAAATCACCGAGCCCTACCCTCCATCCTTCTCTCCCTCCTGTGACCTCGTCCTCTATACTTGCATGAGTGAAATGGGGAGTCCATAGCACGATCAGGATGGTGTTTGTCCAGTTCAAATGGCCCCAGAAGCCGTCAGCCACAAAGGAGCCACCTGCCACATCTCCTTCTGCTCCTGGGTCCCCATCTCAGAAAAAGAGGGTGCTGTCAGGGCTAGGATCCAATCACGGTTACTGGGGGTGAGTGCAGGGACCAGAGGGGACCTCACTTCTGTCCCCATTCCCACCCTGCTGGTTCGGGCCCGGCTCAGTCTCCTATGATCTATTGCATCTGTCAATCATCTGTCATGTACCATCTAGCTGTATGAGCAAGGCCAAGCCCACAGGCTCAAAAGTACAGTCACACCCCATGTTTTCTGCTTCAAAAACCACCCCACAGTGTCCAGGATACAGTCTCATGGAGACATCACATCAGCCATCACAGACCCCTGCCTGGCCAACCCAGCTCTGACCTGCCTGTGCCTGGGGCGGCGTTCCCTTCAGGAGGCAGCTCTGGGCGCTGCTGTGTGGATTGAGCACCTGGGCCTTGTCCCTGGTCTCCTCCCTGGTCCAACCCCTTCCCTGCCCACAAGAGCCTGAGGAACCCACACAGCCGGTGCTTGGTGGGCAATGTTTTATGCCTACAAGTCGTGGCTGGTGCCCATCAGCCCACTTACTGCATGATGCGTGGAGTGGCAGAACTAAGCTGTCCAATGCAGTGGCAGCAGAGACTCCCTCTCCTCTGTCTCTCTCCACCATCCTCCTCTCTTCCTTTTCTTGCTGTCCGTCTGTCTCACTCCCCTCCTCTTCCTCCTCTCTCCCTCCTCCTTCTACAGACCAGCTTCCCAGATTTGTGGTTCTGCTGCATTCAAAACTGCCGCCTTCCTGGGACTTCCCTGGTCCGGTGGTTAAGACTCTGTGGGCGCACTGTAAGGGGTGCAGGCTCCATCCTTGGTTGGGGAACTTAAGATCTTGCATGTCGCACAGTGCAGCCAAAAAAAAAAAAAAAAAAAGAGGCTTAAACGGCAGCTTTCTTACTCTGGTTGTGTACAGACCCTCCAGTGTGTGGCTCCACCTGGTCCCCTGGCAGAAGGTCACTGGCTGTCCTCAGCCTCATTAGGCATCCCCAAATCACCGAGCCCTACCCTCCATCCTTCTCTCCCTCCTGTGACCTCGTCCTCTATACTTGCATGAGTGAAATGGGGAGTCCATAGCACGATCAGGATGGTGTTTGTCCAGTTCAAATGGCCCCAGAAGCCGTCAGCCACAAAGGAGCCACCTGCCACATCTCCTTCTGCTCCTGGGTCCCCATCTCAGAAAAAGAGGGTGCTGTCAGGGCTAGGATCCAATCACGGTTACTGGGGGTGAGTGCAGGGACCAGAGGGGACCTCACTTCTGTCCCCATTCCCACCCTGCTGGTTCGGGCCCGGCTCAGTCTCCTATGATCTATCTCTGGCTATCTGTCAATCATCTGTCATGTACCATCTAGCTGTATGAGCAAGGCCAAGCCCACAGGCTCAAAAGTACAGTCACACCCCATGTTTTCTGCTTCACAGTGTGTGTGATGATCTATGTATGTGTGTGTGTATGAGAGACAAAGGAGGGCCGCGAAGAGAAAGGACACTGTGTTAAAAGCGTCTACCTGCTCCAAGGGCCTCAGTCTTCTCACCTATAAAGCAGATCGTTTCCAAAAGTGCCACCAGCAGCTCTGAGATGGCAGTGAGTGAAAAACAGGTCCTGGCCTCCTGGGAGGTGAGCAAGAGACTTCTCTCTGGGGGGATCAACGAGGGAGAGAGGTTTCACCACCAACCAGTAACCTGAGTAACCAGCACGCCTTTTTTTTTTTAAAAAAGGTATTTTGATTTATTTATTTGACTGGGGACAGGGGGTCTAGTGGCAGTGCTCGGGATCTTTAGTCATAGCATGCAAACTTTTAGTTGCAACATGTGGGTTCCAGTTCGCCAATCAGGGATCGAATCTAGGCCCCTTGTGTTGTGAGTATGGAGTCTTAGCCACTGGACCACCAGGGAAGTCTCAACCAGCAAGTCTTGATCAGAACAAAGCAGCAGGTGAAAGGTTATGGTAACGAATGTCAGCACCAGGGAGTGAAATCTGGGATTTTTCAGCTCCAAGTGGCAATCCAGGTGAGGGGGGAGAAAAAATCCCAGAAACCCCCCACAAACACTCTCTGAGGCTGGGTTGAGGAATTAGTTGGCTGAAGTAATGAGTTGAAATAGACTTGACCAAATGCCAAGTTGTAATTGAGTGTCCTGGAGACTGGAGATCTGGTTCAAACTTTTATAAATTTTTTAGGTGAACTGTTACACTATTGTCTTCGGTTAGAGTCAGCATTTACAGAGAATGACACTAGGCTTCTGAATAATGGAGCAAGACCCAGGAATGCCTCTAGTGTATGTGTGTGGAGGGAGTGGCACGGGGCTGCTATCCCTGGGTGTGGAGGGGCTTGTGGGATGGAGCAGGGGTGGGACAGTGAATGGGGGGCCAGCTTAAAGACGCCTAGTGGAATTCGAGGTACAGCTCCTATGATCTACTGGCTATCTGTCAATCATCTGTCATGTACCATCTAGCTGTATGAGCAAGGCCAAGCCCACAGGCTCAAAAGTACAGTCACACCCCATGTTTTCTGCTTCACAGTGTGTGTGATGATCTATGTATGTGTGTGTGTATGAGAGACAAAGGAGGGCCGCGAAGAGAAAGGACACTGTGTTAAAAGCGTCTACCTGCTCCAAGGGCCTCAGTCTTCTCACCTATAAAGCAGATCGTTTCCAAAAGTGCCACCAGCAGCTCTGAGATGGCAGTGAGTGAAAAACAGGTCCTGGCCTCCTGGGAGGTGAGCAAGAGACTTCTCTCTGGGGGGATCAACGAGGGAGAGAGGTTTCACCACCAACCAGTAACCTGAGTAACCAGCACGTCTTTTTTTCTTTAAAAAAAGGTATTTTGATTTATTTATTTGACTGGGGACAGGGGGTCTAGTGGCAGTGCTCGGGATCTTTAGTCATAGCATGCAAACTTTTAGTTGCAACATGTGGGTTCCAGTTCGCCAATCAGGGATCGAATCTAGGCCCCTTGTGTTGTGAGTATGGAGTCTTAGCCACTGGACCACCAGGGAAGTCTCAACCAGCAAGTCTTGATCAGAACAAAGCAGCAGGTGAAAGGTTATGGTAACGAATGTCAGCACCAGGGAGTGAAATCTGGGATTTTTCAGCTCCAAGTGGCAATCCAGGTGAGGGGGGAGAAAAAATCCCAGAAACCCCCCACAAACACTCTCTGAGGCTGGGTTGAGGAATTAGTTGGCTGAAGTAATGAGTTGAAATAGACTTGACCAAATGCCAAGTTGTAATTGAGTGTCCTGGAGACTGGAGATCTGGTTCAAACTTTTATAAATTTTTTAGGTGAACTGTTACACTATTGTCTTCGGTTAGAGTCAGCATTTACAGAGAATGACACTAGGCTTCTGAATAATGGAGCAAGACCCAGGAATGCCTCTAGTGTATGTGTGTGGGAGGGGAGTGGCACGGGGCTGCTATCCCCTGGGTGTGGAGGGGCTTGTGGGATGGAGCAGGGGGTACAGGGGTTCAGGCAGTAGAAATGCAGAGGCCCAGAGGCAGAGAGATTACACAGCTTGGTGAAAACAGCAACGTACTATCTTGAGTGGAATTCGAGGTACACGCTCAAAGCCATACAAAACTTACGGCAAGTTCTCCTAAATATTCTTTTCCACCCTCTGCAGCCTGTTCACCATCTTGGGATGTTGTGCCAAGGGTCACCTCATGGCCTAGAACTCAGACCACGTCCTTGGAGCTCCTGGTGCGTCCAGGGATCAGCTGGCCCATTCCATGGGAGTTGTGTCCTTACCTGACCATGCTTTATCAAGGAGAACCCTCAGCTCTGAGGCCTGCAGAGGACCTGGGCAGAGAGCCGGCCTGGAAGGCTTAGCCGGTCACCGTGACTCAGCATCCAGCCCTCCTGCACTAGCTCACTTCCAAGGGGAAGTTTGGGAACAGAGCCCAACTCGGCGCCAAAGCTCAGCATCTGCTCTTCCTGACTTTAGAAGTTAGGGACCAGGTCCCTGACCTTGCCAGCCTACACCCTCACTGGCTGTCTTGAACCCATTCCGGGGCTCTGGAAGCCCTGGGTCTGAGCTGGTGCCCAGCGCGCACAGAGGCTCCCCATGACCAGCAGGTGGCACTGCAGGAACAGCTGTGTGAGACCCTCACGCGCTGCGCACCTCGCTGGAGCCCCAGGTGCTGGCTGAGGCTCCCCTGCTGGCTGGAGAGTCTGGGTTCAGGGTGAGGGGTCAGGCTGTAGTGCTGGGAGGGCTGAGTGTCCTAACGCAGAGGCCAGAGCTCTGGGAAGCCCTCCACCACTTCCCTGGGTTCTCTGCTCCGTGCTTCAGGGGTGGTTGCACTTAAGTAACGTCAGCGCTTGATGCCTATTTCATGGGTGAGAATGTAGAGGCTCAGGTCAGGGACAGGTGGCCCTGCACGGGTTGAGTCAGGGAGTCAGCATGTCCTGCCGTTTCTGTTCCATGCCCTTGGGGTCTCTCAGGTCAGCCTGGGGCCCTGGGTCTCCAGCCCATCCCTCAGGCCAAGGGTGTTTTCAGGGCTGGCAGGATGGGTCTCTGCGAGCATGTAGGGGCATGGGGTGTGAATGTGTCTCTTGTGAGTGAGTGTGAATGTGGAGAGTGTGTCTGGGTGTATCTCCTAGTATGTGTGCCTGTGTATCCAAGGGCACCTGCAGTTCCTGGTTCTGTCTGAGCCTGTAAACTTCATTTCTTCCTTGGTCTACAATACGTAGACAAATTGTCTCACAAATGAGTCCACAAGACAGGTCCAAGCCATTTCCTCTGCTCAAAGGGAGCACCAGTGCCTGCAGGTGGAGATGTCCCCACCCTTCCTGTGACTTCATTCGACCCATCCCTGCTGACCCCAGAGGTGCCCCAGGGACGGTGACCATTCTTGGAAGATGCTCAGTGAAACTCATCAACTCCCCTTTGCTTCCAGGAATAGTAGTAACTTTGCTCACATTCAGCAAGTCCAAGTTGCCTCAGTTAGGAGGTCATGTGGCCAGCGAGTGACTCAGCTCGAGCGTCTGCAGGCCTGGCATGTGGGTTCTCTTCCCTGGCTGCATCACCCAGTCTCCTCAGAACACCTCATCTTCTGCCACCCTATCCTGTGGGATACACGGGGGGTGGAGGGTGAGGCCCACAAAGCCCCCCAGACGGTGATTAGGACAAGCTGGAGATGGGTAGCAGCTGACTCAAGGAGCTGAGCCGCTTGAGAAGGGACAGCCGTCACACACTCCAGTGGCCCTGGCAGGAGAGAGGAAGGGCTGGAGGGCTGCAGAGCCGGGACTCGGGGACCATGAGGCCTGACCAGTTGCTGGCCTCTCCTGGGATTTCCAGCGTCAGTTGACACCCCAGCAAACCTGTGTGGGAGCAGGAATGCTGAGTCACGGGCCCCTGGTCAGGCTGTAATAAGAGACGCGTGATGTGAAAGATCCTGCTAAGACAGAGGAGCCCAGATCTGTGCATTTTGTTGACAGAAAGAGGCTTGAGGGAGACAAGAGGCCGTGAGCAGAAGCCTGAGCGGGCCTGCCGGTCCCGCCAGTGTGCCCAGAAAGTGAAACTCTGGAAGGGCACCTGTCTGTGCCCAGTTCACCTGCCCTGAATGTGTGCACCATGGGCAGCGAGCAGGTCCCCAGCCGTGAGTGCCCTGTGCACTGCTGTGGGACCATCTTTCAGACAGTGGACTTTACTGGGGTGTATCTCCTAGTATGTGTGCCTGTGTATCCAAGGGCACCTGCAGTTCCTGGTTCTGTCTGAGCCTGTAAACTTCATTTCTTCCTTGGTCTACAATACGTAGACAAATTGTCTCACAAATGAGTCCACAAGACAGGTCCAAGCCATTTCCTCTGCTCAAAGGGAGCACCAGTGCCTGCAGGTGGAGATGTCCCCACCCTTCCTGTGACTTCATTCGACCCATCCCTGCTGACCCCAGAGGTGCCCCAGGGACGGTGACCATTCTTGGAAGATGCTCAGTGAAACTCATCAACTCCCCTTTGCTTCCAGGAATAGTAGTAACTTTGCTCACATTCAGCAAGTCCAAGTTGCCTCAGTTAGGAGGTCATGTGGCCAGCGAGTGACTCAGCTCGAGCGTCTGCAGGCCTGGCATGTGGGTTCTCTTCCCTGGCTGCATCACCCAGTCTCCTCAGAACACCTCATCTTCTGCCACCCTATCCTGTGGGATACACGGGGGGTGGAGGGTGAGGCCCACAAAGCCCCCCAGACGGTGATTAGGACAAGCTGGAGATGGGTAGCAGCTGACTCAAGGAGCTGAGCCGCTTGAGAAGGGACAGCCGTCACACACTCCAGTGGCCCTGGCAGGAGAGAGGAAGGGCTGGAGGGCTGCAGAGCCGGGACTCGGGGACCATGAGGCCTGACCAGTTGCTGGCCTCTCCTGGGATTTCCAGCGTCAGTTGACACCCCAGCAAACCTGTGTGGGAGCAGGAATGCTGAGTCACGGGCCCCTGGTCAGGCTGTAATAAGAGACGCGTGATGTGAAAGATCCTGCTAAGACAGAGGAGCCCAGATCTGTGCATTTTGTTGACAGAAAGAGGCTTGAGGGAGACAAGAGGCCGTGAGCAGAAGCCTGAGCGGGCCTGCCGGTCCCGCCAGTGTGCCCAGAAAGTGAAACTCTGGAAGGGCACCTGTCTGTGCCCAGTTCACCTGCCCTGAATGTGTGCACCATGGGCAGCGAGCAGGTCCCCAGCCGTGAGTGCCCTGTGCACTGCTGTGGGACCATCTTTTCAGACAGTGGACTTTACTGGCTCTCAGGGAAGGGCTGAGCCTGAACCTACCTGTTCTGATCATCTCTGGAGAAGGTCCAGAGCTCCCCAAGGCAGCGTGTGAGTGGGGAATGAGGGCCAGCCCAGAACCCCACTCCTGGTTCAAATCCCTGCCACTCATTCGTCTCACTGGCTCAGACTCGCGCCTGCCCTCTCCTAGGCGGATTCTTGATAGTGGCTCTTGCTTGCCTGTCCTGTGTTCCAGCCCAGCTTAGATGTGCCCCAGTCGGGTGGCACTGGGCAGGCCGCTCTCCAGGGAATTCAGGCGGGAGTGTCTGAGCCCAGAGTACACACCCTCCTCTGTACAGACGAGAGAAACTGCTGCCCCACTGGTGCAGTGCTCTGCGTTCCTCAGACCTAGGAAGCCTCCTGTGATCCTGGTTGCCGCAGGTATCCTCCTCTGGCCTCTGGAAAGGTCTCTCTTACTACCTCCTCACCCCTAGCCTTGTTGTTGTTTAGCTGTTAAATCGTGTCCGACTCTCTTGCAGCCCCATGGACGGTAGGCCGCCAGGCTTCTCTGTCCACGGGATTTCCCAGGTAAGAATATTGGAGTGGGTTGCCATTTCCTCCTCCAAGGAATCTTCCTGACCCAGGGATCAAACCCACCTCTTCTCTGTCTCTTGCATTGGCAGGCAGATTCTCTACCACTGAGCCACCAAGGAAGCCTACCCCCTGCCCCACCACCAGCCAACGTCTACTCAGGGTGGTCCAAAGGGATGCTCAGCAGTAGCAGCATCTCCATCAGACTAACAGAAGTCAGAAGTCAGAGATAAAGGCTTGCCCCCTCTTGCAGAAGGATGGGTGAGAAGTGTACTCTCTGGTATTCATTCAATGCCATTGGCCCAAACGAACTCACCAGGAACAGGCTACATTTTTGCTCAAAGCACAGAATGAGATGCCCAGGGCACTCTGTAGACCTCGAACCCCCGGCCCCCCCAGACCCATTTTTGCTCAAAGCACAGAATGAGGTGTCTGTGCCCAGTTCACCTGCCCTGAATGTGTGCACCATGGGCAGCGAGCAGGTCCCCAGCCGTGAGTGCCCTGTGCACTGCTGTGGGACCATCTTTTCAGACAGTGGACTTTACTGGCTCTCAGGGAAGGGCTGAGCCTGAACCTACCTGTTCTGATCATCTCTGGAGAAGGTCCAGAGCTCCCCAAGGCAGCGTGTGAGTGGGGAATGAGGGCCAGCCCAGAACCCCACTCCTGGTTCAAATCCCTGCCACTCATTCGTCTCACTGGCTCAGACTCGCGCCTGCCCTCTCCTAGGCGGATTCTTGATAGTGGCTCTTGCTTGCCTGTCCTGTGTTCCAGCCCAGCTTAGATGTGCCCCAGTCGGGTGGCACTGGGCAGGCCGCTCTCCAGGGAATTCAGGCGGGAGTGTCTGAGCCCAGAGTACACACCCTCCTCTGTACAGACGAGAGAAACTGCTGCCCCACTGGTGCAGTGCTCTGCGTTCCTCAGACCTAGGAAGCCTCCTGTGATCCTGGTTGCCGCAGGTATCCTCCTCTGGCCTCTGGAAAGGTCTCTCTTACTACCTCCTCACCCCTAGCCTTGTTGTTGTTTAGCTGTTAAATCGTGTCCGACTCTCTTGCAGCCCCATGGACGGTAGGCCGCCAGGCTTCTCTGTCCACGGGATTTCCCAGGTAAGAATATTGGAGTGGGTTGCCATTTCCTCCTCCAAGGAATCTTCCTGACCCAGGGATCAAACCCACCTCTTCTCTGTCTCTTGCATTGGCAGGCAGATTCTCTACCACTGAGCCACCAAGGAAGCCTACCCCCTGCCCCACCACCAGCCAACGTCTACTCAGGGTGGTCCAAAGGGATGCTCAGCAGTAGCAGCATCTCCATCAGACTAACAGAAGTCAGAAGTCAGAGATAAAGGCTTGCCCCCTCTTGCAGAAGGATGGGTGAGAAGTGTACTCTCTGGTATTCATTCAATGCCATTGGCCCAAACGAACTCACCAGGAACAGGCTACATTTTTGCTCAAAGCACAGAATGAGATGCCCAGGGCACTCTGTAGACCTCGCCTCCAGAGCTGCCCTGGCTGCAGTTGGAGCCCCCACATCCAGACTGTGCTGGTCTTGGGGTTCCCTGGCTTATCTGTTGGGCCTCAGCCTACAAGGGGTCGAGGGCCCTGCAGAGGAGGGTGGGATGGGTCCGCTCTGCGCCTCTGTGCTGAGTCCATGGGAGCTGAGGCGACAGATGAAGGGCCATGGTCGAGGGAGCTGCTTGCGGAGGGGGTTGGCTGCCTCACTCCAACCTCCCCACTGCTGGCTGCCGCCTTGACCCTCTGCTGCCCTGAGTCTAAGACCTCTTTGTTGCCAAGCAGCCGTCCGCTTGCTCCAGACCTAATCCAGCTCCAATTAGAGGGAGAACATGTGCTTTGACTGAATGACCCAGCTGATGACAGAGCCTGAAGACATGCTCACCCGCTGGCCGGCTGGCCTCGCCCAGGGGCCCTGCCTTGGTTTGCAAAACGTGGCTTTGAGAGCTGTGGCCACTCTATACAGAAACCAGAGGGCCCCAGGGGTGCCTCTGCAGGCTCCTGGCGCCGCAGGCCCTCTGCAGTCCAGAGAGCAGGAGATGGAAGGAGTGAGTGGGTCTGCAGGATGGAGGAGGGTCAGGTTACACTAGCCAGCTGGTCAGGAGGGAGCAGCCTCCACGTCTAGGTGAGGAGGACTTTGAGGGGCTCTGCCCAGGGAAAGGATCTCCTCCAGCAGGAAAACTGGCTTTTCAGTGAAGTTGTAGCTTCTGGAGGCACAAGCTGGGGAGCAGGAAGTGATCATCATTAGGCCTTCCTTGGGGCTCAGATGGCAAAGAATCTGCCTGCAAGGCAAGAGACCTGAGTTCCATCTCTGGATCGGGAAAATCCCCTGGAGAAGGGCATGCCACCCTACTCTAGTATTCTTGCCTGGAGAATCCCATGGACATAAGAGCCTGGCGAACTACAGTCCATAGGGTCGCAAGAGTCAGACACAGCTGAGTGACTACAACTTCCGTGATCACTAGTGATAATCAGGAAGGGGTCGTGAGCAGGGTATTATCAATGTCAACTCTCAAAACCCCGGGGGCATCACTCAGTTTATAATCAGGAATGTTTTGCCCAGGGCACTCTGTAGACCTCGCCTCCAGAGCTGCCCTGGCTGCAGTTGGAGCCCCCACATCCAGACTGTGCTGGTCTTGGGGTTCCCTGGCTTATCTGTTGGGCCTCAGCCTACAAGGGGTCGAGGGCCCTGCAGAGGAGGGTGGGATGGGTCCGCTCTGCGCCTCTGTGCTGAGTCCATGGGAGCTGAGGCGACAGATGAAGGGCCATGGTCGAGGGAGCTGCTTGCGGAGGGGGTTGGCTGCCTCACTCCAACCTCCCCACTGCTGGCTGCCGCCTTGACCCTCTGCTGCCCTGAGTCTAAGACCTCTTTGTTGCCAAGCAGCCGTCCGCTTGCTCCAGACCTAATCCAGCTCCAATTAGAGGGAGAACATGTGCTTTGACTGAATGACCCAGCTGATGACAGAGCCTGAAGACATGCTCACCCGCTGGCCGGCTGGCCTCGCCCAGGGGCCCTGCCTTGGTTTGCAAAACGTGGCTTTGAGAGCTGTGGCCACTCTATACAGAAACCAGAGGGCCCCAGGGGTGCCTCTGCAGGCTCCTGGCGCCGCAGGCCCTCTGCAGTCCAGAGAGCAGGAGATGGAAGGAGTGAGTGGGTCTGCAGGATGGAGGAGGGTCAGGTTACACTAGCCAGCTGGTCAGGAGGGGAGCAGCCTCCACGTCTAGGTGAGGAGGACTTTGAGGGGCTCTGCCCAGGGAAAGGATCTCCTCCAGCAGGAAAACTGGCTTTTCAGTGAAGTTGTAGCTTCTGGAGGCACAAGCTGGGGAGCAGGAAGTGATCATCATTAGGCCTTCCTTGGGGCTCAGATGGCAAAGAATCTGCCTGCAAGGCAAGAGACCTGAGTTCCATCTCTGGATCGGGAAAATCCCCTGGAGAAGGGCATGCCACCCTACTCTAGTATTCTTGCCTGGAGAATCCCATGGACATAAGAGCCTGGCGAACTACAGTCCATAGGGTCGCAAGAGTCAGACACAGCTGAGTGACTACAACTTCCGTGATCACTAGTGATAATCAGGAAGGGGTCGTGAGCAGGGTTTTATCAATGTCATCTCAGCCTCACTCAACCCAGAACACCTAGAGTGATGCTCCCAGCCACTCTGGGTGGACTGGGCTGCCCTCATGTTGTCTCATAGTCCTTGGCCAGTAGCCAGGCAACCTGTCTTTTCTTGGATGCCAAGCTTGCCCTGACTGGGCCTGTCCTGTTCCGATGGCTTCTATGGCATCTCATTTGCTGCTGTGTGGCATTGGGAAAGTTTCCCAACCTCTCTGTGCCTATTTATTCATCTGTAAAATGGGCGTGATTGGAGGATTAGAAGCCGAGGAACTGTCAAAGTTTCAGTGTGGAGCCCAGGGTGGGCTCTTTCTTCCCGGAGCCAGGCTAGTCTGTGAATTCTGCTGCATGAGCCCAGGAAGACAAGGGGATGGTGGCTGGCTGTGGCAGACATACATTCCATGGAGGAAACCTTTGGGGAGAGCTCCCTGCCTATCCTGAATTTAATTCCTTTTGTGTATTAGCAAATTGGCACAGAAATAGCCAGTGCTTTGTCGATCTAAATGATGAAGACTCAGAACCTTAAATAATGAGCTTTGGGGCAGCGATTGAGCAGCCTCTGAGGTTTGAGGATGAGCCCCCACACCAGGAGTGGTCAGCCTGGAGCAGGCAGTTGAGGATTGGGTAATCTAGAAACAATGGAGAAATAGATGATAAGGGAAGAAAGGGGTAGGGATAGGCTGGTGGATGCTCAGCTCCCCTGGTTGTCACCCATACCTGGAGGGAAGACCACACCCAGCTCCAACCCCTGTGGCTGTCCAGCCTGTGCCAAGGCATTTCAGTCCTGTCCTACTCTTTGTGACCCTATGGACTGTAGCCCCTCAGGCTCCTCTGTCCTTGGGGTTCTCCAGGCAAGAATATTGGAGCGATAACCTCACTTATAATTAGAGAAATGCAAATCAAAACTACAATGAGATGTCACCTCATACCTGTCAGAATGGCCATCATCAACAAATCGACAGACAATAAGAGGCTGGAGAGGGTGAGGAGAAAAGGGAACACTCTTGCATTGCTGGTGGGAATGTAAATTGATACAACCTCTATGGAAGACAGTATGGAGATTTCTTAAAAAACTAAAAATAGAAGTACCAAACGACCCAGCAATCCCACTCTTAGGCTTGTACCCTGATGAAATCAAATCTGAAAGAAACACCTGTACCCCAATGTTCATTGCAGCTCTCTATACAATAGCTAGAGCATGGAAGCAACCTTGATGCCCATCAACAAATGAATGGATCCAAAAGCTCTGGTACATATATACAATGGAATACTACACAGCTGTAAAAAGAAATGCAGAAGAATCAACTCCAATGAGGTGGCTGGATCTAGAACCTATCATAAAAAGTAAAGTCAGTCAAAAAGAGAAGGACAAGTACGATATACTAACACATATATACGGAATATAGTAGGATGGTGATGATGGCACATGCAGTGAACGATGGAGAGACAGACATGCATAGTGGACATATGGACATTGTGGGGAAGGAACAGTGGGTGGGAGGCATAAAGGTAGTAGCATGAAAACCTCTACTGTTATATGTGAAGAAAATAGCTATAGCCATTGCTCTGTGAAAAAAGGAGATCCTTCAGGGGTGCTGTGTGACGGTCTAGAGGGGTGGGATGGGGGGGTGATATGCATATGACTAATCTGGGAACATACATATCTGTAAACAACAAAACTCTGTAAAAGTTAAAAGTAAAATGAAAGTTAACAAAAAAAATATCGGAACGGGTTGCCAATTCCTTCTCCAAGGGCTCTTCCCGACCCAGGGATTGAACCCAGCTCTCCTGAATTGCAGGCAGACTCCCTATGGTCTGAGCCATTATGGAAGCTCAGCCTGTGACTGACCTTATTAAAGTTCATGTTCCTTAGACCTTATTAAAGTTTGTGTTCCTTAGAAAGTTTGTGTTCAGGGCTTCCCTGGTGGTCCAGTGGGTAAAGGATCTACCTTGCAGTGCAAGGGGCACCAGTTTGATCCCTGGCCCGGGAAGATCGCATGTGCCATGGAGTGACTGGACCAGTGTGTCCAATTACCAGTCACTGCTCTGAGCGCATGCACCCAGAGCCAGTGCTCTGCAACAAGTGAGGTCACTGCAATGGGAGGCCCACACATGCCAAAGAATAAAAAGATTGATGAAAATAAATATAAATGAAAGAGACATGATGGGGAAAAAGAAAAAAAAATCATTAAAAAAAAAAAGTTTCTGTTCAGGCAGTTCCGCAAACAAAGTACTGAACTGTGAGGACCCAGCCACATGGGATTTGGGTTCACAGACACAGGCTCTGACCAATGCACTGGTCCCCACTGGGGGAGCTGGAAGCCTTGGGAAGATTCCTACAGTTTCTGTGTTCAGATGCTATATTTTGCCATTTAAATGCTTTAAAAAGAAAGTCAGGCATCCCAGTATTTACCATTCAGTCAAGTCCATGGTCAGACAGAGCAGGGACTGGGGCAGTAAGACTAGAGGACCAAGGCTGAGCCGGGAGGCGTCCAGGTGGCAGGCGGCGATGCTTAACTGCTTCCATCCCTTGAAGCTCTGTATCCACTCACTGCCATAGCTTGGAAAAGCATTTTGGGTGGGAGGGGGCATGCAAAGGGTAGTAATGACATGGGAAAACAGTGGGTGGGAGGCATCTAACTTGTTATATGTGAAGAGAATAGCTATAGCCATTGCTCTGTGAAAAAAGGAGAGCCGTCAGGGGTGCTGGGTCACGGTCTGGAGGGGTGGGAGCGGGGGGATATACATATGACTAATCTGGGAACATACATATCTGTAAACAACAAAACTCTGTAAAAGTTAAAAGTAAAATGAAAGTTAACAAAAAAAATATCGGAACGGGTTGCCAATTCCTTCTCCAAGGGCTCTTCCCGACCCAGGGATTGAACCCAGCTCTCCTGAATTGCAGGCAGACTCCCTATGGTCTGAGCCATTATGGAAGCTCAGCCTGTGACTGACCTTATTAAAGTTCATGTTCCTTAGACCTTATTAAAGTTTGTGTTCCTTAGAAAGTTTGTGTTCAGGGCTTCCCTGGTGGTCCAGTGGGTAAAGGATCTACCTTGCAGTGCAAGGGGCACCAGTTTGATCCCTGGCCCGGGAAGATCGCATGTGCCATGGAGTGACTGGACCAGTGTGTCCAATTACCAGTCACTGCTCTGGAGCGCATGCACCCAGAGCCAGTGCTCTGCAACAAGTGAGGTCACTGCAATGGGAGGCCCACACATGCCAAAGAATAAAAAGATTGATGAAAATAAATATAAATGAAAGAGACATGATGGGGAAAAAGAAAAAAAAATCATTAAAAAAAAAAAGTTTCTGTTCAGGCAGTTCCGCAAACAAAGTACTGAACTGTGAGGACCCAGCCACATGGGATTTGGGTTCACAGACACAGGCTCTGACCAATGCACTGGTCCCCACTGGGGGAGCTGGAAGCCTTGGGAAGATTCCTACAGTTTCTGTGTTCAGATGCTATATTTTGCCATTTAAATGCTTTAAAAAGAAAGTCAGGCATCCCAGTATTTACCATTCAGTCAAGTCCATGGTCAGACAGAGCAGGGACTGGGGCAGTAAGACTAGAGGACCAAGGCTGAGCCGGGAGGCGTCCAGGTGGCAGGCGGCGATGCTTAACTGCTTCCATCCCTTGAAGCTCTGTATCCACTCACTGCTTCATCACAGGCTTGGAAAGAGCAAGACATTCTGTGAAGCTCAAGCACCCCCTCAATTGCTTGGTCAGTGAGGGCAGTCCCGGCTCCTTGCTGAGCCCAGGAGGGGTCGTAACAGGTGTGGACTGGGGAGGCCTGGCCAGGATCCTATCCTGGCATCTACTCTGCCTAGCACTTCCCAGCAGGAGGGACTGGAGGAGACAGTGACTCCCTGGGAATGGTTCAGGAGTCAGACCCAGATGTGGGGATCTTGGTGCCACCCAAACACTGGCTGACCAGGGCCTGACCCTAGTTGGTCAAACCCTGTCTGCACCCCCAAAAGCGCTTCCCCACCCAGTGTCTCTAGCATGGATCCAGGTACCTGGGCCTGATGTATTTAAGAGAAATCACAGCCCTGATCTCGTGACATGCCCTGTGTCCAGTGAATGCCCCACAGGTGCTTGCTTTGGGGGATTTCCGGGGAAGGGCATGTTCCCAAACATGCGTCCTCCCCATTCAAAATTCCTTCTCCTCTCCCCTCACCCTTAACACCCCAGGAGGCAAAGAGAGGCCCTGACTTGGGCAGAGCTGGGCTGGTTCAGCTTCCCTGCTGCTTTCCCACTGAGCTGACCTGGATGTCTGGAGCGCTGCCCATGATGAGCTGGACCTCCAGCCGCCTCCACAGCCACGTGCCTCCGGCCTGTGGCCGGGGAAGAAGATCCAGCCCAGTATAGGACCTCAGGGAGGTGCCGCCGCCCTAGGGAAGGAGGGTGGAAGGCATGTGGGACTTCCTCAGCGCTTGCTGAACTTTCAGTCAACCCTGAGCTGAGTTTTTTTTCTCAAGTTCACATTCAACACTGACTTGGGCACACGAAGCAAATGATTTGCCTGCCGGCTCTGCAGGCACCAGCTGGTGCTGGGTGGCCTTTATCTTCCTGAGTTCTTCCCTCTCCATCCCCAACCCTGTAAGGGAGAAGCCAGTGGTCAGTTAGTGCTAAGGGCCCTTGAGCTCATACTGTGAAAATGCTCGGTGGACTTCAGCCTCAAAGTCACTTGAGGCCTCTGGTCCATTCCCTCTAAATTGCACCAGGTCTCCAGGATTAGAGCCTTTTTCTGTAACGACCTCATAAAAACTAAAGTCCACGGCCTCGGTCGGCAGTCCTCTTGGGCCTGCAATGGCCTCAATACATGCTCCCCTGACCAGCATATCCACAGCTACTGTCACAGCAGCCAGGGCTGTGCCAACATCCCGGGCCTCCAGCAACTGTGTAGGACGGGTGAGAAATTTCTGCTTATTCATGTGAACACGTAGATCAGGCGCCTCACAAGAAACCAGAGGCCCTGGGGGCAATGCTCACCATCCCACATCAGGGTGAAGGCACCGGTGGACAAGGGTTCTGCTTACCAAGCAGACCAACCTGAAAATCCACCTGCTATGCTCTGTCCTTAGGGACGGGGTCCCTGGCAGGGATGGCCTGGGAGGCACCTGCCTGTGTGTCACTGGTTGGTAAGGTTCTGGGGTTGGTAAGAGGTTCTGAACCAGGAACAAACACTCAGCAATTAATTATGCGTGCAGAAGTGTGGCCAGCTCAGGGGAGCTGGGAGCATCTGCCTGGGCCAAGTGTGAGTTGCGACCCGAGGGGTCTGCCTTGCTGATCACTCCAAGGAGTAGCCCAAAGACTGTGGACTCTACCTCCACTTTCCTGTTACTGGGGATGAGTCTGATTCATGTGTTTCCTGTGACAGCCGCTACATCATCACATCCGCTCCGAGAACTATTTTTAACTGATTTATGTATTTCTTATATGAGGAACACATCAACTTCTGTTTTAGTTCGTTTTACAGGAAAGTGTTGCAACTGTGCTCAGCTCAGCAACATTTGTCGCCGCGGAGCAGTAGGGGAAGGCTGTCTCGCCTCCAAAGCCTCCCCAAAATTAATATAGTTGGAAAGGTGAGGGAGGCTTGGATGAAAAGGAGGAGACTCAATAGTTTTCCCCTTCTGTAGAAGTCAAGGCACCCGTTTCATAAAGAGCACCCTACTTCTTTACATTCCCATGGCAGGTTCTTGCTATTACTGCCAACGCTCCCAAAGTGACCTCCCTGAACTGCTGTCTGTCAGGGAGCCCCGTTCCTCAGCCCCCTAGGTGCCCATCCTTGAGGCCGTGGTCCTCAGGAGGGCGCTGGGGGTGGCCCGCACAGCCCCTCCTCTGTCAGACAAGGAGGAGCTTGGGAAAGAGGTCCCACCGCAGTCAGTCAGCCGAGGTGGTTTGGTCCCGTGGCTCCTAGCTCCTGTCCAAGCTCCATCCCTCAGTGGTCCAGGTCACCTGGGTGATGCTCACAGCCGCAGTGGCCTGCCAAGGGTCCTGACTCAGTTCCCACTCTTGGCCAGGTCCCTCTGCCTCTCCTTGCTCTTCACTGCTCCCCTTGTGTCCATCTCTGGCTTTCAGGGCCTCCATGGGCTTTGTCACAGCCTGGCTAGGCATGACCGAATGGTGATTGTTTTCTCCCCAGAGGCTCCCAGCAGCCTGGATGGTGCCGTCTTTGTCCTGAGGTCACCAACGGGGTGGGGTGCCCCGCCGTGGGTAGGTGCTGGTCTCACTCCGGCTGAGTCACTTGGAGGCTGGGGATTTTCTTCCCCCCTCCCAGCCCTTACCGCCACCCTCTTCTCTCTTCTAGAAGCAGCAGAAGGAGGTGGGGATTCCAGGCTGCGGAACCACTTGGAGGCTGTGGAGTCTCCCAGGGCACCATTCAGTCTCCCTCCGACCAACCGGCTCACTCCTGTCACTCACACAACTCAATCCTCACAGGAACCTTCTGGAGAAGAGGAAACTGAAGCTCAGATGGGCTCAGCCATCCCCTTCCCCATCGCTCCAGCCCTGCCCAGCAGTGAGGGGCAGAGCACGGACCCCAGCCTGTGCTCTGAGTCCCCACGCTATAATCTGTGTCCTCCGGGGCCCACTATATCTAAGACTTAATGTGGAAAAACGGTTCCGCACGGCCTCACCCCATATCCCAAAATAAACTCAGATCGATTAAAGGCAAAAAAACATAATTACAAAAGCACTGGAAGAAAACGCAAGAGCTGGTGTGCGCTTTCTCAGGAAGGCAGGAGAGATTCAACATCCCTGACAAATCTGTCGACATCCACGTGATGAAGATCCCCCAGAGAAGGGATAGGCTACCCACTCCAGATTCTTGGGCTTCCCTGATGGCTGTGTTGATAAAGAATCCACCTGCCATGCGGGAGACCTGGGTTCAATCCTTGGATTGGGAAGATTCACTGGAGAAGGGAAAGACGACTCACTCCAGTAATCTTGCCTGGAGGATCCCATGGGTGGCAAAGAGTCGGACACGACTGAGCGACTTCACTTTCACTTCTCACGTGACACAAACCAACAACAACAACACCATTAGCGAGGTAAAACATTAAGCAACAGATTAGAAATAAATATCTGCAGGGTCAATACGTGGGTTGATATTCATCACAGATGAAGGATTCCCATAAATTGGTAAGAAAAAACCCAACAACCCAACAGAAAAGCAACAAAGGAGAAGAGCAGAGAAGATATAAATACACGCTAATGAAATACAGCAGAATATTCACTCTCTGTATTAATCACAGAAGCGGGAAGTCAAAAACTACTTGAAGACAGAGCTGGTGTTGGTTAACTGAGAAAAAGGGGGTCGTTCACAAAACATATACAGGGGCATGAATCTGAACAGCATTTTGTGAGGTGATTTGGCGACACGATCAGAAATTTAAATGCACCTTCCCTGTGACCTCCTGCCACACAGAAAAAGTTGTGCTGGGATGATTGAGGCCAAGTCTGGAAACAATCCCTGAGGGACCATGACCTGAGTTTTCACCTTCCAGGGAGGCCAGTTGTCATGGAGAACTCAGAGTCCTGCATGGCAGCTATGGGGTCTGGGAGGGGGGTCTGGCAGGGAGGTTCTGGGGGGCGCTCCAGCCCTGCCCAGCAGTGAGGGGCAGAGCACGGACCCCAGCCTGTGCTCTGAGTCCCCACGCTATAATCTGTGTCCTCCGGGGCCCACTATATCTAAGACTTAATGTGGAAAAACGGTTCCGCACGGCCTCACCCCATATCCCAAAATAAACTCAGATCGATTAAAGGCAAAAAAACATAATTACAAAAGCACTGGAAGAAAACGCAAGAGCTGGTGTGCGCTTTCTCAGGAAGGCAGGAGAGATTCAACATCCCTGACAAATCTGTCGACATCCACGTGATGAAGATCCCCCAGAGAAGGGATAGGCTACCCACTCCAGATTCTTGGGCTTCCCTGATGGCTGTGTTGATAAAGAATCCACCTGCCATGCGGGAGACCTGGGTTCAATCCTTGGATTGGGAAGATTCACTGGAGAAGGGAAAGACGACTCACTCCAGTAATCTTGCCTGGAGGATCCCATGGGTGGCAAAGAGTCGGACACGACTGAGCGACTTCACTTTCACTTCTCACGTGACACAAACCAACAACAACAACACCATTAGCGAGGTAAAACATTAAGCAACAGATTAGAAATAAATATCTGCAGGGTCAATACGTGGGTTGATATTCATCACAGATGAAGGATTCCCATAAATTGGTAAGAAAAAACCCAACAACCCAACAGAAAAGCAACAAAGGAGAAGAGCAGAGAAGATATAAATACACGCTAATGAAATACAGCAGAATATTCACTCTCTGTATTAATCACAGAAGCGGGAAGTCAAAAACTACTTGAAGACAGAGCTGGTGTTGGTTAACTGAGAAAAAGGGGGTCGTTCACAAAACATATACAGGGGCATGAATCTGAACAGCATTTTGTGAGGTGATTTGGCGACACGATCAGAAATTTAAATGCACCTTCCCTGTGACCTCCTGCCACACAGAAAAAGTTGTGCTGGGATGATTGAGGCCAAGTCTGGAAACAATCCCTGAGGGACCATGACCTGAGTTTTCACCTTCCAGGGAGGCCAGTTGTCATGGAGAACTCAGAGTCCTGCATGGCAGCTATGGGGTCTGAGACCTTCGAGGGGCCAGCGGGCTGGGAGTCTGGCAGGGAGGTCGGTAGGGTGAGTCTGGAGGCAGAGAGGCCATTCCCACCCACAGAACCTGGGTCTGGCGGTGTCTAAGGGGCAGTGAACGTGCGGCTGGGACCCGTGGCCTGTCCTAGACTCTGGAAGGCCACCATCAACACTAGTGGAAACATAGGCTGGGCAGCAGAACTGGGTCCTGAGGATGGGGAAGGAGCAGACCGGACTGTCCGGGTCTCAGGGAGGTACATGTCTCTCTGCAGCACCCCACTATCAGGACAGGTGTTCAGGCTCCGTTTCCCACTCCTCCCTGCTTTGTTTCAGGGTCCCCTAGCCCTGCTGGCTCTTCCAAGCCTGGCTCCTATCCTGGTCCTTCATTAATGGTCTCCCCCTCATCTCCTCCCTCCAGACATCGTGTGACCACCCACCTGATTACTGATGTCCTGGACCTTCCCAATAAGCCACCCTCCCTTCACCGCTAGGGTCAGTCTCTGCTCAGTTCTCATAAGAACCTGAGGAGGAAGTGGAGTCCCAGAGAGGGTAAGAGACTCAGCAAGGTCCCACAGTGAGGCGGCGGCAGGGGACACTCAGGGTCTGGCCCAGGGCACTGGCTCGGTCGTGCTGGACAGACAGGCCCTTCGCTCTGCCGTGCCGGGCACCGTGTGGCCTGCCAGCCCAGCATGAGCTGCTCCCACCACCGCCGGGCTGTAGGGCCACGGAGGCCATGCTGGCGTGGGTGGCCCTATGCCTCTTCTCACTGGGGTGACTTTGAATCCCAGGCAGTCATAGCCCCCACTATGTACACTGCCTAGGAATGAACTACAGTGGCCCTGCCTTCCAGAGAGTTCCATGTCTAATTTATACGTACCAGCAGCCCGTTATTTGATCCAGATGCCTGTGAAGTGTGCTGTGCAGTGGGAGCGCCCTAGATGGGGGTGTGTGTGTCCTGGGCAGGGTTCCCATCTCATGACTCAGGAAGTGGGGTCTCGGGAGGGGTGCACTCCCCTTTCCTGGGAAAAACCTGGGCCTTGTTCCAGGTGCTTTACCCACCCCCGTGTCGCGGGGCCCAGGGGAGGCACGCGAGAGGGGTGACGGGCAACAGCAGGGGTTGAGGCATTGGGGAGGGTTTGTGGGATGCCTTCCCTCCTTCCTGCCCTGATCCAAGGATCAGGAATCACACCAGAGGGGCCCTCTGCCCACCTAGGGACTAGGAGGCCACAGACCAGCAGAGGCCTCATTCCCCTGGGCTAAGTACTTGGTGGTAGTCAGACGTGGGGCAGACCTGAGGGAACTTGGGGGACTTGGCCACCTAGGGCCCTCCTGGCCCTTGGGAGCTGAGGCTCCTGGTGTGGGACCCATGGGGCATGATGTGAAGCTGTGAGAGCCACCCTCTTCTCCTGGTCCCCCTCCATCTCTAATCTGGACCTTGGGACTCTCCCGGAAGTCACACCTCCATGGCCCTCCCCATCATTTCCTCCTGGCGGCCCCGTGGGGTCTTTTCCATAAGGACACTGTGGGTCCTCGGCCAGGTGTCACCCCCCTCTGCTGGCTGCGTCCCAGCTTATTCAGAGTCCAAGCCACACCCACTGTGGTCCAGGGGCCCACATGAAACCCCCTCCCACCACACTGACCGAGCCCTGCATTCACGGCACAGCCAGGTCAAGAAGGACAGGCTGAAGACTGCTTGCTCTCTTGGTTCCAGAGACTGACCCTGAACCCCCAGCAGGACCCTCCTCCTGTACACACATTCCCCAGCTGGGGGGTCAGAGGCCCCAAGGGGGCCCAAGGCCCAGACCACCCGCTGCGGCCTTGTTCCCTCCCCCTGGCTGCCTCCTCCTTCCTCCCAGGGTCTGCCCAGCTCACCCTGCAGCTCGGCCTCGACCCCTCCTCACAAACAGTCCTGCGGTAGGGAAGCGTTCCTAGTGCTCGAACGACCTGCCACAGCCGGGATCACTGACTGTTGGGGTGAATCTCTGGACGAGCCCCTGCAGGCCCACTGTGTGCACATAACTGGCCAGAACAAGAGTACCTGCACACACAGCCCCACCCACGGCTGAGTGGAGAGCCCCTCGGAGTCCAGGGCATCAGGTGGGGAAGATATGGGGGCGGGGGACTCGCTGCCCCACGTGCACATTCTGGCCCTGTCCAGGAAAATGCACATACCTTCCCACTGGGCAACGGCGAGGCTCAGCCTCTCTGCCAAGCAGCCTCAGTGAGTGTGTGCGGGGGTAAATGCCCACCCCCAAGCCAGCACACCCCAGGTCACCTCACTTGGGAGTTTTCAGATGAGCCCTGAGTCTCAGAGTCACCAACGGCAGGGAGAACTCAGCCCGGCTTCGATATGACTCTGGAATTTTAAGAGCCAAATACTAGTTAGGTCAACATGGGCCAGGGCCCATTTCCCGCCCCAAACCAAGGTCCAGGGGGACCTCTCATCCCCAGCTATGGGTATGCCTGCAAAGAGTGACCACAAACCAGAGTTATGTCCAAAAGACGCATGCTCCACAGCCCTCCAGGGCGTGGTTAAGAGGCCAGGAAGACTTGGGGAGCCAGGTCCAGGAGCACAGCTCAGGCTGGGCGCAGAGCACTGGGCATAGCATGGCCTCCAGGGCATCCTGGGCAGGGGACCTGTTGGGATCAGCCGGGGTCCAGGCCTCTGAAGACCCCAGAGCTGAGATTCTGTCCTGAGTCCGTGTGGATCTCACAGAGGCAGACCTCCTCTGTGGTGCTCATCCTCCTGCCCAACAGGCTCCAGGTGGGCCGTGGGACTGGATCAGCTCCGCCTTGCAGGAAGAGCCCACGCTGGCAGCCCACCCCAGGCCAGGCGGCGGTGTGGTCCTGAATTCCAGCAAAGAACAACAAACTGACATTCATTCCAGCTGAATCCAGCCAGCCTAAGTTCCCTCCCTGAAGTTCATCTCAGCTTCCTCGTCCCTAGAGGAAGGTGCCCGCCCTGCCATGGCTTCTCCAGGCTTCAGTCAGAAACCAGATCCAGGGCTGTTGGGACCCCACGCCGCCCCCACCCAGGTCCCTCTTGTCCCTCCTGGGAGCCTCGTTAACCTCCCTTGTGGTGACTCACAAGTTTCTTAGCAGCCCCAACACAGCCTGTCTCAGGAAGCAGGTCTTCCCTGACATCCCTGCCTGTTCCTGGAGATCTTGCTCCTTATGCCCAAGGTGAACAGCCTCCTATGATGCTTGCTGTCTTCTTGGGCCCAGACCTTGTCTGACGTGCACATTCTGGCCCTGTCCAGGAAAATGCACATACCTTCCCACTGGGCAACGGCGAGGCTCAGCCTCTCTGCCAAGCAGCCTCAGTGAGTGTGTGCGGGGGTAAATGCCCACCCCCAAGCCAGCACACCCCAGGTCACCTCACTTGGGAGTTTTCAGATGAGCCCTGAGTCTCAGAGTCACCAACGGCAGGGAGAACTCAGCCCGGCTTCGATATGACTCTGGAATTTTAAGAGCCAAATACTAGTTAGGTCAACATGGGCCAGGGCCCATTTCCCGCCCCAAACCAAGGTCCAGGGGGACCTCTCATCCCCAGCTATGGGTATGCCTGCAAAGAGTGACCACAAACCAGAGTTATGTCCAAAAGACGCATGCTCCACAGCCCTCCAGGGCGTGGTTAAGAGGCCAGGAAGACTTGGGGAGCCAGGTCCAGGAGCACAGCTCAGGCTGGGCGCAGAGCACTGGGCATAGCATGGCCTCCAGGGCATCCTGGGCAGGGGACCTGTTGGGATCAGCCGGGGTCCAGGCCTCTGAAGACCCCAGAGCTGAGATTCTGTCCTGAGTCCGTGTGGATCTCACAGAGGCAGACCTCCTCTGTGGTGCTCATCCTCCTGCCCAACAGGCTCCAGGTGGGCCGTGGGACTGGATCAGCTCCGCCTTGCAGGAAGAGCCCACGCTGGCAGCCCACCCCAGGCCAGGCGGCGGTGTGGTCCTGAATTCCAGCAAAGAACAACAAACTGACATTCATTCCAGCTGAATCCAGCCAGCCTAAGTTCCCTCCCTGAAGTTCATCTCAGCTTCCTCGTCCCTAGAGGAAGGTGCCCGCCCTGCCATGGCTTCTCCAGGCTTCAGTCAGAAACCAGATCCAGGGCTGTTGGGACCCCACGCCGCCCCCACCCAGGTCCCTCTTGTCCCTCCTGGGAGCCTCGTTAACCTCCCTTGTGGTGACTCACAAGTTTCTTAGCAGCCCCAACACAGCCTGTCTCAGGAAGCAGGTCTTCCCTGACATCCCTGCCTGTTCCTGGAGATCTTGCTCCTTATGCCCAAGGTGAACAGCCTCCTATGATGCTTGCTGTCTTCTTGGGCCCAGACCTTGTCTGTTCCTTGATGTCGGAATCCCCCCCGACCCCAGCCTGGAAAACCTCCTCCTCTCCTGAGCCCTATCTGGCCCTTCACTTGGGTGGAAACCTGGGAGGACCCTCCAGAAACATCACCACATGGCTGCCTCATCCAGTGGAGGTGGCTCAGCAGAGGTGCCCAGGCTCAAAGCGCACAGACTCCTAGGGAAGCGGCTTTCAAGTTCTTTCCAAAAGAAACAATCTGAGCCTGCTGGACTTTATGACATCTCACGCCCATTCCCCAGATTGGGTGGGCCAGGCGCTGGGGCCTCGCTGGAGCCATGGGGTCCCAGGGCCCTGCTAGACCCATTCAGTGCCTGGGCATGGGACCCTTTCTCATCACAGCAGCTCCATGAGTTGTGATCGTGGGCACCAAGCACAACCTGATCCCCAGTCCTCCCCGCATCCTCACAGCCACACCCTGCCCCAGCCCATGGAATCACACTGCTGTCCTCCCTACTCTGAGACCCCCAGGAGGTCTCTGTGTAGCCCCAGCCTTCTCGTTCTTCGGCCTCTGCTTTATCCTAAACTCTGAATCTCCAGCTCCCACCAAAAGCTGTCTCCAGCCAGAAGCTGACTCACCTGGGAATGTGTGGGGTGGTTTGGAGACATTCCTTGGTGGCTCAGATGGTAAAGAATCTGCCTGCAATGACAGGAGACCTGGGCTTGATCTCCGAGTTGGGAAGATCCCCTCAACAAACTGACATTCATTCCAGCTGAATCCAGCCAGCCTAAGTTCCCTCCCTGAAGTTCATCTCAGCTTCCTCGTCCCTAGAGGAAGGTGCCCGCCCTGCCATGGCTTCTCCAGGCTTCAGTCAGAAACCAGATCCAGGGCTGTTGGGACCCCACGCCGCCCCCACCCAGGTCCCTCTTGTCCCTCCTGGGAGCCTCGTTAACCTCCCTTGTGGTGACTCACAAGTTTCTTAGCAGCCCCAACACAGCCTGTCTCAGGAAGCAGGTCTTCCCTGACATCCCTGCCTGTTCCTGGAGATCTTGCTCCTTATGCCCAAGGTGAACAGCCTCCTATGATGCTTGCTGTCTTCTTGGGCCCAGACCTTGTCTGTTCCTTGATGTCGGAATCCCCCCCGACCCCAGCCTGGAAAACCTCCTCCTCTCCTGAGCCCTATCTGGCCCTTCACTTGGGTGGAAACCTGGGAGGACCCTCCAGAAACATCACCACATGGCTGCCTCATCCAGTGGAGGTGGCTCAGCAGAGGTGCCCAGGCTCAAAGCGCACAGACTCCTAGGGAAGCGGCTTTCAAGTTCTTTCCAAAAGAAACAATCTGAGCCTGCTGGACTTTATGACATCTCACGCCCATTCCCCAGATTGGGTGGGCCAGGCGCTGGGGCCTCGCTGGAGCCATGGGGTCCCAGGGCCCTGCTAGACCCATTCAGTGCCTGGGCATGGGACCCTTTCTCATCACAGCAGCTCCATGAGTTGTGATCGTGGGCACCAAGCACAACCTGATCCCCAGTCCTCCCCGCATCCTCACAGCCACACCCTGCCCCAGCCCATGGAATCACACTGCTGTCCTCCCTACTCTGAGACCCCCAGGAGGTCTCTGTGTAGCCCCAGCCTTCTCGTTCTTCGGCCTCTGCTTTATCCTAAACTCTGAATCTCCAGCTCCCACCAAAAGCTGTCTCCAGCCAGAAGCTGACTCACCTGGGAATGTGTGGGGTGGTTTGGAGACATTCCTTGGTGGCTCAGATGGTAAAGAATCTGCCTGCAATGACAGGAGACCTGGGCTTGATCTCCGAGTTGGGAAGATCCCCTGCAGAAGGGAATGCTACCCACTCCAGAATTCCATGGACAGAGGAGCCTGGTGAGCTACCGTCCATGGGGTTGCAAGAGTCAGATATGACTGAGTGACTAACATTTTGGGGACATGCCCAGTGAGAACCGCTTGGCCCTTGAATCTTTCCTATCTGTGGCAGGGCCTGGGGTCTGGACACAAATCCCCAGCTCAGAGAGCAAGGCCTGGATGACCACAAAGAAGGCTGACGGGGAGAGTGACTGTCCTCAGGAGCCCCCAGGGGTGATATGGGTCAAAAAATCCACATCCTAAAGCAGGAGGGCCTTGGTTGACACCCTTCACCCTCTGACTTGGGCAGCACCAAATACCCTGGGTCCCAGAGGCCCCCTCTGAAGATCCCAAGAAGGGGTTCAGGGAACACAAAGAGTGAGGAGGCCAAGTGAGTCTGGGCCCACAAAGGAAAGCCCACCCTCCTTGGGGGCTCCACCCATGAAATGGGGCAGACCATAAACAGGGGTATCAGTCCTGGGCCTGCAAACCCTCTCTGTGGGGGTCAAACAGGGAAGGATGGGGCCCACAGCCAGGAAAGCATCGCCATCTCCAGGACAGGCAGCTTGGGGCGGGGAGTGTTGCAACCCCAGGAAACTTGGTCACCCTCGTGGGGCCCTAACAGTTTTTATTGAAGACCTTCGCATGTGTTAAAACAGGAAATAAAGTTGGTGAGAAGCAGCGTCCCCCACACTCTCTGGGGTAGCTGGCTCTTCCTGTGGTCTCAGCCCCACCCACCCCCACACAGGCAGGGGAGGGACCCCCAGACAGAGCCTACATCCCGTCCAACCCCTGCATTCCCAGCTGTTGTTTCTCTGAAGCCTGTTGACTCATGCATGCATGTGAGCACGCACGTGGATGTGCGTACACATGTGCCCACACACTAGGACACAGGCACAAGTGGGCTCTGAGGCTCTGTCAGGTGACCCATGCTGTGCGCTGGTGAAAGAGAGGCATTTGGAGCCCAATGACAAGGCTCCAGAGAGAATGTGCCCAATGGACGCCTGGTCCGGGCAGGAGAAGGGAGCACCCAAGCCAGAAACAACCTTAAAGGCCTCAACATTAAGCAAACAAAATGGCTTTATGTTTGCTCTCCACCAGGCAGTTTCTACAGCTGAAACATGGAGGTGCCTCCCTCCCAGGAATGAGGTTGACTTGAGAAGTTTATTGTAACCTAGAGATGTAGCTGAATTCACATGCTGATATTTTAATTAAGCCAGAGGGGGTCCTCCCCCATGGCCACCCTCGAAAGCGCCTGCCCCCAGGAGCCATCATGTCAGTCATCTGTGGTGTCGGACTGAGGCCAGCTGGGGCTGAGTTCGGACAGGAGCAGGAGCAGGACTGTGTCCATCACAAGCAGACCAAGATCGAGGCCCCTCTCTGCCTCTACACTTTTCCTTCACCACCACTGGCAACCATCACAGAAGGTGTGAACTTTCAGTTTCTATAGAGAAATGATACCTAAGCGGATCTTTGGGTTGGGCTTGGGATGGATGATCTCTGGGATGTCAACAGGCAGGAAACGGGCACCAGGAAGTTCTTTGAAAGGGAGACCTAGTCCCTCTAGGACAGTGGGGTCAGCCAAGAGAGATCACAGCCAGGGTAGTCGGATGGGGAGGTCTCCCAGGGGCAGGAGTACGACAGAGCAGGAGATCTGGGGCTGCCCGCTGAGGGCTCAAGCAGATGCAGGGGGTAGGCTGGCTCAGACAAGAAGGCTGCAAGTAACTCAGGGACTGAGGGTGTGTGTGTGTGTTTGTGTGTGTGTGCGTGTGCGTGTGCGTGTGTGTGTGTCTGGCTGTGTGTTAGATGGATAGAAAGATAAGAGATTCGACAGATGGGTGTATAGAGGCATAAGTGTAAGTACAGTGGTTGCGCACAGCTAGACAAACAGACACATAGAAGGACAGATGGATGGGTGTGGAAATGTGCTGTGTGTGTGTTTTAGATGTCTGTAGGCTCCAAGAAGGCACAGTCTATGGTGCCTGGAACTGACAGACCCAAGTTCAGCCTCAGAGCTACCCATTACTGGCCACTCGACTGTGAAACTAAGTGATATCTGTGTGCTGTACATGGATTTTCATGTACCACCAGGACGTACAGGTGGAAAGTCAGTATGACTGTGAAATGGCCTTTGAGTGGCCCAATGAGGGCCTGGGGTTTGCTACCCGGCTTCTTATTCTGGTCTGATGGTGGGCCCGCCATGGCTCTAGGCCTTAGGAGAAGTCCATAAAAGATGGATTCAGACCCTTGCCCACCTGTCTCCAGCTGGGAGGCTGATCACACAGTCATGAGGTGTTTATAGGTGCAGGTGAGGAGCAGGGGCTGCGGCAGGCAGGAGCCGGCAGGTGCCAGGAGGCCTTGGGAAGAAGGGCCTTCAAGGAGACCAGGGAGGAGGGTCCGCAGCTCCAAGCCCTAGTGAAGGAGGAGCCTGCCTGCAGAGGAGAAGCAAGGAGGCGCTGGGGGGTGGGTGGGTGCAGAGGAGCACAAGGTCCAGAAATTTCTCAAGACCAGGCCAGGGAAGCCTGAGACTCATGTTTCTGCCATCCCAGGGGAAAGGGGACTCCAAGCCTCAGCTTGATTGAAAAAAACAAAACAAAACAAAATAAAAACCGTGACACGTCTGGCCCGTGGCAGATGTGGGGAGAAGGGCCCTAAGGAGGCACTTATGGAGTGTGGAGAAGGAGAGGGACCACCCTCAAGGCTCTCAAAGGCCATGAGCAGGGCCTCTCAAAGGAAGGCCAGGACCTCTGGCGTCAAGAGGGGTAAAGCCTTGGAGCACACAGACCCCCATACACCTTCCCTGGGGACCTGACGGGATGCCAGGAGCTGCTGAGGAGCCTGGGTTCCTGGGTTCTCATGGTTGGACTCAGAGGAGAGCGGGGGCCTGATGCGCCAGGCAGGTGGGTCCTGTTTACATCAGTCAGGCCAGTGTGGCCCCACTTGAGTCAGAGTGTGAAACATCCATCAACAACGCCTCAGAAACACAGCTCGACAGCAGCTTTCATGGGCTGTGACCAAACAGTCCCAACCTTATTTTCCACAAGCACCAACAGATGTTTAAAATTGGGGCGGAATCTCTAGGACCGACCATTTCTCAAGCAGGGCCCTGGAGCAGCTCCAGGGAGCTCAGCCCAGGGCCCGCTCTGCTGTTCTAAGTGTTTGGGACATGGATTTTCATGTACCACCAGGACGTACAGGTGGAAAGTCAGTATGACTGTGAAATGGCCTTTGAGTGGCCCAATGAGGGCCTGGGGTTTGCTACCCGGCTTCTTATTCTGGTCTGATGGTGGGCCCGCCATGGCTCTAGGCCTTAGGAGAAGTCCATAAAAGATGGATTCAGACCCTTGCCCACCTGTCTCCAGCTGGGAGGCTGATCACACAGTCATGAGGTGTTTATAGGTGCAGGTGAGGAGCAGGGGCTGCGGCAGGCAGGAGCCGGCAGGTGCCAGGAGGCCTTGGGAAGAAGGGCCTTCAAGGAGACCAGGGAGGAGGGTCCGCAGCTCCAAGCCCTAGTGAAGGAGGAGCCTGCCTGCAGAGGAGAAGCAAGGAGGCGCGGGTGGTGGGTGGGTGCAGAGGAGCACAAGGTCCAGAAATTTCTCAAGACCAGGCCAGGGAAGCCTGAGACTCATGTTTCTGCCATCCCAGGGGAAAGGGGACTCCAAGCCTCAGCTTGATTGAAAAAAACAAAACAAAACAAAATAAAAACCGTGACACGTCTGGCCCGTGGCAGATGTGGGGAGAAGGGCCCTAAGGAGGCACTTATGGAGTGTGGAGAAGGAGAGGGACCACCCTCAAGGCTCTCAAAGGCCATGAGCAGGGCCTCTCAAAGGAAGGCCAGGACCTCTGGCGTCAAGAGGGGTAAAGCCTTGGAGCACACAGACCCCCATACACCTTCCCTGGGGACCTGACGGGATGCCAGGAGCTGCTGAGGAGCCTGGGTTCCTGGGTTCTCATGGTTGGACTCAGAGGAGAGCGGGGGCCTGATGCGCCAGGCAGGTGGGTCCTGTTTACATCAGTCAGGCCAGTGTGGCCCCACTTGAGTCAGAGTGTGAAACATCCATCAACAACGCCTCAGAAACACAGCTCGACAGCAGCTTTCATGGGCTGTGACCAAACAGTCCCAACCTTATTTTCCACAAGCACCAACAGATGTTTAAAATTGGGGCGGAATCTCTAGGACCGACCATTTCTCAAGCAGGGCCCTGGAGCAGCTCCAGGGAGCTCAGCCCAGGGCCCGCTCTGCTGTTCTAAGCCGCCCTTCGCACGTCAGGAATGTCAAACAGAGCTGACCTCAGCGCCGTCCCCTCCAGCAGCAGGCAGGCTCCGGGGTGTTTGTCTAATTAAAACAAACTAGTTGGGCGGTATATTATTTCTCCAACCAAACAATATTGAAGCTGCATGTGCGATGCATTACGATGGTTTCCTGCTGGGCTCCAGGGCTCCTGGGTGAAGTGCACGGGATTTTCAAGCCTGCTCAGCACATTTAGCAAGTGAAAAGAGAGATGATTGTTTCCTATTTCACGGAGGAAATTGAAGCCATCAGAAAAGGACTTCCAAATCCTTCCACCACCCCCATGGCATCTCCACCCCTACCCCACACTTCCACCCACAGCCCGCTCCTGGGTGCCCTGGATCCAGCCCCTCCCCTCACTGCTACTCAAGGACACAATTTTTTCCTGGGCTGAGACTAATTTTAGAAACTGAGACTTCTGGCCAGCTTGCCCAGAACCCAATCGTTTCCACACCACTTGCTGCCCCACTCATGTGGGCCATGGGCATCCTGATGGCTCACCATCTTTCTCCTCTTCACCATGAACCCCTCGGAAAAGAGCCTGGCCGTCTGCATCGCCTCTCTTCTCTGTCTTTCCTGTGTTCAGTCACCAAGTCATGTTCGACTCTTTGCAACCCCACGGACTGCGGTGTGCCAGGCTTCCCTGTCCTTCACTATCTCCCAGAGCTTGCTCAAACTCATGTCCATGGACTCAGTGATGCCACTCAACCATCTCATCCTCTGTTGTCCCCTTCTCCTTTTGCCTTCTATTTCCCCCATCATCAGGATCTTTTCCAATGACTTGTCTTTTCGCATCGGGCAGCCAAAGCATTGGAGCTTTGACTTCAGCTCTTCCAATGAATATTCAGGGTTGATTCCCTTTCAGATTGACTGGTTTTATCCTCTCTAATTCTTGTCTCTCCCCTGGTCCACCAAAATCACTTTTGCTGAACCTCCACTTGGCTGAGTCCAAAGCTAATTCTCAGCCCTCAGCTTGGAGGATTAGCAACACCCAGGACAGAGCACTGCTCGCCTCCAGGAAGCACCTTCCTGGGGCTCCTAGGATCCCCCTGTCTCCTGGCTCTCTTCCTCCATCCCTGACTGCTGTCCTCCACACCTCCATCTCCTTTACAGATTCTCCTTGACTGCCCATTAGTTTCCTTTTTTGTTACTTAAAAAAAGTTGGGCGGTATATTATTCCCAAAATATTGAAGCTGCATGTGCGATGCATTACGATGGTTTCCTGCTGGGCTCCAGGGCTCCTGGGTGAAGTGCACGGATTTTCAAGCCTGCTCAGCACATTTAGCAAGTGAAAAGAGAGATGATTGTTTCCTATTTCACGGAGGAAATTGAAGCCATCAGAAAAGGACTTCCAAATCCTTCCACCACCCCCATGGCATCTCCACCCCTACCCCACACTTCCACCCACAGCCCGCTCCTGGGTGCCCTGGATCCAGCCCCTCCCCTCACTGCTACTCAAGGACACAATTTTTTCCTGGGCTGAGACTAATTTTAGAAACTGAGACTTCTGGCCAGCTTGCCCAGAACCCAATCGTTTCCACACCACTTGCTGCCCCACTCATGTGGGCCATGGGCATCCTGATGGCTCACCATCTTTCTCCTCTTCACCATGAACCCCTCGGAAAAGAGCCTGGCCGTCTGCATCGCCTCTCTTCTCTGTCTTTCCTGTGTTCAGTCACCAAGTCATGTTCGACTCTTTGCAACCCCACGGACTGCGGTGTGCCAGGCTTCCCTGTCCTTCACTATCTCCCAGAGCTTGCTCAAACTCATGTCCATGGACTCAGTGATGCCACTCAACCATCTCATCCTCTGTTGTCCCCTTCTCCTTTTGCCTTCTATTTCCCCCATCATCAGGATCTTTTCCAATGACTTGTCTTTTCGCATCGGGCAGCCAAAGCATTGGAGCTTTGACTTCAGCTCTTCCAATGAATATTCAGGGTTGATTCCCTTTCAGATTGACTGGTTTTATCCTCTCTAATTCTTGTCTCTCCCCTGGTCCACCAAAATCACTTTTGCTGAACCTCCACTTGGCTGAGTCCAAAGCTAATTCTCAGCCCTCAGCTTGGAGGATTAGCAACACCCAGGACAGAGCACTGCTCGCCTCCAGGAAGCACCTTCCTGGGGCTCCTAGGATCCCCCTGTCTCCTGGCTCTCTTCCTCCATCCCTGACTGCTGTCCTCCACACCTCCATCTCCTTTACAGATTCTCCTTGTCATCATGGCCCCTGTATTAGTTTCCTATTGTTACTGTAATAAATTACCGTAATGTTAGCAGTTTAAAAACCACACAGTTTTATTATCTTAAAGTGTTGGAGGTCAGAAATCTAAATTGTATTTCTTTGGGCTAAATCAAGGTTGCTGAAAAGACTAGCTTCCTTCTGGAGACTCCAGGGAGAGTTCACTTCCTTGCCTTTTCCAGCTTCTAGTGGAAGTTGCTTAGTTGTGTTCGACTCTTTGTGGCCCCATGGACTGTAGTCCACCAGGCTCCTCTGTTCATGGAATTTTACAGGCAAGAATACTGGAGTGGGTTGCCATTCCCTTCTCCAGGGGATCTTCCCAACCCAAGAATTGAACCCGGGTCTCCTGCCTTGAAAGCAGATTCTTTTTTTTTTTTTTTTTAAGATTTATTTATTCATTTACTTTGGGCGGGGGTCGGGTTGGGGAGGGAGGGGAGTGGGCGGGCCACTTCTATTGGTCTTTCATTTCTCTATTTTCATTCATCTTTGTTCTTTGGCTCCTGTGGGCCTCCCATCACGGTGGCCTCTGTTGTTGCAGAGCGCCGGCTCTGGGCGCATGCGCTCCAGAGCTCAGGCTCGGTAATTGGACACATCAGTCCAGCCGCTCCGCGGCACGTGGGATCTTCCCAGGCCAGGGCTCGAACCGGCGCCCCTTGCACTGCAAGGCGGTGTCCTTACTCACTGGACCACCAGGGGAAGCCCTGAAAGCAGATTCTTTATCATATGAGCCACTAGGGAAAGCTCTTTCTAGCTTCTAAAGACTAGTCTCTTCCTTCATCTTCAAACCAGAACTCTCATTCTTCTGAGTGCACTTCTATGTCACATCACCTTCTCTAACTCCAGTGCTCCTGCCTCCCCCTTATAATTGTTTGTAATTGAGTTGGAACCACCTGGATAATCCAGGTCACTCTCTCCATCTCAAAGTCTTTAACTTTTTTAAAAGTTATTTTTGGCTGTGCTGGATTTTCACTGCTGCAAGAAGGTTTTCTCTAGTTATTGCAAGCAGGGGCTACTCTCTACCTGCTGGTGTTTCTCATTGCTGTGGCTTCTCTTTTGTGGAGCGTGGGCTCTAGGGTGCTTGGACTCAGTAGCTGCAGCTCATGGGCTTAGTTGCCCCTCAGTATGCAGAATGTTCCCACACTAGGGATCAAACCTATGTTCCCTGCATCAGCAGGCAGATTCTTAACTGCCTGGACCACGGGAGAGGTCCTCAAAGACCTTAACTTAATCACACCTGCAAACTCCTCTTGGACCTATGAGGTTGCAGGTTTTGCAAACTGAGATGTGAATGTCTTTGCGGGCCCTGATTCTGCTGATCATGGCCTGCCCTCTGGCCTCCAAAGGTTCACATACAATATCCTATGTGTAGGAGACTTCCACTCACCCCAGTATCCTGGGTTCCTGGGCAGTGGCTCCCCACATCACATTCCCAGCAGGAGGCTGCAGCTCCGGGGACCCTGGGGAGTGGCCTGCTGGGTCGGGTTGTGAGAGCAGGTAGGTAGCAGTGTCAAGCTGGCCTACCCTGTGCTCTGTCCTTCCCACCTCATCGTGTTGGCTCTGGGAGACCAAGGGCAACAGGAGCAGAGGGCCAGGGGCAACTCTGAGGCCGTGTCTTGTGTTAACGTTGCCTTAGTCCTTCAGCCAGTCCTATAGCAGACAGCGTTGTCTGTCCATAATTCTTCCTTCTCCCCCTGCCCCTGTGTGACAGCCTGATTGCGTGTCCTGCTATAAACAGTGGAACGTGGGCAGTTTTGCACAGAAGTCTCAGAGGCAAGATGTGCTCCTGCTCCCCCTCTGCGCCCCTAATCTGCTCCACTCTTCCTTCTGGGTCCCAGGATGAGAGTTGAGAAGCAGACTTGACCCCATCTCAGCCTAAGCAGATTCTGCCATCAACATGCACACATGTTTGTAAGGCACACACATATGCTCCTGAGCCACTGGGACCGGCGAGGTCTCTTGTTACATGGTGTTACTGCGGTAATAGCTGACTAGTAGAGATTTTGGTGCTGACGGTGAAGTGTTACCACAACAAAACCTAAGAGAGATGACTGATAGACCAGGTGCTGAAGGAACTGTTTTAGAAAGTTGTAAAGCGGCAACTTACGTTACGTAACGGTGAAAAAAAAAAAAAGTCACTAAAACGGATTCCCGCAATAAGCTAGAAAACAGGAAACATACCTAATGCCATTCTGGTGAAGAGCTTTCCAAGCAAAATATCTCTAGAGTGAATTAGGTGTTAGTGCTGTGTTTGATCAAGTACCTCAGGAAAAAAGATGAGCTCAGAAAAGTATGGACAGACCTGCAGCAGAATGGAGAGGAAATACTGGGAGCCCAGAAACTCACATTTGCAGGATTAAGAATTGAGCCTGTTCCTTCAACCAATAATGAACAGCACTGAGGAGCGCCTTGAGATAGAGGCAGCTTTTAAGACTGAAGACTCAGTCCTGGAGGCTGGGCATCCAGAGGCAGACCCCAGCCCCTACATCAGTGTACTTGGGACCGGATCCAAGTGTGGCAGCCAATCACCATCCAAGGCGAATGGAACCAGGGAGACCTACGCTCCAAGCTCCAAGGACACAGCCTCGGGGACCTCTGCCATCACAGAGCTTATCTCGATGTTTTCAGTCTTTGGAATAGCTCCGCAGTGGCTGCCATCCTGTTATGAAGGAAATATGCTGAGGGAAAGGGAGTGGGAGCTTGGACAAAGACAATAAACAGAGGTGTGCCAGGAGGGAAGCCTGGTGCTCAGGGAGGCTCCGGCGCTGCCCACGGACACCACCATCCCTGTCCTGAGCTAACCCTCTCTGCCCTCTGCCAGTGAGAGTCTGACTTCAAACCTGCCTTCATCCGGTTGACCCAAAGCATGATGGGGCAGAAGGGGATTCACCCTGATCCTGGGACCCTCAGCTTCCCCTCTTGTACGGAGACCTCCACTGGCCTCAACTCCCGGGACCTCTGCCCTGAAGCTGGTGTCCACACATTTGCCTGGCTGGTCCGGCGAATATGGCTGCTCCTGGGAAAGAAGCTGTGGACATGACCTTCAGTCTGAGAAAGTCTATGTGATGAGCAGAAGGAAGTCTGAGATTTGAAGCCAGATCTGGTTCAAATTCTGGCTCTGCTGCTTCACAACGGTGTATCCCTGAGCAAGTTATTTAACCTCCCCGAGTCTCAACATCCACATATGTGTACCAGAGCTACTACCACATCCAATCCTGGAATGGGATGGAGAGAGTACATGCCCTAGAAGATGGCCTGAACCTCAGAGGTGCCTTTGAAGCCTCCCTGGGGGCGATGATGGAAGCAGAGGAGGCCACAGAACCCATGACAGTATTATTAATATCAAGGAAGTGAAACCAGTCCCCACGGAGCTTCCGCTTGTCGGGATGTATGACCGTGTAGGTGAGACCCTGGTCGAAGCTGGGCAAGGTGCTGGGAACTCCTGACAGAACACTGGCATTTTCATAGCAGGGGGCTTTGCCAGGTTGGAGGGGAGACCTTGGAAACCAGACGGGAAGACAAAGCACAGGCAGGCGCAGGAACAAACCCCAAAGACACACAGGGCTGAAATGATGAAAGAGGCCACGTCACGATGAAGATATGAAGAAGCCCAGTTTTGTCCCTTGCATGACAACAGCAGCATCAATTGTCTGGGCAAAGTCGCACAAAGCCTACTTTTCCCAAGCATCGCTATGCCCACCGTACAGACACTACTTCTCTGTGCTTGGACCACAAGGTTTTAAATCAGTTTGGATGCCAGCAACACAAGTTGTTTAACATTATCATTTTGCATAGCAAATGTGTCCCTCTGCTTCTCATGCAAATGAAAAGTGAAAGTCACTCAGTCATGTCCGACTCTTTGTGACCCCATGGACTATACAGTCCATGGAATTCTCCAGGCCAGAATACTGGAGTGGGTAGCCTTTCCCTTCTCCAGGGGATCTTCCCAACCCAGGGATCGAACCCAGGTCTCCCACATTGCAAAGTTTTATTCTAATCCCGGCTTGCTCCTGGAAAGGGCTGGGGGAAACATGACCTTCAGCTTCCCTCTTGTGGAGACCTCCACTGGCCTCAACTCCCGGGACCTCTGCCCTGAAGCTGGTGTCCACACATTTGCCTGGCTGGTCCGGCGAATATGGCTGCTCCTGGGAAAGAAGCTGTGGACATGACCTTCAGTCTGAGAAAGTCTATGTGATGAGCAGAAGGAAGTCTGAGATTTGAAGCCAGATCTGGTTCAAATTCTGGCTCTGCTGCTTCACAACGGTGTATCCCTGAGCAAGTTATTTAACCTCCCCGAGTCTCAACATCCACATATGTGTACCAGAGCTACTACCACATCCAATCCTGGAATGGGATGGAGAGAGTACATGCCCTAGAAGATGGCCTGAACCTCAGAGGTGCCTTTGAAGCCTCCCTGGGGGCGATGATGGAAGCAGAGGAGGCCACAGAACCCATGACAGTATTATTAATATCAAGGAAGTGAAACCAGTCCCCACGGAGCTTCCGCTTGTCGGGATGTATGACCGTGTAGGTGAGACCCTGGTCGAAGCTGGGCAAGGTGCTGGGAACTCCTGACAGAACACTGGCATTTTCATAGCAGGGGGCTTTGCCAGGTTGGAGGGGAGACCTTGGAAACCAGACGGGAAGACAAAGCACAGGCAGGCGCAGGAACAAACCCCAAAGACACACAGGGCTGAAATGATGAAAGAGGCCACGTCACGATGAAGATATGAAGAAGCCCAGTTTTGTCCCTTGCATGACAACAGCAGCATCAATTGTCTGGGCAAAGTCGCACAAAGCCTACTTTTCCCAAGCATCGCTATGCCCACCGTACAGACACTACTTCTCTGTGCTTGGACCACAAGGTTTTAAATCAGTTTGGATGCCAGCAACACAAGTTGTTTAACATTATCATTTTGCATAGCAAATGTGTCCCTCTGCTTCTCATGCAAATGAAAAGTGAAAGTCACTCAGTCATGTCCGACTCTTTGTGACCCCATGGATGAGCCATGGAATTCTCCAGGTAAGAATACTGGAGTGGACAGCCCTTCCCTTCTCCAGGGAATCTTCCCAACCCAGGGATCGAACCCAGGTCTACCACATTGCAGGTGGATTTGAAAGTGTTCTACGTTGGATTGAGACTTAAACCCAGGGCCAAGACCTGATCAAACCCTGCTTGGGACTTGAACCCATGTGGCTGGAGCTTGAACCCAGCCAAAACCCTCTTTGGGACTTGAACCCACGTGACTGGGGATTGAACCTAGCCAAAACCCTGTTTGGGACTCGAATCCACGTGACTGAGGCTTAACCCCAGCCAAAACCCTAGTTGGGACTTGAACCCACGTGGCTGAGTCTCAACCCCAGCCAAAAACCCTGACTGGGACTCGAACCCATGTGGCCGGGACTTAATCCAGCACTCACCCAACATCTGGACTCACTGAGGCTCAGGTTCTTTGTGCCTCAACGCAGAAGGAGTTCAGCGAGAGGCAGAGTGATAGGCAAGAAGTGGATTTATTAGTTTAGGACGCTTGTAAGAGGTGCAAGCAGTCAGGCGGGAAAGCTCTGCTCCCACTCCTCCCTATTGGGTGGGCAGCAATATGTATATAAGAGGGTAGAAGACCGCCTTCTTCAAGTAGACGTAGATGCAGATGTAAGGCATACATCATTAGCTCCTCCTTCCCCAGCTCTTCCAGCTTTGTTGAATAAGGAGCAGCTTTCTCGAGTTATCATTAACTTACTGGCCTCCCAACCATTGCCCCAGCCCATGTTTTTTAACGGCATATCGAAGATATGAAGAAGCCCAGTTTTGTCCCTTGCATGACAACAGCAGCATCAATTGTCTGGGCAAAGTCGCACAAAGCCTACTTTTCCCAAGCATCGCTATGCCCACCGACAGACACTACTTCTCTGTGCTTGGACCACAAGGTTTTAAATCAGTTTGGATGCCAGCAACACAAGTTGTTTAACATTATCATTTTGCATAGCAAATGTGTCCCTCTGCTTCTCATGCAAATGAAAAGTGAAAGTCACTCAGTCATGTCCGACTCTTTGTGACCCCATGGATGAGCCATGGAATTCTCCAGGTAAGAATACTGGAGTGGACAGCCCTTCCCTTCTCCAGGGAATCTTCCCAACCCAGGGATCGAACCCAGGTCTACCACATTGCAGGTGGATTTGAAAGTGTTCTACCTTGGATTGAGACTTAAACCCAGGGCCCAGACTGATCAAACCCTGCTTCTGAACCCACATGCTGGAGCTTGAACCCAGCCAAAACCCTCTTTGGGACTCAAACCCATCTGGCTGATGCTTGAACCCAGCCAAAACCCTGCTTGGGACTTGAACCCACGTGACTGGGGATTGAACCTAGCCAAAACCCTGTTTGGGACTCGAATCCACGTGACTGAGGCTTAACCCCAGCCAAAACCCTAGTTGGGACTTGAACCCACGTGGCTGAGTCTCAACCCCAGCCAAAAACCCTGACTGGGACTCGAACCCATGTGGCCGGGACTTAATCCAGCACTCACCCAACATCTGGACTCACTGAGGCTCAGGTTCTTTGTGCCTCAACGCAGAAGGAGTTCAGCGAGAGGCAGAGTGATAGGCAAGAAGTGGATTTATTAGTTTAGGACGCTTGTAAGAGGTGCAAGCAGTCAGGCGGGAAAGCTCTGCTCCCACTCCTCCCTATTGGGTGGGCAGCAATATGTATATAAGAGGGTAGAAGACCGCCTTCTTCAAGTAGACGTAGATGCAGATGTAAGGCATACATCATTAGCTCCTCCTTCCCCAGCTCTTCCAGCTTTGTTGAATAAGGAGCAGCTTTCTCGAGTTATCATTAACTTACTGGCCTCCCAACCATTCCCAGGTTTTACCCTTCTACCTATAGTCCCCTACTAGAACTTTACAACTACCTAACTATTCCATTCTGTCCCTGTCAGATTCTTTACTGCCTGAGCCACCAGGGAAACTGTGGCGAAAGTTAAACTCCAGTATGATGCAAAGAGCCAACTCATTGGAAAAGACCCTGAAGCTGGGAAAGATCAAGGACAGGAGGAGAAGGGGATGACAAAGGACAAGACGGTTGGATGGCATCACTGAGTCAATGGACATGAGCTTGAACAAACTCCAGGAGGTAGTGAAGAACAGGGAAGCCTGGTGTGTTGCAGTCCATGGGGTCACAGTCGAACACAACTTAGTGACTAAACAACAACACTTCTGTCCAAATTATCGCAAATTCAAGTAGAACAGATAGGCTGTACATGAACAGGATTGTGTCCTTTCCAGGTTCATTTCTCCAAACGGTAGACAAACCCCCCTTACCTCCACTCATGTGCGACTTCCTTCGGGCTCACCTTTCCCAAGCCTGCTTTGCTGCTGAAGAGACAGGGCCTCAGACGTTCTAAGCCACTGCTCCGGGTTCCCGAGTCAGCAGGGTTCAGACTCAGGCTCTCTGCTGTGGCTCTGCTCGCCTCGGTTCTGTCATTTCTCTATGGGACTCACCTGCTCATCAGTCTCCCAAACAAGCAGTGAATGGCAGGTTCTACAGGGCCATGCCGGCCACATCATGTGAGGCATACGCAAGAGATATCCATGTTTGCTGAATTCAGTGTCTGATGTTATGAAAGGGGCTTTTGTCTTCATTGAAATGTTCAAAAGGTTGAATTCAATGAAACCACTTTAAAATGGTCTACCTGGGCTTCCCTGGTGGTTCAGTGGGCAAAGAATCCGCCTTAGGGCTTCCCCGGTGGTTCAGTGGGTAAAGAGTCCTTCTTGCAGGGTAGGGGGCGCTGGCTTGATCCCTGGCCCAGGGGGATCCCGCGTGCTGCGGAGCGGCTGGACCGGTGTGTCCAATTAGGAGCCGGCACTCTGGAGCGCATGTGCCCAGAGTCAGGGCTCTGCAATGAGAGAGACCACTGCCGTGGGAGGCCCATATAGGCGGAAGAATTAAGGTGAATGGAAATAAATAAATGAAGGACCAATAAAAGAGGCCAAAATTAAAAAAAAAAAGAAGAGTTCGCCTTGCAGGGCGAGGAGCACTGTTTTGATCCCTGACCCGGGAAGATCCCACAGACTGTGGAGCGGCTGGGCCGGTGTGTCCAATTGTGAGCCAGTGCTCTGGAGCACATGCGCCCAGAGCCAGTGCTCTGCAAGGAGAGAGACCACTGCGATGGGAGGCCCACACAAGGCCAAAGAATAAAGATGGGTGAAAATAAATGATGACTTAGAGGCAAAAAAAAAAAAAATACTCATTAAAAAAAAAAGTCTACTTGATGTCATGTGACCAGATGGACCAAGCACTTCAGTTTTCATTCTGACTCTAAAGCCTCAGGGGCCCACGCAGCGGGCTAGTGACCGGCCTCATGGGCCACACCAGGGTCTGTGCCCTCACCTTCTCCAGGGAGTCTGGGGACAGCCGGATGCCAAGGAGCCACCTCCTCCCAGGGCAGACGGCCAGGACATACCCCGTCTAACCTCCAGCATTCGGGCCAGGCGTTGGGGCAATTTGCTCCGTGTGAACACCACCGGGAAAGCCAGCTTGGTGTTGGAATGTTGCTTTCCTCTGTCCCTTTGCCCACAGCTGGGCCACCAAAGCAGGTCCTGTGCCCTGGTCCTGTGCCCAGGAAAGAAGCCACACCAGGCAGACTTGCCACTTTACCAGCAGTGGTCAGCTGGACACGGCTCTCACAGGGGAGAGGGAGCCTTCTGGATTAACTCAAGCCGCTTGGGACTTCTGACCCAGATGGAGCCTCACGCTGCATGAGCAAGGACTTGGGCCTGTTGGGACCTCAGAACCCACACCAGCTTTCCTGTCCTGTATGCGCCAAAGATTGGCTCTTGAAAGCAGGGTCACCTCCCAGAAAGCACATGTTTTCCACCACGCTGACAAAATGAAATAATAAGTCTGGCACTCAGGCTTGTGCTGCTCCCAGCTGAGTCGCTGGCCTCTGGACCTGAGGTCGACTGAGGAACCGGGCTGGAGTGCTAACACAGAAGGCAGCTGCCAAGCACAGCACCAGGTGCCCAGCGGATCCTGTGGGCGCACTTCTCAGGCTGGTCTAAAAAAGTTTTTTCCCAATAAAAAAGAAAAACCCTTCCAAGGAGGAGAAGAGAGGAAGCTGGGAGGACATCGACCTCATCCATCCTTATCCATTTAGAGAAGAAATCAGAAGGGAAGGAAACCCCAAATAAAAACCCTTCAGCACCAGCATAGCTGTGCTAGTATTTCTGCCTGGCAAGCTTCGTTCTGCAGAATCTTTTCCCTGCTTCACCCCAGGCTCCTAGAGACGTTGGGTGGGTCCCCATCTCCCAGAAACTCCATTTCTGAAGCTGAACCCACAGAGCTGTTGGGGCTGGGAAAGACAACGTGGGTGTCATTTTGTACTACGACTCTGCCCGCTGTTGAGCACCGAAGGGGCACCCCTACCTCACCCTCCTTGAGGAGACCCGTGAACAGACTGATACAAGCCTGGAAAACTTGTCCCAATTTATCTCTCACATGTTTGACTCGGGCCAAACCCAAATATCTTTGGCCCAAACCCTCCTTCAGTGTCTATCTGCATGCTTCCAAGAAATGAAATCCACGTGTTTCTGAATCATTTCCACTTAGGTCATCCAGAGGAAGAGCAAGAAGCAGGTTTTGTCCTCAGAGACGTCTTCTGAGCACCCCTGTCCGTCTTGACCAGCCTCCCCAAACAACAGGAAGCTCCTGTTGGCCAAGAGACATTCTACCAGCTTCCAGAAAGGCTCCAGGGAAGCTGAGGTGATGAAGGTCCTACGTCTGATGGCCAGAGGACCTGGGCGTCCAGAACCACGGAGTTCGCCCGAGGGGACAGTGCGTGACCTGGGGTGAGGCCACGTGCTGGGCCCAGAGGAAACCGCCCCCCTCAGAGAGCTGTGATAGGCCCTGCTGTACTTCTCTGAGGTCACATGCAAAGGGAACTTCTCTTCTGAATACATCCCATCTGTTCACTCTCCAAACAGGTCTTGGGCAGCTTCGATGCCCAAGAGGTCCCAGTCCTGACCCCTGAGTGCCAGTCAGGCACAAGGAATTCTGGGCCACGCTACCTCTGCCCCCTCCATGGGGGACGCTGGCAAGCCCGGTGATGTCACAGCTGGACTGAATGAGGCAGGGTGGGGGCACCACTCTGGCCATCACAGGCCCTGGGAAGACTGGATGCAGCTCAGCACAGCCAGAACCCAGGACCCTGAGCGTGGGGGTAGGGGCCAAGGAGCAGAGGGGACCCCTCCTCTCAGAGGCATCTGCCCAAAGGTGATGGCGAGGCTTTCCTGGGCAGGGTCCCGGGCCAGCACTGTCTCAGTCTCTCAGACCCCACCCGTGTCCAGTGTCCTGACCCCTGAAGGCTCAATGGGGGCATCAGTTATACTTACGCCCTTCTTAGCCTTCCTCTTTTTTTTTTTTTTAATTTTGGCCTCTTTATTTACTTTCAAAATTTATTTTCATCCATCTTTATTATTTTGGCCTGTGTGGGCCTCCCATTGCAGTGGCCTCTCTCATTGCAGAGCACCGGCTCTGGGCTCACGCGTTCCAGAGCGCCGACTCGTGATTGGACACACCGGTCCAGCCACTCTGCAGCACATGGGATCCTCCCAGGCCAGGGATCGAACCAGCGCCCCCTGCGCTGCAAGAAGGACTCTTTACCCACTGGACTACCAGGGAAGCCCAGCCTTCCTCTTTTATAAAAAATGTTATTTATTTGTTTATTTTTGGCTGTGCTGGATCTTGGTTACTGCACGTGGGCTTTCTCTAGTTGCAGCGAACAGGGGTTACTCGCTAGTTGCGGTGCGAGGGCTTCTCATTGCCATGGCGTCGCTTGCTGTGGCTTGCGGGCTCTAGAGTGCAGGCTCAGTAGTTGGAGTGCATGGGCTAAGTTGCCCTGCAGCATGTGGAATATTCCCAGACCAGGGATTGAACCTACGCCTCTTGCACTGGCAGAAGGTTCTTAAACACTGAATCTCCAGGGAAGTCCAGACTGCTGCTTCTTTAGCAAAGTCCAGAATCTTTATTCCACTCAGAGTTGACATACCATGTACCGCATTTGGAATTATGCAGTGTTATCATGTGACTGGGGGCCACAGAAGATGTGTGTGTGGGGGGAAGCAATGCATTCAGGGGTTTTTAGAGGCCCCCAAAGATCAGGCCTGGTTCCCCTACCCCAGCCACCTTATTGGTGGCTGGCATCTGGAGTGATTAAGAAAAATCAAGACCTGTGGCTTTGCTGCTGACCTGAGCTCGTGAAGCTGTTGCCTCACTAATGAGAAGCAACAAGGAGCGTCCACTGCTGGCCCAGGCTGGGCTGGACAGGACCCTCCATGTTCACATTGATCCATCCACAGGCCGCAGACATGTTTTCCCTGAACCTGTGGGAGTGGGGGGGCTCTCATATAGAGGCTCGTGGTTACATCGTCTCCATATACGGTCTCCTCACCAATGTTGACAGGGAATGAAGGCTGCATCAGAAGTAGTCCGGGTGAGACTCGAGTCAGAAGCAGGTTCCTTCCTGAACATGATTACAGTGTTGCAGATGCAATCGCTCCTAAACACAGGAGCAGCTGCCATTTGCCAGGAGCATCCTCAGCCTTCACGTCCCCGTCCAGCCAAAGGAGACTTGACGGACAAGCCACTTGCCTTGCAAGACCAGGTGCTCTGTAAATAAAACTCTCCCGGATATGGATTCCAACCTGACTCTGGGTGAAATCTGATGGCTTTGACGAAAGGGCCTCCATTCAAAAATATCTCCTCGCACCAGAGGGCATTTCACCATTAGAGATTCATTCCTTTGGCAGTTATCAAGAAAATTTTGTGGAGGACACCAGTGGGCTTTCTCTAGTTGCAGCGAACAGGGGTTACTCGCTAGTTGCGGTGCGAGGGCTTCTCATTGCCATGGCGTCGCTTGCTGTGGCTTGCGGGCTCTAGAGTGCAGGCTCAGTAGTTGGAGTGCATGGGCTAAGTTGCCCTGCAGCATGTGGAATATTCCCAGACCAGGGATTGAACCTACGCCTCTTGCACTGGCAGAAGGTTCTTAAACACTGAATCTCCAGGGAAGTCCAGACTGCTGCTTCTTTAGCAAAGTCCAGAATCTTTATTCCACTCAGAGTTGACATACCATGTACCGCATTTGGAATTATGCAGTGTTATCATGTGACTGGGGGCCACAGAAGATGTGTGTGTGGGGGGAAGCAATGCATTCAGGGGTTTTTAGAGGCCCCCAAAGATCAGGCCTGGTTCCCCTACCCCAGCCACCTTATTGGTGGCTGGCATCTGGAGTGATTTAGAAAAATCAAGACCTGTGGCTTTGCTGCTGACCTGAGCTCGTGAAGCTGTTGCCTCACTAATGAGAAGCAACAAGGAGCGTCCACTGCTGGCCCAGGCTGGGCTGGACAGGACCCTCCATGTTCACATTGATCCATCCACAGGCCGCAGACATGTTTTCCCTGAACCTGTGGGAGTGGGGGGGCTCTCATATAGAGGCTCGTGGTTACATCGTCTCCATATACGGTCTCCTCACCAATGTTGACAGGGAATGAAGGCTGCATCAGAAGTAGTCCGGGTGAGACTCGAGTCAGAAGCAGGTTCCTTCCTGAACATGATTACAGTGTTGCAGATGCAATCGCTCCTAAACACAGGAGCAGCTGCCATTTGCCAGGAGCATCCTCAGCCTTCACGTCCCCGTCCAGCCAAAGGAGACTTGACGGACAAGCCACTTGCCTTGCAAGACCAGGTGCTCTGTAAATAAAACTCTCCCCGGATGTGGATTCCAACCTGACTCTGGGTGAAATCTGATGGCTTTGACGAAAGGGCCTCCATTCAAAAAATATCTCCTCGCACCAGAGGGCATTTCACCATTAGAGATTCATTCCTTTGGCGTATCAGATATATCACTAACATTTTGTACGAAATGCAGGTGTCTGTAGGTGGAGGACACCAGCAGGTTATCAAGCACCAGATCCTTTGCAGGCTTGGTTTGACTGACATCATGCCCTGGAGAAGGAAGCCAAATACAGAGATGGAAGGAATGGCACCGTGGATGAGAGGGTGCCCAATGGTCAGTGCAATTGGGGGTGAAGAGTGATAGCAGTGGACACCTTTGAGGTCAATCAAGAGATCTCCAGCAGATAATAAGGAGGTACAAGTCAGCTGTGGTTGCACCAAGCAGGGAAGACAGGCAGAACCGAGAGAGATCCGTGCACCCCAGTCCCCAGGCTCTACTGCAAGGCATCTGCATGCCCAAGACTGCCAAGAGTCCCCAGGGACCCTTGATCCGCTGACAGGAGGTCACGGCCAAGGTGGGGGCATCTGCCCACATCCAAGCACACCGGCTGAGCCAGCGCAGGGTTGCGGTGGGGGGTTTTGTTCGCTGGAGGAGGGCAGGCATTTACACTGTGTCAGGCTTTAAGGCAGCCAAGATAAACCCACGTGTGTGCAGTTACATAACCTCCTCAGCCAGCCTGAAACAACTTCCCGCTCCTGCCTCAGGACAGCGGGAGCCAGGACACCCGCACCTCCCCCCATGAGCAGGTGAGGCGGGGCGCTCAGGTCCTTCTCTGGGTTCAGTGCACTGATAGTGAGGCTGCGGGCGTCCGTGAGCACCTGGAGAGGGAAAATGCTACGAGAAGGCCAAAGCCCGCAGTCGGTTCCAGGAGGGAGCTGCCTCATCAGGAAGCCTGGGTGCGGAGCTGAGTGGTCCGTGCCGGGGGCCAGCGGCCGAGCCCCAGCCGTTCGGTTCACACAGCCCACTGTCCTCCGTAGACTGAGAGAGGCCTGCAGGCAATCACATACATGTAAGTGCACATACGCACCCACAAGCACAGGTGGCTGGGTCGGAAGAACCCTAACCAGTCCAGAGCCGTCCTTGACGACAAGCCACTTGCCTGCAGCGTGCTCTGTAAATAAAACTCTCCGGATATGGATTCCAACCTGACTCTGGGTGAAATCTGATGGCTTTGACGAAAGGGCCTCCATTCAAAAAATATCTCCTCGCACCAGAGGGCATTTCACCATTAGAGATTCATTCCTTTGGCGTATCAGATATATCACTAACATTTTGTACGAAATGCAGGTGTCTGTAGGTGGAGGACACCAGCAGGTTATCAAGCACCAGATCCTTTGCAGGCTTGGTTTGACTGACATCATGCCCTGGAGAAGGAAGCCAAATACAGAGATGGAAGGAATGGCACCGTGGATGAGAGGGTGCCCAATGGTCAGTGCAATTGGGGGTGAAGAGTGATAGCAGTGGACACCTTTGAGGTCAATCAAGAGATCTCCAGCAGATAATAAGGAGGTACAAGTCAGCTGTGGTTGCACCAAGCAGGGAAGACAGGCAGAACCGAGAGAGATCCGTGCACCCCAGTCCCCAGGCTCTACTGCAAGGCATCTGCATGCCCAAGACTGCCAAGAGTCCCCAGGGACCCTTGATCCGCTGACAGGAGGTCACGGCCAAGGTGGGGGCATCTGCCCACATCCAAGCACACCGGCTGAGCCAGCGCAGGGTTGCGGTGGGGGGTTTTGTTCGCTGGAGGAGGGCAGGCATTTACACTGTGTCAGGCTTTAAGGCAGCCAAGATAAACCCACGTGTGTGCAGTTACATAACCTCCTCAGCCAGCCTGAAACAACTTCCCGCTCCTGCCTCAGGACAGCGGGAGCCAGGACACCCGCACCTCCCCCCATGAGCAGGTGAGGCGGGGCGCTCAGGTCCTTCTCTGGGTTCAGTGCACTGATAGTGAGGCTGCGGGCGTCCGTGAGCACCTGGAGAGGGAAAATGCTACGAGAAGGCCAAAGCCCGCAGTCGGTTCCAGGAGGGAGCTGCCTCATCAGGAAGCCTGGGTGCGGAGCTGAGTGGTCCGTGCCGGGGGCCAGCGGCCGAGCCCCAGCCGTTCGGTTCACACAGCCCACTGTCCTCCGTAGACTGAGAGAGGCCTGCAGGCAATCACATACATGTAAGTGCACATACGCACCCACAAGCACAGGTGGCTGGGTCGCGGGGAAGAACCCTAACCAGTCCAGAGCCGTCCTGGCCCATCAGGCTAAATGGTTTTTCTGCTCAGGGCAGTCAGAGTTCTGGACTCACAGAGGACACATTCGGGGGCCTCCCCGCCTCCTCACTGCAGCACTGACCTCCACTGGCTGTACCTGGAGGCAGAGGGGGTTCATGAACTCTGCTCCCCGACATGATCCACCTCAGCCCCGGAGGGACCTGACACCGAGAGACACGTGTGATGAAAGGTACACCTCTCTGACCCCCTGCTCCCCTCTCCGCTCCCTCCCTCCAGCCTCTCCAAGCCCCTTCAAAGTCCCCAGCCCTTCTTGGGCCCCTCTCAGTCCCTCCCAGGCCCTCCTCGGTGCTCTCACCTGGCAAGGAGGGTTCCAGTCCTCCTTCTAGGGAGCGGGGCCCTTCCCACAGTCCTGGGAGGCTCCAGTGGTCACTGAACCCTCTTGTTCTTTCTGTGAGTATTTCTGAGTCTCCAGGTGATGCACGCCGGGCAGTGTCTGGAGTGGGAAAAGCGGAAGAAGAAAACCCACTACCCCAGCCCACACCCCACAGACCCGCCTGGGCACAGCCACGCAGGGTGTTTGGAAGGCATTCCACTGGAGCACACACGTCCAACTCAGCTCCAGCCCAGCCCTCTCCAAGCCTTTTGCATCCTCAGACTGGCCCACCCTCTGCTCCAGACTGTTCTGTCTCAGCATATTATTTGAGACTATGCAGTGTCCCCTCAACTCGGGTGTAAGTAGATACAGAGAAGCACTTGAATGAGGACCGCTGCTTGACATAACCGCCAGGGCCCACAGGCTGACCGTGAGGCAGCACATCGCGGAGGTCCTGAGATGGCCTTGAACTGGCTCCCAGACAAACGAAGAAACCAAACAGCACCTAGTCTGTCGCCAACTCCAGAGCCACACCTGCTGGTGCCTGGTGGAGGGCTGAGACTCCACCTGGTGGAGGGCTGAGACTCCCATTCGTGGCAATACCCACCCACTCGTGTCTCATGGCTGAAGGACTGAGGCAGAGACACCTGAGCTGGGCTTGTCCTGGGCTGGCTCAGCAGAGAGCAAGGGCCTGGCAGGAAGGCCAGGAGGTGACCACGGGGGGCATGGGCAAAAGGGAGCTCTGCTATCCCTCCCCTCCCCGGTCCAGCCTCTTCTAACCCTTTGTTCTAATAGTGGCAAAATATCTCCTGTTGTCTCCAGCATTCACAAAGAAACTGATGTTACTCCGTTCAGTGCCAAAGGCTGTACCTGGAGGCAGAGGGGGTTCATGAACTCTGCTCCCCGACATGATCCACCTCAGCCCCGGAGGGACCTGACACCGAGAGACACGTGTGATGAAAGGTACACCTCTCTGACCCCCTGCTCCCCTCTCCGCTCCCTCCCTCCAGCCTCTCCAAGCCCCTTCAAAGTCCCCAGCCCTTCTTGGGCCCCTCTCAGTCCCTCCCAGGCCCTCCTCGGTGCTCTCACCTGGCAAGGAGGGTTCCAGTCCTCCTTCTAGGGAGCGGGGCCCTTCCCACAGTCCTGGGAGGCTCCAGTGGTCACTGAACCCTCTTGTTCTTTCTGTGAGTATTTCTGAGTCTCCAGGTGATGCACGCCGGGCAGTGTCTGGAGTGGGAAAAGCGGAAGAAGAAAACCCACTACCCCAGCCCACACCCCACAGACCCGCCTGGGCACAGCCACGCAGGGTGTTTGGAAGGCATTCCACTGGAGCACACACGTCCAACTCAGCTCCAGCCCAGCCCTCTCCAAGCCTTTTGCATCCTCAGACTGGCCCACCCTCTGCTCCAGACTGTTCTGTCTCAGCATATTATTTGAGACTATGCAGTGTCCCCTCAACTCGGGTGTAAGTAGATACAGAGAAGCACTTGAATGAGGACCGCTGCTTGACATAACCGCCAGGGCCCACAGGCTGACCGTGAGGCAGCACATCGCGGAGGTCCTGAGATGGCCTTGAACTGGCTCCCAGACAAACGAAGAAACCAAACAGCACCTAGTCTGTCGCCAACTCCAGAGCCACACCTGCTGGTGCCTGGTGGAGGGCTGAGACTCCACCTGGTGGAGGGCTGAGACTCCCATTCGTGGCAATACCCACCCACTCGTGTCTCATGGCTGAAGGACTGAGGCAGAGACACCTGAGCTGGGCTTGTCCTGGGCTGGCTCAGCAGAGAGCAAGGGCCTGGCAGGAAGGCCAGGAGGTGACCACGGGGGGCATGGGCAAAAGGGAGCTCTGCTATCCCTCCCCTCCCCGGTCCAGCCTCTTCTAACCCTTTGTTCTAATAGTGGCAAAATATCTCCTGTTGTCTCCAGCATTCACAAAGAAACTGATGTTACTCCGTTCAGTGCCAAAGAGCAAATATTTACTCAGTAAACATTAAGTACTTAGTGTGTGAGAAAACAAAGCAGTAACTCCCCACGTGTGGTGAGAGCTGAGCATACCAGGTGCTTCCTTCCTTGTCCAGGGGAGATTGGGAGAAGGGGGCCATGGGCCCCACCTCAGGCCTCAGCATGGGGATAGGTGGGTACTGGAGGGACAGGTGACAGCAGACTTGAGGCTGACATATTAGTGGGGCTAGTGCAGGCCCACATCAGTCAAAGAAAGAAGGGAGTGCAGCTTTGAGGGGTGCAGGGGGAAAATATTAGTGATGTATCATAGCTAAAGGAATAAATCTCTAATGGTGAAATATCAGCTAGAGAGAGGAGCTATTTTTGAATCGAGGCCCTTTCATTAAAACAGGCTGGAGTGGAGCCAGGCAAGAAGTCAAAATTAGGGATCTGGGGAGTTTGGGGAATGCACTGTGATTACCAGGATGTGGATCTGGAGATGATGGGGCAGGGCAGGTGTAAGCCAGTAGGCCTTTGGTGCCGGGGTAGAGGCTGTGGGGAGGGAGGGCAGCGGTTCAGGCCAGAGTAGCCCAGGCAGGGGTGGACACCTGGAGGAGAGGTGTGGCCAAGGGTTTGGACAGATCAGATGGGTCCTGGAGGGGAAGGGAGAGGCCAGAGAAACTGTAGAGCAACACCGAGAAACATAACCCTTGGTTCAGGTTATGTTTACATGGTTCAGGTCCGTGTTACATTAAAACTGCAACTTTATTCTGTATTAGAATCATTTATGATAGAGACCGCGGGACAGCCGGCAGGAGGCCGCGAGCCTGCAAAGGGGGAGAGGAGGTTGCCAGGGGGCTGTGCCCACCTACTCAGTTCCACCTATCGCTGAAACAGGGCCTGGCTTATCCTCTAGTGTTTTTTTACCTTTTAGTATTTTCATTAAACTCCCCCACCCACCCTGGTTGTAGAGGTTTTACCTGCCTAATTTGTTGCCTAGGGCTGTCGTGACAGAGTATCACAACCTGGGGGCTTAAAACAACTGAAATTTTCCCTCTCACAGTTCTAGAGATTTGTGTGCGGTCGTGCCTGACTATTTTGTGACCCTCATGGACGATAGCCTGCCAGGCTCCTCTATCCATGAGATTTTCCAGGGTGAGAATACTGGAGTGGATTTCCATTTCCTTCCCTGGGGAGATCCTCTTGACCCAGGCATCAAACCTGCCTCTCCGGCATTGCAAGCAGGTTCTCTACCCACTGAGCCACTGGGGAAGCCTGTTGTGGAGACTAGAAGCCTGAAATCCAGGCTCATCCAGAGGCTTCCAGGGGTGGATCCTTCCTGTTTCTTCCAGCTGCTGGGGGCTCCAGGAGTCCCTGGCTGTGCCCCCATTCCTCCCATTTCTGCCTGTCTTTACACAGCCCCTTTCTCTGGGTCTCTTCTGTCCCAAGGCACCAGGGAAACTGGCTTGATCGCAGCTCTGACGTTGGGCACCTAAGTTGTGTCTTACTCCTTCTGATTATAAACAATGCTGTTGGGACATGTTCGTGTGTTACCTTTGCCCATTTCCATTGTCCTCCGCACCACTTCTCAAGAATGAATTAGCCCAAAGGTGTGCACTTTCTTCATTGTGCGACGGCCTGGAGGGGTGGGATGGGGGGGATATACATATGACTAATCTGGGATCATACATATCTATAAACAACAAAACTCCCCGTAAAAGTAAAAAAAAAATTTTTTTTTAAATAAAAAAAACTCCTATGATTAAAAAAAAAAAAAGGTCTGTACTTTCTTAAGGACACTGGCAGATTCTTCCCAGAAAGTAGAGCTGAACAAGATTCTCAGCGGTCCCATCCACCAGCACAGGGGCTAAAATGCAAGTGACTTATTGTTTTGCTTGGTGTTTCCTTGATGATGGGTGAAAAGATGATGTTTAATGTACTTAATGTTGCTGTTCAGTTGCTACGTTGTGTCTGACTCTTTGCGAGCCGCATGCCAGATTTCCCTCGCCTTCCCTGTCTCCTGGAGGTTGCTCAAACTCAGGTCTATTGAGTCAGTGATGCCATCCAACCATCTCATCCTCTGCCGTTCCCTTCTCTTGCCCTCAATCTTTCCCAGCCTATACTTAGTAGCTGTTTGATTTTCACAGCTCTGAACCACCCGTTTTTGACCTTTGCCCCTTTATCTACTGGCGCAGGACTGTGCTCTAGAGACAGGTGCCTGTGATTCCCCAGGAAAGGAAACTGTCCCCTGGGCTGTACCCACGTTGTCCCCGAGGCACGGGACGCTTCTCCCCTGCTAGACCACGCCCCAGACATCGGCTCGGGCTTCCCTCAAGACACTTCTGATCAGCTCCTCCAATTTAAGGTGGAGGTAACACCACTTGGCTGCTTCTCATGGGCCACCCACTGAGAAGAACATTTTTATTGCAGGAGAGACTTGACCCGGAGTGCAAAGCAAACAATGAGAAGTGTGCAAATTTGCTGTGGATGTGATGATTGAATGCTGAGATCCTCCCTGATTAATTAAGCTGCAAGTCCAGTATTTGGATACCAAAACTCTTCTCCCCAGTCCCCAAGCCGCACAACCACCACGTGGAAACTGCTGGATGATGGATTGTAAACAGCTGGCGGGATCACGCCTTCACTGCCCAAGGAACTGCAAATCAAAAAAAAATCCACATGTTTAATAAACAGTTGATGATTCAGAATGTGAACGGAAGAAAGAGAAGAGACGTGAGCGCTGCCCCTTGGATCCAGAGCTGAGCTGGCGGAGGCTTTGAGGACTCGATTCTTGCCCTCAGGCGCTGGACACCAGACACCCTGTTTGCACAGCGGTTCCCAAGCTCGGAGCCACAGGCCATCCTGAAATGACCTGGATGTGGGCAGCCCCCTCCGAGAGTCTGAAATCACAGAAAACGGTGGGCTTTAGGGACCAATTCACCAGGGCAAATGCATGGAGGGAGTGAGAAGGAGATCAGTCCAGCTCCCCCATCCCCGCACACAATGACGCTTAATAAACATTAGCCCATCAGAGGCGGTCAGCGATTGCTGGGGCCAGAACGAGAAGCTGGAACCCAGGTGGGGTCCCTCTCAGAACCACCTGTCTCACCTCCGTCCAGGCGGACATGCTATGCGTCCTGGGCAGTGACCTGGAGACTTCAGGGTGTACTGAGGAGAGCAGCCTCCGGCAAAGGTGACGATTGAAGGTGCCAAGGAGCAGGGTGAGCGACGAGGGAGAGGAGGACTCTGAATGTCAGAACGGAAGGCGTGCAGAGGGCTGCTGGGCCCCGAGGAGCGGAGACAGTGCCAAGAGGTGTAACGGAAGCCGGACGGAGCGGCTGGTTAGGGATGGAGGCGAGAATGGCTGTTCGCCGCCTGTGGGGCACATGGGAAGCTGGCAGAGGAGGGGGGAGGGGAGGGCTGTGGCGGGGCTGGGCGGACCTGAACTCCTCCGAAGGCTGAGCACACAGGAGCCGGCAGCTGCTGCAAACAAGGCGGGGAGAGGACTCAAGGGCAGAGGGGACACCGTGAAGTGAGGGGCGGGAGGACGGCAGCCAGGGGCACAGCAGTCAGGAGGGAGGCTGTGAAAAGAAATCCCTATTCTTTAGCTTTGTCCTGACACTTCTGTTTAAAGTACGGCCTGCCTCCCAGCCTCACCCTAGTCTCCTCATTCTTTTTTGTCCCCGGCAAAAACCTAAGTTTATAGTCTATCTCCCACTCAGATGCAGGCTTAAAGGAGGCAGCTGGTTTTGTCAGTGGTGTTTTTTTCTGTCCCAAAAAATCCACATGTTTGATGATTCAGAATGTGAACGGAAGAAAGAGAAGAGACGTGAGCTGCCCCTTGGATCCAGAGCTGAGCTGGCGGAGGCTTTGAGGACTCGATTCTTGCCCTCAGGCGCTGGACACCAGACACCCTGTTTGCACAGCGGTTCCCAAGCTCGGAGCCACAGGCCATCCTGAAATGACCTGGATGTGGGCAGCCCCCTCCGAGAGTCTGAAATCACAGAAAACGGTGGGCTTTAGGGACCAATTCACCAGGGCAAATGCATGGAGGGAGTGAGAAGGAGATCAGTCCAGCTCCCCCATCCCCGCACACAATGACGCTTAATAAACATTAGCCCATCAGAGGCGGTCAGCGATTGCTGGGGCCAGAACGAGAAGCTGGAACCCAGGTGGGGTCCCTCTCAGAACCACCTGTCTCACCTCCGTCCAGGCGGACATGCTATGCGTCCTGGGCAGTGACCTGGAGACTTCAGGGTGTACTGAGGAGAGCAGCCTCCGGCAAAGGTGACGATTGAAGGTGCCAAGGAGCAGGGTGAGCGACGAGGGAGAGGAGGACTCTGAATGTCAGAACGGAAGGCGTGCAGAGGGCTGCTGGGCCCCGAGGAGCGGAGACAGTGCCAAGAGGTGTAACGGAAGCCGGACGGAGCGGCTGGTTAGGGATGGAGGCGAGAATGGCTGTTCGCCGCCTGTGGGGCACATGGGAAGCTGGCAGAGGAGGGGGGAGGGGAGGGCTGTGGCGGGGCTGGGCGGACCTGAACTCCTCCGAAGGCTGAGCACACAGGAGCCGGCAGCTGCTGCAAACAAGGCGGGGAGAGGACTCAAGGGCAGAGGGGACACCGTGAAGTGAGGGGCGGGAGGACGGCAGCCAGGGGCACAGCAGTCAGGAGGGAGGCTGTGAAAAGAAATCCCTATTCTTTAGCTTTGTCCTGACACTTCTGTTTAAAGTACGGCCTGCCTCCCAGCCTCACCCTAGTCTCCTCATTCTTTTTTGTCCCCGGCAAAAACCTAAGTTTATAGTCTATCTCCCACTCAGATGCAGGCTTAAAGGAGGCAGCTGGTTTTGTCAGTGGTGTTTTTTTCAGTCCCGAGAAACTTCCTGACAAATAGAAAAGTGCTCAAGGAACACTTACTGGGTGGGTAAGTGAAGAACAAGGCAGAAACGTGCACCCGGTCAGGTATCCAGACCTGTGATGGAGTTTCAGGGTCAGGGTGGCATTGGCCAAGGGGGAAGAACCCAGAAGCAGATGGAAGCTCCAGTGTGGACCAGTGACGGTTCCAGGAGCTGGTCATGCATATTTAAAAAAAAAAAGAAAAAAGAAGTGAAATTGGATCCCTATCTTGAACCAAGCACAAAAGATTGCTTCCAGATGGGTAAGCACTTGTACGTGAAAATCCAAACTGTGAAAGTAAAGCTACAGGAAAATACATACTCAAGACTGGGAAGGGTTTCTTAAGATAGGAAAGGGGAAAAGCACAGGGGAAAAGGCAGGCAACGTTTCACTACATCCCAGTCAGAAACTGCATCAAAAGATGAAAGGCAGGGACTTCCCAAGTGGTCCAGGGATTAAGAATCCATGCGTCCACTGCAGGGAGCACAGGTTTGATCGCTAGGAAACTAAGATCCTGCACGCCATGGCTAAAGAAGAAAAAAAGACAAAAGGGCAGAGAGCAGAGGTGAGGAAGGGTCTGGGCGAGGAGCCCACGTGCATCTCTTATTACAAAGATTTCTTATTAGTTATCCTTAACTATTCCATGGAAGAGTTTCATATATAGATTTAATAAGCCTCATACTTACCTGAATCTCAGGTGACATGTATCCCAGGAGAAGGTCCAGTTGCCCTGCGAGAGTCCTGCCTGGAGACGGGAGTGACCGAGGAACAACAGAGGGCACCCCGGGGGACTGGACTCAGGTCCGAGCTGGTGCACAGGCTCGAATGTTCACAACAGATCTGGGCTAGAGCGGACGCCCATACACCAAAGATCGCGCAGACAGCCTCGCCTGGCCTCGGGGCGGGGAGGAGGGTACGTGGGGAGTCGAGGCAGGGCTCCCAGTGTCGCCTGGTGCCGGGGGACCTCTAATAGGAGGACAGATCTGAGTGCCTGGGTGCCCTGCAATGGGGGTGGTGCCTGGGGGTTAAGGGGGTTCTCAGGGTGAAGGAACTGGAGGGTTGGCTGGAGGACATGCAGGGAAGGTGAGGACACGGAGGGAGGTGGGGTTTAAACCTGCCTGTCCCTCTTGTGCAGAGAGCATTGCCTGGGCCCCAGGGGTCCTGTCTGTCCCCAGGAGAGGGCTGACAAGATCCAGGGGCTCACAGGATCCAGGTGGTTCTGTGGACCTAGACCCAGAGGTCCCTGGAGACTCCTTCAGGCTCTCGACCTCTGGGGACTCCTAGTGTGTGAACCGAGGTGGACCTGATCCCTTTGGAGCCAGTGTGGGGGAGTCGGCAGAGAGATGGGATGGGTGTTGGGTCCTGCCAGACCCACCGATTTCCTCCCTCCTTCCCCTAGACTGAAGGAGGGGCGAGCTTGGGTGCATCCAGCTTTACCCTCCCCTTGCCCGGGACCTCAGCAGCCAGAGACCCCACCGCCACAGACCCTGTCCAGGCTGGATGTCTGAGGAAGGAGGCAGATCAGGCCGGGCAGTCACTGGTGCGCCGGCGGATGGCCCCAGGGAGTAGAACCGGCAGTAGGGGGGAAGCCCGGGGGCAGCATGTCCCCAAACCTGGGTCCCCACTGAGCTGCCGGGAACAGCACTCATGGGAAGGTGACCAGCTGTGGCCTCAGGGCCCTTGCATCCTCCCTCCTGCCCCGAAGGGTGAGGACAAGATTGCCATGTGACTGAGGTATCAGGGACCGGCCACTCTCAGACACTTTTGAAATGAGGTGTTCACTAATAATTTAAAAAAAAAAAACCTGCCAGGCAGGACTCAGCCAGATCCAGGACCTGAGAAGAAAGTAAAAGGAAGAAGCAAACCCAAACTTAACAAGAAGTGGTGAGAAAACAGGGAACAGAGAAAGTGGGGGTGGGACTGTACATTTGGTGTTTCCAACTAGCCTACTGTGGTGACGCTTTAGGGGAAAGTGCTGGTGACAGTGAGCACGACATGCCTGGAAAAGGAGCGGGCAGCGTGGAGAGCAGCGTGTGTCTGATGAACGTGGTGATGGGCTTTCACACCATCTAAACCATCTCTCATGTCGGATCACAAGGGAAAAGTCTTGGATAGTAGCCTGGCCGATGGCCCTGGGGACCCAGGGCAGCTCAGAGAGTCTGACAGTGAAGTCAGCTCCCCGGGGCAGCGAGCCTGGAGGTGCTGGTCCTCTCCCCACCCCTCCAGTGATCTCAGCCGCCACGGCCAGGCTGTCCCCATGGTGCTTGTCTTGGTTGGGCCTCAATTCAACCCTGAAACCAAGCTCGATCCCCCATGTCCTGCGGCCTTTGTGTGATGTGGGTCCCTGGGGTGCAGGTCCTGGGGGTCCCCTGCTCTGGGTCGACCCTGTGCAGCCAGCGGGGCCTCGTGTGCTGCCTCCTGGCCCCTGCCTCTCAGCTCATGATTCCCAAGGCTGGAGATGCACCTGCTGGATAGGGGCTTTCTGTTTCCAGACGCTGGGTGCGTCTGCGTCTGGCTGTGTGGCCAGCCCCCGGGTGGGTACCTCTACCTGGATCCTTCTGCCGACTGCAAGGATGCCTTTGCCATTCACACACCCACGTCCCAGGACAGAGCCACAGGGCCCATTTCCTAAGCCAAACCTGACCAAGGTGGGATGTCTTCTTCTCTCTGACCCTGTCACCCTCTGGAGGGACAGCCTTGTTGGTTAACCCCGCTCACCCTACTCAGAGCCTGGCTCCCCTAACTGCACTCCGGCCTGCCCCTCCCTGCACAGAGGGTCTCCTTTCTGGTTCCAACCTGGAGTTCCTTCTCCAGGAATCTGCCTGGAGTTCAGTACAAACAAATCGGGTCTGAGATGTGAGGAGAGCCCAGCAAACCCAGCATCGCTCCTTTCTGCCATTCGAAAGGCCTGGGGACCCAGGACGGCCTCCTCCTCACCCCAAGCTCCCACCCCCACCTCCAGGGCTGCTCCTCCTCCGTTCGCCCCCCTCCCACTCACTTTCCCGTCTGTTCTGACCTTCTATGCTGTCTTAGCCATGCTCCTGGCCAAGGCTTCCTGACTTCGCCCCCAAAGTACAGTCACCTTCTCCGTGGTTTCCCAGCAGGGCTGCCCCAGGTCCCCAAAAGCACGACATGCCTGGAAAAGGAGCGGGCAGCGTGGAGAGCAGCGTGTGTCTGATGAACGTGGTGATGGGCTTTCACACCATCTAAACCATCTCTCATGTCGGATCACAAGGGAAAAGTCTTGGATAGTAGCCTGGCCGATGGCCCTGGGGACCCAGGGCAGCTCAGAGAGTCTGACAGTGAAGTCAGCTCCCCGGGGCAGCGAGCCTGGAGGTGCTGGTCCTCTCCCCACCCCTCCAGTGATCTCAGCCGCCACGGCCAGGCTGTCCCCATGGTGCTTGTCTTGGTTGGGCCTCAATTCAACCCTGAAACCAAGCTCGATCCCCCATGTCCTGCGGCCTTTGTGTGATGTGGGTCCCTGGGGTGCAGGTCCTGGGGGTCCCCTGCTCTGGGTCGACCCTGTGCAGCCAGCGGGGCCTCGTGTGCTGCCTCCTGGCCCCTGCCTCTCAGCTCATGATTCCCAAGGCTGGAGATGCACCTGCTGGATAGGGGCTTTCTGTTTCCAGACGCTGGGTGCGTCTGCGTCTGGCTGTGTGGCCAGCCCCCGGGTGGGTACCTCTACCTGGATCCTTCTGCCGACTGCAAGGATGCCTTTGCCATTCACACACCCACGTCCCAGGACAGAGCCACAGGGCCCATTTCCTAAGCCAAACCTGACCAAGGTGGGATGTCTTCTTCTCTCTGACCCTGTCACCCTCTGGAGGGACAGCCTTGTTGGTTAACCCCGCTCACCCTACTCAGAGCCTGGCTCCCCTAACTGCACTCCGGCCTGCCCCTCCCTGCACAGAGGGTCTCCTTTCTGGTTCCAACCTGGAGTTCCTTCTCCAGGAATCTGCCTGGAGTTCAGTACAAACAAATCGGGTCTGAGATGTGAGGAGAGCCCAGCAAACCCAGCATCGCTCCTTTCTGCCATTCGTAAAGGCCTGGGGACCCAGGACGGCCTCCTCCTCACCCCAAGCTCCCCACCCCCACCTCCAGGGCTGCTCCTCCTCCGTTCGCCCCCCTCCCACTCACTTTCCCGTCTGTTCTGACCTTCTATGCTGTCTTAGCCATGCTCCTGGCCAAGGCTTCCTGACTTCGCCAACCAACCAAAAGTACAGTCACCTTCTCCGGTGGTTTCCCAGCAGGGCTGCCCCCAGGTCCCCTCTTCTGAGGCCCTTTCACCACGAGTGGGCGGGGGGGACCCCCAAGACAGGTCAGGCTGTGTCCCTGACTCCTGCTCAGACCTGGGAAGGGGGATGAACCTCCTGCACCCACGTCTTCACCTCCACTGGACTGAGAGTGCGCTGACCATCCTGGGAATGTGACCAAGCCTGTCATCGGGGCAGGTGAGCCCTGCAGACCCCCTCCCCTCGACCCTCCGGGAAGCAGACTCCTCGCTGCACGCGGGAGGAGGCACGCCCGTCACCTCCCAGGTCAACTGCTGTCTGCCCCAGAGTCTGTTCTGTCTGTGGCCCTCCATGAGGTCCCAGCAGCGACACTGGGGGTGGGTTTTGAAACTTCAAGCTGGTCTGGGCTCCCAAGTTCCCAACAATTTAAGGAATGTCGGAGGCCTGGGGTCAGAATGTAAACAAGGCATCGCACAGCCTCAGCGAGGGCAGTGACCTGGCCGTGAACCGCGGGGTGCTCCTGATGCCTCAGAGGGCCGTTTTCTGTCTTCAGTCTCCTGAAAACACAACAGTTCGGCTCTTAGGAGTGTGAAGTTCAAGTCTTAAGTTAACAGCTTTCAAGTTCCAGAAAAATTGCCTCCTTGTTCTTGTGCTCATGGAGTCTTTTCTCTTCTTAGGCGTGTGGCATGGGTCAGCAGCCCTGACATGGGCCATCTCGGGACTGCCGTCTTGGTGGCGTGAGGCTCAGCCCAGAGGGCAGCTCGAGGGCCAGTGTCCGTCCCCGAGAGACCTCGCTGACTGGCCTTGGCCCCTCAAGGCAGAGGGACGACAACGCTAAAAGGCACTCCTCTGAAGACAGGGCCACGGTGAAGAAAAGGCAGCGTGCAAATGTCAAGGCAGAGGGAAAGAAGCTGGTGTTGTAGGAAGACATTCCCCAGGAAGAAAGCAGGGATTACTCGATCTGATGATTCTGCCATAAGAAACAGAAATTCTGATAGGAAAATATATACGCAAGGGCATGCCGAGGCGGGATAGGGGCTGTCTTAGCCATGCTCCTGGCCAAGGCTTCCTGACTTCGCCAACCAACCAAAAGTACAGTCACCTTCTCCGGTGGTTTCCCAGCAGGGCTGCCCCAGGTCCCCTTCTGAGGCCCTTTCACCACGAGTGGGCGGGGGGGACCCCCAAGACAGGTCAGGCTGTGTCCCTGACTCCTGCTCAGACCTGGGAAGGGGGATGAACCTCCTGCACCCACGTCTTCACCTCCACTGGACTGAGAGTGCGCTGACCATCCTGGGAATGTGACCAAGCCTGTCATCGGGGCAGGTGAGCCCTGCAGACCCCCTCCCCTCGACCCTCCGGGAAGCAGACTCCTCGCTGCACGCGGGAGGAGGCACGCCCGTCACCTCCCAGGTCAACTGCTGTCTGCCCCAGAGTCTGTTCTGTCTGTGGCCCTCCATGAGGTCCCAGCAGCGACACTGGGGGTGGGTTTTGAAACTTCAAGCTGGTCTGGGCTCCCAAGTTCCCAACAATTTAAGGAATGTCGGAGGCCTGGGGTCAGAATGTAAACAAGGCATCGCACAGCCTCAGCGAGGGCAGTGACCTGGCCGTGAACCGCGGGGTGCTCCTGATGCCTCAGAGGGCCGTTTTCTGTCTTCAGTCTCCTGAAAACACAACAGTTCGGCTCTTAGGAGTGTGAAGTTCAAGTCTTAAGTTAACAGCTTTCAAGTTCCAGAAAAATTGCCTCCTTGTTCTTGTGCTCATGGAGTTTTTTTTCTCTTCTTAGGCGTGTGGCATGGGTCAGCAGCCCTGACATGGGCCATCTCGGGACTGCCGTCTTGGTGGCGTGAGGCTCAGCCCAGAGGGCAGCTCGAGGGCCAGTGTCCGTCCCCGAGAGACCTCGCTGACTGGCCTTGGCCCCTCAAGGCAGAGGGACGACAACGCTAAAAGGCACTCCTCTGAAGACAGGGCCACGGTGAAGAAAAGGCAGCGTGCAAATGTCAAGGCAGAGGGAAAGAAGCTGGTGTTGTAGGAAGACATTCCCCAGGAAGAAAGCAGGGATTACTCGCGATCTGATGATTCTGCCATAAGAAACAGAAATTCTGATAGGAAAATATATACGCAAGGGCATGCCGAGGCGGGGATAGGGTGGGGGCAGTGGCAGTGGAAGCAGGGGAGGAGGACCCACGTCATGAACTTTCATACTGTTTCCATTTTCTTGACTTGCTTGTGCATTATTCATAGAAAAAACTGACACGAAGGAAATTATTCAGGAAAGACCGAGGCCCTGTGGATGCTGTGTGAGCGGAGCAGCTTGTCATCCCCGCAGACCCAGGATGCAGCCCTGGACACCACCTACCCGACAGCAGGGGGACAGCGCCTCGAACATTGGAGTCACCTCCTTAGTCTCCGAGAATCTGAAGGCGCTGGGGCTGCAGCTGCACCGCCTGCCCTCCCGGCTGCTGCCTCCCGTGGGAGGGGTGGAGGACTCGCAGTGCCAACCTGTCTAACCATCGGTCACCTTGATCCCAAGAGGAGACATTGTCCTAAATCACAGAATTAGTTTGACACAAGAGAAGAAGTATAAAGTGGATTCTACAACAAAAGTCATGATTCCAGGGGCTTCCCTGGTGGTCCAGTGGGTAAAGAGTCCACCTTGCAATCCAAGGGGCCCTGGTTCGATCCCTGGCCCGGGAGGATCCCATGTGCCCCGGAGCAGCTGGACCGTGTGTCCAATTATGAGCCGGCGCTCTGGAGCACATGCACCCAGAGCTGGTGCTCAGCAACAAGAGAGGCCACTGCGATGGGAGGCCCACACAGGTCCAAGAATAAAGATGGATGAAAATAAAGAAAGAAAAAACCAATAGGAGGCCAAAATTTTTAAAAAGTCGTGATTCTGTAATGTGGCTTGAGAGATACAAAACTGAACCCAAACCCTTCTCAAGGGTTAAGATTTCACGCTGTTTTCCCAGGAGGGCTGCTTCATGGATCCCTGCCTTGTGGGAACACTGGCATGCTGCAGTCTATGGGGTTGCGAAGAGTCAGACATGACTTGGCGACTGACCAACAACAGCTTCCAGGATGGAGAGACACCACGGGGGACCCAGCCCTGTCCTTTGGGATGATCTCCGGGCTCTGACCACTCCCGCCTGCACGTCCCTGGGCAGAGCAGAGGCCCGATGACCCCCCGGAGCCTCCTGAGTCTCTGGAGCAGAAAGGCAGGTTTACCTGGAGTTGGGCCCCCAGTGGGGAGAGAACAATCCTGAGATGAATCCCAAATGTTCCAGCTGCTCTACCAGGAAGAGGGAAGAATGGGTCGGTGGCCAAGCTGTGGGTGCCTGGAAAGCCACAGGGCCTGTCACAGCGGCCAACACACGAGGGCCACACAGAAGCCTCATTCCCCAGAGCCACGGATAGCAGCTGCCATGAGGGGCCAAGAGGGGGGACTCGCTGTGCAGTTGATGTGGGCCCAGAAGAACCATAAGCCTGCCCTTCTGGGGCCACTGGGCATGGAGGAAGGGGCCCTCAGAGGGTGAGAGAACCAGACCAAGCTCTGATCGCTGGTGACACCATCAGGAGCTCAGCCAGGAAGTTGCCCCCAGCATGCAATTCTGAGTGCTCGTGGCCTGGGCTCCCAGGTGACTACTTGGACGGGCCCCTTTAGGTGTATCACTTTAGCCAAAAGGGTCTCTGAGCAAGACTCTGGACAGGAGCCAGTAAGACCTCTCCCAATTCTTCACAAGCAGTTCTCAAACGCTGAGGGGCGTCCCCTGCAAACAATGCCTGGGCAGGGCCCACATTCCTCGTTTCTAAATCAAAGCACTTCTCTGCTCTTGCTGAAGACACTACATGAGCTCCCCAGTCACAGCCTCTGAACAGGCCATCAGGATCCGTCATCTGGGGAGTTCCGGTCCCACTGTTCATGCTTAATTGGTTTAGATAGGAATAAAAATGTTAACAAGGAGTGCAAAAGTAAAGGCCCCCATAGTTCTAGCCAATCAACAAGAGTTTGTAGGCACATTCCCATGTCTTCCTAGCGTTTATAACCAGGTTGTATTTGACTCCAATAACATTTTTCATAATGACTCCTCAAGGGAGAGGAATACAGAAATGTCAAGACGGAAAGGTCGGTCTGGGTAGCCCCTATATGTAAAGGTCATCTCCCAGGTCTGACTGGGATCCTCACTGTGGCCACTCCGCATCCTAGAGGCTGGGGTCCGCAGGAGTGAGTCAGGGTCCAAGTTCAGCATGGTCTGGGACCAGCACAGGGAGGAAGAGCATGCAGACACGGCAGTGGGAACCGGCCAAACCCGTCCTCTGAGGCTCAACCTGCCCCACCCTACTCTGCGCTGTGGCCTGGTGCCAACACCCAGCTGTGCCCCCCAGAGGTGCGACTGCACCAAGCCTTCCATGCTGACCACACTCCAGGCCCAGCCCCGTTCTAAGCACATGCCTTGCAGGAGACCAGGTAGAGAAATGCCGTACCCTGAGGAGTCTGAGCGTCTGTCTCTCCCACAGTGGAAGGGGGCCTCTCCACAGTCAGATGGGCTGTCCTCCAGTCAGCATCGGGAAAAAGAGACTGGAACTCTTGTACCCAGGCCATGTGGGGAGTTCACCGAAGTCCAGGTAGGTTCAGAGTCAAGGAAAATAAAAAAGGGGAGAAGCTAGGATCAAGGATAACAAAAATCGGAGGTGTTAACATTTACTGATCCCTCTCTTAACGCCAGCCACGTGCTAGGTGCATAGCTGTGTCAATGCATGTGACCAAAAAGCCCAAGTTAGGTGACCATCCAAAAAGGGAGATGGTATGAAGCAGAAGCGTAAAAAAGGGAAAAACAGGAATAAGAGAGGGTCAGGTACTACTGACCTTACAGTTGTTTAGACCTGAGGCACCCTGCAAACAAATGCCTGGGCAGGGCCCACATTCCCGTTTCTAAATCAAAGCACTTCTCTGCTCTTGCTGAAGACACTACATGAGCTCCCCAGTCACAGCCTCTGAACAGGCCATCAGGATCCGTCATCTGGGAGTTCCGGTCCCACTGTTCATGCTTAATTGGTTTAGATAGGAATAAAAATGTTAACAAGGAGTGCAAAAGTAAAGGCCCCCATAGTTCTAGCCAATCAACAAGAGTTTGTAGGCACATTCCCATGTCTTCCTAGCGTTTATAACCAGGTTGTATTTGACTCCAATAACATTTTTCATAATGACTCCTCAAGGGAGAGGAATACAGAAATGTCAAGACGGAAAGGTCGGTCTGGGTAGCCCCTATATGTAAAGGTCATCTCCCAGGTCTGACTGGGATCCTCACTGTGGCCACTCCGCATCCTAGAGGCTGGGGTCCGCAGGAGTGAGTCAGGGTCCAAGTTCAGCATGGTCTGGGACCAGCACAGGGAGGAAGAGCATGCAGACACGGCAGTGGGAACCGGCCAAACCCGTCCTCTGAGGCTCAACCTGCCCCACCCTACTCTGCGCTGTGGCCTGGTGCCAACACCCAGCTGTGCCCCCCAGAGGTGCGACTGCACCAAGCCTTCCATGCTGACCACACTCCAGGCCCAGCCCCGTTCTAAGCACATGCCTTGCAGGAGACCAGGTAGAGAAATGCCGTACCCTGAGGAGTCTGAGCGTCTGTCTCTCCCACAGTGGAAGGGGGCCTCTCCACAGTCAGATGGGCTGTCCTCCAGTCAGCATCGGGAAAAAGAGACTGGAACTCTTGTACCCAGGCCATGTGGGGAGTTCACCGAAGTCCAGGTAGGTTCAGAGTCAAGGAAAATAAAAAAGGGGAGAAGCTAGGATCAAGGATAACAAAAATCGGAGGTGTTAACATTTACTGATCCCTCTCTTAACGCCAGCCACGTGCTAGGTGCATAGCTGTGTCAATGCATGTGACCAAAAAGCCCAAGTTAGGTGACCATCCAAAGAGAGCTACTGGGCAGATGGTATGAAGCAGAAGCAACGTGAAGGGACAAAGGGACAGGGAATACCAAAATCAGGAATAAGAGAGGGGTCAGGTACTACTGACCTTACAGACATTAAAAGAAACATAAAACAGCACCATGAACAACTTCATACCAATAAAATAGACACCTGAGATGAAATGGACAAATTCCTAGAAAGACAGAAATTACCAAAATGGACTCAAAAAGAAAATGAATAGATCTGTAATATGTAAAGATATGGAATTAATAATTAACATCATCCCACAGGGGAAACCTGATGACTTCATTGGTGAATTCTACCAAATAATAAAAGCAGAAATGACCAATCGTTCACAAACTATTCAAAAATAAAAGAGATGGGAATACATCCTAATTCATTTGATCAGGTCAGTATAATCTTGACATTTTACCAAAGACATCATAAGAAAAGAAAATTATAGCCCAGTAAACCTAGACACATAGACCCTGGCGGTCCAGTGGTTAAGACTTTACCTTCCAGTACAGGGGATGCAGGTTTGATCCCTGGTTGGGGAACTAAGATTCCACATGCCTTGTGGCTTGAAAACCAGAACATAATAAATATTGTAACAGATTCAATAAAATCTTTAAACATGGTTTACATTAAAAAAAAAAAACTTTAAAAGAAAGACAAGTGTATGATATCACTTAGATGTGGAATCTAATACAGCAAACTGGTGAAAATAACAAAAAAGAGACAGACTCACAGATATACAAAACGAACTAGTGACTACCAGTGGAGAGAGGAGAAGTGGGAGGAACAATATAGGGGTAGAGGATTAAGAGGTACAAACTGCTATGTATAGAATAAGCTACAAAGAGCTATTATACAATGTGGGGAATACAGCCAGTATTTTATAATTATAAATGGAATATAACCTTTAAAAATTGTGAATCACTGTATCATACACTTGTAACTTATATAGAATTAATTCATTATACTTTAATGAAGTTAAATGTATTTAAATATATAAGAAAAACTGTACAAAGTACCTCACGTGTGTGTGTGCATGCTATGTCACTTCAGTCATGTCCAACTCTTCACAACCCGATGGACTGTAGCCCACCAGGCTCCTCCATCCATGGGATTCTCCAGGCAAGAACACTGGAGTGGGCTGCCACGCCCTCCTCCAGGGGATCTTCCCCACCCAGGGATTGAACCCGCATCTCCTGAGGCTCCTGCATTGCAGGCAGATTCTTTATACCGCTGAGCCACCGGGGAAGCCCTAAGTATCTCACATATTCTATCATTAAAAATTTTTTAAAAATAAATTTTGACCTCTTTTGTTGATTTTTTGTTTATTTATTTTTCATCCATCTTTATTCTTCGGCCTGTGTGGGCCTCCCATTGCAGTGGCCTCTTTCGTTGCAGAGCACCAGCTCTGGGCACATATGCTCCAGAGCACTTGCTGGTAATTCAACACACCCATCCAGCCCCTCTACAGCATGTGGGATCTTCCTGAGCCAGGGATTGAACCGGTGCCCCTTGCTTTGCAAGGCAGACTTTTTACCCACTGGACCACCAGGGAAGCCCTCATTAAAAAAAAAAATTTTTTTTAATAATAAATCAATGGCTTTAAGCACACAAAAGGATGTTCAGCATCATTAGTCATCAGAGAACTGCAAATGAAAGACCACAATGAGATACTACTTGTATCCACTGAAATGACTGTTATCAAAAAGACACAATAACAAGTGTTGGCCAGGACATAGGGGAACTGGAAACCTCAAACATTTCTGGTGGGAAAGAAAAAACAGAAGAGCTGTGTTTGAAAATAGCTTGGCAGTTTCTTTGAAAATTAAATATAAACTTACTATTTAACCAAGTGATTCCATTCCTAGGTATCAACTAAAGAAAAATGAAAACATATGCCCTCACAAAGACTTGAATGTGAATGTTCACAGCAGAATTATTTATAACGATCAAAACCTGGAAACAATTCGAATGATTATCAGCTGGTGATTGAATAAACAAGATGCGGTCTATCCACTCAACAGGATTCCGCTGAGTAATATAAAGAAACAAACTACTGATGCAAGCTACATGGATGAATCTCAAAACAAAAGACTATTCTATGATTCCATTTATATGAAATGTTCCTAAAGGGCACATTTATGGGGAGGACAAGCAGATTAGTGGTGGCCTGGAGTTGAGTGGTGTTTGACTGCTAATGGGTATGAGGGATATTATGGGAGTAATGAAAATTTTCTAAAACTTTCAGGGTTATGGTGCTCACTGCACAATTTATAAGTTAACTAAGAAGCATGCATTTTACACCAAAAATGAGTTTTATGCACATTATGCTTCAGTAAAGCCATTTAGTTTTGTTTTTGTTGTGGGTTTTTTTCAGTAAAGCTATTTATAAAAAACATCAGGAATACTACAGATCAGTGCTGCTGCAGTTTGAAAGAAGTGTACACAGGGAGGGCAGGATTAGGCTAGAGGAGCGCTCCTTCTCAGAGGACTGACTCACAATAACCAAACTCCTATGTATAAACCAAAATGCCAGCAGTTTATTTTATCACTCGTCTGCCCATTGGTATTTTCTCATTCAAAGGATGCTAAGTTATAATCAGAAAATTAACAGAGAGTCAGTAGTAGGGGAATGGCAAAATGAACCCTAGAGAAGAATTGTTAATATGTAGTGGGGACACCTACCTCCACCACCGGACTATGCCTCTCATGAAGCTCAGAATTCCACATTCACGGTCACAGCAATGCTGGAGAAAGTCAGATCTGTCTTCCTGTGCTCCCTTTGCCAGGTGCCACGCAGACCACACCCAACTATTGATACATCTTCCCTTCTCCAGGGGATCTTCCTTACCCAGGGGCTGCACTCCGGTCTCGTGCATCGTGGGCCGATTCTTTACTGTCTGAGCCACGAGGGAAGCCGCACTTTCCAAGCAGAGCAATAAAATGCCTTAGGCATCTCTGTATCAGCCCATATAACATAGACACCTCACAGTCAGAGCCAGTCTGTTAGGCCATTTCCCCAATGGCTCATCTCTTACATTTGAATCTTCCTTAGCCTCAACTTTATTTGGGGACCATGTTCGTGCTGGTTTGGGTCAGCATCCCTGTTTGAGTGTCACTCTAGCTCGCCAGGGCCGTGCTGCTCCAGGACCCTGCGTTTCTCTGTCGAAGTTTCTCCAGGCAGTGAGCCAACAGCGCCAAGGAAATCGCTCCATGACAGCTCAGCCCCGAGGCCAGTCCTCAAATCTCTCAGGGACCCTGTGGGGTTCAAAGAGCTAAAAGACATTCAGAGCGTTTTAGTGGCTCCCTGCCCAATCCTCCCCCAGACTCCCGAATGCACACAAAGGGTTATAGACCCGGCAGAGACTGAAAGACGCCCAGCCTCCACGCCCAGATTCCTCCGCTCACTCCTACAAGCAGGAGAGCTGAACAGGGCTTCTGTGATGGACTGGGGATGTGGTCCAAGCAATTGGCCCAAACAGGAAAACCCCAGAGATGGGGTACCTGGTGGAACTCTGGGCTAGGGGGATGAGTAGTGAGTAACGGCCCCTCCACTGCTCGCCCAGGGCAGCCGCAAGGACACGCAGCTGGCTGGACTCCTCCTGGGGACACGGATTCCCTGGAGCCGGGCCTGTGTGTATGATGGGATTGGGAGCTCCTCGAGCCTGGTTTGGTCCGAAGTTTGTGAGCACCGCGATGGCACCTCTGGGAGTTGGGTGTGGTGTGGACTGCCTGCCGGCCAACAAGCCCCACAAAGGTGCCTGCCCACGTGGCCTGGCAGCGGCCAGCTCTGCTAGGCAACTACCGCTTCATCTCCTGGTGGCCTCTGCTTCTTAGCTTTGTGTTGCTGGGGGCAGCCACTCACGAAAAATGCAGGCATGAGCCGTGTCGAGCCATGCAGATTATTCCTCCCCGGTGCTCGCAGAAGAGTCTCCGAGTCGTATTTGCTGAGAACCAAAGGCAGAACACAGAGTCACCCGCCGAGGCTCCCAGGCCCCTTCTGAGTTGGAAGGGAGAGGCTAAACCCCAAATGCCTGGGAGCACGGACAGCTCCTGCCTCCTGGCTGACCCTCCAGCCCACTGGGAGGTCTCTGAGAGCCATCAGCCTCCCTAGCCTCTACCATGGGGCACATCTGGAGGCAGCCAGAACAACAGGAACCTTCCTGTGGGCGGACCTGGCCTGGCAGTGGAGGTGTGAAGGGCAGACGCTGGTGCATTCAGATTGGCACCAGCACCACTTCCTGAGTGTTACGTGGGGGATCTGGAGATCGGATTAAACTCTTCTAATTAAAAACAAACAAACAAAAAAAAACTTAAAAAAAAAATACATACAGCAAATACTTAGGAGCAGTAGAGGTGGAACGATCCAAGGAAAGGGGAAAAGAAAAAAAAAAAAAAAAATGGAGCCAGAAAGAGAGAAAATTGGCAGGATGGGGAAAGGAGGAAATGGGCAGAAAGAATGAGAAGGAACTGCAGGGCCCAGGGTGAGTCAGTGAGTCAGTGAACAAACCAGCAAGTCCCTCCTGCACCCAGCCACGCCTGCTCTGCGTGCCCCGTCTTGGAAGGGTCTACCCCAAGAACTGTTCCCAGATCCCTAAGAGCCACTCTAATTCACCAATTAGCTGAGCTGTGGCCAAATTCACATTTAACTAGTTTTAATCAAGCACTGAATAAGTAAAGCTTTGAGCACATAGTTCTCCCCGGGAAGATTTTGATGGATGGGGCCCTGGGAGGGGATGGTGGGAGACACGCTTTGTTCTTAGAAGTCCCTGGTTGACTGTGACCTGCGGAGACCAAGACCCAGCTGACTGAAAGCTCACATATGGCATCCATTCACCTTGGAGGCCAGGCCCTTCTCTGGTGAGGAAACTTCTTAGTATAAGGATTCATACAACCAAGGCCATAGACAGTGGGCTGCACGGACAGGATTCCAACCCAGATCTTTTGACCAAGTTCAGGGATTTTAGCAGTTCCATGTGAGGAGTAGAAAGGATCAGATTCCAACCTAGACCAGCCCAAGGTTTGCGGCAGACTCTCACCTCAGGAGAGGAGACCCAGAGATGCCTTTTTGATGTCTAAACCTGAGTTGAGTGTGAAAGTGTGAGATTGTCTGGGAAGAAGATAGAGCTTTGAATATCTTTTCCTTTTTAAAAAATTTCCCTTTACTTCAGTGCATGTGTCATTTTTAATAAAATGTCATCAGATGTCATCACATCATGACTCTTTAGTGTTTTCTTTTCTGTTTTTTAATTTAACTTTTAATTTTATATTGGAATATAGCTGATTAACGATGTTGTGACAGTTTCAGGTGCACAGCAGAGGGACTCAGCTGTCCATACACATGCATTCATTCTCCCCCAAACTCCCCTCCCATCCAGGCTGCCACCTAACTCTGAACAGAGTTCCATGTGCTACCCAGTAGGTCCCTGTGAGTTACCTATTTTTGCTATAGCAGTGTGTACATGCTGATCTCAAACTCATTAACTATCCCTTCCTCCCATCCTTTCCCTCCTCCTCCATTTCTGCCCTGTTGAGCCTTCTCCCCCCTCCACATACCAACCCCAAGCACTTCCCAAGTGACACAGGTTAACAAAAAACTATGTGCCCCCTGTGTTTGACTTCATGTTTATATACATCATATGCAAATAAAGAGTGGCTGAGCAAGACAGGAAACAGTGGCAGCCGTACCCACCGGCAGGCTGCCACTGTTTTATCACTAACAGGGTTTAAAATTGCTGATGCATGGCGATACGAAAAAGGAAACAAACATCTAGGCATTTGTATTAGTGCTTTCAAATTCTCTACAGACAAGCTACTCAATTAGGTCTACACCTGGGATAGACTGCCTCCTCTTCCCACCTTGGTATTGCACTGGAAATACACACACAGATGCAGACAAATAAGTTTGTCGCCCCATTTTTGTAAAATTGTCACCCCTATCATGTCAACATGGTTTTCATTCATACCTTAGTGTGCACAAAAGTACACGTTACATTTAATAGATGAGTTATTATTTCTCAGCCATGTTCCATTCATGGGATTCATATTGCTTTTAGTTTTTATCGTGTTTTCTCTCTTGAAGACTGTTTTCTCTTTCTTTCTTCCTGTTTCCTAGATCAGGCACTCACTATTGGATTCAGTCATTGGAAGACAGACCCAGCAGGGAGGCTGAGCTTTTCTCCTCACCCCTAGCTTCAAGATCACAAGCTCAGGATGCCTACAGCCTTTAAAGCCGCTTGAAGAGGCCTCTGATCTCTGAGCCTCTTTCTTAAACTTTTAGAGCCTGCAAATCTTTATCTGCGAAGTTGCTGTTGCTGTTGTTTAGTGGCCCAACTCTTGTACAAAGACCAGGCTCCTCTGTCTATGGTATTGAAGATCAGGCTCCTCTGTCTACGGCATTTCCCAGGTAAGAATACTAGAGTGGGTTGCATTTCCCATTTCAGGGGATCCTCCTGATTCAGGAATCGAACCCACGTCTGTTGCGTTGGCAGGCAGAATCTTTACCACCAAGCTACCAGAGAAGCTGTTATCAGTGACGGAGTTTACTTAATTCCCCCTTTTCACATCTTTTCACCTTTTATTCTTAAAACAATGCACTTGCGTAGGAGGCAACCTTAAGAAGAGAGTGTGTTCCAAACAGAGATGGGGTGCTTGTCCCTCCCCAGCTCCTCGACTCAAACCAACCAGCAATCTCCCACCAACCAGCATTCCCTCCCTCCACAGTGGGTCACCCATCATATCCCAAGATGATGTGTATCATGCTCAGGTTGGCCTGAAAATAAAGGCTGAATGTCCCTTTGGAAAATGATTGAACTGGAAATTTCAGAAGAGACATAAGCCACTGTCTGCCACCACCTTATCCTTCCCCAGAGCCTGTGAAGTCTGTTCTCTCCATGAACTCAAATACGGCTGGACTAAATGGGAACCCCAGAACTGGACCCAGTCTTGGAGGGACCTCATTTCAGCAGCTTGTGCTTCCCTCCTTTTTTTTCTCCAATTTTAAAATTTTTCCTTCCTTTTCCTTTTCTTCCTTGTTTTCCCCATAATAACCCATGCCATCTTTCCCCAGGTTGTTCAGTGAAAATTGCAGGATTCGGAGGTTGTTATCAGCACAGAACTGAATACAGGCAGCTTCCTTAAGATGAAATTGCACTTTCAAGGGTGAATGTTCGGGGCACTGGAGCTGGTGCTCTGGTCCTGCTCTTCCTGCCTCTGACGCGAGGATCATCTGTGTATCAACTTCCCCCTTTAGAAGTCAGACATGAGCCTCATTCTCACCTACATGGTTGCTGGATGGAGGAGATGATACAGGCAAGGCGGCCACAGTGCTTACACAAATCCTGTGCTCAGTGAACGTATCTACAAACTATAATGGTTTTTCCTTTTTTATAATTTATTATCATCAATTTATAACATTAAAAGAACACACACTATGAGACAGTGAGCCGGTAGTGTGGAGACCAGGAACCTTCAAGGATGCTGTGGGTGATGATGCCATGACCCCTCAGAGAAGCCTGTACACATCCCCTGCTCACGTCCCTGTCCTGCCCAGCTGATCCCAACTCCAGCCACCATGCAGGGCCCTCCCTCCATCCCAGGGCTCCAGCCACCTCCTAGGGCCTTGCTCTGTCCAATGGGTTTACTCTCTTGGATAATAGTATCGGTTGATTCGGGTGGACAAGGCCATCACGGGCAGCCAGCTCTTAGAAGAAGCTGTGAGGTCCAATCAAGAGGGATGAAGCTCTCAAGTCAGCTCAGAAGAAGAGAGAAAGTGAGTCCAGAATAAGCTTCACGTGATTCTGCGGGCGAGGCGTTAAGGACCCTTGAACAACCCAGACTGCTCTCTTTCCTTTGCCTGGATCCCATTCAGACATTCTACAAGGAGTCGTCACACAAGAGAGTGCTATTCACCAGGAAAAGTGCATCCGGGTACATCCTGATGTAGTTCGTGTGTAACGACGTCTCATCTCCAACTTCCCTTTCACTCCCTGACATCTCAACACGCAAATAACAGAACGGGAAGTGAGAGTGAGGGACGGGGACTGGGGTGGGGCTTCCTGCCTGTGATCTGAGCAAGCCTGGGGGGACTTCCCCTGCCCAGGACAAATCCCCACTCTTTCATCACCGCCAAAACTCCAGCATCACAGATGGAAGCTTCAGGATTTGTCATCACGCATTACACCGTTTAGCTTGCTATTTTGAATATGACTATCATATAACTCCCTCGCACGATAAAACGAGCATGAAATCGGTGATCTTATGAAAGAAAGCAAGTCACACTACAGCTTCCCTTTAGACTTACCATCACTATTGCCTCCTTCCACGGGGCTCCAGTGCAGCTGTGAGACTGCGCCAGGGCGTAACCACCCTGATAGTGAGATCGCAGGATGTGTAGAGCTATGCGGACCCTCTCGTTATGTTTGTCAGGTGTGCATTTTATGGAAGTAAGTTACTCTGGCAACTGTTTCTCTGGAGAGAGCCCCCGTGTGTGCTGGAACGTGACTCTGTGCAGGGGTATGAGGTTTCAGACTTCAGCCCCAGCCTCTCCTGATCAGTGCGCTGAAGTAGAGACCCGTGGACCTCAGGGTCTCCGTGTGGGCTTTGGGAATGGGTGGATGAGCACAGCTTCCGTTGACTTACAGCCTCACTGTCACTGACCTTGCGTGAGCTATGTCTCCAGGCCCCTCGGGGGATATTCCACAGCCCTGACTGAAGACCACAGGCAAACGTCAGACACCAGGGTGGGAGGTTTGCCAGGGCTACCCCTGAGGAGATGGTGTTTGCAGCCACCATGGCACACACACAGGTTCAGTGGGGACTCAGGCTGGCACGGCCCTGTATGAACCCATGTCCAGTCAAGATGCAAGTGGTGGTGGTTGTTAAGTCGCTCAGTCGGGTATGATTCTGCAGCCCCATGGACTGCAGCACGCCAGGCTTCCCTGTCCTTCACTGTCTCCTGGAGTCTGCTCAAATTCATGTCCGTTGAGCTTCCCTGGTGGTCCAGTGGGTAAGGACACAGCCTTGCAGTGAAAGGGGCGCCGGTTCGATCCCTGGCCTGGGAAGATCCCACGTGCCGCGGAGCGACTGGACCGATGTATCCAATTACGGAACTGGAGCTCTAGAGCACATGCGCCCAGAGTCGGCGCTCTGCAACAACAGAGGCCACCACGATGGGAGGCCCACACGGGCCAGAGAACAAAGATGGATGAAAATAGAGAAATGAAAGACCAATATAAGTGGCCCGCCCGCCCCCTCCCTCCCCAATCCGTCCCCGCCCTCCCCCAAATTCATTTCCATGGAGTCAGTGATGCTATCTAACCTTTTCATCAAGATGGAAGGTGGGGGAACAAAGGACTGTGGGTCCTCTACAGCTCCTGCTCTTCTTAGCTTAACCAGTGTCTGAAGCTGGCTGAGCAGATGAGTCAGGTGGGGGGTACTTACTGAGCTTCTAGAACTCCCAGCTAAAGCCCTATATCTTCTGGAAGGAAAAGCCTCTAAGGTATAAGTCCCCATAAATTCAAGGGATTTGCTGGCCATGAGTTGGAGGAAAGGGAAGGAAATTGCATCTGAGGGGTACCAGGAGGAGGAAGAAGAGCTTTGGAGAGAAGGACTGATTCATGTGCTTCATAACTTGCCCAGTAGGGTGCTCGATGAATAGGGTGTGGGCACACGGGGGCACAGGGACGTGGGGGGTGGGGACTCAGAAGAGCCACACAGACTTCCCCCGGGCCAGCCAGCAACCCAACTGCTGGTCTGTGCTCCACAGCCTCAGAGAAGTTAGAGAACCAAGGCCAGGTACTGCTGAGTACCCAGCCACATGCTGCCTTGTTTTGGATTCAAAAGAGCTGTACATACACACAGCTTGTCCTAAGCCAAATGAATATCAGCAATTCGTGAACTATCCTGAAACCCTCCACAGCCGCTGCCCCATTCACTTCCTGAGCCCTGGGAGCTGAGAAGCAGCACCTAGCCCTGCCTTTCAGGAGCTCAGAGTTCAGATAAAGACAAGCACACACTCACTGCCGTTCAGGGAGGGCGCCTGGGAGGCAGGGTGGTCTAAGCAGGAGGCGGTCACTCTGCCTGGGGAAGGGGGGAGGGGTCACGAAGGCCTCACCTGAGCAGGCAACAGGTGCTTACAGATGAGAGACAAGGGAACCTGGCCCAGCCTGGCCCACACCCAGCTGGGGAGGAGAGAGGAAGGACCAGGAGCCCACATCATCTGAACTGCACCCTCAGGTCGAAAACTGATCTTGTGAAACCCTAGCAGAATCTTGTTCCTCTCTGAAACCTGGGTATCGCAGCCAATGGGCTGTGTGGCACCTCTGTGAGCCCCAAATAGCATGGCAGCTTCGGAGATCTGAGCACACAGATAAGGAACTGGGACATTTTATTTTCTGGTTATTCCTGTTTAATTCACCCCTTGAGGGTGGGGGGTGGGGGGATAAGAAGAAATGCCGGTGAGGAAACAGGCAGGCAGAGCCATCTGCCCAGGGGACCTTCCGAAGATATCACTCCCTGTGCCTCAATGCTCCCAATCAGCAAAACCAGACATGATACGACCTGCCTCCTGGGACAGTCAGTTCGGTCGCTCAGTCGTGTTCAACTCTTTGCGGCTCCATGGTCTGCAGCATGTCAGGCTTCCCTGTCCTTCACCATCTCCCAGAGTTTGCTCAGACTCATGCCTATTGACTCAGTGATGCCATCCAACCGTCTCATCCTCTGTCGTCCCCTTCTCCTTCTGCTTTCTGTTTTTCCCAGCATCAGGGTCTTTTCCAGTGAGTCAGCTCTACATCAGGTGGCCAAAGTACTGGAGATTCAACTTCAGCATCAGTCCTTCCAATGAATATTGCTGGTCTGTGCTCCACAGCCTCAGAGAAGTTAGAGAACCAAGGCCAGGTACTGCTGAGTACCCAGCCACATGCTGCCTTGTTTTGGATTCAAAAGAGCTGTACATACACACAGCTTGTCCTAAGCCAAATGAATATCAGCAATTGTGAACTATCCTGAAACCCTCCACAGCCGCTGCCCCATTCACTTCCTGAGCCCTGGGAGCTGAGAAGCAGCACCTAGCCCTGCCTTTCAGGAGCTCAGAGTTCAGATAAAGACAAGCACACACTCACTGCCGTTCAGGGAGGGCGCCTGGGAGGCAGGGTGGTCTAAGCAGGAGGCGGTCACTCTGCCTGGGGAAGGGGGGAGGGGTCACGAAGGCCTCACCTGAGCAGGCAACAGGTGCTTACAGATGAGAGACAAGGGAACCTGGCCCAGCCTGGCCCACACCCAGCTGGGGAGGAGAGAGGAAGGACCAGGAGCCCACATCATCTGAACTGCACCCTCAGGTCGAAAACTGATCTTGTGAAACCCTAGCAGAATCTTGTTCCTCTCTGAAACCTGGGTATCGCAGCCAATGGGCTGTGTGGCACCTCTGTGAGCCCCAAATAGCATGGCAGCTTCGGAGATCTGAGCACACAGATAAGGAACTGGGACATTTTATTTTCTGGTTATTCCTGTTTAATTCACCCCTTGAGGGTGGGGGGTGGGGGGATAAGAAGAAATGCCGGTGAGGAAACAGGCAGGCAGAGCCATCTGCCCAGGGGACCTTCCGAAGATATCACTCCCTGTGCCTCAATGCTCCCAATCAGCAAAACCAGACATGATACGACCTGCCTCCTGGGACAGTCAGTTCGGTCGCTCAGTCGTGTTCAACTCTTTGCGGCTCCATGGTCTGCAGCATGTCAGGCTTCCCTGTCCTTCACCATCTCCCAGAGTTTGCTCAGACTCATGCCTATTGACTCAGTGATGCCATCCAACCGTCTCATCCTCTGTCGTCCCCTTCTCCTTCTGCTTTCTGTTTTTCCCAGCATCAGGGTCTTTTCCAGTGAGTCAGCTCTACATCAGGTGGCCAAAGTACTGGAGATTCAACTTCAGCATCAGTCCTTCCAATGAATATTCAGGGTTGATTTCCTTTAGGATTTTCTGGTTTGATCTCCTTGCCATCCAAGGAATTCTTAAGTCTTCTCCAACACTACAGTTCAAAGACATCAGTTCTTCAGCATGCAGCCATGATACAGAAGAGACTAGAGTCTGGGGCTTTCCTGGTGGTCCAGTGGGTAAGGACACCGCCTTGCAGTGCAAGGGGCGCCGGTTCGAGCCCTGGCCTGGGAAGATCCCATGTGCCGCGGAGCGGCTGGACTGATGTGTCCAATTAATGAGCCAGAGCTCTGGTGTGCATGCACCCAGAGCCGGTGCTCTGCAACAACAAAGGCCACCGCGATGGGAGGCCCACATGGGCCAAAGAACAAAGATGGATGAAAATGGACAAATGAAAAGACCAATAGAAGTGGCCTGCCTGCTCCCCTCCCCCCCACCCCACCCCCATCAAAATAAATAAATAAATAAATCTTAAAAAAAAAAAAAAGAAGAGACTAGAGTCTGGAACATAGGATGCTGGTGTGTAGAAATGTGGTGACAACAAGATGTTATGAACAGATGCCCCTCAAACAACGAAGTGACCAGCTTAGGTTAGACAGATGCCTCTCACCAGACGTTAACGTCCTTCCAAAAGGATCAGAAGTGTACATGTTAAGGAGGAAGACCCCAAAAGCACTAGAGGAAAACAAAGAAGAAATCTTTCATCATCTAAAAAGATCCAGAAACCATCAAAGATGAAAATGTTTTCATTAAAAAAAACTTGTTTAATGCCCCAAGTAACAACCACACAAAGCAGAAAAACAAATGATACCAGGCTATGTATACTATGTAGGAAGGACTAATCCTTATAGACAAAGAGCTCTTACAGATACATCAGTGAACAAATAGTTTACCAAAACAAGAAATACAAATGTAGGCCTTTGAACACTCATTCACAATAACAGAAATAAATTTCAAAAATGACACGAATAAACTGTTTTTCATATATCTGATTAGCAAAAGTCTAGAGTTTAACCATGCACTGGTGGGCAGCACAGGGACACTTAGGACCATCCTGGTGTGTGTGTGGGGGGGGGTGAAATGGTACAAATTTCAGTGGAGGGAGGGCTCTTGTTCAGCAATTTCACTTCTAAGAGCTTATGTAAAAACTAATGTTTCATAGGAACTGATCACAAAATAGCATGTTTGAAATCTACACAGTTATTTGAGCCTTAACTTTTTAAATATCTCTGAACAGTTTTAAGCTCTGTCAGCATTTTCATTTAATGATATTTATATTTACAGTGTGGCATTGTAGATTGCATTATTGCCCTTCATAGTAGCCTTACAATGAGAAGATGAATTTGTTCATTATTTTTTCTGATGGTAGATGTGAAATGTGCTTTCAAAACTTATCTTTATATACGTCTATGTGTGTGAGTGTGTATGTACTTGGAAATTGATTTTAAATACAAACTGAAAACAAACTAACAAACAAACAAAAAAACACAAACTGGCTCTTCCAAAATAGGCCTGACATCTGAAAATGGGAAATTGGGACCTGCTGAAAAGTAACTGAACTTAATGGGGCAGAGGGGTGTTTAAAAGCCCTTCTGAAATATATATTCAAATTCATGCATTAAATTTTGAAAACTTTATTAAAAATTAAGAAAACTATTATATGTACTCACATAGAAAAAAGCCTCATGTTTGAAAAATTATGTATGTTCATGTTTGGAAAACATAAGTTAGACTCCAGCTGGTACTATAATCCAGAATAAGAATCCAGGTGTTTAAAAAGCCAAATTAACAAACCATGATGATGTGTTAGGCTAAAAATATAGGAGAACATATCTATAATCCTAGGATAGGCAGGCTTTGGTGGTTTTAATTTTGAAATTTTTTAAATTTTGAAATAATTGAATTTGGAGATATTACAAAAACAAAGAATTCCTATCTACTCTTTACCCAGATTCCTTAAACAGTTAACATTTTACACATTTGTGTTTTTCTCTCTCTTCCTTTCTCTCACATATATGTAATGTACATAACCATATATTTATTTGTATGCTGTGTCCTTCACAGTGTATTATACTGAGATAGGCTGGAACCTGGAAACTTTTGCTTACACTTGCATCTGTCTCCTGGAGCAACAGAATACAAAGAAACTACAAGGGATTAAAAGTAACTGCATACCTGATCAGCTGGGTCGAATCATGAACAAGAAGATACAAAAAGACCACAAACCAACAGCCATTTCAGAGGGGCTGGGAGCAAAAACTGGGTCCCGTGCAGTCCTCTGGCATATAGCACCAACAAGGAAGGCGACTGACCACCTAAGCCACCCCCCCAGGCCAACCCACCAATCAGCCTCCACCCTCACCCCATTTAAGGAACCAGCCTGCCGGCCTTGGAGAGCAGGCAAAGGGCTCCTGTTACTTGTTTTCACCACCTTGTGCTGCACAAGTCCCAGTAAAGCTTTGCCTGAATTCCTTGTCTGGCCTCTTAACAATTTGTATTGATTAAAGAGCCCAAGGGCCCTGGTCAGTAACAAACATCAAGGCATGTGATACCTATTTGTCTCATTATGGATAATATCAAGTTGGATAACTTGCTGAAGGTAGTATCCGTTCGGTTTCCCCACTTTTATTCTTTGGTAATTAAGAAGTATTTTGTGAGAGATACTTTGAAACAATGTGAACATACCGTTTCTCATAAAACGTCTACCTCCTAGTCTTAAAAAAATTATGCAGGTTTAATGTTCTTTACATCCTAAGTGCATATTAAGACGGAAATTGCTCAAATTAGTTATGGCAGGTACCTATTGTGGAATACCATGCAGATGTGGAAAAGAACACAAAGCTCTTTTGTACCAAAAGGAAAAGATCTCCAAGAAACAGCAGCTTAAGGGACTTCCCTGGTGGTCCAGTGATTGTGACTCCATGCTTCCACTGCTAGGGGCATGGGTTCTGTCCCTGGTCAGGGAACTAGAATCCCATGTGCCACATGGAGTGGCCAAAAAAAAAAAAAACAGTATTAAATTAAAAAGAATTGTGTATCTGTTAAGCGTGGTCTATGGTAGTGATCTCCTAGGCTGGAAAGGGAGAGAAAGAGGAACCTGTCTCCCACATGCTCATGCTTGGGGGCAAGGGCAGGGACCCATGGGTTAGGTGGGTGATTTAGAGATAGGCTGGAACCTGGAAACTTTTGCTTACACTTGCATCTGTCTCCTGGAGCAACAGAATACAAAGAAACTACAAGGGATTAAAAGTAACTGCATACCTGATCAGCTGGGTCGAATCATGAACAAGAAGATACAAAAAGACCACAAACCAACAGCCATTTCAGAGGGGCTGGGAGCAAAAACTGGGTCCCGTGCAGTCCTCTGGCATATAGCACCAACAAGGAAGGCGACTGACCACCTAAGCCACCCCCCCAGGCCAACCCACCAATCAGCCTCCACCCTCACCCCATTTAAGGAACCAGCCTGCCGGCCTTGGAGAGCAGGCAAAGGGCTCCTGTTACTTGTTTTCACCACCTTGTGCTGCACAAGTCCCAGTAAAGCTTTGCCTGAATTCCTTGTCTGGCCTCTTAACAATTTGTATTGATTAAAGAGCCCAAGGGCCCTGGTCAGTAACAAACATCAAGGCATGTGATACCTATTTGTCTCATTATGGATAATATCAAGTTGGATAACTTGCTGAAGGTAGTATCCGTTCGGTTTCCCCACTTTTATTCTTTGGTAATTAAGAAGTATTTTGTGAGAGATACTTTGAAACAATGTGAACATACCGTTTCTCATAAAACGTCTACCTCCTAGTCTTAAAAAAATTATGCAGGTTTAATGTTCTTTACATCCTAAGTGCATATTAAGACGGAAATTGCTCAAATTAGTTATGGCAGGTACCTATTGTGGAATACCATGCAGATGTGGAAAAGAACACAAAGCTCTTTTGTACCAAAAGGAAAAGATCTCCAAGAAACAGCAGCTTAAGGGATTTCCCCTGGTGGTCCAGTGATTGTGACTCCATGCTTCCACTGCTAGGGGCATGGGTTCTGTCCCTGGTCAGGGAACTAGAATCCCATGTGCCACATGGAGTGGCCAAAAAAAAAAAAAACAGTATTAAATTAAAAAGAATTGTGTATCTGTTAAGCGTGGTCTATGGTAGTGATCTCCTAGGCTGGAAAGGGAGAGAAAGAGGAACCTGTCTCCCACATGCTCATGCTTGGGGGCAAGGGCAGGGACCCATGGGTTAGGTGGGGTGGTCATTTGAAGGACTGGCAATCCTGTGCAATTGTTTGAGTTCCTTTTCGATGACCTAGGGCCAAGAGCCCAGTGTCTGGGGCACTGGATAAGAGCAGTGAGCAGAATGGATGGTGACAGGTTTAGCACACTAGCACCAGTGTGCATGTTCCAGGGATCATTTCAGTATAAAACACACAGCAAAACGTCCTTGGAAAAATCTCAGACCTATCAGAAAATCCTGATGCAAATGTGGTCACCACATTAGACATCAGAGTTCTGATATAGTCCGCATAGACTTCTGCGGGGATAGGACAGCCCACTGAGCTCAGGGATCCCTTCCATAGCACTTAGAGCCTTATTCCCTCCTTCTCACCATGGCTCCTCCCCTTCTCACTGTGGCCCCTCCCCTTCTCACCATAGCTCCTCCCCGTGAGCTGTACGTGGCTGCTGGGCTGACCCAGGAGAAGGCTTGTTGACCTCAAGTCCTGTGATGTTAGTCTCACGAGATGAGTAAACAAGGGTGATCGTTGAGTGTCCACTGCCCAGACATACACACTTAGTCATGTCTTAAACTCTACAAAGACAGGTCAAATGCGCACATGCGTCACAGGATGGTCCTGGAGGCCCCCAGAAGGTCTCCAGGACCCTATGTCGTTGGGTGTAGGATCAACCTTTGGAGGCACACCCCCAGTCCCTGCCCTCCCAGGGAAGCAGGGTGGAGGTAGAGGTGTGGCTGAGCAGGGTCCTCTCCCTTAGACGGACTGCAGGGGGAAGAGCTCTCTCTGAGGGGAGGAGGGATTTTTGTCACCACCACAGTGACCCTCCGCGTTGTGGCTTTCTCCACCGGGAGAGGCCCAGGGCCCCACCCATCCCAGAGGAGAACACATTGTGTGGAGCGGCCTTGGGGAGTGAGCCCCTGAGGGTGCAGCCAACGAAGTGGCCGGTGACAGGCACGACCACAGTCTCGCCCAGGAGAGACCAGGTATCCTGAGTCACTGCAAGTAGCCTCTGCAAGGACACAGCATCTGCCAAAAGTCGCTATTCAGGCTGTGTCTCCCACATGCTCATGCTTGGGGGCAAGGGCAGGGACCCATGGGTTAGGTGGGGTGGTCATTTGAAGGACTGGCAATCCTGTGCAATTGTTTGAGTTCCTTTTCGATGACCTAGGGCCAAGAGCCCAGTGTCTGGGGCACTGGATAAGAGCAGTGAGCAGAATGGATGGTGACAGGTTTAGCACACTAGCACCAGTGTGCATGTTCCAGGGATCATTTCAGTATAAAACACACAGCAAAACGTCCTTGGAAAAATCTCAGACCTATCAGAAAATCCTGATGCAAATGTGGTCACCACATTAGACATCAGAGTTCTGATATAGTCCGCATAGACTTCTGCGGGGATAGGACAGCCCACTGAGCTCAGGGATCCCTTCCATAGCACTTAGAGCCTTATTCCCTCCTTCTCACCATGGCTCCTCCCCTTCTCACTGTGGCCCCTCCCCTTCTCACCATAGCTCCTCCCCGTGAGCTGTACGTGGCTGCTGGGCTGACCCAGGAGAAGGCTTGTTGACCTCAAGTCCTGTGATGTTAGTCTCACGAGATGAGTAAACAAGGGTGATCGTTGAGTGTCCACTGCCCAGACATACACACTTAGTCATGTCTTAAACTCTACAAAGACAGGTCAAATGCGCACATGCGTCACAGGATGGTCCTGGAGGCCCCCAGAAGGTCTCCAGGACCCTATGTCGTTGGGTGTAGGATCAACCTTTGGAGGCACACCCCCAGTCCCTGCCCTCCCAGGGAAGCAGGGTGGAGGTAGAGGTGTGGCTGAGCAGGGTCCTCTCCCTTAGACGGACTGCAGGGGGAAGAGCTCTCTCTGAGGGGAGGAGGGATTTTTGTCACCACCACAGTGACCCTCCGCGTTGTGGCTTTCTCCACCGGGGAGAGGGCCCAGGGCCCCACCCATCCCAGAGGAGAACACATTGTGTGGAGCGGCCTTGGGGAGTGAGCCCCTGAGGGTGCAGCCAACGAAGTGGCCGGTGACAGGCACGACCACAGTCTCGCCCAGGAGAGACCAGGTATCCTGAGTCATTGCAAGTAGCCTCTGCAAGGACACAGCATCTGCCAAAAGTCCTTTCCTTACGCCTCCTGGTGCTCTGAGGTCCCGAGGGGCCTCGACTGGCTGGTAACTTGGCCAGGGAGGTGGGCCAGAGTCTCAAACGTCTATGCTGGTGAGGACAGACCACCGCCGCAATGAGCAGTAACTTTTATTCTGCGACTTCCTCCTTCCCCATTTCATTCAGGTCTCTTAAGTGAGGATAGTGGTGACTTTTGCAGTTGCTTTATTTTTATTTCTGGGGCAATCGGGCCAAACTAAGTCAGTTGGATCAGTCCTCAGATTTGGAGGCGGTCCTGAGCTGATCCCCGAAATTCAGAGCTAAAGTGCTGGTCTGCCAGACTCTGGTGGAAGCTTGTCCTCCGCGAGGAGCCAGATCTTGTGCAACTGTGAAGCAGACCAAGCTATGAGTCACACAACATAAGTGTCCAAAACCACAAACAGGCTATTTGCATAGACATCCAAGTATCCATCAGAATGCATAGGGCAGCGTCACCCAGAGGAGAAGCAGCCCTGGGAAGGCGGCCACCTCCGATGAGGCCAGAACCCTCCACTTTCTTCGCAAACACCCCAAACCATGAGTCTCACTGTGATGTGCCCCTAGAGACAAACTGGGGTGAGCTTCAACTTCCTGTGTGAACCACCAAGTCCACATTGGTGGGGACGGGCAGTTGCCATTGCACCTGGTCCTGACCTCTGACCCTCACTGCCGCCTGCTCTGAGCTCCAGGAGGAGCATCCTCAGTGACTGGCCATGACAAGGGGTGTGGATAAAGGACAAATGACCGTCTGCTTATCACAGAGACCTGGGGTTAGAGGTGGCAGCGAGTCCAACCGAACTATGGAGCCCTGAGCGGGCCCAGCCTCGCCCCTCACTTCACCATCTTTCCCCAGTTTCTCATGTAGGAAACAGAGACAAAGGTGGAGACTCCATCCAGCCACATCACCCGGGCCTGGCTGCCTCCACAGATGCAGGGCCGTCATACTGGACAGAGCATCCTCTGCTGTCACCAGGATCCAGCAGTTCATGGGGCCTGGGGCAGGAGCCTGAAGGGTGCTTGCTTGGGAGCAGATGGACGAGACAATGGAGGGATGAGCCCCAAGCTGCCGTCTTGACGGGAAGTCTCACTTAGCAACCACAGGGGGACTGATCCTCCCACCAGACTCAGAGGGCAACACGCCTTCTGCAGGTGCCTGGGTTCCTCTGCCCAAGCAGAAGGACGGAGACCAGATCCATGCTGCCACCTGGTTCCCCACCCTCCCTGCTCAAGCTCCGCTGTGGGGACCCCTCCCGCCTTGTGTCAGGCTGGGTTCCACCTGCTGTAGGAGCCGCGTCCGAGGGCACGGAACTGTCTCTCCTGGCGCGGCCTGTCCCCACCCCACGCAGATGTTTCCTGCTGATGCTGCACATTGCGGCTTTAATGCGAGGCCTGCCCAGCCCTGAGCACGTGGTGGAAATGTGCCGACACAGCCATTTATCTCCCTGTGTCGCAATTCCTTCTCTCTCAGGGCAAAGTTCCAGCTGATGCCTCCAGAGGCACCGAGGCTGAGCTAGAATCTCAGTTCTCCAAGGACCTGGACTGCCCGGAACCCGGGGCGCGGCAGGAAAGGCGGTTGGGAGTGACGCATCGCGGGCCAGGGGAGCCGTCTGACCGCAGCCACTCGGATGTGGGACGTGAGGGTATGGCCGTAGCCCCGTGCCTGCGCGGCACGGTTGGCTGCCGGGGCCGCAGTCCCCACACAGGTGGGAAGCGGCGGCAGGACCTGTTCTGAGACCCCAGGCTGCTGCTTCCTCCTGAAGACTTAGAAGGTCGTAGCCCTCTGGGGTCTTGGCAGGAGGTGAGAGTGTGTGGAACAGAATGCAGACCCAGAGGAGGAAACTGTCACTGTAGGGGCAGGCAGGGCTGCCAAGAGGGAGGCGGGGCCCCATGGGCAGGCTCCCCTGAGTCTGACCCCAAGGGCAGCATCCGGGTGACACCCTTCTTCCTTGGGCTTCTTGGAATTAGCTCCACATCATCACCGCCAGCCCTGCGCCATTCCCCATCGGCTCCGCCTTGTTCACTGACGGGACTCTGGTCTGCTGGTCTGCACCCTTGGGCCCTGATCAAGCCCCTGGATGCTGTCACACCTGCCAAGCCTTTGCCAGGGCCTCCACATCTCCTTCACCTGAAAACATGTCCTCTCTCTAGGATCCCACCCCTCCCTTCAGGCTGCAGGCTGTCCTTGTTGCAGCCTCAGCCTTGGACGTACAGCTGCTGGCCTGGACAGTTCTTCACCCTGCCCCTGACGTCTCCAGCCAGTCTCTCAGTGATACCCACCCCACGACTTAGGGCGTAACACCCCCTGCACACACACCCACCCCCTTGAATGACTACAGTAGGCGGGTTCTTACTTATCTGCTTCACAAACACACACGGCCGAACCAGGATGAAGATCCCAGGGGGGCATCAATTTTTCATGGTTTTACTATGGATAATTTCAACCATAAATGCAAAAATTGAGAAAACAGTATCAGGAACCCAATATCCCCATTATCCAATTTGAGCAATGATCAACCCTTCGCCTGTCTTATTCTATCTGAACCCCACCTTCACACACACCACATTTGCCTGTAAATGCTGCCAGAAGACAAACAATTTCAAAGAATTTAAACCACACTACCATTATCACCTAAACATTTAGTAGCTTTAAAACCAAATAAACGGCCCACGTCCAGAACTCCCCAATTGTCTCATTTCACATGGCTGTTGCTTTTAAACGTGGAATCCAAGCTCTAAATAATGAAATGTGTTGGGACTTCCCTGGTGGTTCAGTGGCTAAGACGCTGCGCTCCCAATGCAGGGGGCCAGGGTTCAATTCCTGATCAGGGAGCTACATCCCATATGCCCCAACTTAGAGTTCATATGCTGAAATCCACCTGCCTCAACTAAGACCTAGGGCAGCCAGATAAATAAATAAAATAAATATTTAAGGAAGGCAATGCGTTAATATGCCTCAAGCTATATGAATAGCACTCTCCTTCCTTTTAATTTCTTGTGGAAGGAACTGAGTTGTTTGCCCTGCAGAATCTCCTGCATTCTGGCTCTAGAGGGCTGTGTCCCGGGGTAGCCTGACTGTCCCTCCATGCTGGTACTTCCTGCAAGGCCCTAATGGACAGAGAGGTTGACCGGAGTCAGGTTTGCTTTTTGGCAAGAGCATGTCCTTACTGGGCCTCCCAGAGTGTCCCCTGGAGGCTCTCTGAAGGATGCTGCCCTTGATGGAGGACTCAGGGCTCCCCAAGGCTGACCTTACCTTCCCTACCTCCCTGTATATGTCCGTCAGTGTTTCTCTAAGAACCTTCTTGTCGACTGTTGTGGTTACTGTTCATTCAAGAAAAGCAAGATAAATGCCTGCTTCTTTCCTTTATTTACCCATTTTTAGAGTTGCTTCCCAGCATTTCGCAAAGGTGACTCATAGCCTCCTACCTTTTCTTCCCCCTGCTTTTTTTTTGGTTGGTTTCTGGATAGTCATGGACTCATGAGTTATAATTTATTTAACACATTTCAATCTATTTCGAGCATTAGCCTTCCTGATGCTCTGCTCTCTGTCTGTAGCCTGTGGGGCCCCTTTCTGTCAGCTGTGTGTCGTTGAACCAGAGTAAGGATGGTCCAGGTTCACGTGAGCGCCCAGCCCTGACAGCCCAGGCCCGGAGGAGGAAGGACCAGGGCAAGTCTGTGCTGTTGCCCCAAGGGGACAAACACCCACATTGGAACTTTGTCACCAGACAAAGTCTTGCATGCTTCTCTGTGAGCTCCCTGGGGCTCCAGCAATGCTTTCTTCCGGATGTAATAATGCACGTTCTCAGCCCCTCGATAGCTCTTCTCTCCCTTTTCAATCTGCAGGGACGGTTCCTGTCCTGTTCTCCTGTTACAGGGTTTTCGGCTCTGAGGGCTTCACGGCTTCCCATTCTGGATGCTGAGGCTCACAGACCCGTCCTTGACGCCTGCCCCAGGGCACGCATGCCACACGCAAGGGCTTCTGAGCGTCCTACAAGTTTCTAAAAATCAGACAAAACCCGACAATAGCACCAGCGCCGCTCCCTTGATGCCGTCCTGAGGGGTCAATTCACTTCTCCTGCAGGTGCCAAGGTTTTCCCAACAGGGGCGCCTGCCCTCCTCCACCGCGTCCCCCATCCGCCGCTTCCTGCCATGCTGTCAGCATCCAGGGACCCTCCTCCACAGGTGTGCCAGGTGTGCATCTGGGTGACCCCTTGCCTCTTGTCTGCAACCTCCTCCTCCCTTCCCTGTATTTTCCTGGTTTGGAAGTTGCCTTGGTCAGCACCACCATGTGATCCAAGCAATGCCCTTCACTCCATAAGTTTTCAGGCCTCTGGGCCCTCAGCCCCACTCTCTTCCCCTCTCCCCAACTAAAGCAAAAACAATTTGCATCTCCTGCCAGCACCTCTGTTGACAGGAGGACACACTGCCATCCTCAAGAGGTTTCTCCCATTTTGTCTGTGGGAAGGACGTACCCATTCAAAAAGCAGAACTTTCTGCCTCTTCTGGTTTTGTATTTTTATTTATTTATTTGGCTATGCTGGGTCTTACTTGTGCCCCGTGGGATCTTTTTATTTTTTTTTACTTTTTATTTTACTTTTTACTTTTACAGAGTTTTGTTGTTTACAAATATGTAGGATCCCAGATGAGTATATATATATATATATATATATATCTCCCCCCATTCCACCCCTCCAGGCTGTCACACAGCACCCCTGCAGGATCCGTGGGATCTTTAATTGCAGCATGTGAACTCCATTGCTGCATGTGGGATCTAGTTCCCTGACCAGGGATTGAACACTGTCCCCTTGCATTGGAAGTACAGAGTCTTAGCCACTGGACTACCAGGGAAGTCCCTGCCTCTTCTTTTAACCCCAAAATAATCTAAGAAAAGATCTGGGTGTATAGTTTCCTAGCACCGTCATGGTTTTGGTTAAACAAAATGCTCCAACACACATGCCCACAAACACGTGCTCCCTTACCTGCTGACGGTGAGAAAAGCCCCAAACTGTCCTTTGTGCAGGAGCCGGCTCTCTGCGCCTCCAAAGTGAGGCTGTGCCAAGTGAGGCTTATTTGCCTACAGTCGCGGGCCCCACTCGACACTCTGGTGAGGTCATTGACCTACAGACACGAGCACCACTCAAATGAGGCTGTTCACCTGCAGCACGGGCCTCACTGGGCACCTGGCATGGTTTTCGTGACATTTAGGTCCCATCTGCCTGTCTGCAGCTGCACGTCTACAGAAGAGGAAAGGGTAGCCCACTCCAATATTCTTGCCCAGGAAATTTCATGAACAGAAGAGCCTGGCGGGTTATAGTCAGTTCATGAGGTTGCATAGCGTTGGACATGACTGAGCAACCAAGCCTACACACTGCAGAGCAAGAATAGCGACTTAATCCCATATAAGGAGCATTTACTAGCCTTATAGGTTCTACGGGTCAGGAATTTGGAAGCCACATAGGTGTGTTGATTTGGAGTCTCAAGAGTATCTCACCTGAAGGCTTGACCGGGGCTGGCGGCTCCCCTGCCAGGGCGGCCCTTCATGAGGCTGGGGGCTGGTGCTGGTTGTCAATGGAGGCCCATTCCCCCAGGACAGCCCCTCAGGCTGCTAGAACATTCTCCATCAATGGCAGCTGGCACCCTCAGAGTGTGCATTTCTTGACAGAGCGGCCCTTGCCCCGGCCCAGCCCCAGAGAGCACACAGCATCCCATCCTCCACCTTTGGCTGACTGATATCAGATCATGAAGTCTGGCCCACACCCAGGGGAGAGGGATTAGGCCCCACCTTCGGCACAGAGTGACGTCAGAGAATCTGCAGGTGTTTCTACAACCAGCAGGCCGACACCCTAGGCCCCACAGCCTGTCTCGCTTAAGGAACTTTACAAGAAACGCAGGTTAAAGTTTCTGACAAGTCCTGCAGGTAGGACACTTTGATTTTGTTCAATTCCAAGGTCTAGGACTGGGGTGGGGCCAGTGTGGGACCCCCTCCCACAGCCTCCATGGGAGACAGTGCCCACCGTGGAGGGTGAGGAGACACTGCCTGCTGGCCAGTGCCACCCCCCGGTCAACATGGGATCCAGTGAGAGCTGCGGTCGGCGTTCACTCTGTTTGCCCTTCTTGGCCTTTTCTCAAGCTTGGTGCCTCCTTTTTTTCATGTTTGGTCAACAGTCCTCTGCTCCCATCACAATTTTCTCAGTGTTTGCCCACCAGGGCTGCCTGTCAGCTGTAAGAGAGGCCCACAAAGCCGCCTGGCCTGTGAGGCCACAGTCGTTCCGGGGTCCTGGCTGCCCACACGTACATTCTTCACCTGTCTTTAATTTATTCCTGACATCAGGGGTCTGAAGTCTCTGGCCCCAGAGGCCCCTACGGGCCCAGCTCCACAGCAACCCCACATGGGTCCCCAAGCTAATGAGAGCTCTGGAGTGGCATCGGGAGGGGCCGCTACCGTGGAGACAGTCGGTGGTCACCCGGTTACCACGGCACTGGGCCGTGCCCTGGGTCGGCTGAAGGAGTCATCTGGAAATACCCTGCTCGTCTTGTTCGTACAAAAGCTCTGCAGTCAAATCCTCTGCCCCTGAGCTGAATCCCCGCAGCGTCACACAGAAGGTCTGAACTGAGCCCCATGCCCATTTCCGTGGCAGGTCCCTCCCAGCCCCTGTCGACCCCAGGGACGTGCCCTGAGCTTGGAAGGACCCACAGAGCTTTGGGAAGGGAAGGTTTTAGGGCAGCACGGACTCCAGACAGCAGGGCAATGTCCCGAGGGCTGAGACAAGAGCCCGCTGTGTCCTATTACCCCAGATCACGTCCCCTGCCCCCAACCCACCCCTCCTCTGACCCCACCACATAGAGACCTGCGCCCACCCCTTGCCAACCTGGCTGATCCCACGCCTGGGCCATAGTGTCCTCGAGGATGACACCCCTCTCTCCACATTGGGGCCCCTCAAACCCCTACCCCCAGCAAAGACAACTCCACACAGGGTGAGAGTGGAAACAAGAAAGAAGAGGGAGCTAATGAAAGTCCACTCTGTGCCCCCCTTCTCTGCTCCCTGAGGAGTCCAGAGAGGCCAAGCAACTTGCCTAAAGTGGTACAGCCCTGAGTGGCAGCCCTGATGTGAACTGAGAACCGGCCCTTCCAACTCACTCTCCCCAAGAAGAGAATTTCAGGCAGACACTCGCCTTAGAGGGACGACACAGATAGCCACCCACCAGAGCAGGGTGGCTGGCTGTCCTTGCCACCTCGAGATTCCAGGTCAGGCTGTTTCCCTGAGCTGCGCCTGGAGAGGCACCAGCAGCCTCTGCAGTGTAGGGGCTCAGCTCTGCTCGGGGTTGGAGACGCAACCCCACCCCTGGCCTCTGCCTCCGTCCCCGGCCCCAACCCGGGTCAAGAGGCCTTTGAGAGTGAGAGCTAGCTGCCTCTTGGTGGGCACCCCACTGGACAACAGGGACTGGGTGCAGAACTTCCAGGGTCCTGTGTGTCTGGGTTTTGATATTGAGGGTGGAGTGTGGGAGCCATGCCAGGCCTGCTCACCCTTGAACTTCCAGCAAGTTCGTAACACAGCTCATGACCCCGGAGAGAACAGAACTTCCAAAGCTAAGAAGACCTTCTCCACCACTCTTTCACGCACTTCATGATGTTTAATGTCACTGTGCCAATGTCCCACTGTGCCTGGGACAGGGACTCAGGTCCAGAACCACCCAGCCCTGAATAAGACTCAGAAAAAGAGAAAAATGCAGACCCTTGGGTTTGCCTCAACCACCAGGCTCTTCCCTGTATGCAGGGCTAGACTGTGCAGATTCAAAGGGCATCTGATCTGGCTCCCCAGCCCTAGAAAGCTCGCCTTGCCTGGAACTCCCAACGTGAAAGGGCTTGAGGAAGATTGACAGGATGGCAGGCCAATAGCAGCCCTCGCTCAACGAGGCTGTTTCTGGGTGCACACAGCCCTCTCCTCCCTTCCTGCCCATCTCAGATTTCTTTGGGAGAAAACGGTGTAAATCTCTAGAGATCATTCCAGTGAGGCTTTTGGTGTTTGCAGGAGGGAGAATTCTTTTCTTTTGCAATCTCTCCCTTCCCCTCATCCTCTTGTGAATCATGATACAAAAGAAATGTGACTTTTCAAAAGACCAGAATTCACAGTGGTGCACAGTATTGCCTACTACAGACCCTTTCGCAGTTTCCTGTCGAAGCCAACCCTTGGCCAGCCTGTGCATCTCTGGGGTGAAGAGGGGGCTGGACACACAGCCCAGTGCTCAGGACAGAGGTGCTGGCTGCCTCTGGGGGCCCTTCACGGCTCACGTCATCAACGCTTGTCACTCAGCACTTGCTGGAGTGTGATGTCACTCTCCCTGACTCTTGCCACTGCTCCTTTCCACATGGAGGGGACTCTCCTCTCATGACAGTCATGGATACTCCCGGGGACTCCTCATGAGCGATGTCTGGAGAGGAGGCAGAGAAGAAAAGACCCATGTCCTTGCAGAGCTGCTTGAGGACCCCATGTCCTTGAGGACTGCCTGGGCAAGCAGGAAGTGATAAGCATCAGGACATTGGCTGTCTGACTATTTTCCTGTGTGGCCACTAACCACTCTGGAGGAGAAAGGGGAGCTGGTACCCATTTTTCAGGACCCTCCTTAAGGGAGTGGCCAGCACTTGACAGGAGAATGGATGGACAAGAAACTTGTCCTTGTTCATCTCCAAATTAAGGGCAAAAAATGTACCTTTAGTTTGTCTGTGCAGGAAAAACAGCAGAGAAAAATCTTCCTAAAATACACACACAAACCCCAGAGAGAGAGAAAACCAATATGGAGGCCCTTCTAGATCAGACAGTGATCTCCAGGGCGATTCCTGCGGCTGGTTGCTGTGCCTCTGGCTGCATGGGAGGAGGGGGATGGAGAAGGTGTTTGCCTCCCTGGTGCGACAACGGACACCAGGCTGCACAGCCTTCCCAGCCACCTTCCCCGAGAAGCCCCTTGCCAGGACCCTGCGCCTCAGCTCTGGGGCATTCACCCGCTCCCTGAAAGCCCTGTGAGGTTCCTGGGTCTTAACGGCTCCGACCAGCCCCCGCTCGAGCCTTCTCACAGAGAATGAATCTCCATCTGTTCCACGTCCAAGCAGCCTCTCCCTCCCAGCCAGCCTTGGACACCCGGCAGGCGGCCGTCATGGGGCGACCCACTGCCCACGGGAGGGGAGCTGCATTTCAAGTCGCCCTGAGTCAGATGAATGAGCTTTTCATGGTTCCCCCTACGCTGCACTCAGCCAGAATGTCAAATGGTAATTAGCAGCAGACCCAGCTCTGTCCCGGACGATATTATCATCAGACTTCTTGGGTTTCAAAGTGAGCAGCCGACATGAAATGGTGGGTGGACTGACCTCCAAGACAGGCCTGGTGGGGCCCGAGAAGTCTTGGGACCAGTATGTCCGGGATTGAGCGGCCAGAACAGGGAGGAGGTAACCCTACCCACGGAGCAGGCCTCAGGGTCTGCACGGATGACAGTGGCCCGTGTGATGTCCTTGGGCCCTCAGCCTGGCTGTGACCATTGCCCTCAGCCCGCATTCCCAGGGCCCTGCACCCTGGGGTCACAGAGATCAGCCACCGTAGCCTCTCAGGCTAGTCAGTGAGAGGAACTCCCTGGGTATGTTCTCTGATCCTAGCCTTCTTGGAGGTGGCGGTGGACGAGCTGGTGTCCACAGTCAGACAGGGTCTGTGCCCAGGAAAGGGAGGAGACTCTGCAGGAGAGAGCGAGGCTGAGAGAGCAGGGCCTGGCTTACCGTGAGGTGAAGCCGCCTCTCTCTCCCTTCCAGAACCTTCTCTACACCAGGAAAGGGCTTTACATCTTAGAATTGTGACTGAGTCCAGTGGAAGCTACCAGAGCAATGAACCTTCTGCCCTCAATACCGATCTGTTAAACACAAGGGGCCCCCCGGAGCAGGAGGGCCTCAGAAAAATTGCCGGTTGCTGTGCCTCTGGCTGCATGGGAGGAGGGGGATGGAGAAGGTGTTTGCCTCCCTGGTGCGACAACGGACACCAGGCTGCACAGCCTTCCCAGCCACCTTCCCGAAAGCCTTGCCAGGACCCTGCGCCTCAGCTCTGGGGCATTCACCCGCTCCCTGAAAGCCCTGTGAGGTTCCTGGGTCTTAACGGCTCCGACCAGCCCCCGCTCGAGCCTTCTCACAGAGAATGAATCTCCATCTGTTCCACGTCCAAGCAGCCTCTCCCTCCCAGCCAGCCTTGGACACCCGGCAGGCGGCCGTCATGGGGCGACCCACTGCCCACGGGAGGGGAGCTGCATTTCAAGTCGCCCTGAGTCAGATGAATGAGCTTTTCATGGTTCCCCCTCCGCTGCACTCAGCCAGAATGTCAAATGGTAATTAGCAGCAGACCCAGCTCTGTCCCGGACGATATTATCATCAGACTTCTTGGGTTTCAAAGTGAGCAGCCGACATGAAATGGTGGGTGGACTGACCTCCAAGACAGGCCTGGTGGGGCCCGAGAAGTCTTGGGACCAGTATGTCCGGGATTGAGCGGCCAGAACAGGGAGGAGGTAACCCTACCCACGGAGCAGGCCTCAGGGTCTGCACGGATGACAGTGGCCCGTGTGATGTCCTTGGGCCCTCAGCCTGGCTGTGACCATTGCCCTCAGCCCGCATTCCCAGGGCCCTGCACCCTGGGGTCACAGAGATCAGCCACCGTAGCCTCTCAGGCTAGTCAGTGAGAGGAACTCCCTGGGTATGTTCTCTGATCCTAGCCTTCTTGGAGGTGGCGGTGGACGAGCTGGTGTCCACAGTCAGACAGGGTCTGTGCCCAGGAAAGGGAGGAGACTCTGCAGGAGAGAGCGAGGCTGAGAGAGCAGGGCCTGGCTTACCGTGAGGTGAAGCCGCCTCTCCTCTCCCCTTCCAGAACCTTCTCTACACCAGGAAAGGGCTTTACATCTTAGAATTGTGACTGAGTCCAGTGGAAGCTACCAGAGCAATGAACCCTCTGCCCTCAATACCGATCTGTTACACAAGGGGGCTCGGAGCAGGAGGGCCTCAGAAGCCTCCTGCCCTGTGAGCCAGTGGCCAGGGCCTGGAGGGGCAAGTACATCCTCTCACTCCAACACCAAGCGGCCTCTCTGTGTCCCAGGCAGACACGTCTACGAGTTTGTGCAAAAAGGACAGAATGAGAGAAGAGTGAGATGGTCACCATGACGCTGCTTGTCGTTTGAGGAGAAAAAGGAGATTTAAACCCTCAGCCTCCATCAACTGTTATTTGCACAATAAAATCTGATGCAATTATTAGCCTTCTTTGATGGCCGTGGAAATCTGTCTGCAAGACATTAAATTTTAAAAATCAAGCCAGAACACAGTAAAGAAAACGTGATCCTATTTTGAAAAGCCTGAAAACATACCTGTGCATATTTACTAGTGGAGAGAACAATCTACATCAAAGATTAAATAGATGATCCTGGGCCGTGACCAGTGGGGTACATTTTACTTAATTATTATTACTATTTTCGAAAGATTTATTTATTTATTATTTACTTTGGGCGGGGGTCGGGTTGGGGAGGGAGGGGAGTGGGCGGGCCACTTCTATTGGTCTTCCATTTCTCTATTTTCATTCGTCTTCGTTCCTTGGCTCCTGTGGGCCTCCCATCGCGGTGGCCTCTGTCGTTGCAGAGTGCTGGCTCTGGGCGCATGCGCTCCAGAGCTCCGGCTTGGTGATTGGACACATCAGTCCAGCCACTCCGTGGCACGTGGGATCTTCCCAGGCCAGGGCTCGAACCAGCGCCCCTTGCACTGCAAGGCGGTGTCCTTAACCACTGGACCACCAGGGGAAGCCCCATTTTACTTAATTATTAAGTAGGAAAACAATAGTCATTTTGTTATTTATTTTTAATTTATTTTTGACTGTGCTGACTCTTTGTTGTGCATGGACTTTCTATAGTTGCAGTTTAGTTCAGCTCAGTTGTGTCTGACTCTTTATGACTCCATGGACTGCAGCACACCAGGCTTCTCCATCTTTCACCATTTCCCAGAGTTTGCTCAAACTCATGTCCACTGACTCAGTGATGCCATCCAACCATCTCACCCTCTGTCGTCTCCTTCTCCTTTTGCCTTCTATTTTTCCTAACATCAGGGTCTTTTCCAGTGAGTCAGCTGTTCACATCAGGTAGTCAAATTAGTAGAGCTTCAGCTTCAGCATCATTCCTTCCAATGAATCCTCAGGATTGATTCCCTTCTGGATTGACTGTTTTGATCTTTTTGCAGCCCAAGGGACTCTCAAGAGTCTTCTCCTGCACCACAGTTCAAAGGCATCAATTCTTCGGTACTCATCCTTCTTTATGGCCAAGCTCTTCCATCCGTATATGACTACTAGGAAAACCATAGCTTTGACTACACAGACTTTTGTCAGCAAAGTGATGTCTCTGATTTTTCATATGCTGTTAAGTTGCAGTGAGTGGGGGCTACTCTCTAGTTGTGGTGTGCAGGCTTCTCATGGTGGCGACTTCCTTTGTTGTGGAGCACCAGTTCTGGGTGTGTGGACTTTCATAGTTGCAGCTCACAGGCTCTCATAGTTGTGGCACATGGGCTTAGGTGCACCATGGCATGTGGAATCTTCCTGGACCAGGAATCCAACCCGTGTCCCCTACATTGACAAGTGGATTCTTAACCGTTGGACCATCAGGGAAATCTCATTTTGAAATTAAAAACAAAAAAAACAAAAAAAAAGCCCCCTCAAAACCTGTTCTCAAAAGTATTGAAGGAGGGCTCCCACATCCTCTGACCCAGGGAAGGTCAAACCACACACACCCAGAAACACAGCATTGCTTATGGCTGGAGATTCCCTGAGGCCCCCCAGCGTGTGCACACCAGAGCCAGGGTTCAGCGTCTCGCCTCATAGGAACTGGAAGCCTGAGGGAGGGAAGAGGACCCCCCTTGGAAAGTTCACACAGGTTCCTCCCGGGCATCTCTGGCTCTGATGGCTCCCAGGGTCTTGCAGGATCCTGTATCCCATCCTAACCCAGCACCTCCCCCAGTGCGGACCCCTAGAGCCTCTCTCCAAACCCTTCTGCAAACCTTCTTCCATCCAGTTGTGTCTGACTCTTCTCCATGGACTGCAGCACCTTCCATCTTTCACCATTTCCCAGAGTTTGCTCAAACTCATGTCCACTGACTCAGTGATGCCATCCAACCATCTCACCCTCTGTCGTCTCCTTCTCCTTTTGCCTTCTATTTTTCCTAACATCAGGGTCTTTTCCAGTGAGTCAGCTGTTCACATCAGGTAGTCAAATTAGTAGAGCTTCAGCTTCAGCATCATTCCTTCCAATGAATCCTCAGGATTGATTCCCTTCTGGATTGACTGTTTTGATCTTTTTGCAGCCCAAGGGACTCTCAAGAGTCTTCTCCTGCACCACAGTTCAAAGGCATCAATTCTTCGGTACTCATCCTTCTTTATGGCCAAGCTCTTCCATCCGTATATGACTACTAGGAAAACCATAGCTTTGACTACACAGACTTTTGTCAGCAAAGTGATGTCTCTGATTTTTCATATGCTGTTAAGTTGCAGTGAGTGGGGGCTACTCTCTAGTTGTGGTGTGCAGGCTTCTCATGGTGGCGACTTCCTTTGTTGTGGAGCACCAGTTCTGGGTGTGTGGACTTTCATAGTTGCAGCTCACAGGCTCTCATAGTTGTGGCACATGGGCTTAGGTGCACCATGGCATGTGGAATCTTCCTGGACCAGGAATCCAACCCGTGTCCCCTACATTGACAAGTGGATTCTTAACCGTTGGACCATCAGGGAAATCTCATTTTGAAATTAAAAACAAAAAAAACAAAAAAAAAGCCCCCTCAAAACCTGTTCTCAAAAGTATTGAAGGAGGGCTCCCACATCCTCTGACCCAGGGAAGGTCAAACCACACACACCCAGAAACACAGCATTGCTTATGGCTGGAGATTCCCTGAGGCCCCCCAGCGTGTGCACACCAGAGCCAGGGTTCAGCGTCTCGCCTCATAGGAACTGGAAGCCTGAGGGAGGGAAGAGGACCCCCCTTGGAAAGTTCACACAGGTTCCTCCCGGGCATCTCTGGCTCTGATGGCTCCCAGGGTCTTGCAGGATCCTGTATCCCATCCTAACCCAGCACCTCCCCCAGTGCGGACCCCTAGAGCCTCTCTCCAAACCCTTCTGCAAACCTTCTTCCATCCAGTTTCACAGCACATCTTGAAAGTTTTCCTGTTAGTTAGACTCTGGGAAACTTCTGCTACTATCTGGTTACTTCTATTTCAACCTTCTGCCTGACCACACTCCTTTACATAAGGGAAAAAAAAAAAAAAAGAAATGAATCCCTCAACACACAATCTAACCCCATGAAGAACTCATGGCCAGAGTGAAGACGCTGAAGAAACAAAAATGGCACAGAGACCAGCCATGCTGTGGGCTCCAGGCCCCGGACTGGCTGAGCCCCCTTCCCCACAGGTCAGATTCTGGGATCCTGCACCCGTCTTCCCTCGGGGATCCCAGCAGAGCATGGAGCGCTTGCGCTCCTCCTCTCTCACTCTCAGATAGCAGAGAAAACATCAGATGAGGAGGGGAAACCCAGTATCTCACTTTCTGTCCAATGGTCTGTGGGCCCAAAGTGCCTGAGGGCAGAAATGGCATCTCCCACCCAGGAGAGGGGTTTGTAAGCCCAGCCGTCCTGCTGAGAGAGTTGATTGGCACACAAGTTTATTTTCAGAAGAAGAAACAGAGAAATGGACTCAGGATGGCAGTGAGGCTGGAAGAACCTGATTCTGCAAAGGTGAAGGGCCCAAGACATTGTGGGTTCCAAGTGCACCAGCCTGCTAACTCCTGGGTCTGTGGGATCAACAGGGAACGAGGGCATTTTGGAAGAGAGGATATAGGTCTTGTTTTGAACAAAACATTACACTGCATTTACACACCCATGTTCGTAGGATAATTCACAGTAGCCAAAATGCAGAAACTGCCCAAGCATCCATCAATGGATGGATAAACAAATTGTAGACAATGAAATATTATTCAGCTTTAAAAAGGAAGGAAATTCTGACAGAGGCTACAGTCTGGATGACCTCTGAGGGCACTGTGGTCAATGAAAGACAAATAGAGTGTGATTCCACTCACAGGAGGTCCCTAGGGTAGATGAATTCATAAAGAGAGAAAATAGGATGGAGGCGGGAAAGGGGAGCTGGGGTTTCACGGAGACAGAGTTTCAGTTTGGGAAGATGAGAAAGTTCTGGACTGTGGCGTTTGCTGTCCTATAATGTGAATGTACTCAATGTCACTGAACTGTTTACTTACAAAATGGTCCGTTTTAGGTTGTGTGTATTTTACCACAATAAAATAAATGTTTAAACATATACATGACCCCAGTCATGGGAGCACATACACACGTATGCATAAACACACACACAGACATACAGCTTAAGCAAGTCTGAAAGAAATGCACCAGCAGGCTGATGGCCGTCAGCTCTGCTGGTGAGATCACGCTGCTTTCTCAACCCGATCTTTGCAGTGATTTCCAAGTTTTCTAAAAGGGGCAGCAGCATTTGCACAATGGGATAGAAGTTATAAAATGCACATCTTTCCCCAACTGAGCCTGCTCCGCTGGCCTTTCAGTCTCCACACAATGGGTCATTCAGCCGCTCTGCCCACTGCCCGCGCACTCAGTCATAAATCAGCCTGACGCTGAGCGCTGCCTGCAGCCCCCTCTGCCTCTCTCCTGCCTCCTCTGGGACCACAGTACGGCCCTGGGGTACACCCTACTGAGAAGTTGACAACAAGTTTATTTTCAGAAGAAGAAACAGAGAAATGGACTCAGGATGGCAGTGAGGCTGGAAGAACCTGATTCTGCAAAGGTGAAGGGCCCAAGACATTGTGGGTTCCAAGTGCACCAGCCTGCTAACTCCTGGGTCTGTGGGATCAACAGGGAACGAGGGCATTTTGGAAGAGAGGATATAGGTCTTGTTTTGAACAAAACATTACACTGCATTTACACACCCATGTTCGTAGGATAATTCACAGTAGCCAAAATGCAGAAACTGCCCAAGCATCCATCAATGGATGGATAAACAAATTGTAGACAATGAAATATTATTCAGCTTTAAAAAGGAAGGAAATTCTGACAGAGGCTACAGTCTGGATGACCTCTGAGGGCACTGTGGTCAATGAAAGACAAATAGAGTGTGATTCCACTCACAGGAGGTCCCTAGGGTAGATGAATTCATAAAGAGAGAAAATAGGATGGAGGCGGGAAAGGGGAGCTGGGGTTTCACGGAGACAGAGTTTCAGTTTGGGAAGATGAGAAAGTTCTGGACTGTGGCGTTTGCTGTCCTATAATGTGAATGTACTCAATGTCACTGAACTGTTTACTTACAAAATGGTCCGTTTTAGGTTGTGTGTATTTTACCACAATAAAATAAATGTTTAAACATATACATGACCCCAGTCATGGGAGCACATACACACGTATGCATAAACACACACACAGACATACAGCTTAAGCAAGTCTGAAAGAAATGCACCAGCAGGCTGATGGCCGTCAGCTCTGCTGGTGAGATCACGCTGCTTTCTCAACCCGATCTTTGCAGTGATTTCCAAGTTTTCTAAAAGGGGCAGCAGCATTTGCACAATGGGATAGAAGTTATAAAATGCACATCTTTCCCCAACTGAGCCTGCTCCGCTGGCCTTTCAGTCTCCACACAATGGGTCATTCAGCCGCTCTGCCCACTGCCCGCGCACTCAGTCATAAATCAGCCTGACGCTGAGCGCTGCCTGCAGCCCCCTCTGCCTCTCTCCTGCCTCCTCTGGGACCACAGTACGGCCCTGGGGTCACACCCACCTTCCTCCCACACAATCCCCCCCTCCAACACGCCCAGGCGCCCACACCCAGCCCCTGCAGGACAGTGACCCACATCGAGGTGGGTGCTGGGTACCAGCCAGCATCTTTCATCTCCTTGAAGGGAGAGCCGGCTTTCCTGGCTGCACCTCTTTGCTGTCGCCTCAACTCTTGGTAAAATAAACAGGATCAGTGGCATCTACCGGGTTTCTTACGCATATTCCCCAAACGCATAATTATCTTTCTACGAGGCACATTCTTGGTGCATTGCCATGCCTCTATGCCAGAACCCCAGACTGTCTTCCTGCATTCCTGGGCCATGACACCACCACGCCACAGCCTGCTGTGCTCGGCCAGATGTGTGCAGAGTGCCTGCCATGCCGGCTCGGCTCGGGGTGGATGGACACGGTCGACGGGCACGGTGGCCACCGGAGGTAAGGGTGCTGCCCAAGTCCACTGCCGGTCAGAGTCCCCCGAGCCTGGCCTTGACACTTCCTGCCTGCTGCAGGACCTGGACCCGTGGTGGTCATTGTCCCGAGAGCCCTAGGGTGACTGCCCTGTTTCTGGTTCTGCAGAAGAGCAGGCCCATTAGGTCTGAGGGCGGTCAGCAAGCCTGGGGAGGACCTTTCCTTCTGACCCCGGGCTCTGCTGTGAGCAGCCAGCCAGAACACTATGAAGTGAAGCCAGAAGGATCAAAACACCCTTCATTGTGCTCCAGCCGGTGGACCAGACCTCTGGGTTAAGAGGCTGGCGGGCCAGCTTGGAAGGGACAGTTGGGTCCATCAAGCACATGGAGGGCTCACAGGCGAGGACAACCCTTGCTTAGACAGAGATCACCACAAGAGCCAATTGGAATAGCCCAACCCCGGAGCCTGGCAGGCCAAGGTCATCTTCCTCTAAGCGGCCAACGAGTCCGGGAAAGAGGAAACCTCTCACCACAAACTTACGGAGGGCAACAGAGACCTCAGTTGTGAGTTGATAAGGATCTATCACAACCATTATGTGAATAGTACTTGTAGCAAATGCTGCCTAGAAATTTTGAGTCACTTCCTCAGCTGTGTGGCCTTTGGACACGTGGCTCACCCTTTCTGTGCTATGATTTCTTCACTTGTAAATGAGGATGTGCGTGCATGAGTGTGTGCTCATTCAGGTCCAACTTTTTGTGTCCATCGGATTTCCTGGGCAAGAATATGAGAGTGGGCTGCCATTTCTTCACCAGAGGACCTTTCTGTCCCAGGGATCAAGCCTGTGTCTCTTGTGTCTCCTTCACTGGCAGACAGGTTCTTTACCAGCCGAGCAAATAAGGATGACAGTAGTGCATCTCTGTTTGAGTGGCTGTGCTATCAGCAGAAGGCAGGTTCCGGTATGTGTGCCCAGTTCTTGGCGTTTCCATTGCACAGATGAAGCTCAGGCAGTTGAGGGGTCTGGTCTGTCCAGTCGGGGGAGGAGGATGGGAACCTCACTGCCTCCTGATCCCCCTGCCTCCCAGATGTGCAGCCCAGGTCCCTCCACTCCCACCAGCTCCCAAGTTGGCCTCATCCTCCTTCTAAAACCCCAGCTTTGTCACAAAGTCCCCTGTTCAGAAGTCTTAACTAGGAAGCACACGGGCCATGGGGACCTGGGGGTCCAGAGCCATGGCTCAACTGGCCATAACTTAATGTTACCAGTGTGACAGGTGACAGAATGATGGCTCGTTTCTCTTATTTTTACTATTATGATTTTTCCTTTGTTCTTTTGTAGCACATTTTTTTCATGCATTGTTTGAGCTTATAAAGCCTCAGTTTTAAATCCTCAGACCATCCCTCTCCTTAGCACATCTCTGCTCTGGTACACTTGACCCGGGCCGCTCCCCACCCCAACCTCTGCCCGGACTGCCTGCCATCAAACTCGCTTTACGTGCCTGATGTGCGCCCATCCACCTCACACCCTCCACTGGGGCTTCTCGGCACAGCTGAGCCCACCTGGAGGTTCCTCATTTTCCACGGCCCCTGGAGGCAACAGGTGATGGCGAAGAGGAAACCGGGCCTGTGGGAAGCTTCTTCCCTTCCCTCAGTTGTGAGTTGATAAGGATCTATCACAACCATTATGTGAATAGTACTTGTAGCAAATGCTGCCTAGAAATTTTGAGTCACTTCCTCAGCTGTGTGGCCTTTGGACACGTGGCTCACCCTTTCTGTGCTATGATTTCTTCACTTGTAAATGAGGATGTGCGTGCATGAGTGTGTGCTCATTCAGGTCCAACTTTTTGTGTCCATCGGATTTCCTGGGCAAGAATATGAGAGTGGGCTGCCATTTCTTCACCAGAGGACCTTTCTGTCCCAGGGATCAAGCCTGTGTCTCTTGTGTCTCCTTCACTGGCAGACAGGTTCTTTACCAGCCGAGCAAATAAGGATGACAGTAGTGCATCTCTGTTTGAGTGGCTGTGCTATCAGCAGAAGGCAGGTTCCGGTATGTGTGCCCAGTTCTTGGCGTTTCCATTGCACAGATGAAGCTCAGGCAGTTGAGGGGTCTGGTCTGTCCAGTCGGGGGAGGAGGATGGGAACCTCACTGCCTCCTGATCCCCCTGCCTCCCAGATGTGCAGCCCAGGTCCCTCCACTCCCACCAGCTCCCAAGTTGGCCTCATCCTCCTTCTAAAACCCCAGCTTTGTCACAAAGTCCCCTGTTCAGAAGTCTTAACTAGGAAGCACACGGGCCATGGGGACCTGGGGGTCCAGAGCCATGGCTCAACTGGCCATAACTTAATGTTACCAGTGTGACAGGTGACAGAATGATGGCTCGTTTCTCTTATTTTTACTATTATGATTTTTCCTTTGTTCTTTTGTAGCACATTTTTTTCATGCATTGTTTGAGCTTATAAAGCCTCAGTTTTAAATCCTCAGACCATCCCTCTCCTTAGCACATCTCTGCTCTGGTACACTTGACCCGGGCCGCTCCCCACCCCAACCTCTGCCCGGACTGCCTGCCATCAAACTCGCTTTACGTGCCTGATGTGCGCCCATCCACCTCACACCCTCCACTGGGGGCTTCTCGGCACAGCTGAGCCCACCTGGAGGTTCCTCATTTTCCACGGGGCCCCCTGGAGGGGCAACAGGTGATGGCGAAAGAGGGAAACCGGGCCTGTGGGAAGCTTCTTCCCTTCCCACGCCTCCCCTCCTTTGTGACAGGGGCATCCATCACCACTGGCCACGGGACCTGAGTCTTCTGGACCCTGCCCCCTAGGAGGAGCCCCAGGAGGAGCCCTGGGAGGGGAGGAGCCCCAGGAAGACGAGGGAGGAGCTCTGGGAATAGCCCCAGAAGCAGCCCTCAGGCTGGGTGGGAGTGGAGGAGGGGTCCCCTGAGGCTCAGGTCTGTGTCCCAGACAGCCTCTGACACCAGCTCATGTTCCCACCGTGAGGGGAGATGGACACAGGGTACCCTGCTCCCAGCAAGGGGTTTCCCACCACCCTGTGCCCCCACTATTTCCCCAGGTCCCCTGGCTAGCCACAGACCCAATCAGGTTCTGGGGTCCCCAGCCAGAGGACTCAAGAACCCTCGTCCTTGGTCTTGAGACTGACAGAATCACAGAAATGGCCCCTTCACCATGCCCTGTTGCAGAGTTTCTGGGGAGACCTTGGTCTCTCAAGGTTGTTCTGCAGTCTAGGGGTGCTGCCTTGGGGCTGTGAGCTGCCTGGAGCTCCCACAGATGTCCCAGGCACTGTGGATGATAGGTTCGCGCTGGGGGATAGGAGGTGGGGCCCACTGTCGGCCTCCCATGGATTCCCAAACTGCACCAGGTTAACCAGCCCAGGGACAGGAAGCGTGCATTGTCCAGCCCACCTCTTGAGATCCCTGCAGCCTCGGCAGCCGTCCACACTCTTCCCAGCCCATGTGACCTCCCCTCCCTGACTTTCTCTGTTCTGATGAGTGAGGAGCCTGGGCCTCCTCCATGAAGCTTGGGTGAAGGGATTCAGTTCAACAAAATGGGCAATGGGTCTATACCAGGTTCTCCAGAGGCATATTGCAAAGGCTCCCCTGCTCCCCATGCCCACCCCACGCAGATCATCTTTCTCCCTGACCCCAGGCCCCTGCAACTGCTGATTCACTCAGCCCAAAGACCAAATTTGCCAACAAAGGTCCGTACGGTCAAAGCTATGGTTTTTCTCGTAGTGAAGCACAGATGTGAGAGTCAGACCATAAAGACAACTGAGTGCCGAAGAATTGATGCTTTTGGACTGTGGTGCTAGAAAAGACTCTTGAGAGTCCCTTGGACAGCAAGGAGATCAAAGCAGTCAATCCTAAAAGAAATCAACTCTGAATATGCATTGGGAGGACTGACGCTGAAGCTGAAGCTCCAATACTTTGACCACCTGATGCAGAGCTGACTCATTGGAAAAGACGCTGGTGCTGAGAAAGACGGAAGGCTGGAGGAGAAGGGAGAGGCAGAGGATAAGATGGTTGGATGTCATCACCAACTCAATGGACTTGAGTCTGAGCAAGCTCCAGGAGATTGTAAAGGACGAAAGCCCGGTACGCTGCAGTCCATGGGGTCACAAAGAGTCGGACCTGACTTAGTGACTGAAAAACGAACCACAATGACCAAATTCTCTCCTGTGTCCTCCCATGTCCAAGCCAGGCCCACCCATAGTGGCCCTTGGTCCAGCAATTGTCTCCCCAAAGGATCCAAAACGTTTGTTTCAATTGCTCTGATTTTCATTTCCTTCACGAGGCTCTTAAATCCAACTTTTGAAAGCATTCCAACATCTGACATCCTGACAAATGCCAGGAGCAATTACCAAGTGGGCCTGAAATGGGGCATCCTGTGGGCTGAGGGTTTCTATGCAGGACTGGCCTAGTGCTGCGCAGTCAGAGGTAATGTCCACTGCACAGCACTGAGACCTCAACACAGCTGAGTCTGAATCCTGGGGAGAGATTCTGTTTGTCAGGCTCAGGTCAATTCCTGCCCCTGATGACGGGTGGCTGGGGTTTCTAAGGGGAGCCTGGGTGGGGGGCTGGGAGGACCTCCTCACAGGTTTGTTATGGTTGGCCTCATCTCACAGCCAAACCCACAAGCTCTCTGGCCGGAGCTGACCAGCCAGACAGCCCCACAGACCAGTCGGACTCAAGAGACACTGCTGTGAGCTGAACAGTTAGTCCACGCCTCTTTAGCCTCTGAGGACTGGAAGTGAACTCAGGAAGGGGCCCAGCAAGAGGTTTTTTTAATTTATTTTTAAATGTGTTAGCTAAAAAATAATTTTGGCTGTACTATGCTGCAAGGACTGTGGTGCTAGAAAAGACTCTTGAGAGTCCCTTGGACAGCAAGGAGATCAAAGCAGTCAATCCTAAAAGAAATCAACTCTGAATATGCATTGGGAGGACTGACGCTGAAGCTGAAGCTCCAATACTTTGACCACCTGATGCAGAGCTGACTCATTGGAAAAGACGCTGGTGCTGAGAAAGACGGAAGGCTGGAGGAGAAGGGAGAGGCAGAGGATAAGATGGTTGGATGTCATCACCAACTCAATGGACTTGAGTCTGAGCAAGCTCCAGGAGATTGTAAAGGACGAAAGCCCGGTACGCTGCAGTCCATGGGGTCACAAAGAGTCGGACCTGACTTAGTGACTGAAAAACGAACCACAATGACCAAATTCTCTCCTGTGTCCTCCCATGTCCAAGCCAGGCCCACCCATAGTGGCCCTTGGTCCAGCAATTGTCTCCCCAAAGGATCCAAAACGTTTGTTTCAATTGCTCTGATTTTCATTTCCTTCACGAGGCTCTTAAATCCAACTTTTGAAAGCATTCCAACATCTGACATCCTGACAAATGCCAGGAGCAATTACCAAGTGGGCCTGAAATGGGGCATCCTGTGGGCTGAGGGTTTCTATGCAGGACTGGCCTAGTGCTGCGCAGTCAGAGGTAATGTCCACTGCACAGCACTGAGACCTCAACACAGCTGAGTCTGAATCCTGGGGAGAGATTCTGTTTGTCAGGCTCAGGTCAATTCCTGCCCCTGATGACGGGTGGCTGGGGTTTCTAAGGGGAGCCTGGGTGGGGGGCTGGGAGGACCTCCTCACAGGTTTGTTATGGTTGGCCTCATCTCACAGCCAAACCCACAAGCTCTCTGGCCGGAGCTGACCAGCCAGACAGACTCACAGACCAGTCGGACTCAAGAGACACTGCTGTGAGCTGAACAGTTAGTCCACGTACCTCTTTAGCCTCTGAGGACTGGAAGTGAACTCAGGGAAGGGGCCCAGCAAGAGGTTTTTTTTAATTTATTTTTAAATGTGTTAGTTAAAAAAATAATTTTGGCTGTACTATGCTGCATAAGGGACCTTAGTTCCCCGACCAGGGATCGAACCTGTGTCCCCTGCAGTGAGAGGGCAGCATCTTAACCACTGGACGGCCAGGGAAGCCCCAGGAAAGGCATGCTGGAGAGGAGATGCCCAGGTGTCCCAGAGTTTGGAGGGAAGGTGAGGAGTAACCACGAGCTCAGTTCCACCTGTTTCCACCTGCCCACACTCACTGCTCAGGCCAGGGAGGGGGGCGGGGTGCCTCATTGCCCCTGGATGGATTAGGGAGCTGAATTTCTGTTCAGATGGGGTGTACAGAGTTGGGAAGCTCCAGCCCCAAGCCAGCTAGTAACTACTCTTGAGTCCGTGACATGGAGCAAGAGAAGGCCGAGGCCCTGGGAGCAGCAAGGACACGGGGAGTAAGGCAGTGGTCGCCTCCCTGAGCTGCAGACTTTCTGGGCTGGGAGTCATCCTTCAATCATTGCACTTTGGCTAATACTCCTCATGCGTGGACGCCGCCTCCTCCCCATGCAGGACACCTTGCTGGGTCCCCCACTGGAGCCTGGTGCCTGCTCCCCAAAGTGCCTGGTGTTGGGCTCAAGTGTCATCTCTCAGACAGGGGACATGGAGGAGGCTGCACTGCCCTCTGATCAGCAGGCTAGGGGTCCACGGGGGGGCGTCCCATCACCAATGGTCCCCCCATGACTGGGCCTTCAGGATCTGCCCTATGTGAACCAGTCCACACTCCCCGTGAATCTACAGACAGTGCCCGTGGAGGCCCCTCCAGAGGGTGGAGGGAGTTGCCAGTGCCCGGCTGCCAAGAGAAACAAGGACGGTGGGGTTCATGTCCTCAGTTCTCCACCCCTAACCTCCTCCCAAAGGCCAGACCAGTTCGCCCAGGACAGGAAGCCGTGAGTCTGACGGCTGGACCTGCTCACTCACATTTCACCGGTAAATGTACTCGCTATCTCTTCAGGAAACGCAGGCCAGTCCCGGGTTCAGCCTCTTGTGCGTGGGTGGAGGCAGAATGCTTCTTGTAGGAGCTGGGACCCTAGAACGAAAATGCTTCCACCTGGAGCCTCGGGGTGGAGGGGCTGCCCTTGGGCTTGGCTGACCTCCCTTCAGCCTCCAGAGTTCGCCCCTCCCTGAGTGGGATTTAGAAGCTCATAACCCTGCGATAGTAACAACTTGCACATGTGTGATCAGCGTGCCTCCTGCCTTTCACTTTGATTCGGTGTCAAATGCTAGAGTAGGCGGGCGGTTAGTGGCAGAGGGTCGGCGCCGGTGAAGGACAGACCCCTGTGGGGATAGGGGCAGAAATCACATAGTCTTTGTTAGGAGTGGCTGGGTCACGTGAGTAGCCCTAGCCTGGGACGGTCTCTCCTTCCCTCTGCCTCTGAATTTCACTGAGGTGAACCCAGGCAGACATCGGTGGAAACGGAAAAGATATGGTTGGAGAGAGGTGGGTGGGCCCGCCTGACACCAATTATTGTGATAAAGAATGTGCTTTAGGGCTTCCCTGGTGGTCCAGTGGGTAAAGAATCCGCCTTGTAGTGCAGGGGTCACCGGTTCGATCCCTAGCCCTAGAGGATCCCACGTGCCCCAGAGTGGCTGGACCGGTGTGCCCAACTACGAGCCAGCACTCTGGAGCACATGCACCCAGAGCCAGCGCTCTGCAATGAGAGAGGCCACTGCAATGGGAGGCCCACACAGGCCGAAGAATAAAGATGGATGAAAATAAACCAATAAAAAACCAATAAAAGAGGCCAAAATTTAAAAAAAAAAATGTGCCTCAGACTATTTTTATTTTGTCTGTATTCTCTTTATTTCCGTCATCTTTGGTAAAACTCCTTTTGGACACTTGGTCCAGTTCGGCAGAGCTAAGAGGGAAAGAGGGGGAGGTCCCTGTGCTCCTCGCCAGGGCAGGATGTGGCTGTGGGGACCACGGAAACGCTCTTCTGTACTGTCCCCACCCCAATCCACAGGACCTTCAGGAGCTCAGGCCAGAGAGCTGCAGAGGGGCTGTGGGGCCCCCAACTCTGACATTGCAGTGGTCTAGCTGGGAACCTGGGTTCCGGTGTGAGGACCACATCACACACAGACACCCACCTGTCTTTCTGATCCTGAGGTTTTGTTTCTCTGCCTTTTGCTCTCCATCCCTCACACAAAACCCACAGGGGCTTTTTTTTCTTTAAGCATTTTTTTCTTCTTACCCCAATCAAATTGATGACCAGGAAAGTATGTGGCTTGGTAAGCAAAATTTTTGTGAAGACGAAATTCCAAAGCCCTCGGCAGCCGTGACCTCACCGCACGGATACGCAGCGGATCGCGGCTGTTTTCATAAATCGCCGCCCGCCTGGGGGCAGCGCACAATGGCCAGTGTTGACACTGGATTCCTCACGTTCCCGAGGTTCCCGTCCCCTGTGCTGCTGTCGGGGTCCGTCCCCTGTGTGGCTGTGCATCTGTTCCCAACCCTGGAGCCCTTTCTGTCCTTGGGTGGACACTCACCTGTGACTGAATGTGGACAAACAGGCTGGACGCCGGGGGAGACTCAGATCCGTCTCCAGCTGGCTTGTCCTGGCAGGAAAGTCTAGGGGAAGAGAGGTGGGGAGGTGGGAGAGGTGGGTGTGCAAGGTGCCCAGGGCTATGGCTGCATGACTTCTCCCAGAGGGCCCTCCAGGTTCCCTTGAGGCTGCTTCTTTTGGCCTCTGCCCCAGCACTAGCCCCACCGCCACCCCCCACCACCGTGCACCGATTTCCCCAGCACTTACCTACCTGCCCTCCGGGGTGGAATCACCCAGCAGGCAGGGCCCCTGGACCATGGTGCCTGCACACAGGAGGCTCTGCCCAGCCCTTGTGGAATGAACGTCAGCTCACACCTCTGCAGGGGGGGCGAGGGGAATCTCACCAGCTCCCCTGGGGCCCCGACTATGCGCACACAAAAACAGCCACTCAGGAGGGCAGCCTTGGGGGAGGGGACGGCACCCAGGCCTGCATGACCGATCTCACGGATTCCCTGTCACATGATGCCCAGAACCACGGCTTATGCAGAAAGCTGCCCCAAATCTTACTCTGCCGAAGGGAATCCTGACAGCCCGGGCAGGCCAGTTCCCACCACGCAGGCCTGAATTAAACAGTTTAATCAATTAGGGAGAGGGAAGCCTCTGTGTCAGCTGCAGCTCTAATGAGGGGCTCCCTGCCCCCACCCGTGGGACACACCAGCCTTCTCCCCGGGCCCCTCAACAGGGCTGGGCTCAGCCCTGGTCCTCCTCAGGCAGGCGCAGTCTGGGAGCCTGGCCCTGCTGCCCCAGCTGGATGCTCGGCCACGCAGGGTCAGGCCCTCCCTGCAGCCTGCTTTCCTTCTACAGCCCAAGCGGCAGAGCTAGGAAGGGCCGAGACGGGGGTGGGGAGGCTACACAACTGTCTGCGCTTGTGGATGAGGACACAAAGCTCCTGGGGACCCTGGATGTGGCCTGGTGGTGCTGAGGTCACAGGGATGACAAGTGGGCAAGCCAGTCCTCCCTCCCTCCCTCTGTAACAGGAGAGAAAGGGGCAGGGCACAATTTTTGAAAGAATGACATAGCCCAAGGACACAACATAAACGCATTAGAATCAAATGGGTCCCAGACTGCAGACGAGACCTTGGTCCTCAATCAGCAAACTAAATGACACACCCAGAGGCGCCAAGACGCTTCCAGCCTTTCCCCCACAAAAGTTGGAATAAGCCTCCCACTCATTAGCATACGAAATTACCCAGCCCATAAAAGCTAAGCACACCATGTTTTGGGGGCCGCTGGATTTGCCCTCCACCATGGTCCACACTCTATGGAGTGTGCTTTTCTCTGAATCTGAATAAATCCATTTCTCACCTATCACTTTGTCTCTCACGGGATTCTTTTCTGTGAAGAGAAATGAAGAACCTGAGCTCCATTAGGTCCTGAAACCAGGTACAGTGGGTTTGGGCTGGGTCTGAGTGCCAGCCACGTGGGTTCAAGTCCCAAGCCAGGTTTTGGCCAGTTCGAGTCCTGGCCACGTGGGTTGGAGTCACAAACTGGGTTTTGGGTTTAAGTCCCCATCCGAGGTAAAACGGTTTCACCTCTGCAGTGTTCCTCAGCCTCGAACACGTGCACACCACAGACACATGCACAAACACACACATAGACACAGGTGCAACTGTACCCATAGACTCCTAGGCTGCAATCTGCCTGGAGTTTCATTCCCAAAACATCAGCACAGGACCAAGGCACCCTGCAGACACTCAGGCCTGGAGCCTCCCCTTGCGCTCTCCAGGTCAGGGTCAGTGCCAAAGCACCAGTGTGAGCACATGTCCATGGCGGGGGGACATGTCTCTCTGTTTCTGCCTTCCCCACATCCCTAGCATCCGCAGCGTAAGTGGCTCTGGGTACTGACCACACCAATCTATGTGTGTCCTTCTGACAATCGTATTGAACATTTCTCAGCTTTTTGGAGATAAAGCTGCTCACTCTCTCATGACCATTAGAAAGTTGCTCATGTATTTGCAGTGGGAGAGCTGGATGTTTCAACGCCTGGCTTCAGTGAGCAGGAAAGGCCAGTGAGATATAAAGCAAACATCAGCTCAACCCAATGTCCTCCAGCTTCCGTTCTAAAAAAGACAGGGGCTGTGGGTCGCTGACCTTGCACAGGAACTGGGCAGTAATCTGGTGTAAATCTCTTTCCTTTTCTGGGAGCTGACATGTCCTGGGATGAAAGCTTGTCATGGGGGCCCACAAGCATGGGGTCAGGGCAGGGTGCATATCTGGCAAGCTCTGGGCTCGATACCTCAACCCCCAGGGCTGCTCACCTCCACATACTGTCCTTCATCCCCTGAGGTACTGAACTGCAGTCCCAAATGGGGGTCTCCCGAATGGGGGTTCAGCACTGATAAACGTCGGGGGGTCAGTTTTCTAAAAATGCAGACAGACACACAACACACTGCACACAACTTTAGGAGGAATACACAAGCACCCATGCTGCCTGGGGACCCCACCTTGACCCAAGGTAAAAAGGTACCTGGGTGGGCTTATCCCTTGCAAGTGCAGTAAAAAATTTCCACACACTTATTGTGGCTTAAAAAACAACAGAAAGAGCTTCCCTGGTGGTCCAGTGGATAAAAAATCCGCCTTCTAGTGCAAGGGGCACCGGTTTGATCCCTGGCCCAGGAAGATCCCACATGCTGAGGAACAGCTGGGCCAGTGTGTCCAATTATGAGCCAGCGCTCTGGAGTGCACATGCCCAGAGCCAGTGCTCTGCAGTGAGAGAGGCCACTGTGATGGGAGGCCCACACAGGCCAGAGAACAAAGATGGATGAAAAATAAATGATGACTTAGAGACAAAAAAAAAAAAATTAATTAAAGAAAGAAGAAAACAGAAGGTTATAACTGCCCAGCTCTCGGGTGTCAGGGGGCTGGTTCCATCTAGAGGGCCTTCCTCCACCTCCACGGCGGTACTGGCCTTCCAGTCCCCATACTGTGTCTCTCTGGTTCTCACTTCTCAGCCTCCTCTCCCTTAGAAGGTTCTTTTAAGGACCCCATTGATGACATGAGGTCCATCAGAATAATATCTCCATCTGATTAGCAATCTTGGTTCTATGTGTGGCTTTAACTCCCCTTTGTCGTATCAGGTAACATATTCACAGGCTCCAGGGGTTCCAATGAGGCCACCTTTGGGAGCCACTAGTCTGCTGTCCTGTCTGCAGTGGGTGAAGATGATGGACAGGACATGGACCACATATGTGGAAACGTGGCCCAGCCAGCAGGGGTCGAATGCAAATTGTCTCCAGGAGACGCAGCTCCTCCCTCACTTGAATGGTTTTCTCCATGCTGACAGAAGGCAGAAAGAAAGGAGAGTCATGTGGTGCTTCATCCCTGTACCCTTCCCCACCCCTCCACCCCAGGGCCTTTGCACGGACTCTGCTCCGCTTACATACCAGCTCCTGCCTTCCTCAAGGCTTGGCTCAAGCTCCACCCGAATGGGGTTCAGCACTGATAAACGTCGGGGGGTCAGTTTTCTAAAAATGCAGACAGACACACAACACACTGCACACAACTTTAGGAGGAATACACAAGCACCCATGCTGCCTGGGGACCCCACCTTGACCCAAGGTAAAAAGGTACCTGGGTGGGCTTATCCCTTGCAAGTGCAGTAAAAAATTTCCACACACTTATTGTGGCTTAAAAAACAACAGAAAGAGCTTCCCTGGTGGTCCAGTGGATAAAAAATCCGCCTTCTAGTGCAAGGGGCACCGGTTTGATCCCTGGCCCAGGAAGATCCCACATGCTGAGGAACAGCTGGGCCAGTGTGTCCAATTATGAGCCAGCGCTCTGGAGTGCACATGCCCAGAGCCAGTGCTCTGCAGTGAGAGAGGCCACTGTGATGGGAGGCCCACACAGGCCAGAGAACAAAGATGGATGAAAAATAAATGATGACTTAGAGACAAAAAAAAAAAAATTAATTAAAGAAAGAAGAAAACAGAAGGTTATAACTGCCCAGCTCTCGGGTGTCAGGGGGCTGGTTCCATCTAGAGGGCCTTCCTCCACCTCCACGGCGGTACTGGCCTTCCAGTCCCCATACTGTGTCTCTCTGGTTCTCACTTCTCAGCCTCCTCTCCCTTAGAAGGTTCTTTTAAGGACCCCATTGATGACATGAGGTCCATCAGAATAATATCTCCATCTGATTAGCAATCTTGGTTCTATGTGTGGCTTTAACTCCCCTTTGTCGTATCAGGTAACATATTCACAGGCTCCAGGGGTTCCAATGAGGCCACCTTTGGGAGCCACTAGTCTGCTGTCCTGTCTGCAGTGGGTGAAGATGATGGACAGGACATGGACCACATATGTGGAAACGTGGCCCAGCCAGCAGGGGTCGAATGCAAATTGTCTCCAGGAGACGCAGCTCCTCCCTCACTTGAATGGTTTTCTCCATGCTGACAGAAGGCAGAAAGAAAGGAGAGTCATGTGGTGCTTCATCCCTGTACCCTTCCCCACCCCTCCACCCCAGGGCCTTTGCACGGACTCTGCTCCGCTTACATACCAGCTCCTGCCTTCCTCAAGGCTTGGCTCAAGCTCCACCCCGAACACCATGGTTAAAATGGCAGTTCAGCAGCCCCTGCCTGCCCCAACTCTGTATCCCAGATGCGCGGTTCTGCCCTTCTTCTCCCTCCACACTAGTTGTCACCTCAGTGTGGTTCGGCATCTGTGGGTGTACATACTGACAGTCTCCCAGCTCCAGGGCAGCGTTCTGGTTCTGGAGCTGGAAGGGAAGCCCGGCAGGTGCATATGACTCAAGGCCCTACGCTCGCCCAGCAAAGAGGAGACTCACGGGAACAGGGCATGTGTCAGGGAAGTCAATCTGGCCTGGGATATCCCCGGGGGACCTCGCCTGGGGCCAACTGGCCCCTGGAGGCCAGATCTGGGGACACCCACATGCAGCAGTCTGGAGGTCCCCCTGGGTCCCAGTGGGTCACACGGGCAGGTGTGGGTCATGGCCAGGCCCTGTGAGTACACGACTCCTACACCTGAGGTCTGTCTCAGCCTAGCCCTTCCAGACTAGAAATGGGGTCTGGGGCATGAAGAGCAGCCCCCAGCTGGAGGCTGCAGGGTCAGTCTGACTCCTCAGAAGGCTGGGGTGGGGGAGAACTGGGTGGCCCCTTGCACTGGGGTGCAGGGACCTGAGCTTCAGGGAGTCCAGACCAGCAGGAGAGGAGGGCTGGGGACGCATACATGAGTCCTGGGAAGGCACAGGATGGAGAGGAGGAGAAAGCGTGCTCAGCACAGGGGGGTCACCAAGAAGCAGAAGAGCTGTCCACAGATGCCATGACAGCAGAGAGGCTCAGAAAGTATCTCCTGACCTTGGTGTCACTGGACAGCCCTGGACTGGGGCTCCCACCAGCGTGTCCCACTACCACAGAGGCCGAGAGTAGGGACACCGCTTAGGGTCTGCCAGAAGGAAGTGTTTCTGGGTTGGTTCCAGCGTCTTGGCTGACCCATGCAGAGTATCCAGGATGGGAGGGAGCCGACACTGGGGGTGGGAGTGAGGGGCACAGGTGGCAACAGGCAGCAGGAAGGTGGGCTCTAGGGCACCCCAGCCAGGACTCAGGGCTGCTCCATGCCTTCCCTTCAACCTCTGGCTGGAGGGGTGCCAGCAGTTCCATCCAGAGCAACCAGGACTGCCCAGAGTCAAGACAGAGACAGTGGGCCAAGGGCCTCTGGTCAGCCAGAAGAACCCTCCAGAGGCGCATCAGGTGCCCGGTCTCCTCAGGGCTCCGTGGTATAGAGGGGCAGGAGTTCTGGTGTCGAGAGAGTGGGCTGGGGCGTGCTGGGGCCTCAGATCCGACAGGAGACCCTAGGCAATAGGAAGGCACAGGCAGGAGGGAGGTAGGGGCTCTGTGCCCCCTCAGAAACGGTGAGCTTGCCAGCCCCACCCCAACACCCCGTGGCCCTGGACTGCTGCTGGGACTCTACTTGACGGAGGAGAGAAACCTCCCATGTGCTGGCACCACCCACCCACCTGCAGGGCCACACTCTCAGCGCCAAGCTCCACCCTCTCCCCAACCTGTCCCACAAACCCCCACGCTCCCTCCAGACTCTCTCCAAGAGGTCTCTACCCCCAGGCACTTCCTGCAAAGCTTCAGCCTCACATGGAGGAAATGCTGCTGTCCACCGGATAGCAGCACAGGCGGTCAAGACCCCGGATCCTCCTCGGGCAGATCCCAGCGTCCCTGTACTGACGGAAGGGCGGAAGAACACCAGCCCCAAATCCAACAATCTGGTGCAGCAGCCTCTGTGTGCCCAGCTGGCCCAGAAAACCCAAAGCATGAACTCAGGAGCAGGTCAGCTCCTCCCCCTGTGTGGGCCTGGCACCTCTGCTGGTGTTACAGGCGTCTTCCTGGCATCTAGCATCACCGTGGTTAGCCACAGTGGGACCTGTGCCCAATCCCAGCCCTGCTGCGTCAGGTGATCATCCTGCTTCTTGCTGTGCAGGTACTGAGCACCTGCTTCTTGTTGTGACCTGCAGGAGCCCTCAGGCCTGAGCCACGGCACACCTGAGCCGGCCGACAGCCACTCCCCACGGTGTGCCTGAGTTTTCAGGGCAGCTGGCTCTGCGCTCACAGATTGGGGTTGGCCTCTCCCAGGTCCACGTCGTCTCAGCAGTGGCTCGGGCAGAATCGCCGCCTCCGGTCTGATTACGTGACACCCCAGTGACACCCTTCCTGGGAGGACGAGCGTCTCCCCCAAATTCTTATCTACCCAGAACCTGTGAACGTGAACTCATTTTAGAAATGAATATGATCAAGACAAGGTCTTACTAGATCAGGGTGGGCCTTGATCCAATGACTGGTGGACATATAGGAGGACAGACTTGAGGACAGAGACACTCAGAGGGAAGAAGGCCGAGTAATGCCAGAGTAGAGACTGTGAGGTATCCACAGGTCAAGGACCAAAGACTGTTGGCAACACCGGAAGCTGGCAGAGATAAGGAAGGATCTCCCCTGGAGCTGCTGGAGGGAGGGCGGCCCTGCCCACACCTTGATTCTGGACTTCCGGTTTCTAGAACCGTGAGAGAATAAGCATCTGTTGTTTAAGCTCCTGGGTTATGGTCATTTGTTTCGGCAGCTGCAGGACACTGACTCATCCTCGTACAGGGCTCCGAACAACCCCTGGGTATCTAGACGCTTGTCCTGGGCTCAGGCATTTGGGGGAGGTCAAAGGGCAGGATGTGGGTTAACAGGAAGGAGGAGGGCAGAGGCTGAAGGGGAGGGGGGTGGTCCACCAGAAAGGCAGGGGGTGCATTTGGCAGAGGGGACGGCCTCACTTAAGAGTTGGACCCAGCATGAAAGGTCCCTGACTTCAGGGCCATGGGACACCCCCCTAGGGGCGATGACCCTGGGGGAAGACCCGCTGTGGACCCCCAGCAAAGAGCCATACATCGTTGACCAGGGCTGAAGACAGCTGCGCCATTGGTCCACCAGAGGCTGGTCTTTATTCCCTGCAGCCCCCAAATGATCGTGGCTGGCAAAGCTCATCCTTTAAAGTCAAAAACAAAATGAAAAAACCGTTAGGTATTTGGTTCCATAAATTTCCATCCTAAGAAACAACTTTGAATGGTACCCAAGCCTGGTGTCGGGCGTCCACTGTGTGCTATGGTCCCCGCGCTTCACCCCACACGCCAGCCATAAGCAGGGACGTCAGACACTCGGAAAACAGTACAAAACAGCACACAAAGGCATTTGACGAGTTTGCTTCCTATGGACATTTCTTTTTTAAAAAAAATATAATAACTTAGTTGGCATGTTACAGCATCTCCGATCCATCCGTCAGGAAGTCCTTGGCTGGAACCTTGTGGGGCTGGGCGCAGCACGCGCCTCCCCGCTTGAGTGCCAGGCAGGCACCCGCCCCAGTGTGAGGAGGCACCGCTGCGGCAGCGGTCACCCAGCAGTCACTCCGTGCCCATCTCGCAGGGATTCAGCCCCCTCTCCTCAGCATCCCTGTACATCCTTTGGAAATCCTTGAAGCGTGGGGCGCAGCCGAGCCAGGCCTCCCCAAAGTGCATGTGGCCAGTGAAGAGAAACTCGCCCTGCCCGGGACGGACGCCACACTCCAGCAGCGTGGAGACGCGCCCCCGCCAGCCGCCGCCCTCGCCCTCGGGGGCCGGCTGGAAGACCCTGCTCTTCTGCCGGTAGAGGCGGCTCACGTTCAGGTGGATGGCCGACTCCTGCCGCTCTGGCTCATGGGTGACTTTCTGGATGGAGCCTCGGACGACTGCGGAGGAAGGGAGGGGGAGGTCAGCGGTCAGCGGGGTGCTCGCCAAACCAACAGCACAGCCCGCACCCCCCAACCCTGCAGCAAAACTGGGAGCTGACGCTGAACGCCGCCTTCCAGAAATTCTCGTTAAAAAGCAGAATCCACACACAAGAGCCTGCCTGGGGGCTGCCCTGTCACTCACACGGTCGAGGGCAAAGAGGCTCCTCTCTCCAGGGCCAGTCACAGAAGTAGGGGAAAACAGAAGATACAAACAACACTGCACCAACTTTTTCAGGTTGGAACAAGAAAGGTCACTGCAGCTAATACCAAAGGTATGCCGTGGTTCTATATCAAGATTGGACAGAGGGCTTCCCTGGTGGTCCAGTGGGTAAGGACACCGCCTTGCAGTGCAAGGGGCGCTGGTTCGATCCCTGGCCTGGGAAGATCCCACGTGCCGCGGAGCGGCTGGACCGATGTGTCCAATTACCGAGCCGGAGCTCTGGAGCGCATGCGCCCAGAGCCGGCGCTCTGCGACAACAGAGGCTGCCGCAATGGGAGGCCCACATGGGCCAGAGAACAGAGATGGATGAAAATAGACAAATGAAAGACCAATAGAAGTGGCCCGCCTGCTCCCCTCCCTCCCCACCCTACCCCCATCAAAATAAATAAATGAATAAATCTTTTTAAAAAAAAAAAAAAGATTGGACAGAAACGGTGAAGCTTGCAGGAGACAAAGGTGATAGGAAGGAGAAAGACAGAAGGACCGAGCAGGCACAGGCTCAGGGACCCCAACTGGCCCCAGATCCCCTCTGTGCGGGGCCAGAAAGAAGAAAGAGGTTGCACTTTTACCACCCAACTGCCCTGGGAGCCCAGGGGTTCAGGACCAGGTCCCGCTGGGCTGGCTCCATCGAACTCATCCTGAATGTGGCCACCCTTAACGCGAGAATGGTTGTGCCAATGTCACAAACAGGCGGCTGAGGCCCTGACCTCAGCCTTGGCCCCAGCAGGGCCTCCAACTCCCACCTGAGTGTCTGCAAGGGACCCAGGTGTGGGCAGGGTGTGAGGAGAGGCAAGAGCCAGGACTTGGACTTAGGCACAAAGCAGGAAAACGCTCAATATCACCTTAAATAGGAATTCCCACCTTAAAGAGGAATTCCCAACTCTCGCCCAGCCCTGCATGCAGGCCCCTTCCCTCGGGTTGGGAGGTCACTCTAAATGAATGAAAAGGAAGGTATTTTCCTGTGACTGCAACTGGTGATAGAAGTGGGGCAGGCCCAGTTTTCAGCAGAGTCTCCGTCCCCCAGGGGGTTTATTTCTCCCACGTGGCGGGAACCGCCAGCACGCTCACCAAAATCGCTGGTGCAGACGGCCAAGAGCACCTCTGTGTGGCTGCAAGGGCGGCACGGGGCTGCGGGAGAGAACAGGTCGGGAGTCGGGTCAGATGGGGCCTGTGGATGTGCGTGGAACACAGACCCTCCCGCCCACAGCATGGAGGTCACGCAACATCCGATAACTCCTCTGATGTCAGGAGAGACTCTCCAGGCCCCGCGCCTCAGGGCAGGTGGGACAGCGACCTCCACCTCGAGGGTGGGTGATGTCTCCAGGAGCCACAGGCTCACCTCAACCACCGCAATGGCGAGAAGATGAAGGGGAAGTGCTTGCTTGCTCCTAGTTCATTACAGCAGTCATATGGGGCAACCACAGCGCTCTAAATGGCTCTTTGGTGCCGAAACCAACCTGAGCTGATCTGAGGCCACCTTCTGGACGCTAGCCTGGCAAAAGCCTCACACAGCCTCAGTGGCCAGGCTCCGAAATGCTGGGGCCTTCCACACGTATCACCTGCCTCCACGGTGTCATCGGCCATCACAATTCCACAGGGAGGTCAAAGCACTGAGCTAGAAGGACCACGAGGCTGTGGCCGGGCTCAAGCCTTTGGTGGGAGTGAGGGGCGTGTCCACCTGCTTCAGCTGTGAGGTCCTTGTCTTACTGACGGGACCAGGGTACCGCCTCCAAACACTGCCAGACACTTTTCACAGCAAGTTTACAGAATCCCCTTGGAGACTCCCAGACATGGGGGAGCTGATTTCTCCAGACAAACCCGTCTTTCTCTGCGGACCTCTATCCTGGAACAGCCCTCATTCCACCTACTGCCTCAGAGGGGCAGGAGGCCTCCAGAAAATCAGTGGGGAGATAGAAACCTTGAGGCTTAGGAGACCCCTGGGGACTACTGCACCCCTAACTCAGGAGTGAATCTGGTGGCACTATTGGTAATGAACATGCCTATCAATGCAGGAGACTTAAGAGACGTGCGTTTGATCCTTGGGTCAGGAAGATTCCTTGGATGAGGGCATGGTAACCCACTCTACTTCTTGCCTGGAGAGTCCCATGGACAGAGGATCCTAGTGGGCTACTGTCCCTATATAGGATCGCAAAGAGTCAGACACAGCTGGAGCAACGTAGCAAGCACGCACCTTGGGCTCTGAGGCTGCACTTTTCCCCACCTACTTCAAGTTTCTAGGTTTGGGCCTAAATTCCATAACCACAGAAACATTAGGTGTGACTTCTCACCAGAAAGCTCCCCCTGGCCCTTTCTTGTTTTTAAGGCTCCACAGAGTCTCTAGGCTTGACACTCACTGTGGACCAAGCTACAGCTGTCTGAACGCCTGGCCACCTGCCCCTGAAGCCCCTGCATGGAGCTGAACGGTCCCCTCTCCAGGAGCCGCAGCGACTCAGGGGCCTGAGAGGAGACAGGGAAGTGTGGAGGGGAACAGGAGGGGCCTCTGGGACCTGGAATGTTAGGGGCGGGCAACAGAGACCCCGGAGTCTCTGGTGTCCTGGGATAGCCTGGGGATGGACACGGCACGTCCAGAGCACCGGCTCTCCAGTCCTGCCCCCGGCGTGGGTGGGTGCACGCGTCCCAGTCCAGTCCAGCGAGTGCATGACTCATGGGCATTTCTATTAAGCTATCAGGAAAAAGGAGAAGCTGCAGAGCAAGAACAGCCTGTTCTGAAGCATCTGAAAGGCCCGGGCATCTCCCATCCCAGTTCCAAATTCTGAGCCTTCTGCCCACCTGTGCCTTTTTACCATGACTGTGGACCCCCAGTCGCAAGGCCTCCCCTAAAAAAGAGGGTAGCCACTTGGGGGTCTCTCACCTCTCACCCGCTGCCTACACTAGGCCTGAGAGAGGTCACAACAGTGAGGAAAATTGGATGCACAGCCTTATGGGCATCGGGGGAGGGGCTCCCATCCCACTCAGTTCAGCTCAGTCGCTCAGTCGTATCCAACTCTTGTGACCCCACGGACTGCAGCACGCCAGGCTTCCCTGTCCTTCACCATCTCCTGGAGCCTGCTCAAACTCATGTTCATTGATTCAGTGATGCTATCCAATCATCTCATCCTCTGCCGTCCCCTTCTCTGTCTGCCTTCTATTTTTCCCAACTAGGGGGGGCATTTTATTCTGGCCTGGGTGCCGAGGGGCCCATGGCAGTGGGGAGACCTCATCCTGGCAGGGCCCCCAGTACCCTCGGGGTCAGAGGCCCCCACCTGAGGCCCCAGGGCCAGGTCTTGTGAGCTCCAAGTGCAGGTGGACAGGAGGCAAGTTATGCACAAGCTCTCTAGAAGCTAAGACAGGCCCAGGCCATGCACCCTGGTTAGACCACAGGCCTGGCTGTGTGTAAACACCAAGCCCTGGAGCATTACCCTCTATGGGTTATTGGCCCCAGGCCCTTGGCTGACTGCTGGGGAGAAAGGGGGCATGAGCTTGTCCCGGGGATCCTGCCCTGACTCATGCCTAGTCCCACACAGGATGCACGAGGACCCTGGTGGCCCCAGAGAAAGGTGGGCAGCAGCCTGCAGGCCCTTCTACCAGAAGCCTCAGTGGGCCAGGGCCACTGACAGCTGAGGTAACAAAGTTCCCCCCAAACCTGCCCCCAGAGACTCTCCTTTTGACTCTGAGCTTTATGAAGTGTAGGCACCTTCATGGAGAATCCAGGCTGCGGATGCCAAGAAGGGCAGTATGGAAACAATTATTAATCAGAGATTAGGCTCCTAAAGGCTGGGTAGAATGCACTGGTTTCTGACACATTGAATCTTGTTTCCTTATGGGGAGGATGAGGAGAGGGTCCAGGGGCTGGGTGGAATTCTGGCCTGTGATTCTTGGAAAGGGGAGGGCTGGGGGTGTGTGGACGTCAAGAAGATGACTCTGGAATGTGCACCAATGAACTGAATGAAGTAGGAAAAAAAAAGGGTCAAGGAGTCCAGCTGGAGGCCATGGGGATGCAGGTGAGAGTGGCAGGTACGGGTAGGGAGGACAACTCCCCTCTGTCAGGCTCCAGGCAGCCCGATGCCCAAGGAGATGTTTGTAGACTGTGGGATGCTGGTCCAGAAGGTGGCACTGCCCAGGCAAGAATGACCAAGGTGGAAATCTTGTGTGAGATACCCACTGGGATCTTCAGGGCAGCCTCGACAGGTGAGGTGAGCAGCATTTTAACAGGGAGGCCAGTACAGGTAGTAATGGGGCCGACAGCTTGCTCTGACTGTCAGGACAAACCAAGCCAGCTCCACGCTGCAGGCGGACATCGCCCCAGAGGACCCTGAGGGACCTGCTGGGGCTTGTCACCGCCTGTGAAGCCCCACCTGCCACATGCATAAGGCACAAGGAACTCCCCACCTCACCAGCTGTCTCCTCCATGCCTGCTCCCCTCCCTTCTGCTTCCTGGTCAGGAAGCTGGAGGAGTCACACCTTCCACCCCAAGCGTCTAGAGTTGGGTAAGGTGAAAAGCAATTTTACAAAGATTATGGGAGCTGGGGTCCGCAACCTTGGCTCAAATGGTAAAGAATCTGCCTACAAAAAAAAAAAAGAGAATCTGCCTGCAATGCAGGAGACTCAGGTTCGATCCCTAGGTTGGGAAGATGCCCTGGAGGAGGGAATGGCAACCCACTCTAGTAATCTTGCCTGGAGAATCCCATGGACAGAGGAATCTGGTGGGCCATAGCTCACGGAGTCGCAAGTCAGACATAAGTAAACAACTAACACACACACACACACGCACATATACACACACACTTCTGGAGCTGGAAAAGCACTTCATTTTAGGAAAAAAATTAAGTTCTCTTCTGTCGCCAGGAAATAATGAGGTTTCTTTTCATTTCTAAATGTTGTCGTTCATGCTCCACGGCCCATCAAGGCCACCCCTAAATGCTAAGGTGTCCAAGAGGGATCCCAACAGGTGTCTGCACTCCCCAGGACCCCCAGGGGAACCATTCACCCCTGACGTTCGTCAACAGAGTGGTTTCAAAGGGGACAGGGAGATGAAGCCCATCAGAAACTGTGGCACCCAGGTCACCTTACCCCACCTGGCTCCCACTAGCAGCGATGGGAGTACTTCTGAGCCCTCACGGCTGGTACATGGGTGAGTCCTCTTGCCCCCATTCCAGCGGTGGGCCTAAAATACCACTGCTTTTTACCTTCACCTGCACACAGGGAGCCTGCTCTGGGTGGACATGACACAGACCTCAAGTCCCAGAGCATGGATGTGGCAAAGCCTGTGACCCCTGCTTCTCAGCCCCTAAGCAGCAAAAGAACAGGCTGGATTCTGGGCCCTAGGAGACCCACAAAGACGGGGTCTGCCTCTGTCCCCTAGAACCAGACCAAGTCACACCCCCACCCTCCATTGCCGGCCACCCCAGTGCGTCTCCCAGCCCACGGGGCCTCAGGGATGCTGATGGTATCTGTTTCCCTAAGTGTGCTGGGCCCCTGGGGAGGATGGTCTGCCGGGCCACAGTGAGGCCTCAGCAGACGGTCCTGGCATGGCCTGGAGGTTCTTCCATTAGCGAGCTGCATCTGGCTGCTCGCCTGCCTTTCGTAACCTGACAGACTTTTCCAGAGCCAGAGGAAGGAGTGCTGGGTTACTCAGGTGCCTGGCGAGCCCCTCGTAGGAGGGGGAGTGTTGGGGGAGCAGATCCTCCTGCTCCGGTCACATGGCAGCCACATCCTGAGTCCCCCAGCCGCCGGCCTCTCCTTCCGTCTCTGCCTGCCTCTCTGTTCTGGCTTCTTGGCTGTCGGCAAGTCTCGGTTCATACGAGCAAGCTGATTATGCAACACGATGGACTCGGGGCCAACACACTCACCATAAACACTCCCGGAGGAGCCACCCAGAACTGTGGCCAGCATGGCGCACGCACACCTCTCCTCCTCTGGGGTCCCAGCCCACAGGGCCTTTGCTCTCACATCAGCACAAACTGTAGCTCCTGACTCATCCGCAGGAGAGAAGGTTCGTCCACCTCCCCAGCAGGTTGGCTCCCCGGCTGCTCAGCCCCAGGGTGTGCGCTCATCTCCACAGCCCGTGCACGGTGGCTCCAGCTTCACCAGGGTCGCCCAGAGGCGGCCCGGGCCAGACAGGAGGGCGCTGCCATCTGAGAGTCCGCCTGGCCCCAGGGGAGGTCACTGCTGCCAGATGGCCGGCACTAGCATTCCACATTACGTACCCATTCCTTTGGCATTAAAAGCTTAGGGGCCCATCCCTGGGGAGAAGGAATGCACCAGCCTCCCGGGATCCCTGCTGCCCTCACCTCCCTCAGGACAGAGAGGTGCTGTGCCCACAGCTACCAGATCATGGGAGCATCTGGAGCCCCCATCTCAAGTTCTGACAGTCACTGTCTGTGCTGCCCCAGGCCACCGCCCAGCCACTAGACACTCAACATCCCACCGTCCCCAGGGTCCCTGGAGACCCCAGATTTAAAGAGACACCCCAGGGCCAAGCAAGCATATGGCCAGGGGTAACAAAGGGCACCCCAGCAGCCCAATATCTAGTTATGTAACCAGCGTAGGGCCCTGGCCAGTGACCATACAACCCACCCCGTCACATGGGGCCCAGGTAAAGAAAAAGGAAAGACCTTGTGACCCCATGGGCCTCTCCCAAACCCACTCATGGCCTAGCCTGGAAACATGGACCTGGGATCTGGGGGAGCACAGATCCTGGCCCCAGAGAAGGGGAGAGAAACAGTCTCAGGTTCCTAGGGCTGAGTCACAGGCTTTGAGTCATTCCAGGCTACGACACATTCTGAATTTTCCACGAGACGCCAGTCTGTGCTGATCAGAGCACACAGGTGGCAACACAGAAAAGCCTTCATGCCACGGCCTCTAAGAATCTGGTAGGAGCTGCATGGCAAAGTGGAGCCAAGCTCCAGCCAAAGAGAACCTGTGAAGAGAAGCCGAGTGACCCCAACCCACCAACACTTTCATCAGTAAAAGGAATGTTAGCAAGTCCTTAATATCAGCCCCCTCAGACAACCACCGCCGTGATCAGAAATATTGAATCTGGTGGCTGGATGTTTCCAGATTTTGTTTTTACTGCTAGTTTATCTCTAGTGGCTCCCTGCTCCATACACACCAGAGCGAGCCCAGTGATCCCTTGCTGGTAATCAAGATAAAGGCTGTTGTGGTTAAAGTTTTAGTCAAGTCCTGGGGTTCTATAGAAACTTTCAGCATTCTTGACAGGGTCCTACCCAGTCAGGCCCTGGGGGGAGGGGTCCTATCTGGACAGTCAGGCCCTGGGGGGAGGGGACCTACCTGGGCAGTCAGGCCCTGGGGGGAGGGGACCTACCTGGGCAGTCAGGCCCTGGGGGGAGGAGTCCTACCTGGGCAGTCATACACTGAAGCTCTATAACAAAGCAGTTCGGTATGAGAAAGATTTAAGGTTTTGAAAACTCATCTGAGGCCGAGAACATAGAACAGTAAAATGTGGATTCACACTCAGGAGAAAAGTCAACATTTCAAATCCTAGGACGTCTCATTGTTCCCAATGGAAGATTTTATTCACTGAAATGTGGAGATTATACTATTCTTTGGGGCTGGCCCACCCCTCACACCCGGTGTTTCTGCCTCAGTACTACTGACATTTGGGGCCGGGTCATTCCCAGGGCCGCACTATGGGGTGTGAGCAGCACCCCTGTCTCACCTTCCTCACGCGATGCCAGAGCACCCCTAGACCATCATCCCAGCTGGTCCCTGCAGAACAGCTGCCTGGAACCTGCTCCCAAGATCATCTGAGCTCACATCTTCCCCTGGGGAAGTCAGTATGCCTGGGGAGGCATCTTGCTACCAACTCATTTTGGAATTAAAGCAGATGGGGCACCTGAGCCCCACCAGGCCCTGCCCTGCACACTAGAACCCCATGAAGTCATCTGTGCCTTGGAGTAAGAGTCCCTCCCACCTGGCTTGGTTGTCCCTGACAAAACAGTGAGGACCCTGAGTTTGCCCTGTATGAGAGTTCCTGGGGCCACATTCTCCTCTCTGCCTACAGAACTTTTCAGACATCAACACTGCTGTCCATGTAGGGTGCCACAAAGCTATCTATTGACCTCAAAGATAAAGGAAGGAAAATCTGAAGCCAGCACACCGGCCCTCGGCTTCTCGGAGACTCCCTCAGGGACCTTGTCCAAAGTTCCCCGGTCATCATAGCCACTCGGCCGCCCCACCTGGCACGGCACGGGTCCCCGCAGACACCCACACATAGATCGGCTCAGGAACCCGGGACTGGCCCATGATTCGGGACAACCCAGTCCTGGAACGTGAATCAGCCTCAACTCCCACCCAGAAAGAACTCAATGTTTCAGGGGCTGCAGCCGACACCAAAAACATCCGACCGACTAGTGTGTCAGAAGACGCTCTGAAGGAGTTGGGATGGTAATGGCGCCCGTTTCAAACCACAGTCACAGTTGGTCCGGGGAAAAGAGCGTACTAGGGGCCAGGACCATGTCATAGCTCTGTTCTGACCCATGGCCATCGTCCTGAGTCCGAACCGCTCACAGCACAAACGGGGTACCCGCTGCCAGGAAGGCCCCTTGGCCGCCCTCGGGCAGACCCGCTAGGTCTGAAGCAGCAACTCGGGCAGCGTGTTCAGAGGCTGGGAGGAGGTGGGGGCAGGAGACAACGGAGCAGGGACAGGTCTAGCCCTCGGGAGAGGACCCCTGAGGCCGCCACCCCACCCTGGGCACCACACTCACCTGACAGGGCATGCAGGTCTGGCCCCGCGCGCCTGCTGGTCAGCTCGTACTGGAAGCCCGTGGTCCTCCTGCTGATGTCCTGCTGTGGCGTTGCCTCTACGAACAGGCCCCCCTGCTCGAAGCTGAAGCAGGGCGCCTGGCCGGGCCCAAGGTCCCCGTCCCGCACCAGCAGTTTCAGTTCTCCAGTCTTTTCCAAATAAATATTGGCCCCCGAGGAGCCCCTGAGGGGCTTGATGCACAGAGTCAGGTGCCGGGAGGGCGAGAAGGTGTTGGGCCGCAGGTTCACGATGAGCGCCCCGGTGGGGTACATCCACTCGACGGTGCCCGCTGAGCAGCGAAGGTAGACCTGCTCCACCTCCTTCCTGTGGGCCTCGTGCGTCAGTCCGCTGTGGAAGGGGAGACACATCCGTCGGGACATGTGCCCGAGCACCCCTGACCCACAGGCAGACTGGCGCGGTCACCACTCTGCTGCTCGGGGTCCATCTCCAAGGAGGGGTGGCCACACGGTCCCACCCAAAGGCTCGGAGCATTCTGGTGAGCGTGGGCCTAGCTCCCAGGCCCTCTCACCATCCCTGCTGGCCTCTGAGCCCAAGTCTTGGGGGCTTCCCTAAACAGGGATGGTGACAGGTGCAGTGGCGGTGAGAACCACGAAAGGGATGGATCTCCCAAAAAATAAACAGGGAAACACCAGCAAGACTTGGGCACCCACCCAGGTTCCAGATAACCAAATGAGGGTCCGGAAACTTATTTCCTGGGTGATCCCCACTGAGTGTGGAGACTAACAAGCAGATTGAAGTTATAGCAGGCAGGTTGGAATGCACATATAATAAATACTGAACTCCAGGGACCAGTTTTTAAACCAACTGGGAATGTTAGCAATTCGGAGTGGGGGGGGGATTGGAGGTTGTTGGTGAGGTTTGCCTTTAGGGTCCGCTTTTAGGCACAGTGTTCCTATTTTCTGGAAGGTAATGATGTGACTGCCTTTTCACACATGTGTATACCTGAAGATACTGCACTGTCAATCACATGTTTTTTGTTTTTTTTAACAAACTCAGATATCACCAAAGCAAGGTATGAATGTAAAGAAAAAGTCCTCCAAGGGGGGACATGGGAGGAAACTCTGGAAAAGCAACGGAGCGGGATATAAAAGGTCTTCAGATGCCTGTCTTGCTTCTGGGGACTGCTGAGGAGCCCAGAAGGCTTCAGTCCTAATAAATGCCAAACAGGAACAAATGAAGTACGCTACCCTCTCTGGGTGGCAGGTCTTGAGTAAGTCACAACGCTATGTTTTCGAGAAATTGAAACCATCAAAAACGTTTAAGTTTCCCCTACTCAAAACTATAATGTGAATGTCAGCTTGTGGTAACCGGTTACGTCATGATCACCGAGCAACCCTGCAACTCCAACCGGGTGACTTCAACTCTGTGTTTTATTACACGAAATTTGGTTCTGATCACATCTCAGACAGGTTCACCCACATTCTTAGGATTTTTATGTGAAATAAACAATGCTAATATTCAGAGCCCTGGCCTGAGCGAGTTACCAGAAACCTCTTCTGCAGAGGAGAAAACACATAACATATGGTTTGCATTTACTGTTGGTGACTCATGCTCTGGGCCCCGAAAAGCCTCACTTTTCATACGACGGCCAGCTGCAGGCTGGGGCTGCACAGTCACCCTGTAGACCACATCAGAAGGAGGTGTCAGGAGGTGAACTCCCTCCTAACCCTACTCCCCACCCCCAAGGCCCTGGGTCATAAGCAGGCTGGCCTCAGACGCCTACCGGGGCCGCACACGCCAAACAGACTGACCAACTACAGCCACATAAAACTCACACATACAGCTCATCCGACACACAGGAGGGGATGGGCGTAATTATAGGGCTGGGTGACAAAATTAGACTAAATGGTGTGTGGTTGCCCCAGATGACTGTAATCAGCTCTGCTCTTAGGCAGCCGAACAACCTTCATCACAGCGTCCCTCCTCTCCTGTCTCCAGCCTCGAGGGGTGGCTGGACACTTGCCCCATACCCAGGCACCAATGCTCCACTCTCTCTCACACACACAAAACCCACCCCATCCAAGGCTCTGTTTCCCTCTCAGTGGGAAGAGGGGACCCTCGGAGTCGAGGGAGTGGAGAACCCACAGCAGAGGCTGTGGGTACCTCTCACAAAAGTCACCTTAACTTCAGTAGTGAAGAGGAAAATGAGGAGTGGGGCTTACCCTCCACTGTTGTCTTGGCAGGGGCAGAGGTGGCCCCCATGGGGACTAATGGCCAGCCCACACTGCCCAAGAGGAGGTGGACCCCAGGCTGGAGGTTTCCGCCCACCAGCCTGCACACATGACCACAGGCATCCATTCCTCACAAGTCACTTGCCTAAAAGAGGACTAGGAACAAAGTGACAGCGGACACACTAGAAATACAGCGCCCATCACTTCACCCTCTGACAGGTCCATCCAACCCCGGAGCCTGCACAGGCTCGGCTCTGCCTTTCCTCTCTCTCTCTTCTTTTTTAAAATTATTTTTATTTATTTATTTGGCTGCACCAGGTCTTAGCTGTGGCACATGGGATCTTCTGTGTTTGTTGCAGCATGCAGGATCTTTAGCTGTGGCATGGAACTCTTGGCATGTGGGACCTAGCTTCCTGACCAGGGATGGAATCCAGGCCCCCCACATTCTGAGCACAGAGTCTTAGCCCCTGGTTAGTTACCACCTCCTCTTCTCTCTTGTTCCACTAAAACATCAGGACCAACAAGACTCCCACTAGGCACTCAGCACAGGCGTGTCCACAGTCACCTTAGGGCAAGAGCTCTGTTCAGACAGACATCTGTTCAGTTCAGCCTGGGGCCAGCTGAAGCGGAAGGTTCATGGTCTACCAAGTACCTACTGGAAAATCTAGCCACCACAAAAAGCCTGAAAAAAAACTTCTGTTTATGCAGAAGTATTGGAGATGCACAAACACACCACATTGGTAATGGTCACTGATGACTGTATTTTATGATTTTCGCCTGACACGCAAGTGACATCCTAACTAAGCAAAAATGAAATAACTGCATTCTGATGTTGTGACGAAGCTAAAGGATGCAGGAAAGAAAAGCTATGGTTCTATTCAGCCTTAGGAAACGGAGACAACTGATTTGATCTTAGATAATTTAAACGGAATTAATGCATTCAAAAAAGAAAAAGAGTCAGCAAGTGTCACTCCCCAGGAAGACACACACCTGGGGAGCACCTTTATGGGACCGATGGCAAACCCCAAGTAGCGGCAGGAACTGACAGGGTCACCGTGGTGGCAGCAGAGCCCACACCACTCAAACCACAGCCTGGTTCAAATCCCGAGTCACCAGAAGGAAGTGATGGTCTCTTGGTGACTACCGTCAGGAAGAGCCTCAGATTGAGGGCAAAACCTAAAGGCTCTGCTGCCTGGAGGAACATTTCATTCCCTCACCTCGCAGGAGATACGGCCCAGGTGTTACTGGCCGTGCCCAGCCCATCGCAGTGGGAAAGTTCATGGTCCACCTTTATGACCGAGGCCTCATAAAGATAGGGCATGTCCTGCGCCTGCATAGGGAGAGGGATTTCAAAACCGTCGGCTTAATTGCTTGGATACACCCAGAAACACCTTCGGCCTGTCAAATGTGAGTGGCCAGTGTCATAAAAAAGCAACTCCGTTCCTATCAGGGGATCAGAAACCACCCGGGCACACCGGGGCTTGCACCACCCTGTGCTGTCTTTAGAACAGCTCATAAAAAGTCATAAACGCTACAGAATCGGCAGGCCAGCCAGTGCACCACGGTAAGAATCTGTCAGCTGCTTTGTGAGGAAAAGAAATTGATCCCTGAGAGGCAGTGAGGCTGTGATTCCAATGCAAAGGTGTGGGGGTGGGGGGCTGGGGAGCGTGCTCCCGGAATGTGACTTGGACCTCTCTCTGCTCCAGATTCTGCCCCTAGCTTCTACGGCCACTGCAGCCGCCTTGGACCGGCTTCTGCCTTTAGGTTGAGTGGAGGACACTGGAGGGTGTCCAAGTCCAGGGGCTCATTAGCAATGATGGAGAGAGAAGGGCTGCAGGGAAGCAGCTCTGCTTCTCCAGGTAGGCAAGAGGATGCACAGGAACAGAAAGAGGAAGGGATTCCTCCACCCACTGCAAACACCTGTGAGGTCCAGGAGCAGGTTGTTCCCCTGACCTGTCCTCACTCCCAGCTCCCTCTGCGCTCCAGGGAGGCACCCTCTTCCAAGCATACAGGCCCTCCAAGAATGTGAAAAGGAGTCAGCAAGTGTCACTCCCCAGGAAGACACACACTCAAACCAAAAAGGCGGCAGGAACTGACAGGGTCACCGTGGTGGCAGCAGAGCCCACACCACTCAAACCACAGCCTGGTTCAAATCCCGAGTCACCAGAAGGAAGTGATGGTCTCTTGGTGACTACCGTCAGGAAGAGCCTCAGATTGAGGGCAAAACCTAAAGGCTCTGCTGCCTGGAGGAACATTTCATTCCCTCACCTCGCAGGAGATACGGCCCAGGTGTTACTGGCCGTGCCCAGCCCATCGCAGTGGGAAAGTTCATGGTCCACCTTTATGACCGAGGCCTCATAAAGATAGGGCATGTCCTGCGCCTGCATAGGGAGAGGGATTTCAAAACCGTCGGCTTAATTGCTTGGATACACCCAGAAACACCTTCGGCCTGTCAAATGTGAGTGGCCAGTGTCATAAAAAAGCAACTCCGTTCCTATCAGGGGATCAGAAACCACCCGGGCACACCGGGGCTTGCACCACCCTGTGCTGTCTTTAGAACAGCTCATAAAAAGTCATAAACGCTACAGAATCGGCAGGCCAGCCAGTGCACCACGGTAAGAATCTGTCAGCTGCTTTGTGAGGAAAAGAAATTGATCCCTGAGAGGCAGTGAGGCTGTGATTCCAATGCAAAGGTGTGGGGGTGGGGGGCTGGGGAGCGTGCTCCCGGAATGTGACTTGGACCTCTCTCTGCTCCAGATTCTGCCCCTAGCTTCTACGGCCACTGCAGCCGCCTTGGACCGGCTTCTGCCTTTAGGTTGAGTGGAGGACACTGGAGGGTGTCCAAGTCCAGGGGCTCATTAGCAATGATGGAGAGAGAAGGGCTGCAGGGAAGCAGCTCTGCTTCTCCAGGTAGGCAAGAGGATGCACAGGAACAGAAAGAGGAAGGGATTCCTCCACCCACTGCAAACACCTGTGAGGTCCAGGAGCAGGTTGTTCCCCTGACCTGTCCTCACTCCCAGCTCCCTCTGCGCTCCAGGGAGGCACCCTCTTCCAAGCATACAGGCCCTCCAAGAATGTGAAAAGGATGTCAGCTCCTCCTCTGGTAACTCAAGTTCACAGAGGTGGGACTGGGTTTCTGTTTTGGATCTGCTGAAGCAGGACACCCCAAGGCTTCAGTTTGGGGATGCACTGATTCATCCAGCAGAGGCAGCAAAGCAGGGAGTTTAATTACCAGCAAGGAGGGGAAAGGGCAGCCCCACAAGAGTGTGTCAGAGTCAGAGGCTCCCAGCCAGCTCTGCGCTGGCGCCAGCATTCTCCAGGCCAACCCTCCCCCTGAGTTGCGCAGGGCCACAGTCTCAGCTCTACCAACCCTGCTGTGGGGCAAGGCGGGAGAGCTTCTGTAGCCAGGAGGGCAGGCAACACCAGCCCAACCTCAGGAGCCCAAGACCTTCATTCTAGGATGGGTGGGAAGCGGAGAGAAAGGAGCAGGGAAACTGCCAATTTCCACAGAGAACCTGAGGGTCTTTCCCGGTGGCTCAAGGGTAAAGAATCCGCCTGCAACTAGTGAGGCGCGGGTTCGATCCCTGGGTCGGGAAGATCCCCTGGAAGAGGAAAAGGCAACGTACTCCACCTAATCTTGCCGGGGAAAAAATCTCACGAAGGAGCACGCACGACGCACGACTGGGTCTGTACGTATCCAAGACGACCGGCAGCTGCCCTGCTGACGCAGAACCCAACACCCTGGCACAACCCTGCCCTTCTCGGAAAAACTGTCTTCACTCAAAAACAACCCCGTGACACCACAGTCTGCCAGCGGGAGTCTTCCCATCAGAAGGCAGGGTCTTAGGGGCCCTGCAAGGTGGGACACGGGGACAGCCAGACCCAAGGGGAGTCCTGGCCGACTGCGTTTTCGGAGAAGACGCTAGCATTTCCCTCCTGCAAACTCCTGAATCCGCAGTTTCCGAAAGCACAGGCTGTCTTCTCCGACAGCGAGATGCCTGGCTCGGCCGGCCGGCGCCCTGGCGGACGGCGGTTCTCCTGAGTAGCTGCGCTCTCACCCCCCGCTCCCCGCCCACGCTTGTGACTTGCCTGTCACACTGCAGTTTTTTTTTTTTTTAAAGTCCTCGGCTGCCTGCCTTGGCGGAGGGCGTGAAGGGGGGTCGCCGAGCCCAGCGCGCGCTGACAAGGGCGGCCTGACCTTCACGGGGCGGGGCGGGGGGCTCGGCCAGGCCCTTAACTCGACCGGCGCAAGGTGTCCGCCCGCCGGTCTCCGTCCGCACCGACGTGGTCAGTGCGCGGTCAGCGCATGGTCAGCGCCAGGGCCCCCTCTCCGACTACCGGAGCCACCGTTCCCTCCTACAAGCCCGTCTGTCCCTTCCCGCTCGGTCCCGCGCGCAGGCCCGGCTTCTCCTGGTCCCGGGCGCGCAACTCCGCGCCGTGGGCAGAGAGCTGGAAGGGCCAGAGGGCCGGCCCCCAGATCGCTTCCAGTGGAGGGTCGCGGTGTCCGGGCTGCGGCTCCCGGGAGAAACCAAGTGGCGACCAGCGCGATCTGGCGCGGGGCGAGCGGGCTGCCGGACCGGACTGACCCCGCCGCGCTGCAGGGGCGCCTTCCACTGGGCGTCCTCCGGCCAGGGGACCGGGACGCCGCGGGCTCTTTTGTTCTAGAACCGGGGGCGGGGGAGGGCGGGGACTGCACTCAGCTTGGAGAGCGGGCCCCCGAGCCCCCCGCGCTCGGCCGGGGTCGCGCCGCGCGGACTCACCTCCCCTTCCAGCTGCACAGGTCGCTCGAGTACTGCGCGCTCGCGCCACCCAGCAGCACCGCCAGCAGCAGCAGCAGCGGCGGCGGTCCAGGGCCCGGGGCGGGGGGCCTCGGCCACAGCTGCCCCGCGCGCCTCTCGGCCGCCCGCGCCGCGCCCCGCATGCTCTGGCTCCGGCTCGGCCGCCTACTCTGCGTCCGCGCCCACCGAGCGGACTCTCGGACCCAGCGCGGCCGGGCGGCCGGGCTCCAAGTCCAGGCGGTCAGGTCGCGCGCCCCCCGCGCCCCCAGGGCGGCCGCCCGCCCATCCCCGCCGGAGCCGGGGCCGCCCGAGCCGCTGGAGCCGTTGGACCTGCGTGGGGAGCTCCGCGATCACAGCCGCCGCCTGAGCCTCTGAAGTCTGCGAGTCCGCGGTCCCGGTCCCGGCTCAGCTGGGGGGCGGTGCCCGCCCGAGGCTCCGCCCCCGCCCCAGGTCCGCCCCCGCGCGCCGGAACTCCGCCCCTTGCGCCCAGCTCCCCGCGCCCGGCTCTGGGTGCTCCCGGCTGGACGCGGCAGATCCCCGAGGGTGCGGTGTGGCAGTGGCGCTGAGCTCCGGGGGCGTGTGGCTCGAGGGGTGGGACAGGCTGGGACGCCGCGGAGGAGAGAGGGCTGCGCGAGGGACGGGGAAAAGGGTTTGCGAGAGAACAGCCAGGGTGAAAAGTGGAGTTTCGAGCCGGAGGGGAAGGGCAGCAGCGCGTCCCTGGCCAGTAAAGTGCGGGGGCAGGGTAGAACCTTGGGAGACCCCAAGTCTGTGCAGACCCTAGCCGAGTGCCTGGCCAGCAGATCCGTCCGCCAGTGGCGGTGTTGTGGCCCCATCGTGCAGACTGAGTCCGAAATAGCCTCTGGGCTGTAGCAGGGGCGCCTGGCCGAGTCACTGCTGTGTGACCAGCCTGAGGCCGTCAGGGATGTTCCTGGCACCCACCCTCCACGGGATTTGAGTGTGCTTTGCGGAAGTTCGGTCTGGGTCCCACTCTGGGGCCCGCGGGGAGGGGAGGCCCAGATCTGGCAGGTGATGTGGCTGACTCACTACTGAGTGTGAGGTGAACCCCGAAACCCCCATCCCACAGGAAGACTGGATTTTTTGCTGGCGGAGGTCACCGCGCCTGTGCATCACTGCCAGCCCCCTCCCCCGGTCTCCCCAACCCTGGTGAGTCTAGTGCCGGATTCATCAGCTTCACGCTGGTTTTTCGTGGTGGAAACCTCTTGTGCATTGCAGAGTTGTAGAGTAGTAGTCCCCCCACCGCCAGGCTTGGCAGCCTAAACTGTCTTCAGATCCTGCCAAATGCTCCCCGGGTGCAAAGGTTCCCTCTGAGGTCCACGTTCTAGCAGCACCCAGCCTCCTGAGCACAGCATGAGGAGAGCCATTGCCTTCAGCAGGCGTCAAGGGGGCCAGCAAGGGCCCTGCATCTAGACAGGAGGGCATAGGCAGCCCAGCGCACACTGGTCTCTGCGAGAAGGATAAGCATCTGCCAGGTGGAGGGAGGGAGCCGTGGCACTCCAGGCAGCCACCCCTGGGATCGCAAAAGCAAGTTTTTCTGCTTCCTCAGACTCTGGCGTTGGTCTGAGTTCCAGAGCCTGAGACAGCATCCAATGGTAGAGAAATCTGACCTGGTTTTAGCATTTCTTTTCCAGCCAAGATACATTTCGGGAGGAATTTCAAATGCCCTGCAGGGAAGAGGGGAGTGACTTCTATTATTTTCGTGTGGCACCCTTTCATTTGGTTAGAGTTGGAAAGTCTGATTAGATTGTAGAGATGGAATTATCACCCTCGGGAAAAGTCAAAGGCTGCAGCAGCGCCCAACACAGATAGACTGAGAAGACAGTCAGCTTCAGGAGTGCTGGGTCAAGGATCAGGGCATGGTTCACCCCTGAAGGGGTGGTACTGTGGAAGCATCTGGTTAAGGCACTCCTGGAACTGAGCAGAGCCACTCACCCCACCAAAGCCCAGAGCAAGGACCTTGCCGGGTCCTAAACAGGGATGTCATCCCCAAACCCCAAGTCAGCTGTGAGGCTGGAGGACGACACCATGCATTCCAGGCTCGGGGGCCTGCTGTGCCCATCACTGCACCCCTTTGGAGTGTGTCCCCTGGCTCCCCTTGCTGCAAGTACCAGGTCTCAGAACGGCTTTGAGCAGTAAGTGAACCAAGTGAAACCACCACCCAGGCGGCTGGGGAGAGGGGTCTGCGAGTCTGGAAGCTGCAACACTTCTGTGCCTGCCAAGCGTGTCTGCAAAGCAGCACCTCTCCCCCAGGGCACTAGGGGTGGGAAGAGGCTCTTCTAGCAGCTTGGCCTGGCTCAGCCACCCCTGAAGGGCCGAGTGGCTCATCAGGGTCCAGGTCTTTACACAGAGGAAGAGGCGGGGTGGCTTGAGGGCCCCTTCATGCTACAGACTGAGTGCTCTGAGCCTGAGTGACCTGCTCAGGGTGGGACCAAAGGGGAGCGCTGTCTGTGGGGGCAACGTGGAGCTGATTCCTGTCCCAGACTCAGGACTGTGACCTGGAAGGCTGCCAGAATCCCTCTGCCCGGGTCCACTTCCCGAAAACAAGCTCAGCACAATGGTGCATGCGGGACCAGTGGAGCGGGGACACAAGAGCGAACCCTGCACCCTTCGGTTAATAATATATCCGTACTGGCTCATTGATTATAGCACCTGTGCACGCTAACGCGCGATGCCAGTGAGAGAGGCATCTGGGGCAGGAAAGGGAGTTTATGGGAATTCCATGTATACTCAGCTTTATGTACACCTAAAAAAATCAAGACTATTAAACCAAAAATTCAGGCACTGTTCTTAGAAGTAGCTAATTGGATCTTGGGTCCGTCAGACCTAAATCTTCATGATGGGCCCCCGCTTCTGGGACACAGGTGCCTCTGGAGGGTCCCTGAAGCAGGAATTTCCAGATTTCCCTCCTCCTGAGAAGCCCCAGCCTCAGGGTGGGGCCATAGCAGCAGAACTGGTTCCTCATGTCTGCACTCAGCTCCTGGCTTCCTCGGCACCTCTGAGTCCTGCAAGGTGGGGCTGATAACCCCTCCTGGTGCTCATGATGTCAGGTATTTTTGGGGGGGTGCGTGTGATATTGGGGGCTGTGGCAACAGGATGAGGTGGGTCATGGTTGGTTGAGGCTGCCCAGTGACCACCTGCTCCGCTTCACAGCGCCCCCAGCAGGGGACAGAGAACCTGCAGGATCCTAGGCAGAGCACCTTGGGGTGTGTTAGTCCACAGATGGCTAGGGCTGGGGTGTGGGACTTCCCAGTGAGACTTTCTCCCAGTTAAACCCAGGAAGGGGCCGAAGTGATGCCGCCACCCCCACCCACAGTGAGAAAGAGGATGGGCAGCGTGGTGTCTGAGAAAAGCTAAGTTCCTCTCTACATTCACAGTCCTCCCAGCAGCATCTTGCCCACTGGAAGGCAGAGTGGAGGACCAGGCCCCCTGGGGTCAGATGGCAAAGCTGTCCAACTGCACACCTGGGTGACAGCCCCGCTGCCCTGCCTGACTAGCTTCCATGACCCCACGAGGCTGAAGGAGCAGGGCTCCGCGATGACAGAGCCACATAGCACAGCTCGGCGTGCACTTGAGGTGCGTGCTCTGGGCCTCGCCTCTGCTTGGTATGGAGGGGCGGTGAGGCAGGGTGCTTATCCACAGAGCCACCAGCCCCGTCTTTGGATCCACGCAGAGCACGTAGTGAGGGAGTCCAAACTCAGGTCAGTATCAACCTTTAGTCCTGATTTATCCACTTAAGAAATGTTTTCCAGGTGCCTGTCGGGCACATCTCTGTGGTGTGTGACCTGGGCCAGCGCAAGAGGCCGCAGTGGTGGTCTCCAGTGAGACCACAACCTTGGTTACACCTGGACAACTGCAACCCCCACGTGTGCACCTGACCTGCAGGTGCCCACGCTGCAGCCTCTCCAGTCGTTCCTGTTAAGCGTAGCAGGGGCCCACTAGCTGAGGAAGGAACCTGGCTGGGGTGGGATCTGTGGAGTGGGACCAGGCACGCTTTACCAGCCTCTGAATGTCAGGGTGCAGCAAACCCTGTGGGTGGTTGATGGATCTGGGCTCTGAGTGGTCCCTTCCCTGGGTAACACAAGCGGTGAAATCAGGGTCTGTCTCTGAGTCTCATTACTGCCAAGCAGGTAGAATCCTGATTCTCGGGGAGATGAAGGGTGTGTGACAGCGGCACACAAAGCCTTTATCAGGTGGGCATGATGAACCTTGGCTCCACATAGTTGCTAATCTCCGGGGTCAAGGTGCCACCTGGCTTTCAGCAGGGCACCTTGGGGTGTGTTAGTCCACAGATGGCTAGGGCTGGGGTGTGGGACTTCCCAGTGAGACTTTCTCCCAGTTAAACCCAGGAAGGGGCCGAAGTGATGCCACCACCCTCACCCACAGTGAGAAAGAGGATGGGTAGCGTGGTGTCTGAGAAAAGCTAAGTGCCTCTCTACATTCACAGTCCTCCCAGCAGCATCTTGCCCACTGGAAGGCAGAGTGGAGGACCAGGCCCCCTGGGGTCAGATGGCAAAGCTGTCCAACTGCACACCTGGGTGACAGCCCCGCTGCCCTGCCTGAGTAGCTTCCATGACCCCACGAGGCTGAAGGAGCAGGGCTCCGCGATGACAGAGCCACACAGCACAGCTCGGCGTGCACTTGAGGTGCGTGCTCTGGGCCTCGCCTCTGCTTGGTATGGAGGGGCGGTGAGGCAGGGTGCTTATCCACAGAGCCACCAGCCCCGTCTTTGGATCCACGCAGAGCACGTAGGGAGGGAGTCCATGGTCCAAACTCAGGTCAGTATCAACCTTTAGTCCTGATTTATCCACTTAAGAAATGTTTTCCAGGTGCCTGTCGGGCACATCTCTGTGGTGTGTGACCTGGGCCAGCGCAAGAGGCCGCAGTGGTGGTCTCCAGTGAGACCACAACCTTGGTTACACCTGGACAACTGCAACCCCCACGTGTGCACCTGACCTGCAGGTGCCCACGCTGCAGCCTCTCCAGTCGTTCCTGTTAAGCGTAGCAGGGGCCCACTAGCTGAGGAAGGAACCTGGCTGGGGTGGGATCTGTGGAGTGGGACCAGGCACGCTTTACCAGCCTCTGAATGTCAGGGTGCGGCAAACCCTGTGGGTGGTTGATGGATCTGGGCTCCAAGTGATCCCTTCCCTGGGTAACACAAGCGGTGAAATCAGGGTCTGTCTCTGAGTCTCATTACTGCCAAGCAGGTAGAATCCTGATTCTCGGGGAGATGTAGGGTGTGTGACATCATCACACAAAGCCTTTATCAGGTGGGCATGATGAACCTTGGCTCCACATAGTTGCTAATCTCCGGGGTCAAGGTGCCACCTGGCTTTCAGCAGGGCTCGGGACCTCATAGGGGTACCCTCTCGCCTGTCCCTTCCCCACCCCTCTCTCTGCATTGTGAGTTCTTTGAGCCAGTAACACTCAGCTCCTGTAAACGCTTTCAGTTTCTACCCAATCTTGAGGTTTTCAAATGTGTATTTATGGTCACTCTCTCATTCAAAATGTCCAGTCACCTGAATTTGCCCATTGCAGAATCAACTTCCTCCCGTCAAAACTGGACACTTCTGGAAAAGCGTTAGAAGTTTTCGTAAAGGTGTCCAGGGAATTTGCTCTTTGACATTTGAAAAACATAACACTTCAGAGTATTTGCCAATCACACATATTGTTGCTGTTGTTCAGTCGCCGAGTTGTGTCCCACTCTTTGAGATCCCAGGGACTGCAGTAGCCCAGCTTCACCATCTCCCGGAGGTTGCTCAAACTCACGTCCTTTGAGTCAGTCATGCCATCCAACTGTCTCATCCTCTGTTGCCCCCTTCTCTTGCCCTCCATCTTTCCCAGCGTCAGGGTCTTTTCCAGTGAATCGGCTCTTCGCATCAGGTGGCCAAATTATTAGAGCTTCAGCTTCAGCATCAGTCCTTCCAGTGAATATTCAGGGTTGATTTCCTTTAGGACTGACTGATTTGATTCACATGAAAACACCCAGACCCCCACCTGCCCAGGAAGGTTTACACATGGACCCAACACCTTCTCTGCTCAGTCCCGGATCTCCATCATTTCTGCCACGCTGCTTTCCCCCTCCAGGTTATTTTTGCTGACCTTCTCATAGGGACATAATTATTGTAATTGTAGTGAAATGACGGATCACGAGCAAACGCTTGTAATTTAACACTTAGCAACTGTGGCCAGTAACGTGTAATTATAATGTGAAACAGCCCAGAGAGTGCGGGTTGGCCCCAACTCAAGCACCTTCATACAATCACCTCTTTTAACCTAATTGGCCGGCATGTGTGCTATCTGTGTGGCTGAGGAAAGTGGGAGGGAGAAAGTGAGGGGGTCCTGTCGGTTGGCCAGGTGTGCACGTGGGGTCAGTAGTGAGGGAAGTATGATTATCCCTGTGCCCTCATCGCCACTGTTCACAGGGGCCACCTTGGTTCGCCCTGGCCTTGGCAGCATCCCACTCTGCCCGGCCATCAGGTAGGGAGCTCTGGTGACCCCACGGTCGTCACATCAGCAGGAGTGTCTCTGCTCTTGGAGCCCCTTGAGGCAGCACCCTACAGGGGAGAAGGACCTTTACCCCCCTCTCCCCAGGGCACCACATATTCAGTGAGCACGTGCTGCCGGAGGTTTAACAATCCTTTTCCTCACCCAGCTCACGTCACTTCTCCTGGGAAGCCTGCTGGGCTCTCTCTCAGCAACTCTGTCTCGGGCAGCTACAGGCCAGGCCTGGTAGTGCCCACAGCATGAGCACATTTCTACAACTCTGCAGGTGCCCCCGGCCAGTCATCAAGGCTCCTAAGCTGGGCTGTGATCCCCGCTGGGCCTGGAGACTCCAGCATGGTACCATTGAGAGAACAGGGTCCTGGTTGCTGGGAGTGGCAGCCAGGGGCTAGGCCCAGAGATCCCGCCTCTGTGCACGGATGCCAGCCTGATGTCCACATCCTCACCCTGCACCAGACTCACCACTCAACGGGGGCTCCCACATTCCCGGTAGAAGCTCCCGTGTCTTCCCAGTAGGTGCTCCACGTGGGCTACTCCCCACTCAGCTGTCCGGTTGAACCACTTCTTAAGAAGGACTCGGAACACGCTGCCTCCTTGAGGAGGGGAGTTTGTGACACAGCCTCTACCAACTTATGTCCCGATTGTGCCTCTTCTAAAGCTTGAAGCTGCATGAGTTAGGAACCATGTGCCCAGCACGACTCTTCCTCCAGTTCACCCACTGTCAGCTCAGGTGCATCTCTATGTGTCTTGAGTGTGCACTTTCGTTCATTTTTCGCTGGGCCATGTATAAGTGGCAGAGGTCAGGACCTCCGCCTTTAAATTCTTGAAGAAGGGTCACCTTCCCCTGGATGGTGCCAACCCCACCGTGGTTCCAATAGCAAATGAGGAGCTCACAGAGAGGTGAGATCCCTCTGAAGAGAGGTCCGAGTTCCCCTCTTCTCAGTGGTCCACAAAACATCCAGTGTGAGGAACACAGTTTTTCTCTGACTGTCCCGGAGCCCACAGTCCTGCATGAGGACCCACCAGCCTGGGGCAGGCAGCCCTGAGGGCAGGCAGCCACCCCATTTACATGTGAATTCCCAGTCACAGCTGCTGACAGCTAGACCCAGGGAGAAGGGGACCTTGTCCGGTGCCCAGTGCCCCTGTACTTGCTCATGGTGGGCTGTCTATGTCTGAAGGTCCAAGAATCTGGACAGGTGGCAGAGAGACAGCAACAAGGGCCACGCCAGCCTTCAAGCAGACAGAGTGTGAAATCCCCTTCCTGCCCAAGAAAGGAAGAGGCAGGTCCTGCAGAGGCTCTGTGTGCACCCAGGAACCCACCTCGTGACCTCCCTCTCCCAGGCCCCACAGGTGCTGGCACACATTGGCCCTGGGGAAGAGGCACACTCAGGGCACCCCTCGTGGCCCCAGCCACCCAGCGATAGGCCTTCCCTGAGTCAGTTCTGGGTCACCCGCGCCTCTGTGACTCAGTCCAGGCAAGCAGGCGGGGGTGGCTGTAAAACACGCTTGTCTGGAGCCTGAGGGTGGGAATTGGGGCCTTGTCCCTCAGCCTCTCTCTCACTCGCTCACCGGAGGGGATGAGGGCAGGCCTGGGGGGCCTGCAGTCGGGTAGGGGTGAAGAGGGAAGCCCCAGTTAATGGAGAAGGCCATGGGCCTCACTTCAGCACTGGCCACCATCTGCTTGCCCCAAGGGTTTCATCTGGATGGACAGTCCCTCCAGAACCAGGAGGAGTAGGGAAGCTAGTCTTGGAGGACCGGCCAGGGGTCACTTGCTGAGTCAGTGGTCCATGCCGTGCAGATGTGCTGGGAAATCCCATGTCCCCAGTGAGTCTCACCTTTCCTGGGCTCCAGAACCCCACCCAAGACGGGTGTGGAGTGTGGATCCTGTGGTCCTGGGGAGGGTCCAGGGGCTATCACATGGACTGCGCCGACCAGGAGACAGGCAGACAGGAGATTAGGAGTCAGTGTCAAGAGGACACAGGCAGAGGTCAGGGAGGGACAGGTGCTGGGACCTGGGGCAGAGTGAATGTGGGGGCGGGGCCGGTGGCGTGAGGAGGGTCAGGTAACAGGTGTGGCCCCCTTTCCCCAAACTGGACATAGATGAGCTCACCAGGCAGTCAGCTGGTTTCATTACCAACTTGTTCTTCTGGCCTCTGAAGTCATAGTGTGATGTGCGCACTCCTTAAAGAAGGCGGAGGAAACATGTATTCAAGAAAATACTGGGCAGGAGCTGGGAGGAGGGCCCAGGTGATAGTTTGCCTCAAGTTGGTGAGAAGATGTGGGTGGGGCACTCAGCAGCCTCCTTGGGACAAGATGCTCTTCCTTGTCCTGAAGCAGCATACCCGCCCCCAGTGGTGTTGGCCTCTCCCCCCACATTTGAGGGGTCAACCCTGCACTGCCTGGGGAGACAGTGATGGCCTCCCCTGAGGCCGATGAAGGTGGGGACAAGGTGTGACCCACAAGGAGGAGGAGGGCTACACTCCCAAAGAGGAGCTTGAGTCTTCTGATTTATGGGAGCAGAAGCCCTGGGCACACTGGGGGATAGAGGCGGGTATGGGGTGTGGTGGAGGGAAGATCAAGGTGTTGATATGGACCCTGAGCAGAGACTGCAGCTGCGGTCATGGTGCAGAGGGAGGAAGGGCTCTGGTTGGCTGTTTGGCTGAAACAAGAACCAAGAGACGACCCCCTTGCGAGTGAACTGGAAATGCAGTTTCTGCCTCCCTTTCCTGCAGAAGGAGGGACTCAGAGGCTGAGGGAGATGAAACATCACATGAGACCTTGCTCACCCCTCTGGGAAGATCCAGAGACACAGCTCTCCTCACAAATGGTGAGGAATAAACCTGAGAGGGGAGCCCAGCACCCCCGAAGGGCTGCAATCACTTCTGTGTGGATCAAACCTTAGAGTGGGAGCCACGGCCACTCAGTCGGAAAACCTAAAGGGTGGTGGGCGTGATCGGCTCCTCGGTGGTTTTCCCACATTGGACTGCGCCGACCAGGAGACAGGCAGACAGGAGATTAGGAGTCAGTGTCAAGAGGACACAGGCAGAGGTCAGGGAGGGACAGGTGCTGGGACCTGGGGCAGAGTGAATGTGGGGGCGGGGCCGGTGGCGTGAGGAGGGTCAGGTAACAGGTGTGGCCCCCTTTCCCCAAACTGGACATAGATGAGCTCACCAGGCAGTCAGCTGGTTTCATTACCAACTTGTTCTTCTGGCCTCTGAAGTCATAGTGTGATGTGCGCACTCCTTAAAGAAGGCGGAGGAAACATGTATTCAAGAAAATACTGGGCAGGAGCTGGGAGGAGGGCCCAGGTGATAGTTTGCCTCAAGTTGGTGAGAAGATGTGGGTGGGGCACTCAGCAGCCTCCTTGGGACAAGATGCTCTTCCTTGTCCTGAAGCAGCATACCCGCCCCCAGTGGTGTTGGCCTCTCCCCCCACATTTGAGGGGTCAACCCTGCACTGCCTGGGGAGACAGTGATGGCCTCCCCTGAGGCCGATGAAGGTGGGGACAAGGTGTGACCCACAAGGAGGAGGAGGGCTACACTCCCAAAGAGGAGCTTGAGTCTTCTGATTTATGGGAGCAGAAGCCCTGGGCACACTGGGGGATAGAGGCGGGTATGGGGTGTGGTGGAGGGAAGATCAAGGTGTTGATATGGACCCTGAGCAGAGACTGCAGCTGCGGTCATGGTGCAGAGGGAGGAAGGGCTCTGGTTGGCTGTTTGGCTGAAACAAGAACCAAGAGACGACCCCCTTGCGAGTGAACTGGAAATGCAGTTTCTGCCTCCCTTTCCTGCAGAAGGAGGGACTCAGAGGCTGAGGGAGATGAAACATCACATGAGACCTTGCTCACCCCTCTGGGAAGATCCAGAGACACAGCTCTCCTCACAAATGGTGAGGAATAAACCTGAGAGGGGAGCCCAGCACCCCCGAAGGGCTGCAATCACTTCTGTGTGGATCAAACCTTAGAGTGGGAGCCACGGCCACTCAGTCGGAAAACCTAAAGGGTGGTGGGCGTGATCGGCTCCTCGGGTGGTTTTCCCCAGGGCAGGATGGATGTGGTCGCCATGATGGACAGCAGGGAAGGAGGCCACCTGGCACAGACTGTGGCCTTGGTCTTCCTAGAAGCGAGACGGATAGGAAGCTTACTGAATTCTTACTCCGTTTGTGTAGAGATGTTCCAGGTTAAGCAAACAGAAGTCTAACCCAATTCATAAAAACAGGGTCATGACTTTCCATCATTTCCAGGACTAGAGCCTGTTTACAGACCCAGAGGCCCCCAAATGAAGGAGAGGCCAGGTCTCCTCAAGGAAGAACCATGGTCCAGTGCCAGCAATTCACACTATTGCTCTTTTTTCCCCTGCCTTCTCCAGGGGACTTGTGATCTTTCACGGGGTTAACTGTGCCTTTGGAAAAAGAAACTTTCCGGGGACGACTGCATGCTGCTGACTCTGGACTGACCCTGATTCCAAGATCTGAACCATCTCTGGTGCTGCAGTCAGAGTGGAGCTGGTGGAGGTCAGGTGGAATCTTAGCTCAGGTCCACCTCACAGTGAGTCCTGGAACCCATTCTGTGCTTATTCTCCCAGTTCCAGGCTTGACTGGAATAGGTACTGTCAGCAACTAGCAGAATCCCACATTGCTTCCCTGATCTGCGGACTGGGAACTCTTCTGATAGGAAAGGCCAGGTAAAGCCACTAGAATAGCTTCCACCAAAGTAAACCAAAGCAACGCTGGGTCCCTGGCGGGGATTAGTGCCGCCATCAAGGGCTTAAAAAGACCGATGATTCCCACCACATCCTCATTCAACTCTCTTTCAGCCCCATCAAGGCAGGAGGAAGGGCTCTGGTTGGCTGTTTGGCTGAAACAAGAACCAAGAGACGACCCCTTGCAGTGAACTGGAAATGCAGTTTCTGCCTCCCTTTCATGCAGAAGGAGGGACTCAGAGGCTGAGGGAGATGAAACATCACATGAGACCTTGCTCACCCCTCTGGGAAGATCCAGAGACACAGCTCTCCTCACAAATGGTGAGGAATAAACCTGAGAGGAGCCCAGCACCCCCGAAGGGCTGCAATCACTTCTGTGTGGATCAAACCTTAGAGTGGGAGCCACGGCCACTCAGTCGGAAAACCTAAAGGGTGGTGGGCGTGATCGGCTCCTCGGGTGGTTTTCCCCAGGGCAGGATGGATGTGGTCGCCATGATGGACAGCAGGGAAGGAGGCCACCTGGCACAGACTGTGGCCTTGGTCTTCCTAGAAGCGAGACGGATAGGAAGCTTACTGAATTCTTACTCCGTTTGTGTAGAGATGTTCCAGGTTAAGCAAACAGAAGTCTAACCCAATTCATAAAAACAGGGTCATGACTTTCCATCATTTCCAGGACTAGAGCCTGTTTACAGACCCAGAGGCCCCCAAATGAAGGAGAGGCCAGGTCTCCTCAAGGAAGAACCATGGTCCAGTGCCAGCAATTCACACTATTGCTCTTTTTTCCCCTGCCTTCTCCAGGGGACTTGTGATCTTTCACGGGGTTAACTGTGCCTTTGGAAAAAGAAACTTTCCGGGGACGACTGCATGCTGCTGACTCTGGACTGACCCTGATTCCAAGATCTGAACCATCTCTGGTGCTGCAGTCAGAGTGGAGCTGGTGGAGGTCAGGTGGAATCTTAGCTCAGGTCCACCTCACAGTGAGTCCTGGAACCCATTCTGTGCTTATTCTCCCAGTTCCAGGCTTGACTGGAATAGGTACTGTCAGCAACTAGCAGAATCCCACATTGCTTCCCTGATCTGCGGACTGGGAACTCTTCTGATAGGAAAGGCCAGGTAAAGCCACTAGAATAGCTTCCACCAAAGTAAACCAAAGCAACGCTGGGTCCCTGGCGGGGATTAGTGCCGCCATCAAGGGCTTAAAAAGACCGATGATTCCCACCACATCCCCATTCAACTCTCTTTAAAAAGCAGAGACATCACTTTGCCGACAAAGGTCCACATAGTCAAAGCTATGGTTTTTCCAGTTGCCATGTATGGATGTGAGAGCTGGACCAAAAAGAAGGCTGAGCGCTGAAGAATTGATGCTTTCACATTGTGGTGTTGGAAGAAGACTCTTGAGAGTCCCTTGGACTGCAAGGAGATCAAACCAGTCCATCCTAAAGGAAATCAACACCAAATATTCATTGGAAGGATTGATGTTGAAGTTCCAATACTTTGACCACCTGGTGTGAAGAGCTGACGCATTGGAAAAGCCCCCGATGCTGGGAAAGACTGAGGGCAAGAAGAGAAGGAGCCAACAGAGGGTTAGATGGTTGGATGGCATCATTGACTCAATGGGCATGAGTTAGTGAAGAAACTCCAGGAGATGGTGAAGGACAGGGAAGCCTGGTGTGCTGCGGTCTGTGGGGTCCCAAAGAGTTAGACACGGCTTAGTGACTAAACAACAATTTGGCAGAAGACAGTGGGTCTTGGTAAAGCGGTGACTTCAGTATCAGCTGCTGTAACAGCTACGGCTCCCCTGATTGAGCAAATTAACACATCCCTTGGTATCTGGTCTGCAGCCAGTGATCTGGAAAGTACCTTTCATCTATCCCAGTCCTTAAGGCCCACCAGAATCAGTGTGCCTTCAGTTGGCAAGGCCAGCCACACACCTTCACTGCCCTCGTTCAGGGGTATCCCCCGCCAGACCTGCATCATAGCTCAGTTCACGACTGACACGCACGCATCTGAAAATGCACCTGATGATTTCACTATATGGATCCCACGGGGCGATGAGATCCCAGGTGGTAGGTGGCTAAGTTCCAGGATGGTTGAGGGCCCCATTTTCCTCTGTGAATCAGGAGCACAGACCCTCCTCTTCCTCCAGCATCCCCTCTTCCCAGAGCCTTGGGGGCAATCAATGGAAACTGTTAGTTTCACCCTAGATCTGGGCGGGGAGGGGAGGTCTGTCTGACCCTGGGTATCCTAGGACCCTCACTTGTTCCTGGTGGGGTGGCACCTACCCACTACCTGTCACCTCTGCCAAGCAGCCTCCAGTGTGGTGGAGAAAACGAGGTAAAAGATTATGATTGAATCTAGAGAGCGCAACAAAATGTTTAAAGTCATCCTTCTCAATTTTTAAAGTAAATACACTTATTGAAAAATAAGATCAATTCTTCTGGAAGTGCTGAGAGAGAAAAGAAGGGATTTCCTCCTTGGTCTTCCCAGCTGTGCCACAGTTGGTGTGTTTCCCAGTGTCCTCTGTGTGCTGCAGGTGTGTGTATGCGTGTGTGCACACATGTGTGCATGTGGAGGGGGCTTTGGCAGACTAAGTAAGGAGCATCCACAGCGGCTCCGTTGCACTCTCAGCCCTGGCAGGAAATTTGCAGGCCACTGTAGCTGCCACGAGTTCGGCTCAGATGTCTGAGGAACAGGGTCTGGATTTCAAGCCCAATTTTAAAGAACAAATCACCCAACTAGGGGCTGGCGGCATGACTTTCCTCCTCGCCTTCTCTTGGTCGTGTTGTCGCCTGGGGGACGCAGCGCCAGCCGGGGCGCCGGCATCGGGGTGCGAGGAGAAAAGACTTAAGCCTGTTGGTGTCAACAGGAAACCCTTTTGTTGGCGTCTTTGAATTCTGTCTGTACTCACTTCTTTCAAGTCCGGCCGAGGGCGGGCAGAGCGGCTGCCATCTCCCTGGGTGACCAGCCTCTGAATGTCCACAGTCTCCTTTGCTGGCAACCACCCAGCCTGCCCACCCCACAGTCCCTCCTGACCCTTTCAAGGGTCTCGGGCCCCCCGAGGCTGCAGCCACAGGCAGGGATGTGACATGGCCCTTGGGGTGCTTGCCCACTAAGCCCAGTCCCTCCTGCTGACCCCCAACTCGCACCACCTCCATCCGGTGAAAGTCTGCCATCCTCAGGGTGGTGGTCAGGCCACTGCTAACAGATGGGCAAGTGGGAGTCCCCAGGCCCAGCTCCCTGAGGCACTTGTGTGTGCACAGAAGGTGTTCAATAGGACCTAAAACCAGTGAAGGGTTTTCACCTCAGCACGTGTGTTCTTGAACGGCCTGGGGTGACCAGTGTCTAGGACGTCTCCAGGTCATCCTCAGGGGAGGGTGTCCTGCCCAGCATCCCATGGCTGTTGGGTGTCTGCTCCTCATGGTGCATGGCTCAGGCCACGTGGGGCCACGTGCTGGATATTGCCCATCTCCCTTGTCCTCCGCAGTGTCTCCCCAAGGGTGGGAACCTGAGCCAGACCCTTCATGTGGCCCAGCTTGGGACGCTGATTCTAGTCTGCGACACTGCCTTCCTTCATTTGAAAGAGAGGTGAGAAACCAGTGGACTAACTGGTATGGCTTGTGTGCCCAGGAGCGAGAGGAACAGGAAGTGGAAGGAGGGGCGGGCCCTGGTCTCAGCCCCAGGTCATGATGTATACTCCAGGGTTCATGCCACATGCACATTAGCTGTGGGAAGTCAGGGAAAAGGTAGCACCTTCCAGAAAGATCTTCTCTGGCTGTCTGAGGGTCCCAGGGTCAGACCCTGCCACGAGTGCTCACTGCTGAGAGCTTGCTGCCGAGAGCACGGTGGGCAGACTGGCTCACAGCCTGGTTCCCAGTTCCCAACCCAAGGTGGGTCATGACCCTGTGCCTATGCCCATGTCATACGGGTGATGGTGACGGCCCCTTGGGGTAGCCCCAGAAGTCTCCACCCCAACCCGGGAATCAGGCTGGTGTGTGGACCTCTTCTTAATGACTCACTTCCACGCTCTCTTGTTTTGCTTTGTTCTCTCCATTCTCCTGCTCATAAGGGTAGTTTCTGTGGATCGTAAGTGTCTTTGACCATTTCCTAAAAAATCACCATTTTAGGTAAGTTGCGAGGATTTTTCCTTCTGAGGAAGGTGAAGTTAGAAGGGGGCTTCAAATTTTCTGCAAAGCAGCAGGGTCCCTTCCAAGAGGCCCTTCCCTCTGGGACTTTGCTCCCTGTCATCCACGTGTGAAGGACCTCATCCCCGCCGGGCACGCTCTCCGCGGAAGAGGAAGGTTTGGGAGGCATTTTCCCTTCGTTAAACCCCATGTGTTTCCTGTACTTCCCAAAATGTCCAAGCAGGAAGAGCTAAACCTCAGAAAGCAAAAATAACTGTGTCTCCCCACCCCGAGATGACCCTCTCAGCCACAGAGCACCGTCTGGGCTGCCCACACTTCTCGGTCCTGGGTTAATGTTTCTTGTAATTTTAAATCTGAGCTAAGCCGACCTAACCTAACCCCACCCCATTCCCCCAAAGACTAAAGTTTGCTTTTCTTAGCGCTCTAGGCTTGGAGGCTTTTATCTGTGGCCTGTCTCACTGAGGTCCCCATGAATGCCTTCAGGGCAGCAAGACAAAGCACAGCTTCAGACAGGTGGGCAGAGGGAAGGGGGTGGTCAGGCCTGGTCCGTGGGGGCTCTCTATGTCTCCCCAGACCTGGGACCAGAAGCAGCCAGTGTGGTCAGCTGGATGCAATGCCTGGGTTCAGAGTGTCTACAGGGTCAAACAGCCGTCCCGGGGAGAGGTGAGGGAATCTGAGAGAGGCCTGGCCTGGGGCCTCACGGTGATCCCACCCTAGCCAGCGGGGCATTTTGCTTTTTGTAGCATTTCTCCACTTGAGGGCTGACAAGAAGCCAATGCATAAACCAGTGAGGATGACAGGTGTCTCAGCGTCACCCTTCTCAGCAGGCAGCCTATGGGGTTGTGCCCTCCCTTTCCAGTCAGGAAGCGGGCTCTGTGTCCGTCCCACAGGCCGGCTGGGGGGCAGCTGGTTCTGCTGCAGCTCTGAGGGGTCCTCCTGACCTGACCATTGGCCTCCCCTCGTGGTCACAGGCAGCCGGGACCCCAACAGCCAGGACACACATGCACCATCATCGGGGCAGGACCTGGGCCAGGCAGTGACCAGACGAAGAAGAGAGCAGAGCTGACTCTGGGAAACGACCAGCACTGCAGTGGAAGACGTTCTTGTATTAATACTTTCCTGACAGAAACGGAAGTCACGCAGAGGAGAAATCCCACAGGAAATGGCAGCCTGGTGACATTTCAGGGTGTCCTCATCAGGGTACGGATAGAGGGACCACGAGGAAACCCTGGGTGTGAATGTGGCGCTCCTCACGCTGGACATGGCCCAAGAAACCCAGGCTTTGGTCCCTCAGGCAACCATGGCATCTGTCCCTGATGGTGTGGCTGGTAAGGCAGGTCACTTGGGGGCGTATCCAGGCAGGGCAGGCTCTGCAGGCGTGTGGACAGCCACAGACCGTCAGGAGTCCGAGCCCTGTTACCTCTCAGAGTCACCCTGAAACATTCTGGGTCACTAAACTCTTGCAGGGTGAGCCACCAGGAAGGGGTGACCAGGCCCCATACGTACCCTGGGGTATGACAGCATCCTCTCCCCACCTGCTGGGGGACTGGGCAGGCTTAGTCCTGTCTGCCTCGAATGAGGTGCCCCTCCCTCTCCATGGGCTCCCGCATCTTCTGAGTGCATGCTGTGCCCAGGCAAGATGATTCGGGGTGCCCAGTAGTCAGAGAGGGCCTTTCTCCACGGTCCTGCCTCAGTCCAGGATGGCAGGACTGAGGCAGGACCTGAAGGCCACGCAGAAGCCAGGCAGCTCCCAGTTCATCCAGGGGTAACCAGGGCACCTCAAAGGCACGGCTTCAGCTGCCGGCATGTTCCTTTGGCTCCAGGGAGAGTGAAGGGCCCACCGGCTGAATGTTCATGCTAAGTCGCTTCAGTTGTGTCTGACTCTCTGCAACCCTATGGACTGTAGCCCTCCAGGCTCCACTGTCCATGGGATTCTCCAGGCAGGAATACTGGAAAGGGTTGCCGTTTCCTTCTCCAGAGGATCTTCCCAACCCAGGTATTGAGCCTAAGTCTCCCACATTAGATCCTTTACCGATTAAGCGACCAGGGAGGCATTTAATAGAGCTCCGTATATTTGTAGTCCTTTTCAGGAGGAAACTTTGACTTGTCTCTTAGCTAATCGGCTATGGGCAGGCAGAGGACTGAAGGAGATCCCTTGGTGGGCTGGTTGCAAACTTATGATTTGTTGAATCGCTGGTTGGAGAACCAGTCATCAGACTGGGACAGACCGCTGAGCATCAGTATTCTGGGCCAATGCTCTTTCCCTCCAACGTCTGGCATTATGCAGTGTTGCTGATTATTATTTCTTGATCTTCTGTATCATTAGTTCAGGAAGCTCAGCAGTCATTCTGGCAGGCACAATGGGCCGTGTGAAAACATTAAACATGGCCTTAAAAGACAAGTCTTGGCCTAACACACCCTTGCATTTAAGTGTTCGTTTTTTTAAAAAATTAAACATTCCTCTTTGCTTAGGTCTCCAGCCTTTTAATGGAATTTTAAAATTTTATAAATATGTGCAGAAATGATGTCAAACACCCTTATACACAGAGATATCTCTCCATTAGGAAAGGCAAACGAGTGTTGGCTATCAGTGCCAAGTGAGAGGGCTCAGCTAGGGGAGGGGTCCTCACAAACCACGGCTTTGATGATGTTTCACTCACTTGTCCTAGGCAGTGGGGCCTGGGCAGAGCATGTGAGAGAAGGGCTCCCCACCCAGTTCCCAACATGGGTTCCAACAGGGGACCGTGTGAGCCCAGGGTTGTCAAACAGTCCCATTCTAATAGAAGTCAGGACAGACACTGTGGGACTCCTGAGAGGCTGGATGTGTCTGCAGGAGGGGGAAGCTGCAGCCCCACCCACAGCCTTGGAACTGGACCATGTGAGTTCAGGGAGAGCCTGAATTATCACCTGACTTTACTGACCACACTTATCAAAATGTGTCTGTGCATACTAAGTTGCTTCAGTTGTCACTCTTGTGACCTCATGGACTGTGGCCTGCCAGGTTCCTGTGTCCATGAGACTCTCCAGGCAAGAATACTGGAGTGGATTGCCACGCCCTCCTTCAGGGGATCTTCCCGACCCAGGGATTGAAACCGTGTCTCCTACATTGGCAGGAGGGTTCTTTACCACTAGTGCTGCCTGGGAAACCCATACTGATAAAAATCACCAGTAGTTTATTCAGACAGAATATACCTTGTTGTTCAGTTGCTAGGTTGTGTCTGACCCCATGAACTGCAGCATGCCAGGCATCCCTGTCCTTCACTACCTTCTGGAGTTTTCTCATAGGGCGGGAGGACTTTTTAATTGATTTGTTGAATCGCTGGTTGGAGAACCAGTCATCAGACTGGGACAGACCGCTGAGCATCAGTATTCTGGGCCAATGCTCTTTCCCTCCAACGTCTGGCATTATGCAGTGTTGCTGATTATTATTTCTTGATCTTCTGTATCATTAGTTCAGGAAGCTCAGCAGTCATTCTGGCAGGCACAATGGGCCGTGTGAAAACATTAAACATGGCCTTAAAAGACAAGTCTTGGCCTAACACACCCTTGCATTTAAGTGTTCGTTTTTTTAAAAAATTAAACATTCCTCTTTGCTTAGGTCTCCAGCCTTTTAATGGAATTTTAAAATTTTATAAATATGTGCAGAAATGATGTCAAACACCCTTATACACAGAGATATCTCTCCATTAGGAAAGGCAAACGAGTGTTGGCTATCAGTGCCAAGTGAGAGGGCTCAGCTAGGGGAGGGGTCCTCACAAACCACGGCTTTGATGATGGTTCACTCACTTGTCCTGGGCAGTGGGGCCTGGGCAGAGCATGTGAGAGAAGGGCTCCCCACCCAGTTCCCAACATGGGTTCCAACAGGGGACCGTGTGAGCCCAGGGTTGTCAAACAGTCCCATTCTAATAGAAGTCAGGACAGACACTGTGGGACTCCTGAGAGGCTGGATGTGTCTGCAGGAGGGGAAGCTGCAGCCCCACCCACAGCCTTGGAACTGGACCATGTGAGTTCAGGGAGAGCCTGAATTATCACCTGACTTTACTGACCACACTTATCAAAATGTGTCTGTGCATACTAAGTTGCTTCAGTTGTCACTCTTGTGACCTCATGGACTGTGGCCTGCCAGGTTCCTGTGTCCATGAGACTCTCCAGGCAAGAATACTGGAGTGGATTGCCACGCCCTCCTTCAGGGGATCTTCCCGACCCAGGGATTGAAACCGTGTCTCCTACATTGGCAGGAGGGTTCTTTACCACTAGTGCTGCCTGGGAAACCCATACTGATAAAAATCACCAGTAGTTTATTCAGACAGAATATACCTTGTTGTTCAGTTGCTAGGTTGTGTCTGACCCCATGAACTGCAGCATGCCAGGCATCCCTGTCCTTCACTACCTTCTGGAGTTTTCTCATACTCATATCAGTTGAGTTGGTGATGCCATCCAACCATCTCATCCTCTCTTGTCCCCTTCTCCTCTTGCCCTCAATCTTTCCTCAAATCAGGGTCTTTTCCAATGAGTCAGCTCTTTGCATCAGGTGGCCAAAGAATATACCTCGTGTTTGGCAATTTCTACACCGACCATGTGAAATTTTGAGTTATTTGATAACATTATCAGAACTCTAATTGGGTCTCCCAGGTGGTGCTAGTGGTAAAGAATCCTCCTCCCAACGCAGGAGACATAATAGACTCAGGTTAGGAAGATCTTGGGTTCTAACTCGGGTTAGAATAGACTTGAGTTAGGAAGATCCCCTGAAGAAGAGCATGGAAACTTACTCCTGTATTCCTGCCTGGAGAATCCCATGGAAAGAGGAGTCTGGTGGGCCATAGCCCATGGGATCGCAAAGAGTCGGATACGACTGAAGCAACTAGCACAGCACAGGATTCTAGATCTAGTGTAGGCACTGTCTCATTTTCTAGATTTTGCTATAGGTAGACTGTCCCATACGCATTTATTCATTCTTTCCTTCCTTCCTTTGCACCCCATCAGGTACTGCTGCAGCATGTCAGCCAGGTGCAGGGAGAATAGCAGGTGCAGCGAAATTGTAAGAAATGCACACATGCAAAGAGAAACGATGGGAATGGTGGGGGTGGGGGTAGGGGCTCAAGACTTCCTGGGTCAAGGCCCTGAACACAATCACCTGTCCACTTTTAGTGAGCTTGAGCCTCCAGGTGTTTGCAGGAATGGTATTAACACAGGCTGAGACCCTCTCACAACCCTGATCAATAATTACTCCCATTACACCATTTCATTGTTCTGACTGTGGCCTGCCAGGTTCCTGTGTCCATGAGACTCTCCAGGCAAGAATACTGGAGTGGATTGCCACGCCCTCCTTCAGGGGATCTTCCCGACCCAGGGATTGAAACCGTGTCTCCTACATTGGCAGGAGGGTTCTTTACCACTAGTGCTGCCTGGGAAACCCATACTGATAAAAATCACCAGTAGTTTATTCAGACAGAATATACCTTGTTGTTCAGTTGCTAGGTTGTGTCTGACCCCATGAACTGCAGCATGCCAGGCATCCCTGTCCTTCACTACCTTCTGGAGTTTTCTCATACTCATATCAGTTGAGTTGGTGATGCCATCCAACCATCTCATCCTCTCTTGTCCCCTTCTCCTCTTGCCCTCAATCTTTCCTCAAATCAGGGTCTTTTCCAATGAGTCAGCTCTTTGCATCAGGTGGCCAAAGAATATACCTCGTGTTTGGCAATTTCTACACCGACCATGTGAAATTTTGAGTTATTTGATAACATTATCAGAACTCTAATTGGGTCTCCCAGGTGGTGCTAGTGGTAAAGAATCCTCCTCCCAACGCAGGAGACATAATAGACTCAGGTTAGGAAGATCTTGGGTTCTAACTCGGGTTAGAATAGACTTGAGTTAGGAAGATCCCCTGAAGAAGAGCATGGAAACTTACTCCTGTATTCCTGCCTGGAGAATCCCATGGAAAGAGGAGTCTGGTGGGCCATAGCCCATGGGATCGCAAAGAGTCGGATACGACTGAAGCAACTAGCACAGCACAGGATTCTAGATCTAGTGTAGGCACTGTCTCATTTTCTAGATTTTGCTATAGGTAGACTGTCCCATACGCATTTATTCATTCTTTCCTTCCTTCCTTTGCACCCCATCAGGTACTGCTGCAGCATGTCAGCCAGGTGCAGGGAGAATAGCAGGTGCAGCGAAATTGTAAGAAATGCACACATGCAAAGAGAAACGATGGGAATGGTGGGGGTGGGGGTAGGGGCTCAAGACTTCCTGGGTCAAGGCCCTGAACACAATCACCTGTCCACTTTTAGTGAGCTTGAGCCTCCAGGTGTTTGCAGGGAATGGTATTAACACAGGCTGAGACCCTCTCACAACCCTGATCAATAATTACTCTAAGAATGGAAAGGGTGTGTTGTAGCTGAGGGGCAACTAGACCTGCAAAAAGTTTAGTTGTCTGTTCTGCCTGCGCACGCAACATTCTAAGGTGCGCTGACCCGGCGATCCAAAGTCCACAGCAGATCTCCCACCTGTTGCTGATCAGTATGACCCCAGCTAATAAGCCCATGTGAATCGAATCACTTGTTTTTGTCTTAGGTCTTTCTAGTATGTTTCTGGTTCCCAATTTGCTTTTATCCCGGCTCAGCCAAAGCTGCAAAAACCTCCACCAGCTTGTTTCCCAACAAGGTACTCCATGCCGTCCTATTCTAGGTCAGAGGCTTTAGTGAACAGCTGAGTAGTGTCTTCATGGACCTACCTTCCCAGAGAGGGTGAATCAACGTGGGGACTTCGGGGACATGGACGAGAGGGGAGAAGAGCCATGCGCTCTGTCTGGGGTGGGCATCCTGCTTCCCCACCCCGCTGTGGGCCACCGTGCCATGGATGCAGGTGTGCAGAGCCAGACAGAACCTCCCTCTTGGGAACCAGCTCCCCCATTTCCCAGCCTCCTATCCTGGCCCTGCATCGGCAGCCGGCTCACGTGGCTGCTGGCCTCTGCCAGCCGCAGAGAGTTGGCAGTGGACAAAAAGACTGTCCCTGCCCCCACTGAGGCGGCAACTTAGAGGAGACAGTGCCGTGAGCACTTAGTGGGAGGACCCCGTGCAGATGGGCCGGTTGGGGCAGTGGGGTCTCTGAGGAAGTGAACCGTGGGGGAGGCTCTAAACTGTGAAAAGATGAAAGTGTTGGTACTTGCCCCCTCATGCTGGGGTTTTATGCATTCTTTCCTTCCTTCCTTTGCACCCCATCAGGTACTGCTGCAGCATGTCAGCCAGGTGCAGGGAGAATAGCAGGTGCAGCGAATTGTAAGAAATGCACACATGCAAAGAGAAACGATGGGAATGGTGGGGGTGGGGGTAGGGGCTCAAGACTTCCTGGGTCAAGGCCCTGAACACAATCACCTGTCCACTTTTAGTGAGCTTGAGCCTCCAGGTGTTTGCAGGGAATGGTATTAACACAGGCTGAGACCCTCTCACAACCCTGATCAATAATTACTCTAAGAATGGAAAGGGTGTGTTGTAGCTGAGGGGCAACTAGACCTGCAAAAAGTTTAGTTGTCTGTTCTGCCTGCGCACGCAACATTCTAAGGTGCGCTGACCCGGCGATCCAAAGTCCACAGCAGATCTCCCACCTGTTGCTGATCAGTATGACCCCAGCTAATAAGCCCATGTGAATCGAATCACTTGTTTTTGTCTTAGGTCTTTCTAGTATGTTTCTGGTTCCCAATTTGCTTTTATCCCGGCTCAGCCAAAGCTGCAAAAACCTCCACCAGCTTGTTTCCCAACAAGGTACTCCATGCCGTCCTATTCTAGGTCAGAGGCTTTAGTGAACAGCTGAGTAGTGTCTTCATGGACCTACCTTCCCAGAGAGGGTGAATCAACGTGGGGACTTCGGGGACATGGACGAGAGGGGAGAAGAGCCATGCGCTCTGTCTGGGGTGGGCATCCTGCTTCCCCACCCCGCTGTGGGCCACCGTGCCATGGATGCAGGTGTGCAGAGCCAGACAGAACCTCCCTCTTGGGAACCAGCTCCCCCATTTCCCAGCCTCCTATCCTGGCCCTGCATCGGCAGCCGGCTCACGTGGCTGCTGGCCTCTGCCAGCCGCAGAGAGTTGGCAGTGGACAAAAAGACTGTCCCTGCCCCCACTGAGGCGGCAACTTAGAGGGAGACAGTGCCGTGAGCACTTAGTGGGAGGACCCCGTGCAGATGGGCCGGTTGGGGCAGTGGGGTCTCTGAGGAAGTGAACCGTGGGGGAGGCTCTAAACTGTGAAAAGATGAAAGTGTTGGTACTTGCCCCCTCATGCTGGGGTTTTATGCATTGGTTTTCCTCCCTGCCTTTCATAGCCTGGGACTCCTCAAGCTGGTGGGTCCAGGGCCAGGTCCCTGGAGGGGAGGAGGGGGTTGTGAGGGCAGGACGCTGCTCAGAACCATGAAGGAGTCAGAAGTTTCCTTCCACTTCAAGCTGACAGGATGGCCAGCTGGTCACTTTCTCCAGGTGCTGATTGAAAACACAGGCTCCTGTGCATTGCGTGTGAGTGTGTGTGTGTGTGTGCTCACTCAGTTGTATCCCACTCCAGTATTCTTGCCTGGGAAATTACATGGACAGCGGAGCCTGGCAGCCCATGGGGTCTCCAAGAGTCAGACACGACTGAGTGACTGAGCGCACACGTACTGCTCGTAGGAACTCCACCTCCAGTTTCTTAACACGGTCAGTTTCAACTGGTCATTAAAAAATTGAGAGAGGAGACAGGACACTGGGGCACATGGCACAGTCACATGGTTGGCTGCCCCTTGTGAATGGATTTACTATCAGGGTGCTCTGGCCACCACAGGCAGCCTGTCTCCACCTGTTCAAAGGCACCGTCCTCCAGGGTGCTGGGTAGCTCCTGATCTCCCAGCAGCATCACTGCCCAGAAGAGGTCCAGCAGGAGCTCTGCTGGGGCACGGACAGTACGAGTTCGGACAGGATGCTTGCTTGATGGTCTTGCAATGTGGACTGGAGCAGAATGTCCAGCAGCTGGCTTGAAAACTTGACCTCACCCTTCACGAGTGGGTCCAGGGGGCAAGCCTCGGCTTTGGGAACGCTCCCCATTTCCCAGCCTCCTATCCTGGCCCTGCATCGGCAGCCGGCTCACGTGGCTGCTGGCCTCTGCCAGCCGCAGAGAGTTGGCAGTGGACAAAAGACTGTCCCTGCCCCACTGAGGCGGCAACTGAGGAGACGTGCCGCTGAGCCTAGGGGGCGGCAACTAGAGGAGCAGTGCCGTGAGCACTTAGTGGGAGGACCCCTGCAGATGGGCCGGTTGGGGCAGTGGGGTCTCTGAGGAAGTGAACCGTGGGGGAGGCTCTAAACTGTGAAAAGATGAAAGTGTTGGTACTTGCCCCCTCATGCTGGGGTTTTATGCATTGGTTTTCCTCCCTGCCTTTCATAGCCTGGGACTCCTCAAGCTGGTGGGTCCAGGGCCAGGTCCCTGGAGGGGAGGAGGGGGTTGTGAGGGCAGGACGCTGCTCAGAACCATGAAGGAGTCAGAAGTTTCCTTCCACTTCAAGCTGACAGGATGGCCAGCTGGTCACTTTCTCCAGGTGCTGATTGAAAACACAGGCTCCTGTGCATTGCGTGTGAGTGTGTGTGTGTGTGTGCTCACTCAGTTGTATCCCACTCCAGTATTCTTGCCTGGGAAATTACATGGACAGCGGAGCCTGGCAGCCCATGGGGTCTCCAAGAGTCAGACACGACTGAGTGACTGAGCGCACACGTACTGCTCGTAGGAACTCCACCTCCAGTTTCTTAACACGGTCAGTTTCAACTGGTCATTAAAAAATTGAGAGAGGAGACAGGACACTGGGGCACATGGCACAGTCACATGGTTGGCTGCCCCTTGTGAATGGATTTACTATCAGGGTGCTCTGGCCACCACAGGCAGCCTGTCTCCACCTGTTCAAAGGCACCGTCCTCCAGGGTGCTGGGTAGCTCCTGATCTCCCAGCAGCATCACTGCCCAGAAGAGGTCCAGCAGGAGCTCTGCTGGGGCACGGACAGTACGAGTTCGGACAGGATGCTTGCTTGATGGTCTTGCAATGTGGACTGGAGCAGAATGTCCAGCAGCTGGCTTGAAAACTTGACCTCACCCTTCACGAGTGCACCCAGGGCAGACTCATTCTAACTTTGGGCTCTGTGTGGCCAAGCCTAGACCAAAGCCCATCTTTGCCTCCTAGATTGTAAGAGAGCTGTTGGCATTTCAAAATGTGAGGACCCTGGCAGTTGGCGCTGAGTTTTCTGAATATAACCAGGATTCGCCAACAGTCTGCAGAACCATTCCAAAACAAAGAAAAATGTCGCTCACTGGATGAGCCAAGAGCTCTTGGAGACCTGGGTCACTTCCTTTCCAGAGGTCCATGACTTTGTCACCTCCTCATCCTACCCTATGTCCGCGTCCCTTGTGGGGGTGATGGTGTCAGGCCCCATAGCCTGATCTCTCTGTTGAGAATCTTCCTGCTCAGCAGCATGCCCCCACTCGCAGCCAAATCCTGAACTTCTGAAGTGCCTCTTGGCACTCTGAATGTTTGCAAAAAGCAGACTCTAGCCAAATTTTTATTAGGGGGAAGGCAGTGGAAAGCAAACTTTTGGCAGCGGGAGATGTACAGGAAGCAAGACAGGAGCAGCCAAGCCCAAGTCTGATAGCATGTGCTGTGGAGTGGAGGTGCCAGACGCCGTGGGGACCCCTTATCTCTTCCTCCCACTGATTACTGAGGCGGTCCAGCTCCAAAGCCCATAGCATGTTCTGGAAGCTACAATTGACTTTTTTTTACCGAATCCCTTAAAATGAAACTATGCCTAACACATCCACCCCTGCAGCACACCAAGTCCTTGGAAACAAATTCTGATTGCTTTTGTCCCATTGTAGATAAGGATGTATTTTCACTCATCTGACCTAAGCGTTTCAGTTTTCACAACCGGCTTTGAAAACGTCGATGCAATTTAAGAAAAAAAATGTCTTTTGAAGTGAGGCTTCAAGACATGAAACAGCAGTTCAGCTTTGTCATAATTGATTTGAAGAACGATTTGCATTTAACATTCATGTGGGTGGTAAAGGCTCTGAGATTGTTCCCTGACCCAGATGGGTCGGGGCACCCGCTTGACAGCCGGCCCACTCAGCCCCCGAGGCTCGGTGCTCCTTGGGCAGGCGCCTAGTTCGTCCTCCGAGCAGGGAACCGTTCCCATGACCCAGGGCAGACTCATTCTAACTTTGGGCTCTTAAGCCTAGACCAAAGCCCATCTTTGCCTCCTAGATTGTAAGAGAGCTGTTGGCATTTCAAAATGTGAGGACCCTGGCAGTTGGCGCTGAGTTTTCTGAATATAACCAGGATTCGCCAACAGTCTGCAGAACCATTCCAAAACAAAGAAAAATGTCGCTCACTGGATGAGCCAAGAGCTCTTGGAGACCTGGGTCACTTCCTTTCCAGAGGTCCATGACTTTGTCACCTCCTCATCCTACCCTATGTCCGCGTCCCTTGTGGGGGTGATGGTGTCAGGCCCCATAGCCTGATCTCTCTGTTGAGAATCTTCCTGCTCAGCAGCATGCCCCCACTCGCAGCCAAATCCTGAACTTCTGAAGTGCCTCTTGGCACTCTGAATGTTTGCAAAAAGCAGACTCTAGCCAAATTTTTATTAGGGGGAAGGCAGTGGAAAGCAAACTTTTGGCAGCGGGAGATGTACAGGAAGCAAGACAGGAGCAGCCAAGCCCAAGTCTGATAGCATGTGCTGTGGAGTGGAGGTGCCAGACGCCGTGGGGACCCCTTATCTCTTCCTCCCACTGATTACTGAGGCGGTCCAGCTCCAAAGCCCATAGCATGTTCTGGAAGCTACAATTGACTTTTTTTTACCGAATCCCTTAAAATGAAACTATGCCTAACACATCCACCCCTGCAGCACACCAAGTCCTTGGAAACAAATTCTGATTGCTTTTGTCCCATTGTAGATAAGGATGTATTTTCACTCATCTGACCTAAGCGTTTCAGTTTTCACAACCGGCTTTGAAAACGTCGATGCAATTTAAGAAAAAAAATGTCTTTTGAAGTGAGGCTTCAAGACATGAAACAGCAGTTCAGCTTTGTCATAATTGATTTGAAGAACGATTTGCATTTAACATTCATGTGGGTGGTAAAGGCTCTGAGATTGTTCCCTGACCCAGATGGGTCGGGGCACCCGCTTGACAGCCGGCCCACTCAGCCCCCGAGGCTCGGTGCTCCTTCGGGGGCCAAGCAGGCGCCTAGTTCGTCCTCCGAGCAGGGAACCGTCAGCTGCTCTTCATATAGAACCTTTATAGATCAGATGGCGCAGAGTCTTCCCACGAAGTCCATTTCCTGCACGACCCATGTATTCTAGAAACACCACCTGCACGGAGGACGGCCGGCTGAGCCGCCGCTCTAGGCTGCGCCTCTTCACTGCCCACGGGTCCCCGCCGGATCGACGTTCCTCTGAGCCAATCAGGGGCCACTCCGCCACGGTCCCGCCTCCCGGCGAGCCGCCCGCGCACGCGCCGTAGCCCGAAGTGGGCTGGGCGGCCGGAGGAGCGCGCGCCATGAAGGCCGGGCGCTACCCTGCCGCAGCCGGTTCGGCGCTCGGCCCGGCTCCCGCCTCCGCCCAAGTGGTAGGTGCCAGGCTGGCGACGGCGGGGTGTAAGAGCCGTCCCTCCCCTCCACTCCATGCGGCGTCCCAGGCTCTCCGACTCCCGCTTCCTCCCAGGCGCGCTTCACATCACCCCGCGGTCCCCCTCACCTCCGCCCCGTCTCCCGTCTTCCCTCCTCTTTCTCTCTCCCCCGACCTCCTTATCGCTGCCCCGTTGCATCCCTCCATCCCACTCTCCTCCGTCCTGGGAGTTCGTTTCACACGCCGCCGCCACCCCTTCTCTTGGGCAGCCCGAGAGGGTCTCTGCCCAAACAAACGTTTAAGCACCCGCAGCAGTGCGGACGGAGAGCGTCAAAAGGCGTATTGTTGGTAGCGATTCCTGTAATCAGTTGTTTTGTTGGCAGTCAGGTCTCTCTGATTTTTACTTCGTACAGTACAGAAATGTTTGTTTTATGTGGGCCCTGTGAGAAGACGGAGAGGAACTATCCTAGACTGAGTAGAGAGCAAAGGAGGAGAGAACTAGAGGGAGGTCACCCCTTTATCCCAGCGCTGCCCCGTCCTTTGTTAAAGCAAGTATAGGGGGCACTTAAAAGGGTTTCTTTGTCGCAGTGCCTCTAAAATCATGGTTTACTGAAAATGCGTATTTCATGAGTGGGTTCAAAGATACACACGTGCTTGTTTCAACCAAAATGATGATGTTCCTGACCACCGACGGGGAGCCGCATGAATTTGCCATTGAGTTGGGAACATATTTGATGCCTTTCGAATTTTTGTTTCGTTTTCAAAAGCATCCGAAAGACCAATTCAGGGAAATAGAAGGCCATCAATCTTGTGAGGAGGCATAGGCACCTTTTGTTCGTCAGGACACATTGTCTTTCCCTGGAAGCCTTATTCTGGGTTGTTCTGTAAGTCAGGCCTCGCCCTTTGAAAATGAGCATTGTGCCGATGGTAATGGGGAAACTAAATTAGAGCCTTGGAAAGAGAATTCAGTTTCCACACTTGTTTCTCAATCCGTTTGTTTTGGATTCCAGTCGGTTATCCTCCCGGTCCATGATGCTGAACCGTGGTTGGACGAGTGCTTGGGGTCGGTTTTGCAGCAGGACTTCGAAGGCTCCATGGAGCTCTCCATTTTCAATGATGCCAGTAAGGTATTTATGAACTTCCTGTTGGTGATTTAGCCCTAGTATAAGTCACCTCTGACTGTTGGGAGGAAAGTTCCTTGACCTGCTGACTTACTCGTGCTTTCAGGACAAGTCTATGGCTATCATTGAAAAGTGGAAAAAGAAGCTGGAAGGTTCCGGCATCCTCGTGGTCATTGGAGGGCACGATTCTCCTTCTCCCCGAGGAGGTCAGTAACCGGGTTTAGCTTATTATTCTTATCAATTTACGTACTTAAATAGTTTCCTGTTGTTCAAATCCTGGTAAAAAGTATCCTGAATAATACTGGAGTGTACTACTTTTTGAGGACCCAGTAGGCATGACTTTCTTATGCGTCAGTAGGATTGTGTACGACCACTGCTCTTTTTTTTTTTTTTTTAAACTTTTTATTTTGTATCGGGATATAGCCGATCAATGAAGAAGGAAATGGCAGCCCACTCCAGTATTCTTGCCTGGAGAATCCCATGGACAGAGGAGCCTGGCAGACTACAGTCCATGGGGTTGCAAAGAGTCGGATACGACTGATGTGACTAATACACACATAGCCAATTAACAATGCTGTGATCATTTCAGGTGAACAGTGAAGAGACTCAGCCATACATGTATATGTACCCCTTCCCCCATACTCCCTTCCGATCCAGACTGCCACATAACTCTGAATCACTCCTCATTCTTTACTTGTTCAGCTTGACAGGAAGCCCTTAAGTGTTTTTATTCCTGGTGTGATTGATCACCATTGATCACCTCTAATTCTTTTTTTTTTGGCTGCATTCGGTCTTCGTTGCTGTGTTTGTGTTTTCTCTAGTTGTGGCGAACAAGGGCTACTCTTCTTTGTGGTGCATGGGCACCTCATTGCAGAGGCTTCACCTGTTGTTGCAACACAGTCTCCAGGCGCACAGGCTTCAGTAGTTGTGGTTTATGGGCCCTATACTGCAGGCTCAATAGGTATCCCACTGGTTTAGTTGCCCTGAGGCATGTGGGATCTTCCTGGACCAGGGATCAGTCCGGTATCTCCTGCATTGCAAGACAGATTCTTAACCACTGAACCACCAGGGAAGCCCCCTCTGGTTCTTATAATTCTTTTCCTGTGACATTAGATTTTTTGTCCACTTAAAAAATATTCTTAAAGAACCAATTTTTGGTTTCATTGATTTTTTTATATTGTTTTTCTTTTTCCTATTTTGTTCATTTTCTGTTTCCACTCTGAATTGCATTATTTTTTTTTACTGCTTATTTTGAGTTTAATTTGATCTTTTTGTAATTCTTAAGGTGAAAGCTGAGATCATTGGTTTGAGGCCTTTCTCATTTTCTAAAACAGGCGTTTTAGATATAAATCCTCCTCTAAGTATTGCATTAGTAACATTCCATAAATTTTGGTATCCTGTGTTTTAATTTTCACCCAGTTTCAAAATACCTTCTGATTTCCCCTTTGATTTTTTATTTGATTTATGGATTATTTGAAGTAGACTATTTAGTTTCCAAATATTTGAGGGATTTCCCAGATATCGTTATATTATTTATTTCTTCTTTAATTCCTCTGACGAAGAGAACTCTTTATTGAAACTTTTAATTTGAAATTTATGAAATAGGACTTGGATGTTTGCAAAGAGTCGGATACGACTGATGTGACTAATACACACATAGCCAATTAACAATGCTGTGATCATTTCAGGTGAACAGTGAAGAGACTCAGCCATACATGTATATGTACCCCTTCCCCCATACTCCCTTCCGATCCAGACTGCCACATAACTCTGAATCACTCCTCATTCTTTACTTGTTCAGCTTGACAGGAAGCCCTTAAGTGTTTTTATTCCTGGTGTGATTGATCACCATTGATCACCTCTAATTCTTTTTTTTTTGGCTGCATTCGGTCTTCGTTGCTGTGTTTGTGTTTTCTCTAGTTGTGGCGAACAAGGGCTACTCTTCTTTGTGGTGCATGGGCACCTCATTGCAGAGGCTTCACCTGTTGTTGCAACACAGTCTCCAGGGCGCACAGGCTTCAGTAGTTGTGGTTTATGGGCCCTATACTGCAGGCTCAATAGGTATCCCACTGGTTTAGTTGCCCTGAGGCATGTGGGATCTTCCTGGACCAGGGATCAGTCCGGTATCTCCTGCATTGCAAGACAGATTCTTAACCACTGAACCACCAGGGAAGCCCCCTCTGGTTCTTATAATTCTTTTCCTGTGACATTAGATTTTTTGTCCACTTAAAAAATATTCTTAAAGAACCAATTTTTGGTTTCATTGATTTTTTTATATTGTTTTTCTTTTTCCTATTTTGTTCATTTTCTGTTTCCACTCTGAATTGCATTATTTTTTTTTACTGCTTATTTTGAGTTTAATTTGATCTTTTTGTAATTCTTAAGGTGAAAGCTGAGATCATTGGTTTGAGGCCTTTCTCATTTTCTAAAACAGGCGTTTTAGATATAAATCCTCCTCTAAGTATTGCATTAGTAACATTCCATAAATTTTGGTATCCTGTGTTTTAATTTTCACCCAGTTTCAAAATACCTTCTGATTTCCCCTTTGATTTTTTATTTGATTTATGGATTATTTGAAGTAGACTATTTAGTTTCCAAATATTTGAGGGATTTCCCAGATATCGTTATATTATTTATTTCTTCTTTAATTCCTCTGACGTAAGAGAACATACTTTTTAGACTTGAATCTTTTAAGTTTAGTAAGATTTACTTTATAGCCCAGGATAAGGCCTATCTTGGCAAATGTTCTGTGTGCACTTGGGAAGGCTGTGTGTTTGCTGGTGTTGGGTGGAGTTTTCTGTAAATGTAAATCAAGTCCAGTTGAGCGGTCTTGTGTTTAAATCTGCTATATCCTTGCTGATAAAAGGTCTGCTTGTTTTATGAGAGGGAGTATTGAAACCTCCAAGTCTAATAGTAGATTTATTATTCTAGCTCATAGTTCTATCATTTTTGGTTTTGTATATTTTGAAACTCTTAAAATTTGAGATTGTTGTGAAGAACTGACCCCTCTGTCATTATGAATAAGCCTCCTAATCTCTGGTAATAGTCTTTGCTCTGAAATGTACTTTATTTGATATTAATATAATTGCTGTAGGTTTATTTTGACTAGTGAGCATAGTGTATCTTTTCCATCATTTTTTCTTTTAACCAATTTTTGTCTTTATATTTAAAAGATGCTCCCTCTCTTATAGATTCCTGTAGGGGGTTCCTAGATAGTGTTGGTGGTAAAGACCCCCACCAGCCAGTACAGGAGATGTAGGAGCCACGGGTTTGATCCCTACGTCGGGAAAATCCCATGGAGGAGGGCATGACAGTGCACTCCAGTATTTTTGCCTGGAGAATCCTGTGGACAGAGGAACCTGGCAGGCTACTGTCCATAGAGTCACAAAGAGTTGGACGCAACTGAAGTGACTTAGCACTCATGTGTGCATGAACTTTAGGATTAGTTTTTCCATGTCTGTAAAAAGGACCATTAGAATTTTCATGGACACAAGATGTCTTTCCTTAGGTCTTCTGTTTCTGCCTCTTTGATTAAATTAACTCTTCAGCATTTTATTTGTATTTTATTGATATTGTAAATGGAATTGTCTTTTTTTTTTTTTTTTTTAAATTTTGGCCTCTTTTATTGCTCCTTTATTTATTTTCATTCTTCTTAATTCTTTGGCCTGTGTGGGCCTCCCATTGCGGTGGCCTCTCTTGTTGCAGAGCATGGACTCTGGCTGCATGCGCTCCAGAGCACTGGTTCATAATTGGCCACACCGGTCCAGCCACTCCTCGGCATATGGGATCTTCCCTTGCCAGGGACTGAACCGGCGCCCCTTGCAGTGCAAGGCAGACTCTTTACCCACTAGACCACCAAGGAAGCCCCTTGAAATTATCTTTTTAATTTCCTTATCAGATTGTTTGTTGTTAGCGTATAGAAAAACTGATTTCCCTGCATATTTATTTTGTATTCTGGAACTTTGCTGTGCTTGTTTATTAGCTGAGCAGTTCTGTGTTTGAATGTTTAGAATTTTCTATATTTAAGATCATGTCATCTGCAACGGAAATAGTTTTACTTCTTCCTTTTTAATTGGATGTCTCATTCCTTGCCTAATTGCTGCAGCTAGAACTTCCAGTGTTTAGAAGGAGTGAGGAGAGAAGACATCCTTGTCTTGACCCTGATCTTAGGAGGAAAACTCATGGTGTTTTCCACCTTTGAGTATGATGGTAGCCGTAGATTTTAATAAATACCGTTCATCATGCTGAGGATGTTCTATTCAATTCCTAGTTTGTTGACTGTGTTTTTCTTAATCATGACAGAGGATTTTGTCTAATTTTTGTTATGCATGTGTTGAGATGCTCATATAGGGTTTTTTTTCTTCAGTTCTATTAATGTAATATGTTAACAATGATTGATTTTATATGATGAACTACCTTTGCATTACTAGAATAAATCCCACTGGGTCATGGTGTATAATCTTTCTAATATGCTGCTAGATTTAGTTTGCTAGTGTTTTGTTGAAGATTTCTATATAGATATTCATAACGGATATTGGTATATAGCTTTCTTTTTTTAATTTTAATTTTTATTTATTTATCTTTTTATTGGAGGGGGTGGGAGGGGAGGGAGGAGGACAGACGGGCCACTTCTATTGGTCTTTCATTTCTCTATTTTCATTCGTCTTTGTTCTTTGGCTCCTGTGGGCCTCCTATCGCGGTGGCGTCTGTTGTCGCAGAGCCCCGGATCCGGGCGCATGCGCCCCAGAGCTCCGGCTCTGTAATTGGACACATCAGTCCAGCCGCTCCGCGGCACGTGGGATCTTCCCAGGCCAGGGATCCAACCGGCACCCCTTGCACTGCAAGGCGGTGTGTCCTTACCCACTGGACCACCAGGGAAGCCTTATAGCTTTCTTTTGATGTGTATGTCTGGCTGTAACATCAGAGTAATGCTGGCTTTACAGACGGAATTAAGTATTTCCTTTTCCTTGTTTTAATTTTTGGACGAGTTCGAGAAGGATTGTTGTAAATTCTCTAAATGTTTGGTAGAATTCACTAGGGAAACTATCTGATTCTAGGCTTTTGTGTTGGGAGATTTTGATTACTGATTCAGCTTCTATTTTTGTTATAGGTTTGTTTCTTCTTGAGTTAGTTTTGGTAGTGTGTTTCTAGAAATTTGTCCATTTCTAATTTGTTGACATATAGTTGTTCATAATATTCAGTTATAATCTTTTTAGGCTTCTGTTAAGTTTAGTAGTAATGTGTGCACTTTTTTTTTGGACCATGCTGCGCAGCTTGTGGAATCAAACCCACAGCTCCTACAGTGGAAGTGCAGTCAACCACTGGACCGCCAGGGAAGTCCCCCCACTTTCATTTTTAATTTTAGTAATTTGAAGCATCTTTGTTCTTAGTCTAGCTAAAGATTTGTCAGTATTGTTGATATTTTCAAAGAACCAACTTTTGGTTTCATTGGTTCTCTCTCTCTTTTTTTTAACTCTCTTATTTCATTTGCCTCTACTCTGATCCTTTTATTATTTCTTTCCTTCTTCTAGCTGTGTATTTAGTTTGTTCTTCTTTTTCTAGTTCCTTAAAGTGTAAAATTATATTGTTAATTTGAGATCTCTTTTGTGTAGACATTTATAACTATATATTTCCCTCTGAGCATTGCTTTTGTTGCATCCTGTAAGTTTTGATATACTGTATTTTTATTTATCTCTAAGTATATTCTAATTTCCTTTATGATTTCTTCTTTGATCCATTGATTATTTAAGAGTACGTTGTTTAATTTTCACATATTTGTCCTGTTTTTAAATTCTAGTTTTATTCCATTGTGGTCATAGATGATACTTAATCTGATTTCAGTCTTTAAAAAAATTTTGAGATGTGCCTGACATGTAGTCTGTCCTGGAGTATGTTGCATGATTCTTCAAGTATGTCCATTTTTTTCCTACATTTATTTTGGGATTCTCTTGTGGGATGTGTAGTTTTATGATTGTTATATCTTCTTGATTGACCATTTCATCAATACATAGTGTTCGTTGTTTCTTGTAACAGTTTTTTTCTTATTTTCCCTAGTACTAATCACTCTGGTACTTTTATTCACTAGTTGAATGGAACATCTTTTGCCATCATTTCACTTTAAACTTATGTGTGCCTTTGGATCTACAATGAATCTCTTGTAGATAGCATTCAAATGGATCATGTATTTTTAAAACGATTCTGCCAATCTTTGTCTTTTAATTGGAGCATTTATGTTTAAAGTAATTACTGACTACGAAGGACTTTTGCCATTTTACTGCTGTTTTCTGTAGGTCTTCTGTCTCTTTTATTCTTCAGTCTTCCGTTAGTGCTTTCCTTTGTGTTTACTTATTATTGCTAGTGTGACATTTTATGCCCTTCTCATTTCATATTCTGTGTATTTGTAAGTTATTTTCTTAGTCATCACTGTGGGGATTATAATTACCGTTTTAAATTTGTAACACCCTTGTTTGAATTAAAACCAATTTAGGGGGTCTTTCCTGGTGGTCCAGTGGGTAAAGAGTCCGCCTTGCAGTGCAGGGGTCACTGGTTCGATCCCTGGCGCGGGAAGATCCCACATGCTGCGGAGCAGCTGGACCAGTGTGTCCAATTACGAGCTAGTGCTCTGGAGTGCATGCGCCCATAGCTGATGTTCTGCTACAGGTGAGGCCACTGCAGTGGGAGGCCCACACAGACTAAAGAACAAAGATGGATGAAAATAAATAAATGAAAGACCAATAAAAGAGGCCAAAATTAAAAAAAAAAAAAAAAAAAGATCAATGAAAATAAATATAAATAAAAGAGGCATGATGGGAAGAAAGAAAAAAAAGATACAGACTTTAGATGTTATAGAGCCAACAACACATTACTTACGTATTGTTCTTTTAATTAATTTTTTTACTAGAGTATGGTTGATTTACAATGTGTTAATTTCTGCTGTACAGCAATGTGAATCAGCTATATATATATATCTCCATCTCTACTGTCTTCTAGACTTCATTCCCATATAGGTCATTACAGAGCACCAAATAGAGTTCTCTGTGCTGTGCAGTAGGTTCTTATTAGTTATCTGTTATATATAATAGTGTATATATGTCAATCCCAATCTCCCAATTTATTCCCCACCCTTTTTCACTTGATAACCATAAGTTTGTTTTCTATGAGTTAATTTTTGTTTTGTAAATGGGTTTATTTGTACCACTTTTTTTTTAGATTTCACAAGTAAGTGATCATAGGATATTTACTGTCTATCTGACTTACTTCACTCAGTTTGACAATCTCTAGGTCCATCCATGTTGCTACAAATGGGATTATTTTGTTCTTTTTTTTTTATATATAGCTGAGTAATATTCCATGGTATATATGCACCACATCTTTATCATTCCTCTGTCAGTGGACACTTAGGTTAATTCCATGTCCTGGCTGTTATAATTAGTTCTAAAATGAGCAATGGGTGCATGTATCCTTTCAGATTATGGTTTTCTCGATATGCTCAGGAGAAGGCTTGCTGGATCTTACGGTAGCTCTGGTTTTCGTTTTTTAAGGAATCTCCATACTGTTCTCCATAGTGGGTGTGCCATTTTCAATTCCCACCAACAGTGTAGGAGAGCTCCCTTTTCTCATTCCCTCTCCAGCATTTATTGTCTGTAGACTTTTTTTTTAAGTTAGCCATTTTAATCGGTGTGAAGTGACAGCTCATTGTAATTTTGATTTACATTTCTCTAATAATTACTGATATTAAACATCTTTTCATATGTCTCTTGGCCATCTGTATGTCTTTGTTGGAGAAATGTTTATTTAGATCTTCAACCATTTTTTGATTGCATTTTTACATATTCTGTACATTTTTTTTATTATTGCTACTAAAGTTAGCATAAGGAACAGAAATATGCATTTATATTGCCTTTTATTATTAGCAGTTAGTTTACTCATGCTGTCTCTTTTTCTTTCAAGGATTTGAAATGCTCGCTGGAATCACTTGGGGTCAGTCTTAACCTGAAGAACTTCCTTTGGTATCTCTTATAAGGTGGATCAGTTTCTCAGTTTTTGTTTAGTTAGAACATCTTAATTTCTCCCTCATTTTTGACAGTTTTACTGGAGATAGGATTCTTGGTTTACAATTTTTCCTTTGAGTTCTTTGAATATGGTATCCCTGTGCCTTCTTGCCTCCATTGTTTGTGCTGAAAAGTCAATTGTTAATCTTATTGAGATTTCCTTTTTTTCTTTTATATTTCTCTTAAGATCTTCTTTTCTTTGATTTTCATTGTTTTTGCTATGACGATTCTAGTTTTGAATCTGTGGAGTTTGTGGAGCTTCCTGAATGTGTAGGTTAATATTTTTACTGCAAATTTAGATTATTCAGTATGTTTTCTGCTTATTGCTTTCTCCTTTTCTTTTGATTATCATCAGTTTGACAATCTCTAGGTCCATCCATGTTGCTACAAATGGGATTATTTTGTTCTTTTTTTTTTATATATAGCTGAGTAATATTCCATGGTATATATGCACCACATCTTTATCATTCCTCTGTCAGTGGACACTTAGGTTAATTCCATGTCCTGGCTGTTATAATTAGTTCTAAAATGAGCAATGGGTGCATGTATCCTTTCAGATTATGGTTTTCTCGATATGCTCAGGAGAAGGCTTGCTGGATCTTACGGTAGCTCTGGTTTTCGTTTTTTAAGGAATCTCCATACTGTTCTCCATAGTGGGTGTGCCATTTTCAATTCCCACCAACAGTGTAGGAGAGCTCCCTTTTCTCATTCCCTCTCCAGCATTTATTGTCTGTAGACTTTTTTTTTAAGTTAGCCATTTTAATCGGTGTGAAGTGACAGCTCATTGTAATTTTGATTTACATTTCTCTAATAATTACTGATATTAAACATCTTTTCATATGTCTCTTGGCCATCTGTATGTCTTTGTTGGAGAAATGTTTATTTAGATCTTCAACCATTTTTTGATTGCATTTTTACATATTCTGTACATTTTTTTTATTATTGCTACTAAAGTTAGCATAAGGAACAGAAATATGCATTTATATTGCCTTTTATTATTAGCAGTTAGTTTACTCATGCTGTCTCTTTTTCTTTCAAGGATTTGAAATGCTCGCTGGAATCACTTGGGGTCAGTCTTAACCTGAAGAACTTCCTTTGGTATCTCTTATAAGGTGGATCAGTTTCTCAGTTTTTGTTTAGTTAGAACATCTTAATTTCTCCCTCATTTTTGACAGTTTTACTGGAGATAGGATTCTTGGTTTACAATTTTTCCTTTGAGTTCTTTGAATATGGTATCCCTGTGCCTTCTTGCCTCCATTGTTTGTGCTGAAAAGTCAATTGTTAATCTTATTGAGATTTCCTTTTTTTCTTTTATATTTCTCTTAAGATCTTCTTTTCTTTGATTTTCATTGTTTTTGCTATGACGATTCTAGTTTTGAATCTGTGGAGTTTGTGGAGCTTCCTGAATGTGTAGGTTAATATTTTTTACTGCATTTGGAAAGATTTTAGCTATTATTTCTTTGAGTATGTTTTCTGCTTATTGCTTTCTCCTTTTCTTTTGGTTGTCCTATTCTGCATGCGTTAGTGTCTTTAATAGTATTTCAAATTTCTCTGAGGTTGTGTTAATTTTTCCTCATTCTTTTTTCTCTGTTCTTCAGATTGCATTATTTTTATCTATCTATCTTCAAATTTGCTAAGTTTACTAATTCTTCTTCCAATTCAGACATACTGTTGAGTTCCTTATTTTATTTCATGTGTCTTACTTTTCAGCTCTAAAATTTCCATTTGGTCCTTTTAATTTTAAAATTATTTGTTTATTTGGCTGTGCTGAGTCTTAATTGCAGCATGTGGGATCTAGTTCCCTGACCAGGGATTGAACCTGGGCCCCACTGGATTGGGAACACAGAGTCTTAACCACTGGGCCACCAGTGAAGTCCCCATTTGGTCCTTTTTAATGATTTTTGTCTCTTTACTGATACTCTCAATTTAATAAGACATTGTCATCAGATCTTTCTTTGCTTCTTCACTTACGGTTTCCTTTAGGTCTTTGAACATATTTATAGTGATTACGTTGAGGCCTTTGTTAATCAGACACCGATGCTCTCACTGGACGTTTCTCTGCCTTTTTAGTTGATGTCTGGGTCATGCTTTCTTGTTTCTTTACATGTTTGCTAATTTTGCTGGAAACTGGATATTTTAGATAATATATTATAGTAACTCTAGGTACTGCCCTTCCTCCTGGCTTGTTATTGTTACTGACTTGTTTGCCTATAGAGTGACTGGTTGGATAATTTTAGTAAAGTCTGCTCCTATGCCCTGCGGTGTGAAACCTCTAATGATCTGTCTCAGGAATACAGTGCTCGGTGTGCACATAGTCATACTGAGGTGGCAGTGGTGTGTGCTGGCTTCTGTTTCCCTGACCACAGCCAGCTGTCAAGCTCTACTTATTGCTGACTGCTTTACTGTTTTCAACTGTACCTAGTGGTATAAATTGCTATGTAAGAATAATTCCAGTGAATTAAGGCTCCTTCAAAGGAACAGTTCTTGAGGTCAGTGTTTAAAGCTTGTTCTGACTCTGGGAGAGCTCATTCCAGTGATTTCTTACCCGTTTATGTTTGGCAAACTGGTTGTCCCCAAGTTTGGCCTATACTGGCAATGAACCTACTAATCTCCTCTACCAGCTGCCTTTACCACTGTTTTGAGTGTACCCTAGGTCTTAAACTTCACACCCTGGTTCATATGAAGCAGGGGATGGGCAGTAACCCCGTGTCTCTCTCGATATGGAACCCCTACCCCACAGGCCAGGGCAAGGGCATTTAGGTCCCCAGTGTTCTTGGTGATACCACTCTCAAGGTAGACAGGGCATCCAGTGGGGTATGGGGGCTGGGTGAGAGAAGGGAGCCCCACTTTTCAGCTACACTTGCCTGGAGCTCAGCCTCAGCAACAGGTACCTGGAGTCTGGATGAGAAATGCCAACACCCTTTCTCTCCCAGGAAAATAGCTTTTGATGGACTGAGCAGAAGAGGGAACTTGGTGTTTTTGGCTCTACTTGTCTAGGGCAGGTTTTCTTCTTGGCGGAAAGAAAGGAGCAGATCTTGACTCAGATACCTAGACCCTCACTATTACTGAGTTTTAATAGATTTTATTGAATACAAAGTTTGTTTTTTGTTTTTTTTTTTTCACTTGCTCTGTGCCCTTAGGGCCATTTCCGGAGACTGTAAATGGCTGGTTTTTTAAATATTCCACCAGTTTTGCTGGCAAGCAGTCATTCAGCTCTTCACATTGTCATACCAGCTCCAGTGAAAGTTTCTACTTCATCTTCTTTTTTGGTTTATTAGTTACAGTTCCCTTTTTTGCTGTTTGAATGGTTGATTTGGAGTTTATAGTATATACATCTTATCAAGTTCAGCCCTTCAAATGTGTGTACAGCTTCACATAGTGTGAGAACCTTATGACAGTGCCCATTCTCTCTCTTCCTGCCTTTTTTGAGGCTGTTGTCATTCTACTTTTACATGTACTTTAAACCCCACAAATGTTGGTATTAACTTAGTTTAAACAGTCATCTTTTTAATGATGCCCACCTGCTATGATTTTCCTTCTGCCTGAAGTACTTTTTAAAACATTTCTTGCAGTGATGGTCTGTTGGCGAATTTTTATACCTTTCGTATGTCTTTATCTGGGACATTTCCAGAAGGAAACAGTTCTTGAGGTCAGTGTTTAAAGCTTGTTCTGACTCTGGGAGAGCTCATTCCAGTGATTTCTTACCCGTTTATGTTTGGCAAACTGGTTGTCCCCAAGTTTGGCCTATACTGGCAATGAACCTACTAATCTCCTCTACCAGCTGCCTTTACCACTGTTTTGAGTGTACCCTAGGTCTTAAACTTCACACCCTGGTTCATATGAAGCAGGGGATGGGCAGTAACCCCGTGTCTCTCTCGATATGGAACCCCTACCCCACAGGCCAGGGCAAGGGCATTTAGGTCCCCAGTGTTCTTGGTGATACCACTCTCAAGGTAGACAGGGCATCCAGTGGGGTATGGGGGCTGGGTGAGAGAAGGGAGCCCCACTTTTCAGCTACACTTGCCTGGAGCTCAGCCTCAGCAACAGGTACCTGGAGTCTGGATGAGAAATGCCAACACCCTTTCTCTCCCAGGAAAATAGCTTTTGATGGACTGAGCAGAAGAGGGAACTTGGTGTTTTTGGCTCTACTTGTCTAGGGCAGGTTTTCTTCTTGGCGGAAAGAAAGGAGCAGATCTTGACTCAGATACCTAGACCCTCACTATTACTGAGTTTTAATAGATTTTATTGAATACAAAGTTTGTTTTTTGTTTTTTTTTTTTCACTTGCTCTGTGCCCTTAGGGCCATTTCCGGAGACTGTAAATGGCTGGTTTTTTAAATATTCCACCAGTTTTGCTGGCAAGCAGTCATTCAGCTCTTCACATTGTCATACCAGCTCCAGTGAAAGTTTCTACTTCATCTTCTTTTTTGGTTTATTAGTTACAGTTCCCTTTTTTGCTGTTTGAATGGTTGATTTGGAGTTTATAGTATATACATCTTATCAAGTTCAGCCCTTCAAATGTGTGTACAGCTTCACATAGTGTGAGAACCTTATGACAGTGCCCATTCTCTCTCTTCCTGCCTTTTTTGAGGCTGTTGTCATTCTACTTTTACATGTACTTTAAACCCCACAAATGTTGGTATTAACTTAGTTTAAACAGTCATCTTTTTAATGATGCCCACCTGCTATGATTTTCCTTCTGCCTGAAGTACTTTTTAAAACATTTCTTGCAGTGATGGTCTGTTGGCGATGAATTTTTATACCTTTCGTATGTCTTTATCTGGGACATTTGAGTGTTGGCTGGTGGTCCTGTGATAAAGAAATTTCATCACAAGCTTTATTGTCCTTCCTTTAGTCCCTACTTGCTACTGCTAGAGCCCTTCCCCATGCAGGTGAGCTCGTCCCTTAGGTAACCTCCTAGTACTGCCCCTCCCCCGCCCCACAGGGGAGCTTGTCCCTTAGGTACCTACCTGTACTGCTTTTTGCCCTCCCTCCTCCCTCTTGCTTTCCTTCCTTCCATTCGTCCATCCATCTTTCTCTGTTCCATGCAATTCCTTTCCTTTGTCGAGTGGATGGGGAGAAGAGGAGCAGGAAGCTTGAGATGGCTGGTCTTCTATTTTTGTGGGAACAGTTTTTCCCTGTGTTGCCTCCTGAAGTTGCAGTTCTTGTGCCTCACAGTGATGGAGGGAGGGGTGGACAGTTGGCTCACCAAACAGCAGTGGGTGGATGAATAAACACAATCCAGAAGTTCTTGCCAAGCGAGCCCCTGGACTGTGGCGTTTGGGTTTCCTTCCACGCCAAGGGGTGCAACCTCTCTTTGTCTCCTCTTGAGGGTCCTACATTTTTTTAATTGGTGTTCAGAGCCTTATGATCTTACTTGGGTAGAGAGGGTAGACTCCCAGCTTCATTGGTTCCTGTCGTGTCCCCAACACCTATTAATTCAGTCCCGTAAAATAAATTTTGTTTTTTTGCTGGCAAGCAGTCATTCAGCTCTTCACATTGTCATACCAGCTCCAGTGAAAGTTTCTACTTCATCTTCTTTTTTGGTTTATTAGTTACAGTTCCCTTTTTTGCTGTTTGAATGGTTGATTTGGAGTTTATAGTATATACATCTTATCAAGTTCAGCCCTTCAAATGTGTGTACAGCTTCACATAGTGTGAGAACCTTATGACAGTGCCCATTCTCTCTCTTCCTGCCTTTTTTGAGGCTGTTGTCATTCTACTTTTACATGTACTTTAAACCCCACAAATGTTGGTATTAACTTAGTTTAAACAGTCATCTTTTTAATGATGCCCACCTGCTATGATTTTCCTTCTGCCTGAAGTACTTTTTAAAACATTTCTTGCAGTGATGGTCTGTTGGCGATGAATTTTTATACCTTTCGTATGTCTTTATCTGGGACATTTGAGTGTTGGCTGGTGGTCCTGTGATAAAGAAATTTCATCACAAGCTTTATTGTCCTTCCTTTAGTCCCTACTTGCTACTGCTAGAGCCCTTCCCCATGCAGGTGAGCTCGTCCCTTAGGTAACCTCCTAGTACTGCCCCTCCCCCGCCCCACAGGGGAGCTTGTCCCTTAGGTACCTACCTGTACTGCTTTTTGCCCTCCCTCCTCCCTCTTGCTTTCCTTCCTTCCATTCGTCCATCCATCTTTCTCTGTTCCATGCAATTCCTTTCCTTTGTCGAGTGGATGGGGAGAAGAGGAGCAGGAAGCTTGAGATGGCTGGTCTTCTATTTTTGTGGGAACAGTTTTTCCCTGTGTTGCCTCCTGAAGTTGCAGTTCTTGTGCCTCACAGTGATGGAGGGAGGGGTGGACAGTTGGCTCACCAAACAGCAGTGGGTGGATGAATAAACACAATCCAGAAGTTCTTGCCAAGCGAGCCCCTGGACTGTGGCGTTTGGGTTTCCTTCCACGCCAAGGGGTGCAACCTCTCTTTGTCTCCTCTTGAGGGTCCTACATTTTTTTAATTGGTGTTCAGAGCCTTATGATCTTACTTGGGTAGAGAGGGTAGACTCCCAGCTTCATTGGTTCCCTGTCGTGTCCAACACCAACAGTTTATTACAGTATCTTGGATTTTCTAGTTTTAATTCAGTCCTGAATAAATATTATAATTTTGTTTCTTTATTTCTAATTTTTCTCTTCATACGCAGTATTGTGGTAGGAAGTCTAGAAGAACAATGGGGATCACATTAATAAATCCTTTTACTGTGCTGGCTTAGTGGGAATGTTTGTAGTGCTTCAGTGTTACAAGTATGATATTTACTATTGCTTTATGATGGATACCTTTATCAAGGTACCTTGATATTTCTAATTTAATAAGCCTTCAGAAAAGGCGGTGTCAGTATAGAATTTTACTAGATGTATTTTAGGTATCTGCTAAGGGCTTCCCAAGTGGCTCAGTGGTAAAGAATCCATCTGCAGTACAGGAGACTCAGGTTCGATTCCTGCATTGGGAAGGTCCCCTGGAGAAGGAAATGACAACAGTATTCTCACCCTGGAAAGTCCCACGGACAGAGGAGCCTGGTGGGCTGCAGTCAACGGGGTCACATAGAGTTGGACACAACTGAGCGTCTAAACATGCAGATAGCTATTAAGGTGATTGCTTGTTTTTTCTTTCTAACATTTTTTATTGCAATAAATTCCATTAGTATTTTTATTAACAACGAACCACTCTTACAGTGCAAAAACTAAACAGCAATGACACTATAGTGTTTTTATGTAATGCAGTTATTCAACTTTCTTAAGGATTTTTACATCTATAAACACATGGAACATTGGTTACGTATCTGGAACATTGGTTACGTATCTGGCGCAGTGGTGAGAGCAGAAAGTTTTGGACTCTAATGTAGCTTCCTAAGAACAGTGACTGCCTAGAACAGTCTGGCCCCCTTTTGTTTCAACCTCCCAAGTACACTAACCTCACAGCCTGCATTTAGATGACAAGAAAACCACTTATTTTCACGAATAAATGTCCTGCTATTTAGAATCCAGAAGTTCTTGCCAAGCGAGCCCCTGGACTGTGGCGTTTGGGTTTCCTTCCACGCCAAGGGGTGCAACCTCTCTTTGTCTCCTCTTGAGGGTCCTACATTTTTTTAATTGGTGTTCAGAGCCTTATGATCTTACTTGGGTAGAGAGGGTAGACTCCCAGCTTCTTTGGGTTTCCCCTGTCGTGTCCAACACCAACAGTTTATTACAGTATCTTGGATTTTCTAGTTTTAATTCAGTCCTGAATAAATATTATAATTTTGTTTCTTTATTTCTAATTTTTCTCTTCATACGCAGTATTGTGGTAGGAAGTCTAGAAGAACAATGGGGATCACATTAATAAATCCTTTTACTGTGCTGGCTTAGTGGGAATGTTTGTAGTGCTTCAGTGTTACAAGTATGATATTTACTATTGCTTTATGATGGATACCTTTATCAAGGTACCTTGATATTTCTAATTTAATAAGCCTTCAGAAAAGGCGGTGTCAGTATAGAATTTTACTAGATGTATTTTAGGTATCTGCTAAGGGCTTCCCAAGTGGCTCAGTGGTAAAGAATCCATCTGCAGTACAGGAGACTCAGGTTCGATTCCTGCATTGGGAAGGTCCCCTGGAGAAGGAAATGACAACAGTATTCTCACCCTGGAAAGTCCCACGGACAGAGGAGCCTGGTGGGCTGCAGTCAACGGGGTCACATAGAGTTGGACACAACTGAGCGTCTAAACATGCAGATAGCTATTAAGGTGATTGCTTGTTTTTTCTTTCTAACATTTTTTATTGCAATAAATTCCATTAGTATTTTTATTAACAACGAACCACTCTTACAGTGCAAAAACTAAACAGCAATGACACTATAGTGTTTTTATGTAATGCAGTTATTCAACTTTCTTAAGGATTTTTACATCTATAAACACATGGAACATTGGTTACGTATCTGGAACATTGGTTACGTATCTGGCGCAGTGGTGAGAGCAGAAAGTTTTGGACTCTAATGTAGCTTCCTAAGAACAGTGACTGCCTAGAACAGTCTGGCCCCCTTTTGTTTCAACCTCCCAAGTACACTAACCTCACAGCCTGCATTTAGATGACAAGAAAACCACTTATTTTCACGAATAAATGTCTGTTTTGAGTAACTGCAGATTTAATTAAAATTAAAAATGTGGTTAGAAAAACACTTGGGTATATAGAAAGGTCTGCAATGAAGTGTAAAAGGCTCCACACCCTAGGAGCAACCAGTGTTTTTTAGTTCCTGCTGGATTTATTTAACTCACAGTATCAGTTGATACTTGCTATGAAAGAGGAAATATGAAAGAGCCCACTGAAGGGGACTTCACACTTCCCTTTCTCTTTTTTCCTCCTTCAGAGTTTTGGTTTGTTACAATATATTTATATCATGAGGGGTTGATAATCTTCACATTCTGTTCTATACCTCTTGTCCTCGTATGTACTTGACTAATAAGTTGATTCCAACAGTTTAAACCTAGTAAAAAATAGCACTAGTGGTTTTTAAAATAAGTAACTGTTGTATACTGCAGACCACCTGGTGGATTAGACTTGGAGGAGGAACTGAAATGACTCTGCTGCTCACCCCATGCTGCACACTGAGGGGATTCCCAGGTGTCAAGTTCTATGGAGTCTTTAAAACATTTTCTGCTTTATTCCCTTCTACTTTATAGGCATGTGCCATTGTTGGTCTTTCTTCTCTTTTTATTTTATTTAATTTTCTTTTTCGTATATTCCTTTTCATTTCTCTGGAGTACTTCTTTTTTCTTTTAATATAATAGGCAATTCTTTTCTTTTCTTTTTTTTTTTTTTTAATTTTGGCTTCTTTTATTGTTTTTTTATTTATTTATTTTCATCCATCTTTATTCTTTGGCCTGTGTGGGCCTCTGATTGCAGTGGCCTCTCTTGTTGCAGAGCACCGACTCTGGGTATATGCGCTCCAGAGCACTGGCTCGTAATCGGACACACGGGTCCAGCTACTCCGCGGCATGTTGGATCTTCGTGGGCCAGGGATCGAACTGGTACCCCTTGCACTGCAAGGTGAACTCTTTGCCCACTGGACCACCAGGGAAGCCCTATTTCTCTGGAGTACTTCTTTAAGTAGTTTTCCCATATCCTGTATGTGGACGGTAAAATATTCAAAGTATTTACACATCTTACAGTGTCTTTATTTTGCACTATGCTCATTTGACAGTTTGGCTGTGTATAGAATTCTAGGTGAAAAATAATTTTCCTTAGAATTTTGGAGGGATTGCCTCATCTTCTGGTGTCCCCTGATTTTGCTAAGGAATCATATGTCAGTCTGATTCTGGTTAATTTATTTTATTTTATTTTTTTTGGAGGGAGGAGGAGGCGGGTTGGGGAGGGAGTGGGGGCAGGCGGGCCACTTCTATTGGTCTTTCATTTATCTATTTTCATCCGTCTTTGTTCTCTGGCCCGTGTGGGCCTCCCATCGCAGTGGCCTCTGTTGTCGCAGAGCACCGGCTCTGGGCGCATGTGCTCCAGAGGTCCGGCTCTGTAATGGGACACATCAGTCCAGCCTCTCTGTGGCACGTGGGATCTTCCCAGGCCAGGGATCAAACCGGCGCCCCTTGCAGTGCAAGGCGGTGTCCTCACCCACTGGACCACCAGGGAAGCCCTGATTCTGGTTAATTTAAAGGTATCTTTTCTGAAAATGTCTTAAGATTTTTCTCTTCATGTTTTGACGTTTGAAATTTCATGATACTGGGTCAAGATGTGGTCATTTTTTCATTTATCTTCTTGTTTCTTTATAGAATGATACATTCTTAGCTTTAATTGTAATCTGTTGTGCATCAAGTAGTTTGACTTCACCGTTTTCATTTAAAACTTGAAAACAAGTTTATATGCCTGCACACAGTGCTAGCACTGAAAGCGGAGGCAAGACAAATGATGAGACTGGTTGGTGGACAGGTTCCTATAGGTTCTAGGAGTCATGTCTTTCTTTAAAAAGTAGTCCTCAGTTTTGGTTGCAAATAGCTTGCGGAGGGGTTAGGAATCCTGATGCCCAAGTTCAGAATTTTCTTGTGTAATTCGTCTAGGGTACAGCTGTGGTGTGAGGGTTGTAAAAGTATCTTCCTGAGAGATACTGAAACACATCCACTCTTTTAAAGTCCTCAGGAATGTGCAGCTTCACCTACACTCTATACTGAGCTTGGTTCTGAGGGAATCTTGTAGTTCCCGACACAGCTGAAGGTTTGGGGTCTCCTGGAAGACCCCTCATATGAGATCTAGGGGGCTGTTAGCTCAGCTGTGAGATCCTGTTTAGGTCTGGTGCCAACACACAGGCTTGCAGCACTCAGATCCTTTCCAGGTAGGTGGGTGGGTGGGTCAGCAGGGCTATGGGATAGAATTGGAGCATTTGGGGTAGCTCTCAGGGGAGAGGTGTGACTGGGAGAGACAGTCCTGCTCTTTTTACACCTCTTGTCCTCCAAGCCTCCTTCTCATTCTCTCTGCTCCTTTCAGCTAGTGTAGGGTGGTGATTCTTGCTTGTGCCCCTTGTGAGCTCATGTGGTTCTTGCCTGAGTCCTGGGGGACTGTGCTGCTACCCCTGGAGGACTTGCTGATTTACTCAGAATTCACCTCCCACCCTCTGAGTTGAAGGCACAGATGAGCTCTCTGGGGCCCGCCCTGTGGCACGTGGGATCTTCCCAGGCCAGGGATCAAACCGGCGCCCCTTGCAGTGCAAGGCGGTGTCCTCACCCACTGGACCACCAGGGAAGCCCTGATTCTGGTTAATTTAAAGGTATCTTTTCTGAAAATGTCTTAAGATTTTTCTCTTCATGTTTTGACGTTTGAAATTTCATGATACTGGGTCAAGATGTGGTCATTTTTTCATTTATCTTCTTGTTTCTTTATAGAATGATACATTCTTAGCTTTAATTGTAATCTGTTGTGCATCAAGTAGTTTGACTTCACCGTTTTCATTTAAAACTTGAAAACAAGTTTATATGCCTGCACACAGTGCTAGCACTGAAAGCGGAGGCAAGACAAATGATGAGACTGGTTGGTGGACAGGTTCCTATAGGTTCTAGGAGTCATGTCTTTCTTTAAAAAGTAGTCCTCAGTTTTGGTTGCAAATAGCTTGCGGAGGGGTTAGGAATCCTGATGCCCAAGTTCAGAATTTTCTTGTGTAATTCGTCTAGGGTACAGCTGTGGTGTGAGGGTTGTAAAAGTATCTTCCTGAGAGATACTGAAACACATCCACTCTTTTAAAGTCCTCAGGAATGTGCAGCTTCACCTACACTCTATACTGAGCTTGGTTCTGAGGGAATCTTGTAGTTCCCGACACAGCTGAAGGTTTGGGGTCTCCTGGAAGACCCCTCATATGAGATCTAGGGGGCTGTTAGCTCAGCTGTGAGATCCTGTTTAGGTCTGGTGCCAACACACAGGCTTGCAGCACTCAGATCCTTTCCAGGTAGGTGGGTGGGTGGGTCAGCAGGGCTATGGGATAGAATTGGAGCATTTGGGGTAGCTCTCAGGGGAGAGGTGTGACTGGGAGAGACAGTCCTGCTCTTTTTACACCTCTTGTCCTCCAAGCCTCCTTCTCATTCTCTCTGCTCCTTTCAGCTAGTGTAGGGTGGTGATTCTTGCTTGTGCCCCTTGTGAGCTCATGTGGTTCTTGCCTGAGTCCTGGGGGACTGTGCTGCTACCCCTGGAGGACTTGCTGATTTACTCAGAATTCACCTCCCACCCTCTGAGTTGAAGGCACAGATGAGCTCTCTGGGGCCCGCCCTCTAACAGGTTAAAGCATCTCTGAACACTGGCTCTTAAGGAAGATGGTGTCCTGCTCTGTGAAGGGGCTTATCCTCCCACCAAGGGCAACCAGGGCGGGTGGCCGGCCTTCACTTTACCTTTTGTGGCTTTCTGCCAGTATTTTGATTTTTCTGTTTATTTCTTGGGGAGGGGGAACAAGTAAAGGGTGAATATTGGTGAAGGTGAATTAAGAAACAGTTGGGCTTCAGAGAATGAAACAGAAACTTCTCTCCCAGAAAATTGCTCTCCTGCCCTGCCTCACATTCCTCACAAATGGCAGCCAGTGTCCTCTACTTAGAAAAGCAGAAAATTGTGTAAAATATTTTAGAAAAAAATTTAAACTCAAATAATTTTAAAATCTTTGTCCTTTAAAAGAAGGAAGCTTCCCCCCCCGCCCCCACCCCGCTACTTTAGAAGGTTCTGATGCAAAGACTGTGTTCTTTGACACTGCACAGTGATGCCATGCAAAGGTGCCTCTTGGTGGGTGAGGGCAGCACCTGGCCCTGCCTCCTGCACGGCATCGGTGAGGGGGTCTGGAGCCAGGCTGCACGGTCGGGTCCCTGGCACCCAGCCCATACCTTGGTTTGCTTCTTTGTGAACAGCCCATGTCAGTAGGTGCCCATGTGGGTGTTGGCAGGGTGAAGGACAAGTTGATGTGAGCAGGGTTCCAGAAGAGGTCTCATGCAGTGGGTCCTCAAGAAGTCTAGCAACTGTTATGTTATTGTCTTCTTCCTTCTCCTCCTCCTCCTCCTCATCACCTGGTGCACGTTTTTAATATTTCCCCCCAATTATTTCTTGTTTTAATTATCTTTAGTCTATTAGAAATAGATTTTTTAATAAATCAGTTATTGTTGGATGTCAGTTTCAACTTCCTTCCGAAATGTACTTAAACAAATTGTTTATGGAACTACTAAGAACAACTTTTCAAGATACTTTTTAATTAAGATGTTCTACATCTTCCTTAGTTGAATGAAAAGTAAATTAAAGGCATTTTGATGACTGCTATGATTGGTTGTCTGATCTCCACTTTAAAAGCAAGTTATGTCTTTTACAAAATGCTTTTTATAGAGTAGGTATAACTTGAGCCGTATCACCTTTGTGTGTATTCTATCAGTAACAAAAAGGTAAATTGTAATATTATGAAGAAATGATTCTGCTGTCTCTTTGAAGTTGAATTTCAAGGCAGATTCATGGGAATCCTGTATTACACATTAATAGAATGAAGTTAATTTGATTATGTCAGAAAGGACCTTTTTTTAATAACAATATTTTCTTAAATAGGCAATGTTATATTGACTGTTGGATAACATAGATCCAAAATGTCTATTTTTAGAAGTGTTGGCTATTTAAATTGGGTTAAGATTCATTTACTCATATCATAATAGAGCAAAACATTTCTTAATAATGTGGTCACTTGCTAAAATTGAAATAAAACACAATCCCACCCGCTTCTCTCCGAGAGTAAGGAATGCTAATATCAAACCGAGGCGAGAGTTTTTCCTGCTGTGGCCATGACAACCGACTCCCCTCACAAAGGGACAGGCCTCCCCAAACATTAGACCCTGGCACAAACATTTGACTTTTCAAGGCAATAATATTAAAGCAAATTCCTTATCTTTGCCAAACACAAGATTCATCGTGAGAAACTTTTCGATTCCTTAGTAGATGTATTTTCCTCATTACCCAAGTTCTTGGGGTCGGTTTTTCTCCTTCTAAAACCCAGTGTTAATAAAACCACTTTTTAAACAGAACTCTTGTTGATCTCAATGTGATTATGAAAAGTCTCTTCCCGATTTTCGTTTTGATTCCATGCGCTCTTCCTCTGGGCTTGCCTTGCTTTGTTGTGATGATGGAGGTTCTGCTCTGGCTGCTAATCCATCGCTGGGACTCAGGAGCCAGGCCTCTGCCTCCCCTTCTATGCATTTCCTTCACTTGCTAGTTATGCATACCTGTGGTTCTTTGAAATCTGTGATGATCCCACTAACTGGTTTCGGTTGGCCAAGCTGTAGGATTAATGCTGGAAATTAAGGTGCTACCTCATGTGAAAACAGCAGAAGACACTACTGTAGGTCACACCCTTAGATGCCCTGCACCAGGGCCATAGTCCTTACTTATGGTTGCAGTGTGATTTGCTCCAGAGTGCGACTGAGTGACAGGAGGGACCTGCCTTCTCCCCCTGCTCCCCTTACTGCGGAAAACTGGGGAGGCCCTGTGGGTGAGGCCTGGGGCAGACACTTTGCTGGTGTCCCCTGGGACTGATATTCTTCAGGTGTCTCAGCTTTGAGTCAGAGACATTTATTGTTTCAACTCTGCACACACCTGTTCTGCTTTGTATGACTTGCCTCGGTGGCACAAAATCTAAGTGTCTGTAACGTGATTTGGGTGCCGGAACTTCTTTTCTTTCTTTCTTTCTTTTTTTTTTTTTTTAAATTTTGGCCTCTTTTTTTTTTTTTTTTTTTTAATTGATTTTCTATTTATTTGTTTGCTTTCGTCTGTCTTTATTCTTTGACCTGTGTGGGCCTTCTACTGCAGTGGCCTCTTTGCTGCAGAGCACCTGCTCTGGGTGCATGCACTCCAGAGTGCTGGCTTGTCATTGGACACACTAGTCCAGCCACTCCGTGGCATGTGGGATCTTCGCGGGCCAGGAATTGAACCAGTGCCCCCTGCACTGCAAGGCAGACTCTTTACCCACTGGACCACCAGGGAAGCCCCAGAATCTCTTTTCTAGGGAGGTGGGAATCATGCCCTTCAAAGGCCTCTTGGCTCCTTATTTGGGGCTCAGTGCCTCCTCTAACCTACCCTGCCCTCAGCATGCAGACAGAGCCTGCTGTGTGTTCATTTCTGCGCTCTGTTCCTGTTCTGCAGCCTTTCCCAGCTGCCCTCCTTGTGAATGCTGTCAGTGCTCCCCATGCTGCTCACTGCCTAGCTCATCACTTGAAACCTCATTCTCTCAATTTAAACTCATGTCGCCTCTCTGACCCCCTCTGCCCATGGTCTCATCTTCTCTCCATCAGCCTCCCTAGTGCTTGCTACTGTTCGTTTGACACTTAATATAAGTTGTTGGTTACTTCTCTTTCCAGCTCAATTGCAATGTCTTTGAACACAGGCAAGGATTTTAAACCATTTATTAAAATGTAATATTGATACAGGAAAGTATGTCTATTATCATTGTTCAGCTTAATTTTTTTTTACAAAATGAACACACCATGCAGCCAGCGCCCGGATGCAAAGCCAACATCACTGGCCCCAGAAACCCCCCTCTCGGGGCACTGCTTCTCTGATTCCCAGGCACAGGTGAAATTGCAGCCTTCATGCTTCATGTGCCATCCCTGTGCTCAGCAGTGCACTCAGCGCCCACTCTGTGTGCTGCCAGTATTTTCATACCTGTGTATTTTCCATTTCATGAGGGACTCTTGTGCCAGTCACGTCTTGGGTCTGCACCTCTCAGGGGAGTTGTAGGGGCCCCAGTACAGGAAGAGTGAACACTGACAGGGTGTGTAGCTCATCACTGAAATATGTGTTCAGTGAAATGTGCGCCCATGAAGTGTCCAGTCCAATGAGCTTCTTCCAGCATCTGATCTCACGTGTGTATGTGACCCCACCTGTCAGGTAACTGTATCGTGATTTTTGTTAGCAGAGACTTTAGAGAAAGTGTCTCTGTCAGTTTTATTCAGGGACATTGTAATTTTGATTTTTAAAAATATTTCCAACGGTTAGCTTACTGCTGTGCCAGGTGGATGTTTGCTGGCTTTATTTTCCTCCCATGAGCACATCCTGTCTTAACACTGGTGCTGTGTGGACTGTTGTCTCTGATCATTATACTTACTGCATCAGTTTCGTTTAAATTGACCTGATTTTTTTTTACTTGGCAGTGCAGAATGTTCCTAGCTTTCCTACCGTGTACATCACACTAAATTTTATCCAAGAGAATCCACTGAAAATTGAATCCTAAAAGAGCTTTTCCTTTTCTCTTTTAAACAGTCGGATATTCTAAAAATCAAGCAATAGCGCAGAGCTCAGGGTCTTACCTTTGCTTTTTGGATGCGGTAAGTAACTTTTTTTTATTTAGAATGTTGTGACTATATGTTGGTTGGATAATTAAGAGATCTTACATTTTAGTGTGGTTCTTGAAAATTATTGTTCTAATACTTTACAGTCAGACTCTAAGGTTGGTAAGTTGTTGCTGTGTAATTGCTATAGCATCTAGTGAAATGTTGATTTCTGATAAATCCGTTCAGTTCACATCAGTGGTTCGGTTGTGTCCGACTCTTTGCGACCCCATGGACTGCAGCACACCAGGCTTCCCTGTCCTTCACCATCTCCCAGAGCTGGCTCAACTCGTGTCCACTGACTCAGTGAAGCTATCCAACTGTCTCCTCCTCTGTTGTCCCCTTGTCCTTTGCGCCTGTTTTTCCCAGCATCATGGTCTTTTCCAGTGAGTCGTCTCTTCATATCAGATGGCCAAAGTATTGGAGCTTCTGCTTCAGTATCAGTCCTTCCAATGAATATTCAGGGTGATTTCCTTTAGGATTGACTGGTTTGATCTCCTTTGCAGTCTAAGGGGACACTCAAGAGCCTTCTCCAACACCACAGTTCAAATGTCTCTCAGCCTTCTTTATAGTTCAGCTCTCACATCCATCCATGAGCACTGGGAAAACCACAGCTTTGACTGTAGTCTTTTGTCAGCAAAGTGATGTCTCTGCTTCTGAATACACTTTTGCCAAATGGGGTTACATAAAAACAGAAAATTGCATGGCTGAGAAACATAAACAAAGGGAATATAAACTAAAGTGTTGACAGATACAATACTGAAAAAGATTAATAGCCTTAAATGAAAATAATTCATGTAATTTGTTGAGGAAACACAAAGGATAATGAGTAATAGATAAATAGAAAAGGACAGGAGTGGAGACTCTCAAAGGTAGACACACCAAACAATGACTTTTTAAAAATGTCACAACCTGCTTAAACTCAGTTTCGTTTAAATTGACCTGATTTTTTTTTACTTGGCAGTGCAGAATGTTCCTAGCTTTCCTACCGTGTACATCACACTAAATTTTATCCAAGAGAATCCACTGAAAATTGAATCCTAAAAGAGCTTTTCCTTTTCTCTTTTAAACAGTCGGATATTCTAAAAATCAAGCAATAGCGCAGAGCTCAGGGTCTTACCTTTGCTTTTTGGATGCGGTAAGTAACTTTTTTTTATTTAGAATGTTGTGACTATATGTTGGTTGGATAATTAAGAGATCTTACATTTTAGTGTGGTTCTTGAAAATTATTGTTCTAATACTTTACAGTCAGACTCTAAGGTTGGTAAGTTGTTGCTGTGTAATTGCTATAGCATCTAGTGAAATGTTGATTTCTGATAAATCCGTTCAGTTCACATCAGTGGTTCGGTTGTGTCCGACTCTTTGCGACCCCATGGACTGCAGCACACCAGGCTTCCCTGTCCTTCACCATCTCCCAGAGCTGGCTCAACTCGTGTCCACTGACTCAGTGAAGCTATCCAACTGTCTCCTCCTCTGTTGTCCCCTTGTCCTTTTGCGTCTGTTTTTCCCAGCATCATGGTCTTTTCCAGTGAGTCGTCTCTTCATATCAGATGGCCAAAGTATTGGAGCTTCTGCTTCAGTATCAGTCCTTCCAATGAATATTCAGGGTGATTTCCTTTAGGATTGACTGGTTTGATCTCCTTTGCAGTCTAAGGGGACACTCAAGAGCCTTCTCCAACACCACAGTTCAAATGTCTCTCAGCCTTCTTTATAGTTCAGCTCTCACATCCATCCATGAGCACTGGGAAAACCACAGCTTTGACTGTAGTCTTTTGTCAGCAAAGTGATGTCTCTGCTTCTGAATACACTTTTGCCAAATGGGGTTACATAAAAACAGAAAATTGCATGGCTGAGAAACATAAACAAAGGGAATATAAACTAAAGTGTTGACAGATACAATACTGAAAAAGATTAATAGCCTTAAATGAAAATAATTCATGTAATTTGTTGAGGAAACACAAAGGATAATGAGTAATAGATAAATAGAAAAGGACAGGAGTGGAGACTCTCAAAGGTAGACACACCAAACAATGACTTTTTAAAAATGTCACAACCTGCTTAAACTCAAAAGCTTTTGCACAGCAAAGGAAACAATAAATAAAACAGAAAGCCCGCAGACTGGGAGAAAATATTTGCAAATGATGTGACTGATACGGGATAAGTCTCCACAATTTACAGACAGCTTATGGTACTCAATAGCATCAAAACAACCCACTCAAAAAGTGGGTAGAAGACCTGAATAGACATTTCTCTAAAGAGGACATGCAGCTAGATGGCCAACAGGCACATGAAAAGATGTTCAAAATTGTTAGTTATTAGAGAAATGCAAATTAAAATGACAATGAAATACCACCTCTCCCCAGATAGGATAGCTATTATCAAACAGCCCACAAACAACAAATGCTGGAGAGGGTGCAGAGAGAAAGGAACCCTCCTGAACTTGGAAATGTAAATTGGTACAGCCACTATGGAGAACTGTGTGGAGGTTCCTTAAAAAACTAAACATAGAGCTACCACATGACTCTACAATCCCACTCCTGGGCATATATCCAGAGAAAAATATGGCCCGAAGAGATACATGCTCCCCAGTGTTCATTGAAGCACCGTTTACAAGAACCAAGACATGGAAACAACCGAAATGTACATTGACAGGAATGGATAAAGAAGATGTGGTGTATATATATATGTATAATGGAATACTGTTCAGCTGTTAAAAAGAATGAAATAAGGCCATTTGCAGGAATATGAACCTAGAAGAGTGTCAATGAAATAATTCTAAAAGAAATAGCACAGGGATATTTAAACTCACATCCATCCATGAGCACTGGGAAAACCACAGCTTTGACTGTAGTCTTTTGTCAGCAAAGTGATGTCTCTGCTTCTGAATACACTTTTGCCAAATGGGGTTACATAAAAACAGAAAATTGCATGGCTGAGAAACATAAACAAAGGGAATATAAACTAAAGTGTTGACAGATACAATACTGAAAAAGATTAATAGCCTTAAATGAAAATAATTCATGTAATTTGTTGAGGAAACACAAAGGATAATGAGTAATAGATAAATAGAAAAGGACAGGAGTGGAGACTCTCAAAGGTAGACACACCAAACAATGACTTTTTAAAAATGTCACAACCTGCTTAAACTCAAAAGCTTTTGCACAGCAAAGGAAACAATAAATAAAACAGAAAGCCCGCAGACTGGGAGAAAATATTTGCAAATGATGTGACTGATACGGGATAAGTCTCCACAATTTACAGACAGCTTATGGTACTCAATAGCATCAAAACAACCCACTCAAAAAGTGGGTAGAAGACCTGAATAGACATTTCTCTAAAGAGGACATGCAGCTAGATGGCCAACAGGCACATGAAAAGATGTTCAAAATTGTTAGTTATTAGAGAAATGCAAATTAAAATGACAATGAAATACCACCTCTCCCCAGATAGGATAGCTATTATCAAAAAGTCCACAAACAACAAATGCTGGAGAGGGTGCAGAGAGAAAGGAACCCTCCTGAACTTGGAAATGTAAATTGGTACAGCCACTATGGAGAACTGTGTGGAGGTTCCTTAAAAAACTAAACATAGAGCTACCACATGACTCTACAATCCCACTCCTGGGCATATATCCAGAGAAAAATATGGCCCGAAGAGATACATGCTCCCCAGTGTTCATTGAAGCACCGTTTACAAGAACCAAGACATGGAAACAACCGAAATGTACATTGACAGGAATGGATAAAGAAGATGTGGTGTATATATATATGTATAATGGAATACTGTTCAGCTGTTAAAAAGAATGAAATAAGGCCATTTGCAGGAATATGGATGAACCTAGAAGAGTGTCATGCTGATTGAAGTAAGTCAGACAGAGGAGAAATACCATATGACATCCCTTTTATATGAATTCTAAAAAGAAATGATACAAATGAACTTATTTATGAAACAGAAAGAGACTCACAGACTTAGAAAATGCACTTGTGGTTTCTGTGGGGAGGGGATGATTGGGGACTTTGGGAAAGTCATGTACACACTGTCATGTTTGAAATGGATAACCAACAAAAAAACTATTTGATAGCACATGGAACTCTGCTCAATGTTACGTACTAGCCTAGATGGGAGGGAGGTTTGGGAGAGAATGGGTAACATGTATATGTATGGCCAAGCCCCTTTACTGTTCACTTGAAACTATGACAAAATTCTTCACTGGCTATACCCCAATAAAAATGTTTTTGGTGTTTAAAAAAAGTCACATCATTTGTGATCAAATACAAATCGAGTTAATTTGGTACTGCTTTTAAAAATCAAATTAACCAAATTCTCTAAAAATGTAGATGATCAGTATTTGGAAATGCAGTGTGAATTGGTAGTGTTGACAAAATAATTTTAACATTTTGTATTAAAAATGTTAAAAAGACTCATTGTCTGGACCCTGAATTTCTCTTCTAGGTATCCTTGAAATTCTGAAAAAGATTTATGTACAAAGAAACTGTAGTGTTTATTCATTATGATGGAAAATTAGTTGATGGAAGCAAGTTAATACTGGACAGAAGATAATGGTGAAGTGAATTTTGGTCAGTCTGTATGAGAAAATTACTGTAATTACTGTTCATAAAGAATTTTTAGTAAATGACAAATGATTATTTTGAGTGAAAAATAGAGCCTGTAGTTGTATGTGTAGTATATACTAAACTATAGATTTTGTTTTTAGTGACTTGATGGCAGTCTGAGAACATCTGTCTGTAGGCAGTCTTCCCTTGGGCCCCTCCAGGTCTGAGTGTACAGAGCTCCTAGGTCTGGGGGTGCAGCATCGGGCAATACTCCTTTTGTCTGAGCATTAACCTTTGGGTTCCTTTTCCTCTACATTTGTTTTGTTTCTCTGATTTTCATCCTTTGTGGTGATATTTCTTCTGCTAGTCGGGCCCCAACTTGTGCTCAGCTTCTGGCCTGAAACTGGATCGTGAGCTGCATACTCGCAGCCCTTCCCCTTCTCTGAAGTGTAATGTACAGCATTCATTTTCTTCTTGTGACAGCTGTGTGGTGTCCCATAGGTTCTGAACAGAAATCTGAGTTATCCAGTCTTAGTTCATTTTCTGGTTTCCATGGTGATTTCTTTTCCTCTTCATGAATTTAGGTCCCGGGGCCTCAGGGGCACAGAACTGGATGAACCCTGACCCTGGGTTTAGGATGCATCCTCATTGCTGGTCTGTGCATCCATCTCGTTTGTGTCTGCGTCTGTGCCCATTTGTTTATTTTGATGACACTCAGCCCCTGTGAGCCTGCTGTCCGAGACTGGCACTGGCTCCCTGCTCCAGCCTTGTTACACTGCATTCCACTCCTAGCGACCACCACACGATGCCCTTCTGAACTTTTTGGTGTCTCAGTAAATCTGAAAAAATCTAATTAAAGTTTTTTAGTTGTGTTTGCAAAGAATCAGACATGACTGAGCGACTGAACTGAGCTTTATAAAAAGAGCGTCAGGCTGTGTGTAATATTTTGGAACTTGTAAAACTTATGGTTAAAGTCCATTCATATTGTTGCACGTCATTATAGTTCATTCTGTTATTTTAAATTGAAATAGAATTTATATACAGTGAAATGCAAGATTTCAGTGTGAAAACTGTACAAAGTGAGCAATGTGAGGGCTCTGACACCTGTATACCTGTACCCCTGTAGCTAAGAGCTGAGTCAGGGCAGACGATTCCATCATCCAGAGCACCTCCCAGACAGTGGGAGTGAGGCCACGGGGGTGAGTGCCTGCGTTTAGCATCCACACCACATGGTGGTCACCCGTGACTGTGAGGGCTGGTGGGCTGTTGTGGTTAAAAAGTCAGTGGCGTGAAGGTACCACGTTGGTCGTGCTACTGCTGGTCAACATTCAAGCAGTTGCCGGTTTGGGTTATTTTAATAAAAGCGCCATACACATCCTGATGTAAGTGTTTCTGTGATGTATGTTTCCATTTCTCTTAGGAAGATACCAAGGGGCAGAGGGGAGGAACCACAGGTGAAGGGACCTGCCAGGGTTAGTGTCCCATCTGTGTCATCCACCTTCTCCCAACACTGATGGGTCAGCCTTGGCTTCAGCCCTTCTAGTGCGTCTCATTTGTCTTCATTTACCTTGCCTGATGGCTAGTGATGTTGAGCACCTTCTCTTCGGGTTATGAGCCGTTTATAAATCCTCTTTTGTAAGATGTCCAAATCTTGCCCTTTTTTTTTAAAAAAAAAAATTGGGTTGTCTTATTGGTGAGTTGTGAGTGTTTGATATGTATTCTGGATATAAATATTTTGTCAGATATGTGTTTCCTGAGTAATTTTTCCCCGTCTGTGGCTTGCCTTTTCATATTTTAATGGTGTCTAGTAAATCTGAAAAATCTAATTAAAGTTTTTAGTTGTGTTTGCAAAGAATCAGACATGACTGAGCGACTGAACTGAGCTTTATAAAAAGAGCGTCAGGCTGTGTGTAATATTTTGGAACTTGTAAAACTTATGGTTAAAGTCCATTCATATTGTTGCACGTCATTATAGTTCATTCTGTTATTTTAAATTGAAATAGAATTTATATACAGTGAAATGCAAGATTTCAGTGTGAAAACTGTACAAAGTGAGCAATGTGAGGGCTCTGACACCTGTATACCTGTACCCCTGTAGCTAAGAGCTGAGTCAGGGCAGACGATTCCATCATCCAGAGCACCTCCCAGACAGTGGGAGTGAGGCCACGGGGGTGAGTGCCTGCGTTTAGCATCCACACCACATGGTGGTCACCCGTGACTGTGAGGGCTGGTGGGCTGTTGTGGTTAAAAAGTCAGTGGCGTGAAGGTACCACGTTGGTCGTGCTACTGCTGGTCAACATTCAAGCAGTTGCCGGTTTGGGTTATTTTAATAAAAGCGCCATACACATCCTGATGTAAGTGTTTCTGTGATGTATGTTTCCATTTCTCTTAGGAAGATACCAAGGGGCAGAGGGGAGGAACCACAGGTGAAGGGACCTGCCAGGGTTAGTGTCCCATCTGTGTCATCCACCTTCTCCCAACACTGATGGGTCAGCCTTGGCTTCAGCCCTTCTAGTGCGTCTCATTTGTCTTCATTTACCTTGCCTGATGGCTAGTGATGTTGAGCACCTTCTCTTCGGGTTATGAGCCGTTTATAAATCCTCTTTTGTAAGATGTCCAAATCTTGCCCTTTTTTTTTAAAAAAAAAAATTGGGTTGTCTTATTGGTGAGTTGTGAGTGTTTGATATGTATTCTGGATATAAATATTTTGTCAGATATGTGTTTCCTGAGTAATTTTTCCCCGTCTGTGGCTTGCCTTTTCATATTTTAATGGTGTCTTTTGATGAGCAGAAGTTTTAAATCTTGATGAAGTTCAAATCATTGATTTTTCTTTTTTAATGGTTAAATTTTTTTTTGCTGAGATGTCTCTCCTTGACCCAAAGATGTTATTCTCCTGTTTTCTTACTTTTATATTTAGACCCATTATCTACCTTGTGTTCATTTCTGTGTCTCATGCAGTAGGAAGCAGGGGTTAATTTTTTCATATGGATAGTAAGCTGCACCAGTGTTGAAGAGACCTTCTTTTCGCAGTTGAATTGCCCCAATGCTTTGTTGAGAATCAATTGTCCGTGTCAGTGTAGGTTTATTTCCAGACTTTCTGTTCCGTTCTCTTTCTCTATTGTCTGCAGCTCATTCATTCGTCTGCTGTACAACATTCCACTGGGCAAACACACTGCACGTATTCATCCGTGCTTCTACTGATGGTCACCCTGGCTGTTTCCAGGCTCTTGCCCTTGTGAATAGCTGCTAGAGACACTCTTTCAGGCACCCTCTGTTATACCTGTACGATAGTTCCTCTGGGGTTCACACCCAAGAGTGAACAGGGGACAAGTGGTTCTTCTGCAGGAGAGGAGCTATGCTGCTGCCATGCAACTGGAGATGTTGTCCCCCCTGGCAGGTCACTATGGGTCCTCAGCCTCCCTAGCATGGGGTGTCTTCAGGTTCTTAGATCTCATCCAGCAGGTGGGAGCAGAGTGGAGCCTTACTATGCTTTTTATGTGTGCACCCGATCTTGACCTATGGTCACATCACCCCACATTGATTGGCCCTGTAGGGCCAGTCCTCTTTTCATGAGGTGTGTTTGCATCTTTTTTGCCCATCTTCCTTTCCAACTGCGAGGGGAGTTGTAGGAAACTGTCTTCAAGGCCAGTGTTGCTGACCCATCACCCCTGAGCACTTCTGTGTGTTTCTTGCAAAGAAGAATGTCTCCTCTGACCCAGAGGAGAGCAGGCGACTTGTTAGGCTCCTGGGATGCAGTTGGTGACCGCGTTTAGATTCAGAGTACATTTCATTAGGAGCAATAGCATAACAGAAGACCAGCTCGCATGCTGTTCCTGGCCTGGAGCTCATTCATTCAGCAAATTGGTACCTGGATGTGTGAGGTGCTGCAGCGGGTGTAGGCAATACAGCTGTGACCAGATAGAGACAGTGAAAACCGAAGCTCAGGCAGCATCAGGCCCTGTGCCTCTGCCACCTCCCCAGCGTCCCCTGACAGCAGCTGCTGCGCCTCCCGCAGCCCACACCCCTGGGCCCTGCCCTTCTCTCTGTCACGCACCTGCCTTGCTCACGGTCCCCTCCAGCTTCTCAGCGATGCACTCACCCCTCTGCTGGTGGTGGGACCTGCCTGTGTCTGTGATCTCCCACCCCCTGCACTTCAGGTCTGCAGCAGCATTTATCACCTTCAGAGCTGTGTCCTTTATTGTCATCATTGTTTGCCTTTCCTGATAGAATGCCGGCTCCACATGGGAGGGAGTAGGGCTTGCTTTGTCACTGATCTTTCTGATCGACTTGGAACTTAGAAAGATTAGATATTAATAGGTGTTTGTTAAATGAATGAGTGGGTTTGGTTTTATGTGGTGAATTTAAGTGGTTACATAGAATTGAATTAGATACCTCTGTATACTTATCTTGGAACACAGCCATCCTGTTGGCTGTCATTTCCATGGAGAGTGGTGTCCTGAGTTTCCAAGTCTGTTTACAGATGGACTTGCAGAACCCATCGCCGCACTGCAACCCTTCAGAGAGAGTGCTCTTAGCAGCTGTCCTGCAGGCTGCTGCCCGGGGGCCAGTCGTGCCTTTCCAGTGGGTTGGAAGGGCCACCTAGGGTGACCCTTCCCAGTCCCAGTAGTGTCCAAAGATACTCTTCTTGAGAGAAAGAGGGTCATACAGAGATCCCAGTTGTCTCGGAGGGTATCCACCTCCTTTCATGAGGTGTGTTTGCATCTTTTTTGCCCATCTTCCTTTCCAACTGCGAGGGGAGTTGTAGGAAACTGTCTTCAAGGCCAGTGTTGCTGAAACCCTGAGCACTTCTGTGTGTTTCTTGCAAGAAGAATGTCTCCTCTGACCCAGAGGAGAGCAGGCGACTTGTTAGGCTCCTGGGATGCAGTTGGTGACCGCGTTTAGATTCAGAGTACATTTCATTAGGAGCAATAGCATAACAGAAGACCAGCTCGCATGCTGTTCCTGGCCTGGAGCTCATTCATTCAGCAAATTGGTACCTGGATGTGTGAGGTGCTGCAGCGGGTGTAGGCGATACAGCTGTGACCAGATAGAGACAGTGAAAACCGAAGCTCAGGCAGCATCAGGCCCTGTGCCTCTGCCACCTCCCCAGCGTCCCCTGACAGCAGCTGCTGCGCCTCCCGCAGCCCACACCCCTGGGCCCTGCCCTTCTCTCTGTCACGCACCTGCCTTGCTCACGGTCCCCTCCAGCTTCTCAGCGATGCACTCACCCCTCTGCTGGTGGTGGGACCTGCCTGTGTCTGTGATCTCCCACCCCCTGCACTTCAGGTCTGCAGCAGCATTTATCACCTTCAGAGCTGTGTCCTTTATTGTCATCATTGTTTGCCTTTCCTGATAGAATGCCGGCTCCACATGGGAGGGAGTAGGGCTTGTTTTTTCACTGATCTTTCTGAACGACTTGGAACTTAGAAAGATTAGATATTAATAGGTGTTTGTTAAATGAATGAGTGGGTTTGGTTTTATGTGGTGAATTTAAGTGGTTACATAGAATTGAATTAGATACCTCTGTATACTTATCTTGGAACACAGCCATCCTGTTGGCTGTCATTTCCATGGAGAGTGGTGTCCTGAGTTTCCAAGTCTGTTTACAGATGGACTTGCAGAACCCATCGCCGCACTGCAACCCTTCAGAGAGAGTGCTCTTAGCAGCTGTCCTGCAGGCTGCTGCCCGGGGGCCAGTCGTGCCTTTCCAGTGGGTTGGAAGGGCCACCTAGGGTGACCCTTCCCAGTCCCAGTAGTGTCCAAAGATACTCTTCTTGAGAGAAAGAGGGTCATACAGAGATCCCAGTTGTCTCGGAGGGTATCCATCAGCAGTGTTTCAGGTGAGCAGGAGGTCGGCGCCCATCCCCTTGTGGGAAGTTGAAGTCCTCAGGGACAGTCCCTTCAAGCCCGGGAGGCAAAGCGCAAAGCTCAGGGATACAGGAATTTGCCCCAGAAGAAACCCTTGCAGAGCAGGGCTGGAGCCTACTGCAAGGGTCTGAGGGTCTCCAGTCTGTTGCCTTCAGACAGAGGACCCGCATCTTGTGACCTGGGTGCTGTTGTCAGGAAATAAATTCCCACTTAGAAGGGGGTGGCTGTGGCCTTTCCTAAAAATATGTTTTCATTTGCTTAGATCATCTTTGGTTTCTTTCAGCACCTTGTGATTTTTTACAATATAGATCATGTACGTATTTTGTTAAATTTACACCAACATGTCTCCTTTGAGCAGTTGTTCACAAACATAGTATTTCTAATTTCTGTGTTCATTATTAGTGTCTAGAAATGTGATTATTTTATCTGTTGATCTTGCAGAACTCACTGGTTCTAGGTTTTTAGAGTAGATTCCTGGGGATTTTCTAGGTGGACAGTCACATCGTCTGTAAACAGGGGCCAGTTTTATTTCTTCGTCTCTGGATGTTGAGGCCTTCATATTTGCCTTCTTGCCTTATTGCTCTGGCTGGAACGTCCGTGCACACGGAGCAGACATCCTCATCTTCTAACCTGAGAGGAAGCACCAGCTCTTCACATTGTTTGTCATCTTTCATTCCTAATGTACTCAGAATTTTTATCATGTGGACAAGTGTTAGATCCTGTTGCAAGCTTTTTATGTGACAGTTTGAACTTGTTGGTTTTAAAAATGTGTTTGCTACTAAAGATTTATAAGATTTTTTCCATTTTTTTTGAATTTGGGGATTTTTCTCTGTGTCCTGGAATCATTTCTGGAGTGTGGTGAGCTCTTCCAAAGTGCAGACTCAGGGTTTTTTCAAATGAGATGAATTTCTCTATATTGGCTCTTAATTTCTTTCTTGTGCCTTGTTCCTCCTTTTGGATTCTGGTCTTGCAAAGTTTGCTCAGTTCCGTCTTGATTTCTGTTTCTCTGTAACTTTGAATTTTGCGTTTTTACTCACAACTGAGTAGTTGACCTTCCAGTTCATTTATTCAGTTGTGAGCTGTGACCACAACTGTAGCTCAGCTAGTAAAGAATCCACCTGCAGTGTGGGAGACCCCAGTTTGATTCCTGGATTGGGAAGATCCCTTGGAGAAGGGAAGGGCTACCCACTCCAGTATACTTGCCTGGAGAATTCCTTGGCTCATCCATGAAGTGGCAAAGAGTCAGACATGACTGAATAACATTTCACTTTGATTTGCTGTTAGAAGTTAGATGTTACACTTTCCATTCCTCCAAGTTCTAGGGCACATTTGAGAGCCCCTCTTTTATGTGCTCTCCTCCAGCAGCTGTAGAGGACTGCTACTTCATCCTGTGTCCTGGGTCCTCTCGGGTTCATCAGTGGTTGTTTTTGGCTCTCTGCACTGTTGGAGGCCAAGCCACATTGTCCAGGGCCATGGCAGCAGGTGTGCCAGGAGGTGTGGGGTCTCTGCTCTTACTGGTGGATAATCCCTACTGGGTCTGGGAGAGACCTGTTTTCAGGTGTCCAATGTTTCTGGCCAGTTAAGAACCTAGCTTTCTTCCAGCCTCAGGGGTGAAGAGAAACTTAATCGTTTGACTCACCTTTTCCCCAGCCCTCCTGGCAGCTCTGCAGGCCTTCCTGTGTGTGCATGAGCACACCCGCCTCCCCAGGCATCTGCAGCTCTGTAGCTCCTGTGGCATGCAGTTGATCTTGCTGCTTCTGGCTACTCTTCCCTCGTGCTCCTGTGCTGTCATGGCCTTTTGCTGCCCTCTGGGCTGGCCAGTGTGTTCCAAAGGAAAGACTGTTCTGGACCCTGGCGTTCTTGGCTCTGTCCCCACCTTGCCCCCACCCTGTTCATCTCTGGGTTTAAAAGGAAACGTGGGACAGAACAGAGAGGGCCCTGGGTCAAGTTGAGGCCTTCCCATGCCATGCCCGCTGCAGTCTGGCTTTTTAAATTCATGGGATCAGAAAAAGAACTGGGGCACAAAATCTAGTAGGGAGGAAGCAGGGAGATCTTTTAAATAGCTGATTTACAGGTAACTGCAAAAGTGATTTCAGCCTCTTTTGCCATTAAACATTTTTTCCATACTACTGGTAAGTAAAAATGTTGGCTGGTGTAGACATTAGTGGTCTGTGTTTCTACTTCCCCTCCAAGTCTTCCCTGTACTTGTGGGGAGGGGAGGAATCTGGAGACAGAAGGAAGAGGACTGAGTGCCTCCCGCCACGTACCTCCTGGGAGTAGAACACGAGACCATGCACCTCCCGCCACGTACCTCCTGGGAGTGGAACACGAGACCACGCACTTTACTTTGAGGTTTTTTGAGAGCAAAGCATTTGACCACAGAGCATGGCGGTTACCACGAGGGTACTGAATAATGTTATTTTCGTTATATTTGGAATGGCATACTTGCCAGTAACTTATTAAATGCACATGTTGCCAACTGAGTGAGGAAGTTTGTTTCTCCTGTCTCTGCATCACATGCAACCTGATTTTTTTAAAGAAAATTTATTGAAGTATAGCTGATTTACAGTGTTGTAATGGTTTCTATTATATAGCAAAGAAACTAATTATATATATATATATATATTCTTTTCCAAATTCTTTTTCATCATGGTTTATCATAGAATATTGATTGGCTCCCTGTGGCCACCTGAGTTTTCTCTTTGACTTGTCAATTTTAGTATAGAATCATTCAGAAAAGAATATTGTTATCAGCTAGAGAGAATCTGCTATGATTTTAGAAAACAGTTGAGAAATGTTGCACATTCGGATATGGAACAGGTGGAGGCTGCTGCTTTCCCGGGTGTGTCATCTAGCTATTTCAGCTATGCAGGTAAGCGTTGCTGCCCCACAAGTGGGAGACAGAGACACACTGCTTGAAGCTCTAGGAGAGGTGCAGCCAGGCCAGGAGGAGCCAGAGTGTGGGGCGCTGGGGACCCTCCAGCTCCCTTCTCCTGCCGCCTTGCTGTCCCCGGCTCCTGCCCTGGGTCTTGTCGCTGCTAGTGTGCAGGAGGTTGTGTGTTTTCCCATGAATATGTTTATAGCTGATCTGAATGTCAGTTGTTTTCAAATCAAAGACACCCTGCCATGTTTTAAAGTTATGCTTTGAAAACAACTGACGTTCAGCTCAATTATGAACATCCAGATACACCACCCACATGCCTTTCTGCTCCCCCTCGCCTCTTCTTTCCTGAGAAAAAAATTATGGACTCGTATTTCAGACCCAAGACCTGGAGGCTATCAGCTGGTTCAGGAGCAGGGCCACATGATTGAGTGGTGGCTGTTTCCCAGGAGGCTAGAGCAACACCCCCTGGGAAGTAGATTATGCTCTTGGCTTATGGGGTGGTTAGGAAGACGCCACTCCTCTTCTCATGGCAGCCGCAAATTGGTAAAGGTCCTTGTGTGTAGACTCTTCAACTCCTGTTTTTTGAAAGAAGAGATAGTCCTTATTCCTAACACTCGTGTTCAGAAAGATTTTTCTCGAACAGAGGACAGACTGTTTTTGAAGAGTTGAAGAAAGATCTGAGAAATCTTGGCACCACAGCTGCTTACACTTCCTTGAGGTCAGTCGCTTGGTATCCCATTTACTCTTGTTTTATCAGCACCACAATCTGTTGTGCTTGGAGAGCTGTAGTTCTTGCTGAGTGCCATTGAACTTGATGTGGTGTTTTGTTTTGTTTTGTTCTGGCCTCTTTTTATTGATTTTTTATTTATTTATTTTTCATCCATCTTTATTCTTTGGCCTGTGTGGACCTCCCATTGCAGTGGCCTCTCTCATTGCAGAGCTCCAGCTCTGGGCACATCCGCTCCAGAGTGCTGACTCGTAATTGGACACACCTGTCCAGCCGCTCCGTGGCACGTGGGATCTTCCCAGGCCAGGGATCGGACTGGTGCTGCTTGCGCTGCAAGGCGTGACTCTTTACCCACTGGACCACACAGGGAAGCCCCTGAACTTGATGTTTTCAAAGAGATGATGCCTCAGACAGTGGTGAGCTTTTGAGAAACTTTATTTCTACAGAGTGTTTTTATTTTAAGGCTTGGGGAAGGGAATTGACCTGGGTATTTGTTTGGATGCTCCTCCCCAGCACTGGTTCCAGAGCCTGCTGGCCAGGGAGAGAGAAAGCCTCCTGGAGACAGATCTGCGGTCCGTTGCTGCAGGGGCTCAGAGTCCAGGTCTTCTTGGCACACTCGGCTTTAAGGAACTCTACAGTGGTTCTTTTGTAGCCAGCCCAGGCTGTGTGCGCTTTGGGTGGCCTCTCTGTTTTCATTCTTAAGTAGCTCGGTGCTGGACCGTGTTGTCCCAGGCTCTCCACGTTATTTCTTTAGTACCGAAGGTCTGAGTGGTCATCTTGTCCATTGCAGTGTCTGACTCTTACTGCTTGTTTCACTGTCCCTCTCTGTCTTACCTAACTGCGGGCACCATGAGAGTGGAGACCTCTCTGTCTCCTGCATGGGGTGTCCTGGGCCCCAGTGGGCACTACGTACAAGCTCCTGCCCTGTAGAGCCCGACACCAGCAGGGGTTGGTGGGGGGACTTGCAGAGAAGAGGTGGCAGAGTTGTATGGAAAGGTGGTATGGATTCCACCCTCAGAGAGGGCGTGGTCTGCTCTGCATGGCGTGTGTGCTCTGGACAGGACCCCAACCCAGCTTAGGACCAGGACCAGGGACAGTGCTGGGTGCATCCTCCTGCTTCCAGATCCCCCTCTGCCTGCCTTCCTGCCAATCTCTTGCTGGTGAGAGGGAGTTCTTGTCCTCTCTCCTGATTAAAGAGAACTCCTGCCTCCACTCCTCTAGGACAGAACACGAAGCAGGGCAGTCTGTGGCACTAAGGTTATGGGTTCTGTTGGGAGTGCTGTCAGCAGAGGCACAACTTGAATTTTTGTGTAAGTAGTAAAATTGCATGTTTGATTCTAAGTTATTTTTGTGTTTTTCTTACACTATAATTATAGCTGTAGAAAAATTATATATGCGTATAGATAGGAGCTAGAAGGGAACTCAGAATGGTGAAACCAATCGGTTCAGAGGCTGATGATATGGTGTAATGTATAATACTGAGTGTTTCTGGTATTCCTACTTGGAGCTTGTGCAGTAAACCCAGAATTATAATACTTTCAAAAGCAATGGTAAACTCAGATTAAACTGTTACAGTGTTTTTTGTTTCCGATGCTCCTCCCAGCACTGGTTCCAGAGCCTGCTGGCCAGGGAGAGAGAAAGCCTCCGGGAGACAGATCTGCGGTCCGTTGCTGCAGGGGCTCAGAGTCCAGGTCTTCTTGGCACACTCGGCTTTAAGGAACTCTACAGTGGTTCTTTTGTAGCCAGCCCAGGCTGTGTGCGCTTTGGGTGGCCTCTCTGTTTTCATTCTTAAGTAGCTCGGTGCTGGACCGTGTTGTCCCAGGCTCTCCACGTTATTTCTTTAGTACCGAAGGTCTGAGTGGTCATCTTGTCCATTGCAGTGTCTGACTCTTACTGCTTGTTTCACTGTCCCTCTCTGTCTTACCTAACTGCGGGCACCATGAGAGTGGAGACCTCTCTGTCTCCTGCATGGGGTGTCCTGGGCCCCAGTGGGCACTACGTACAAGCTCCTGCCCTGTAGAGCCCGACACCAGCAGGGGTTGGTGGGGGGACTTGCAGAGAAGAGGTGGCAGAGTTGTATGGAAAGGTGGTATGGATTCCACCCTCAGAGAGGGCGTGGTCTGCTCTGCATGGCGTGTGTGCTCTGGACAGGACCCCAACCCAGCTTAGGACCAGGACCAGGGACAGTGCTGGGTGCATCCTCCTGCTTCCAGATCCCCCTCTGCCTGCCTTCCTGCCAATCTCTTGCTGGTGAGAGGGAGTTCTTGTCCTCTCTCCTGATTAAAGAGAACTCCTGCCTCCACTCCTCTAGGACAGAACACGAAGCAGGGCAGTCTGTGGCACTAAGGTTATGGGTTCTGTTGGGAGTGCTGTCAGCAGAGGCACAACTTGAATTTTTGTGTAAGTAGTAAAATTGCATGTTTGATTCTAAGTTATTTTTGTGTTTTTCTTACACTATAATTATAGCTGTAGAAAAATTATATATGCGTATAGATAGGAGCTAGAAGGGAACTCAGAATGGTGAAACCAATCGGTTCAGAGGCTGATGATATGGTGTAATGTATAATACTGAGTGTTTCTGGTATTCCTACTTGGAGCTTGTGCAGTAAACCCAGAATTATAATACTTTCAAAAAGCATCATGGAGTAAACTCAGATTAATTTTTTTCTAAATACCGAGTGTACTCTGTTAGAGATATTAGATTTTTAAAAATCAGTGTTACTGGGGTAGTACTGACATATAATAAAGTACACCCATTTCATTTAAGTGTGCATTCAGTGAGTTTGACAAATGTATATACACATATAAAAACCATCTCAATCAAGTTTAGAATGTTTCCTTTTCCCTAAAAAGTTCCTTAACACCCCTTTGCAGTCATTCGTCTACTCCTTGAAGCAACTATACACGTTATTTCTTTAGATTAGTAATAATTATATTAGTTGTTCTTTCAGTACCTTAGAGTTTCTAACCCCCATTCTAGAACTTCATATAAATGGAATCATACAATATGTACTCTTGTGGTTGACTTTTTTTTTTTTTTTTGCTCAACATATGTTTTTGAGATTTATCCATGTTGTTTCTTAAATCAATAATTTAGTCTTTTTATTGCTGAGTAGTATATCCTAATGCATGGATGAACCACAAATTGTTTATCTGTGTAGTCAGCCATTGATGGCCATTTGGATTACTTCCAGTATTTGGCTATTATGAGTAAAGATGCTGTGAAAGTATGTGTACAGGTCTTATCATGGACATATGTGTGTATTTTTCATGCATAAATATGTAAGGATAGACTGCTGAGTGATATAATACATGTACATTTAACTTTGTGAGAAACTTCAAAACTATCTTTCTAAGAGATTTAACCATCTTACATCAGTTCAAAATCTTTTCACTGTTTTTTTTTTAAGTTGTTTGTCTTAGTATTGAGTTTTAAGATTTAAAAATAAATTCTGTATGCAAGTTCTTTCTCCTAGTTTATGGCTTCCCTTTTTATTTTCTTAATTTTCTAAAAGTGTCTTTTGAGGAACAGAAGTTGCTAGTTGGTATGAAGTTCATTTTATCAGTTTTTCCTTTTAAGAATTATGTTTTCTGTGTCCCATCTAAGACCCTAAGAAATTTTTTTCTACCCCAAGATTTTCCTCTCTATCCTCTAGAAGTTTCATAATTTTATCTTACACATTTAGAAGTCTCATAGTTTGTCTGTTTTTAAGCTAATTTGGGGTATGATGTGAAGTAGGGGTTGAGATTATTTTTTCTCATTTGACAGTTGTTGTTTCAATATTACAATCATTTCCCTATTGAATTACCTTGGCATCTTTGCTGAAAAATCAAATTATTGAAAGAAACATAGATCCATGTCATTTCCGGACTCTGTTCTGTTCCCATTGTTCTTTGTATTTCTCTTTTTTAAAAAGTTTTATTGAAGGATATTTGCTTTACAATATTGTACTAGTTTCTGCCACGTATCAACATAAATCAGCCACAGGTATACGTATGTCCCCTTCTTCCTGAGCCTCCCTCCCATCTCTCACCCCATCCCACCCCTCTAGTTTATCACAGAGAACTGGGCTGAGCTCTCTGTGTCACATAGCCAGCTCCCACTGCCTATCTGTTTTACCTTTGGTAATGTATGTATTTTCCACTCTTTCAGTTCTTCCTTCCCTCTCCTTCCCTCACTGTGTCCACAAGTCTGCTCCCTATGTCTGCGTCTCCACTGCTACCCTGCAAATAGGTGTTTCAGTACCATATTTCTAGATTGCATATGTATACACTAATACACAATATTTGTCTTTCTCTTCCTGACTTACTTCACTCTGTACAGTAGGCGCTGGGTTCATCCTCCTGATTAGGACTGACTCAAATGTCGAGTTTTCTTTTTTTTTATAGGTGAGTAATATTCCATTGTATATATGTACTACAGTTTCTCTATCCATTCATCTGTTGATGGGCATCTAGGTTGCTTCCATGTCGTAGCTATTTTAAAAGTACTGCAGTGAACATTGGGGTTGCATCTCTTTCAACCAAATCCATAAGTTGTTTGTCTTAGTATTGAGTTTTAAGATTTAAAAATAAATTCTGTATGCAAGTTCTTTCTCCTAGTTTATGGCTTCCCTTTTTATTTTCTTAATTTTCTAAAAGTGTCTTTTGAGGAACAGAAGTTGCTAGTTGGTATGAAGTTCATTTTATCAGTTTTTCCTTTTAAGAATTATGTTTTCTGTGTCCCATCTAAGACCCTAAGAAATTTTTTTCTACCCCAAGATTTTCCTCTCTATCCTCTAGAAGTTTCATAATTTTATCTTACACATTTAGAAGTCTCATAGTTTGTCTGTTTTTAAGCTAATTTGGGGTATGATGTGAAGTAGGGGTTGAGATTATTTTTTCTCATTTGACAGTTGTTGTTTCAATATTACAATCATTTCCCTATTGAATTACCTTGGCATCTTTGCTGAAAAATCAAATTATTGAAAGAAACATAGATCCATGTCATTTCCGGACTCTGTTCTGTTCCCATTGTTCTTTGTATTTCTCTTTTTTAAAAAGTTTTATTGAAGGATATTTGCTTTACAATATTGTACTAGTTTCTGCCACGTATCAACATAAATCAGCCACAGGTATACGTATGTCCCCTTCTTCCTGAGCCTCCCTCCCATCTCTCACCCCATCCCACCCCTCTAGTTTATCACAGAGAACTGGGCTGAGCTCTCTGTGTCACATAGCCAGCTCCCACTGCCTATCTGTTTTACCTTTGGTAATGTATGTATTTTCCACTCTTTCAGTTCTTCCTTCCCTCTCCTTCCCTCACTGTGTCCACAAGTCTGCTCCCTATGTCTGCGTCTCCACTGCTACCCTGCAAATAGGTGTTTCAGTACCATATTTCTAGATTGCATATGTATACACTAATACACAATATTTGTCTTTCTCTTCCTGACTTACTTCACTCTGTACAGTAGGCGCTGGGTTCATCCTCCTGATTAGGACTGACTCAAATGTCTTTTTTTTTTTTTTTTATAGGTGAGTAATATTCCATTGTATATATGTACTACAGTTTCTCTATCCATTCATCTGTTGATGGGCATCTAGGTTGCTTCCATGTCGTAGCTATTTTAAAAGTACTGCAGTGAACATTGGGGTTGCATCTCTTTCAACCAAATCCATATCGTCTTGATTAGCAACTGTAGTGATAAAGCTACAGTGTCAAGTGCGCTTGGCATCCTGTGGCTCTGTCTCTTGCTTCAGTAGTGCTTGGATGGAACAGACCCAGGGACGCCCCCTGCTCCGGCCTCTGACCACCCTCCAACCTTTTTGTGAGTCGCAACCTTCGATATCAGTCATGCGGCTGTCTACAACCACCAGGACCAGTCACCATTTTTTGAGCTTAGCTCCTTACTACCGGTCAACCGTGAGCTCCCAAATTCGTCAGAATTATTCCACTGAAGTGGAGGCCACTGTCAACCGCCTGGTCAACATGCATCTGTGGGCCTCCTACACCTACCTCTCTCTGGGCTTCTATTTCGACCATGACGATGTGACTCTGAAGCGTGTGAGCCACTCTTTTTTGCAGACTGGCTAGGGAGAAGCGCGAGGGCGTGGGCCTCTCTTGAAAATGCAAAACCAGTGTGGCAACTGTGCCCTCTTCCTGGACGTGCAGATGCCATCTCAAGATGAGTGGGGTAAAAATCCAGGACACTATGGAAGCCACCCTTCTCACAGAGAAGAACCCGAACCAGGCCCTTTTGGATCTGCATGGCCTGGCAGACCCACCTGTCTGTGACTTCCTTGAGAAACACTTCCTTGATGAGGAGGTGGCACTCATCAGGAAGATGACAGATCATCTGACCAACCTCCACAGGCTGACTGGTCCCCAGGCCAGATTGGGTGACCGTCTCTTCGAGAGGGTCACCCTCAAGCATGACTAGGGACATCTGGAGACCAGTGGCCATTGAGGAGCCTCCCACCAACATCAGGGCTGCCTGAAGCTTCTCTCTGCAGCCACTAGGCAGCTTTTGTTTAACACCCTGGAGCCTTCTCTCAAGCCTTGGACCAAGTGGAAACAATAAAGCCTTTTTTCAAAAGAAAAAAATAAAAAACAGCTACAGTGTCATTTTATTGAAAAAAAAAAATCAGGTATAAATCCGCTAACTTTGTTCTTCCTTTTCAAAATTATTTCAAATCAGTTTAGCTCTTTCGGATTTCTGCAGAATTTTAGAATTGGCTTGTCAAAATTTTAGAATCTGCTTGGATTTTTACTGAAATTGCATTGAATTTAGACTTAGATTCCCAAAATTATATTTAGGAATTTAATTATTGAATCTTATAATCCATGAACATGGTATAACTCTTGATTTATTTGGGTGTTTTTAAGTTTCTCTCAGAAACGTTTTGTAGTTTTAAGTATACAGGTCTTCTGTAAGTTTAACTAAAGACTTTCCAAGTATTTTGTGGGTTTTGGTGCTAACAAAAATGGTTATTCATCTCCCAGTTTTATTGCTGTAAATACACTGTTAGTAAATAGGTTTATTAGTTCTGGTTAGTTTTGTTTTATCTTGTTTTTTTGTGTGTGTGGGGGGGTAAGAACTCACTGTGAGGTAACCACAGAACCTGGGAGTAAAGATGCTGTCTCTTTCTCTTTGGTTCACATTTTATTCCTTGTTCTTGGCCCATTGTCATGGCTGGGACTCCCTGTGCAGTGTTAAGTAGAAATTCTGGTGACAGTCCTTGTCATGTTCAGATTTTTATTTGTTTCATTAGTTTGTAAATGCATAGTGGGAAAAAAACACATAGAGAAACATAAAACACAAATGTACAGCTCAGTAAATTATCATAAAGCAAACATTTTTGTAACCAGTGTAGGAAATAACATCAGAAGTACCTTTCTCGCCCCTTAGCAGTTACCTTTTTTGTCCTCCCCAAAGGTAAATATTATCCTGCCTATTTTGGAACTTTTTATAAATGAAATCATATATAATCTTCCATGTCTGACTTCTCTTACTCTGTAGCTTGTATTTTCACTCTCTGAAAGCTGTCTATTGAAGAATAGAATTCTTAACTTTTAAGGAATTCAATTTAGTAATCTTTTCCTTTATGGGTAGTGCTTTTTGTCTTCGTGAGATATTTTCTCTTACTTTGAAGCGCTAAAGTTATTCTTTAATGTTCCAGATGCCTTTTTTTTAACCTTTTCTATTTTGATGTAAACCCCACTTGGAATTGATTTTATTTATTTTTGTTTAGCACATAACACATAAGCACAGGATCGTAAGTGCACAGTCTGTTGAGTTTTGAGGAAGTGAACACTCTAGTGCAGCCATCTGCCCAGCCCAGGAATACAACATGGCCAGCGTCACACATGCCTTCCTGTTCCTTGTCAACAATTCCCCTCTTCTCCACAAGGCAGCTGGAATACTAACACCCAGTGTTAGTCATTTTGACCTTTATGTGATTCATCATGTGTTCTGTGCCTGCCTTATCTCTTACAACATTATACTTTGGAGACTAATCCACATTATTTTGTGGAGTTGAAGTTGCTTGTTTTCATTGCTATTTAATATTCCATGATATGAATATACCCAGTTTATCTGTTCTGCTGTTTGGACATTGAGTTGTTTGAGTAATGCTCCCAAGAAGTCCTTGTGCTTGTCTCTTGATGCACATTCAGATGTGCATATAGAAGTGGAACTGGGATGTCCTCATGTGCCTGTGTTCAGTTTCAGTGGCTGCTGCCAGATTCCCGTGATGGCCAATCAGTTTGCACTCCTTCCAGTGTTCGGGCATTCTGGCTTATTTGTATCCTTCCTTGTAGCTCTGTGAGCTGTCTTTTAGCCCGGTGTGAATGTGTGTGTGGCCTGTTTCTGACCTCTGCGTTCTGTCTAGATGGGTTATTGATCTGTCCTTTTTTGTCTGCTGGTACCACAGTGTAACTTTATAGAACATATTGTAATTTGCTGTTATATGTTTTGTTCGTCTGCCAAATATTTTGGACTTTTTTAAAGAAATATTTTTGCATTGTTATATAGATGTCAGAGTAATTTTATTAATTTTCACAAAATCCTCTCAGGATTTTGCTTGGAATTGTATTGAATCTGTGGATCAATTAAGTAGAAACAACTTTACAATGATGAGGTCTTCCTAAAATGAATATATGTTCATTGATTTATTTAGATCTTCTTTCATTTATCTCAGTAGCCACGAGTAGTTTTCATAACAGAGAGCTTAGAGTCCTTTGTTAAAATAATTCTTTGGTGTTTGATTTTTTTGGGCTGGGGCAGGTTGGGGAGGGAGGGGGCCGGGTGGGCCACTTCTATTGGTCTTTCGTTTATCTATTTTCATCCATCTTTGTTCTCTGGCCCGTGTGAGTCTCCCATCGCAGTGGCCTCTGTTGTCTCAGAGCACCGGCTCTGGGCGCACACGCCCCAGAGCTCTAGCTCGGTAATTGGACACATGGGTCCAGCCGCTCCGCAGCACGTGGGATCTTCCCAGGCCAGGGAACGAACCGGCACCCTTTGCACTGCAAGGCAGTGTCCTTACCCACTAGACCACCAGGGAAGCCTGGTATTTGATTTTTTTAAAAACATTTTTTATCAGTTCTATTGAGATGTAATTCACATAGAATCCACTCATTTAAAGTGTACAATCCAGTGGTTTTCAGTATATTCACACTGTTGTGCAACCATCACCACAATCTAATTTTAGACCTTTCCATCACCACAGAATTAAACCCCATACCTATTAGTAATCATCCCCGTGGGTAGCCACTAACCTCCTTTCTGTCTCTGTGGATTTGCACTTTCTGGACATTTCATGTAAATGGAGTCTACATTTATGTGATCTCTGTGAGTGGCTTCTTTCACTTAGCTTAATGTTTTCAAGGTTCATCATGTTATAGCTTGTGTCAGCCCTGCATTTTTCTTTATTGTTGCATAATAGTCCATTGTATAAATACATAGTTTGCTTATTGTTTACTAGATGATGAGCATTTAGATTTTTTTCACTTTCTATTATAAATAATGCTGCTATAAACATTCTTGTACAGGTTTTTGTGTGGATAGATGTTTTCAGTTCTTCCTGGAGTGGAATTGCTGGGTCATATGGTAACTCTATGTTTAACATTTTGAGGAATGTCCAAAATGTTTTCCAAAGTGACTAGACCTCTTTACATTCTCACCAATGGTATATGAGAGTTATTTGACCTTTTTTGATACTATTGTAGGAAACATCATTTTTTCAAATTTTGTACATATAAGGAAATTATTTATTAATCTTATATCCAGAAACCTTATTAAATTCATATTTAAGAACTAGTTTATTCATTCTAGTTGTTTTTTGGTGGATCTCATAGAGTTTTCTCAATACAAAATCTTGTTTGCAAATTGAGGCAGTTTCTTCTTTTCCAATCTGGATGCCCTGTTTCCCTTTCTTGCGTGATTGAACTGACCAGATCTCACTACAGAAGCCACAGGCGCACATATCTTCCCTGTTTCTAGCCTCAGGGGAAGCATTCCATCACTCAGTATTTAGATGTAGCTGCAGGGGTTTTGTAGATGCTTTTTATTGGGTTGAGGAAGTTCCTGTCTTCCTACTTGGTGGGAATTTTTATCATGAATAACCATTAGGTTTTGTAGAATGCCTCTGTGCACCTACTGAGATCATCATGCAGTGATTGTTCTTTTTTCTTTAAATATGATCTGTGACATTAATTGGCTCTAAGATTGGTAAAGCAGCCTTGCATTTCTGGAATAAATTCCACCTGATTATCGTATATAATCCTTTTTACATGTTGTTGGATTTGGTATGCTGATGTTTTGTCAAGAACTTTTTCATCTATATCCATGTGAGATACTTTCCTGTAGTTTTCTCTTCTTATGATGTTATTTTCTTTGGTATTAGGTAATATGAGCCTCCAGAAATGAGTTGGGAAGTGGTGTTGCCTCTTTGTTTTTCTGGGAGACTTTGTAAAGGTGAAATGGTCTTTATTTGAATGTTTGGTAGCATTCACCATCTGAGTTTGGACTTTTTCGTGTGGAGATTTCAAATTACTAGTTCTTTTTAAAAAAATTTTATAGGTATTCAGATTTTATATTTCTTCAGTCAATTTTAGTAATTCATGTCTTTCTAGGAATTTGTTCATTTCATCTAAATTGTTTACATTGTTGGCGTGCAGTTACTTACCGTACTCTCCCATAGTTCTCTTAACGTTTGTGGGGTCAGAGCTGCTGCCTTCTTTTTTCTCTCCTGAATCAGTTATTTGTGTCTTTTCTTTTTCATAGTCTATCTAGCTCAGGAGTCCACAGATGGACAACTCACAGGCCAAACCCAGTGGCAGCCCATTTTTATATAGCCTCTGAGCTAAAAATGGTCTTTATATTTTTAAAGTGTTGTAAAAACAAAGCAAAAAACCAAAGAAGGTTGGCAGCAAAAGCTAAAATATTTACTCTTTGACCCTTTACAGATAAAGCTTGTTCATCTTGTCTACCTAAAGGTTTTGTAAATTTCTTGATGTTTTCAAAAACCAACCATTGTTTTAATTGATTTTCTCTATTTTTATTTTTCTCTACTTGATTTCTGCTCTAATCTTTATCTTCCTTTTGCTTATTTTTGGTTGTGTTTGCTCTTTGCGGTGTGTGTGTGTGTATGTGGTTGACTCCTAAGAGCTTTCTTTGTTACTGTAGGCATTAACAGCTATAAAATTTTCTTCAAGAATTGCTATAGCTATTTTGTGACATATTTTCATTTTCATTCAAATGCTTTAGAGTATTTTCTAACTTCCTTTGTGATTTCTTCTTTAACCCAACTGGCTATTTAGAAGTTCCTCATTTATATCCATATATTGTTAGTAGATTTTCCCAAATCCTCCTATTTTTGAGTTCTAACAACTTTGTGTGGTCAGAGAACACACTTTATATGGTTTAGATCTTTAACATTTTCCAATCCCTGTTCTGTGGTCTAGTATGTAGTCTGTCATTATTAGGCAGGTGTTCCATAAGTAGATGTCAGCAAGTTGTTTTTTGGGGAGGTTGTCCATAGAGAGGAGTCAGCCGGTTGGTGGTGTTTTGGGGGTGTCTATAGTTTGATGTCAGAGGTTGATGTTGTTGGTTGATGGTGCTCATATCATCTGTAGCTGCTATATTTTGCCAGGTTATTTATCTGTTCTTGATGGTGGGTATTGAAGTCTTCAGCTCTTTTTGTTGAGTTATCTATTTCTCTCTCCAATACCATTCACTTCTGTTTCTTTTTTTTCCCCCACTGTTGTTAGGTATATGCATTTTTAGTTATATCTTTCTGATGGAGTGACTATTCTGTCAGTGTTTAATGTCACCTCTTTGTTTCTTTTAATATTTTCTGTTTTAAAGTCTGTTTTGACTTATGTTAGTATAACTACTTCATCTCTCTTAAGGTTATAGTTTGCTTGGTATGTCTTTTCTCATCCTTTTACTTTCAGTGTATTTGTGTCTTTGAACTTGAATTTTGTCTTGTAAATAGCATATGGGTAGAACTTGTTTTAATTGCAGTTTGACAACTTTTACCTTTGAGTAGTATTTTTTTTTTAATTTTGGCCTTTTTTATTGTTTTATTGAGTTATTTATTTGTTTTCATCCATCTTTATTCTTTGACCTGTGTGGGACTGCCTTTGCAGTGGCCTCTCATGGCAGAGCACCGGCTTTGCGCGCATGTACTCCAGAGCGCTGGCTTGTAATTGGATACACCAGTCCAGCTGCTCCATGGCATGTGGGATCTTCCTGGGCCAGGGATCGAACCAGTGCCTCTTGCACTGTAAGGCAGGAAGCCCTAGGATTTTACATTTATTTACATATTTAAGATTTTTATGATTGGATTCATGTCTGCTATTTTGCTATGTATTTTCTGTGACTTGTTATTTTTGTTCCTGTGTTGTTTATTGCTTTTGTTATTGCTTCCTTTGTTTACTGATGTCCTTTTTTAAAAATCAAATCGATATTGTCTACTGTACTCTTTATAATAAATTATTTAACTCTTTTTGAACTACTTTCTTTATCATCTGAGCCACCAGGGAAGCCCTGAACTACTTTCTTAATGGTTGTTCTGAGAAGTCTTTTATTATCTGTTCTTTTGCATGTTTTTACTTACATGTCCAGTTACCTTTGTGTACTGATCATTGTATTTGAATACTTCTCTGAGGCCTTGGATGAAAGTTCTTTCCCTCAGAGATTCTCCTTTGCTTCTTCCAGGTGCCTGGGAGAACCACAGTCCTGGGACCCTTGTTATCTTGTTTCGAGACTTTGGCCCCTGTTAGACTACATATCTCATTCACCTCTTGGAGAGGCAACCTGCCATAGCCTGAGCTCAGAAATATTGGTTGAATAGGAGGCCCCGCCCACAACCTTGAGCAGAAACTTGGCTCTGATCTCAGTTCCCTGCAGCCTCACAGGCTTACCAGAGCCATGGGTCAGAGTTTTAGCTAATTCATATAGATCAGCAAGGACTTGAGGGCAGACGTGGCTTGTTTCCTCTCTCAGCTGATGCTTCTCAGAGATTTGGGCTGAATAGTTCCCCACTATTGTTGTTAACTCTCTGTTTAAGACTGTTTCAGTATCTTTTGTAATTGTTTGTGTGCCATTAGCCTGTCATTTCTGCAAGTGGATGTGGAGACATTTTGACCTGCGTATGAGTCCTGCTCTGCCATGTCAAGCTAAGTAGCAAATCACGGGAGACAGCTTCTCTTAAGCTTACTCACATCCCCTCAGTTTCTCGGGCTTTGGGAAAATGTAAATGGGTCATGTGCATGAGTCCCTGACTCCATGCTTTGGAAATAGGCTCTCAACATGAGGGTTGCATTTGCTTCATTCTTTCCTGTCCTTCAGGGTCCTCTGTGTGGAATGTGCATCGTGAGGTGGAGATGTGATCAGGGAATTTCCACCTGTGCCTTCAAATCTTGTCTAAAAGCAAAGCATGAAGAGACTTAACAAAAACCAAAACATCGAACTGGCTTTCTTCCACAGGTCTCCTTGGCTGTATTTCCTTCATCTGCAAGTGGGCCATCTTTCCTCTTACCCATCCTTGGGTATTGGTCATCCCCAGGGTACACAGCCTCACTCCCTGAAGACCCCCTGCTATTCAGAAGCTACCAAACTCAAAGATGCAGGTTTCTTTTAACTCTGAAATTCTTTGGCCAGATTTGTTTTTCTCTTCCCAATATTCTTATGGTAGAAAAGGAGCAGTGTTTCATCCTGAAATAGTGTTATTCTTATACTACATTAAAATTCTTTTCTCTTGGCTGCCAAGAACATTTCTTACCTGGTAGTCACAGTGGAATCTTCCACACTTTAGCCAAACAAATGTGGAGGCTTTGAGTCTTCCCTCCTGTGGTAAGGAAAGTCCGTCTCCACATACACGTTGGGATCAGGACATGCAGACTCTGGGCTTTTGTAGTTCATGCTTGATGAAAGTTCTTCTCAGAGATTTGGCTGAAATATTTTTTTCGACCCTTACTATTTTTGGAGAGGCAACCTGCCATAGCCTGAGCTCAGAAATATTGGTTGAATAGGAGGCCCCGCCCACAACCTTGAGCAGAAACTTGGCTCTGATCTCAGTTCCCTGCAGCCTCACAGGCTTACCAGAGCCATGGGTCAGAGTTTTAGCTAATTCATATAGATCAGCAAGGACTTGAGGGCAGACGTGGCTTGTTTCCTCTCTCAGCTGATGCTTCTCAGAGATTTGGGCTGAATAGTTCCCCACTATTGTTGTTAACTCTCTGTTTAAGACTGTTTCAGTATCTTTTGTAATTGTTTGTGTGCCATTAGCCTGTCATTTCTGCAAGTGGATGTGGAGACATTTTGACCTGCGTATGAGTCCTGCTCTGCCATGTCAAGCTAAGTAGCAAATCACGGGAGACAGCTTCTCTTAAGCTTACTCACATCCCCTCAGTTTCTCGGGCTTTGGGAAAATGTAAATGGGTCATGTGCATGAGTCCCTGACTCCATGCTTTGGAAATAGGCTCTCAACATGAGGGTTGCATTTGCTTCATTCTTTCCTGTCCTTCAGGGTCCTCTGTGTGGAATGTGCATCGTGAGGTGGAGATGTGATCAGGGAATTTCCACCTGTGCCTTCAAATCTTGTCTAAAAGCAAAGCATGAAGAGACTTAACAAAAACCAAAACATCGAACTGGCTTTCTTCCACAGGTCTCCTTGGCTGTATTTCCTTCATCTGCAAGTGGGCCATCTTTCCTCTTACCCATCCTTGGGTATTGGTCATCCCCAGGGTACACAGCCTCACTCCCTGAAGACCCCCTGCTATTCAGAAGCTACCAAACTCAAAGATGCAGGTTTCTTTTAACTCTGAAATTCTTTGGCCAGATTTGTTTTTCTCTTCCCAATATTCTTATGGTAGAAAAGGAGCAGTGTTTCATCCTGAAATAGTGTTATTCTTATACTACATTAAAATTCTTTTCTCTTGGCTGCCAAGAACATTTCTTACCTGGTAGTCACAGTGGAATCTTCCACACTTTAGCCAAACAAATGTGGAGGCTTTGAGTCTTCCCTCCTGTGGTAAGGAAAGTCCGTCTCCACATACACGTTGGGATCAGGACATGCAGACTCTGGGCTTTTGTAGTTCATGCTTGATGACCCTTTATATCCATCCTGTAGGCCCCATCCTGTTTGCATTGCAGGTACCAGCTGCCTTTTATTAAAACCAGCTCCTAGTATTGGGTACAAGCTGTGAGTACAGTGACCTGGACTAGAGCGGGGCCCCTCCCTGGGACGGAGGCTGATGAAAAGTGGTGGGATCACAGCAGTAACACATCTGGGCTTGTTATTAAAATATCACATCACTTTTCATGTGTAATAAAGATCTTTTCATGCTCCCATCTTTCAGCAAGCTCTTCCTCTCTCAAAATGGTCTTGGGAGAACAAGGAGCTTATCTATAATCTGCAGAGTCACCGTGCAGCTGAGATAGTCTGTTACCCTGTCACGCTATCACTTTTGGCCTGAGTGTTTGCTCAATGTAGTTTATCCTTGACCTCAGCATAGGGTCAGGAATGTGTTAAATGTCTCCCATATTCTCTCCATACTTGCAGATGTTTGGTTTATTCAGACACCTAGCAGAAAGGGTGATAGAAGATTATATTAGAATGTTCTTGGGAGCTAAGACTTTCTGGGCAATTTTGCTTTCTGTGTAAATCCTTTAAACTGGACCCTCGATTGAGCCTGTGTTCAAATTTCAACCCTGGTTTTCTTGGCTACAAAATGGGGATAATATTAGCTGCTATGCCTCCAACTATAGAAGATGATGATAAATAGTAAAAGAAGAGTGCTGTGTAAATGGTGAGGTGAATTGAAAATACAGGTCAGCCCTGAGAAGACGCTGCCTTTATTCTGCAAATATTTCTGAAGTCCAGCCAGATAAAAAGGCCCCATGCTGATGAGTGGCTGTCTTGGTGCCATTGAGTGATAGCAAACTAGAGGCCAGAGGCTTATCGTGTGGACCCTGAGGTACTCACCTGAGTGAGGAATGGGGCTGCTTGGTGTGCCACTGAGGCCCTATTCTTATACTACATTAAAATTCTTTTCTCTTGGCTGCCAAGAACATTTCTTACCTGGTAGTCCGTCTCCACATTACACTGTGAGGCTTTGAGTCTTCCCTCCTGTGGTAAGGAAAGTCCGTCTCCACATACACGTTGGGATCAGGACATGCAGACTCTGGGCTTTTGTAGTTCATGCTTGATGACCCTTTATATCCATCCTGTAGGCCCCATCCTGTTTGCATTGCAGGTACCAGCTGCCTTTTATTAAAACCAGCTCCTAGTATTGGGTACAAGCTGTGAGTACAGTGACCTGGACTAGAGCGGGGCCCCTCCCTGGGACGGAGGCTGATGAAAAGTGGTGGGATCACAGCAGTAACACATCTGGGCTTGTTATTAAAATATCACATCACTTTTCATGTGTAATAAAGATCTTTTCATGCTCCCATCTTTCAGCAAGCTCTTCCTCTCTCAAAATGGTCTTGGGAGAACAAGGAGCTTATCTATAATCTGCAGAGTCACCGTGCAGCTGAGATAGTCTGTTACCCTGTCACGCTATCACTTTTTGGCCTGAGTGTTTGCTCAATGTAGTTTATCCTTGACCTCAGCATAGGGTCAGGAATGTGTTAAATGTCTCCCATATTCTCTCCATACTTGCAGATGTTTGGTTTATTCAGACACCTAGCAGAAAGGGTGATAGAAGATTATATTAGAATGTTCTTGGGAGCTAAGACTTTCTGGGCAATTTTGCTTTCTGTGTAAATCCTTTAAACTGGACCCTCGATTGAGCCTGTGTTCAAATTTCAACCCTGGTTTTCTTGGCTACAAAATGGGGATAATATTAGCTGCTATGCCTCCAACTATAGAAGATGATGATAAATAGTAAAAGAAGAGTGCTGTGTAAATGGTGAGGTGAATTGAAAATACAGGTCAGCCCTGAGAAGACGCTGCCTTTATTCTGCAAATATTTCTGAAGTCCAGCCAGATACAGCAACTGAGCTGGTCCACACAGGATGCCTGATGCAGTGGCTGTCTTGGTGCCATTGAGTGAGTATGCAAACTAGAGGCCAGAGGCTTATCGTGTGGACCCTGAGGTACTCACCTGAGCTTTGAGGAAGTGGGGCTTGCGTGTGGTGGTGCCACTGCACACGGCCCCAGAGGAGGTCAGGCTGTGGACAGAAACTAACCCTGACCCCGACCCCGGCCGTGGCTTCCTCAATCCTCCCCACTTTAACTTTGAAATACCGGCCTGGTCCTGTGCTGACCTGTGCACCTTCCCACGCATAACCAGGAGTGGGAACTGGTTTAGGAAACCCACAGAAGTTTCTAGGATTTTGTATGAGGCCACCAGACACAGGGTCACTCCCTTCCCTTTCAGGGAAATTTACCCACTTTGACTCTGCCCTGCTTCCTCACTGTACTCTTGGTGGAAGAGAAATAGGCTACACTCGAGCATAACTTCTTTTCATCCTTCTCACATCCCTTACCCCACGCCACTGCCACTTCAGTTTTCCTTTTTACCCTCTGAGCCACCAGGAAAACCCTCCTTGTTTTCTTTTTGAAGATTCTCAGCTGTGGCCGACTCACCATGCACATGCCCGCAAGTGTGCTCCTGATGGGAGCCAGGGAAGGACCGCGGCCTGGAATAGCCAGCTTCTCCATTCCTGTTCCTCTCCATCTTTCTGTTCCCAGCTTCATACCTGCTTCCTGTCTGCTGAGGGCGCTGCTGTGCCTGGAGGGGCCCCTGCCCTGCTAGAAGGGATCCCCCTCTCTCTTTCCTCCCTCTCCTCCCCTGCTCCTCTGTCTCCTCCTCTTTCAGTACCTCCCTTCCCCACCTCTTCACACTAGCCACAGGCGTCCTCTCAGCTCACTTCATCTTGCAGCTCATTTGATTAGCACAATGCTCATGAGGACATTTTGCAGAAATAAGAGATACAAATACAGGTCTTTCAGTTTATCTCATTGCTCAGTTTAAAGATAAATATCCTCCCAATGACATTATTTTTCGTTCTTCTGTTGGGCATATTGTACCATGTTTGATTTTGTATCAATTTAAGGCACTTTTAAAATTGTGAGATGAAGCATACTTACAGAAAAATACACAGAGCATCATGTATACTTTAAAGATTAATTAGGAAATAAATACACGTGTAATTACCACTCAGCAAGTAACTCCATTGCTGATATTTTAGAGGTACACCCTGACCCCTGACCCTTACCTTATGATAGTTCGTATTATATATGTATATGTATCTTAAATAATCAGGTTAATTTTGCTTGATTTTGAATTTGAAATAAATGGAGTAATACTGTGTATATTCTTTTGTCTTGCCTCTTTTGCTTGGCATTATGTCTGTGAAATTCATTTATGTTGTGTGTAGCTGTCATTCAGTTTCATAACTGAATGGTATTTGGCTGTAGAGATGCACACAACTTACTTGCCTTTACTGGTATCTGTGAACATCGGGCTGTTCCCCGTTTTGAACAACACTGTGGCAAACATTTCTGGACCTCTCTCTGGTGCATATGTGTAAGACATTTCCTGCCTATGTAGTAAAGTTACTAGGTCTTGGGGATCCGAGTCTCCGTCTTGCTGGACATGCCCACTGTCTTCCCCAGGTCCTCATTTCTGCAAGCCCTGTGGTTCTTGCTGAACTTGTCTAATTTCTCACTCACCCTACACTGCGGCCTGTGCAGTCGAATTTCCCTGCTGACTGATGGGGTCATGGGTCACTGAGCAGTGTCTCAGTTGCATGTTCTGGTCTCCTGCCTACACTGCTGTCAGGCTGTCTGTCTGCTTGCTTGTTTGTCAGACTTGCTTCCTGGAGTTGAATGTGTGTTCTCTCCTGCAGGATGATGTGATGATGCCTCAGAGGGTACGGCTGCAACACGAGGCTGCTGTGCAACACCCAACAAGTGTGAGTACAGATGGTTCTGTTTGTTTCTCTCACCTTGTCATATCTTTTGGTAGAACTGCCATTAGATGTTTAGATTCAGAGTGTTCCTTAAGGTAGGAGGAGTCAGTCTGTAGTCAGACTGCCCCCTTGGAGAAAGATGTGTGCCGGGTGTGTCTACACACCAGGGCTACTGGAATCCTTGGGCCAGCCCCAGGGCCCAGAGGGCCCATTCTGTGACCAGGAGGTCACGGGTGGTGGTAGCTAGACCAGCCAACCTTTGGGGAGGAGCCCACAGCCTCTTCTCTGGCCCAACTGTCAGCACTGCCTATCCCAGAAGGTGCTCCCAGTGTCTTTTTCCCTGAGAAAAGTATTAGAGGTACACCCTGACCCCTGACCCTTACCTTATGATAGTTCGTATTATATATGTATATGTATCTTAAATAATCAGGTTAATTTTGCTTGATTTTGAATTTGAAATAAATGGAGTAATACTGTGTATATTCTTTTGTCTTGCCTCTTTTGCTTGGCATTATGTCTGTGAAATTCATTTATGTTGTGTGTAGCTGTCATTCAGTTTCATAACTGAATGGTATTTGGCTGTAGAGATGCACACAACTTACTTGCCTTTACTGGTATCTGTGAACATCGGGCTGTTCCCCGTTTTGAACAACACTGTGGCAAACATTTCTGGACCTCTCTCTGGTGCATATGTGTAAGACATTTCCTGCCTATGTAGTAAAGTTACTAGGTCTTGGGGATCCGAGTCTCCGTCTTGCTGGACATGCCCACTGTCTTCCCCAGGTCCTCATTTCTGCAAGCCCTGTGGTTCTTGCTGAACTTGTCTAATTTCTCACTCACCCTACACTGCGGCCTGTGCAGTCGAATTTCCCTGCTGACTGATGGGGTCATGGGTCACTGAGCAGTGTCTCAGTTGCATGTTCTGGTCTCCTGCCTACACTGCTGTCAGGCTGTCTGTCTGCTTGCTTGTTTGTCAGACTTGCTTCCTGGAGTTGAATGTGTGTTCTCTCCTGCAGGATGATGTGATGATGCCTCAGAGGGTACGGCTGCAACACGAGGCTGCTGTGCAACACCCAACAAGTGTGAGTACAGATGGTTCTGTTTGTTTCTCTCACCTTGTCATATCTTTTGGTAGAACTGCCATTAGATGTTTAGATTCAGAGTGTTCCTTAAGGTAGGAGGAGTCAGTCTGTAGTCAGACTGCCCCCTTGGAGAAAGATGTGTGCCGGGTGTGTCTACACACCAGGGCTACTGGAATCCTTGGGCCAGCCCCCAGGGCCCAGAGGGCCCATTCTGTGACCAGGAGGTCACGGGTGGTGGTAGCTAGACCAGCCAACCTTTGGGGAGGAGCCCACAGCCTCTTCTCTGGCCCAACTGTCAGCACTGCCTATCCCAGAAGGTGCTCCCAGTGTCTGCAGGTCCATCTGTAGTATCTCAGAGGTCTGCTCCTCTCAGCAAACTCCCCTGCATGCTGACCAGGGCCTGCGGGTTTGTATGTGTCCTTGCCCTAACCACCTCTCCCTTCCCACAGGTGAACCCTCCAGGCTTCTTGGGCCTTGGAGCTTCCAGAATCAGGCTGCAGTATCAGTGCCTTTTTGGGTTGTACCAGCGCATGACACTAGCCTGAACTCGCTCTCTCAGTGGGTTCTAGGAGACCCCCGTGAGGACGTGGGTGCAACTCAGGGAGAGGTTGTAGCCCCAGGTGGGCGATCCAGGAATTCCACCCTCATCTCCATGGCTGTGGGGTCACTTGACTTCATGCCTCAGTGATCTGACACTGCCCAGCTGCTGGTGGGTGTGGCCCCATGGTGCCCCGCTCATTTCACCTTGAATGGCCCACAGCTCTGCATCACAGGGTTCTGGGGTCTGTGCTATGACAGCCCCATCAGGGCTGCTGGTCTCCATGTCATCGACCACCACTGACTACCGTCAGGCCCTTGCTTCTCCAGACCCCACTTTCAACCAGGGCCAGGGGTATACAGGACACCAAGAGGCTCAAGGAGATGTGCCAGGTCCTGTGCCTGTCTCTTCATGATCCCCCACCTTGGAGGGGGAGATGTGGTGCCCAAACCACTGGACCAGAAAATCTTGCTCACCAGGTGCCACTCACTGATGTCCTCAACAGGGTGGTCAGTGCAAGAATATCCAGGGTGCAGATCACTGAACGATGGGAATAGAGCAGAGAGGGTCCCAAGTGCTGACTTACTGATGCGGCATGTGAGTGAGATGACTGCTTCTGCAGAGGAGCTAGGGGGACCAGCACCCCATCCTTCAGGCCTCTGAGGTGGCCCCATCTCTGCCTTTTCCTTAGAATCTGATACTGTGTTTGATGTACAGTCATCTGGCTCTTGTCTTACACTAGCCCCTAATTGCACACCAGGGAACCCATGTGAAGGCTCAGCCAGGCACTGAACCTGTGCTTTCTGGTTACATGTTCAAGAACCCAGAAGGGATCACTGGTGGGATCTATGTGCCCATGAACCTAGTTTATTTATTACCTGACCTTTACTATGGACCTTACCCCAATGGGCATGATGGGCCTGGAGTCACCATGTCTTTGTGTCCAGCTGATCGATGTGGTCAGTGTCCCCTCCTGGCCTTAGGTCCTGCATCTTGGGTGCTTCGCCCCTGGTTCACAGGGACCTCTCCTTCAGTGGGTCTGAGTCTAAGAACTAACCCAGGTCTGGAAACATCAGAGGTGGTATTCACATAGCTGGAAATGGCAGACAGTTTCTAGTACACTGAAAGAAGAATTCTCTCTGAAGAATTTTGTAACCAGTGTTGACATTGTAGAGAGTAGGATACTTTTAGATGCATTGTAATTAGTGTACCTAAAAGTACATTAGAGTTTTTTGTGATTGGTTCACACGTGGAGTTACTTTTGGTGGTTCTCCACTGGAAAAGGTCAGTTTGTCTTCCAATCCCAAAGAAAGGCAAAGCCAAAGAATGTTCAAACTACCATACACTTGTGCTCATTTCACATGCTAGGAAGGTAATACTGAAAATCCTTCAAGCTAGGCTTCAACAGTACATGAACCAAGAGCTTCCAGATGTACAAACTGGATTTAGAAAAGACAGAGGAACCAGGGATCAAATTGCCAACAACCATGGATCATAGAAAAAGCAAGGAAATTCCAGAAAAACATTTAGTTCTTTGTCATTGACTTCACTTTGACTGTGTGGATCACAGCAAACTGGAAAATTCTTGGAGAGATAGAAAAACCAGACCAACTTACCTGCTTCCTGAAAAAACCTGTATGCAGGTCATGAAGCAATGGTTAGAACCGGACATGGAACAATGGACTGGTTCCAAGTTGGGAAAGGAGTACGTCAAGGCTGTATATGGTTACCCTGACTATTTAACTTATATGCAGAGTACATCATGCAAAATGCTGGGCTGGATGACTCACAAGCTGGAATCAAGATTGCCGGGAGAAATTTCAGTAATCTCAGATATGCAGATGATATCACTCTAATGACAGAAAGTGAAAAGGAACTAAAGAGTCTATTGATGAGGATGAAAGAGGAGAATTGAAAAAGGTGGCTTAAAAGTCAACATTCATGGCATCTAGTCCCATTACTTCATGACAAATAGATGGAGAAAAGTGGAAATAGTGACAGATATTATTTTCTTCTGCTCCAAGATCATTGTGGACAGTGACTGCAGCTACAAAATTAAAAGACACTCCTTGGAAGAAAAGCTATAACAAACCTAGACAGCATGTTAAAAAGCAGAGACATTACTTTGTTGACAAAGGTAAGTATGGTCAAAGCTATGGTTTTTCCAGAAGTCATGTATGGATGTGAGAGTTGGACCATAAAGAAGGCTGAGTGCCAAAGAATTGATGCCTTTGAATTGTGGTGCTTGAGTCCATTGGACTGCAAGGAGATCAACTCAGTAATCCAAAAGGGAATCAACCCTGAATATTTATTGGAAGGACTGATTCTGAAGCTCCAATACTTTGGTGACAAACAAGTTAGAGTTTGTGATTGGTTCACACGTGAGTTACTTTTGGTGGTTCTCCAGAAAAGGTCAGTTTGTCTTCCAATCCCAAAGAAAGGCAAAGCCAAAGAATGTTCAAACTACCATACACTTGTGCTCATTTCACATGCTAGGAAGGTAATACTGAAAATCCTTCAAGCTAGGCTTCAACAGTACATGAACCAAGAGCTTCCAGATGTACAAACTGGATTTAGAAAAGACAGAGGAACCAGGGATCAAATTGCCAACAACCATGGATCATAGAAAAAGCAAGGAAATTCCAGAAAAACATTTAGTTCTTTGTCATTGACTTCACTTTGACTGTGTGGATCACAGCAAACTGGAAAATTCTTGGAGAGATAGAAAAACCAGACCAACTTACCTGCTTCCTGAAAAAACCTGTATGCAGGTCATGAAGCAATGGTTAGAACCGGACATGGAACAATGGACTGGTTCCAAGTTGGGAAAGGAGTACGTCAAGGCTGTATATGGTTACCCTGACTATTTAACTTATATGCAGAGTACATCATGCAAAATGCTGGGCTGGATGACTCACAAGCTGGAATCAAGATTGCCGGGAGAAATTTCAGTAATCTCAGATATGCAGATGATATCACTCTAATGACAGAAAGTGAAAAGGAACTAAAGAGTCTATTGATGAGGATGAAAGAGGAGAATTGAAAAAGGTGGCTTAAAAGTCAACATTCATGGCATCTAGTCCCATTACTTCATGACAAATAGATGGAGAAAAGTGGAAATAGTGACAGATATTATTTTCTTCTGCTCCAAGATCATTGTGGACAGTGACTGCAGCTACAAAATTAAAAGACACTCCTTGGAAGAAAAGCTATAACAAACCTAGACAGCATGTTAAAAAGCAGAGACATTACTTTGTTGACAAAGGTAAGTATGGTCAAAGCTATGGTTTTTCCAGAAGTCATGTATGGATGTGAGAGTTGGACCATAAAGAAGGCTGAGTGCCAAAGAATTGATGCCTTTGAATTGTGGTGCTTGAGTCCATTGGACTGCAAGGAGATCAACTCAGTAATCCAAAAGGGAATCAACCCTGAATATTTATTGGAAGGACTGATTCTGAAGCTCCAATACTTTGGTGACTTGATGCAAAGAGCCAGCTCATTGGAAAAGATCCTACTCATTGGAAAAGACTCTGATGCTGGGAAGTATTGAGAACAGGAGGAGAAGGGAATGACGGAGGATGAGATGATTTGATCGTATCACCAACTCAATGCATGTGAGTTTGAGCAAGCTCCAGGAGATAGTGAAGGACAGGGAAGCCTGGTGGGCTGTAGACCATGAGATCTCAAAGAGTCAGATATGACTGAGTAACTGAACAACAACATACATAAATTCAAAAGCCTTGGAATCTCCTAGATTATGTAAGAAATTTGGGGAAAATGTTAGGCCGTGTCAGAAGACATTGTCTTCTGCTTCTGTGACGTTCTAGGTTAGGGCTTTTCTTGCTAACCTTCTACTGAGTGCACTTGCTACTCTGTTCCAGCGTTCAGGAGAAAGCTTTGCTCCCAGCAGTGGAGCACCTGTGCCTCCTCCCACATTACAGGTCGGCAGCGAGACCAGGGATTCAGAACAACCCTGCGGCACCAGCTTTAGAAAGTTGTTACTGTGGGACCAGGTTTTTTAAAAGTCATGACCTACAAAAATCTTGATTTGCAGTTGCTGGTTGGTGGTTTTGTTGATTATATCATACAGTTTGGAAAGAATGAAATGAATGCTAAGTATATGTTTGTCCATGGTCATTGCTTCTTTAAGGCCATTTACAAGAAAGCCATTTAATTATGAGGATGGTAGCTACCATAAATTGTGTAGCTGCATGTTCTCTGCAGAACTTCTGAGATGTTCTCCATCCACCTATTTAGTGTTTTGAAGCTGGGTCTGTTCTGGGGCAGGAGTTGTGTGGGATCAGGGAAGCTGCTGCGAGTCTTTAAAAAAAGCTCCTTGGAAGAAAAGCTATAACAAACCTAGACAGCATGTTAAAAAGCAGAGACATTACTTTGTTGACAAAGGTAAGTATGGTCAAAGCTATGGTTTTTCCAGAAGTCATGTATGGATGTGAGAGTTGGACCATAAAGAAGGCTGAGTGCCAAAGAATTGATGCCTTTGAATTGTGGTGCTTGAGTCCATTGGACTGCAAGGAGATCAACTCAGTAATCCAAAAGGGAATCAACCCTGAATATTTATTGGAAGGACTGATTCTGAAGCTCCAATACTTTGGTGACTTGATGCAAAGAGCCAGCTCATTGGAAAAGATCCTACTCATTGGAAAAGACTCTGATGCTGGGAAGTATTGAGAACAGGAGGAGAAGGGAATGACGGAGGATGAGATGATTTGATCGTATCACCAACTCAATGCATGTGAGTTTGAGCAAGCTCCAGGAGATAGTGAAGGACAGGGAAGCCTGGTGGGCTGTAGACCATGAGATCTCAAAGAGTCAGATATGACTGAGTAACTGAACAACAACATACATAAATTCAAAAGCCTTGGAATCTCCTAGATTATGTAAGAAATTTGGGGAAAATGTTAGGCCGTGTCAGAAGACATTGTCTTCTGCTTCTGTGACGTTCTAGGTTAGGGCTTTTCTTGCTAACCTTCTACTGAGTGCACTTGCTACTCTGTTCCAGCGTTCAGGAGAAAGCTTTGCTCCCAGCAGTGGAGCACCTGTGCCTCCTCCCACATTACAGGTCGGCAGCGAGACCAGGGATTCAGAACAACCCTGCGGCACCAGCTTTAGAAAGTTGTTACTGTGGGACCAGGTTTTTTAAAAGTCATGACCTACAAAAATCTTGATTTGCAGTTGCTGGTTGGTGGTTTTGTTGATTATATCATACAGTTTGGAAAGAATGAAATGAATGCTAAGTATATGTTTGTCCATGGTCATTGCTTCTTTAAGGCCATTTACAAGAAAGCCATTTAATTATGAGGATGGTAGCTACCATAAATTGTGTAGCTGCATGTTCTCTGCAGAACTTCTGAGATGTTCTCCATCCACCTATTTAGTGTTTTGAAGCTGGGTCTGTTCTGGGGCAGGAGTTGTGTGGGATCAGGGAAGCTGCTGCGTTTGGTCTGGGCCTCTCCCTGGGGGTCCCCTGGGAGAGCAGAGGTGGGAAACTGTATTCTCGGAATATGGAGGTGTTGAGAATGAAGGTGGGAAAGGGAGGGAAGAGGCAGGGAGCACCCTGCAGAGACACAGGGCGCCCCAGAGCCATTCCAGCACACCTGGGCGGGCCCTTGCCATGGTCTTGGGACAGGCTGATGGTAGGACTTCCCTGCGTCCCCAGTGTAAGTTTACAGGGCGCTTGGGAGGAGTCCTTCCTCGGTGGCCTGACTTTTGCCAACCCTGGCTGGTAGGAACACAAGGCGGAAGGCAGGAACTGCGGACCTGTCTCTATCTTCAGGTGACTCCAGGGCCATCATCTCCCTTCTGCTCAGCACAGCCTCATCCCGCCCTATGGGCATGGCTGCCGTGGCTTCTGTCCACACAACAGCGCTGACTCAGACCGTGTGTGCACCTGGGAGCTGTGCAGGCACGGCAGAGAGAACACGGCTATTTGAAGGGGCCGGCAAGGAGCTCACACTGCTCGAGGATGGGGATGTGGGTGGGTCTGCTGTCAGCATCTAAAACTGGGTGTGTACCACCCCACCTTGGACTTGGCAGAGCAAATGCTGTCTCTGTGCCCAGAGGAGGCTAGGAGAAGTGGAGTGCAGATGGGGGCTTTGCTCAGTCATGCAGGATGGAGTCTGGTGGCCAGCTATCTGTCTCATGGCCCAAGAGATCAGCAGGGAAGGCCTCTGGCCTGCAGTGCCTGGGAGTGGCTTTGCAAGTGGAATATGAAGGCCTCTGTGTCCGGGACTGGCCCTGAAGGAGCCTGTGAGGAGGGGACTTTCATGTAGCAGGCCAGGCACCAGTCTCTGGGAATACTTGATATTTGGGAGGTGGGATGAGGTGGGAAGGGGAGAGGGTGACTGGGAGGCTGTGGGGAGGCTGCAAGGGCTCTGCTGAAGACGACCGTGCTGAAGCAGGATTCCCAGGAGATTTGGGAAATGGCAGCGATGTGGGTGGCAGCTCCCATCCCACCATCGAGAAATTTCTCAGGTTAAAAATCACAGTGACAACACTCCCGCATTGCTGGTGGGAATGTCAATTGATACAGCCTCTATGGAAGACAGTATGGAGATTTCTTAAAAGACTAAAAATAGAAGCACCATACGACCCAGCAATCCCACTCTTAGGCTTATACCCTGATGAAATTAAATCGGAAAGAAGCACCTGTACCCCAGTGTTCACTGCAGCTCTCTATACAATAGCTAGAACATGGAAGCAACCTAGATGCCCATCGACAAACGAATGGATCCAAAAGCTCTGGTACATATATACAATGGAATACTACACAGCTGTAAAGAGAAATGCAGAAGAATCAGCCCTAATGAGGTGGCTGGATCTAGAACGTATCATAAAAAGTGAAGTCAGTCAGAAAGAGAAGGACAAATACAGTATATTAACACATATATATGGAGTCTAGTAGGATGGTGATGATGGCACATGCAGTGAAGCAACGGAAAGACAGACCTGGACAGTGGACATATGGACATTGTGGGGAAGGAACAGTGGGTGAGAGGTATAAAGGAAGTAGCATGAAGGCCTGTACTATCATATGTGTAGAAAATAGCTCTAGTCATTGCTATGTGAGAAAAGGAGATCCTTCAGGGGTGCTGTGTGATGGTTGGGAGGGGTAGGAGGAGGGGATATACTTGTGACTGATCTGGGAACATGCATGTCTGTAAACAACAAAACTCTGTAAAAGTTAAAAGTACAATAAAAGTTAAAAAAAAAGAAATGACAGTGACAGAGCTTGTGTTCCTCCACATTTATCCTACCTTGATGTAACCCCCGCATGTGGACAGCACGTGTCTGCATGTTTAATTTTCGTGGCGTGTGGCCTCCACACACCCTGGCCATACCTGAGCCTGACACGTAAGCACAAGTGAGCCTCTGGAGCAAGAAGAGTGTTTGAATGGCGCTATTTCCTAGTGGTGATTGTTGTCCAGGTGATTTGAAGTTGATCTGTAAGTAAAGCCATGTTCTAGAAAAGCTCTTTGATGACAAGAAGCATTTGGGAATATAAAATAAGGAAAATAATTAATCTAGCTTAAAGTGTTGAAACACTGCTTCCATTTCTAAATGTATCCACTTTAAGCATTTTGAGGATTGGATCCATAAGGCAATTCGTCCTTTTTTTTTTTTCTTTTGTAGTTTTCTTTTTTGGGGGGGCAGGGCGGGTTGGGGAGGGAGGGGGGCAGGTGGGCCACTTCTGTTGGTCTTTCATTTATCCATTTTTCATCCGTCTTTGTTCTTTGGCTAGTGTGGGCCTCCCATCGCAGTGGCCTCTGTTGTCGCAGAGCACTGGCTCTAGGCACACGTGCTCCAGAGCTCCAGCTCGGTAATTGGACACATGGGTCCAGCCGCTCCACAGCACGTGGGATCTGCCCAGGCCAGGGATCGAACCGGCGTCCCTTGCACTGCAGGGCGGTGTCCTTACCCACTGGACCACCAGGGAAGCCCCAGGCAATTCATTCTTAATGAAATCTAATTTTTGTATTTTAGTAATCTTTAAAGTTATTCATCAATACAAATTAGGAACTGATTTCATAAGTGTAGTTAATAAAATGTTATGCCTTCCATTCATCCCCACCTCCAGCCTTGATTTTTCATCTTCAGGCCACGGTTCTGAGAGGCCTTGGTGGAGGCACCCTTCAGCAGCATGAGGAGGACAGTGGGTGGGAGGCTGGGCTGCCTTCCTCAGAACTCATGGTGCGGGTCCTGGGCTCATTTTACAACTTCCTACTCAAGCTTGTTGTCTGGTTTGTTATGTGGATTTGTGGTATCAGTTGTCATTTCCATTAAGAACTGAGGTTAGTGTAGTTTAAAAAATTCAGTTCCTGGGACTTCCCTGGGGGTCCAGTGGCTAAAACTCAGTGGTGGCTAAAACTCAGTGCTCCCAATGCAGAAGGGCCTCGGTTAGGTCCCCGGTTGAGGAACTAGATCCCACATGCCACAGCTAAAGATCCCATGAGCTACAACTAAAACCCAGCTCAGCCAAATAAATAAAAATAAAATTTTTAAAAAATAAAAATAAATTAAAAAATTCATTTTCTCAGTAAGAGCTTGCAGGTGGGTGCTGATGCCAGCAACATCCAAACTAAGCCATCTTGGAATGGCACCCCTCCTAACTTGGCTACATGCTAGCCCTTTCCCTTCCCTGCTGGTTTTCTGAGTTTCTTTCCCCTCCCCCTGTTTTATTGATTTTTGCTTTTTGTTGCTTTGTTCCTTTTGTATGTTGTGTAACTGGTTTTCATCTCCTAGCTTGTGTTTTGCCTCAGCCTCTTTCCTCCTGGTTTCCTCTTTCCTACATTTTGTTTTATGATCCCATTTTATCTGTGCTGTTGATTTACCAGCTATACCTCTTTTTTTTCCTGTGTTTCAGTGGTTGGCTTAGGGTCACGTGCAGTATGTCCCTCACCTCTCACACTCTCAGCACATGGCAGCATCTCACATGGAGCATGGGACTCCAGAATCACATCCTGTCACAGAGTTTATGCTGTAAACCCCACAATGTTTGTTTTTATTTTTACCAAAGTCAGTCATCTTATAAAGAGGTTGTAGTGGGAAGATGTCTTCTGCTTTTAGATGTCTTCTTTTCCAACAATGCCACTTGCCATTCCTTGGCATAGAGCAGATGGTTTACTTGTCCCTAAAGAACTTCCTTCATCATCTTTTTCTTTCTTTTTTCTAATTTAAGTCTTTTTGTGATTAATTATTTTGTCTTTTGTGTTTTTGAAAGTCTCTTGCTCTAATCTTTGAAAGCTATAGTAGCTTGCTAATGATTCAGTGAAATGCCTTGATTTTTCATCTTCAGGCCACGGTTCTGAGAGGCCTTGGTGGAGGCACCCTTCAGCAGCATGAGGAGGACAGTGGGTGGGAGGCTGGGCTGCCTTCCTCAGAACTCATGGTGCGGGTCCTGGGCTCATTTTACAACTTCCTACTCAAGCTTGTTGTCTGGTTTGTTATGTGGATTTGTGGTATCAGTTGTCATTTCCATTAAGAACTGAGGTTAGTGTAGTTTAAAAAATTCAGTTCCTGGGACTTCCCTGGGGGTCCAGTGGCTAAAACTCAGTGGTGGCTAAAACTCAGTGCTCCCAATGCAGAAGGGCCTCGGTTAGGTCCCCGGTTGAGGAACTAGATCCCACATGCCACAGCTAAAGATCCCATGAGCTACAACTAAAACCCAGCTCAGCCAAATAAATAAAAATAAAATTTTTAAAAAATAAAAATAAATTAAAAAATTCATTTTCTCAGTAAGAGCTTGCAGGTGGGTGCTGATGCCAGCAACATCCAAACTAAGCCATCTTGGAATGGCACCCCTCCTAACTTGGCTACATGCTAGCCCTTTCCCTTCCCTGCTGGTTTTCTGAGTTTCTTTCCCCTCCCCCTGTTTTATTGATTTTTGCTTTTTGTTGCTTTGTTCCTTTTGTATGTTGTGTAACTGGTTTTCATCTCCTAGCTTGTGTTTTGCCTCAGCCTCTTTCCTCCTGGTTTCCTCTTTCCTACATTTTGTTTTATGATCCCATTTTATCTGTGCTGTTGATTTACCAGCTATACCTCTTTTTTTTCCTGTGTTTCAGTGGTTGGCTTAGGGTCACGTGCAGTATGTCCCTCACCTCTCACACTCTCAGCACATGGCAGCATCTCACATGGAGCATGGGACTCCAGAATCACATCCTGTCACAGAGTTTATGCTGTAAACCCCACAATGTTTGTTTTTATTTTTACCAAAGTCAGTCATCTTATAAAGAGGTTGTAGTGGGAAGATGTCTTCTGCTTTTAGATGTCTTCTTTTCCAACAATGCCACTTGCCATTCCTTGGCATAGAGCAGATGGTTTACTTGTCCCTAAAGAACTTCCTTCATCATCTTTTTCTTTCTTTTTTCTAATTTAAGTCTTTTTGTGATTAATTATTTTGTCTTTTGTGTTTTTGAAAAAGTCTCTTGCTCTAATCTTTGAAAGCTATAGTAGCTTGCTAATGAATTCTAGGTTGAAATCATTTCTTTCTTTCAAGACACTGCTCCCTGGCACTCCCCCAGTGGTTCAGTGGTTAAGACTCTGTGATCCCAAGGCAAGGGGCCTGAGTTTGATCCCTGGTCAGGGAACTAGATCCCACGTGCTGCAACTGAGAGTTTGCATGTTGCATATTCGATCCTGCAGGATGCAATGAAGATCTTGTGTGCCACTTCTAAGACTGGGTGCAGCCAAATAAATAAAAATATTCTAAAAAATTTAAAAAGATTCCTCTCCCTTGTCTGGTTTCCATAGCTTCTTTTCTCCTCATGTCCGTTTCTCTGTGTAATAGGTATTTTTCTCTGACTGCTTTTTAAAGATTTTCTCCTTCATACTGGTTTTCAGCACTTTGGTCGTGATGTACAAAGCACAAGGTTTTTTTCTTAAGGTTGACTCTGCTGGGGCTTTGTTGAAGTTCCGGGATCAGTGGTTTTATAGCCTGCATCAAACTTAGAAAATTTGTTCACCATTATTTCTTCAAATATTTTCTCAGTTTCCCACTCCGGGCTCATTCAGCCTGTGTCTGTTGAGCACTGACTGTGTACAGGCATTGTGCTGGCAAGGCCGCCACAGTGGTCTGGCGTGAAGGCCGGGTCGGCAGCACAAGAGAGGAGCTCGGCGTCCCACTGCAGGTGCCTCTTGTTATGGTTTGTCTTTGTCTGCCCGGTGGTCCAGGTCAGCACTCTTAAAAAAGTGTTGAGGCAAACACAGGGCTTCCCTGATGGCTCATATGGTAAAGAAACTGCTTGCCAATCCAGTACACCTGGGTTCAGTCCCTGGGTCGGGGAGATCCCTTGGAGAAGGAAGCGGTAGCCCACTCCAGTATTCTTGCCTGGGAAATCCTATGGACAGAGGAGCCTGGCAGTCCATGGGGTCGCAGAGATTCAGACACAGCTGAGCAACTAACACTTTCACTTTTCACCTTCACAAGGCAAAGAAAATATCCAGTCAGTCTTTGTAGACCAACACTCGCACTGATTAAAGCCTCAGAGAACAGCCAGCCCCTGAAGCTCCAGCTTCACTTCATGTTCTTCTCGTCCTTCTCCATGCGAGACCCCACCCAGTGTGGTTCAGCCTTCCTTACAGGCAGAGAGTGGAAGATAAGGTTTGCGAATGGGGCTCAGGTCCTCGCTGTGGGAAGAGTGTTCTGTGATCCCAAGGCAAGGGGCCTGAGTTTGATCCCTGGTCAGGAACTAGATCCCACGTGCTGCAACTGAGAGTTTGCATGTTGCATATTCGATCCTGCAGGATGCAATGAAGATCTTGTGTGCCACTTCTAAGACTGGGTGCAGCCAAATAAATAAAAATATTCTAAAAAATTTAAAAAGATTCCTCTCCCTTGTCTGGTTTCCATAGCTTCTTTTCTCCTCATGTCCGTTTCTCTGTGTAATAGGTATTTTTCTCTGACTGCTTTTTAAAGATTTTCTCCTTCATACTGGTTTTCAGCACTTTGGTCGTGATGTACAAAGCACAAGGTTTTTTTCTTAAGGTTGACTCTGCTGGGGCTTTGTTGAAGTTCCGGGATCAGTGGTTTTATAGCCTGCATCAAACTTAGAAAATTTGTTCACCATTATTTCTTCAAATATTTTCTCAGTTTCCCACTCCGGGCTCATTCAGCCTGTGTCTGTTGAGCACTGACTGTGTACAGGCATTGTGCTGGCAAGGCCGCCACAGTGGTCTGGCGTGAAGGCCGGGTCGGCAGCACAAGAGAGGAGCTCGGCGTCCCACTGCAGGTGCCTCTTGTTATGGTTTGTCTTTGTCTGCCCGGTGGTCCAGGTCAGCACTCTTAAAAAAGTGTTGAGGCAAACACAGGGCTTCCCTGATGGCTCATATGGTAAAGAAACTGCTTGCCAATCCAGTACACCTGGGTTCAGTCCCTGGGTCGGGGAGATCCCTTGGAGAAGGAAGCGGTAGCCCACTCCAGTATTCTTGCCTGGGAAATCCTATGGACAGAGGAGCCTGGCAGTCCATGGGGTCGCAGAGATTCAGACACAGCTGAGCAACTAACACTTTCACTTTTCACCTTCACAAGGCAAAGAAAATATCCAGTCAGTCTTTGTAGACCAACACTCGCACTGATTAAAGCCTCAGAGAACAGCCAGCCCCTGAAGCTCCAGCTTCACTTCATGTTCTTCTCGTCCTTCTCCATGCGAGACCCCACCCAGTGTGGTTCAGCCTTCCTTACAGGCAGAGAGTGGAAGATAAGGTTTGCGAATGGGGCTCAGGTCCTCGCTGTGGGAAGAGTGTTAAGTCGGCTCATGTCCCAGAAAGGTCGTGTCTGCCCCCGTCACCGTCTGGCTAGAAGTGTCTCTCGGCGTGGGCTGGGCTGCGTTCGGCTGGTTCACCGTCCCAGCAGCTGTTCATGACTCAGCAGTCATGGGGCCGGGGCCCGGGTGTTTGTGCAGAAGTTAAGCCTCTTCATCTTCATGTTTGGGAATACTTTCGAAACAGAGGATTTTTATCTCACAGCTTTGATCCACATTTTTCCTTTTTTTCGTCAAGATGTTTTCTGTTCAGCAATGAAATGCCAGCCAGTTTCAACGAGACCAGAAAATAGATGGAATAAACAGTTAAAAAAATATACCTTGGTCAGATCAGGTGAGCAGCCTCGCACCAGGCAAGCTGCCATTCAAGAGCTGTTCCAATTACAACTGGTTTTTGTTAGGTATTTTTAGAAGAAGTAAATGAACAAATCACAGAATTCCCTAGTATGTGAGAAGGATACACACTTATGGCCAACTGTGTTTTATTCTAATCAGGAAATAGATGAAAGACACTGCTCTGGAAAGTCAGACAAATGAGCAGTAAGCCCCTGGAGGAAGGTTCAGCTTCATGAGCCGTTGGGAGGCGTGTTACCACCACGCGTCACCACGCACACCTGTCGGAAAAGCTAGACTAAAACACAGGACAAGGATGCAGGCAGACTGGTCACACGTGCTGCTGTGGGGATGGAAGTGGTGCAGCCGCTCAGGAAAACAGTTTCTTAAAACAGGAAACTTCCATACAACCCACAGTCACACTCCTGGGTGTTCATCCCAGAGAAACAAAGACTTATGGTCACATAAGCCGCACTTACATGAGTGTTTGGAGCAGAATATCAGTAACAGATTCAAACTGGAAATAGCCCAGCTGTCCTGTAGAGAGTTAGTGAAAGTTATTCAGTAACAGTCCATGGGGTCGCAGAGATTCAGACACAGCTGAGCAACTAACACTTTCACTTTTCACCTTCACAAGGCAAAGAAAATATCCAGTCAGTCTTTGTAGACCAACACTCGCACTGATTAAAGCCTCAGAGAACAGCCAGCCCCTGAAGCTCCAGCTTCACTTCATGTTCTTCTCGTCCTTCTCCATGCGAGACCCCACCCAGTGTGGTTCAGCCTTCCTTACAGGCAGAGAGTGGAAGATAAGGTTTGCGAATGGGGCTCAGGTCCTCGCTGTGGGAAGAGTGTTAAGTCGGCTCATGTCCCAGAAAGGTCGTGTCTGCCCCCGTCACCGTCTGGCTAGAAGTGTCTCTCGGCGTGGGCTGGGCTGCGTTCGGCTGGTTCACCGTCCCAGCAGCTGTTCATGACTCAGCAGTCATGGGGCCGGGGCCCGGGTGTTTGTGCAGAAGTTAAGCCTCTTCATCTTCATGTTTGGGAATACTTTCGAAACAGAGGATTTTTATCTCACAGCTTTGATCCACATTTTTCCTTTTTTTCGTCAAGATGTTTTCTGTTCAGCAATGAAATGCCAGCCAGTTTCAACGAGACCAGAAAATAGATGGAATAAACAGTTAAAAAAATATACCTTGGTCAGATCAGGTGAGCAGCCTCGCACCAGGCAAGCTGCCATTCAAGAGCTGTTCCAATTACAACTGGTTTTTGTTAGGTATTTTTAGAAGAAGTAAATGAACAAATCACAGAATTCCCTAGTATGTGAGAAGGATACACACTTATGGCCAACTGTGTTTTATTCTAATCAGGAAATAGATGAAAGACACTGCTCTGGAAAGTCAGACAAATGAGCAGTAAGCCCCTGGAGGAAGGTTCAGCTTCATGAGCTGTTGGGAGGCGTGTTACCACCACGCGTCACCACGCACACCTGTCGGAAAAGCTAGACTAAAACACAGGACAAGGATGCAGGCAGACTGGTCACACGTGCTGCTGTGGGGATGGAAGTGGTGCAGCCGCTCAGGAAAACAGTTTCTTAAAACAGGAAACTTCCATACAACCCACAGTCACACTCCTGGGTGTTCATCCCAGAGAAACAAAGACTTATGGTCACATAAGCCGCACTTACATGAGTGTTTGGAGCAGAATATCAGTAACAGATTCAAACTGGAAATAGCCCAGCTGTCCTGTAGAGAGTTAGTGAAAGTTATTCAGTAACATCCGACTCTTTGTGACCCATGAGTGAGTCATGAAATTCTTCAGCAAGAATACTGGAGTTGGTAGCCGTTTCCTTCTCCAGGGGATCTTCCCAACCCAGGCATCAAACCTAGGTCTCCTGTGTCGCAGGTGGATACTTTACCATCTGAGTCACCAGGGAAGCCCAAGAATATTGGACTGAGTAGCCTATCCTTTTTCCAGGGGATCTTCTCGACCCAGGGATGGAACCGGGGTCTCCTGCATTACAGGCGGAGTCTTTACCAGCTGAGCTACCAGGGAAGCCCTGTAGAGGGTTAAGCTGTGGAATATTTCTCAGCCAAGAAAAGGGAACAAATCCTGGGAGAATCACCCAGTTGCAAAAGGCTACATAGGATGTGATTGCATTTTTGCAACGTTGTTGAAAGAATTATTGCATTGAAGTAGCAGGTTTTGTGGCTGTGAGCTAGCAGAGTGGGATGGGGAGGGGAACAGCCTTTAAAGGCAGCATGAGGGGCCCCTGTGGCCATGGAAACGCCCTGTGTCCCTGAGCCCAGTGGAGCCAAGTGTTGGTTTTTCAAGATGTTACCATTAGAGGAAACCATGTAATAAGACATACGAGATCTCTGTGTATTATTATTATTTTTAATTTTGACCTATTTTATTGATTTTCTATTTATTTATTTCCATCCATCTTTATTCTTTGGCCTTTGTGGGCCTCCCATTGCAGTGGCCTCTCTTCGTTGCTGAGCACCAGCTCTGGGTGCATGCACTCCAGATCTGGTTTTAAAACAGCTTAGACTGATACACCACGCGTCACCACGCACACCTGTCGGAAAAGCTAGACTAAAACACAGGACAAGGATGCAGGCAGACTGGTCACACGTGCTGCTGTGGGGATGGAAGTGGTGCAGCCGCTCAGGAAAACAGTTTCTTAAAACAGGAAACTTCCATACAACCCACAGTCACACTCCTGGGTGTTCATCCCAGAGAAACAAAGACTTATGGTCACATAAGCCGCACTTACATGAGTGTTTGGAGCAGAATATCAGTAACAGATTCAAACTGGAAATAGCCCAGCTGTCCTGTAGAGAGTTAGTGAAAGTTATTCAGTAACATCCGACTCTTTGTGACCCATGAGTGAGTCATGAAATTCTTCAGCAAGAATACTGGAGTTGGTAGCCGTTTCCTTCTCCAGGGGATCTTCCCAACCCAGGCATCAAACCTAGGTCTCCTGTGTCGCAGGTGGATACTTTACCATCTGAGTCACCAGGGAAGCCCAAGAATATTGGACTGAGTAGCCTATCCTTTTTCCAGGGGATCTTCTCGACCCAGGGATGGAACCGGGGTCTCCTGCATTACAGGCGGAGTCTTTACCAGCTGAGCTACCAGGGAAGCCCTGTAGAGGGTTAAGCTGTGGAATATTTCTCAGCCAAGAAAAGGGAACAAATCCTGGGAGAATCACCCAGTTGCAAAAGGCTACATAGGATGTGATTGCATTTTTGCAACGTTGTTGAAAGAATTATTGCATTGAAGTAGCAGGTTTTGTGGCTGTGAGCTAGCAGAGTGGGATGGGGAGGGGAACAGCCTTTAAAGGCAGCATGAGGGGCCCCTGTGGCCATGGAAACGCCCTGTGTCCCTGAGCCCAGTGGAGCCAAGTGTTGGTTTTTCAAGATGTTACCATTAGAGGAAACCATGTAATAAGACATACGAGATCTCTGTGTATTATTATTATTTTTAATTTTGACCTATTTTATTGATTTTCTATTTATTTATTTCCATCCATCTTTATTCTTTGGCCTTTGTGGGCCTCCCATTGCAGTGGCCTCTCTTCGTTGCTGAGCACCAGCTCTGGATGCATGCACTCCAGAGTGCTGGGTTATAATTAGACACACCAGTGCAGCTGCTCCGGGGCACATGGGATCTTCCCGGGCCAGGGGTCAAACTGGTGCCCCTTGCACTGCAAGGCGGACTCTTTACCCACTTGACCGCCAGGAAAGCCTTGTGTATTATTTCTTTTTTTTTTTTTTAAACATTTATTTATTTATTTATTTATCAGGGAGTGGGGGGTGCGGGTTGGGGAGGGAGAGGGGCGGGCGGGCCACTTCTATTGGTCTTTCATTTATCTATTTTCATCCATCTTTGTTCTTTGGCCCGTGTGGGCCTTCCATCGCAGTGGCCTCTGTTGTCGCAGAGCACCGGCTCTGGGCGCATGCGCTCCAGAGCTCCGGCTCGGTGATTGGACACATCAGTCCAGCCGCTCCGCGGCACGTGGGATCTTCCCAGGCCAGGAATCAAACCGCCACCCCTTGCACTGCAAGGCGGTGTCCTTACCCAGTGGACCACCAGGGAAGCCCTGTATTATTTCTTAACATTACATGTGACTCTCCCATCTCTCTCGAAGGAAAAAAAAAGATTTATTAAGAAAACTACAACGAACAAGGACCTACTGTGTAGCACAAGTTAACTCTACTCAGCATTCTATAATAACCTTATGGAAAAAGAATATGAAAAAGAATGAATATATGTATATGTATAACAGGATCACTAAACACAACCACAATGACAAAATGCAAGCAAAGCAGGCAAAAACCTTAAAACTCTTCAGTAGTGTAACTGCATTAATATAAACTAACCATCATGTGTAAGTGTTGTGTGTATTAGAGCACGTTTTAAGAAACTCAGATATCATGAGGTGACTTTTGCTAGTTTCTCAGTAAGAAGACTTAGGCAGTGATATAGGTCAGCTGACCACTCGGCTTCTTCACTATGTTACCTGGTGGTCAGCAAGGTGGAAAAGACAAAGCCTGGGGATCAGAGGTTAGTGTTGTCGCTCGTGGCTGGCCAGCCTGTGAGACCCTCACAGGACCCTCACCCAGGGGCTGACTCTCTGCCAGCAGGGGGCACCCCAGCCGTCCTCCCCTAGCCAGAACAGGGGAGAAAGGCCCGCTCCTGCTACTGTGAGGTGCCCTTCCCTCGGAAGCCGGCCTGTTCTCTGCCTCTGAGCCTTGAGGCTGCCTGTGTCTGAGCATACCTACGGCAGGGGCCAGCCTCCCTCCAGACCTGCCTCACTGACCAGAGGGCTGGCCCCTTTTTCTCTAAGCAGTCTTAGGTTTAAATGCACTGCAAGCAGATGCCCAAGTGAAGCATGCAGGGGGGCTTCCCTGGGTGTTGAGTGCTGGGGCTCAGCCTGCAAAGCTGTGGCGAGGCGATCACACCCCTGGTCAGGAGGAAGCAGGGCCGGGTTCCAGGACCAAGAGCAGAAGGAGGGATGGGGAGGAGTCAAGCAGTGTACAGGAGAGGAATTAGAGGCAGCTGGCGTGGATCCTTGGTGGGAGTGCCTGATGGCATCACTGTGGGGGCTGCTGTGGCGGCCTAGACAGAGGGAGGCGGCTGGGGGTGGGGGCCTCTTAGGTCTGCAGCTCTTGTTTATTTACAGGCTAAGTCCTGTTTGTTATTGTTTCACAGATTATCGGTTGCCAAGTGGTGAGGGAGCCCCCCAGCTCCACCGAACGGTACACAAGATGGATCAACCAGCTGGCACCCGACCAGCTGCTCACCCAGGTACACCTGCCATCTCAGGCTGGAGGGAGGTTTTGTGCTCTCTGCACCTGGGCCTGCTGCCTCCTGGGTGCCAGGCACGGTCCTGGTAGGCTCTGCCAGGAAGAACAGGGACGGCATTTCAGAGGAGCCTGGCCTGCGATGGAGTCGGAGCCAGAGGGTGGCTGCAGTGGGCCTGACGCGAGACCAAGGAGTGGGCATGTGTAGCCCGGGAACACAGGCTGAGGTGGACGGGGCCGAGGGCAGGACGTGGGAGCCTGGGCAACGCCAGGTGGCTGAAGGGGTGGAGGGTTTCCAGGAAAGGCCTGAGTTTCTGGAGGGCAGGGCCGCCCTCGAGCTGGGCAGCTGGAGGGAGCTGGGGCTGGGGGCATGAGCTGAGAGGCAGTAGGCATCAGAAGTCCACAGAGCTGGAAAAGGTTGTGGGCTGAAATCAGACTAGAAACTGCCTGGGGTGTGGGCGGGGAGCTGGAGGAAAGGGCCAGGAAGAGTCTCAGGGTCTCAGCTTGGAGGGTCCCAAAGTCCATGGGATGTCGAGGGGATCCTGAGAACTAGTTGCATGTTGATGAGGTGTTAAGTGAGGACAAGAACCAAACGTTCTGTGTTCATCCACCTTTGAAAACAAACCACTGCTTCAGCATGTCAGCACCCACTTAAAGCTCCGTAGCAAGTCACCCCAAAACAGAGATACCCTCTTTGCCTCCTGGTCTGGCCCTGGCTGCCCCACCCGTGGCAGATGCTCCAGACTCTATCCTGGGGACCCCTTACCCCAGGACCAAAGAAATGTGCTCCTCAGGGTGGGGGCCCATGTCAGAGAGGGAGCAGTGGGGAGCAGCCCTCCAAAGCCCAAGCAGGAAGTAGCTCTAGGAGGTGTGGAAATGTTCACCCTGCAGTGAGGTGCTGGGGTCTGTCCCACATTGCAATTCCCTTTGACCCTGCCATGTAATGAAGCACATTTTTCTATACTCTGAATTTTGAAAACTGAAATCTTAGTATAATGGAATGATTTATAATGATAATCAGCTTCTGAAATTAGAGCAGATTATAGATTACGGCATCAAGCGTTCTGTTCACCAAACCCAAAGTGATGCTGAAGAAACCCTGAGAGTTGAATGGTGCCTGGGACCGACGACGCGTCCCTCTTGTGGGCTGTTTCACATACTTCTCGGGATGATCCGAGTTCTTTACCCTTTCCTCTTCCGTGCTGGGTTTTCCTGTTGTTTCTGTCATCAAACTGGTTCACCCGTTTTTAGGATCTGTGCCATTTGTGCTGATCACACACAAAAAAAGCTCTTCTGCTTTGCATTTGCTTTTCCAAAGGAATTATTTGAGATGAATATTCCAGTAATGGCCCAATGGCTGCAGGTGTTGCACTAGATGGTAACACTAGGTGCACAAGGACCAGAGGAGGGTGCTGCTCCTCCAGTCGTGACGGCAGGAGGCGAGCAGGGTGACCTCCAGGAGCTGGCAGGATCTCTGGTGCTGGTGGTGGGAGGTCTCAGGTTGACGCTGACAGTCACGCGGGACGGGGGCAGCTCTGTCCTATGTGCGCCGGGCGCTCTGGTTCACCCACAGACATGCTGAGCGTCTGGCTGTTGCAGAGCTGTCTGGAGGCTGTCCCTTCTCCCTGAGGGATGTGTAGGGTGGTGGAGCGCTGAGTCCACGGCAGCTTCGGCTCTGAGCAGGACGGAGTCTCCTGTCCTCCAGGTCATGAAGGACTTCTCCAGGTCGGGAAGAGGGCCAGGGGCTCTGGGCTTACACTTGCTTCACCTGCCATCTCCGCTGGCATCTGGACGTGAGCTTGCAAGCTCTCACTGGGACGTGGAGAATAAGCACTGGGTCTGTGACTCCGGTCGCTCTCCTGGTCCTTCCCTCTGTGAAGCAGGTCCAGCCCAGGGGTCACGGTTCTGGGAGGGGCCACCTTTCTACAGATGCTTTCCCAGCACATGCTCTGCTGGTTTCAGAACAAAGACTCACAGTTACCTTAGTGGAGCATCAGTCAGAACTTTCATATCCTAACTGGGAAATAACTGTCTCCTTGCGTGTGAAAGAGCTGCCTGCAGTCAGCCCTGGGGGCCCCTGTTTTACTCTCAGATGCGCAGCTCTGCACCCTTGAGGGGTCTCTGGATCCGCTCACCTAAGCCTGTGGTGTTAGAGAGGCGGCCAGTAAGTGTGGAGATGGCCTCATGGGAGACACTGCTGAGTCGGCTTCTGCCGTGCACCGGATTCTCTGGGAGAACGTGAGTCACGCGGAAACTATGTGAGTGCACACTGAGGGTGTAATTTACATGCAGCACGTTCTCAGCCAAAATTACGAATCCTGAGCCGAGGGCAGACTTAGCTTGTTAAGCATCATAGAAGTAATTAAGGGAGGGTCTTCCTTAGCAGTTTTTCTTTAGCAAGTAAGGGGAAATTAAAATCTAAGACTTCTCAAAGCAAAAGAAGATATCTGTTTAAGCCATTTCTCAACTGTTACATCAGTCACAGAAATTGCCACCACTGTAGGGTCTTTGTTCATAGTCTAAACTCAGTTACATTATGAAATGGAGAGCAGGGTGACCTCCAGGAGCTGGCAGGATCTCTGGTGCTGGTGGTGGGAGGTCTCAGGTTGACGCTGACAGTCACGCGACGGGGCAGCTCTGTCCTATGTGCGCCGGGCGCTCTGGTTCACCCACAGACATGCTGAGCGTCTGGCTGTTGCAGAGCTGTCTGAGGCTGTCCCTTCTCCCTGAGGGATGTGTAGGGTGGTGGAGCGCTGAGTCCACGGCAGCTTGGCTCTGAGCAGGACGGAGTCTCCTGTCCTCCAGGTCATGAAGGACTTCTCCAGGTCGGGAAGAGGGCCAGGGGCTCTGGGCTTACACTTGCTTCACCTGCCATCTCCGCTGGCATCTGGACGTGAGCTTGCAAGCTCTCACTGGGACGTGGAGAATAAGCACTGGGTCTGTGACTCCGGTCGCTCTCCTGGTCCTTCCCTCTGTGAAGCAGGTCCAGCCCAGGGGTCACGGTTCTGGGAGGGGCCACCTTTCTACAGATGCTTTCCCAGCACATGCTCTGCTGGTTTCAGAACAAAGACTCACAGTTACCTTAGTGGAGCATCAGTCAGAACTTTCATATCCTAACTGGGAAATAACTGTCTCCTTGCGTGTGAAAGAGCTGCCTGCAGTCAGCCCTGGGGGCCCCTGTTTTACTCTCAGATGCGCAGCTCTGCACCCTTGAGGGGTCTCTGGATCCGCTCACCTAAGCCTGTGGTGTTAGAGAGGCGGCCAGTAAGTGTGGAGATGGCCTCATGGGAGACACTGCTGAGTCGGCTTCTGCCGTGCACCGGATTCTCTGGGAGAACGTGAGTCACGCGGAAACTATGTGAGTGCACACTGAGGGTGTAATTTACATGCAGCACGTTCTCAGCCAAAATTACGAATCCTGAGCCGAGGGCAGACTTAGCTTGTTAAGCATCATAGAAGTAATTAAGGGAGGGTCTTCCTTAGCAGTTTTTCTTTAGCAAGTAAGGGGAAATTAAAATCTAAGACTTCTCAAAGCAAAAGAAGATATCTGTTTAAGCCATTTCTCAACTGTTACATCAGTCACAGAAATTGCCACCACTGTAGGGTCTTTGTTCATAGTCTAAACTCAGTTACATTTTGAAATGGAGAGCAGCATACTTTGGTTTGATTTTTTGGAACTTTTAATTTTGTATTGAGATATAGCCAATTAACAATGTTGTGATAATTGCAGGTGAATGCAAAGGGACTCAGTCATATATATTGGTTCGATATTTGTATGTCTTCTTGAATGTCTGATTAGATACTGTGTACAGTGTTAAATCAGATTACCATAAATAGGGCTTCCCTGGTGGTCCAGTGGGTAGGGACACTGCCTTGCAGTGCAAGGGGCACTGGTTTGATCTCTGGCCTGGGAAGATCCCATGTGCTGCGAAGCGACTGGACCAATGTGTCCAACTACCGAGCCAGAGCTCTGGAGCACATGCACCCAGCGCTGGTGCTCTGTGACTAGAAAGATCACGGCGATGGGAGGTCCACACAGACCAAAGAACAAAGATAAATAAATGAAAGATCAATAGAAGTGGCAAAAAAAAAAGATTACCATAAATACCCAAAGGTGGAAAATAACCTGGATCAGTGACCTGGGGCCTGCGCCAGCCTGGAAATGCACCTGTTTCAGGTAGTGCCCACTTTACACCTTCAGTGAGAGGCTGTTCCCAGTGGACCCGCACCTTTTGGATGGGGATGGGGGCAAGGGGGAGCAAGGCCAGACCCTCACCCTTGCCTCAGATGCTGCCCCTGAGTGGTCTTGTCAGTTTCAAGGAGGGTTTGGGGTTTGGGCAGCTTGCATGGGTAGCTGTGCCCTGCTCTGGCTCCCTGGAGTAGGTGCTCGGGTTCACAAAGGAAGGAAGGTAGCAGGTATGTGTGTGAGGTCTGTCCTCAGCTCACTTGGTCCTCGTCCCCCACACCTGCTTCCAGCTCTCCTTGCACCTCTCTCAGGGGTCTATACTTCCTTGGTGTCTTAGCCTGCTCACGCTGCCAGAGCACATACAACAGACAGCTATTCCTCATAGTCTGGAGGCTGGAAGTTTGAGATCAAGGTACCTGCAGGTGGTTCCTCCTAAGGCCCGTCTCCTTGCGTGTATATGTCATCTCCCTGAGCCCTTGCTTGGCCCTTCTTCTATGTGCTTACTCACTCCTTGTGACTCTTAGATCAGGGCCCACCCTTATGACCTCATTGAACCTTAACTAGCTCTTTAAAGGCCTCCTCTCTGAATGCAGTCACAGAGAGGGTGGTTAGGACTACATGGACTTCAGGGGACACAGTTCAGTCCATAGCCTTTGGACATCCTCTCTAGCTCCTCCACAGCCCCTGGTGGTTCCCCTTGTCTGGGCCCACAGGACGCAGTGATGTGTGAACAGGACTGCACCAAAGAGAACAGCTCCTCCTATACAACCTCTCCTTCATGGCTCCACTGTTCCACAGGGAGGGTGTCACCCAGCTCTCATTCCATCACAGCATCTGAACAGCCTAGCATGAACATAAATGAGAAAAATTTACAGCTCACCCGTCAGCGCTGATGCACACTCTTACTTTATCTGGCATCCAAGGACTCAAGGCAAGCAAAATTTCTAGATGAAGTTTACCTCTGTAAGTATCATCTCTTTACCTAAGCCAGTGCTCCCCAAACTTGTTTAATCATAAAATAGCTCAGGAACTTAAAGACAAGACAGATTCCTCATCTACTCCCATAGTTTCTGATTCAGTGGTTCTGGATATGTGTATTTCTAACCCAAGCCTGAATACTTTTACAAAACTCACTGAAAATGTCATCCCTGACTCTACCCTGGAGGCCAGGCTCCTGGTTCCTACACAGAAAACTGCTTCCCCGCAGGATCATAGAGTCATTTTACAAAGTCTGCCCAATTTAAACATTTTGTATTTTGAAATAATTTCAGACTCACATAGAAGTTGCAAAAATTGAGTTACTGTGTGCCCTTCACCCAGCTGCCCATCCATAATATCTTATACCCATAGTACAGTGTTCATACCAGGAGCAGGAGACCCACGCTGGTACAACCCCACTCAGAGTTCACGCATTCTTGCTGGGTGGGGAGTGTATGGATCACTCTGCATCAGCACAACCCCTGCCACAGCCAGAATACGGGACTGTCCTTCACCCCAGAGAAACTGCCTCTTGCCCCTGGCAACAACTCATCTGTCCCCTTCACTAGAATTTTGTCATCTAAGACCGTCATATCAATCAAATGTGGTTTTTCATTCCGCGTGATGCCTTTGAGTTAATAGTTTGTTCCTCTTGTTGCCGAGAGAGTCTAGTTGCTGGGATGTGGCCATCGTCATGGGGCTGTTGCAAGCAGCGCTGCCGTGACCTTGAGGACAGGTTACACTTCCTGGGATGAGCAGCGGGGTTGTATTGTGTATCTGTGTTTAAGCGGAAGTCTGTTCAGGACTCCTGGAGCGGCCTCACCGTCCCCCTCCCAGCACTTGTCAGATTTTTCACGCAAGCCTTTCCGTGGTGTCTCATCAGTGCTCTGCCTTGCATTTCTCTACTGCCGGCTTTTTGTGAACTAATTCACTCTCCTCAAAGTGTCTGTTCTGATCTTTTGCCCATTTTCTTACTGGATCGTTTGTTTTCTGACTTGAGTTTCTTTGTGAACAGAAGTCCTTTCTTGGGTGTGGGTTTTGCAAGTATTTTCTCCTCATCTGTGGCTTTTCTTTCATCTGCTTAGCAGAGTCTTTGTCACAGTTAAAGTTTTTAATTTCGGTGAAGTTCAGTTCATCTGCGTTTTTTGTTGTTGTTGTTGTTCATCTGCGTTTTAAAGAGACTTCTCTGGGTATTGATGTCTAAGGATGCATTATGTAACCATAGGTCACAAAGATTTTCTCCTAAAGTTTTATAATTCTACATTTAGACCTATGATTAATTTTCAGTTGAATTTTTGAGTAAGAAGTGGGTTGGATCCTTATTCATTGTTTCTCTTTTGTTTACAAATGTCCAGGTACTTCCACCATTTTTGTTGAGGATACTACTTTCTTTCATAGAATTGCTTTTGGATTTTGTCAAAAATCTGTCGGTTGGGCTTGTGTGGGTGTGTTTATGGACCATTCTGCTGTGTCTGTCTGTCTGTGACTCCATGGCTACACTGTCCTAGTCACTGGCTGTAGAGGAAATGTGAGATCAGTGTGGGTCCTCCAACTTCAGTCTTCTTTTTCAAAATTATTTTTGCTGTTCTAGTTCCCTTTCCTCTATGTGTTTTTTCAAACACTGAGCAGTTCTTCAATTCTGAGTGGACCCTGAGTAGGTGTCCTACCATTTAACTCAATTCTGACTCCTACCTTGAGACAGCATCAAATGTGGTTTTTCATTCCGTGATGCCTTTGAGTTAATAGTTTGTTCCTCTTGTTGCCGAGAGAGTCTAGTTGCTGGGATGTGGCCATCGTCATGGGGCTGTTGCAAGCAGCGCTGCCGTGACCTTGAGGACAGGTTACACTTCCTGGGATGAGCAGCGGGGTTGTATTGTGTATCTGTGTTTAAGCGGAAGTCTGTTCAGGACTCCTGGAGCGGCCTCACCGTCCCCCTCCCAGCACTTGTCAGATTTTTCACGCAAGCCTTTCCGTGGTGTCTCATCAGTGCTCTGCCTTGCATTTCTCTACTGCCGGCTTTTTGTGAACTAATTCACTCTCCTCAAAGTGTCTGTTCTGATCTTTTGCCCATTTTCTTACTGGATCGTTTGTTTTCTGACTTGAGTTTCTTTGTGAACAGAAGTCCTTTCTTGGGTGTGGGTTTTGCAAGTATTTTCTCCTCATCTGTGGCTTTTCTTTCATCTGCTTAGCAGAGTCTTTGTCACAGTTAAAGTTTTTAATTTCGGTGAAGTTCAGTTCATCTGCGTTTTTTGTTGTTGTTGTTGTTCATCTGCGTTTTAAAGAGACTTCTCTGGGTATTGATGTCTAAGGATGCATTATGTAACCATAGGTCACAAAGATTTTCTCCTAAAGTTTTATAATTCTACATTTAGACCTATGATTAATTTTCAGTTGAATTTTTGAGTAAGAAGTGGGTTGGATCCTTATTCATTGTTTCTCTTTTGTTTACAAATGTCCAGGTACTTCCACCATTTTTGTTGAGGATACTACTTTCTTTCATAGAATTGCTTTTGGATTTTGTCAAAAATCTGTCGGTTGGGCTTGTGTGGGTGTGTTTATGGACCATTCTGCTGTGTCTGTCTGTCTGTGACTCCATGGCTACACTGTCCTAGTCACTGGCTGTAGAGGAAATGTGAGATCAGTGTGGGTCCTCCAACTTCAGTCTTCTTTTTCAAAATTATTTTTGCTGTTCTAGTTCCCTTTCCTCTATGTGTTTTTTCAAACACTGAGCAGTTCTTCAATTCTGAGTGGACCCTGAGTAGGTGTCCTACCATTTAACTCAATTCTGACTCCTACCTTGAGACAGCGTCAGATCCCGCAGATTAAGGGCTCTGCCCCACACACTGCCTCACTTCAGCCCAGTCACAAGTCCAGATTGTCACCTGACTAGCTATAAATCAGGGTTCCCATTGACCCCTTCCTCTGTCAAGTAATTTGCTCCAGCCACTCACAGAACCCAGAGACATTCACTTAGGTTACAATTTACTATCATAGATATGATGAAGAATGCAGGTGGACAGGTGCCCAGAGTGGGGTCCAACAGGGTCCTGAGCACAGGAACTTCTGTCCCTGAAGAACATGAAGCTCCACCCACATTGTGTGGATGGGGGCCATAGAGGTGGGACCTTGCACGTGTTACCCCCGTCATCCCTGCCTGAGCATCATGACTTTCAGGGGCCATGATTCTCTTTCCTTCCATTGCCCAACCTCAGGTAGGTTCCACTCTGGTCCAGTTCTAACCTGGATTCACACTGAGAAACCTCTTGCTGACTTGACACAATCCAGCATAGTGAGATTTCTTTTTAAGTGGGAGAGAATGAATTAGCTAAGAATGATACAGAAAACTTTTCTAGAACCAAAGATGTGGGTGGCCAGATTAAAAGAGCCCTTGGGTATATTGCCCAGGAAATGAGAGAAAACACTGCCTAGGGAAAGAAGAATGGCAGAAACAAACGTGGTTATGGATTTCTCAACAACTGCAGAGAAATCGATAAGGCACTGGACGCAGGTTTCAAAATTCTCACAGAGGGCTTCCCTGGTGGTTCAGTGGGTAAGGACACAGCCTTGCAGTGCAAGGGGCGCTGGTTCGATCCCTGGCCTGGGAAGATCCCACATGTCGTGGAGTGGCTGGACTGATGTGTCCAACTACGAGCTGGAGCTCTGGAGCTCATGTGCCCAGAGCTGGCGCTCTTGATAAGAGAGGCCACTGCGATGGGAGGCCCACATAGGCCAAGAACAAAAAAAAGGAAACCTAGTCACTGGCTGTAAATTCTTCCCCCAAGTCTTCTTTTACAAAAGTATTTTTGCTGTTCTAGTTCCCTTTCCTCTATGTGTTTTTTCAAACACTGAGCAGTTCTTCAATTCTGAGTGGACCCTGAGTAGGTGTCCTACCATTTAACTCAATTCTGACTCCTACCTTGAGACAGCGTCAGATCCCGCAGATTAAGGGCTCTGCCCCACACACTGCCTCACTTCAGCCCAGTCACAAGTCCAGATTGTCACCTGACTAGCTATAAATCAGGGTTCCCATTGACCCCTTCCTCTGTCAAGTAATTTGCTCCAGCCACTCACAGAACCCAGAGACATTCACTTAGGTTACAATTTACTATCATAGATATGATGAAGAATGCAGGTGGACAGGTGCCCAGAGTGGGGTCCAACAGGGTCCTGAGCACAGGAACTTCTGTCCCTGAAGAACATGAAGCTCCACCCACATTGTGTGGATGGGGGCCATAGAGGTGGGACCTTGCACGTGTTACCCCCGTCATCCCTGCCTGAGCATCATGACTTTCAGGGGCCATGATTCTCTTTCCTTCCATTGCCCAACCTCAGGTAGGTTCCACTCTGGTCCAGTTCTAACCTGGATTCACACTGAGAAACCTCTTGCTGACTTGACACAATCCAGCATAGTGAGATTTCTTTTTAAGTGGGAGAGAATGAATTAGCTAAGAATGATACAGAAAACTTTTCTAGAACCAAAGATGTGGGTGGCCAGATTAAAAGAGCCCTTGGGTATATTGCCCAGGAAATGAGAGAAAACACTGCCTAGGGAAAGAAGAATGGCAGAAACAAACGTGGTTATGGATTTCTCAACAACTGCAGAGAAATCGATAAGGCACTGGACGCAGGTTTCAAAATTCTCACAGAGGGCTTCCCTGGTGGTTCAGTGGGTAAGGACACAGCCTTGCAGTGCAAGGGGCGCTGGTTCGATCCCTGGCCTGGGAAGATCCCACATGTCGTGGAGTGGCTGGACTGATGTGTCCAACTACCGAGCTGGAGCTCTGGAGCTCATGTGCCCAGAGCTGGCGCTCTTTGATAAGAGAGGCCACTGCGATGGGAGGCCCACATAGGCCGAAGAACAAAGATGGATGAAAATAAATGAAGGAAAGACCAATAGAAGTGGCCAAAAAAAAAAAAAAAAATCACACAGAAATGGTTTGAATGTTGGATTCAGTGCTTAAGCAAATTGTCAACCGTGTGAAAATATAACTAAGATTTTTCCATATAAGGATTCAAAAATACTTGCTTCCTACAAAATATTTGTATCTTTCTCAGATTTACTAGAAGACTGCATAAAATTAAGAAGCAAATTGAGGAGGAGCAAGATATGAGATGTAGGAAGCTGGTCTCCAACCTGGGAGGGAGGCCAGAAGAAGCCCAGGCAGGAGCGAGAAGACAACATAAGTGCTTTACACATGAGGAGCACATGTATGGAAACTCTCAGGGAGCAGGGAAAACAGGAAGAGGCCTTTGTTTGTACAGGACTGTGACAGAGGGTGACCATACTTAACCAGCTCCTCCTAGTGCTTGAATGGGGCTTCCCTGGCAGCTCGGTGGTAAAGAATCCACCAGCCAGTCCAGGAGATAAAGGTTCGATTCCTGGGTCAGAAAGATCCCCTGGAGAAGAAAATGACAACCCACTCCAGTATTCCTTCCTGGGAAGTCCCATGGACAGACGGGAGTCTGGTAGGTTGCAGTCCATGGGCTCGCAAAAGAGTCAGACACAACTAGAGACTGAACAAGTGCTTGAGTGAAACCACAGCAGTAAAGGAGCAGAAAGGCACCAAGAACACAGAAATAGAAACTCACGTCAGTTGAGACCAGGAAGTTCTGGGCAGATTACCTCTCGAAATGAGAAGAAGAAGAAATGCAGCAGTGGGAAGTACCCGACACTCTTTTTTCTTTTTTTTTAATTTCAATTCAGTACCTGCAACATTCCTACTGCCCTGACTTCCCAACTGCATGCTCCATCACCCGACGCTGCTGGGCTCACCCTGGGGACCCAGCAGGTCGCATCTAATCCAGCACCTGGCGCTAGAGGCCACTCATGTGTGTCTGATGCTCTAGTCGTTCACGGAGGGGACACGGCCACCCTTTATTCTGGTTACCCCTCCCCTAACAAGAGCAGCCTCTAACCATCTCCTCCTACCGTTCCACATACATTTTCTTTCTTAAAAAAAAAAAAAAGAAAGAAAGAAAAAGGAAAACTTAAAGAAATTGAACCATTTCAGGTCTACAAAAATGCAGAGAATGCATCTCCATGCATATCCCCTTGCTACAGTGAATGCCCTTGCTGCTGGGTCTCGTGCATAACCCAGCCCTCCTCCCTTCCCAGACAGTGTGCCCAGGACCCCTCTTCAGGTTCTGCTGCTTGAGCCCGTGAAGGTCCCAGTGTGAGTGCTGGGTCCCGAGGCTGCATGCTGTTCCTGACACACAGGATACCCGAGAGCCGGGCCAGCTTCAGTGTCTCTACTGCTAATGTTCACTGTCGGCATTGCATTTCTGAGTTTACACCCCAGGGCAGTCACCTCTTCAGCCAACAGCCCTGCTCCAGGACATGAGTCTCGGTCAGCAGCACCACCTCCTTGTTTGCTGACCCACCCTTCGGCCACCCCTCTCCAAAAGGGGCTGACAAAAGTGCGAACCTTCGTGATCTGTGTAGGAAGCCACGTGATCCTTCTCTGTTGACTCAGGAAGAGTAGAAGAGTTCAATAGGATGTTCCTGAGTGGCTGAGAGTCAGGACTAGGTGGCAGGGGGGCAGTGTCCTCTGACTCCCCTGGGGCAGGGGACGGGGAACAGTGCAGAGACTTATCCCTTGGGATCAGAGCTGCAGGTGAGCAGTGGGGAGCTGGCCAGGAGGCTCTCATGAGGTCCAGGGCTCAGGCCACACTGTAGGACAGCAGGCCTGGTAAGAAAGCCCTGGTGTCCTGCTCCCCAAGTCCCTGCTGGAATGGGTCCCCGCAGTGGGTCACTGCCCCAGAGGCCCTCGCCTCTGTCACTCCTGCAGCCAGCACTGTTTCATTATTGGTAAACTGTGAGGGTTTAGCAGCAACTTCCAGACTCCAGGGCCAACCGTCTGGTGACCCACAGGTTTGAAGATATTTAGCAAACTTAACTGAAGGTAACCTCAGCCAATTGAGAAGACAGGGTGTGCAGTGGACCTGGGGTCACCGAGGTTCTTTCCTGTCTGTGGGGCTGGGCCTCCCATGAAGCCCCTCTTGAGTCTGCTCTGTTGTAGCTGCTTTGAAAGACCTTTCCTACCATCCAAGCAGAGTCTCTACAGCCAGGCTGTTGGAACCCAGGTCACATGTCCATTCAGCTCCGTGTATATGCCCTTTAAAAATATGTCCTTCATAGCTCAGTAGTGTTTACCTCATTCTAATCCGTTAACATTCATGAAATTTTCAAAGTACATATTTCAGAATGGATTAACCTGAACTGTCTTTCTTCATTTTTTAATTTAAAAGGAGTATCTGAATGTAGTATCTGTGTTATATGGTATAGAGCTGCGGCACACTAGCAACTTTTACCACTGTTAGGAAACTGGTTACTTAAGAACTTTCTCTAAAACATACTATTGAGAGAGGAAACTTTGTATTGAAGTCTGTGTCTTTATTAAATCCAGAAGCCATAAGTTTTGGATTTCACATCAAAGTTAATTCTTGTTGCTATGTGGGTGTTAAAATGTCAGAATACTGGAAAATTTGTTATCTGTCTAAAGACAGTCTCCCAACAAATTAGAATTTTAAAATAAGGATAATAAACCACAGGAATCTGGAAATGAGTCATATAAACTTTGCTCTTTTTCTCTAAGAAGAATTTGTAACACTTCCTGGTAAGATATAGCTAATGAGGTCTATAAGTTTCATTAAATGCTTCATTTTCTTTCTTTAACTTAAGGGCTTCTCCTTTCTAAATAAAGACTAAGCTCATTTTAAGTCTGTTGTGCTTTTTAAGCACCAAAAGCTTTAAGAAGTATCCGTCCAAATCTATACCTTTTAGTGCTTTTCTTGAGACAGCAGGCCTGGTAAGAAAGCCCTGGTGTCCTGCTCCCCAAGTCCCTGCTGGAATGGGTCCCGCAGTGGGTCACTGCCCCAGAGGCCCTCGCCTCTGTCACTCCTGCAGCCAGCACTGTTTCATTATTGGTAAACTGTGAGGGTTTAGCAGCAACTTCCAGACTCCAGGGCCAACCGTCTGGTGACCCACAGGTTTGAAGATATTTAGCAAACTTAACTGAAGGTAACCTCAGCCAATTGAGAAGACAGGGTGTGCAGTGGACCTGGGGTCACCGAGGTTCTTTCCTGTCTGTGGGGCTGGGCCTCCCATGAAGCCCCTCTTGAGTCTGCTCTGTTGTAGCTGCTTTGAAAGACCTTTCCTACCATCCAAGCAGAGTCTCTACAGCCAGGCTGTTGGAACCCAGGTCACATGTCCATTCAGCTCCGTGTATATGCCCTTTAAAAATATGTCCTTCATAGCTCAGTAGTGTTTACCTCATTCTAATCCTTTAACATTCATGAAATTTTCAAAGTACATATTTCAGAATGGATTAACCTGAACTGTCTTTCTTCATTTTTAATTTAAAAGGAGTATCTGAATGTAGTATCTGTGTTATATGGTATAGAGCTGCGCACACTAGCAACTTTTACCACTGTTAGGAAACTGGTTACTTAAGAACTTTCTCTAAAACATACTATTGAGAGAGGAAACTTTGTATTGAAGTCTGTGTCTTTATTAAATCCAGAAGCCATAAGTTTTGGATTTCACATCAAAGTTAATTCTTGTTGCTATGTGGGTGTTAAAATGTCAGAATACTGGAAAATTTGTTATCTGTCTAAAGACAGTCTCCCAACAAATTAGAATTTTAAAATAAGGATAATAAACCACAGGAATCTGGAAATGAGTCATATAAACTTTGCTCTTTTTCTCTAAGAAGAATTTGTAACACTTCCTGGTAAGATATAGCTAATGAGGTCTATAAGTTTCATTAAATGCTTCATTTTCTTTCTTTAACTTAAGGGCTTCTCCTTTCTAAATAAAGACTAAGCTCATTTTAAGTCTGTTGTGCTTTTTAAGCACCAAAAGCTTTAAGAAGTATCCGTCCAAATCTATACCTTTTTAGTGCTTTTCTTGAGAACCAAGGGTGGACTTACTCAGGACAAAGTACAACCAGGAACTTACAGGACGATTCAGTTTGTGCTGTGCACTCCCCAGGGCACCCTGGAGGCAGCTTTTGACTTGTATGAGCTACACAGAATTTCTTTTTGCAGAATGTACTTTCTGTTGGTGGCAAATTAAGGGGAGAACTCAAAAACAAACTGCCAGGACCCAGAAGAGCAGTGTGACCCTGAACCTCACGGGGGAGCCCCTTTTTCTTAACAGAGTTCCAAGAAACTAGATCGTCTAAATTAGAAACTAGATTATTAGATTATAGTGGGTACACTTGGTGACACATCAGAACCAGAAGACGGAGTGACAGCTCGAGAGGGAGAGGAGACAGAAATCGATGAAAAGGAATCGTGAGGAACTGTAAGCTCGGTGACGCTGGGGAGGCCTCCTCACCCCTCTTCCTTCTCATCTGTGTGCACATCTCCCACTCACCTGTGTGTGTCCTCAGTTGTCCTGGTGAAGTAGCGGGCTGTTCTGTTTCTCTTCAGCAAGGACCATCCCCACCGGCACACATGATCTGTGTTCTCAGAAGGACCCCAGCAGTCGCCTCGTGACCTGGAACATTGTGTCACCTTGTTCCTGACCAGGGTCCTTCTGCCCCTTCAGAACTTGCCTTCTCTTGCCCAGACTTGAGCCAGAGGAGCCCCTGTGGGTTCTCTGGGAACCATGGCCACAGTCGGAGATGCTGTTTGGACTAATTGTTTGTTTTAGCTTACATGTGCCCTTTTATAATAGAAGCCATAAGTTTTGGATTTCACATCAAAGTTATTCTGTCTAAAATGTCAGAATACTGGAAAATTTGTTATCTGTCTAAAGACAGTCTCCCAACAAATTAGAATTTTAAAATAAGGATAATAAACCACAGGAATCTGGAAATGAGTCATATAAACTTTGCTCTTTTTCTCTAAGAAGAATTTGTAACACTTCCTGGTAAGATATAGCTAATGAGGTCTATAAGTTTCATTAAATGCTTCATTTTCTTTCTTTAACTTAAGGGCTTCTCCTTTCTAAATAAAGACTAAGCTCATTTTAAGTCTGTTGTGCTTTTTAAGCACCAAAAGCTTTAAGAAGTATCCGTCCAAATCTATACCTTTTTAGTGCTTTTCTTGAGAACCAAGGGTGGACTTACTCAGGACAAAGTACAACCAGGAACTTACAGGACGATTCAGTTTGTGCTGTGCACTCCCCAGGGCACCCTGGAGGCAGCTTTTGACTTGTATGAGCTACACAGAATTTCTTTTTGCAGAATGTACTTTCTGTTGGTGGCAAATTAAGGGGAGAACTCAAAAACAAACTGCCAGGACCCAGAAGAGCAATGTGACCCTGAACCTCACTGGGGAGCCCCTTCTTCTTAACAGAGTTCCAAGAAACTAGATCGTCTAAATTAGAAACTAGATTATTAGATTATAGTGGGTACACTTGGTGACACATCAGAACCAGAAGACGGAGTGACAGCTCGAGAGGGAGAGGAGACAGAAATCGATGAAAAGGAATCGTGAGGAACTGTAAGCTCGGTGACGCTGGGGAGGCCTCCTCACCCCTCTTCCTTCTCATCTGTGTGCACATCTCCCACTCACCTGTGTGTGTCCTCAGTTGTCCTGGTGAAGTAGCGGGCTGTTCTGTTTCTCTTCAGCAAGGACCATCCCCACCGGCACACATGATCTGTGTTCTCAGAAGGACCCCAGCAGTCGCCTCGTGACCTGGAACATTGTGTCACCTTGTTCCCCTGACCAGGGTCCTTCTGCCCCTTCAGAACTTGCCTTCTCTTGCCCAGACTTGAGCCAGAGGAGCCCCTGTGGGTTCTCTGGGAACCATGGCCACAGTCGGAGATGCTGTTTGGCTACTGTGGAGAGGTTTGATCCTCTGTTTGGTTATAAATCAGCAGTGTTTGGGAACTGATGTGTGGCCCATAATTGGGTATCAGAGCAGGGGTGCTCTTCAGCCCTGAGGTCCAGCTGCCGCCCTCACTTCAGGCGCCACTGGGGTTTAGGGGCGTCAGGTGTCTGCCTTCTGAGCAAACGTCATCCCGAAGGTCCAAGAAGAATCACTGGGATGGGTCCTGGTGTTGCAGACAGGACCTATCTGCACCTTGAATAGGTCTTGTGCAATACTTTGGCCACCTGATGCAGAGACGACTCATTGGAAAAGACCCTGATGCTGGGAAAAATAAAAAGCAGAAGGGGGCGACAGAGGACGGAATGGTTGGATGGCATTACTGATTGAATGGACATGAGTTTGAGCAAGCTCCAGGAGATGGTGAAGGACAGGGAATCCTGGCCAGCTGCAGTCCAGGGGGTTGCAGAGTCAGACACGACTGAGCGACTGAACTGAACTGCAGAGGGTACTGGCCTCACTAGGGCTTCTGATCATCTTCTGTTCTTTCACATAGTAGTAAAGAGAGCCCTTTCCTGAGATTTTATGGTCCAGAGGAAGGGATGGAGTCCCCATAGAAATGCAAAGTAGGGGTGACATAAAGACAGTGTATGTAAAAAAATATCACCAGAAACCAACTAAATGACTTCCCATATGCTGAGACAAAGGCCACTCTCTGAGATTCCTGGGCCAGAGGGTGGTGGGTTTGGAGAGCAGAAAGGGTGCGGCCAGCTGCGCTGGGGTGGTCCCAGGGTAGGTGTGGGGGTGTGGAAGAGCTGGGGGCGGGGCCAATGCGGCCCTTCCTTGGAGGGATGGAGCAGGTGGGAACGGGACCCCTCGGCGCCTTCAAGCTGTGGAAAGCAGCCAGGACAGCTCTGCACCCTGGCAGGTGTGCAGCTCACAAGGCGTCCCGGGGAAAGGATCTCCCAGAGCAGTTTGCTGGCAAGGTGCTTTTGTGTTTCTTGGTGGTCAGCTGCGAGGTTTAACGCTGCCGCCTCCGGTGGGCCAGCTCTTCCCACCTCTGTGGCTGCTGGCAGCTCCCTCCTCGCTGCCCGAGCGCCCTCTGCTGGGGTTCAGGCGCCCTCACCGCGCAGTTATTTGAATAGCAGATCAATGACCCATAATTTACCTAAATATATAATAATGCCAAAGGAAAACAACAACAACAAAGAAAGCATTTTATCTCTTGGATCTGTTTTCATTTGAGTTTCAGGAATTCTGAATTGGGGCGGCGGGATGCCTGTATTTGTAGCTTTCTGTGCATGCTAAGCTGCTTCTGTCCTGTGTAAGTCTTGTGACCCGGCAGAGTGCAGCCAGGCAGGCTGTTCTGTCCATGGGATTCTCCAGGCAAGAATACTGGAGTGGGTTGCCATATCCTTCTTCAGGGGATCTTTCTGACCTAGGGATCAAACCCAAGTCTCATGTTTCCTGTATTGGCAGGCGGGTTCTTACCACCTGGTAGCCAGTGAGGAAGGGGAGGTACTCGCTCTTCCAGGCTTAAGTAATCTAAGAAGCAATTTTTGTTTAGATTAAAGCCAACGCTCCTCTGCTTACCAGTTAAACCAGGGGTTGGCGTACTGGCTCGAGGGTCAACTGATCATCTTCTGTTCTTTCACATAGTAGTAAAGAGAGCCCTTTCCTGAGATTTTATGGTCCAGAGGAAGGGATGGAGTCCCCATAGAAATGCAAAGTAGGGGTGACATAAAGACAGTGTATGTAAAAAAATATCACCAGAAACCAACTAAATGACTTCCCATATGCTGAGACAAAGGCCACTCTCTGAGATTCCTGGGCCAGAGGGTGGTGGGTTTGGAGAGCAGAAAGGGTGCGGCCAGCTGCGCTGGGGTGGTCCCAGGGTAGGTGTGGGGGTGTGGAAGAGCTGGGGGCGGGGCCAATGCGGCCCTTCCTTGGAGGGATGGAGCAGGTGGGAACGGGACCCCTCGGCGCCTTCAAGCTGTGGAAAGCAGCCAGGACAGCTCTGCACCCTGGCAGGTGTGCAGCTCACAAGGCGTCCCGGGGAAAGGATCTCCCAGAGCAGTTTGCTGGCAAGGTGCTTTTGTGTTTCTTGGTGGTCAGCTGCGAGGTTTAACGCTGCCGCCTCCGGTGGGCCAGCTCTTCCCACCTCTGTGGCTGCTGGCAGCTCCCTCCTCGCTGCCCGAGCGCCCTCTGCTGGGGTTCAGGCGCCCTCACCGCGCAGTTATTTGAATAGCAGATCAATGACCCATAATTTACCTAAATATATAATAATGCCAAAGGAAAACAACAACAACAAAGAAAGCATTTTATCTCTTGGATCTGTTTTCATTTGAGTTTCAGGAATTCTGAATTGGGGCGGCGGGATGCCTGTATTTGTAGCTTTCTGTGCATGCTAAGCTGCTTCTGTCCTGTGTAAGTCTTGTGACCCGGCAGAGTGCAGCCAGGCAGGCTGTTCTGTCCATGGGATTCTCCAGGCAAGAATACTGGAGTGGGTTGCCATATCCTTCTTCAGGGGATCTTTCTGACCTAGGGATCAAACCCAAGTCTCATGTTTCCTGTATTGGCAGGCGGGTTCTTACCACCTGGTAGCCAGTGAGGAAGGGGAGGTACTCGCTCTTCCAGGCTTAAGTAATCTAAGAAGCAATTTTTGTTTAGATTAAAGCCAACGCTCCTCTGCTTACCAGTTAAACCAGGGGTTGGCGTACTGGCTCGAGGGTCAACTGTCTTCTGCTATCCATTTTAGTTGGCACACAGCCATGATGATTTGTTAATGTCATGTTGTCTGGGCCTGCTTTTGCACTGCAGTGACAGGGCTGAGTACCTGTGACACAGACTAAAATGTTAGCACCTGGCCCTTTACAGAGAAAGTTTGCCAGCTCAGAGTGAGGCTTGGTACAGTTTGTTCACCAGCACCTGACTGTAATGTCCTTAGTAAGTGTATTCTCTGGGCCGGGAAGTGGTCTGCAGTAATAGTGGGCTCATTCAGCCTCTCTCAGCAGGCTCTCGGGGAAATGATATTACCAGCACCGTTTTCCATGTAGTAGAATTGAGGACTGGTGGCGAAGGGTGTGGCTGGACCTGAAGGCATTTGCTCTTCCCATGTGTTTATTCTTACCATTTTGGCATTTATCTCTTACACTGATCTTAAACATCTTAGAGATGTGCTGTTCTTCTGGGCTCACTCTCTTTTTCAGGAGAAAGTGGACCCCACAGATTGAGTTGGGGTGTAATTTGTTTTCTCTCACCCTCAGAGGCTCTCACCTGCCTCTGGCGGGGGCCAGCAGCTCAGGCGGGCCAAGGTTGCATGTCCATCGTGTCCTCTAGGGCTTTGCTTTGAGGACCAAAGGGAGAAAGAGTCAGATGCAGTCATGGCCCCACACGAGGTCTCTCCTACAAGTCTGCTGTCAGGACTCTGGCACTTGGAATCACTAAGCACCTGTGCAGTGACCTGTGACTTGCATGCAAGTTGTATGGCAGAGGTAGATGGAAATATATCTTAAGAAAACCCTTTTCTTTGAAATTTAAAAAACATAAGCTCCACTTACCCCTCAACTTGTCACACACCTGCCCTTTAAAGAAAAACAAGAGTTAACTCAGCAGATGTGTTTCTCTTCATATGCTTTAGTGGTTCATGTGTGAGGCTAGCCTGCTCTGTCATATCCTTCTTCAGGGGATCTTTCTGACCTAGGGATCAAACCCAAGTCTCATGTTTCCTGTATTGGCAGGCGGGTTCTTACCACCTGGTAGCCAGTGAGGAAGGGGAGGTACTCGCTCTTCCAGGCTTAAGTAATCTAAGAAGCAATTTTGTTTTAGATTAAAGCCAACGCTCCTCTGCTTACCAGTTAAACCAGGGGTTGGCGTACTGGCTCGAGGGTCAACTGTCTTCTGCTATCCATTTTAGTTGGCACACAGCCATGATGATTTGTTAATGTCATGTTGTCTGGGCCTGCTTTTGCACTGCAGTGACAGGGCTGAGTACCTGTGACACAGACTAAAATGTTAGCACCTGGCCCTTTACAGAGAAAGTTTGCCAGCTCAGAGTGAGGCTTGGTACAGTTTGTTCACCAGCACCTGACTGTAATGTCCTTAGTAAGTGTATTCTCTGGGCCGGGAAGTGGTCTGCAGTAATAGTGGGCTCATTCAGCCTCTCTCAGCAGGCTCTCGGGGAAATGATATTACCAGCACCGTTTTCCATGTAGTAGAATTGAGGACTGGTGGCGAAGGGTGTGGCTGGACCTGAAGGCATTTGCTCTTCCCATGTGTTTATTCTTACCATTTTGGCATTTATCTCTTACACTGATCTTAAACATCTTAGAGATGTGCTGTTCTTCTGGGCTCACTCTCTTTTTCAGGAGAAAGTGGACCCCACAGATTGAGTTGGGGTGTAATTTGTTTTCTCTCACCCTCAGAGGCTCTCACCTGCCTCTGGCGGGGGCCAGCAGCTCAGGCGGGCCAAGGTTGCATGTCCATCGTGTCCTCTAGGGCTTTGCTTTGAGGACCAAAGGGAGAAAGAGTCAGATGCAGTCATGGCCCCACACGAGGTCTCTCCTACAAGTCTGCTGTCAGGACTCTGGCACTTGGAATCACTAAGCACCTGTGCAGTGACCTGTGACTTGCATGCAAGTTGTATGGCAGAGGTAGATGGAAATATATCTTAAGAAAACCCTTTTCTTTGAAATTTAAAAAACATAAGCTCCACTTACCCCTCAACTTGTCACACACCTGCCCTTTAAAGAAAAACAAGAGTTAACTCAGCAGATGTGTTTCTCTTTCTTCATATGCTTTAGTGGTTCATGTGTGAGGCTAGCCTGCTGCACATGAGGTGGGCAGACAGCAGATACAGGTCGTCCGGCCTCTGGTTCTGAAGGTACAGTGCTTAGAGCTGATACAGTCGCACTTCTGTCACCACAGAATGTGGATAGGACAATCCTGGGGTAAAGAAAGACCACAGCTCGTGTGTGTGAGAGTCATTTAACTGACCAAAGGGATAATCTGGAGCAAGCCAGCCCCTGCTGGGTGCACGAAAGTGCTGGACAACGCTGAACCCACCATGATTGTTATATTTGAGACTACTTGAATCAAATGTTTTCTTTTAAAAGAAACCATGTTTAATGACTTAGGGTAAAAAGTCATGTGTCTTCTGGACAGTGATTTTAAGGAGGTTTTTTTTCTTTTTAATCTGGATTTTCTTATTTGTTTTTATTTCTACCTTTAATGGATTTTTTTTTTTAATCCCAAATCCTGGGGAGTTCATCATAAAAAGTTCTTATTTAAGAACTGCACTTAATTCCTCTGGGACTTGAGAAGGAATAGAGGACACCAAGAGCTAGAGAGGCCGCTTGCTGCCCCTGCTGGAGTACGAATGGGTCTGAGTCCCCTGCACAGTGACTGTCTCCCCACAGGGTGCCAGGGCTCAGAATCAGATGACCTCCCCAAGGACCATAGGCACAGCCAGGCCATAGTGAGGAGGTCTGGGGCCCTTTCTGTTGGAGCCAAAATGTCCGCAGGTATGGCTCACGGTCATTCACTGAAATGCCCCAGGTATGGCTCAGAGTCATTCATCAAAATGCCCCCCAGGTGTGGTTCAGGGTCGTTCAGGGTGAGGTGTTTCCTCGAGGAGATACCAGTTCCTGAGAAAGAGGTGAGAGTGAGGTACCCCTCGGGTTTCGCGGCCCCAGCAACGCTCAGGGAGAGGCATGAAGGTCGAGAGCCCTGGGAGTGGCAGGTGGGAACAAAGGCCTCTTGCTTTGTTCTTTGTAGATCAAGAAAAACATTACGAAATGCTTTGGAAACTGTTCTGTCTTGTTCAAATAGAATTGGGGCTGGGGGTTGATAAAACAGAAAGTATGAAGCTTTAAGAAATATCTGGGAAAGAGCAACCCCCCAAAATTATAGGTGTTGTGCTTTCAGTGATTAAGTATAATCTGAAATGATTCCATGTAAATTGGGTGTTAAGGAAATCTCTGTGTCGAGTTGAAGCGGTGGCTCTCCTGCTCTGACAGAAGCTTTGTTGTACATTTAGAAAAAACTTTCCTTCTTCCTTCCCCCAAAGGAGGCTGAAATGTGAATTTGGAGATCAAAGCACAGAGAGGAGAAGATCCTCATGCAACACTGAGTCCTTGAAGAGGGGTCCTGACAAAGCCCATTGTCCTGTCCCTCCTCCTCTCCCAAAGGTGTGGTCAGAAGACAGATGGGAGGTCCCGGGGCCAGACCACCAGGGCTGCAAAGAGGGCAACACATTGTGGCCTATTGGTAACCACACAGCCCAGCTCCTCCTAAAGGTCAGAGGGAAGGACCCCTGCTGCCCCGATGAGGTGGACGTGTGTGGTGACCCCAACCTTGGCACTTCTTGTTCTAAAGACAGCGGGAGAGGGGTATAGACCATAAGACAGGGAAGATGGAGCTGTGGGGCTGCCCACCTGGATCCCTGGATGGAGGAGGTTATGATCATCACACAGTGTGAGCCCATGCTTGTCTCATGACATCCCCAAGGTCAGTACCGTCATGAGGAACCAGCAGTGGAAGTTAGGCTGCCCAGGACTTGCGGTGGAGCCCGCTGTTCGGGTCCTGTGCTGGGAATGACCTCCTCACTCAAACTCACCATCTCTAGGGCAAAATCACCATCTTTGACAGCCACTGTCCCATGTGGCCCCAGCCCCCCAGGATGTGAGTACCCCCATCTCTGCCAGCAGCACCCCTGGAACAAACGTGTCTCTCCCATCCTTCCTTCCCCAGTCCTTATCCTTGCTAACCTCCTGTGCCCCTGCCATCCTCTCTGGCCTAGAGTACTCAGGTGTGATTTGGGCTGGGTTCCCCAAAGCAGGGCCCAAGACTGGAAGGAGGTGGGGAAGGTGGACAGGGCAGGGGAGGAACTGGCCTGAGGCCAGCCCTGGTGAGCCCACAGGAGCGCTTGACGAAACACACACCCAGCTGGAGGGATGGCACTTCTGTGCTGTACAGAAGCTTTGTATGGGTTACCATGTTAGTATAATCTGAAATGATTCCATGTAAATTGGGTGTTAAGGAAATCTCTGTGTCGAGTTGAAGCGGTGGCTCTCCTGCTCTGACAGAAGCTTTGTTGTACATTTAGAAAAAACTTTCCTTCTTCCTTCCCCCAAAGGAGGCTGAAATGTGAATTTGGAGATCAAAGCACAGAGAGGAGAAGATCCTCATGCAACACTGAGTCCTTGAAGAGGGGTCCTGACAAAGCCCATTGTCCTGTCCCTCCTCCTCTCCCAAAGGTGTGGTCAGAAGACAGATGGGAGGTCCCGGGGCCAGACCACCAGGGCTGCAAAGAGGGCAACACATTGTGGCCTATTGGTAACCACACAGCCCAGCTCCTCCTAAAGGTCAGAGGGAAGGACCCCTGCTGCCCCGATGAGGTGGACGTGTGTGGTGACCCCAACCTTGGCACTTCTTGTTCTAAAGACAGCGGGAGAGGGGTATAGACCATAAGACAGGGAAGATGGAGCTGTGGGGCTGCCCACCTGGATCCCTGGATGGAGGAGGTTATGATCATCACACAGTGTGAGCCCATGCTTGTCTCATGACATCCCCAAGGTCAGTACCGTCATGAGGAACCAGCAGTGGAAGTTAGGCTGCCCAGGACTTGCGGTGGAGCCCGCTGTTCGGGTCCTGTGCTGGGAATGACCTCCTCACTCAAACTCACCATCTCTAGGGCAAAATCACCATCTTTGACAGCCACTGTCCCATGTGGCCCCAGCCCCCCAGGATGTGAGTACCCCCATCTCTGCCAGCAGCACCCCTGGAACAAACGTGTCTCTCCCATCCTTCCTTCCCCAGTCCTTATCCTTGCTAACCTCCTGTGCCCCTGCCATCCTCTCTGGCCTAGAGTACTCAGGTGTGATTTGGGCTGGGTTCCCCAAAGCAGGGCCCAAGACTGGAAGGAGGTGGGGAAGGTGGACAGGGCAGGGGAGGAACTGGCCTGAGGCCAGCCCCTGGTGAGCCCACAGGAGCGCTTGACGGGAAACACACACCCAGCTGGAGGGATGGCACTTCTGTGCCCCCACATCAGAGGTCCCCCAGCTTTGCCACCCCCAGAGACGCGGTATACCCCTGGCATTTCTGGAGGACAGGTTCTTGTCCTCTGAGGGAAGTGCCCAAGGCAGGCGCAGCTTGTACTTAATGTCATGAAAAAGATAATTCTTCCCTGTCATTGCCCATTTTCAACAAAAGGAGCTAGTTTAATAATTTTCTCAAATAATGCCAGGCGGCTTTTCCTATCTTTTTATCATTACCACCAACCCAGTGCTGGGTGGCCTCCAGCCAGCGGGGCCATGCCGGGGCTCAGTGCAGAGTCGGCCTCAGACTGTGCAGTGCCCTTGGCACCCATTCCAGGGAGTCTGGGGATGGGGTCCACCTGGCTCAGCCTTCCCACCCCTGCTGCAGGATCCCTGGCGTCTGCTGCATTAAGAAGTCATTTCAAGTTCTGGGCTTTGCGCATGTTATGTCATCCAGGAATGTGGTTGACACGTGAGCCGTAAGGCTAAGCAAAGGTGACCATCAGGGCAGCACGTAACTTCTTGGTGGTGCCAGTTGGTGTAGGGTGGCGACCGCCAGTGGTCTAGGGGCAGCCGAGGCCTGCTGCAGCCCCACGGCCTCTGGCGTCCACACTCCCGAGGGCCCAGCTGGCACAAGTGGGAGAAGATGTGGCCTACCCGTGGCAGGTTGTGGTGTTTTCTTGCTTAATCCCACTTAGTAAGTGACGATTTAGTGCTTTGGTCCCTGAGGAGCACACTGACCACGTATCTGAGTGGACATGGGCCTCCTCTCCTTGTCTCTTTTTGGGCTTTCTATCTGACCTCCTCACTCAAACTCACCATCTTTTGACAGCCACTGTCCCATGTGGCCCCAGCCCCCAGGATGTGAGTACCCATCTCTGCCAGCAGCACCCCTGGAACAAACGTGTCTCTCCCATCCTTCCTTCCCCAGTCCTTATCCTTGCTAACCTCCTGTGCCCCTGCCATCCTCTCTGGCCTAGAGTACTCAGGTGTGATTTGGGCTGGGTTCCCCAAAGCAGGGCCCAAGACTGGAAGGAGGTGGGGAAGGTGGACAGGGCAGGGGAGGAACTGGCCTGAGGCCAGCCCCTGGTGAGCCCACAGGAGCGCTTGACGGGAAACACACACCCAGCTGGAGGGATGGCACTTCTGTGCCCCCACATCAGAGGTCCCCCAGCTTTGCCACCCCCAGAGACGCGGTATACCCCTGGCATTTCTGGAGGACAGGTTCTTGTCCTCTGAGGGAAGTGCCCAAGGCAGGCGCAGCTTGTACTTAATGTCATGAAAAGATAATTCTTCCCTGTCATTGCCCATTTTCAACAAAAGGAGCTAGTTTAATAATTTTCTCAAATAATGCCAGGCGGCTTTTCCTATCTTTTTATCATTACCACCAACCCAGTGCTGGGTGGCCTCCAGCCAGCGGGGCCATGCCGGGGCTCAGTGCAGAGTCGGCCTCAGACTGTGCAGTGCCCTTGGCACCCATTCCAGGGAGTCTGGGGATGGGGTCCACCTGGCTCAGCCTTCCCACCCCTGCTGCAGGATCCCTGGCGTCTGCTGCATTAAGAAGTCATTTCAAGTTCTGGGCTTTGCGCATGTTATGTCATCCAGGAATGTGGTTGACACGTGAGCCGTAAGGCTAAGCAAAGGTGACCATCAGGGCAGCACGTAACTTCTTGGTGGTGCCAGTTGGTGTAGGGTGGCGACCGCCAGTGGTCTAGGGGCAGCCGAGGCCTGCTGCAGCCCCACGGCCTCTGGCGTCCACACTCCCGAGGGCCCAGCTGGCACAAGTGGGAGAAGATGTGGCCTACCCGTGGCAGGTTGTGGTGTTTTCTTGCTTAATCCCACTTAGTAAGTGACGATTTAGTGCTTTGGTCCCTGAGGAGCACACTGACCACGTATCTGAGTGGACATGGGCCTCCTCTCCTTGTTCTCTCTGATTAGGATTTGAGATTTTAAGGGCTGTCTGAAATCTATTAAATCTACCCTGTGTCTCATTCCTCCCTAGATTTAGAAATAGCAGGTGGGCCTCATTCCTGCTGTTGAAATGATTCAGTGAAATAAAATGGTGATAGATGAGCATGGGCAAGAAGGGTTGAAGAATCCAACGGCTTCCCTGGGCCTCAGGTAGCTGGTTCTTTTTTTTTTTTTTTTTTGCCCCGTTTATTGGCTTTTTATTTATTTATTTTCATCCATCTTTATTCTTTGGCCTATGGGGGCCTCCCATTGCAGTGGCCCCCTCTCGCTGCAGAGCACCGGCCGTGGGCACATGCACCCCAGAGCTCTGGCTCACAATTGGATACACTGGTCCAGCTGCTCCGTGGTACGCAGGATCCTCCCAGGCCAGGGATCGAACCAGTGCCCCTTGCACTGCAAGGAGGACTCTCTACCCACTAGACTGCCAGGGAAGCCCTGTAACTGGTTCTTGTGTGATGGATTGTGAGTGAAAGGGGGCCTAAGCCCGTGGTCCTCTGTCCTGAAAGTTCAGTGATTCATGCACCCTGAGTGCCCTTCTGGGGTCTATGGTATGGAGGACCATTGCAGGACAGCTGGTAAACATTTGCTTTACCACCCGTGTGTCTGTGTAAGCCTGACCCTTGCGCGCCTTGAACCAGCCACACGTGAGAATGCTTCCCGGCAGCATCCTCATCAGCTGTTAAATATTCACATACTGGAAGTTTTGGTCCCTTTTCTGAAAGAGCTGCTGGCAAATCTCTCTGGAACTTCTAATGATTCCTTCTACTGCCCAATGCTGGAGCTGAAAGTGGAAAACGTTTTCAGGACTTGGAGGTTTCCCTTGGTTCCGTCTGAAGGTCAGCTGTGAAGGTCCACAGGCCCCACCTTGTGCGGTGAGACACCATGGAGAACACGGCAGTGACCAGTGCACATGCGGGCACTCGGGCTGGCAGGACGGGGGAGGCCTGCTCTGGGTCCTGGGTGACTGTCGCTTTGGGGGCCAGTATGCAGCCCACAGATAACACACCTGACCCATGGAGAGCTCACCAGGCCGCTCTGCTATGACAGCTCGGCCACAAAACTGGAAGAAAGAGGCCCAAACCTCTACTGCTTGGCCAACGGCTGCTCCGTCAGTCTGCGCTCAGAGCCTTCATCCTGTATGTGGGGTTTGTGGGGCCCTAGACACCTCTGGCCCTGGGTCCTTACTGGAGACATGGAAGGGGGATCCTAATGGCAGCTACGAAGGACTTCAGCCTCTTCCCGCTCTGGGGATAGCCCTCTTCCTTTCCTCCCTCCCCTCGCTCCGCACCAGCCCTGGACCAGGCAGGCGTGCCTGTGGCATTTCTGACTTCTTTTACCTTCTGGTCTTGGTGTTTCCACCACTTAGGCCATCCAACAGACACTTAGTTGATTCTAGTTATTTACTGCAGCTTAACCAGTGACTCCAAACTTAGGGCTTACAACAACTTACTGTCGGTGGTCACGGTCTGTGGATTAATTGGGCAGGCGAGTCCCTTGGGCTTGCGGTGGACTGGGGCTTGGGGCATCTGTGGTGCTTTCCCCTCAGATCAGGCACCTGGTCTCCTTGGCTGGAACAGCTGAGAATTTGTTCATTTTATCTGCTCATTGAATTTATGTGGCATAAACTTTACAGTGTTCCTTTACTACCTTAATAATGTATTTATAGTGACATCTTATGTTCTTTGATTTCTTATATTGATCATTTGTGTCTTTTATCTTTTATTTTCATCATATATATAAGTTAGATACTTATGAATATTATTGGTCTTCTTTTTTGAAGACTAAGCTTTTTATTGATGTTCTTGATTGTTCATTTTCTGTTTCACAGACTCAGTTCTTGTATCTGTTACATCCTTCTGTTTACTTTGAGTTTGCTTTGGTCTTTTCCTCTGTTCTTAAGGTAAAAGCTTAGATCATAGATTTGAGATCTTCTTTTCTATTATAAGCGTTTCAAGCTGTAAAATTTTCTCTAGGGCTTCCCTGATGGTCCAGTGGGTAAGGACACCGCCTTGCAGTGCAAGGGGCGCCGGTTCGATCCCTGGCCTGGGAAGATCCCACGTGCCGCGGAGCGGCTAGACCGATGTGTCCAGTTGCCAAGCCAGAGCTCTGGAGTGCATGCGCCCAGAGCTAGTGCTCTGCAAAGAGAGAGGCCACTGTGATGGGAGGCCCACACAGGCCAAAGAACAAAGATAAATAGATGAAAGATCAACAGAAGTGGCCAAAAAAAAAAAAAAATTTTCTCTAAATATTGTTCTGACTCCTTTCCACGATTTTAATTTGTGGTTCTTCTCATTTTCATTTGGCTTAAAATATTTTCTGAGTTTCTTGTGTGTGTATGTGTTTTCTCCTCTTCAACCCATGGCAATCTAGAAGTACATTGGGTTTTTTTGTTTTTTGTTTTTTTTTTTTAAAGATTTGTTTATTTACTTTGGGCGGCGGGGTCAGGTTGGGGAGGGAGGGGAGTGGGCGGGCCACTTCTATTGGTCTTTCATTTATCTATTTTCATTCGTCTTCGTTCTTTTGGCTCCTGTGGACCTCCCATCGCGGTGGCGTCTGTCGTTGCAGAGCGCTGGCTCTGGGCGCATGCGCTCCAGAGCTCCGGCTCGGTGATTGGACACATCAGTCCAGCCGCTCCGCATCACCTGGGATCTTCCCAGGCCAGGGCTCGAACCGGCGCCCCTTGCACTGCAAGGCGGTGTCCTTACCCACTGGACCACCAGGGGAAGCCCACGTTGTTTTAATTTACAAGTATTAGCGGTCCTACCAAAGCAGCAGGCAGTGTAAGAGGAAGGGCTTATGCTCAGAGTTCAAAACTATCCAGACCTGACCCTTGGCTGGCTCTGGGGAAGGCCTAGCTCTTTGCTGATTAAACTCCTGCCCTCTCACTGGGGCTGCCCATTATCTGAACGAGCCTTTGTCGTTTCTGTGCATTTCCTTCTACTTTGTGGGCCTATACCACTAAAGAATGGATTGAGGGGCTTCCTTGATAGTCCAGTGGCTAAGACTCCATGCTCCCAATGCACGGGGCCCAGGTTTGATCCCTGGTCAGGGTACTGGGTCCCTCATACTGCAACTCGGAGTTCACCTGCCGCAACTGAAACTGCCGTTCCTGCATGCCATGTTGAAGATTGATGATCCCATGTGCCATAGCTAAGACTCAGCAAAACCAAATAAATTAATAATAATAATAATAAACAACAATTTTGAAAATAAGCTGTCTGCTTTAAAAAGAAGAATGGATTGAACTGTTTGAGGACAGATACTTAGAAATGTGACATGATATAGCAGAAACTGACATAATATTTTGGATCAACTGTACTTCAAATTAAAAAAAAAAATGTGAGCCACAAATGGAAGTCAAAATATAATTTAAAAAATTTTAGTAATTACATTAAAAAGGTAAAAAAGCAATGGATTAATTATAATATTTTCTTTGGTCTAATATATACACAATATTATCCTATCAACATGTGATCAATATGAGATATCTGTGGGATATTCTACATTCTTTTTTTCATACTAAGTGTTCAAAATCTGATGTGCATTTTACACTCACAGCCTCATTTCACGTGCCCATGTGTCTGGGGACGGGGTCTGTTTTCTCTGGTCAGCCCCACGACCGGGGGAAACAACTGGAACATCGGCTGTGCAGCTGTGGAGTCACTTGCCAGAAAACCGTGTCTGGAGTTTGGGCAAGTCAGCGTTGAAAACAGGAAGCTCAGTTTTGCTTTGTAATGGTTTCCACATAGTAGTGTGAAATCGGCTTTTTTCTGACGGTCGGGGGAAGTCGTGGAGAACATTTTTTGGCACAGATGTTTTGTATTTGCTAGAACACGCTGGGTTCAGAGGGCCTCAGGGACCCTTCTGTGGCATTTGTTGGCTGTGGGCCTGGCTTCCCAGATCCTCCAGACCCCCCTGCTCTCCCGTCAAGCTCCCGGATGCTGAGATGCTGGAAGTCACAGGGCTCAGATCTGCGCTGACAGCTTCAAGATGCTCATGCCAGCAGCTTGCTTGGTGGCAGCAAAGATTTTGTTAAAGACTTTTTAAGTTTGAGAAAAGTTTGACCTCTCTAGCTTGTGAGAAGAGTTCTGGTTTTAGGATTACACACAGATAGAACTATGGTGGCTTCTCTTCTCTGATGTTCACCTGTGTTGGGTGCATGTCAGTTGCTCCTGTCATTGCTGATGTGTGTGTGCATTACGTCTGCACTGCAGTGTCCCACTGTGTGTGGTTGACGAATCTTTGGGTTCTAACATGTTTTGTCTGCTGTGAAGAAAGCCGCTTGGACCATTTGTGGACAGGGCTTGTGTGCTGTCAGGAGCAGAGCGGCTTGTCATGTGGAAGGTCTGCGCACCTGCGTAGCTGCTTTGCAAGGTGTTTCTGTCTCACTGTCCTTCCCACAGCCTGTACGATTTTCACGTGGTATTGTCAGTCTTTTTAATTCTAGCATCTTGAGAGTGCAATGTGTTTCATCACAGTTAAAACTTCTTTTCCCTGTCCCAGCTAGCTAGCAGGGGTGCCTCTTGCCATCCGCTCAGCCACCCTCCCACCCCAGGTGTAACCATAAGGTCTGCAAACGTTGCCACATGTCCTCTGAGGGAGGAGGGGTTACACTGGAAATGTTACCTTGAATGGAAAAGGGTCTTTGCGGACGTAAGGACCTTGAGACTGCCCTGCCAATTTGTCCCCCACGACCGGAAACAACTGGAACATCGGCTGTGCAGCTGTGGAGTCACTTGCCAGAAAACCGTGTCTGGAGTTTGGGCAAGTCAGCGTTGAAAACAGGAAGCTCAGTTTTGCTTTGTAATGGTTTCCACATAGTAGTGTGAAATCGGCTTTTTTCTGACGGTCGGGGGAAGTCGTGGAGAACATTTTTTGGCACAGATGTTTTGTATTTGCTAGAACACGCTGGGTTCAGAGGGCCTCAGGGACCCTTCTGTGGCATTTGTTGGCTGTGGGCCTGGCTTCCCAGATCCTCCAGACCCCCCTGCTCTCCCGTCAAGCTCCCGGATGCTGAGATGCTGGAAGTCACAGGGCTCAGATCTGCGCTGACAGCTTCAAGATGCTCATGCCAGCAGCTTGCTTGGTGGCAGCAAAGATTTTGTTAAAGACTTTTTAAGTTTGAGAAAAGTTTGACCTCTCTAGCTTGTGAGAAGAGTTCTGGTTTTAGGATTACACACAGATAGAACTATGGTGGCTTCTCTTCTCTGATGTTCACCTGTGTTGGGTGCATGTCAGTTGCTCCTGTCATTGCTGATGTGTGTGTGCATTACGTCTGCACTGCAGTGTCCCACTGTGTGTGGTTGACGAATCTTTGGGTTCTAACATGTTTTGTCTGCTGTGAAGAAAGCCGCTTGGACCATTTGTGGACAGGGCTTGTGTGCTGTCAGGAGCAGAGCGGCTTGTCATGTGGAAGGTCTGCGCACCTGCGTAGCTGCTTTGCAAGGTGTTTCTGTCTCACTGTCCTTCCCACAGCCTGTACGATTTTCACGTGGTATTGTCAGTCTTTTTAATTCTAGCATCTTGAGAGTGCAATGTGTTTCATCACAGTTAAAACTTCTTTTCCCTGTCCCAGCTAGCTAGCAGGGGTGCCTCTTGCCATCCGCTCAGCCACCCTCCCACCCCCAGGTGTAACCATAAGGTCTGCAAACGTTGCCACATGTCCTCTGAGGGGAGGAGGGGTTACACTGGAAATGTTACCTTGAATGGAAAAAGGGTCTTTGCGGACGTAAGGACCTTGAGACTGCCCTGCCATCATAAGTGTCCTTATTAGAGGGGGCAGAGCAGATTTGACTCAGACAGACGAGACACCAAGTGGCTGGTTGTGTAGACAGAAGGAGGGCCATCAGCCAGGGAGGGCAAGGGGTGCTGGCGCCCTCCAGAAGCTGGACCAGGCGAGTAATGATGGTCCCCTGCTCTGACACCCCGGTTTCACACTGCGAGACTCACTTAGAACTTCTGGCTTCTAGGACTGTAAGAATACAAACCACTGTTGTTTTAAGTCACTAAGTCTGTGATCATTTGTGGCAGCATCACAGGAAACTATTACAGTTACTGCAAGAAATTAAATGAGCCTTAAGTGAACAGGGAGATACATGGTGCTCCTGCGTTGGAGGACTCAGCACTGTTGAGATGTCTGTCTTCTCAGACTGATCTGTGTTCATCACGGGTCCCAGTTGATATCACAGCAGGGCTGTTTTCTTTTTTAATGGAAATTGACAAACTCATTCTAAAATTTGTTGGAAATGCAAAGGTTTTAGAATAGCCAAAATGCATCTGAAAAAGAACAAGTTTAGAGAACCAGTACTACCTGACTTCAGGGTTAATCCAGACAATGTGTGTTGGCATAGAGATAGATAAGTAGATCAAAGGAACAGACTAGAGTTCAGAATTTCTCTGTGTGTACACAGGCAGCTGATTCTTTATCAAAGTGCAAATGTAGTTCAGTGGACACTTGGATATCTGTATGCGACAGAATTGAATTTTAAAACTTCACCCCATATATGACAGTTAACTCAAAATGGATCCTTGTCAATGTAGGAAGGTCTGCGCACCTGTAGCTGCTTTGCAAGGTGTTTCTGTCTCACTGTCCTTCCCACAGCCTGTACGATTTTCACGTGGTATTGTCAGTCTTTTAATTCTAGCATCTTGAGAGTGCAATGTGTTTCATCACAGTTAAAACTTCTTTTCCCTGTCCCAGCTAGCTAGCAGGGGTGCCTCTTGCCATCCGCTCAGCCACCCTCCCACCCCCAGGTGTAACCATAAGGTCTGCAAACGTTGCCACATGTCCTCTGAGGGGAGGAGGGGTTACACTGGAAATGTTACCTTGAATGGAAAAAGGGTCTTTGCGGACGTAAGGACCTTGAGACTGCCCTGCCATCATAAGTGTCCTTATTAGAGGGGGCAGAGCAGATTTGACTCAGACAGACGAGACACCAAGTGGCTGGTTGTGTAGACAGAAGGAGGGCCATCAGCCAGGGAGGGCAAGGGGTGCTGGCGCCCTCCAGAAGCTGGACCAGGCGAGTAATGATGGTCCCCTGCTCTGACACCCCGGTTTCACACTGCGAGACTCACTTAGAACTTCTGGCTTCTAGGACTGTAAGAATACAAACCACTGTTGTTTTAAGTCACTAAGTCTGTGATCATTTGTGGCAGCATCACAGGAAACTATTACAGTTACTGCAAGAAATTAAATGAGCCTTAAGTGAACAGGGAGATACATGGTGCTCCTGCGTTGGAGGACTCAGCACTGTTGAGATGTCTGTCTTCTCAGACTGATCTGTGTTCATCACGGGTCCCAGTTGATATCACAGCAGGGCTGTTTTCTTTTTTAATGGAAATTGACAAACTCATTCTAAAATTTGTTGGAAATGCAAAGGTTTTAGAATAGCCAAAATGCATCTGAAAAAGAACAAGTTTAGAGAACCAGTACTACCTGACTTCAGGGTTAATCCAGACAATGTGTGTTGGCATAGAGATAGATAAGTAGATCAAAGGAACAGACTAGAGTTCAGAATTTCTCTGTGTGTACACAGGCAGCTGATTCTTTATCAAAGTGCAAATGTAGTTCAGTGGACACTTGGATATCTGTATGCGACAGAATTGAATTTTAAAACTTCACCCCATATATGACAGTTAACTCAAAATGGATCCTAAAACTAAAGGTAGAACTTAGAACTATAAAGCTTCGAAAAGAAAACTTAGAAAAAAAAATCTGTGCAGCCTTGAGTTAGGCAAAAAAGTTCTCGGATAAGATACCAAAATCACAATTAATAAGAGAAAAAAATGGATAAATTGGACTTCATCAACATTGCAAACTTCTTTGAAAGACAGTCTTAAGAGAATGAAAAGACAGGCCATCAGAATGGGAGAAAATATTTGCAGATAATATATGATAAAGGGCTTGTGCCAGAGCTCTGTAGAGCTCTCAAGGCTCAGTGATGAGAAAATAAGCATCCCAATTAAAAGATGGGCCAGTGATTTGAATAGATGTTTCATCAAATAAGGTATGTGGATAACAAATTAGTTCGGCATTGTTAGCCATTAGAACAATGTCAGGTCCTCAGTGAGATAGCACTGCACACCTGTTAGCATGTCTAGACAAAAAAGGGCTGGCCATCCCAAGTGTTCTTAAGGATGTGGAGCAATGGGAACTCACACTGCTGGTGGGAACGTGAATGATCCAACCACTTCAGAAAATGGTTTAGCAGTTTTTTTGGAAGTTCACCATTCAACTGCCTTTTCATCCAGCTACCCCCTCCTGGGTGTTTACCTGAGAGAAATGGAAGCCTCTCCACTCAGAGACTTATACACACATGCTCACAGCACAAACTAGAAGCAGCCTGCATCCACCAGGTGAAAGGAAAACCAGCTGTAGTGTAGAGTGAACAGGTGGTCCTTAGGGAAGGAAACCAGAAAAGAACCAGACTGCATGACTCTTATTTTTTTCTGGAATTCTGCAAAATGCAAACAAATTTACTTGTGATAGCAAGTGAGGGAACACCCTAGCAGGTCAGTGGTTAGGATTCCACACTCTCACTGCCAAGGGCCAGGGTTCTATCCCTTTTCAGGAAGCTAAGATCCTGAAAGCTTTGTGTAACCCCCCAACCTCAAAAAAAAAAAAAAAAAAAAGAAGCAAGTTAGCAGTTGCCTGGAGGAGGGAGGCGGGAAGCTCACCAAAGTGGATGGACAGGGCACGAGGAAGCTGGGGATGGGGTGGTCTAGGTGTGTATACTTTGGTCACACTCATCACACTTCAAGTATGTACTCTGTGTGTCCTGCATGTTGATCGTCTCAAAGTTTAAGAGAGTCATTTGAGTCATCCTTCATGCAGCTAAGGATAGGCGTCCGTGGGCAGCCAGTGACACCAGGTCAGTGATCTGGAGCTTGGGGGCAGTTAGGGATGAGTGGTCCGTGCTGATGGACTCCTGGGTGGGAGCGTCTGTGGAGCAGGGCTCTGAAGCACCTGACACTGGGGGACGGAGTGGAGCTGGAGGTCTGAGAGTGGGGTGTGCCTGCCATGGACTGAATGCCTGTACCCTCCATTCCTGTGTTAAAGCCCTGATCTCCCGTTGCGATGGGATTGGGAGTTGAGGCCATTGGGAGTGAGGGTCAGCCGAGGCCATGAGTGGGGCCCCATGATGATTATCAGTAGCACAGACACCGGAGCTCTTGCCACCATGCAGGGACACGGGAGAAGGTCACCTGCAGGCCAGGAAGAGGCCCCACCAGACCGGCCCCTGAGCTGTGGTGTGAGCTGTCATCTGCCGTGTCCATCTCGGGAGCCTCAGTAGACTGAGCCCACGTGTATTAACCAAACGCTCAGCCTGGAGGCCTGGGGGCTGCGTGTGTGTCAGTTTTTAGAATCAGTGGATGGTAGAAGCACATGCTGGTCATGTAATGAAGCCAATGCCGCAGCCTGACATGGCGCCCATGCTCGGAGGTGGGGTTGGCTGTAACCGGGCCCAGCATGGGAACACCGGCCCTCCTCCCCGGGCTTTGCCTAAGACGCCCCCACCTGCTGAGGCCGCTGCCCTGCTGGGGGTGGGAGCTTGTGTTCTGGGCTGAGAAGGGTGGGGCTGGTACCTGCCCTGTGCCCCCGATTAAAGTGGAAGTAAACTGAGTTATGAGGTGCCATGGGTCTTCGTTTCCTGCAAATCCCCCTCAAAGGTGATAGCTTTGCTTTTGCGGTTGCCTGCCCAAGGCAGTGGGAGTGGGATGTGTGTGTCTATGTGTGTATACATTTTGTGTGCGAAGAGCTTGTCAAGGCTGATGGCTCTGTGCCTGGAGTCCATGGCAGAGAGAGCCAAGCGTTTGGGACTTCCTAGGGACCCCTTCCCTCCTGGGCACTGCCTCCTTCTCCCTCGCTGCCTCGAACCCTCACCCGTACAGTGTGGGCAGTGCAGCCAAGGGAGGGAGGGGGCCCGGTCCCCCTGTCTTCTCCCCAGATCCTTCATGCCCCAGAGTGTTGAGGGCAAGAGCCCTGTGTTCTGGTCTAGTTTGTTGGCAGAACCTCCCCAGCCCAGGCCAGCCCCAGGGAAGCCAGGAGCCCCTCTCCACCCCTCAGTGGGCCGGCTGGACTGGGCCGAGCCCTCTGGGGGGTGGGCCGTGGAGACAGAACCCTGACCATACCAGGGAACGGTCCTGAATCCTGGGACCTGGCTGTGCTTCACATGCAGGGACACGTGACCTGAGTACAGGAAGTGGCCCCAACAGGCCATTTGTGGAAGAAAGGTTGGTTTTCTTCTAAGACAGTTTTGTTCAACATTTCTTGTAATGAGTCACTGGGGATTTTAGAGGTGGGATACGCTCATTAAGCCTATACCACCTTCTCCAGAGGGCTCCACGGCGCCCCTGGATCAGCTGCGTAGTGACCAGTCTGGACAGGACCTGGCCTCTTGCTCTGGTGCAGGGAAGGAAGGGGACCCACTAGCGACCTCAGGGGCATGGACAGGGGCATCTGTATAAGGGCACAGGGTTATACTTCACTGCCGTGTGGGTCAGTTTTTAGAATCAGTGGATGGTAGAAGCACATGCTGGTCATGTAATGAAGCCAATGCCGCAGCCTGACATGGCGCCCATGCTCGGAGGTGGGGTTGGCTGTAACCGGGCCCAGCATGGGAACACCGGCCCTCCTCCCCGGGCTTTGCCTAAGACGCCCCCACCTGCTGAGGCCGCTGCCCTGCTGGGGGTGGGAGCTTGTGTTCTGGGCTGAGAAGGGTGGGGCTGGTACCTGCCCTGTGCCCCCGATTAAAGTGGAAGTAAACTGAGTTATGAGGTGCCATGGGTCTTCGTTTCCTGCAAATCCCCCTCAAAGGTGATAGCTTTGCTTTTGCGGTTGCCTGCCCAAGGCAGTGGGAGTGGGATGTGTGTGTCTATGTGTGTATACATGTGTGTGTGCGAAGAGCTTGTCAAGGCTGATGGCTCTGTGCCTGGAGTCCATGGCAGAGAGAGCCAAGCGTTTGGGACTTCCTAGGGACCCCTTCCCTCCTGGGCACTGCCTCCTTCTCCCTCGCTGCCTCGAACCCTCACCCGTACAGTGTGGGCAGTGCAGCCAAGGGAGGGAGGGGGCCCGGTCCCCCTGTCTTCTCCCCAGATCCTTCATGCCCCAGAGTGTTGAGGGCAAGAGCCCTGTGTTCTGGTCTAGTTTGTTGGCAGAACCTCCCCAGCCCAGGCCAGCCCCAGGGAAGCCAGGAGCCCCTCTCCACCCCTCAGTGGGCCGGCTGGACTGGGCCGAGCCCTCTGGGGGGTGGGCCGTGGAGACAGAACCCTGACCATACCAGGGAACGGTCCTGAATCCTGGGACCTGGCTGTGCTTCACATGCAGGGACACGTGACCTGAGTACAGGAAGTGGCCCCAACAGGCCATTTGTGGAAGAAAGGTTGGTTTTCTTCTAAGACAGTTTTGTTCAACATTTCTTGTAATGAGTCACTGGGGATTTTAGAGGTGGGATACGCTCATTAAGCCTATACCACCTTCTCCAGAGGGCTCCACGGCGCCCCTGGATCAGCTGCGTAGTGACCAGTCTGGACAGGACCTGGCCTCTTGCTCTGGTGCAGGGAAGGAAGGGGACCCACTAGCGACCTCAGGGGCATGGACAGGGGCATCTGTATACAGAGGGTAGCCTAGGGGCTCACTGCCCGCGGACCCCCCAACAGGTTATACTTCACACACTGGGTTGAAACACAGCATTCCTTCATATACACACAATTCAAACAGTGAGGAGAACTGATGACTGGCAAATTTCTAAAAGCATTGTTAAGACCCTCACAAGTTCTGTCTTGCTAGAAACCACATTTAAACTTGGAGCCTACACATCAGCAGCCATTCCACGTCCTAAACCCATGGTGGGGTGGGGTGTGAGCGGGACCCCATGTCAGTCACCAGGGTTCTAGTCACCCCTCCAGCCTCGCTTCTGCCCTGTGTCACCGAAGAGAGTGTTCCACAAACACGTTTCCCCACAGCCCTCGCCTTTGTTTTTGAGGCACCAGAGCAGAGAGCTCGAGACGCTGGGGCTAGACTTGGAACTGCAGGAGGAATTGTCTCGAAACAGAAGTGCAGAACATGCTTGCTCGGGGCTCAGCTTGGCGGGCATGGGCTGCATGCGAGGAGCAGGCTGTCCTGAGTGACCGACTGCTTGCTGGGTGTTCACCAGCCAGGTCCAAAGACAGCAGAAACTCGTCCCAGTGACAGAGGGCGGGGGTCTGTCTGTCCTGCTCTGTTCCAGCTCAGCCTCTGGCTGCTCGCCCTGATTCCGGTCCAGGTGGGACTGATTGTCAGGCAGGCTCTCACAGAGTCTGTGGCCACAAGGGCAGATTTTATACCATAGTAGAAATAAAGAGTTCAGAGCCCCCAAGCCCAGCTGTCCACAGTCAGGTGGACAAAGCCCCATGTGGCGGACACGCAGTGCCTGTCATCACTCTTCAGTTTCTGTGCTCCTGTTTGTTAAAGTGTAGGTGAAGCTCCATCAAGAAGTGATTAAAACACAGCCCCCGAGGACCCGGGGGCGAGCCTCCGCTCCACAACAGGACCTGGGGGCCGGGTGGGGTTCCACTCTGTCAGTCAGCCTTGCAAGCCCGACACCACTGATCTGGCTTTAAAGCCCTTGAACCTTAGTACCAACAGGAAGGGACATGCACAGCAGTTTATCACTTTCTGAGTGACTTTGTGGGAAATAAACTGTGGCTTATGTGACGAGCTCTTCTTCTCTGGTGATTGTCAATGCTAATTGCTTCCAGGTGTTTACTTCCAACGGCCCCACCGTGGTCATGCCCACCTGGTTCTGCTCCCGAGCCTGGTTCTCCCACGTGGGCCCTTTTGACGAGGGCGGGAGGGTAAGTGCAGTCGGATCCCTCCTCTGGGCGTGCGGGGCGGGGCTGGGTCCTCGTGAGAGCCTTCCCAGCATTCCCTGGGCGGTGTGCGGGTGCTGAGCCTTCCGGGGAGCAGCGGGTTTCTGTGTGAAGGCTGAGGGCGCCCGACGTCTGCTCTAGCCTCGTACCTGCCCAGCCAGGTTACCTCATCCTGGTTTAAGGGCTGTTTGTGGGAAAGTACAGGACTACGGCAGGAGAGGAGCGCCGCTCGCTCCCCTGAGAGTGGTGGCCTCAGGCACTGGGGTCCAAGCTGGCTGGGGCCTCACCCACAGAGCAGGCCCCATGCTGGCCTCTGGCCTAGAGATGGGGACGCAGACGCTGACCTGTTCCGCCCCCCTCCTTCAACCCGGCTTTTAATTTGCTTTCCTTTAACCCTCCTTCAGTTGGCTTGAGAATGTGCACTTTCACCAGCCAGGTCCAAAGACAGCAGAAACTCGTCCCAGTGACAGAGGGCGGGGTCTGTCTGTCCTGCTCTGTTCCAGCTCAGCCTCTGGCTGCTCGCCTGATTCCGGTCCAGGTGGGACTGATTGTCAGGCAGGCTCTCACAGAGTCTGTGGCCACAAGGGCAGATTTTATACCATAGTAGAAATAAAGAGTTCAGAGCCCCCAAGCCCAGCTGTCCACAGTCAGGTGGACAAAGCCCCATGTGGCGGACACGCAGTGCCTGTCATCACTCTTCAGTTTCTGTGCTCCTGTTTGTTAAAGTGTAGGTGAAGCTCCATCAAGAAGTGATTAAAACACAGCCCCCGAGGACCCGGGGGCGAGCCTCCGCTCCACAACAGGACCTGGGGGCCGGGTGGGGTTCCACTCTGTCAGTCAGCCTTGCAAGCCCGACACCACTGATCTGGCTTTAAAGCCCTTGAACCTTAGTACCAACAGGGAAGGGACATGCACAGCAGTTTATCACTTTCTGAGTGACTTTGTGGGAAATAAACTGTGGCTTATGTGACGAGCTCTTCTTCTCTGGTGATTGTCAATGCTAATTGCTTCCAGGTGTTTACTTCCAACGGCCCCACCGTGGTCATGCCCACCTGGTTCTGCTCCCGAGCCTGGTTCTCCCACGTGGGCCCTTTTGACGAGGGCGGGAGGGTAAGTGCAGTCGGATCCCTCCTCTGGGCGTGCGGGGCGGGGCTGGGTCCTCGTGAGAGCCTTCCCAGCATTCCCTGGGCGGTGTGCGGGTGCTGAGCCTTCCGGGGAGCAGCGGGTTTCTGTGTGAAGGCTGAGGGCGCCCGACGTCTGCTCTAGCCTCGTACCTGCCCAGCCAGGTTACCTCATCCTGGTTTAAGGGCTGTTTGTGGGAAAGTACAGGACTACGGCAGGAGAGGAGCGCCGCTCGCTCCCCTGAGAGTGGTGGCCTCAGGCACTGGGGTCCAAGCTGGCTGGGGCCTCACCCACAGAGCAGGCCCCATGCTGGCCTCTGGCCTAGAGATGGGGACGCAGACGCTGACCTGTTCCGCCTCCTCCTCAACGGCTTTAGAGGGAACACTCTTGACGCCGGTCAGAAGGTAAATCTTAAGGTTAATTAATTTGCTTTCCTTTAACCCTCCTTCAGTTGGCTTGAGAATGTGCACTTTGGCCCTTGTGGTGGAGCCAGTGGGCCAGACACATAAAGGCCCATCAGGCTGGAAGGTGGGGTGACTCGGGCCCAAGCTCACTGTCTGTCCAGGAACTTTGGCCTCAGTCCTACCTGCTCAGAGTCGCCTCTCTACTTCAGAGGAGACTCATCCACTGCCTGGAGCCCCGTGGACCCTTGGCTGGGGGCCAGCCCCCTCCCTGACCCCACCCAGCATTTCTCTGCCCAACCCCCAGCCCATAACTCACACAACCTCACTTTGGAGACAGAGGCCGGCTCCTCTACTGCCCACTGCACTGGACCCTGGCCAGTCCCTCGTGACCACCCAGACGTGCCCTCCGGGAACCATGCTGGTCTCACACATGCAAACCAGGAACCCTGCCCACATGTTCTCAAGACAGGCCAGAGAGGGGAATGTCTGTGCCTCAGCTCCACTGAGCTCTCCCTGCCCTGGAGGCACGCATGAGCATGTAGCCTCACTCTGCCCAGGGACTCTACTGGGCAGCAGGGGCCAAGGCCAGAGAGCTGGTGAGGCATCCTCCCTGCCAACAGGTTCTCCTTGAAATTAAGACACTGGGAGGGGCAAAGGGACACCCCCGAGTCTCCCCACTGCTGAGCAGGTGCTACAAAAGCCACTCACTGGAGCTGAGCCCCAGCTCCTGCTGTTCTCATTCCTCTGTGGCAAGTAGCTCAGAGACGGTCACCAGGAGACGTTCCTTAAATCATGGCTGTGAGCAGCTTCAGGATGCGAAATGCGTCAGGTCTGTAGCGCCAATTAATTCCGCCTGGAGAGGGAGCTACCTAAGGAAAAGAAAGTCCATCCCTCTCTTTGTTCTGGGCTCAGAGGCCTGGGCTGTAATGGGGCCGTGACTGCAACATGTGAGGGATGTGGGTGTGAGGAGAGGGTCACAGATGGCCATGGGGTCCACCACCAGGACGAAGAACGAGGTGTTCCCTGGTTTCTTCAGGCCATCCCCAGGGAAGCCGGTTCAGCATAGAGTTGTTTGTGGAGTGTTCTCGAAAGGAGCACTGTGTGCTGGGGCTGGTCCACAGCTGATTCTCCGGGTCCAGGGGGCTCAGTTCTTGCTCATGGGGTGAAGGGCAGGGAACTGAGGCTGCTGGAATGGTTGGGGTGCTGAAGGTCACATAGCAGGATGGGGATAAACCTGCAAGATGCACAGGTTTTACATCAGGAAGATGCATGTCCCAGAGCGCGGTGGGGTGGGCATCTAACTGGGGGGTCTAGCTGTCCCCTGGAGGCAACCATTTCAGTCCCTTAAGAAGGAAAGTGACCAAAATGGTGTTTGTTGGTTGAGAACAGGGCTGTTTTTTTCTCCCTCTAAATTTTGGCCTCTTCTATTGGTTGGTTGGTTGGTTATTTTCATCCATCTTCATTCTTTGGCCTGTGTGGACCTCCCATTGCAGTGGCCCCCTCACTGCAGAGCACTGGCCCGTAATTGGACACACTGGTCCAGCTGCTCCGCAGCACGTGGGATCCTCCTGGCCCAGGGATCAAACCGGTGCCCCTTGCAATGCAAGCTCTTTACCGACTGGACCACCAGGGAAGCGAGAACAGAGCTCTTTTGAGGGCCAGTCTGGCCTGGGTGGAGACACCCTAGAAGGGGTTGTGGTTGCTCCGGAGAACTGCCACCCAGCACAGCAGCACAGCACTTTCCAGAAGTGCTTTTTTGACCTGTTGGGAAAGTCTCTTAGGGCCATGTTTTTCTTTGGACATATGCCCAGGAGTGGGATTGCAGGGTCATGTGTTCACTCTATGTTTAGGGGTTTTTTTGGCCACTTTTACTGTTTTTTTATTTATTTATTTTCATCCATCTTTATTCTTCGGCCTGTGTAGACCTCCTACTGCACTGACCTCTCTCGTTGCAGAGCACTGGCTCTGGGCGCATGCGCTCCAGAGCGCTGGCTCATAATTGGACACACCGGTCCAGCCGCTCCGTGGCACGTGGAATCCTCCCGGGCCAGGGATTGAACTGGTGCTGTAAAGGCGGACTCTTTACCCACTGGACCACCAAGGAAGCCCCTATGTTTAGTTTTTTAAGGAGCCTCCACACAGTTCTGCATAGTGGCTGTACCAATTTACATTCTCACCAACAGTGCAGGAGGGTTTCCTTCTCTGCACCCTCTCCAGCATCTGTTGTTTGTGGAATTTTTGATGATAGCCATCCTGACTGGTGTGAGGTGGTATCTCATTGTCCTTTTAATTTGCATTTCTCTAATAATTAGTGATTTTGAACGTCTTTTCATGTGCCTGTTGGCCATCTGCATGTCCTCTTTAGAGAACTGTCTATTCAGGTCTTCTGCCCACTTTTTGAGCGGGTTGTTTTGACGCTATTGAGTGTCATAAGCTATTTGTAAATTTTGGAGACTAATCCCGTATCAGTCACATCATTTGCAAATATTTCTCCTAGTCTGTGGGTTGTCTTTTTGTTTTATTTATTGTTTCCTTTGCTGTGCAAAAGTTTTTGAGTGTAAGTAGGTCCCATTTGTTTATTCTTGCTTTTATTTCCATTATTCTGGGAAAGGGACTAAAAAAGGAGTTTTCTATGATTTATGTCAGCGTGTTCTGCCTATGTGTTCCTCTAAGTTTTCTGTGTCCAGTCTAACATTTAGGTCTCTAATCCATTTTGAGCTTATTTTTTGTGTATGAAGTTAAGGAATGATCTAATTTCATTCTTTTACATGTGGCAGTCCAGTTTTCCCAGAACCATTTGTTGGAGAGACTGTCTTTCCAACATTGTGTAGTCTTGCTTCATTTGTCATAGATTAATTGACTATAGGTGCATGGGCTTATTTCTGTGTTTTCTATCCTGTTCCATTGATCTGTATTTCTGTTTTTGTGCCAGTACTATACTGTCTTGATGACTGTAGCTTTGTAGTATAGTGTGAAGTCAGGGAGCCTGATTCCTCCAGCTCTGTTTTCCTTTTTCAAGATTGTGTTGGCTATTAGGGGCCTTCTGTATCTCCATACAAATTTTGAGATTTTTTTGTTTTCTAGATCTGTGAAAAATACCATTGGTAATTTGATAGGGATTGCATTGAATCTGTAGATTGCCTTGGGTAGTGTAGTCATTTTAATAATGTTGCTTCTTCCAACCCACAAGCATGGTATATCTTTCCATCAGCTTATGTCTTCTTCAGTTTCTTTCATTAGTATCTTACAATTTTTGGAGTACAGGTCTTTTGTCTCCCTATGTAGATTTATTCCAAAGTATTTTATTCTTTTTGATGCAGTGGTAAACGGAATTGCTTCTTGGATTTCTCTTTTTGATCTTTCATTATTAGTGTATAGAAATACAACAGACTTCTGTGTATTAATTTTGTAACCTGCAACCTTACTAAATTCACTGAGTTTTAGTGGTTTTCTGGTAGCATCTTTGGGATTGTCTATATATAGTATCAGGTCATCTGCAAACAGTGACAGTTTAACGTCTTCTTTTCCAAACTGGATTCCCTTTACTTCTTTTTCTTCTCTGATTGCTGTAGCTAGGACTTCCAGAACTATGTTGAATAAAAGTGGTGAGAGTGGATATCCTTGTCTTGTTCCTGATCTTAGAGAGAATGCTTTCAGCTTTTCACCATTGAGTATGATGCTAGCTGTAGGTTTGTCCTATATGGCCTTTATCGTGTTGAGGTACATACCCTCTGTGCTCACTTTCTGGAGAAGTTTTTATCATAAGTGGGTGCTGAATTTTGTCAAGAGCCTTTTTTGCATCTATTGAGATGATCATACAGTTTTTATTCAATTTGTTGATATGGTGTATCACGTTGATTTTGCAGATGCTGAAAAATCCTTGCATCTCTGGGATGAATCCCACTTGATTGTGGTGTATGATCTTTTTTTTTTTTTTTTAAACCTTTATTTTACTTTTAACTTTTACAGAGTTTTGTTGTTTACAGACATGCATGTTCCCAGATCAGTCACAAGTATATCCCCTCCTCCCACCCTCCCAACCATCACACAGCACCCTGAAGGATTGTGCCAGTACTATACTGTCTTGATGACTATTTAGTGTGAAGTCAGGGAGCCTGATTCCTCCAGCTCTGTTTTCCTTTTTCAAGATTGTGTTGGCTATTAGGGGCCTTCTGTATCTCCATACAAATTTTGAGATTTTTTTGTTTTCTAGATCTGTGAAAAATACCATTGGTAATTTGATAGGGATTGCATTGAATCTGTAGATTGCCTTGGGTAGTGTAGTCATTTTAATAATGTTGCTTCTTCCAACCCACAAGCATGGTATATCTTTCCATCAGCTTATGTCTTCTTCAGTTTCTTTCATTAGTATCTTACAATTTTTGGAGTACAGGTCTTTTGTCTCCCTATGTAGATTTATTCCAAAGTATTTTATTCTTTTTGATGCAGTGGTAAACGGAATTGCTTCTTGGATTTCTCTTTTTGATCTTTCATTATTAGTGTATAGAAATACAACAGACTTCTGTGTATTAATTTTGTAACCTGCAACCTTACTAAATTCACTGAGTTTTAGTGGTTTTCTGGTAGCATCTTTGGGATTGTCTATATATAGTATCAGGTCATCTGCAAACAGTGACAGTTTAACGTCTTCTTTTCCAAACTGGATTCCCTTTACTTCTTTTTCTTCTCTGACTGCTGTAGCTAGGACTTCCAGAACTATGTTGAATGAAAGTGGTGAAAGTGGATCTCCTTGTCTTGTTCCTGATCTTAGAGGGAATGCGCTCAGCTTTTTGCTATTGAGTGTGATTCTAGCTGTAGGTTTGTCATATATGGCCTTTATCGTGTTGAGGTACATACCCTCTGTGCTCACTTTCTGGAGAAGTTTTTATCATAAGTGGGTGCTGAATTTTGTCAAGAGCCTTTTTTGCATCTATTGAGATGATCATACAGTTTTTATTCAATTTGTTGATATGGTGTATCACGTTGATTTTGCAGATGCTGAAAAATCCTTGCATCTCTGGGATGAATCCCACTTGATTGTGGTGTATGATCTTTTTTTTTTTTTTTTAAACCTTTATTTTACTTTTAACTTTTACAGAGTTTTGTTGTTTACAGACATGCATGTTCCCAGATCAGTCACAAGTATATCCCCTCCTCCTACCCCTCCCAACCATCACACAGCACCCCTGAAGGATCTCCTTTTCTCACATAGCAATGACTAGAGCTGTTTTCTTCACTTATGATAGTACAGGCCTTCATGCTACTTCCTTTACGCCTCCCACCTTCTGTTTCTTCCCAACAATGTCCGTATGTCCACTGTCCAGGTCTGTCTTTCCGTTGCTTCACTGCGTGCACCATCATCACCATCCTGCTAGATTCCATATATATGTGTTAATATACTGTATTTGTCCTTCTCTTTCTGACTGACTTCACTTTTTATGATACGTTCTAGATCCAGCCACCTCATTAGGGCTGATTCTTCTGCATTTCTCTTTACAGCTGTGTAGTATTCCATTGTATCTATGTACCAGAGCTTTTGGATCCATTCGTTCGTCGATGGACATCTAGGTTGCTTCCATGTTCTAGCTATTGTATAGAGAGCTGCAATGAACATTGGGGTACAGGTGCTTCTTTCAGATTTGATTTCATCAGGGTATAAGCCTAAGAGTGGGATTGCTGGATCGTATGGTGCTTCTATTTTTAGTTTTTTAAGAAATCTCCAGACTGTCTTCCATAGAGGCTGTATCAATTTACATTCCCACCAGCAATGCAGGAGTGATCCCTTTTCTCCTCGCCCTCTCCAGCATTTATTGTCTCTAGATTTCTTGATGATGGCCATTCTGACGGGTGTGAGGTGATATCTCATTGTAGTTTTGATTTGCATTTCTCTAATTATAAGTGAAGTTGAGCATCGTTTCATGTGCTTTTGGGCTATCTGTATGTCCTCCTTGGAGAGGTGTCTGTTTAGGTCCTTTTCCCATTTTTTGATTGGGTTGTTGGTTTTTCCAGTGCTGAGTTGTCTGAGTTGCTTGTAGATTTTGGAGATTAATTCTTTGTCTGTTTCATTTGCTATGATTTTCTCCCATTCTGTGGGCTGTCTGTTCAGCTTTTTTGTGATTTCTTTTGCTGTACAAAAGCTTTTAAGATTAAGTTTCTTTGTCTGTTTCATTTGCTATGATTTTCTCCCATTCTGGCTTTTTGTTTTGTTGTCATGTTCCCAGATCAGTCACAAGTATATCCCCTCCTCCTACCCCTCCCAACCATCACACAGCACCCCTGAAGGATCTCCTTTTCTCACATAGCAATGACTAGAGCTGTTTTCTTCACTTATGATAGTACAGGCCTTCATGCTACTTCCTTTACGCCTCCCACCTTCTGTTTCTTCCCAACAATGTCCGTATGTCCACTGTCCAGGTCTGTCTTTCCGTTGCTTCACTGCGTGCACCATCATCACCATCCTGCTAGATTCCATATATATGTGTTAATATACTGTATTTGTCCTTCTCTTTCTGACTGACTTCACTTTTTATGATACGTTCTAGATCCAGCCACCTCATTAGGGCTGATTCTTCTGCATTTCTCTTTACAGCTGTGTAGTATTCCATTGTATCTATGTACCAGAGCTTTTGGATCCATTCGTTCGTCGATGGACATCTAGGTTGCTTCCATGTTCTAGCTATTGTATAGAGAGCTGCAATGAACATTGGGGTACAGGTGCTTCTTTCAGATTTGATTTCATCAGGGTATAAGCCTAAGAGTGGGATTGCTGGATCGTATGGTGCTTCTATTTTTAGTTTTTTAAGAAATCTCCAGACTGTCTTCCATAGAGGCTGTATCAATTTACATTCCCACCAGCAATGCAGGAGTGATCCCTTTTCTCCTCGCCCTCTCCAGCATTTATTGTCTCTAGATTTCTTGATGATGGCCATTCTGACGGGTGTGAGGTGATATCTCATTGTAGTTTTGATTTGCATTTCTCTAATTATAAGTGAAGTTGAGCATCGTTTCATGTGCTTTTGGGCTATCTGTATGTCCTCCTTGGAGAGGTGTCTGTTTAGGTCCTTTTCCCATTTTTTGATTGGGTTGTTGGTTTTTCCGGTGCTGAGTTGTTTGAGTTGCTTGTAGATTTTGGAGATTAATTCTTTGTCTGTTTCATTTGCTATGATTTTCTCCCATTCTGTGGGCTGTCTGTTCAGCTTTTTTGTGATTTCTTTTGCTGTACAAAAGCTTTTAAGTTTCATTAGGTCCCACGTGTTCATTTTTCTTTTTAGTTCCACTATTCTAGTAGGTGGGTCAGAGAAGATCTTGCTTTGATTGATGTCCTTGAGGGTTTTGCCTATATTCTCCTCTAAGAGTTTGATGGTTTCTGGTCTTACATTTAGGTCTTTAATCCATTTTGAGTTGATCTTAGTGTATGATGTCAGGGAATGTTCCAACTTCATTTTTTTGCATGTAGCTGTCCAATTTTCCCAGCACCATTTGTTGAAGAGGCTGTCTTTGCCCCATTTTATAGTTTCGCCTCCTTTGTCACAAATACGGTACCCATAGGTGCGTGGGTTTATCTCTGGGTTCTCTATCTTGTTCCATTGGTCTATAGTTCTGTTTTTGTGCCAGTACCGTACTGTCTTGATGACTGTTGCTTTGTAGTAGAGTCTGAAGTTGGGGAGGCTGATCCCTCCAGCTCCATTCTTCTTCCTCAGGATTGCTTTGGCTATTCGAGGTCTTTTGTGTTTCCGTATGAACTGTGTGATTCTTTGGTCTAGTTCTGTGAAGAATGTTATTGGAAGTTTGATAGGGATCGTGTTGAATCTATAGGTGATATTTGGTAGTATGGTCATTTTCACAATATTGATTTTTCCGGTCCAGGAACATGGAATATCTCTCCATCTGTTTAACTCTTCTTTAATGTCTCTCGTGAGTGTCTTGTAATTTTCTGTGTACAGTTCTTTTGTTTCTTTGGGTAGGTTTATTCCTAGATATTTGATTCTTTTGGTTGCGATGGTGAAGGGGATCGCCTCTTTGATTTCATTTTCTGATTTTTCATTGTTTGTGTATAGGAATGCCAGTGATTTCTGTATATTGATTTTGTATCCTGCGACTTTGCTGAATTCGCTGATTAACTCTAGTAGTTTTGTAATAGTGTCTTTGGGATATTCTATGTATAATATCATGTCATCTGCAAACAGAGAGAGTTTGACTCCTTCTTTTCCAATCTGGATTCCTTTGATTTCTTTCTCTTCTCTTATTGCTGTTGCTAGAACTTCCAGGACTATGTTGAATAAGAGTGGTGAAAGTGGACACCCTGTCTTGTTCCTGATCTTAGAGGGAATGCTTTCAGTTTTTCACTGTTGAGGATAACGTTCGCTGTGGGCTTATAGATGGCTTTCATTATGTTAAGATAAGTTCCTTCTGTGCCCATTTTCTGAAGAGTTTTATCATAAATGGATGCTGTACTTTGTCAAAGGCTTTTTCTGCATCTGTTGAGATGATCATGTGATTTTTGTCTCTCAATTTGTTGATATGGTGTATCACATTGATTGATTTGCGGATGTTGAAGAATCCTTGCATGCCTGGGATGAACCCAACTTGATCGTGATGTATGAGTTTTTTGATGTGTTGTTGAATTCTGTTTTCTAGGATTTTGTTGAGGATTTTGGCGTCTAGATTCATCAGTGAAATTGGCCTATAATTTTCTTTTTTTGTGCTGTCTTGGCCTGGCTTTGGTATCAGGGTGATGGTGGCCTCGTAGAATGTGTTTGGAAGTGTTCCTTCCTGTGCAGTTGTTTGGAAGAGTTTTAGAAGGACAGGCATTAGCTCTTCTTTAAATGTTTGGTAGAATTCAGCTGTGAAACCATCTGGCCCTGGGCTTTTATTTTTGGGTAGTATGGTCATTTTCACAATATTGATTTTTCCGGTCCAGGAACATGGAATATCTCTCCATCTGTTTAACTCTTCTTTAATGTCTCTCGTGAGTGTCTTGTAATTTTCTGTGTACAGTTCTTTTGTTTCTTTGGGTAGGTTTATTCCTAGATATTTGATTCTTTTGGTTGCGATGGTGAAGGGGATCGCCTCTTTGATTTCATTTTCTGATTTTTCATTGTTTGTGTATAGGAATGCCAGTGATTTCTGTATATTGATTTTGTATCCTGCGACTTTGCTGAATTCGCTGATTAACTCTAGTAGTTTTGTAATAGTGTCTTTGGGATATTCTATGTATAATATCATGTCATCTGCAAACAGAGAGAGTTTGACTCCTTCTTTTCCAATCTGGATTCCTTTGATTTCTTTCTCTTCTCTTATTGCTGTTGCTAGAACTTCCAGGACTATGTTGAATAAGAGTGGTGAAAGTGGACACCCTGTCTTGTTCCTGATCTTAGAGGGAATGCTTTCAGTTTTTCACCATTGAGGATAATGTTTGCTGTGGGCTTCTCATATATGGCTTTCATTATGTTAAGATAAGTTCCTTCTGTGCCCATTTTTTGAAGAGTTTTTATCATAAATGGATGCTGTACTTTGTCAAAGGCTTTTTCTGCATCTGTTGAGATGATCATGTGATTTTTGTCTCTCAATTTGTTGATATGGTGTATCACATTGATTGATTTGCGGATGTTGAAGAATCCTTGCATGCCTGGGATGAACCCAACTTGATCGTGATGTATGAGTTTTTTGATGTGTTGTTGAATTCTGTTTTCTAGGATTTTGTTGAGGATTTTGGCGTCTAGATTCATCAGTGAAATTGGCCTATAATTTTCTTTTTTTGTGCTGTCTTGGCCTGGCTTTGGTATCAGGGTGATGGTGGCCTCGTAGAATGTGTTTGGAAGTGTTCCTTCCTGTGCAGTTGTTTGGAAGAGTTTTAGAAGGACAGGCATTAGCTCTTCTTTAAATGTTTGGTAGAATTCAGCTGTGAAACCATCTGGCCCTGGGCTTTTATTTTTGGGTAGATTTTTGATCACAAAATCAATTTCTGAGCTTATGATTGGCTTGTTCAAAGTTTCTGTTTCTTCCTGGCTCAGTCTTGGGAGATTAATCTTCCCCAAGAAACTGTCCATTTCTTCCAGGTTGTCCAGTTTGTTGCCATAGAGTTGTTCATAATAGTCTCTTATAATCCTTTGGCTTTCTGCATTATCTGTTGTAATCTCTCCTTTTTTCATTTTTGATTTTGGTGATCTGGTTCTTCTCTCTCTCTTTCTTGATGAGTCTGGCCAGTGGTGTGTCGATTTTATTGACCTTTTCGAAGAACCAGCTTTTTGTTTTATTTATCTTTACTATTGTTTCTTTCATTTCTTTATCATTTATTACTGCTCTGATCTTTATGATTTCCCTTCTTCTGCTGGCTTTGGGGTGTTTTTGTTCTTTCTCCAGTTGTTTTAAGCGTAAGATTAGGTCGTCTGTTTGAGATTTTCCTAGTTTCTTGAGGGAGGATTGAATTGCTCTAAACTTCCCTCTTAGAACTGCTTTTGCAGTATCCCATAGGTTTTGCCCTGTCGTGTGTTCATTGTCGTTTTCTTCTAGGAATGGTTTTATTTCTCCTTTGATTTGCTCGGTAATCAGTTGGCTTTTTAGGTATGTGTTGTTTAATCTCCATGTGTTTGTGTTTTTAGCGGTTTTTTTCCTGGAGTTGATCTCTAGTCTCACTGCATTGTGGTCCGAGAAGATGGTTGATAGAATTTCAGTTTTCTTGAATTGACTGAGGTTTGATTTGTGGCCCAAGATGTGGTCTGTCCTGGAGAATGTTCCGTGAGCACTTGAGAAGAAAGTGTATTGATTTTGTTGTTTGCATGCCTGGGATGAACCCAACTTGATCGTGATGTATGAGTTTTTTGATGTGTTGTTGAATTCTGTTTTCTAGGATTTTGTTGAGGATTTTGGCGTCTAGATTCATCAGTGAAATTGGCCTATAATTTTCTTTTTTTGTGCTGTCTTGGCCTGGCTTTGGTATCAGGGTGATGGTGGCCTCGTAGAATGTGTTTGGAAGTGTTCCTTCCTGTGCAGTTGTTTGGAAGAGTTTTAGAAGGACAGGCATTAGCTCTTCTTTAAATGTTTGGTAGAATTCAGCTGTGAAACCATCTGGCCCTGGGCTTTTATTTTTGGGTAGATTTTTGATCACAAAATCAATTTCTGAGCTTATGATTGGCTTGTTCAAAGTTTCTGTTTCTTCCTGGCTCAGTCTTGGGAGATTAATCTTCCCCAAGAAACTGTCCATTTCTTCCAGGTTGTCCAGTTTGTTGCCATAGAGTTGTTCATAATAGTCTCTTATAATCCTTTGGCTTTCTGCATTATCTGTTGTAATCTCTCCTTTTTCATTTTTGATTTTGGTGATCTGGTTCTTCTCTCTCTTTTTCTTGATGAGTCTGGCCAGTGGTGTGTCGATTTTATTGACCTTTTCGAAGAACCAGCTTTTTGTTTTATTTATCTTTACTATTGTTTCTTTCATTTCTTTATCATTTATTACTGCTCTGATCTTTATGATTTCCCTTCTTCTGCTGGCTTTGGGGTGTTTTTGTTCTTTCTCCAGTTGTTTTAAGCGTAAGATTAGGTCGTCTGTTTGAGATTTTCCTAGTTTCTTGAGGGAGGATTGAATTGCTCTAAACTTCCCTCTTAGAACTGCTTTTGCAGTATCCCATAGGTTTTGCCCTGTCGTGTGTTCATTGTCGTTTTCTTCTAGGAATGGTTTTATTTCTCCTTTGATTTGCTCGGTAATCAGTTGGCTTTTTAGGTATGTGTTGTTTAATCTCCATGTGTTTGTGTTTTTAGCGGTTTTTTTCCTGGAGTTGATCTCTAGTCTCACTGCATTGTGGTCCGAGAAGATGGTTGATAGAATTTCAGTTTTCTTGAATTGACTGAGGTTTGATTTGTGGCCCAAGATGTGGTCTGTCCTGGAGAATGTTCCGTGAGCACTTGAGAAGAAAGTGTATTCTTCTGCTTTAGGATAGAAAGTCCTAAAGATATCAGCGAGGTCCGTTTCTTCTAGTGTGGCATTTAAGGCTTGTATTTCTTTGTTAATTTTCTGTTTGGATGATCTGTCCATTGGTGTGAGAGGAGTCTTAAAGTCTCCTACTATGATTGTGTTAGTGTCGATGTCTTCTTCTATGTCTGAAAGTGTTTGTCTTATGTATTGGGGTGCTCCTGTGTTGGTGCATAGATATTTATGATTGTTATGTCTTCTTGGATCGATCCCTTGATCATTATGTAGTGTCCTGCCTTGTCTCTTCTAATCTTCTTTATTTTGAGGTCTGTTTTGTCTGATACGAGGATTGCTACTGCAGCTTTATTTTGATTTCCATTTGCATGGAATATCTTTTTCCAGCCTCTCCCTTTCAGTCTGTGAGTGTCTCTAGGTCTGAAGTGAGTTTCCTGGAGGCAGCATATGTATGGGTCGTGCTTTTGAATCCATTCAGCCACTCTGTGTCTTTTGGTTAGGGCATTTAGTCCGTTTACATTCAGAGTAATTATTGATACAAACGATCCTATTGTCATCTTCTTAGATGTTATGATGGGTTTGTTTCATGGATCTTTTCCTTTTATACTTGTCTATATAAGTCCCTTTGACACTTGTTGTAAGGCTGGTTTGGTGTGACTAAATTCTTTTAATTTTTGCTTATCTGTAAAGCTTTTGATTTCTCCATCAATTTTGAATGAGATCCTTAGAGGATTCTTGGTTGCAGATTATTCTCTTTTAGCCGTTTAAATGTGTCCTGCCATTCCCTTCTGGCCTGCAGAGTTTCTGTGGAAAGATCAACTGTTAAACGTATGGGCTTTCCCTTGTATGTCACTAGTTGCTTTTCCCTTACTGCTTTGAAAATTCTTTCCTTGTGTTTAATTTGTGTTAGCTTCATTAATATGTGTCTTGGTGTGTTTCTTCTAAGATTGATTTTGTATGGTACTCTTTGCCTCTTGAATTGACTGAGGTTTGATTTGTGGCCCAAGATGTGGTCTGTCCTGGAGAATGTTCCGTGAGCACTTGAGAAGAAAGTGTATTCTTCTGCTTTAGGATAGAAAGTCCTAAAGATATCAGCGAGGTCCGTTTCTTCTAGTGTGGCATTTAAGGCTTGTATTTCTTTGTTAATTTTCTGTTTGGATGATCTGTCCATTGGTGTGAGAGGAGTCTTAAAGTCTCCTACTATGATTGTGTTAGTGTCGATGTCTTCTTCTATGTCTGAAAGTGTTTGTCTTATGTATTGGGGTGCTCCTGTGTTGGTGCATAGATATTTATGATTGTTATGTCTTCTTGGATCGATCCCTTGATCATTATGTAGTGTCCTGCCTTGTCTCTTCTAATCTTCTTTATTTTGAGGTCTGTTTTGTCTGATACGAGGATTGCTACTGCAGCTTTATTTTGATTTCCATTTGCATGGAATATCTTTTTCCAGCCTCTCCCTTTCAGTCTGTGAGTGTCTCTAGGTCTGAAGTGAGTTTCCTGGAGGCAGCATATGTATGGGTCGTGCTTTTGAATCCATTCAGCCACTCTGTGTCTTTTGGTTAGGGCATTTAGTCCGTTTACATTCAGAGTAATTATTGATACAAACGATCCTATTGTCATCTTCTTAGATGTTATGATGGGTTTGTTTCATGGATCTTTTCCTTTTATACTTGTCTATATAAGTCCCTTTGACACTTGTTGTAAGGCTGGTTTGGTGTGACTAAATTCTTTTAATTTTTGCTTATCTGTAAAGCTTTTGATTTCTCCATCAATTTTGAATGAGATCCTTAGAGGATTCTTGGTTGCAGATTATTCTCTTTTAGCCGTTTAAATGTGTCCTGCCATTCCCTTCTGGCCTGCAGAGTTTCTGTGGAAAGATCAACTGTTAAACGTATGGGCTTTCCCTTGTATGTCACTAGTTGCTTTTCCCTTACTGCTTTGAAAATTCTTTCCTTGTGTTTAATTTGTGTTAGCTTCATTAATATGTGTCTTGGTGTGTTTCTTCTAAGATTGATTTTGTATGGTACTCTTTGCGCCTCTTGGACTTGATTGACTATTTCTTTTCCCATGTTGGGGAAATTTTCAACTAGAATCTCTTCAAAATTTTTCTCATAGCCTTTCTTTTTTTCTTCTTCTGGAACCCCTATAATTCGAATATTGGTGCGTTTGATATTATTTCAGAGGTCTCTGAGGCTATCCTCTGTTCTTTTCATTCTTTGAGCTAGATTCTGTTTTTCAGCAGTTACTTCTACCATTCTATCTTCCAGCTCACTTATCCGGTCTTCTGTCTCAGATACTCTGCTCTTGATTCCTTCTACAGTGTTTTTCAGTTTGGCAATTGAGTTGTTTGTCTCTGTTACTTTTTTGGTAAGTTCTTGTATTTCTTTATTTAGTGTGTCAGGTGTGTCTTGCAATTTCTCTAACATTCTGTTTTCAGTGTCTTTGATCATCTTGACTATCATTCTTCTGAAATCACTTTCAGAAAGTTTGTCTAAATTCTCTTCATTGATTTGATCTCGTGTGTTTGTAGATTGTTCCTTCACTTGTGTGGTATTTCTCTGCTGTTTCATTGTTATTATTAATTTTTTAACTGACTCTGTTTGGGATTTCCTTTTCCCAGACTTTGAGTTACGTCTGTTGGTGTTTGTTGCTTGGAGGGGGCTTCTCATTCTGTGTGATGCTGGTGGTTGGGTGATGTCAGGACGTGCATACAAGTGATTACCTTTGTTGGCGTTCCCACTTGTATACTGTTCTCTAGTGTTAGGCGTTCTCTAATATTGTAGAGTTTTAGAGTCAGTGCTCCCTCCCTAAAGCCCCGGGGCTTGTTGCCTGACCGGGGAATGAAGATTTCACGGCTGGTTTGTTATGGCATTAAATGATACCAAAACATATATACGCAAATGAGAAACAGAAGGTATACCTTTGACAAATGGCAATTAAAATATTATGCAAATACTATCTAGCGTATTGAATTATACACACAAACATATACAGCTGTAACATAATAACCCAAGCATTCCAACCAAAAACACAGTACAATATGTTAACACGGCAAATAGAGAAAACCAAGAATGATATGCACCAGTTAATAACCAAACTAAGTAGAACACCAATTGGAGAATAATGTTAGAGCAGGGTCCCTGTTGGGGATTGAGGACAGAACAGTCTAAGAAATATGGTGGGAAAAGGGAAAAAGAGAAAGGGAGGATAGAAGAGAAATATAGAATAATACTGCAAAGTTAAATATAGGGAGATAAAGATTTGTATGTATTAAGAGTTTAATGCTATAGGGAAGGAGCATCAGAGAAAGCAAAGAATTATAGGGGAAGTAGTAGTACAAATGAAAAAACTTTTTAAAAAATTAAAACAGAGATAAGTATATAGAAAAATATAGAAAAACAAAGAAAAAACAATAAAAACAAACAAAACCCCCACAGAACCTTAAAAGGCCAATGGGGAACCAGAAGTTTATACCAAAATAAAATGTGTGGTTTAAAAGGAAAAAGAAAAAAAATATGTAAACTTGAATATATTCAATCTTACTGATGAGATTAGTAGCTTCAATAGAATTCAGTGGAGGAAATAAACACACCCACTCTCACACACCCAAAAAAAAAAAAAAAAAACCAACAGGGGGTGCACTGAGTGGGTTTGGAAAAAAAAGATAATTGAAACAAAACAATACGATACCCAAAAAAAAGCAATAAAAAATAATAAGGAATAAAATGAAATTTTAAAAATCCAGCAGTAACTCCAGCTTCAGACAAAATGTGAAAATAGTGTTTATGTTCTGTCTCTTGCTGACTATTCAGGAATTATCAGTCTTTTTCTTGCCTCTGGCAGTGGTTGGATCTGAAAACCTCTTTGACTGCTTCTGGTGTATGATCTTTTTAATTTATTGTTGGATATAGATTGCTAGTATTCTGTTGAGGATTTTTGCATCTCTGTTCATCAGTGATATAGGCCTGTAATTTTCTCTTTTTGTGTGGTATCTGTGTCTGGTTTTGATATCAAGGTGATGGTGGCTTTGTAAAGAGTTGGGAAGTTTTCCTTCCTCTGCAACTCTTTGGAACAGTTTCAGAAGGATAGGTATTAACTCCTCTCTAAATGTTTGATAAAATTCACCTGCGAGGGGCTTCCCTGGTGGTCCAGTGGGTAGGGACACTGCCTTGCAGTGCAAGGGGCGCCGGTTCTTTCCCTGGCCTGGCAAGATCCCACGTGCCGCGGAGCGGCTGGACCAATGTGTCCCATTACCGAGTCGGAGCTCTGGAGCGCATGCACCCAGAGCCAGTGCACTGCGACAACAGAGGCCACCGCGATGGGAGGCCCACATGGGCCGAAGAACAAAGATGGATGAAAAATAAATAAATGAAAGACCAATAGAAGTGGCCTGCCCGCCCCCCGCAAAAGAAACCATTAAAAAAAAAAAATTCACCTGTGAGGTCATCAGATCCTGGACTTTAATTTGTTGGGAGGTTATTAATCACAGTTTCAATTTCAGTGCTTCTGATTGGTCTCTTCATGTTTTCTCTTTCTTCCTGGTTAAGTTGAGGGAGACAGTACCTTTCTAAGAAATTGTCAATTTCTTCCAGGTTGTCCATTTTATTGGAAGACAGTTCATAGTATTCTCTTGGTATTTCTGTGGGATTGGTTGTAACTTCTTTTTCATTTCTAATTTTATTGATTTGAGTCCTCTCCTTTTTTTTCCTTAATGAGTCTGGCAAATGGTTTTTCAATTGTGTTTTTCTTTTGGGGTGCACTGAGTGGGTTTGGAAAAAAAAGATAATTGAAACAAAACAATACGATACCCAAAAAAAAGCAATAAAAAATAATAAGGAATAAAATGAAATTTTAAAAATCCAGCAGTAACTCCAGCTTCAGACAAAATGTGAAAATAGTGTTTATGTTCTGTCTCTTGCTGACTATTCAGGAATTATCAGTCTTTTTCTTGCCTCTGGCAGTGGTTGGATCTGAAAACCTCTTTGACTGCTTCTGGTGTATGATCTTTTTAATTTATTGTTGGATATAGATTGCTAGTATTCTGTTGAGGATTTTTGCATCTCTGTTCATCAGTGATATAGGCCTGTAATTTTCTCTTTTTGTGTGGTATCTGTGTCTGGTTTTGATATCAAGGTGATGGTGGCTTTGTAAAGAGTTGGGAAGTTTTCCTTCCTCTGCAACTCTTTGGAACAGTTTCAGAAGGATAGGTATTAACTCCTCTCTAAATGTTTGATAAAATTCACCTGCGAGGGGCTTCCCTGGTGGTCCAGTGGGTAGGGACACTGCCTTGCAGTGCAAGGGGCGCCGGTTCTTTCCCTGGCCTGGCAAGATCCCACGTGCCGCGGAGCGGCTGGACCAATGTGTCCCATTACCGAGTCGGAGCTCTGGAGCGCATGCACCCAGAGCCAGTGCACTGCGACAACAGAGGCCACCGCGATGGGAGGCCCACATGGGCCGAAGAACAAAGATGGATGAAAAATAAATAAATGAAAGACCAATAGAAGTGGCCTGCCCGCCCCCCGCAAAAGAAACCATTAAAAAAAAAAAATTCACCTGTGAGGTCATCAGATCCTGGACTTTAATTTGTTGGGAGGTTATTAATCACAGTTTCAATTTCAGTGCTTCTGATTGGTCTCTTCATGTTTTCTCTTTCTTCCTGGTTAAGTTGAGGGAGACAGTACCTTTCTAAGAAATTGTCAATTTCTTCCAGGTTGTCCATTTTATTGGAAGACAGTTCATAGTATTCTCTTGGTATTTCTGTGGGATTGGTTGTAACTTCTTTTTCATTTCTAATTTTATTGATTTGAGTCCTCTCCTTTTTTTTCCTTAATGAGTCTGGCAAAAGGTTTATCAATCGTGTTTATCTTTTCAAAGAATCAGCTTTTAGTTTGATCTTTGCAGTTGTTTTCTTTGTCTCTATTTCATTGATTTCTGCTCTGATCTTTATGATTTCCTTCCTTATACTAACCTTAAGTTTTGTTTGTTCTTCTTTCTCTAGTTGTTTTAGGTGTAAGGTTAGATTGAGAGTTTTCTTGTTTTTTGAGGTAAGACTGTATTGCTTTTAGAACTTCTTTTGCTGCATCCCATAAGTTTTGGACCGTTGTACTTTCATTTTCATTTGTCTCTAGGTATTTTTTCTTTTTTGATTTCTTCAGTGGTTGTTTAGTGGCATACTGTTTAGCTGCTACATTTGTGTTTCTTAAGAGTTTTTTCCTTGTAGTTTATTTCTTTTTTTAAAGATTTATTTATTTATTTATTTGAGGGGGGTAGGGTGGGGAGGGAGGGGAGCAGGCGGGCCACTTCTATTGGTCTTTCATTTCTCTATTTTCATCCGTCTTTGTTCTTTGGCTCCTGTGGGCCTCCCATTGCAGTGGCCTCTCTTGTCGCAGAGCACCGGCTCTGGGCGCATGCGCTCCAGAGCTCTGGCTCGGTGATTGGACACATCGGTCCGGCCGCTCCGCGGCACATGGGATCTTCCCAGGCCAGGGCTCGAACTAGTGCCCCTTGCACTGCAAGTCGGTGTCCTTACCCACTGGACCACCAGGGGAAGCCCCCAGATTTTCTTTATTTTTTATTTATACTAATAAATGAAAGACCAATAGAAGTGGCCTGCCCGCCCCCCGCAAAAGAAACCATTAAAAAAAAAAAATTCACCTGTGAGGTCATCAGATCCTGGACTTTAATTTGTTGGGAGGTTATTAATCACAGTTTCAATTTCAGTGCTTCTGATTGGTCTCTTCATGTTTTCTCTTTCTTCCTGGTTAAGTTGAGGGAGACAGTACCTTTCTAAGAAATTGTCAATTTCTTCCAGGTTGTCCATTTTATTGGAAGACAGTTCATAGTATTCTCTTGGTATTTCTGTGGGATTGGTTGTAACTTCTTTTTCATTTCTAATTTTATTGATTTGAGTCCTCTCCTTTTTTTTCCTTAATGAGTCTGGCAAAAGGTTTATCAATCGTGTTTATCTTTTCAAAGAATCAGCTTTTAGTTTGATCTTTGCAGTTGTTTTCTTTGTCTCTATTTCATTGATTTCTGCTCTGATCTTTATGATTTCCTTCCTTATACTAACCTTAAGTTTTGTTTGTTCTTCTTTCTCTAGTTGTTTTAGGTGTAAGGTTAGATTGAGAGTTTTCTTGTTTTTTGAGGTAAGACTGTATTGCTTTTAGAACTTCTTTTGCTGCATCCCATAAGTTTTGGACCGTTGTACTTTCATTTTCATTTGTCTCTAGGTATTTTTTCTTTTTTGATTTCTTCAGTGGTTGTTTAGTGGCATACTGTTTAGCTGCTACATTTGTGTTTCTTAAGAGTTTTTTCCTTGTAGTTTATTTCTTTTTTTTTTTTTAAAGATTTATTTATTTATTTATTTGAGGGGGGTAGGGTGGGGAGGGAGGGGAGCAGGCGGGCCACTTCTATTGGTCTTTCATTTCTCTATTTTCATCCGTCTTTGTTCTTTGGCTCCTGTGGGCCTCCCATTGCAGTGGCCTCTCTTGTCGCAGAGCACCGGCTCTGGGCGCATGCGCTCCAGAGCTCTGGCTCGGTGATTGGACACATCGGTCCGGCCGCTCCGCGGCACATGGGATCTTCCCAGGCCAGGGCTCGAACTAGTGCCCCTTGCACTGCAAGTCGGTGTCCTTACCCACTGGACCACCAGGGGAAGCCCCCAGATTTTCTTTATTTTTTTTTAAATTTATACTTTAATTTATTTATGACTGTGCCAGGTCTTAGTTGCAGCATGTAGAATGCTTAGTTGTGGCATGTGGACTCTCGAGAACGTGGGTCCCCTGCCTTGGGAGTGTGAAATCGTAGCCACTGGGCCACCAGGGAAGTCCCTAGATTTTCTTTAACTGTCTTCCATTTCAACAACTTTCTCTTAGCCCCTTTTAAAATTTTCTTATTTAATTTTCACTTTCTTTTATTTTCCTACAGTTCTCAGTGCCCCTTATTAGGTTTCTATTTAGATCTGTTTTCCCTGGAGGACTTTCTAGTTGTCATTGCTCATATAATTTTGGTTTTTTTTCTTTTTTGAGTTCAGTCAACCCCTTTTTGTTTAAAAGGTTTACTGAGGTTTAATTCGTGTAGTATATCATGCAGCTTTTAAAATGTGCAGTTTGGTGAATTTTAGCACATCCACAGGGATGCATAGCTGTGACCAGCATCCGATATTACAGAACAGTTTTCACCCCCCAGAGGAGCCCATGTGCAGTCACACCCTCCACCCAGAGCCTCCCCAGCCCAGGCTAATCCTCCCTTTCCTCCATTTCTCCTGTCGGTCCTTTTTGTAGGACTCCAGATCTGTTAGTTACTTAATTTTTGGTTCAAGATAGTCTCCCCATTCTCTGGCCTTGTGGAGGACATGTGATTTCACTTGAAGGGTTATTCACGGGATTTTTTCTCCTTCATGGAATTTTGTTTTGTTTTAAAGAAATGCATTTTTTTTAATTTATTTATTTATTTTTGGCTATTCTGGGTTTTCACTGCTGCCAGAGGCTCTTCACTAGTTACAGAGAGTTGCGGCTACTCTCTTGAGTAGCTCTCTTGAGGTGAGTCGCCTTCTTGTTGCAGTGGCTTCTCTTGTTGTGGAACTCGGGCTCTAGGGCTCATGGGCTTCAGTCGCTGTGGCACACGGGCTCCATAGTTGCGGCTCCGAGGCTCTAGAGCGCAGGCTCCACAGTTGCGGCTCACAGGCTCCGTTGCTGTGCAGCATGTGGGATCTTCCTGGATCGGAGATCGAACTCATGTCTCCTGCATTGGCAGGTGGACTCTTTCACTGAGCTACCAGGGAAGCCTGTTGTTGTTTTTATTTGGGGTGAATTTCTGTTCACAGAAGTGTTCCTTTTCTGATTCCTCTCACTCTGCCTTTTGTACAGCCTCAGTTCACAGGATTGCTACCTCAAGGTCGCCCCCTCTGTCATCCCAGGGAAGTGAAGCAGCATTGAGGGCAGGAAGGGGAGGAGAGTGTGTCTCTCCTCGGTTTCCTTTTGTCCCACAGGATCCTAATCCCCTTTCACCACTTCTCTGAGGGCACTCACCCTTTCAACCACGTTTTCACACTGGTTGAATTCTCTCTTGTCTCCTTGCCAGAAATAAGGAAACTCTGGGGTTGAGTTCCAATTGGTCATGAAAAGAGAGGACATTTTCTCTCCTTCCTAAATCTATAAAGTGCAGAGTTACTATGTGCTCTTGAAAGGTGTCTTTGAAAATGCAGAAAATTAGAAAAAGGCAAAAGTTCATCTCTGAACTTTTGTGCAAGGTTCTTTTGTTTTTCTTTTAAAGTGGACAACTTTTAGCCAATCTGTGAACACTTTTTTTGGCTGCACTGGGTCTTCACTGCTGCGATGAGTGGGGGTGACTCTCTTGTTGCGGTGTGTATGCAAACACAATTTCAAAACTTGACTTTTAGGGTTTTATTGTAAATTTTATCACAATTTGTCTTTGTGAAAATGCTTTAGTCACCGCGGTGGTCCATCAAGTCAGGCTCAACCAGCCTACACCGGAAGAGGTTTTTCACATGGTTCCGGCATCAGTTTCCCATCTGCCTGACTTCTGTCTGCTGTTCTGGCTGTCTCCATCATGTCAGAAACCCCAGGCGGCGATTCCCTGGGCAGGGGTGGCTTTGTGCAGGGACGAAGGCAGTGCTCAGGGTAGCAGCTCCTGGGGGTGGCTCTCAGGCTTAAGCCAGAAGGCGGTGGAATTCACACCTAAGTAACCGCAGATAAGAGGCGTCAGTTCATCACACATCCCAGAGGGGCAGGTGCATAGGGCCCAGTCAGGATACACTGGAGCTGGTCAAGAGGAGCCAGGAGTCCCCTCTCTCCTGAGGATGGTGGGCATGGGGCTCCATCAGGGCATCGAGACCTCAGAGGCCAGCTGGGCCGCCTTCCTCTCTGGGGCGGATGAGCTGGGTGGTGGCTGTGGCTTTACTGGGAGCACAGCCTCTGAGCTGGGGCTGGAGAGCTGGCTGAGGAGGCAGGACAGGCTGGGGCCAGTGCACAGCCTCTGCTGTCAGGAAACCAGCCTCTGCCTGAAATAGGGATCCTGGCAGCATCCCCGGCCATTGCCAGGCTCTGCTCACCAGACATATCCTGGATGACCTCCTGTACAGACCCTTCACTCACTTTTTCACCTTGAATTCAAGGAGGTGAGGGTAGCCGACTTGGACCCATCAGGTCCTAGCCCCAGACTGACCATCGGGCCTTCACCTCACCCCTTACCACTCTGGGGTTGAGTTCCTTTTAAAAATTTTCTCCTTCCTAAATCTATAAAGTGCAGATTTTGTGCTCTTGAAAGGTGTCTTTGAAAATGCAGAAAATTAGAAAAAGGCAAAAGTTCATCTCTGAACTTTTGTGCAAGGTTCTTTTGTTTTTCTTTTAAAGTGGACAACTTTTAGCCAATCTGTGAACACTTTTTTTGGCTGCACTGGGTCTTCACTGCTGCGATGAGTGGGGGTGACTCTCTTGTTGCGGTGTGTATGCAAACACAATTTCAAAACTTGACTTTTAGGGTTTTATTGTAAATTTTATCACAATTTGTCTTTGTGAAAATGCTTTAGTCACCGCGGTGGTCCATCAAGTCAGGCTCAACCAGCCTACACCGGAAGAGGTTTTTCACATGGTTCCGGCATCAGTTTCCCATCTGCCTGACTTCTGTCTGCTGTTCTGGCTGTCTCCATCATGTCAGAAACCCCAGGCGGCGATTCCCTGGGCAGGGGTGGCTTTGTGCAGGGACGAAGGCAGTGCTCAGGGTAGCAGCTCCTGGGGGTGGCTCTCAGGCTTAAGCCAGAAGGCGGTGGAATTCACACCTAAGTAACCGCAGATAAGAGGCGTCAGTTCATCACACATCCCAGAGGGGCAGGTGCATAGGGCCCAGTCAGGATACACTGGAGCTGGTCAAGAGGAGCCAGGAGTCCCCTCTCTCCTGAGGATGGTGGGCATGGGGCTCCATCAGGGCATCGAGACCTCAGAGGCCAGCTGGGCCGCCTTCCTCTCTGGGGCGGATGAGCTGGGTGGTGGCTGTGGCTTTACTGGGAGCACAGCCTCTGAGCTGGGGCTGGAGAGCTGGCTGAGGAGGCAGGACAGGCTGGGGCCAGTGCACAGCCTCTGCTGTCAGGAAACCAGCCTCTGCCTGAAATAGGGATCCTGGCAGCATCCCCGGCCATTGCCAGGCTCTGCTCACCAGACATATCCTGGATGACCTCCTGTACAGACCCTTCACTCACTTTTTTCACCTTGAATTCAAGGAGGTGAGGGTAGCCGACTTGGACCCATCAGGTCCCCTAGCCCCAGACTGACCATCGGGCTAACTGGAGCCCCAGTGGCCAGCCCTGGTCTGAGCCCTTCTCCCAACAGGGATGGGAGACCAGCATTCTCACAGGATGGGTGTACCCAGTGGGACACTGCAGACCCTCAGAGCAGCGTGCCCATCAACAGGGAGGGCCATTGTGGGTCAGGGGTCGAGTTGGAGGCCTTAAGTGAGAGTGACACCGGGGCTTGGGTCTGCCTCTCAGGCACCTTCTTGTCTTGGAGATGTCTCTCCTGGCCGTGAGCTGGACCTGTTGTTTTCCAGCTAAGGCCTCGTGGCTCACGCTGGGCTCAAGTGGCCAGGGCTCCGGGCAGACCACCATCTTCTGTTGCCTGAAGCAAGGCTCTGCTCTGAGTGGAGACATGTCTCTTTGTCCTGCAGGGTGTTCCCGAGGACCTGCTGCTCTTCTACGAACACCTGAGGAAGGGTGGCGGGGTCGTCCGTGTGGACCAGAGCCTTCTCCTCTACCGCTACCACCCCTGTGCAGCCACGCACTCCGTCCTCGAGTATGCAGGTTCTGGGGCCCAGACTGGGCGGGGCGGGTTTGTGGGGCAGGCACAGGTGACCCAGTTAGGTCTCTGCCCCAAGGTGGGGAACCTGGGAGCGTGGCTGACAGCAGGGCATGGGGCAGATGGCCTCCCTGGAGGGACTTTGTCCTTGGCCTGTGGACCAGTGTTTTCCTCAGGATCAAGGCCAAGTGTCTGTTCACACTTTTATTTAATATTTATTTTGGTTGCTATAGTCTTTGTTGCTGCACAGGCTTCCTCTAGTTGCGATGAGCAGGGCCTACTCTCTAGTTGCTCCTCATTGTGGTGCTTCGCTTGTTGCAGCACATGGGCTCTAGGCGTTTGGGCTTCAGAAGCAGTTGCCACTCGAGGGCCCTAGAGCCCAGTAGTTGTGACACTTGGGCTTAGTTGCCCCACGGCACATGAGATCTTAATTCCTAGATCAGGAATTGAACCCATGTCCCCTCTGTTGGCAGGCAGTTTCTTTTGGCAGGACCGTGGCTCAGTGGGTAAAGAATCAGCCTACAATACAGAAGATGCAGGTTCAGTTCCCTAGGTCAGGAAGATCCCTTGGAGGAGGAAATCGCAACCCACTCCTGTATTCTTGTCTGAAAAATCCTGTGGACAGAGGAACCTGGTGTGCTGCAGTCCATGGGGTTGCAAACGGTTGGTCACTCCTGAGTGACAAAGCACAGAATTTACATGTACATGTTGTCTGGGGTCTTGTTCTCACTTGCTTGGAGATGATAGGACTCTCAGAGTGAATCCAGCCCACCACTGATGTGATTATAGGTGAACTGGGGGCATCCTCTTCCTTCTCTGCCCACAAAAAGGAGGGGCAACTTGGACAGAGGTTGGGTTGTCCCCTATGTGGAACATCGGAAAAACAGTGGCCCCCTCCCTCTCATGGCCCACATGTCCCCCAGGTTCCAAGGCTGGAGGCTAACTGCCAGGGACAGGGCAGGGGAGGTGCTGAAAGTACAGAGCTGGTGAAGATGTGGGAGGAGTGTATTTTCTTTCTTTAGTTTGAACTGTGTGCATGTGCACATGTATGTTTGTGCACATGTGTGTGGGTATTATATTTCAAACAACTAAAAGTATTTAACCCCTTCGTGCTTCCGTAATGCTGCTCACTTGGGGACAGAGAGGAATGCAGCCTTGAAACAGGTCTATGATCAGGGCATCTTCTGAGTGTGAAGAGCATGATGCAGGGACATGCGTTTGTGTTTCTGGATGTAGAGGAATCTTTTTCACCAGAGGGTGAGACTTGTTGGAAGGTGTGGCTTCTCAGCTGCTGTCCTGAGAGGTCACCTGTCCAGTCACAGTGGCTGTGATGCTAATTTGAGATGTGTCATGGGGCGGGGGAACGCCAGATCACAGATACATACCAACTTGGAAGAGCCTTGAACTTCTGCACGTCTGCTACTCAGTACTGAAGCTTAGTATGTTTTCCAGTTTTAAGCAAAAAGCTTGATTTCTCTTGTTTTTTTGATAAACCTGAGTTTTGATACAATAGCCTTTTCAAACCTGAGACACAGGTTTGAAAACAAACCTGTGACACAGTGAAGCATTGTTGGGAGTTTGTTGTCATGAACTCAAAGTAAGTGTGATTTGCACACACGGGGCAAAGGTCATTTTCTAGGGGGACATAATCATCCTAAATGTATATGTTCCTAAGGCAGGGGATTCCCTGGTGGTCCAGTGGCTAAGACACCAAGCTTCCAATGCAGGGGGCCTGGGTTCGATCCCTGATCAGAGAACTAGATCCCGCATGCTGCAACTAAAACCTGGTAGCAGCCAAATAAAAATAAACAAATAAATAAAATAAAAATTAAAGAAAAATACATAAGGCAAAAACTGACAGAAATAAAGGGAGAAATAGACAAGTCCATAATTACTAGTTGGAGATTTTAATATTACTGTCTCAGTAATTTATAGAAGTTGTGGCAGAAGTCTGTGAGGATTAGAATGTTTGAGCAATACTATTAACTAACCAACATAACAACAGACATTTTAAGGTACACTATACTCAACTGCAGAATACACATCCTTTTAAAGTGCAAGACAGACATTACCTGGACCAGTGAACAAATCTGAATAAATTTCAAATGACTGAAATCATACTGGGTATGTTTTATAAATTAGAAATCATTAAGATATCATGAATACCCAAAATATTTGGAAACTAAGCAACCAAGGGAAAAAATCACAAAGGATACTAGATGACAAAACAGTATGGAATCTTGTCGAATTTAGCTAAAGCAGAGTTTATAGTAAAATTTTATGGCTTTAAAAACTTTTATTATAAAAAAACTAAGCAATTATCTAAGTCTCCAAATTTAAAGGTTACAAAAGAAATAGCAAAGTAATCTCAAACAGAAGGAAAGGAATAAAGAAAGTAAAATGAAAATGGACAATAGGAAAAAAAATGAGGAAAACCAGGAATTGGTTTGAAATAAAATCAATACAACTGAAAAACCTCTAACAAGATTGATTTTTAAAAGAAAACAGATTGCCAGTATACTGGGAATTAAAGAGACGATATCATTACAAATCCAATTGATAAAGTATAAATAATAATTAAAATTAGATTAGTAATTTTAAAACCTTTCATAAAGAAAAGCCAAGCCAGATGACTTTACTGATAGATTCTATCAAAAATGTAAGGAAGGGCTTCCCTGGTGGTCCAGTGGGTGAGGACACCACCTTGCAGTGCAAGGGGTGCCGGTTCGATCCCTAGCCTGGGAGGATCCCACATGCCACGGGGTGGCTGGACCAATGTGTCCAACTACCGAGCCGGAGCTCTGGGGCGCATGCACCCAGAGCCAGTGCTCTGCCGCGTGAGAGGCCACTCCGATGGGAGGCCCACACAGGCCAAAGAACAAAGATGGATGAAAATGAATAAATGAAAGACTAATAGAAGTGGCCAAAAAAAAAGAAAAAAAGCTTTAAAAAAAAAAATGTAAGGTAGACTAATACCGATCTTACATAAGTTCCTTCAGGAAATAGAAGAGAAAAAAGATCTAGTGGGTGTCAAGAGGGAGGAGCTTCACACTTAGTCTGTGAGACCAGCATGACTCTGAAGTTAAAAATGCTACTAGACAGGGCTTCTCTGGTGGTCCAGAGGGTAGAGTCTACCTTGCAGTTGCAAGGAGCACCAATTCGATCCCTGGAACGGGAAGATCCTATATGCCGTAGAGCAGCTGGACCTGTGTGTCCAATTAGGAGCTAGTGCTCTGGAGCAGAGCCAGTGCTCTGCAACAAGAGAGGCCACCGCTATGGGGGGCCCACACAGGCCAAAGAATTAAGACGGATGAAAATAAATAAATGAGCGACCAATAAAAGAGGCCAAAATTAAAAAAAAAAAAAGCTTTAAAAAAAAAAATGTAAGGTAGACTAATACCGATCTTACATAAGTTCCTTCAGGAAATAGAAGAGAAAAAAGATCTAGTGGGTGTCAAGAGGGAGGAGCTTCACACTTAGTCTGTGAGACCAGCATGACTCTGAAGTTAAAAATGCTACTAGACAGGGCTTCCCTGGTGATCCAGTGGGTAAAGAGTCCACCTTGCAGTTGCAAGGGGCGCCGGTTCGATCCCTAGCATGGGAAGATTCCATATGCGGTGGAGCAGCTGGACCGGTGTGTCCAATTAGGAGCCAGCGCTCTGGAGTGCATGCGCCCAGAGCCGGTGCTCTGCAACAAGAGAGGCCACCGCGATGGGAGGCCCACACAGGCCAAAGAATTAAGACGGATGAAAATAAATAAATGAAGGACCAATAAAAGAGGCCAAAATTTAGGACTTCCCTGGTGGTCCAGTGGGTAAGGACGCTGCCTTGCAGTGGAAGGGGCGCTGGTTCAATCCCTGGCCTGGAAAGATCCCACGTGCCGCGGAGCGGCTGGACCGATGTGTCCAATGACCGAGCCGGAGCTCTGGAGCGCATGCGCCCAGAGCCGGTGCTCTGCGACGACAGACACCACGGCGATGGGAGGCCCACACGGGCCAGAGAACAAAGACGGATGAAACTAAATAAATGAAAGACCAATAGAAGTGGCCCACCCACCCCCTCTCCCACCAACCTGCCCCCCTCCCGCCAAAAAAAAAAAAATATATCTATATCTATATCTATATCTATATCTATATATATATATTTTTTAAGGCCAAAATTAAAAAAAAAATGCTACAAGAATATTACAAGAAAATAAAATTACCAGTATCCCTTATGAGAATGCAGATTCCCTTGTAGCTCATCTGGTAAAGAATCCATCTGCAATGCAGGAGACCCTGGTTTGATTCCGATTGGGAAGGTCCTCTGGAAAAGGGATAGGCTATCCCTTCGCTCCTGTGAAGCAGGGTGGTATGAAGGCATGTCTGTGTTGACCCCGGTGGTGACCTGCTCTGCTCCTCGCCTGTGGTGCGGTGGGTGTTTGTGTATCTGGGGGGCCAGGCAACTGGCCAGATGGCTTATGCCACACATACCCGCATCCTGTTTTCATGGGAAAAGTCTTTTATGTTGAGATGCTTCTCTTTTTGCAGCGTGAGGCTTTGCCACCCACAATGTAAAAGAGGTGATCTCATGTTAGTTTCTGTGTTGGATTAAAGTCTTTGAGCAGCAAAACCTCACAGAGTAACAAGCACTAATTACATCCTCAGGCTTGTCAATAATTGAATTCCTTCAAAGGCTCTCCCAAAAGGCCCTCAGAGAGGCTGCCTGAATCTTGGCCTTTACTACATTAGGGTCCTGTGCTCTACTGTCCCCCATCCCTCCCTCCTGCCTGCTGCCTTCTGATGCAGTGCGTGTCCCCGAAACTGCCCTGCTTTCCAGAAGGTTCTGGAAATGCTGACCTGTGGGTCTGGGGAAACCTGTGAGTTTCCAGTTCTTGGTGGAGGCTTCTCCTCCGTGAGAACGGCATGAAGGACAGGCCTGGGTTATCCTCCCAAATAAGTAACAGAGAGCAGTGGAGAAGGCACCTGCAGCGCGGCAGCAGGAAGGCTTCATTGTCCACAACGAGGGTGTACTGAGGGCAGTTTCTGAGTTGTGTGGTCTCATCACGTGCTATGTCCTCAGACCTGAGAGCAGACTTTGGAGGCACAGAGAGGGCATATGGCAGGAGCCACACCCTGGGAACCCACAGTCCCTCTGAACCCATGCCGTGGGCAATGGGAGGTAGAGCCACTGTCCCTCCCCACAGGCTCCCTTAATGGCCAGACATCCTGTACTGCTCCAACCTGACCTGTCCCTCTGGGTCTGGTGGTCACCCTGGCACAGGCTCCACTCCATCCTGGTCCCTGAGTGTTAAAGCGGAGTGCTGGTTAGTCTGTATCATTTCCTTGTAAGTGTCCACAAAACCTTGGGGTGCCTTTTTTGATGGTTTCCTTGAATTGTTCATTAAATTGAAGAGAGTGGACTGTGTAGAAAGAGAAGCAGTTAAGTCTTAGAAGTGGCCAAATCTTTTGCCAACAAAAGTAATTTAAAAAGTAAGAGCTGGGGCTTCCCTGGTGGTCCAGTGGGTAAAGAGTCTACCTTGCAGTGCTAGGGGCACCGGTTCAGTCCCTGGCCTGGGGAAGAGCCCACATGCCAAGGAGCGGCTGGGCAAGGTGTGTCCAATTACAAGTCAGTGCTCTGGAGTGCATGTACCCAGGGCCAGTGCTCTGCAATGAGAGAGGCCACTGTGATGGGAGGCCCACACAGGCCAAAGAATAAAGATGGATGAAAAATAAATGATGACTAAGAGGCAAAAAAAAAAAAAAGTACATATGATTAAAAAAAAAAAAAGAGCTGGACAGAAGCCAGAGGAGAAGAGACCCACCCAGTTGTCTGTGGCCCCTTCTCTCCTGCTGCCGATGTGATGGGAGATGTGCCCCCCAGGGGTCCCGGGCAGGGCCTGGAGCAGCACATGTCCTGTTGCTGGTGGGGACCCAGGGCCTGTCCTGTCTCTTCCTTTCTGTCAGGGTCTTCTGGGTTTGGCAGAGCTGACTTGTCAGAGTTCAGTTGTTTTGTTCTCAGGATCGTCTTTCATTCCTTGGATGCTGCCAGAACTGCGGGTTGAGTGCCATGCCTGCTGGTGTCTTTTTTGGACTGGACTGTGTCTGGGCTGTGTCGCTTCAGTTGTGTTCAATTCTTTTTTTTTTTTTTTTTAAAGATTGATTTATTTATTTTGGGCGGGGGTCGGGTTGGGGAGAGAGGGGAGCGGGCGGGCCACTTCTATTGGTCTTTCATTTCTCTGTTTTCATCCGTCTGTGTTCTTTGGCTCCTGTGGGCCTCCCATTGCAGTGGCCTCTCTTGTCGCAGAGCGCCGGCTCTGGGCACATGCGCTCCAGAGCTCCGGCTCGGTAATTGGACACATCGGTCCAGCCGCTCCACGGCACGTGGGATCTTCCCAGGCCAGGGATCGAACTGGCGCCCCTTGCACTGCCAGGCGGTGTCCTTACCCACTGGACCACCAGGGGAAGCCCCTGTGCTCAACTCTCTGAGACCCTGAATTGTTCATTAAATTGAAGAGAGTGGACTGTGTAGAAAGAGAAGCAGTTAAGTCTTAGAAGTGGCCAAATCTTTTGCCAACAAAAGTAATTTAAAAAGTAAGAGCTGGGGCTTCCCTGGTGGTCCAGTGGGTAAAGAGTCTACCTTGCAGTGCTAGGGGCACCGGTTCAGTCCCTGGCCTGGGGAAGAGCCCACATGCCAAGGAGCGGCTGGGCAAGGTGTGTCCAATTACAAGTCAGTGCTCTGGAGTGCATGTACCCAGGGCCAGTGCTCTGCAATGAGAGAGGCCACTGTGATGGGAGGCCCACACAGGCCAAAGAATAAAGATGGATGAAAAATAAATGATGACTAAGAGGCAAAAAAAAAAAAAAGTACATATGATTAAAAAAAAAAAAAGAGCTGGACAGAAGCCAGAGGAGAAGAGACCCACCCAGTTGTCTGTGGCCCCTTCTCTCCTGCTGCCGATGTGATGGGAGATGTGCCCCCCAGGGGTCCCGGGCAGGGCCTGGAGCAGCACATGTCCTGTTGCTGGTGGGGACCCAGGGCCTGTCCTGTCTCTTCCTTTCTGTCAGGGTCTTCTGGGTTTGGCAGAGCTGACTTGTCAGAGTTCAGTTGTTTTGTTCTCAGGATCGTCTTTCATTCCTTGGATGCTGCCAGAACTGCGGGTTGAGTGCCATGCCTGCTGGTGTCTTTTTTGGACTGGACTGTGTCTGGGCTGTGTCGCTTCAGTTGTGTTCAATTCTTTTTTTTTTTTTTTTTAAAGATTGATTTATTTATTTTGGGCGGGGGTCGGGTTGGGGAGAGAGGGGAGCGGGCGGGCCACTTCTATTGGTCTTTCATTTCTCTGTTTTCATCCGTCTGTGTTCTTTGGCTCCTGTGGGCCTCCCATTGCAGTGGCCTCTCTTGTCGCAGAGCGCCGGCTCTGGGCACATGCGCTCCAGAGCTCCGGCTCGGTAATTGGACACATCGGTCCAGCCGCTCCACGGCACGTGGGATCTTCCCAGGCCAGGGATCGAACTGGCGCCCCTTGCACTGCCAGGCGGTGTCCTTACCCACTGGACCACCAGGGGAAGCCCCTGTGCTCAACTCTCTGAGACCCTGTGAACTGCAGCCTGTTAGGCTCCTCTGTCCATGGAATTTTCCAGGCAAGAATACTGGAGTGGGTGGCCATTTCCTACTCCAGGGGACATTCCTGACCCAGGGATTGAACCTGAGTCTCTTGTGTCTCCTGGAGTGTGTCCAACTTGTGCAAAATGGCCCAGATGCGGGGTTAATTTACCTTATGCACCTTGGCGAGCCCTAGTAAACCACCTCCCCACCTGAAATCATGGCAGCTCAGCACAGCCCTCCTTGGACATTTTAAGTGGGAGGTGGGACAGACCACAAGAGGAGCCCAGCAGTCAGAGCCCACCCCTGAGCGGCAGACCCCAGTGCCCCAGTCACATTAGAGTGGGCGTCACTGTGTTGTGTCTGTGGACGCCACGCTCCCACCTGGAGGAGCTATTCCCCCAAGATGCCTTTGGGGCCCTCAGAGCTGGTCACTTGGAGAAGGCAGCGGGATGGTGGCTGCTAGATCAAGGGTTCCACTGTCTCCACACAGCACCCCGCGTGGCAGACACCAGGATGGGACGGATCCCACACTGTAGACAGCAGGGGCCGCAGCAGGTCTGCGCCTGGCGTGGAGGAGTAGATCTTGGGATTCTGAGAGAGTCCACGGAGATCACTTTGGGGATAAACTGATTTTATACAAGAGTGTGCCACATTGCTTAGGTCACAGGTTTCTCTGGGAAGATCTGGGTCAAGTTTGACCTACCGTGGGCCTGCGGAAGCTCCCCCTCGACCTTCTCAGTTCCTAAGTGATGGTTTACATCTGAGCCTCAGCCCCCGTCCTTGTGTCTACCCATTTTAACCTGGAAACAGTCAGGCTCTGGACTTGGGCAGCTACAGGCCCAAGGAGCCAAAGGAGGGGTTCCTGCCTGGGGAACACAGACTCACGTGCAGCTTCGGGTGGGGGGTGGTATCCAGGTCCTTCTGCTTATGTTTACCACGGAAGCAGGTGCTGGACCTCACGGTGGCTGAGTCTCTCTTGGGCTTCTCCAGCCTGGTGTCCCCCACGCTTCCTGAGTCTGTGGGCGTGAGCTCAGCACGTCCAAGGGTTCACGTGGGGCAAGGAGTGCGACCGTGTCATCCTGGGCTCCTGTGTTCAGTCACTTAGCCAGCAGCTGAAGCGCTGCCCCCGGGCCCCAGACCAGGGGGGCTTGTGGGGTAGACCCAGGGGAGGGGAGGGAGGCCTGGGGCAGCTGGAGGCCCTGCCCTCCTGGCTCACGCCCCTCGTCCACCCCTCGCCCTTGCAGGACCACCATCTGGGCCCATCGCGTGCGCTTCCTAGAGGAGCGGGCCCTGCCCCGCTGGACGACCTTCACTATCTGGAACGCGGGACGGCAGGGTCGCCGACTCTACCGCAGCCTGACGCCGGGCTCACAGTGCAAGGTGGGGGCCCACCCTGTCCCACCCCTGTCCCGTCCAACAGCACTGCCCCCACCGCCCCTGAGACTGCACCCTTCGTCCTCCCCAGGTGGCTGCCTTCTGCGACGTGGACGAGAACAAAATCAGGAAAGGCTTCTACTGCTACGAGGACTCTCAGGTGCGGGCCCCACCCTGCCCAGGAGCCACTCACACTGCGTCACACCTGGCCCACCCTGGGTGCCATCCTGGGCCTCTGAGTAGACACTGCCCAGAGCCTTTCTCCCGGGAAAGGCCACCTGAGCCCAGACAGCTACCAGGCCGAGCAGAGGCAGCCCCCAGGCTCCCGAGGTCTCTAGGACCCAGAAGGCCCCTGTGCCCGTCCACACCTGACCCCGCGGGAGAGTGCCCTTCGCAGGCCTGGCTCTGTCCACTGCCCACCTCGAGGAGTCCAGCAGCCATAGGTAGCCGGGCAAGAGAGTTGGAAACCAGGTCCAGCCTTGGTTCCAGTCGTGACCCTGGTGCCTTTCTGAGGGCATCAGATTGTGAGCAGGGCAGGTGTGGGGGAGCAGAGAGCAATGTGGGGCAGCCCACGACCCTTCTCTCCTCTCAGGAATGGCCCAAGCCCCGGGTCCCAGTCTTGCACTTCCGAGCCGCACAGCCTCCCTTTGTCATCTGTGTGAAGCTGGTAAGTGTGGCGCCGGGGGCACGCACGGCTGGGACAGCCCCGGGGTCAGGAGGTGTGTGTCGCGTCCACCAGGAGGGCGTAGGCTAGGACGGGAGGTGGTGACCACCACTCTGGTGGGCGAGGACGGTGGCCTCCATGGGGACAGGAACTGGACAACAGGGCCACCTCCAGCCAGGCGTGGGTTATCGGCGGGAGGTGGCAGCATTGGTGCCCCATAAAGCAGGTTGCATTTCCCGTGAGAGCTGCAGGGGACAAGGCTGCTCCCCTGACCCCCGCTGGGTGACCAGTGTCCTGGCGGTTTTCTCCACACTCTCGTCTTTTCTCACTACCTGCGGCCATGTGGGACAAGGGCTGCTTTGTCAGCTTCAGGGTGGATGTTGGGGTCCCATGGGGAGGCCTTTGCACTAGGTCCTTGAACTGCCCCCTCCCTGTGGGGATCTTGTTTCTGGCATGAGAGTTCCCACCGTGAAGCTGCTGGTGGACTCTGGTGACAGGGACCTTCTCCTGACTTTGGAGCCCCCGCCCCACCAGCCTCCCCATCTCTCCTTGGTTTCTGGGAGCCTGCCACTGAGGGGTGCTGGCCCTTTGGCAACTAGTGTGCCCGGAGCCACTCACACTGCGCACCCTGGCCCACCCTGGGTGCCATCCTGGGCCTCTGAGTAGACACTGCCCAGAGCCTTTCTCCCGGGATAGGCCGCCTGCGCCCAGACAGCTACCAGGCCGAGCAGAGGCAGCCCCCAGGCTCCCGAGGTCTCTAGGACCCAGAAGGCCCCTGTGCCCGTCCACACCTGACCCCGCGGGAGAGTGCCCTTCGCAGGCCTGGCTCTGTCCACTGCCCACCTCGAGGAGTCCAGCAGCCATAGGTAGCCGGGCAAGAGAGTTGGAAACCAGGTCCAGCCTTGGTTCCAGTCGTGACCCTGGTGCCTTTCTGAGGGCATCAGATTGTGAGCAGGGCGGGTGGGGGAGCAGAGAGCAATGTGGGGCAGCCCACGACCCTTCTCTCCTCTCAGGAATGGCCCAAGCCCCGGGTCCCAGTCTTGCACTTCCGAGCCGCACAGCCTCCCTTTGTCATCTGTGTGAAGCTGGTAAGTGTGGCGCCGGGGGCACGCACGGCTGGGACAGCCCCGGGGTCAGGAGGTGTGTGTCGTGTCCACCAGGAGGGCGTAGGCTAGGACGGGAGGTGGTGACCACCACTCTGGTGGGCGAGGACGGTGGCCTCCATGGGGACAGGAACTGGACAACAGGGCCACCTCCAGCCAGGCGTGGGTTATCGGCGGGAGGTGGCAGCATTGGTGCCCCATAAAGCAGGTTGCATTTCCCGTGAGAGCTGCAGGGGACAAGGCTGCTCCCCTGACCCCCGCTGGGTGACCAGTGTCCTGGCGGTTTTCTCCACACTCTCGTCTTTTCTCACTACCTGCGGCCATGTGGGACAAGGGCTGCTTTGTCAGCTTCAGGGTGGATGTTGGGGTCCCATGGGGAGGCCTTTGCACTAGGTCCTTGAACTGCCCCCTCCCTGTGGGGATCTTGTTTCTGGCATGAGAGTTCCCACCGTGAAGCTGCTGGTGGACTCTGGTGACAGGGACCTTCTCCTGACTTTGGAGCCCCCGCCCCACCAGCCTCCCCATCTCTCCTTGGTTTCTGGGAGCCTGCCACTGAGGGGTGCTGGCCCTTTGGCAACTAGTGTTGGATAGATGTTTTCTCCCAGTTGTGACTTGTCTTTTCATGGGTTTTTCCCAGAAAAACTTGAACACAGTACATTTATCAGATTTTCTCTCATGATGGAACACTTCTAGTGTCCTCCCATTTTGGAAATTCCTCTCATGGTCAGAAAGATAAACTGTCACAAATGCAAGTATAAAATGCCCTTAATCCACTTGGACTGTGGGGCCAGGGCTGGCTCATGTGGGGCAAAGTGTCCTGGAGAGGGGACCATGGTGGATGGGTGAGCAGGGCCCCCGCGCTCTGCCACCGGGGATGTGGGACAATGACAGAGGTGGGGACACAGGCGGCTGCTCCCGGCAGCTTCTAGCCTCTGAAGTTGGAACTTCAGTAACCAGTGTGCTGGGCCAGAGGCCTTCCTGGAAGTGGTGGCTTTTGCGAAAGGGAGGCAGAGTTAGGCAAGAGCAGTGGGGAAGCAAGCAGGACCTGCCTCTTGGCCTGACTTCAGGTGCAGACACTCACCACTCCTTGGGCTCAGCGAGCCTGCCTTCTCCCCACACTTTCACAGCAAGGGTGGCCCGCTCCACATGTAAGCTGTAGACAAGCCGGTGGAGGCTGCCAGAGAAGGGGAGAGCCCTTGGTTGGTGGCAGGTTTTAAGATCCCAGACCTCCTTCTGTACCTCCTGCACTGTAGCACGACTCACAGCTTTTAACTGCCACCTACTTTGTGGTCCAGGGCCCCCAGCCCCCCGGACCATCCAGGACAGCACATCTTGTCACCTCTCTGAAGCTGCACGCCTGCAGGGCCAGAGCTCAGACATGGGGGACGGGGGATGTCACAGGGCGTCGGTCAGGCGGGGTGCCGTGTGGGCACAGGCTAGACATCCCGGTCCTTCCTCTTGCTTGAGGCGCCACTGTGAGGTCATCCAACTGCTAGGAAAGCAGGTGTAAGGACGGGCTGAGCCCAGGAGCTGGCAGGGAGTGGCCTCAGAGCCCCAGCTGCTCCTGCGTGGCCGGGCCCAGCCCTAGGCTCCAGCCCCAGAGGCTGTGAGGCCATAGAGGTGAGATTTCCACTGCTTAGTTGGAGGCTGCACCACGGGTGAGCTGAACACATGGACCAGAGCAGAGCCTCACAGGCACAACAGGCTGTGCCAGTTTGAACAAGGCCAGGTGAACTTTCAGGTCTTATTGCCATGTGGATGTGATTTCAGTTCTCTTGGACACAGACCTGGGGTGGAATCGTGGGTCTTAGGGTGACTGATGCTCCCCCTGCCACCCAGGAGTTTCAGTTTCTCACATCCTCACCCACCTCGTGATGTGTGTGTGCATTGCGGTCATCCTGGTGGTGAAGTGGCTCTCAAGGTGGTTTTGATTTGTCTCCCTCAGGACTGAAGACTCGGAGCATCTTTCCATGGGATTGTTGGCCACGTGCCTGTCTCCTCTGGAGAAATGTCTGTTCAAGTCCTTCACCCACTTTCTAGTCAGGTGGCTTGTCTATTCATCAAATCCTGAGAGTGTGCTGGGCCAGAGGCCTTCCTGGAAGTGGTGGCTTTTGCGAAAGGGAGGCAGAGTTAGGCAAGAGCAGTGGGGAAGCAAGCAGGACCTGCCTCTTGGCCTGACTTCAGGTGCAGACACTCACCACTCCTTGGGCTCAGCGAGCCTGCCTTCTCCCCACACTTTCACAGCAAGGGTGGCCCGCTCCACATGTAAGCTGTAGACAAGCCGGTGGAGGCTGCCAGAGAAGGGGAGAGCCCTTGGTTGGTGGCAGGTTTTAAGATCCCAGACCTCCTTCTGTACCTCCTGCACTGTAGCACGACTCACAGCTTTTAACTGCCACCTACTTTGTGGTCCAGGGCCCCCAGCCCCCCGGACCATCCAGGACAGCACATCTTGTCACCTCTCTGAAGCTGCACGCCTGCAGGGCCAGAGCTCAGACATGGGGGACGGGGGATGTCACAGGGCGTCGGTCAGGCGGGGTGCCGTGTGGGCACAGGCTAGACATCCCGGTCCTTCCTCTTGCTTGAGGCGCCACTGTGAGGTCATCCAACTGCTAGGAAAGCAGGTGTAAGGACGGGCTGAGCCCAGGAGCTGGCAGGGAGTGGCCTCAGAGCCCCAGCTGCTCCTGCGTGGCCGGGCCCAGCCCTAGGCTCCAGCCCCAGAGGCTGTGAGGCCATAGAGGTGAGATTTCCACTGCTTAGTTGGAGGCTGCACCACGGGTGAGCTGAACACATGGACCAGAGCAGAGCCTCACAGGCACAACAGGCTGTGCCAGTTTGAACAAGGCCAGGTGAACTTTCAGGTCTTATTGCCATGTGGATGTGATTTCAGTTCTCTTGGACACAGACCTGGGGTGGAATCGTGGGTCTTAGGGTGACTGATGCTCCCCCTGCCACCCAGGAGTTTCAGTTTCTCACATCCTCACCCACCTCGTGATGTGTGTGTGCATTGCGGTCATCCTGGTGGTGAAGTGGCTCTCAAGGTGGTTTTGATTTGTCTCCCTCAGGACTGAAGACTCGGAGCATCTTTCCATGGGATTGTTGGCCACGTGCCTGTCTCCTCTGGAGAAATGTCTGTTCAAGTCCTTCACCCACTTTCTAGTCAGGTGGCTTGTCTATTCATCAAATCCTGAGAGTTCTCTTTATCTCTAGACTCAATTCCCCAATCAGACGCATTGGCAAATATTTTCTCCCCTCCTGTGAGCTGTCTTTCAACTCTCTTGATGGTATCCCTTGATGCACAAAAGTGTTTAACTTTGACAAAGTCCATTTTTTCAGTTTTTAGAGAATATATGTTTTCTTTTTTGCCTGCGTTGGGTCTTAGTTGCGGCATGCGGGGTCTTTTGTTGTGGTGCCGGGCTCAGTAGCTACAGCAGGCAGCCTTAGTTGCCACGCGATCCTAGTTCCCCAACCACAGACCGATCCCAAGCCCTCTGCGTTGGAAGGTGGCTTCTCAATCTCTGGACCACCAAGGAAGCCCCTATTCCATTTCTGGTTTGACTGCTCCTGTTTGGGGCATCACGGCTAAGAAACCATCACCCCGTCCAGGGTCATGGAGATTAGCCCTGTGCTCTTGAAGAGTTTTAGGATGTTTTCTGCTGCTTCGTTTAGGTCTTGGACCCATTGTGAGTTGGTATTTGTGTGTGGCTGATGCAGTGGCTCCGTCCCTGTGGCAGCCAGGCCCCAGACGGCTGTGACCCTGCCTCACGGCGCCCACAGCCCATGGAACCCTTGCTTCTGGTAGGTCACTGCCATGCTTAGGTCCCTGTGGAGTTTCACACGTATATTATCCACAGTGACCTTTCTGGCCAACCCAGTACTTACTGATGTGTGGGCCCAGTAGGGGCCAGCTTCATGCTTACAGTGTCTGAGTGACACAGACCTGGGGTGGAATCGTGGGTCTTAGGGTGACTGATGCTCCCCCTGCCACCCAGGAGTTTCAGTTTCTCACATCCTCACCCACCTCGTGATGTGTGTGTGCATTGCGGTCATCCTGGTGGTGAAGTGGCTCTCAAGGTGGTTTTGATTTGTCTCCCTCAGGACTGAAGACTCGGAGCATCTTTCCATGGGATTGTTGGCCACGTGCCTGTCTCCTCTGGAGAAATGTCTGTTCAAGTCCTTCACCCACTTTCTAGTCAGGTGGCTTGTCTATTCATCAAATCCTGAGAGTTCTCTTTATCTCTAGACTCAATTCCCCAATCAGACGCATTGGCAAATATTTTCTCCCCTCCTGTGAGCTGTCTTTCAACTCTCTTGATGGTATCCCTTGATGCACAAAAGTGTTTAACTTTGACAAAGTCCATTTTTTCAGTTTTTAGAGAATATATGTTTTCTTTTTTGCCTGCGTTGGGTCTTATTTTGCGCATGCGGGGTCTTTTGTTGTGGTGCCGGGCTCAGTAGCTACAGCAGGCAGCCTTAGTTGCCACGCGATCCTAGTTCCCCAACCACAGACCGATCCCAAGCCCTCTGCGTTGGAAGGTGGCTTCTCAGTCTCTGGACCACCAAAGAAGCCCCTATTCCATTTCTGGTTTGACTGCTCCTGTTTGGGGCATCACGGCTAAGAAACCATCACCCCGTCCAGGGTCATGGAGATTAGCCCTGTGCTCTTGAAGAGTTTTAGGATGTTTTCTGCTGCTTCGTTTAGGTCTTGGACCCATTTTGAGTTGGTATTTGTGTGTGGCTGATGCAGTGGCTCCGTCCCTGTGGCAGCCAGGCCCCAGACGGCTGTGACCCTGCCTCACGGCGCCCACAGCCCATGGAACCCTTGCTTCTGGTAGGTCACTGCCATGCTTAGGTCCCTGTGGAGTTTCACACGTATATTATCCACAGTGACCTTTCTGGCCAACCCAGTACTTACTGATGTGTGGGCCCAGTAGGGGCCAGCTTCATGCTTTTACAGGTGTCTGTGTAATGAGTGACACAGGGCCAGGCAGCTAAATGGCTCCAGTCCCAAATGAGGTTTTCTTGTTTGGCTGTCTTCCAGCTTGAACCTGCGTTATTTAACTGTTGCTACACAGCAAACTATAAGCTTAGCCTCAAACTGCACGTTTGATCCCTCACGTTTCTGTGGGTCAGGAGCCCAGGCACCACAGGTGGGTTTCAGCTTCAGGCGAGAGTGGTGGTGTTTGCCGGGGACACTGTCTCATCGGGAGGCTCACGCAGGGCAGGTGTTTTCCAAGCTCTCATGGTCATTGGCAGCAGCCAGATCTCGAGGGTGTTGGCCGTGAGCCTCAGTGCTTTGCTGGCTGTTTGCCATCCAGCCCCCTCCACGAGCTTATTCTGTGAAAGCCATCAAGGCTCAGGGTCTGTAGCAAGATGCACGTCACACTAATGTGACCCAATCACTCAGGTGACCTACCAGCAGCAGGCGTTCCACAGGATGTGGGCCCTGTGAGGCAGGGTCGTGGCCACCTGGGGCCTGTCCACCACAGGGATGGACCTGCTACTCCTGTGGCTCTCACCACCTGGCTTTGGGTTTCCTGGTTTGAGAGCAGTTTCCTGAGAGGCCAAGATAAGTGATGTTCCAAGCCGCCAGGGACGCTGGATGGACCATGAAAGGGCTGCAAGGAGCAGCTGTAAAGTGAAAATTTAAACAAACGATACCTAACTTTTCAAAGACGGGTTCTCTTAAGGTCTACTTCTTAGGGACCCAAAATTTCCAGGAAGCAGACACCCCCCCACCCATGCAAACCTTTCCCTGGGGAGCAGATGTTGGGTGAGGAGAGAGCACCTTACCGTCCGCATCACCTACTCTGTGCCTGTGGAAGATCCAGAGGTAGACAACGCAAACGCAAACGTGTGTGTTTGGGGTTTTTTTGGTCACACCACATGGTGTGCGGGGTCTTCCCCAACCAGGGATGGAAACCATGCCTCTACACTGGAAGCATGGGATCTTAAGCACTGGACGCCAGGAAAGTCTGTGTGATGTTTTTAAACAGCAATAGGTTGTACGTATTTATTGTTTTGCTTTTTCACCTAATGGTTTATCTTGAAGTTAATTCCATATAAATCCGCTGGCGCCACCTAACTCTGTTGTTGTTACCTTCATCATGGAAGAAGCTCTTCAGCATGTTTTGGCCACAGCAGGAAGCCAGCCCTAAGCCCCCGTTGTTGTCCTCTGATTCCCAACTCCCCCCAACCTGCAACTGACGCAAATTCTAGCCTTGTTTCTTTTTTTTTTTTTTTTTGGCCACTTCTGTTGGTCTTTCATTTATTTATTTTCATCCATCTTTGTTCTTTGGCCTGTGTGGGCCTCCCATCACAGTGGCCTCTCACTGTAGAGCACCGGCTCTGGGCGCATGCACTCCAGAGCTCTGGCTTGGTAGTTGGACACATTGGTCCAGCCATTCCGTGACACATGGGATCCTCCCAGGTCAGGGATCAAACCAGTGCCCCGTGCACTGCAAGGCAGTGTCCTTACCCACTAGACCACCAGGGAAGCCCCTAGCCTTGTTTCTTGTTTCCTGAAAAAGATTAAAAGCTTAAAAAAAAAAACCTACCAAAACACCACTATCTCACCCCAAATTTTCAGATATCCCATCAGTGTTGAAATCTGCCCTGTTAGGTGTTTTATGTGCTGGAATGCAGATCCAGTGTAACCTCTGTCTCCTTCGCTTTCTTCTGATCTGTTTGTTGACACATTCAGCTTGTAGTGTAACATAAACGTTTCCTGAGGCTCAGGCCCAGGGTCTGTTCCGCTGGCAGAAAACCATCCTCACTGCTCGCTGGAGGAGTGTCTGAGGAATCACGCCTTGTTTTAAAACATCTGTATCCCCTCGATCATAGGGATATTTCACACATTTATTATCCAGTTACTGAGTTGGCTAAAAAAGGGCATTTGGGTTCTTCTGTAAGATGTTAAAGAATTCTTATGAACGTTAGTCCACTTTTACTCTTTACTGTTAGAAATAATGCTGCCATATCTTTATATGTGCATCATTTTGCTCATGTGGCTACACATGTGGGAGAAAACATCTGAAAGGTGTTGGTCACTTAAGAGAAGGACCTCTCTGGACTGTGACACCAGCCATTTCGTTCCTGGGTTAAGCCAGTTGATACTCCCACCAGTAACCCTTCTCCAGGGTGACCAGACCTACGCCTCCAGGGTGACCAGACCTACGCCTGTGCAAACTGCAGCTGAAAAACCAGTCAGGTTATGGTTCCAGTTGGCAGTGTCCTATTGTGGGTAAGGAGGGTGTCTCTTCACATAGTCATAATCATCTTTATTTCTCTTTTGGTAAACTGTCCTTTTAATCGGCCTGTTTCTGTCTTGGTCTCAGCATTTTTCTTTATATAATTGAAACAAACTACTGTCTGTGAAGTGTTGCAAAATTTTCAGTGCCATTTGACTAAATTTGTATCTTTTGGCGTTTAGAAATTTTTCATTCAGGTATAGTCAAAGTAATTTTTCCTTTCTATGATTTAAGCATTTTCATTGTTGGACAGTGCTCCTAGGGACCCACTAAAGTGCCCGTGCACTGCAAGGCAGTGTCCTTACCCACTAGACCACCAGGGAAGCCCCTAGCCTTGTTTCTTCATTGTTTCCTGAAAAAGATTAAAAGCTTAAAAAAAAAAACCTACCAAAACACCACTATCTCACCCCAAATTTTCAGATATCCCATCAGTGTTGAAATCTGCCCTGTTAGGTGTTTTATGTGCTGGAATGCAGATCCAGTGTAACCTCTGTCTCCTTCGCTTTCTTCTGATCTGTTTGTTGACACATTCAGCTTGTAGTGTAACATAAACGTTTCCTGAGGCTCAGGCCCAGGGTCTGTTCCGCTGGCAGAAAACCATCCTCACTGCTCGCTGGAGGAGTGTCTGAGGGAATCACGTACCTTGTTTTAAAAACATCTGTATCCCCCTCGATCATAGGGATATTTCACACATTTATTATCCAGTTACTGAGTTGGCTAAAAAGGTCATTTGGGTTCTTCTGTAAGATGTTAAAGAATTCTTATGAACGTTAGTCCACTTTTACTCTTTACTGTTAGAAATAATGCTGCCATATCTTTATATGTGCATCATTTTGCTCATGTGGCTACACATGTGGGAGAAAACATCTGAAAGGTGTTGGTCACTTAAGAGAAGGACCTCTCTGGACTGTGACACCAGCCATTTCGTTCCTGGGTTAAGCCAGTTGATACTCCCACCAGTAACCCTTCTCCAGGGTGACCAGACCTACGCCTCCAGGGTGACCAGACCTACGCCTGTGCAAACTGCAGCTGAAAAACCAGTCAGGTTATGGTTCCAGTTGGCAGTGTCCTATTGTGGGTAAGGAGGGTGTCTCTTCACATAGTCATAATCATCTTTATTTCTCTTTTGGTAAACTGTCCTTTTAATCGGCCTGTTTCTGTCTTGGTCTCAGCATTTTTCTTTATATAATTGAAACAAACTACTGTCTGTGAAGTGTTGCAAAATTTTCAGTGCCATTTGACTAAATTTGTATCTTTTGGCGTTTAGAAATTTTTCATTCAGGTATAGTCAAAGTAATTTTTCCTTTCTATGATTTAAGGCATTTTATTCATTCTAAGACAGTCATTCCTCACTGTTAAATTAAAAAAAAAAAAAACATTATCCAAGTCTGGTCCTAAAACTCCTGTATTTTCCTTCTATCTTTGATACAACTGGAATTTATTTTGTTATAAAGGCTTTTTCTTTTCATTAGGATCCTCAGTTGTCCCAACTTTGGTGAGAAACCCATGTCTTTTCCAGTCAGGAAATGCCATCTTTGTGCACTGGATGAATGTGTATGTATGTGTAGTTGAGCTGTTTCTGGAGTCCTGGCTTTTTTCTACTGATCTGTCTGCACCGTTAGTAACTATACCTTTATAATGTTCACCACTGAGTAAGGCTACTCTTTCTCATTCTTTTTAGAACTTCTTTTCACATTTTCTCTATTAAGGCAGTGCCAGGCAGGTCTTGGTTGTGGCAAGCAGCATGTGGGATCTAGTTCCCTGCACAGGAATCAAACCCAGGCCCCCTGCATTGAGAGCATGGAGTCTTAACCAGTGGACCATCAGTAAAGTCTCTGTCACATTTTTCTTTGATAAACTTTACTGTGAACTCTTAACTTCAGGAACTGGCCTACCAGCTACTTGTCTAAATACAGTTTTGCCAGAATACAGAGCCTCACGGTATGAACCATTTCTTTTTGGACAGATAGATATGAACCATCTGCCCTTTAAGAAAACTCAGTGGCATCTTGTCCAGAACTTGCTGCAGTTTTACAGACAATCCCTCCCCAGTGCTGCCTGATTGTGCACTTTCTCCACTAGCCCTTCTAGAGTGAAGCATATGGTTTTAGCCTGAGCATTCTTCACTAACCCTTCCAGAGCAGAGTATAGTTTTACAGTCCCTCCCAAATGCTGCCTGACTCTGCACCTTCTCTGCTAACCTTTCCAGAGCAGAGGGTATGGTTTTGGTGTATGTGCGAAGTCAGCTGTGCTCTCTGGGCTCTAGTCTTCTCCTCCTAGTGTGAGACCAGGGTCAGCCATCTCCTGTCCTCTTCCTGTTGGTGTTTTGGGATCCAGCGGTGGGCATCACGCCAGAGCTTCGCGTGGTTGTATGGTGGCCAGGTCTTCTACTTCTCAAGACAGTGACCAGGAAGCAGTCAGGCTAGGGGACCTGCCGAGAGGCAAAGAGGAATCCAAGGTCCCATGACTAGATGGTAGAGTTCATTTGTTTCTTTCTGATCAAGGTTAAGACCTTTCCCGTATCACTCAGGTGTGTGGATTTCCTTTCCTGACGTTTCTGATCAGCTTGTTCCTGGGACTGTGCATCTCCTGACCTGTAGTCCCATTTCCTGACCTGTAGGAGTCCCCTGCACCCTCTAGGTTCTTGTCTTTGTTAGTTGTCTGACCTTTTTGTTCTTTTAAGGAGGTATGTCCACTCACAGAAGCATCTACCTTGAACAGCCTTATGAAGTCAGTCCACTCCTCAGGTCAGGGACAGACCTCCCTGCCCGGTGGCCTCTCTCTTAAGCCCAGGTCACTGGCCAGGCTGGTCCCTTACCCATGTGTGTTTCCTTTGAAAACTCGCAGAGATGTTGCGAGGAGAAAAATGGAGCTGAGAACAGACTGCGGGTAGAGGACAATGTGGAAATTTCAGGTGTTTTCCAGGTAGAATGGTCTCCATTTACTACTTCTAACAAAGCCCAGGTAATAGCAGTAGGAGCAGAAATGGCCCAGGACAGATGGATGAGACCCAACAGAGGAATGTGGTGGTCAGGCGGCCCCTACCACGTCCTCCCGGAGGCACCCTGCTTTGCTAGTTACGGAGGCAAAAGAGAACCTGGCAGGTGGCAGTGGGACAAGGGCCAGGAGGTGCCACATGGGATATGGCTGGCGAAGCAGCCCCAGTGCACAGGCTCAGCCATAGGTTTCAGACCACTGAGTCCTGCACCAGTAGTGTTACAGAGAGGATGCGGGTGGAGCCTGCCTCCTGCAAGGCCATAACTTGGGGGACAGGGCTGGAGCCCGAGGTAGGAAGGCCTCTGCCCGCAGCTGGATGTGAGTTGCAGCTTCCGTCTCCAGGGCCACCTCCCACCCGTGGCCCCTGCAGAGGGCGTGGGGTGGGGCAGGGAGACACCACAGAGACCCCAGGATCCAGTCAGGACAAGGGGAAGCTGGGTCCGCCCTGGACCAAGGGATTGCCCATGTAAGCTTCTCCCCCTCCCCTGAACTCCTGGGGTGAGGTCAGGTGCCTCTTGTAGCGAGGCTCCTTAGGGAACCCCCTGCACCCCGTGTCCCTGTTCACTAGTGGGACACAATGGCTAACAGCCAGTGCATTCTCTTCTGAGCCCTCCTTCCTCTCAGCAGTGGAACAAGAGTTTACATGGACCATCTGACAGGTGGCCACAGGCAACCCCAGACCCCTCAAGGAGGCTCTTGGGGTCCCCAGTGCAGGCTAGGGGAGGCTGACTAGGGCTAACCTGTCACTCTTCCCACAGGACCTCACGGGAGGTGCATTTGAGGACAATCTGAAGTCACTGAACCTGCAGGAGGGCCGGGACTTCGTTCACTTCAACTGACGGACCCGTGGCAGCTGTTCCCAGGTACTTACGAGGCCCCCAGCAGCCATGGCCTGGGGTCGGGGGCAAGCAAGGAGGGCCCTGAGGCCTCGCATAGGGAACGTGTATGGGGTGAGGGGCTAGTGCCCCACAAACCCCTCACCGGGCAGGTGTGTCAGTGTTCCTACAGGTGCGGTTTACATATGATAAAGCTCAAGCCTAAGGGGGTTGTCTGCACCCCACCATGTAGCTCTAACATGTGTCTGTAGTGTGTACACACATAAACCAAGACCCGGAGCAGCTCCTCCGCCCTGGGGGAGGCTCGGCTGCCACCACCCCTCCCCAGAGCACCTCCCTTGTCTGTGGCACCAGCAGCTCACACTGGTCATTCTCGGCTCCGCAAGGCCCTCCTCATTCCCAGCTCTGACCTCTGCGGAGTCTGGGCCACATCTGGGTGGATGCATGGCTCTATGTGGGGTCTGCCTGCATTAGAGACATGGAGCTAGACAAGGCCTACCTGGGGGACAGAGGCTGTACGCTGACCGCTCACCTGGTGGGAAATCAGCCCCTCCCTGAGTGTGGCAGAGAACTCGGGGCCGGTGGAGGGAGAGGCTCAGCTGTCCTGGCGGGGGCCGTGGCTGTGAGTGGTCAGGGGAGTGTATCTTTCTCTGGTTGATCCCAAGTTGAAGGTGTGGCCAGAACTGGGAAAGGTGGCAGTTCTGACCACATCCTGGCCACTGGGAGCCCGCAGCTTCAGTGGTTCTATGTTGAGAGATGGCCTGGCATTGTCTGTACCCTTGGTCCCAGGAGCCTAATGGCTTTTCCCTACAGGTGACACATGGCTGGTGCTACTGGGCTTGTCTGCTGGATCCAAGAACACATCATCGAGGTGTGGAATCATTAGTGCCATCGTTGCTGGAGTGAGTGATGACTCCCAGGGATGGGGCCCCGCCTCCACAGTTCATGTGACCAAGGCAGTAACTCCCGGCTGCGAGGCGGGTGGGCAGGCCCTGGAGGCTTGAACAATCAGGAGAGGCCTCAACAGGGAGTCCCAGCCTCTGGTCTAAAGCAAGTGGGGTCTCTGTGTGCATAGGGTCTCAGAAGACCCTTCCCAAAACACACAGCTGTTGGCTGGAGTCAGGGAACTGGTGCTCTGGCCACAGGACTCCAACACCTTCTAATAAATACGTATGTCTGCTTTCATACTGTATGCTACTGTTGTCTGTTAAAAAAAATTCTGCTTTTGTAAATCCAAAAGCCGTTAATCTTTTTGTTACATGGTCACTGTTTGTTCTCTCTGCCCATCTTGCATCTGCATTCGGCGCGGATCACCTTCCTGCTGCCTGAGGATGGTTTTTGTCATCAAAACTGGGAGGGGAAGCCACCAGCATCTAGGTTGTCACTAAACATTCTGCAACACAGGACATTCCTACAACAGAGTTATTCTACCTCAGATGGCAGCAGTGTGAAGACTGGAAACCAGGTGTGCATTTGGGAGGTCTGTTTTACCCACAGGGACCTGTTCTGTTCTCCCCTGAAACAGCTGTACCAGGTTCAGTCCAGCCAAGATGGGTGGCGTCCACCATGGCTGCCAGCTGTGGACCTGCCAGCACACACATCCCACAAGGGGCAGTCTGTCCTACGGCCCAGGCACAGTGGTACCGTCCTAGGCCCATGCCTCAGACGGTCTGACTAATCTGTCCACACCGCTCCTTCATCCAGACCTCACCCATGCAGCAGCTGGCCGACTCCTCGGCTTGGAGACCAGCCTCACAGGTGCTCAGGTGGAGAACTTACGCACTGGCCTCCAGACCGGCCCCACAAGTGCCCGCCCACGTGGAGAGCAGCAGTCTGTCTTTGCTTCAGAAACCCCGAATGTGTACCCAACTCTGGACAGACGGGAAAAGGAATAGACCATGCGGTTCTTCCTGTGGCACCAGAGAACCACTTCCTGGTGGGCACACGTTGGCACAGCTGACTGTACCGTTTCGGTCCAGGGTCTGAGCTACCGTCACAAGTCCCCTGTGTGGGCTGGAATTGGTCCCGGCAGGTTTTGGGCCCCCACTGTCTAGGCACAGCTAGACTGTACCCAGAGACCGGCTGCGAGGCGGGTAGGCAGGCCCTGGAGGCTTGAACAATCAGGAGAGTCCCCAGCCTCTGGTCTAAAGCAAGTGGGGTCTCTGTGTGCATAGGGTCTCAGAAGACCCTTCCCAAAACACACAGCTGTTGGCTGGAGTCAGGGAACTGGTGCTCTGGCCACAGGACTCCAACACCTTCTAATAAATACGTATGTCTGCTTTCATACTGTATGCTACTGTTGTCTGTTAAAAAAAATTCTGCTTTTGTAAATCCAAAAGCCGTTAATCTTTTTGTTACATGGTCACTGTTTGTTCTCTCTGCCCATCTTGCATCTGCATTCGGCGCGGATCACCTTCCTGCTGCCTGAGGATGGTTTTTGTCATCAAAACTGGGAGGGGAAGCCACCAGCATCTAGGTTGTCACTAAACATTCTGCAACACAGGACATTCCTACAACAGAGTTATTCTACCTCAGATGGCAGCAGTGTGAAGACTGGAAACCAGGTGTGCATTTGGGAGGTCTGTTTTACCCACAGGGACCTGTTCTGTTCTCCCCTGAAACAGCTGTACCAGGTTCAGTCCAGCCAAGATGGGTGGCGTCCACCATGGCTGCCAGCTGTGGACCTGCCAGCACACACATCCCACAAGGGGCAGTCTGTCCTACGGCCCAGGCACAGTGGTACCGTCCTAGGCCCATGCCTCAGACGGTCTGACTAATCTGTCCACACCGCTCCTTCATCCAGACCTCACCCATGCAGCAGCTGGCCGACTCCTCGGCTTGGAGACCAGCCTCACAGGTGCTCAGGTGGAGAACTTACGCACTGGCCTCCAGACCGGCCCCACAAGTGCCCGCCCACGTGGAGAGCAGCAGTCTGTCTTTGCTTCAGAAACCCCGAATGTGTACCCAACTCTGGACAGACGGGAAAAGGAATAGACCATGCGGTTCTTCCTGTGGCACCAGAGAACCACTTCCTGGCGGGCACACGTTGGCACAGCTGACTGTACCGTTTCGGTCCAGGGTCTGAGCTACCGTCACAAGTCCCCTGTGTGGGCTGGAATTGGTCCCGGCAGGATTCTAAAAATGCAGCGACCAAAACCACACCAAGGTAGGTGACTCAAAGACCACGCACACTGGACACTAGAACAGGGTGAGGGGAAGACAACTACCCACAGCCCCATCCCTACAGCAGAAAGGACCCGGAGAAGCTCCCAGGCGGCACCCCTCCCAGGCCTGGGGCTTCCTCCGCCGTGTGATCTGACATTAAATGTGAGTCTTAAAAGCTTCTCAGCAGCCAAGACTGAGCCCAGCTAGGCCACGGCGGACATGGCGACAGGACAGCACGTGGGAGGCTGCAAGCAGTCTTCTGGAAGGGCCTGTCCCCCCGGGGCCACCCATCCCAATGAGTCTCAGCACACAAGCATGGGGTGCCTGCAAACCCTCTGCTCCCCGACCAGGCGTCCCGCCAGCACAAACGGCAGACACACAAGTGGAGCTGCTCAGCACGTGATTCTTTAAGAAGCGAGTTGGAAATCAGGACAAAAGCACCAACAGGCCGGGTCACGAGGGTGCCGGACACGTGAGGAAATGCCACCTCCAGGTAACAGACTCCAGGTCCCTCACACGCATCAGCCAGGCCACCATCCGTTCGGGTCCTCCATGGCAACCGTGCTCGGGCCCCTCCTCCCGGCCACGCAGGTGGACACAAGAGCTCAGCTTCGAGGACCGGCCTCAGCGGACACCACGCTGCAGAGGACACAGGACAGGTCAGTGCTGTCTCCCCAGCCCTCCCTGGGCCCCGTTTCCTGCAGGAAACTGCCTCTGTACTGCTTCCCCGAGGGTGCTGGGGCACCGCTGGGCAGTACACCGGTGACTGTACTGTCCCACTATACAAGTTCACCCATCTGTGCAACAACATTCTCTCAATAAGAACCTAGAAAGCCCATTTCCTTAGGAAGCCAGTGTAACGTTTGGCCATCACACCAAGAGAGCCAATACGCAGCCAGCCATCCTCGTCACCTGTGATGTCACCTGGGGACCAACCAGCTCCTACCCCACATCTGAGGGGGTCCTTGTAGGGGCCCCAGAGAAGAGCTGGGCAAGGAAGACCTGTATCACTGAATGTGAGGTTGGGGTGGGGAGACATCACCTTAGGAATAACTTAGCCACAAAGAGAAGAGATGGCGTTAAGAGCATGTGACAGAAACGCAGCTGACAGGAAGTCACGACCATCTGGCCCTAGGAAAGGAGTGCACTGCAGCCAAGGCCCCTGTCCAGTGCCACCCGTCCTGACTGGTACACCACCGAGGATCACTGCCTGGTGGGCAGTCACTAACAGAACAGCAGGAATGCTGCAGAAAGCTGACAGAAGGGAAGGCAAAATGGTAAAAATGTCGTGAGCTACTGCCAACAAAGACAAAGGAGGAAAGAAAGAACACTGAGAAGAAAATGGCAAATGACCAAAACAAATGGAAAACCACACATTAAATGTAAGTGGACAGAACACTCTAGTTACCAAAAATGGTTAAACTCAAGAACAAGAGCTATCTACTGTTCAAAAAAAAATTTTTTTTTAAATATAAGAACACAAACTGGAAGTGAAAAAAGAGAGATAAACTACATAAACACTATGCAAAAACTCTGCTGTGGCTCTATTAATATCAGGCGGAGACCTCAAGAACTGCAGCAGCATCACAGATAAAGGAGAGCACTTCCACCGATGTTGAAGCTGCCAGGAAGACGTCACAGGCTTAAACACACAGCATCAGATGCATTGTGGAAGCTGAGAAAACTAAAAAGAGAAATTGAGACTTTTCCCAATAATCGAGACGACAACGACAAAGTACAGTCAGGTGGGTTTGGGGAGCCCTGCACAGCGCAGTTAAGAAAAACATACACACTGACAATCACTTTTCTCAGCCCCATCAGAGAACAAGCCCCATTCCAAAGCTGAGAAACAGGAGAACGTAGAACACAAACTTCAACAGTGGCTGACAAACAGCTGGTGGCTGAGCGTGAACTGGCAGGAGGATGAGAACCCTGGCGCCATCTCCGAGGATCCCACCCCCTTCCTGTAGTTTCTGAGAATGAGAACAAGGACCAAGAGGAGCATGCTCCCAACCTGCTGCAGCAGCACACACTCTGCACGCTGGTTACTTCACTCCTATTCCCCTGAAAGGCTGGCCTTCAACAAAAATATACAAAATACAGCACAAGGCAAGAGAAAGCAGTCTGAAGAGAATGCAAATGTCAGAACCAGATTCAGAAATGGCAGAGACATTGGAACGACCAGACCAGGAACCTGAAACTGTGGATACCACACCTAGGACTCGAATGGACAGATGGAGGGTAACGTAAGCAGAGACAGAAGGGCCACAAGCCACCATCACTGTGACTGAAACGGATGTCTCTGATGTTCCATCCTAAGGCCAAACATGACCAAGGACACAGTTGGTGCACCTGAAGACAAATCAACAGAAACATCGCAGACTGAAAGGCAAAGAGGAACAAAAATGAGGGGAATAAATCCAAGAACTGTGTGACCATTACAGGAAGATGTGCAACATCTCTGCTCCCAAACATGGATGGACACGCCGTGCTCAAGGTCAGGAGACTCAAGAGATGTAACTTCTCGCCTAATGGAACTTCAGGCAACCTTGGCCACATTCTCCAAGTGCAAGCTGACAAGTCTATCCAGCAGGTGTGGTGGGAACCTGAGGGCTGGGAAAAGGAGATGATTGCGAAGAAAAAAGCACCATGAGATTGAGGTAAGTGGGCACCATGACTGCTGAGAGAGCCGAGACCTGTCCCTGCATCGTGAGGACCGAGACCTACATCTGTGTCTGCAGGCCACGCTGGCTCATGGATGGAGAGACCCAGAGGACACACAGTCCGAGAACAGAGCCAGGTGTGTCGCCTGACGCCATGATGCAGCCAGAGGGAGCTGGTCACATAGGTCAGGAGTCCAGATGCAGAAGGTAAAACAGTGAAGCTTTTAAGGAAAAAAGACCCATCAAGCCTGGAGGGGAGAGAGATCCAGACAGGACCACGTCAGGTCTAAGCATGAGAAGGCCATCCCTGGAGGAGGCACTGGCAGGACGCACGTCCAGAAAAAGAACCCTGAAGACAAAGTATAAAAAGACGGGCAACCAGGAGAGAACGGTAAAATCTGACACGTGACAAAAAGGCAATGACCGAACAGCTCAGAAAAAGTAGCCATCTCCCATCACCAGGGAAACCAGGGGGCCCCATCGTGGAGCAGTCCCGGGGCCCTGGGCGCATGCTGCCAGGGAGCACCGTCACTCTGGAGTCGGCTGTCAGCACTGTCCATGGTGAGTCCTCTGCCAGGTGAGTCCACCGGAAACAGTAACTGGTGACCCCAGCAGCCGGAGGCACGTTGGGGTGTTCAGGGCAGGCATCCCAGGCTGGTGGAGACCTGGAGCCACGTGCTGCCCACACACTCCTGCACGATGTCCTTCCTCAGCAGCCTCCCCAGAGCCACAGGGACACAGCCGATGGGAACGGGAGGAGGGCGCGCCCCCTACCCAGGATCGCAGTCTGCGCTGCTGTGCTCCCCCTCAGCTCCTGCAGGCCCCACAGACTGAAGAGAAGTACAGCCCTGATTCTCTGCCAAGAACACCAACAGTCTCAAGTCTTCCAACAACACATGAGCCCGAGGAGCGGCTTGGAGCCCTCAACATGACAGACGCCAGCTACAAGGCACACGCGCCATGGAGGAGGGCGACCACAGCAGGCAGACAGCAGCAGGCCCTGGGAGGGACAGTCTCAAGCGGGACAGGTGTCTGAGGGGCAGCCGACACGGCAGAGGGCTGCTGTGCTGCTCCAAGGGCGAAAGGGCCAGTCCTGGGTGCCGACGCTCCACAGGACACACACGAGGCACAGCCCTGTCTCAGGAAGCCCCCAGGGCTCAGCCCACGGGAAGAGGCTCATGGGTAGAGTGGTTTCAGCAGGTGAGGTAGGGCCCTGCTGATGCTGCCTCCTGGGGTCCTGAAAGCCCTGTCTGAGCCTCAACATGGGAAGAGCGGCAGGCAGCTCAGCCTGGAATGTTCTAGACCCTGGAACTCGGTACAGGAGCTCACTGGAGCCAGATTTGGAGGTCTCACAAGGAAGAGACTGCAGGTGGGTACCTTGGAGACGAGCTGAGGTCTAGGCACACCCAGGAGGTCACACAGGTGGTTCCGCTGGGCTCTCACGACTGGCAGCTCCGCGTCCCTGGGGAGGAGAAGGCGGGAGCACTGTTAGCCTCAGAACAGTCCATGGTTAAACCCGCCACGATCTTTCCACTCTCACCACCCTTCCTGCCGGGTGTGCAGAAAGCCTCCAGCACCTGAGATCAGGCAGACATCAGGGAAGAGGACGTCTCTCCCCAGAAGCTACAAAAGGCTTCACTCCTGAGCGCTTTCTTCAGGATGAGCCCCATCTAACAGGGAACCTCGCGAGGGGCCCTCGGCTTCCAGACAGCCCCACTCAGAGGCTGGAGACACAGAACGCTGAGAGAGCAGGGGATCTTTAAACACTGAGGAATTTGTTAGAAAAAGGAATTAAATTATGGGAAAGAGCCCCCTCCGCCCTGAATGGTGAGAGGAGGAAGGCAGGTGTGGAGATCTGAGGGGACCACCAGGCACTGGGAGTTTCACGTCACCCTCCCTCCACTCCTTTTCCGGCCGAGGAGTCTAGTCTGAACAGGACACGGAGGACATGCCTCTGTGCTGTTATCACTGACACTATCATAGAAAAGCGTGTCCTGTCCCAGCGGCTCACAGAGCAGAGGTATCTGCGTCTCCTGGGGCCACATTTTCTGCCCTGGAATTTCCATCAAGAGGCCTGCAACATGTTCTCCAGAACGCCTCCTCCTGGAGGCGAAGTGTCTCCCTAGGAAACCTCATGAGGCCCAAAACCAGGGGCCCTTTCCTGTGCTTCAGGCCACAGTGGCTCACGTCAGCAGGGGAGCTGAGCCATCAGGTGGAAGGAGCTGCTGTTCTCAAGCGATTTCAACCCCAGTAAACTGCAGAAACAGCTGTACCACCGCCCAAGGGAGCCCAGAGCAGGATCAATGGAGAAGTGGCCACAGAGAAGAAAGACGTCAGCCTCTAACTAATCAGCGCTCAGAACAACCTAGCAACCCAGCTTTTCACTTACAAAAAGTGGCATTTGGGAAAAAAATAATTTCGGTTTGAAAATCTTCCAACCTGAACACCCCAAGAGGCACCTTATCCTCTTGGGGGTGAGGCTGCGCTATAGAAAAGCAGACACGTGGGTGAGAAGAGGTCAGCCACAGACACCACTCTGCCTTCTCTAAACCCAGAGCCGAGGCTGACGGCTGGAGCCTTTCCTCTAACCTCCAGAGAGTTCGGGAAGAGACCACAACATGATCCGGGGCCCCTTCCCCCTGTGATGCTGCGCCTGCTGCCCTCCCGGAAGAAGGCCAGGCCCACACTCACCAGGCTGTGCTGCTGAGCACGGCCATGACCTCCTCGAGGACGTCCGCAGGCACCACGTCATAGGTCAGCACCATCTCATACACTTGGCTGGCCGTGTTCTTCCGGATCTGGCAAGACAGCAGAGCTGACGGCACCCTGCCTGGGAGCAGGGCTGGGGGCCAGAGTCCCACGTGAACCAGGAAAGGCTGCCGGGCAGACAGCTAAGAGGAGTTGGCCTTGGACCCCCACGCAGGAGACTATGACCACAAAACCACGGGCACCCTATTCCCTTGTCCCCCAGCGGCCTTACTAGGAGGAGGCCGCACAGCTTCCACCGTGGTGTTGTCACTGAAATGCATCATTAAAAACCTGCCTCCATCAGAGAAGTCCTCTCCCCTGTTTTCTTTTTAGCTGTGCCTGGTAGGAACTTATTTCTTAAGTGGTGCTCTCAGAACCCCCAGCCCATCCCCCAGGGGTCCTGGCAAGCAGGTCAGGGCCTGAAAACCTGCATTTCTGATAATGGGGGAAAGGGGAGTTTAGTGACCCCACTCTAAAAACAGCTGTGTTGGATGAGTTAAAGTTCTGTTAGCTTTGTAGGAAGATGTCACAGTTCAGTATTTCTTCTGCCAAAGGAACAGATTTCCCAGGAACCTGACCCTGGGGTGGAGGCTGTGGGGTAGGTGTTGCCCTAGGTGTGGGTAAAGTCACTCAGCTTGGTGCTTTCCAGGAGCCCCCCAACCAGAGCCTGCAGGACCGCAATGGGCTGAATCGCCACCCTTGGCAGGGCACCCAGGTGTACCTGTGGCCAGGATCCCAGGAGGCAAGTATGGGGTGGCTGGGCCCATTGCTTGGAGCTTCTGGGGGACATGAGGACTCGCCCTGCAGACCCTTCACCCCCAGGGGCCCCAAGCTCAACTGCAGCTGCTGCATCAGCAAGCCCAGGATGCCCCACCCACCCTGACAAGGCCCCGCCCTCCACTGAGGTCTGCTATCACCCACACGGCGAAGCATCAGCCCCCGGCACTGATGGGGCCTGGACACTGGGAAATGCTGGCCACAGGCAAGGCCTGGCGCTCACTCACTCACCACGGGGAAAGGATGGCAGAGCAGGAGGAAGAGCTGCAGGAGGACCTTCCTCCTCACGTCTCCGGGAAATTGCACCAGCCCACAGAATCTGCAAGCACCCCACACTCTGGTGAGTGACCCAAGACGCACCGCACCTTCACTTCACCGGGGGCCCCCAAGTGCTGCCTGTGGGGCCTGTTTCCCTTTGGGGAAGCACCCCTGGATTCGGCACCTACTTTCTACATGTAGGGGTGTCCAGATCTCCTGGGTTGGAAAACAAGAGTCTTGTTCTATGACAAGGCTCCCTGACCCAATGCCCACTACCTTGCCAGGAACACAGGCCGGCGTGACCTGGGCAGCCCCATTTTTCTCACTCTAAGGCCAGAACTAATGCCCCCAGCCCTGTGCTTTCAACTGCTGGGCTGGCCTCCCCTTTACCCGCTTCAGTAAGTTACTGGGCATGCTGGGCACGTACACCGCAGTGCTGGATCGCAGTTTCTGGACGTCTTTGGACTTCTTGATCTCTTCCTTACAAAGTGCAAGCAGCTTCACGCAGAAGGGGTGGCTGAAAGGAAAAGCACAGGACCCAGAGGTGGGCTTCCAGGGAGGATCTGATGATGGCGATGGCCCATGGAAGACGACTCACCCCTGGGGACACACACATTATATCCACACCGTATCACGCCCACACCACGTCATACCAGTACCACGTCACATCAACACCAAGGCCCGTAGCTGGTTCCTCTGCAAGTGTCCTGTGCGCTCAACAAACCGCCGCCCCCAGCACCTCCCTGTCCTCGTGGCCCCACAACAGGAGGGCAGGCCAAGCCCTGGTGGGGCCTTGATGTAGTAAGAACACCTAGAACCCCAACCCTGCTGCAAGCCCAGCCAGCGTGTGCCATGACAGCACCAAACTCAACCCAGGATCAAAGGAGGACAAACAGCATGGTGACTAGGCCCTTGGATGGTCAAGCAGCAACCAGAGGCATCCTCCCAGCTCTACCTGGCTGCAGAGAACATGGGGCCATGGCGACTGTGACGAGCGTGGGGGTCCCCGTGAGATGAAAACGCTTCTCTCTTCCAGAGCTGTGGCCCCAGGTCAGTTCTGGACGCACCATGAGGGCTGAGGCACAGTGATCTGGGTGGCCCAACCCCACGCTCCTCTTCCCATCCAGGCCTCTCTGGTGCGTGCCTTGCTGAGAACTGCCCCCTCTCAGTGGCCAGTCCAGAAGCCCATGGTCACACTCTGTCTGCTGCCTCGTCCTCTCACACCCGCACCCATCTGCTGGCAAGCCGGTGGGTTTTGACAACACGCACAGGGGCCCACCACTCTCCCCAGCTCCCCTCTCTCCTGCACCACAGCGCCCCCTTCCTGTGCCCCGAAAGTCCCCTCTAGCAACAGCAGCTGGAGGCCTAGGACCCCTCCCGCTGGGGAAGGCGAACCTGACACAAGAGATACTGCTTTCTGCCATTTGATGCTAAAATTTTCAAGCCAGGAAAACAGGTTGTGATCTGAAACAGAGTATTTAGCAAGCACAGTTGTGCAATATATAAGAGCGCATCCCACAAGCAGGCACAGGCTGCTCTGACAGGAGGTGTTTAAGAAGCATGCTGGATGTCCCACCAGCGAATCAAAGGGGACCTTCCGTGTGATTCAGGTGGAAGAGCATCTGAGAATCTCAGCACGGGGACCAGGTCCACTCCCCCTGGAAGAACTATAAGTGAACAAAACTCACAGGACAGAAGGCTGCCAAGGGCAGTGATGGCTGAGGCCTGGGAGACAAAGGAGGTGAGCCTGCAACTGCCCAGCCTTCTGCCTGTGGAGGGGACGTGGCGGGGAAAGAGAGGGGACCTGGACAGAACCTACTGCCACCCTGAGCTTTCTATTTGCAGAGCAGAGGGCCCTTAAAGATCCCCCAAGCCCTGGTCAGCACAAGGACATTACCCCAGGCTGAGAAAGAACTTCCAGAAGGATGACACACAACAGTCACCACCAGCTTAGGAAGCTCTGAGATCAAACGACAGAGAGCAGAGACCTCAGAAGTGTAAGAAAATGAACCCTGAGATGAAAGAGCCACAGACAGGGAGGCTGACGCAGCGGCTGCGACACCCTGTGCTCGGCAGGGGAGAAGCCCTGAACCCAGCAGAGGGAAGTGGCCTCAGGGGCCCGCTCCCTGTGTGCATCATGTCTGGCATCCCAGCAGCCCCGCTCTGTCCCAGGTGGGCGCTTCACCTGGACCAGGTCTCGGCACCGTGAGAATCGCAGGCCCTTTGCAGTCCCCGTCCACCACGCAGCCCACAGTCCACCACGGCACCGGCGGCAGGTGCCTTCTGGGGAGGAGGCCTCGCTGCTCTGTTCCTGCCCAGACAGCGGGAGCCACCCCCACCCCCCCAAGGGAGTAGCTGACGCTTCTTGGTGGCACTCAAGAGTGTCTAGAAAAACCAACCCTGGGGCTTCCCTGGTGGTCCAGTGGGTAAAGAGTCCGTCTTGCACTGCAAGGGGCGCCAGTTCGATCCCTAGCCCGGGAAGACCCCACACGCCATGGAGAGGCTGGACCAGTGTGTCCAATTACGAGTCAGCACTCTGGAGCGCATGCGTCCAGAGCCGGTGCTCTGCTATGGGAGAGGCCACTGTGATGGGAGGCCCACACAGGCCAAAGAACAAAGATAGATAAAAATAAATAAATGAAAGACCAATAAAAGTGGCCAAAAAAAGAAAAAAAAAACCCAACCCTGAATGGGCCAAAAAACTATCTCCTGGAAGTCTGGATCTGGACCTGTTCTGTAAAAGGTAAGCTCCGAGGCTTAACTAGCGAAGTGGCACTGAACAGAGAAAACAGCGAGCACTCACTTCTCCTGGGTGGTGAAGACGTCAAAGCACCCGTTGGCCAGCATCCGGTCCAGCGTCTTCAGCAGCGGCACGGTCACCCTGAGGGAAGGCGAGAGTGAGACACGAGGTCTCAGAGCACAGTGGAGGGAAGGCCTGGGCACGAGGGAAACTCTGTGCCGCCAAGACAAGGGCTCTCCCTCAACCAGTACCTTGGCAGGACGTGCCGAAAACAAGAAGCCAGTTCTAAAGCTCATGTGCAGACACAAAGGATCAAGGCAAGCCCAAACAGCTACAGAAAGAAAGCGCAGACGCGGACCACTAGCACCGCTTCATTTACATGATCGTGGCAAAGCTCAAGTGATGCTGCTGTGAAAACAACCAACTACGTCCAGGAACAGAAGAGTCCCAAACTGGGCCGCACACCCACCATCTCTGAAAATGAGGCAAAAGCACTGCAGAGGGAAGGTCAGTCTTCCCACCCGTGGAGCCCCTGGGAATTCACAGGCAGAACCAGGATATGGACTGGACCTGTAGCTCGTATCACAGAAACCAACCCAACACGGATCCGAGGTCAGAATGGGACTCTCGACTTGTGAACTTCTCGGAGAAAATGTTAAAAGAGGTCTGTGTAGCCTCTTAGATAACAACACAAAAGACACCGTCTGTAAAAGTACAAGGATACAAACAAGTGCATCAAAGTGTCAAACGTTTGTTCTTAATAGACCGTTAGGAGTGTGGAAGACAATCTAGAGACGGAGGAAACGTGCAAATCACATCCCACAAAGAACTTGTCCAACATGTGTAAGAAACCCTCAGGCCCAGCAACAGATGAAAACCGAGCACCCAGTACAATACAAACGGGCAAACGACCTGACTAAAGAGGCTCTGCAGCCCGCCAGCAGGCACCCGAGGAGAGGCCTGGCTCCCCTCGTCAGCAGGGAAAGGCGAGTTACAGCCACCGCGAGACACGCCCGTCAGATCAGACGTGAGAGGACCGACCACACCAGCTGCGGGGAGGGAGTGGGGCCCCCGATCTCCCAGGGACAGAAAGCAGGTCAGGGGCGGCCCTGGGGGTGGGGGGTGGGGCGCAGATGTGCTCGGTGTCTTGACTGTTTCATGGTCGTTAACGTGAGTCAAGACTTGTATACAACTGTCCACTTCACATGCCTCTCATCAGACGTCACCCCGCCTCCTGAGAGCTGCTCCCGGGGAGAGCAGAGGGCACTGGGCTGAGTTCCTGTTTGCTGAGAGCGGTCTGGCTTCCCAGGAACAGGGCTGGTGGGGGCCCTGCAGCCTCGCCACAGTGACCAGTGCTCAGCTGCCCTGGGACAGCTGAGCAGCGAGTCCAGGGACAGCCCCTCTCAGAAGCGACACGAAACAGCCCACATCTGAGGCCTGGGCTCTGGGGACTACACTCCATCTTCCTGAAAAAGCAGTTAACAAAATGCTACAGCAAGAACAGAAGACCAGTCACATTCCAACCCTGATGGTCATGGCTGCGTGTGGACAGCACGCCAGCGTGTGCAGCCAGGGAGCATCGCAGGCTGGAGCCACGCACACCCGCCTGGCTCACAGCCTCTGTCATCTTATGTGCAATGTACAGAGCCGGCGCAGAGTGCAGGCTGCGAGGGCCTAGGAGGTGAGGGCCAGACCCAGGGCGCGGGCTTTGGTCATGCCCGTGCCTGGCCGTGCCTCCTCACAAAACCCTGCTGGGCAGTGAGACCTCGGGATCTGAGACGCCACCATGTGCAGCACCAGCACTCACCTGTCATTCAGAAGGCTGTCCTCAAAGACCTGTAGAAGGGTCCCGCTGAAGTCCTCCAAGGCCGCCCAGTCGTTCTGAATCTCCTTCATGTACTCAAAAAGGCCCTGGGTCGAGTACCTGACCTGCAACAGGAAGAAGCTGTCATAAGGGGCCCAGACCGCATCACTCCCGGAGCCCTGCTCCTGGGCCGGCTGTGGTGGCAGACTCAAAGCATCTGCTGCAGCCAGAGGGTCCCACAGAGCCTGTCCAGGCTGGCGCTGAGGCAGCCACAGTGCAGATGTGGGTAACGGAAACCCAGTTCTGGAGGCAAGCCAAGGCCTCGCACACTGTCGCTATCTGTGCCAGAAGGACCCCTCAGAAGCCTGGCAACTGGGTGACCACCCGTGCCAGGGAGCAAGAGCGAAGGCTCCTCCCTCGGGCTAACACCAAACACCATGGCACGACCAGCAGCACACTGGTGAGTCCTCCCCGAGAAGTGAGCAGAACAAGAGAGCGGTGCAGGCCTCCTTCCGAGAGCAGACATGGGCTCACGACACACAGAACACAGCAGGAGAGTCAGGTTAGTTATTAAAGAAAACCACAGCCACGAGATGAGCATGCAAGGGAAAAGCATGAGATAGAGATTTCAGAACAAACGGAATGTTTGATAATGAAAAATACAATTAGTGAAACACCGAAAATTCAACAGCGGGGCGCAATGAGCGGGCTACACAAAGCCACAGAAACTAGTAACCTGAAGAGACGCGTGAAGGTGGAGAGGATGGGTAGTGGGCAGGAATGAGGAGGGCAGACGGCCGTCCAGAGTGATGAAAACCATGAACCCAGCAGTTCATGAAACGCTGAATCAGGGCCAAGGGAGGGACGAGAGGCCAGAGGGAGAGGGAGGGTCCCATGTAGGGGTCACAACAGGACAGGACAAAGCCAACGAACCACCAACAAAACGCACACAGGCAACAGAATCTGGAGAGACAGACTAGGGAACTGTGGGACCCTCAATGTGCAGAGTAGACCCAGATCCATAAAAAAAGCCAGGAGCACGGGAGCTGCGTGCCTCTGAGCTCTTGCCTCACAGCCTGTCCAGGTCTCCCGTCCCCACTCCTCTACCCCACGGGTCTCCTGAGCCCAGGCGGAGGTTCTGGAAGGAAGGAAGCAGGGCTCCCTCATGGGGACGCCCAGTGAGGCGCCTGCTCACCGTGGACTCCGTCAGGCCGCCCACGGATACAGCCAGCCCCAGCAGCACGTGGTAGCGGTAGGCAGGCAGTCCCAGGAGCCGGGCCACACGCGGGAAGGCCTGAGAGGGGGCGCCCCAGTTCACGGAGGCCACAGCAGCCCTGCAAGACAGGAGCACGAGCTGAAGGGGCTGCCCTGCAGGCAGCAGAGCTGCCTCCCCGAGAGCTCGGCCCCCATACCTGGGGAAGAGCCTCTCCAGCTCCGGCCGGGCGGGCACGTGGGGAACGGTGAGGTTGTCTGCGTGGAGCAGTGCCAGGAACACGCGGGCCGCGTGTGCACGGAAGCGGTCGATCTTCTCACTTGCCTGCTGGGCCAAGCAGCACATGAGCCGCCGGCAGCTGCAGACCCAGAGTGCAGGGTTAGCTTGTCTGGAACGCGCGAGCGGGCACCTGGGCCACACCGGCTGTGGGCGGGACAGGACCCGACACTGCCGAAGCCTGAGCAGGAGGTCTGGAGTAGAAGCAGTGAGACCACAGGGCTCCTGGGATGGTGTGTGTGAGGAGAGGGGGAGGAATGGGAGGAAGGGGCGCCTGTGGCCAGAGGAACTGGGTCGGGGGGCTGCCGAAGAGGCAAAGCCTGGGTCTCCTCAGGGGCCTCGGCAACAGGAGCAACAGAGGGGGCACAGTGACCCCGGCCTGGCAAGGTGCCCAGAGGCATTCGGTGCCCAGGGAACCAACAGAGGACGGGCTGGCAGTCCCCAGCAGTAGCAAGCACGGGCACAGGGGCCCAAGGCGAGACGCTGACTGTCCTCCAATAGGCCTGAAAGCCAGGGGAGGCCGCGCCGAGAGCGGGGCTGAGGTGTCGAGGGGAGGGCCCGGGCCACCCCTCTCCACACACGGGGAGAACAGACTCACACTGGGGCCTCGATCAGCTCCGGCTGGTGCCTCCCCAGCAGGAGAGTCAGGTCCATCAGACTGGTCATGGCGGCCTCGCGGACCCTGCCAAGACACAGCAGGTGAGAAGCCAGCTCCCTGCCCCAGTTGCTACATGACCATCAGCCACCTCTGCAGAGTCGGGCTCAGATGCCCTCAACCAGGGCGCCGGGCACAGGGGAGGCTCGACAAAGGCCGCTGGCAGCCTCCCCTCACACGCTGCCTCCAAGCAAGACACTGAAGACAGATGGCCAGGGCCCAGCAAACCCTCACAAGCACACACGGAGACACAGTGCTGGTTTCCCATGAGCCTTTAAACAGAATATACCCACTCGACAGAATATACCCACTCGACAAAGTTTTATTTCCTAGCAGAAAAACAAAAGCTTTTTGGCTTTTCAAGGGATGAATGTGTGTAGGGCAGCTTCTGTTTGCTGGCCTAACTCCAGAGTGGAAGCACCATTTCAAACTTGGGACAAAAAACACTCGGCCCAGGCTGGGACACAGCAGAGCAACTGGGACCACAGATGCTGCCCTACATCGCCAGGGCCGGCAGGGACTACGTGCCAGGGGCACCCCCCCGCCCTCAAGGAGTGAACACCCCCGGGGAGACAGCACATGCCACTGGGCGGACGACCGCAGAGCCTGGGCAGCCGCCCACGATGGGAGACGGAGACCACGTCTCTGCAGTCAAAGCAGGCCCGCTGCCTGTGGCAGAGCCACCGGTGGCCTCTGGAAGGATGACGCAGAAGCAGAGCGTCCTCCATGTCCAGGATCCACTCTAGAAGCAGCTGGTTCTTCATAGGGGCAGAGAACCAGGAAGACAGGCCCTGTGTCCTGGGCAAAGCACCATCACCCACCGTGCCCGGGGAATCAAGGGCCAAGGTTGGCCAGAGCACAACATGGACGCCTGACCTCTGACCTTGGCGAGACACTCGCGAGAGGAGCAGGGGACCAGACAACACGCCGCCTCACCATGCCCCCACGTCCCCGCGGCTGTCGGTGGTGTAATCCTGCAGGGAGTCCAGCATCGTGCAGTAAATCTGGGAGACGTTGTCTCTGCACACAACTTCGTCTGGAGGCCCTTCTGCTCTCACACCAACCGTCTGGCAAATCCTGAAATTAAACACGTGTGAAACACGGCTAACGTCTGCGCATCCCCTGCAAGCTCTCCTGACAGGATGACCGCAGAACTGACCCATGACCTCAGAGGCGGACTCAGAAGTCCCAGGCTGCTGCCGCACTGATCCAATGCTGACAGACACACTCTTCCAGCCACACCCTATGGTTTCCACACGTTCAGGGTGTGCCGGGGGCTGCCTGTGGCTGGCCCCTCTGACCCCACCATCCCACAGAAGGTGCGCCTCCGATGTGCGTGTGGGTGACTGATGTCCACATTCCCTCCAGAGGGGCCGCTCCACATCATGGGGGCCGAGGGTGTGAGCGAGAAACTGAGGCCCCATCCCTGAGCAGGTCGTGTCCCCTAGGCACAGACATAAGCACACTAAGATTTAAACATTTGCAGCTTCTGTTTGCTGGCCTAACTCCAGAGTGGAAGCACCATTTCAAACTTGGGACAAAAAACACTCGGCCCAGGCTGGGACACAGCAGAGCAACTGGGACCACAGATGCTGCCCTACATCGCCAGGGCCGGCAGGGACTACGTGCCAGGGGCACCCCCCCGCCCTCAAGGAGTGAACACCCCCGGGGAGACAGCACATGCCACTGGGCGGACGACCGCAGAGCCTGGGCAGCCGCCCACGATGGGAGACGGAGACCACGTCTCTGCAGTCAAAGCAGGCCCGCTGCCTGTGGCAGAGCCACCGGTGGCCTCTGGAAGGATGACGCAGAAGCAGAGCGTCCTCCATGTCCAGGATCCACTCTAGAAGCAGCTGGTTCTTCATAGCGCGCAGAGAACCAGGAAGACAGGCCCTGTGTCCTGGGCAAAGCACCATCACCCACCGTGCCCGGGGAATCAAGGGCCAAGGTTGGCCAGAGCACAACATGGACGCCTGACCTCTGACCTTGGCGAGACACTCGCGAGAGGAGCAGGGGACCAGACAACACGCCGCCTCACCATGCCCCCACGTCCCCGCGGCTGTCGGTGGTGTAATCCTGCAGGGAGTCCAGCATCGTGCAGTAAATCTGGGAGACGTTGTCTCTGCACACAACTTCGTCTGGAGGCCCTTCTGCTCTCACACCAACCGTCTGGCAAATCCTGAAATTAAACACGTGTGAAACACGGCTAACATCTGCGCATCCCCTGCAAGCTCTCCTGACAGGATGACCGCAGAACTGACCCATGACCTCAGAGGCGGACTCAGAAGTCCCAGGCTGCTGCCGCACTGATCCAATGCTGACAGACACACTCTTCCAGCCACACCCTATGGTTTCCACACGTTCAGGGTGTGCCGGGGGCTGCCTGTGGCTGGCCCCTCTGACCCCACCATCCCACAGAAGGCGCGCCTCCGATGTGCGTGTGGGTGACTGATGTCCACATTCCCTCCAGAGGGGCCGCTCCACATCATGGGGGCCGAGGGTGTGAGCGAGAAACTGAGGCCCCATCCCTGAGCAGGTCGTGTCCCCTAGGCACAGACATAAGCACACTAAGATTTAAACATTTGCTGTAATTATGACAAAACTCTAATGATGCTCTGTGAGTTCCTGGATAGTCCTCTGAAAAGAAAGTAGAAAAGAAAGTAACAGTTGCCTTGAAGGAGACTCAGCCCCCAAGACCGGACTACTCACACAAGCTGCCACGAGCACTCCTTCACGCTCAGAGGCTGCCTTCTGAGAGAGCAGAGCCTCTGGGGAGGAAACGCGTTAGGGCTCACCTGGAGACAGCCTTCAGGGCGTCTCGCCTGGCTTCGGCAAAGCTCACGTCCTCGGGAGAAATGTGGGTAACGGCCCTCAAGCCTGCTAGAACCTGGAAAACAAAGACAGTCCTCAAGAGAACTGCTAGCCTGAGGATGAGGGTACTGTGCACGCAGTGGCGACCTGGCCTGGTGCCCCGCGCCCAGAGCGCAGCACGGCCGACGGCTCGTCCGGGAGGTCCGTGTGCCCCAGAGGGCGCACAGCGGGCGGGGAGAGGCACGGCGCTTGCCACCGCAGGGCTTTTAACCACCCTCCTACTCCCGCCCCGGCACTCGGGCGGCCTCTGCAGATCCGCCGCCTCCTCCAGGGCCAGACCCTGCACCAAGGCCAGTCGTTCTCTCCTGCCCCTGCTTGGAGCTGGAGCTCTCAGCACACCACAGTGCCCAGCTTCTCACACTGTCACCAGTCACTTCTTAAAGGGACAGCTCGGTTCTCAACGCCAGGTGTTTCAGATGGATCAGCCCCAGGCAGGGTGTGGATGGTCTGTCCCCCGTCTCGGTGCCTAAGTTGGTCTGGCGTCTCAGGTCCCACGGTGTCCAGGGATGCAGGTGAGGGGCATGTGTGCGCCAGGCACCTGGCAGCAGGGACACCTGGGTGGCAGGCCACCAGGACCAGGACTGATGAGTGAGTTGAGGGATAGGGGAGCGTAAGGGCTGGGGGTGCTGAGTCTCCTGGGTCTGACCCTGGCACCCACTCTCCCAGGGGACTCAGGACCCAAGTCAGGGTATCAGGAGAGCTCCTGGATCACCCCTGAAAGGAGACAGACCAAGAATGGTGGAGCTCAAGGGCAAGCAGACCCCTGCCCCACCCCCAGCTGAGCCAGAAGCACGGGACCCAGTGCTGGTGAGAAAGGGCACCTCCCCAAGGGGGAGTCCTGGGTGGGAGACCCAGGCCCCGTCACGTGGCCACAGGGGCAGCCTTCCAAGACGACGCTAGACATGTTCATTCCGCTGCAGAGAAGTCTGGATGGCGCGTCACAGGCAAATAAAGGCCAAGCATGTTTCCACGGAGAGCGGGGTCCTTCCCCAGCCAAGGGGTCGGTTCTCCCCTGAGCCTCCTCAGGCGAGAACGTTCACCCAGGCTCTAAAGACCACTCTCTGCCCTGGACGCTCCCCTCCCCTCTCTTATGGACACACACATTGGCCTTCGGGAATCCCTTCAGCCTGCAGACGTGTCCAGTCTCACATGACCCCACTGTGCACAGGCTCGCCTCACCTGCTGGAGCCGGCCCTTCAGGAGGAAGGCCGGCAGGGCGCCCAAGGCCAGGGCACAGCCACAGCGAGTCATCTCCTCAGGGCTCTGGAGCTGGCTGAGATACTGCTGCACTAGGTCCTCTGCAGAGAAGGGACAGAGGTGAGCGCCGCACCCAGCGCCCACGAGACACAGCCTTCAGGCACAGACCACCGTACAAGCACACAGCGCTGAAGAATGGGGGAGCTGCTCAGACTCCTCACGCAGATGTATCTTCAAAGCAGTGCAAATCAAACAGACTGAAGAAGAGAGGCTATTAGGTGGTTTTAAAGATTTTCATAAGCAATTTTAATACATGACTCCACTCCTGGGAAAACCCAAGAGGGTTTTAACAGTCATCAACACGGTCAAATCTCTGGCTTTTACTCACTAAGAACCCAAATGCCTTCCTCAGAAATGAGGATTCTTCCTCAAAGACCGAGAACAGACGTGGTCCCGCAGCTCGGTGCTCTAGAGCGGCAGAGGTGCCGAGGCCACTCGGCCAAGACGCCCACAGCTGGTCAGGCAGAAATGGGCAGCCAGCCAGACCAAGGGAGAACGCAGGGCTGGGAAAGCAGACCTTCCCACACGGGAAAAGCCAGTCGAAGGAACGGGAGTAACTGGAACCAGGGCTGTGAGAGGGAGAAACAGGAAAGGGGGCACAGAAGTCCAGGGTGAGAGGCACAAATTCTAGGAGGCGAAGTGAAAAAAACCAGACCTCTTCTCTGAAAACTCAGAAGGTCCAGGAAGGCAAGATACCCTTACTCTGTACATATCACAACCCAAGAGTTTGGGTTACCACTGCTTATGTTTCAACGAAGCATGACTTCTGTAATGTGTATGTGAAAACCTTACGTCCTTGTAGATTAGGACAGGAAGAAACTGGAATTCCACTCGTACATACACTAGAGTGACACCTTCAGTGGAACTGATCATGACACTCTTCAGCAGCAGCATCCCGATCCTGTCTTCAACTCACTTGAGTTTTAACCAACATGCTGATTTAAGAACGTATAGTCAGAGTGCCATGACACGCTACCCTCTTCTTAGGCAAAAAATAAGCTATGACTTGACCATCCCAATTTAACAGAAAGTAACATCACAGTAATCCTTTGATGTCCAAGGGGACGCTCAAGTCCCTTGTATAAAATGGTGCAGTGGTTCCACGTAAGCCCCTGCATGCCCAACGTGCTTTAAACCATCTATAGGTGACCACCTAACACAGGGCCAGCGCCCACGAGACACAGCCTTCAGGCACAGACCACCGTCAAGCACACAGCGTGAAGAATGGGAGCTGCTCAGACTCCTCACGCAGATGTATCTTCAAAGCAGTGCAAATCAAACAGACTGAAGAAGAGAGGCTATTAGGTGGTTTTAAAGATTTTCATAAGCAATTTTAATACATGACTCCACTCCTGGGAAAACCCAAGAGGGTTTTAACAGTCATCAACACGGTCAAATCTCTGGCTTTTACTCACTAAGAACCCAAATGCCTTCCTCAGAAATGAGGATTCTTCCTCAAAGACCGAGAACAGACGTGGTCCCGCAGCTCGGTGCTCTAGAGCGGCAGAGGTGCCGAGGCCACTCGGCCAAGACGCCCACAGCTGGTCAGGCAGAAATGGGCAGCCAGCCAGACCAAGGGAGAACGCAGGGCTGGGAAAGCAGACCTTCCCACACGGGAAAAGCCAGTCGAAGGAACGGGAGTAACTGGAACCAGGGCTGTGAGAGGGAGAAACAGGAAAGGGGGCACAGAAGTCCAGGGTGAGAGGCACAAATTCTAGGAGGCGAAGTGAAAAAAACCAGACCTCTTCTCTGAAAACTCAGAAGGTCCAGGAAGGCAAGATACCCTTACTCTGTACATATCACAACCCAAGAGTTTGGGTTACCACTGCTTATGTTTCAACGAAGCATGACTTCTGTAATGTGTATGTGAAAACCTTACGTCCTTGTAGATTAGGACAGGAAGAAACTGGAATTCCACTCGTACATACACTAGAGTGACACCTTCAGTGGAACTGATCATGACACTCTTCAGCAGCAGCATCCCGATCCTGTCTTCAACTCACTTGAGTTTTAACCAACATGCTGATTTAAGAACGTATAGTCAGAGTGCCATGACACGCTACCCTCTTCTTAGGCAAAAACTAAGCTATGACTTGACCATCCCAATTTAACAGAAAGTAACATCACAGTAATCCTTTGATGTCCAAGGGGGACGCTCAAGTCCCTTGTATAAAATGGTGCAGTGGTTCCACGTAAGCCCCTGCATGCCCAACGTGCTTTAAACCATCTATAGGTGACCACTGACACCTAACACAGGGCCAGCGCCATGTCAACCTCAGTTGATACAATGTATCAACGCGGAACCCACAGATACAGAGGACCAACTGTGCTGTCTCATTACGTAAAACTGTCAGTGGTACAAGGACACAGTAATAACATCACTAATTAGAAAGTCTGTCAGAAGATCAAATGACAAGAGTATTTTCTTACTTTTGAAAGAATTCACAGAAAGTAGATTTAGGCTACTGCACCCATGATTCCAGACATACAAGCTGAATTTAGAAAAGGCGGAAGAACCAGAGAGCAAACTGACAACATCTGCTGGATCATAGAAAAATCAAGGGAATTCCAGAAAAACATCTACCTCTGCTTCACTGACTATAATAAAGTCCTTGACTGTATGGATCACAACAAACTGTGGAAAATTCTTAAAGAGATGGGAATACCAGATCACCTTACCTGTCTCCTGAGAAACCTGTGTGCAGGTCAAGAAGCAACAGTTAGAGCCAGACATGGAACAACAGACTGGTTCACTACTGGAAAAGGTACCAGGATGTTAAGGTTGTACACTGTCACCCTGCTTATTTAACTTTTATACAGAGTACATCATGCGAAATGCCAGGAAGGATGAAGCACAAACTGGAAGCAAGACTGCCAGGAGAAACATCAACAACCTCGGATATGCAAATGATACCACTCTAATGGCCCAAAGCAAAAAGGAACTAAAGACCCTCTTGATGAAGGTGAAAAAACAGAGAAAAGATGGCTTAAAACTCAACAGTCGGGCTTCCCTGGTAGCTCAGTGGTAAAGTGTTCGCCTGCCAATGCAGGAGACATGGGTTCGATCCCTGATCCAGGAAGATCCCACATGCTGCGGAGCAACTAAGCCTGTGAGCCACAACTACGGAGCCTGTGCTCTAGAGCCTCGGAGACGCAACTATGGAGCCCGTGTGCCGCAACTACTGAAGCCTGTGTGCCCTAGAGCCTGAGTTCCTCAACAAGAGAAGTCACCGCCACAAGAAGTCTGCTCATCTCAACAAGAGAGTAGCCCCCACTCCCTGCAACTAAAGAGGAGCCTGCAGCAGCAGTGAAAACCCAGAAGAGCCAAAAATAAAAAAAAATTAAAAATAAAAAAAAAAAGAACCTCAACAGTCAAAAAACTAAGATCATGGCATCCAGTCCATTACTTCATGGCAAACATATGGGGAGGAAATGGAAATAGTGACAGACTTAATTTTCTTGGGCTCCAAAATCACTGCAGATGGTGACTGAGGCCATGAATTTAAAAGTTGCTTGCTCCTTGGAAGAAAAGTTATGACAACCTAGACAGTGTATTAAAAAGCAGAGACATCACTTTGCTGACAAAGGTCCGTAAAGTCAAGGCTATGGTTTTTCCAGTAGTCAGGTACGGATGTGAGAGTTGGACTATAAAGAAGACTATGCACTGAAAAATTGGTGCTTTCAAACTGTGGGGCTGGAGAAGACTCTTACGAGTCCCTTGGACAGCAAGGAGATCAAACCAGTCAGTCCTAAAGGAAATCAACCCTGAATATTCATTGGAAGGACTGATGCTGAAGCTGAAGCTCCAATACTCTGGCCACCTGATACGAAGCGTCAACTCATTGGAAAAGACCCTGATGCCAGGAAAGACTGAAGGCAGGAGGAGGAGGGGTTGATAGAATGAGATGACTGGATGGCATCCATGAGTCAACAGACACAAGTCTGAGCAAACTCTGAGAGATAATGAAGACAGGGAAGCCTGGGGTGCTGCAGCCCATGGGGTTACAGAGTTGGACACAACTTGGCAATTGAACAACTCATGATTCTCCCATACTTACAATAAATTTTAAAAGAGTTTCATATATTTTTGAAGTAACTGTAATGAATAATCTAAAAGATGATATAAAGGAAAGCTTCAGGGCCACAGAACATGTGAGTATGAAGGTTTTTAATATGAAACTGACATTCCTGAACTGGACCCTACAAACAGGACCACATGCTGTGTCAGACAAAACTCCAGCTTACAGCTTGGTTCTGGAAAACCCAACTGATGCAACAACATACAATGAGAGAGCTACACTGGCACTGTTCACGTGAAGAAGAAAAGAATGAAGTATTAACACGTGAAGGACACGTGCCAGAAAAGCACTGCTGTGAGTCATACAAAATTCTGAAAGGCACTTTACCATGAATAGAATAGTCAACGAAGTAATCACTGGATCCACAGGGAAGGCATGAAATCAGGGGGCACGGCAAGACGGCCGACAACTCTGAGCTGACGGAGCCTGGGGAACGAGTGTGGAAAACAGCCCCCGATAGTGAAGGACGGGCCCCAAGGAAGACCAGGGACAGGACGGAAGAGCGGCCCCCAGAGACGGGGGCTCCACCACCGCACTGCGAGCCCCCAGACCCCAACACAGGGGAGAGTGGACTCAGAAACATAAGCAAACACTGCTGAAGTAAGAGCTGATTCTACAGTCAAGTGGTAGCATCCAGGAGAGCGGACCCCGCATGGTCCCAGGGAGCTCCTCTGGGCGCCCGGGGAGGGCGGGATGGGCCGAGGAGGGCGCGGTGTCCCCACTGCCCCTACCCCAGGCCTGTCCACACTACAGCAGGTGAGGCGGGCACCCCACAGCCACACACGCCCCCCGGATGTGGGACCCAGTGCAGGCACCCACTCACCCTGTGCCGCGGCCTCTGCCTCTCCAGGCTCCCGGGCGTGGTACTCGCTGCAGAGGGCAGCCAGGGCCGACACAGCCACCTCCTGAGATGAAGCAGACAAGAGTGAGCCACCGGCTCTGCGTCCAGGGGCAGCTAGGGGGCCCTGCGGTTAGGCCAGTGACTTGGTTTGACAGACCCAGAGGCTGAATGATGCCTGCCGATCGTGGTCATTATCACTCAGATATGGTCATAAATTTAATATTCTCTGGAATAACTAATACACTAGATAGAAAACAATTATTTCCTCCACACAGTGCAAATTTCATGTCTTCCAGTGTGAAAGGTAAAAATAAAATGTGGCATCCTTTCCCAGCAGAAGTAATGATGGAAAAGTGTGTTGAACACCAGAAGCAGCATGGCAAGGCCCCCGGATCAGCCGTGTACAGGTCTGGTCTGCAGTGGAATCAGGGTCCAGGGGTGCTGACCACAAGAGCAGCTGGACAAGGAGGAAGGCCTGATCTAAGGCCAAGGCACCTCGGGGGACAAAGCTCGGAAATGAGTTCATCCCCCTCAGAGGCCCCTCGGCCCTCCCGTCACCCCGTGTCACCCACCTAAGCCTTTCTCAACCGCACAGACCACAAGGGCAAACGCCAGGCCCCTGTGTTCTTCCTGCTGCGCCTCCAAGTCAGGGAGCACCGACAGAAGCACTGAGGGAGGAAGGCGGAGCAGCCCAAACCATGATCATGACTGGTGTGAATCAACTCTGTGTGCCTTTACAGAAATTCTGACACACTGGTCACAAAGAGCTCAAGTTCAACCAGCGACACTGTACCTAGAGTCTATAGAATGATAAAGCTACTTATTAAACAAAGGGAGGGGGATGGAATATTTGTTCTATTAACCCAACAGAAATGCTGAGATGCAGCAGGCTGGAGGGATATAAGGAACTTGCACTTTCAATTCTTCATCCTCAGCATTGAAGTCTAGTCGCTACCAATCCCCAAGGCTGTTATCTCTGCACAGAGTTCGGGGTTGCAATGCTCTCCTGTCCTGAGGCAGGACAGTCGTGGTCACTAGGACAGACACACACACATGCCTGCTCGCTTGAAATGACTAACACGGACATGTTGTCATGATTCTAGCTGCAGTTTGCTCATTTGCATGGGAGCATCACGGACAGAGCTTCCAACCCAAGAACTCTACAACTCAATAGGACATAGAATGTCGAGGGAAAATATTTATAAGGTAAATGTAATTAGAAACATTACTAAAAAAATTAAATACTCTGGTCAATGATGGCTGCATTAGTTTTCCTGATCATAAATTATATAGCTGGTATCCAAAATTCCAATTACTGGCATTTATCAATCCTGTTGGTGTCTATAAAAAGGACTCATAATGCATGCAACCCTTTGGAACAAACACTCAAACAAGTAATTATTTCTACACAGTGCAACAGTCAGCAAGCCTTTGCTTCCCACACCTTTATCCGTTGTCGAGAGTGACTTGAGATGAGGTGGAGGTTTCCCAAGGTGTCATTTATCAGCCACTGCCAACCATCTGTCAGAGGGATAAATCCAATCAGCTGGTAAGAAACACTTGTATCAAGTTAAAACCAACAGCACACAGATCCTCTGCCTCTCAAGTCAAAGTATAGATGGTGACATCTGAGAGCAACCTGGAGGAAATCTGAGGTGCACGTCCTCCAGGTCGAAGGAAGCTGGAAAGGCCCCTCTCCACCTACGGGGGGACGTCTTCCTTCCACCCTGCAAATGTGAAGACTGTCACGATTTTTTGTTTTGCTTTGTTTTTGTTATTTTATTAACACCTGCCAGCTTCAAGTGATCTTTTCCTGTACTTCTCCCCTGAACAATCCCCCACCAATAAAAACCAAACTCACAATTCAATTAGATCTAATGCTCAGAAACAATGCTAAATCTATTCGTTTTTTGTTTGTTTTCTTTTTGTCGGTTGTAAGTGGGCGGGGTTGGGTTGGGGAGGGAGGGAGTGGGTGGGCCACTTCTATTGGTTTTCATTTCTCCACCTTCATTCGTCTTCGTTCTTTGACTCCTGTGGGCCTCCGCAGTGGGTGGGCCACTTGAAGTCTAGTCGCTACCAATCCCCAAGGCTGTTATCTCTGCACAGAGTTCGGGGTTGCAATGCTCTCCTGTCCTGAGGCAGGACAGTCGTGGTCACTAGGACAGACACACACACATGCCTGCTCGCTTGAAATGACTAACACGGACATGTTGTCATGATTCTAGCTGCAGTTTGCTCATTTGCATGGGAGCATCACGGACAGAGCTTCCAACCCAAGAACTCTACAACTCAATAGGACATAGAATGTCGAGGGAAAATATTTATAAGGTAAATGTAATTAGAAACATTACTAAAAAAATTAAATACTCTGGTCAATGATGGCTGCATTAGTTTTCCTGATCATAAATTATATAGCTGGTATCCAAAATTCCAATTACTGGCATTTATCAATCCTGTTGGTGTCTATAAAAAGGACTCATAATGCATGCAACCCTTTGGAACAAACACTCAAACAAGTAATTATTTCTACACAGTGCAACAGTCAGCAAGCCCTTGCTTCCCACACCTTTATCCGTTGTCGAGAGTGACTTGAGATGAGGTGGAGGTTTCCCAAGGTGTCATTTATCAGCCACTGCCAACCATCTGTCAGAGGGATAAATCCAATCAGCTGGTAAGAAACACTTGTATCAAGTTAAAACCAACAGCACACAGATCCTCTGCCTCTCAAGTCAAAGTATAGATGGTGACATCTGAGAGCAACCTGGAGGAAATCTGAGGTGCACGTCCTCCAGGTCGAAGGAAGCTGGAAAGGCCCCTCTCCACCTACGGGGGGACGTCTTCCTTCCACCCTGCAAATGTGAAGACTGTCACGATTTTTTGTTTTGCTTTGTTTTTGTTATTTTATTAACACCTGCCAGCTTCAAGTGATCTTTTCCTGTACTTCTCCCCTGAACAATCCCCCACCAATAAAAACCAAACTCACAATTCAATTAGATCTAATGCTCAGAAACAATGCTAAATCTATTCGTTTTTTGTTTGTTTTCTTTTGGTCGGTTGTAAGTGGGCGGGGGTTGGGTTGGGGAGGGAGGGGAGTGGGTGGGCCACTTCTATTGGTTTTTCATTTCTCCACCTTCATTCGTCTTCGTTCTTTGACTCCTGTGGGCCTCCCATCGCAGTGGCGTCTGTCGTTGCAGAGCACCGGCTCTGGGCGCATGCGCTCCAGAGCTCCGGCTCGGCAACTGGACACATCAGTCCAGCCGCTCTGCGGCACGTGGGATCCTCCCAGGCCAGGGCTCGAACTGGCGCCCCCTGCACTGCAAGGCGGTATCCCCACCCACTGAACCACCAGGGGAAGCCCCGGTTTTAAGTTTTGTTTTTTTTATTTATTTTGGGCAGGGGTCGGGTTGGGGAGGGAGGGGAGCGGGCGGGCCACCTCCACTGGTCTTTCATTTGTCTGTTTTCATCCGTCTTTGTTCTTTGGTTCCTGTGGGCCTCCCATCGCGGTGGCGTCTGTCGTTGCAGAGCACCGGCTTTGGGCGCATGCGCTCCAGAGCTCCGGCTCGGCAACTGGACACATCAGTCCAGCCGCTCTGCGGCACGTGGGATCCTCCCAGGCCAGGGCTCGAACTGGCGCCCCCTGCACTGCAAGGCGGTATCCCCACCCACTGAACCACCAGGGGAAGCCCCGGTTTTAAGTTTTGTTTTTTTTATTTATTTTGGGCAGGGGTCGGGTTGGGGAGGGAGGGGAGCGGGCGGGCCACCTCCACTGGTCTTTCATTTGTCTGTTTTCATCCGTCTTTGTTCTTTGGTTCCTGTGGGCCTCCCATCGCGGTGGCGTCTGTCGTTGCAGAGCACCGGCTTTGGGCGCATGCGCTCCAGAGCTCCGGCCCGGCAATCGGACACATCGGTCCAGCCGCTCCGCGGCACGTGGGATCCTCCCAGGCCAGGGATTGAACCGGCACCCCTTGCACTGCAAGGCGGTGTCCTTACCCACTGGACCACCAGAGGAAGCCCCTGGTCAGTTTTAAGTTACAGAACTTCTGAGGCTGCAAAGAGCCGGGACAGACCAGTGGGGTGGTGAGCCCGAGACTTTTCCTACTGCCTCTCTGTAACCAGGCGCTACAGAACATTAGAACCTGGAGAGGCTCCAGACCGGCACGGGGGCCTGGCCGCCGCCCCTGAAGAGCTGGGGCAGCTGGTGGCCCTCCCCTCGTCCTGAGAGAGCCTGTCCCTCAGGCTGGCACCGTCCATCTGGGAGAGGCACAGTTATGACAGGCAGAGCCCCAGACGGGAGCCTGAGGAAGGAGTGTGACCTCTTGGAAGAGGAGAGAGAATCTCTTATCTTGAGGGGAGACTGTGGTGGACGCTCCCTGTTTAAAGTGGGTTCTCACAGCAGCTTCAAAACAAGGATTCTCACAAGACGGGACTTTACCACCCACCCTAACAGACTGGTCTTCACTTTTTAACAGAAGTAGTTCTGGAAGAAAATGCCACCATGCGAGTCACTGGAGAAGAGACGCACTTACCGATCACGGCGTCACCTCTGAAGGGCATTTTGGAGAGGGACAAGTTTTCTATTAAAATGCACACTAGGAAGAAAAAGGATGAACACAGCATCATTTCTCCATAGGTGCCCATCACAGGACCTACCCTGCTGTGCCCGAGCCAACGCTGCCCCCACCAGCCTTCCTCCCTGCCCCCTGGGGCTGGTGACCGGGGGGAGGGCCCCTCATGTCCTCAGCACCAGAGCAGGCCCAGGGCAGCGCCAGCACCCGCGAGGAGCAGCATCGAGCGCGCGCCCTCAGCGAGCCCCACCCAGTGGAGGGAGCTACCCACGGAGGCTGCGGGCTGGACCTCCAGAGAGGACTCAAAGCAGAGGACTCGGCTGTCAGGCCGCTGACGCCCACAACTGGCTGGAGCTGTGGCCGAGCAGCAGGCACCTGCCTGATGACGACCACGGAGAAGCAAGCTCCCCTTGGGGAGGGGGTTCCAAAGGCAGGGGAGGTGCCCATCTCAGGCTGCCACCAGGGTCCAGACAGGGTCTGAGGCAACACTTACCCCCCCACAGGGAGGTGCCCAGATGAGCTGTGGTGCCCAAAGCTCTGGTAAAGTCCCAACCTCTGTCAAAAATGTACTGTCCATTTTATTTTTTAATTTTTTAAAATTTTGGCCTCTTTTATTGGTTACTTATTTATTTTCACCCATCCTTATTTGTTGGCCTGTGTGGGCCTCCGATCACAGCGGTTTCCCTCGTTGCAGAGCACCAGCTCTGGGCGCATGCGCTCCAGAAAGCTAGCTCATAATCAGACACACGAGTCCAGCCGCTCTTACGGCACATGGGATCTTCCCAGGCCAGGGATCGAACCGGTGCCCCTTGCCCTGCAAGGCGGACTCTCTACCCACTGGACCACCAGGGAAGCCCTGAAGTGTCCATTTCAATAAACTACCACTTCTGTGGGAGGGAACACACGGCCCAGTATAGCCACCGACCACCCACGACCACAAGAACACCTGTGCTTCCGTCTGGTGGCCTCACGTGGCAGTCCCGCCACCAACGGGGCCCCGCCATGGCGATCGCGGCAGTGACCTGCCCTGCCCGGCACACCACCCGGCATCTGCCTGCAGGCCGCGTGCCCTGGCCCATCCAGCAGGACTCCTCACGCTGCCCACTCGTGACACAGCGAGGGCAGCCTCTGCGCGCCCACCTCTGTCCCTACGGAAACAGCCTGATGTTTTCCTCCTACTGAATGCGTGATCTGCACTTGCTGGAAAAAATCTAACACTACAGAAAAATAAGATAGAAAACCACCGTTGACATTTTGGCAGCCATGCATTTGCAGGGGTCCCCCAAGGAACCTTCACAGGCTGAGAGAGCCAAGGCACACCTCGCCCTCGGCTCTGTGCCCCGACCATGTTTGCCACCTCACTCCCACCTTGACCCCAAAACTAAGGTGAGCTGGAGGGGGGTTCCTGGACGGCTCTCTGCACTCAGGGCATCACTGACACCCCACCCGGTCGGGCTGGGCCGGGCGGCGCCCTGCAGCAACGAAGCCCAGCCTCAGCATCCACGACAACAGCGGCTCCCCCCGTGCACACTGAGTATCGGCCATGCCTCGCAGGGGAGCCCATCACTGCCCCCAGAGACCAGCGACAGACGGAGGCTCCTCTCTGAAACGCTGCCTGGCCAGCGAGGAAGCAGCTCGGCCGTCTTCTCGAGCACAAAAGGCTCCCCAACCCCCCCGCACCCGCACAAGCTTGCCTGCCAGCACGCTGGGGCCTGGGCGTCCATGCCACCCTGTTAAATTTTGGCCCTTTTATTGGTTACTTATTTATTTTCACCCATCCTTATTTGTTGGCCTGTGTGGGCCTCCGATCACAGCGGTTTCCCTCGGCAGAGCACCAGCTCTGGGCGCATGCGCTCCAGAAAGCTAGCTCATAATCAGACACACGAGTCCAGCCGCTCTTACGGCACATGGGATCTTCCCAGGCCAGGGATCGAACCGGTGCCCCTTGCCCTGCAAGGCGGACTCTCTACCCACTGGACCACCAGGGAAGCCCTGAAGTGTCCATTTCAATAAACTACCACTTCTGTGGGAGGGAACACACGGCCCAGTATAGCCACCGACCACCCACGACCACAAGAACACCTGTGCTTCCGTCTGGTGGCCTCACGTGGCAGTCCCGCCACCAACGGGGCCCCGCCATGGCGATCGCGGCAGTGACCTGCCCTGCCCGGCACACCACCCGGCATCTGCCTGCAGGCCGCGTGCCCTGGCCCATCCAGCAGGACTCCTCACGCTGCCCACTCGTGACACAGCGAGGGCAGCCTCTGCGCGCCCACCTCTGTCCCTACGGAAACAGCCTGATGTTTTCCTCCTACTGAATGCGTGATCTGCACTTGCTGGAAAAAATCTAACACTACAGAAAAATAAGATAGAAAACCACCGTTGACATTTTGGCAGCCATGCATTTGCAGGGGTCCCCCAAGGAACCTTCACAGGCTGAGAGAGCCAAGGCACACCTCGCCCTCGGCTCTGTGCCCCGACCATGTTTGCCACCTCACTCCCACCTTGACCCCAAAACTAAGGTGAGCTGGAGGGGGGTTCCTGGACGGCTCTCTGCACTCAGGGCATCACTGACACCCCACCCGGTCGGGCTGGGCCGGGCGGCGCCCTGCAGCAACGAAGCCCAGCCTCAGCATCCACGACAACAGCGGCTCCCCCCGTGCACACTGAGTATCGGCCATGCCTCGCAGGGGAGCCCATCACTGCCCCCAGAGACCAGCGACAGACGGAGGCTCCTCTCTGAAACGCTGCCTGGCCAGCGAGGAAGCAGCTCGGCCGTCTTCTCGAGCACAAAAGGCTCCCAACAGCACGACACCAGCCCTCCTGCCACCCTGACTCACGCTGGCCCGAGCACAAGCTTGCCTGCCAGCACGCGGGGGCCTGGGGGCTGGAGGCAGGATGTCCCAGCAGAATCAGGACACAGAGGACCCCCCAACATGGTTCCAGCCGCCAAACCACTTTTCTTCTCGAACAACAGAACCGACCGCGGGAGAGCCCACGCTCCTGAGCAGACAGATAACATCCCACCCTACAGCTACGGAACTGTGTATTCAGTTTTTCCTGACAGGCTCAGCTCTCCTTCCAGTTTTTGTCACTTCAGACAAAGTGCCCACACACATCCCTGTCAGCATACAGGCTGCCTATCTGCCCGTCAGGTTGCCCATCATCCCTACGTATTTTGGGGTGCAGAGTTCCAGCAGTGATGGGGCCACCATCCACGCCCACCAGCAACCTGAAAATGCTGGAACCACGCACGGAGAAAGCACTCTTAGCAGCAGCAGGTCATCCGGCTCCGAGGCAGCCAACACAGTCCAGGAGACGCGTCCTCCTCGTGGAGCTGTAGCCAGCGCTTCCCCAGCAACCAGGTGAGGCTGAGCACTTCCAAGGCAGGACGTGTTTCAGGGGACCGATGTGATCCTCTTAATTTCTCCCAAAACTTCTTCGACATTTTGAAATTATATCTTTTATAATTAAGTTTGGTTAATCAGAAATGAATCAGTTAAGTTTCTGTTAATTAGAAATTTAGTTCTGTCTGTGTGTGCAGTGGGGACACACTTCTGTTCTCCTCCACGTGGCAACTTGTGACGTCATCAACCACTCTATCAACTGCCCTCGTCAGCACGGCTGGAAACGTGTACCTTCTCTGTCACACGTCAGATCGTGCGTTTCCCAAAACTAAGGTGAGCTGGAGGGGTTCCTGGACGCTCTCTGCACTCAGGGCATCACTGACACCCCACCCGGTCGGGCTGGGCCGGGCGGCGCCCTGCAGCAACGAAGCCCAGCCTCAGCATCCACGACAACAGCGGCTCCCCCCGTGCACACTGAGTATCGGCCATGCCTCGCAGGGGAGCCCATCACTGCCCCCAGAGACCAGCGACAGACGGAGGCTCCTCTCTGAAACGCTGCCTGGCCAGCGAGGAAGCAGCTCGGCCGTCTTCTCGAGCACAAAAGGCTCCCAACAGCACGACACCAGCCCTCCTGCCACCCTGACTCACGCTGGCCCGAGCACAAGCTTGCCTGCCAGCACGCGGGGGCCTGGGGGCTGGAGGCAGGATGTCCCAGCAGAATCAGGACACAGAGGACCCCCCAACATGGTTCCAGCCGCCAAACCACTTTTCTTCTCGAACAACAGAACCGACCGCGGGAGAGCCCACGCTCCTGAGCAGACAGATAACATCCCACCCTACAGCTACGGAACTGTGTATTCAGTTTTTCCTGACAGGCTCAGCTCTCCTTCCAGTTTTTGTCACTTCAGACAAAGTGCCCACACACATCCCTGTCAGCATACAGGCTGCCTATCTGCCCGTCAGGTTGCCCATCATCCCTACGTATTTTGGGGTGCAGAGTTCCAGCAGTGATGGGGCCACCATCCACGCCCACCAGCAACCTGAAAATGCTGGAACCACGCACGGAGAAAGCACTCTTAGCAGCAGCAGGTCATCCGGCTCCGAGGCAGCCAACACAGTCCAGGAGACGCGTCCTCCTCGTGGAGCTGTAGCCAGCGCTTCCCCAGCAACCAGGTGAGGCTGAGCACTTCCAAGGCAGGACGTGTTTCAGGGGACCGATGTGATCCTCTTAATTTCTCCCAAAACTTCTTCGACATTTTGAAATTATATCTTTTATAATTAAGTTTGGTTAATCAGAAATGAATCAGTTAAGTTTCTGTTAATTAGAAATTTAGTTCTGTCTGTGTGTGTGCAGTGGGGACACAATTCTGTTTTCTTCCACGTGGCACCTTGTGACGTCATCAACCACTCTATCAACTGCCCTCGTCAGCACGGCTGGAAACGTGTACCTTCTCTGTCACACGTCAGATCGTACGTTTCAAACTTCCAACTCTCCCTTCTGTTTTACCAATCTATTCAGCTGCTCCTAGGAAATGCCATTCTGCTTTGAACAAAGCAGTTCTAAGGACTGCCGCCAACTGACCGCCTCCTCCCCCAGCCCGCCCTCCCCTGGGCGAGAGGCTCTCCCGTAGCCCAGCTCAGCATGGGGCCAGATCTGGCACCCTTAGATAAGGACTGAGTCCTGGGTTTTCTAACAGGTTTAGCTGGAAAAGCTTCAGGAAATTCAGATGTTCACATGCTGCAACGTCTGAGTTCTCTGCAAACATTTAAATATAATCTTAAAAAAACCAATTCTTTGTTACACACTCACATTTACATATCACACTGAAGAGGGAAAGACAGCCATGGTTGCATCCCTAACTTCATCGCCCCTTCGTGAAAGACAAATCTTGCCTCTGCTCTCATCCCACCCCAGCTGTTGCCAGCCCCGTGGCTCCTAGAATACGTCAAAAGCCCACAGAAGCTGACCATCAGAGCCTCAAGTGAACACACAGGAGAAGCAGGGGGCTGGGCGGGCAGGCCCGGAGTTACCATGTGCAGGCCGGGGGCACCACCACGGTAATTCTGACCGGAAAACCATCCGGCCATTCATCACTGCAGAGGGACCAGTCAGGGAACTTCAGCGTTGACAACAATCAAGCAAATACCCTTAGGTTCCCTTAAAAGACCACAACCCACGAACCTTCAGCGTTTAACGTGAGCTAGCAGCTTCCGAAGGCAGGACGGTCCTCCTCGTGGAGCTGTAGCCAGCGCCCAGCAACCAGGTGAGGCTGAGCACTTCCAAGGCAGGACGTGTTTCAGGGGACCGATGTGATCCTCTTAATTTCTCCCAAAACTTCTTCGACATTTTGAAATTATATCTTTTATAATTAAGTTTGGTTAATCAGAAATGAATCAGTTAAGTTTCTGTTAATTAGAAATTTAGTTCTGTCTGTGTGTGTGCAGTGGGGACACAATTCTGTTTTCTTCCACGTGGCACCTTGTGACGTCATCAACCACTCTATCAACTGCCCTCGTCAGCACGGCTGGAAACGTGTACCTTCTCTGTCACACGTCAGATCGTACGTTTCAAACTTCCAACTCTCCCTTCTGTTTTACCAATCTATTCAGCTGCTCCTAGGAAATGCCATTCTGCTTTGAACAAAGCAGTTCTAAGGACTGCCGCCAACTGACCGCCTCCTCCCCCAGCCCGCCTCCCTGGGCGAGAGGCTCTCCCGTAGCCCAGCTCAGCATGGGGCCAGATCTGGCACCCTTAGATAAGGACTGAGTCCTGGGTTTTCTAACAGGTTTAGCTGGAAAAGCTTCAGGAAATTCAGATGTTCACATGCTGCAACGTCTGAGTTCTCTGCAAACATTTAAATATAATCTTAAAAAAACCAATTCTTTGTTACACACTCACATTTACATATCACACTGAAGAGGGAAAGACAGCCATGGTTGCATCCCTAACTTCATCGCCCCTTCGTGAAAGACAAATCTTGCCTCTGCTCTCATCCCACCCCAGCTGTTGCCAGCCCCGTGGCTCCTAGAATACGTCAAAAGCCCACAGAAGCTGACCATCAGAGCCTCAAGTGAACACACAGGAGAAGCAGGGGGCTGGGCGGGCAGGCCCGGAGTTACCATGTGCAGGCCGGGGGCACCACCACGGTAATTCTGACCGGAAAACCATCCGGCCATTCATCACTGCAGAGGGACCAGTCAGGGAACTTCAGCGTTGACAACAATCAAGCAAATACCCTTAGGCTTCTGTCTTCCCTAAGTGGTGGGAAGAAAGGACCACAACCCACGACCTGCAGCCTCCGTCACTCAGACCTACCTGCTTGTCTCATGAGTTCTCCTCCCAGACCCCGGAAAATGAATGAAAACATTCAAGGTTAAATCTCTTGTTATGGGCTTCCCTGGTGGTCCAGTGGGTAAGGACACCGCCTTGCAGTGCAGGTGGGCGCCGGTTGGATCCCTGGCCTGGGAAGATCCCACGTGCCATGGAGCGGCTGGACCGATGTGTCCAATCACCGAGCCGGAGCTCTGGAGCGCATGCGCCCAGAGCCGGTGCTCTGCCACAACAGAGGCCATCGTGATGGGAGGCCCACACGGGCCAAAGAACAAAGATGGATGAAAATAGACAAATGAAAGACCAATAGAAGTGGCCCACCTGCTCCCCTCCCTCCCCACCCCACCCCCTCGAAAGAATACATAAATCTTTAAAAAAAAAAAAATCTCTTGTTACACAGAACAACATAAACATCCTCCCCAAGTAACTGGTGCAACTTCAGGCTCCAGAAAGCATTAGGATGTTCAGTAGCTGCAGTTGTGGCTGAAGTATGAACCACTTTTCATGAAAAGAAATGAAAATATGTGCTGTGATCGCCTATGAGATGATTTTCAGTTTTTACTGGAGACTGATTACTGGTATTCATCACATCCCAGAATCACATGTAACACATTCCAAACACTGTTCAACTCTTACTCTGTGAAAACTAAAGGAACTAAAGGCACCAGGAAGACACCGTCCCCCAAAGCTCTGTCTGCCTGAACCCCGACTGCATCCCTACTAAAAAGGGGCGGGCATCCATCAGCCTTCGTGAAAGACAAATCGTGCCTCTGCTCTCATCCCACCCCAGCTGTTGCCAGCCCCGTGGCTCCTAGAATACGTCAAAAGCCCACAGAAGCTGACCATCAGAGCCTCAAGTGAACACACAGGAGAAGCAGGGGGCTGGGCGGGCAGGCCCGGAGTTACCATGTGCAGGCCGGGGGCACCACCACGGTAATTCTGACCGGAAAACCATCCGGCCATTCATCACTGCAGAGGGACCAGTCAGGGAACTTCAGCGTTGACAACAATCAAGCAAATACCCTTAGGCTTCTGTCTTCCCTAAGTGGTGGGAAGAAAGGACCACAACCCACGACCTGCAGCCTCCGTCACTCAGACCTACCTGCTTGTCTCATGAGTTCTCCTCCCAGACCCCTGAAAATGAATGAAAACATTCAAGGTTAAATCTCTTGTTATGGGCTTCCCTGGTGGTCCAGTGGGTAAGGACACCGCCTTGCAGTGCAGGTGGGCGCCGGTTGGATCCCTGGCCTGGGAAGATCCCACGTGCCATGGAGCGGCTGGACCGATGTGTCCAATCACCGAGCCGGAGCTCTGGAGCGCATGCGCCCAGAGCCGGTGCTCTGCCACAACAGAGGCCATCGTGATGGGAGGCCCACACGGGCCAAAGAACAAAGATGGATGAAAATAGACAAATGAAAGACCAATAGAAGTGGCCCACCTGCTCCCCTCCCTCCCCACCCCACCCCCACATAAATGAATACATAAATCTTTAAAAAAAAAAAAATCTCTTGTTACACAGAACAACATAAACATCCTCCCCAAGTAACTGGTGCAACTTCAGGCTCCAGAAAGCATTAGGATGTTCAGTAGCTGCAGTTGTGGCTGAAGTATGAACCACTTTTCATGAAAAGAAATGAAAATATGTGCTGTGATCGCCTATGAGATGATTTTCAGTTTTTACTGGAGACTGATTACTGGTATTCATCACATCCCAGAATCACATGTAACACATTCCAAACACTGTTCAACTCTTACTCTGTGAAAACTAAAGGAACTAAAGGCACCAGGAAGACACCGTCACCCAGCAGGCCCAGGGAGAGGAGCTCTGTCTGCCTGAACCCCGACTGACACGGGCTGCTCACAACAGGGAACTGGTGGACGTGAATTCAAGGACTCCGGGAAGAGGCAGGAAATCTACGAGATCTTGGCTTCCGGCCTAGGCAGAAGAAAGGATTCAAGTTTGCCCTCCTGCCTCAAACAAGTGGAAAACTGGATGAAATAAAGGTTCAGCGGCTGGAAAACAGAGGTAGTGAGAGGAGGGAAGGAGCAGCCAAGCCCTTCAGTGCTGGGCCGACCCTGAACTGCACATTTGAGAACAGAAACTACCTGAGCCTGAGGGGAGAAAATGCTCCTAAGGAGACGGCGGGGCACGTGTGGGAATCCACACAGGCCAGAGGAGCCCCTCAGCCAGAGGACAGGCCTCCTCACGCACGAGGCATCGACAGACCTCTCAGAAGGACCGGAGCCACTGGCCCACTTGTCCCGGCTCCACCAGGCCTCAGAGCTGGCCGCATAAGGATCCAACCGAGTCCATCAACTGCCCACCGCCAGAAGATGAGAATACTACAAAGCCTGGCATCCCACCAAGAATTACCAGGAACCCAGGACCCACAGCCCCAAGAGCACAGTCCACACACCCACCAGAAGCCCCTGAGCGGACGGGATGCGCATGTGGCGTCGTCAGAACGGCTCTCAGCTGACGCAGGCGTCCCAGGAGACGGGCAGAGACTGAGTCAGTCCCTGCCATGTCCTCTCCCAGGAGGGCTTCTGAGCAGTCGGCCAAAGAGAAGGAAGTTCCCAGTGTAGCCCAGATCACTGAGAAAGCAAGGGGTGCCCCCGAGAGACCAAGGCAGCCAGGCGCCCGGGTGGCCACAGGGCTGCGGCTCCAGGACGGCAGGCGGCCTCCCGAGGGCTGACTGCTTCACCCACAGAGGGGCAGGAGCCCCCTCCCGGGGACCAGAGCAGAGGGCTGCTGCAAACTCCCCACGCAGTTCGCCTTTCCTCCAAGATCAAGACCCGGCTCCCCTGACCACGTGAGTTGCCGTTTCCCTTTGGACCCACAGTTCGCATTTCTTTAAGACTTTCTGTTCTGCAAAGGACAGCCTGTCACCACTCCTGCAGGAGGGCCGACACTGCCAGGTGACACACAGGGACGGGGACGTGGCCATCACAAGCAGTGAGGCCCCCATGCACTCAAGTGTCGGGGGAAACTCAACAAGGGCCCCCGGGGCCCGCCAGGCCCGCTGACAGGAAGCACTGGGTTTGAGAGCGCAGGCGTTCCCAAGGAGAAAGAACACCACGCAGCCCAGCCGGGAGCTCTCCCTCCCGCCTTCAGGACACACAAGTGCTCAGAGCTCCCCCTGCATGCGGTGGGCCTCCCGGCATGACCCCACACAGCTGGCCAGTACTGACCACCCCGGGGGTCACAGGGCTGCCCCGACAGCCTGCCAGAACCTCCGGGATCCGGGATGCCCTGGCGCTGTGTCCTCTGCCAGTGTGAGAGGGATCTGCAGGTCACGTGGGACCCACAGCTCTAGCACCAGCCAGACCTAAGGGGTCCAGGCCAGGACACAGGACTCAGTCCCACAGGCCAGGTTGCTTCCTGGAGGTCAGGGCCAAGAAGGAAGGGTCTGGAGCTTTGTCCTGGCTATGGAGGTCCTTCTGAGCCCCCAGAAGGCTCTGCCAGACAGGATCCTCTGCGTACCTGGGCCAGGGGCCCTGTGGGAGGCTACACTGGCAGCGCCATCTGCGCTGGGGCCTCGGGTCGCAGGGAATCACCTCAACTCGCTGGAAACCCAAGCTGCCAGGGCCGGGGGTGGGGGCAGCCTCGCACACAGCTGTGTGTGTGTCACGAGCAGCCGTCAGGAGGACCCAGGGTGACCCCACGGGGACAGGACCCAGCGAGGACACTGTGCCTGGTCTGCCACGGGCTCTGTCCCGCGGCCTTCTGTGCTGCTGACCTGAATGGGCACCGTCCGCGGCAGCACAGACACAGGCAGCGAGAGCTCTGCTAAATCGGAGTCCTGCCACCAGCCAGTCACAGAGCCCACAAGGGGTCCTCAGGACCCCCAGACTCACAGTAAGAAGACAGAGGAAGTAACAGGGCTCAGCTGGATCTCACAGATCAGAAGGACTGGACACCTCAGATGCAGGCCGGTCCTGCGGGCGGCGCGGGTGGTGACCTCCCGCCTGCGGTCCCACCGGGGCCCCTGGCCGAGCCCTGTGTGGGAGTCACGCTCACAAAGAACATCGCGGGGGCACCCAGGCCCTCCCACCCGGAGCGCCTCCGCCACACAGAGGCCACAGGCACCACCTTCTCACACGGGCCTCACCCACAGGCTCATTTTCTTTTTTTTTTTTTTGCCACTTCTGTTGGTCTTTCTATTCATTTTCATCATGAGCTCCAGAGCCCCGGCTCGGTAGTTGGACACATCGGTCCAGCCGCTCCGCAGCACGTGGGATCTTCCCAGGCCAGGGATCGAACCGGCGCCCCTCGCACTGCAAGGCGGTGTCCTTACCCACTGGGCAACTGGGGAAGCCCCTTGTTTTCTATCTCTTTTTGAGATTTATCACTAGAAAAGAACCCTTAAAGGCAACGCGCAAACAGGCATTTGGAATTTGTAAGATGCTAATGATCTCACTGGAAGCCTTCTGCTCCAACGAAAGTCGCACACAAGAGCCCGAGGGGGCCCGTGGCCTCGGCACACAGCCCGACACCGGCTCATGCCCACTCCATCTAGCGGGGCTCAGACCAGTTCACCAGGAACCAGTGAGCACATTTTCACGTGTGGGCGAGTGAACCAGTCCTTTCTCTTTTTTTTCCTATTAAAACAGATGAAAAGCAGGCCGCATCGGGGGAACAGCCCAGAGAGGCTCCGGCCTCCCCAGGGGAATCCCCTCCAGAGCTCCACCAGGAGGACCAGAGCCACCCCACGGGCGCGGCCACAGCAGGCTCCACCCTCCCAGCGGTTTATCACCTGCAGGGACGCCTCCAGGAGAAGGGCCCGTAAACAGCACACAGCCACCGCCAGAGAGCCCCGAGCCCGTCCCTCGCCACGCCGGCCTCGGAGGTCCTGACACGGGTACGTGCCCAGTAAAGCCAGAAGCACGTGTCCACACCGAGACTGCAGGCCAAGGCTCACAGAAGTTTATCCCCAAGAGTCAAAAGCTGGACCAACCCAGAGGCCCAACACCTGGCAAGAAGATAAACATACCAAGTACACGGGCCCTGACCACCACCCAGCTTCACGGGAGACCCCGTCACTGTATGTAAGCCACACGGCAGGTCTCAGAAACAGCAAATCCCTGAAAACGACCAGAGCCCTGCACCGCACAGAGGGCACACCGCAGCCGCCAGGGTGGGGGGCACCTGCCGCAAAGGGCAGAAGGCAGATCCAGGCGGTGTCGCGGCTGTGGGGGCTCTGTCTACAGCCACAAGCCCCTCAGGCTCCAGTCAGGCAAGGAAGCTTCTCACCTCACTCTCAGGGACGCTCAGAGGGCACCCCTCACACGGGACACGCACGGGTGACGTGGCCGGGACCCCTCAGGAGACGTCTGTGACCATGGGCCCAATAATTTCTGTTGCCAGGCACGTGGGATCTTCCCAGGCCAGATCGAACCGCGCCTCGCACTGCAAGGCGGTGTCCTTACCCACTGGGCAACTGGGAAGCCCTTGTTTTCTATCTCTTTGAGATTTATCACTAGAAAAGAACCCTTAAAGGCAACGCGCAAACAGGCATTTGGAATTTGTAAGATGCTAATGATCTCACTGGAAGCCTTCTGCTCCAACGAAAGTCGCACACAAGAGCCCGAGGGGGCCCGTGGCCTCGGCACACAGCCCGACACCGGCTCATGCCCACTCCATCTAGCGGGGCTCAGACCAGTTCACCAGGAACCAGTGAGCACATTTTCACGTGTGGGCGAGTGAACCAGTCCTTTCTCTTTTTTTTCCTATTAAAACAGATGAAAAGCAGGCCGCATCGGGGGAACAGCCCAGAGAGGCTCCGGCCTCCCCAGGGGAATCCCCTCCAGAGCTCCACCAGGAGGACCAGAGCCACCCCACGGGCGCGGCCACAGCAGGCTCCACCCTCCCAGCGGTTTATCACCTGCAGGGACGCCTCCAGGAGAAGGGCCCGTAAACAGCACACAGCCACCGCCAGAGAGCCCCGAGCCCGTCCCTCGCCATGCCGGCCTCGGAGGTCCTGACACGGGTACGTGCCCAGTAAAGCCAGAAGCACGTGTCCACACCGAGACTGCAGGCCAAGGCTCACAGAAGTTTATCCCCAAGAGTCAAAAGCTGGACCAACCCAGAGGCCCAACACCTGGCAAGAAGATAAACATACCAAGTACACGGGCCCTGACCACCACCCAGCTTCACGGGAGACCCCGTCACTGTATGTAAGCCACACGGCAGGTCTCAGAAACAGCAAATCCCTGAAAACGACCAGAGCCCTGCACCGCACAGAGGGCACACCGCAGCCGCCAGGGTGGAGGGCACCTGCCGCAAAGGGCAGAAGGCAGATCCAGGCGGTGTCGCGGCTGTGGGGGCTCTGTCTACAGCCACAAGCCCCTCAGGCTCCAGTCAGGCGAGGAAGCTTCTCACCTCACTCTCAGGGACGCTCAGAGGGCACCCCTCACACGGGACACGCACGGGTGATGTGGCCGGGACCCCTCAGGAGACGTCTGTGACCATGGGCCCAATAATTTCTTCACAAAAAAACTTGAGATGTGTAAAGCTTACCTGTATAACTGCCGATCGTAGAGCTAAAAATAAATAATTGAAAGTTACTTCAGTCATTTAAATTACTAGGATTTAAAAAAAATAACACAGCAGGTATATAACATTAATAAGTATCAGAAGAACAAGGAGAAACGCACAGGAGGGCATTTCCCAGCAGGGCCTGATGGAGCCCAGTCCAGGCTCCAGCAGCACCCCGCTGCCAAGCCCCTCCCTCGCCAAGACCCTCTGTGCACCCTCACGACAGCCCAGACCCCTCCTTCCCTGACCCCAGAAACCAACAGTCAGAGAAGGAAGAGGATCGCCAGCCAGCAAGGGGCCCTGGATACCCAGGCTGGCCCCTCCCCTGACCACCCCTCGGGCAGTAAATTAATCCAGACGGTCCTTCTCCCGGCAAGGAACTCAGAGGAGCACCTCATGGCACCCACCACCTACCGTCCCAGCCACCCCTCACTGCACACTCGTGCTGTGCCAAGAACTCCACCTAACTCCCCAAACATCCTGCAGTTCTCACAGGAACTCAAGAAAGCGGCTGCACGAGTGCCCAGGCTCTACAGAAAGAGCCAAGGACGGGCCAGGGTCCCCACGCTGACCCGCCTCCCGCCCCAGTGGCCTCAGCACCAAGTGAGCACCACACTCCACTCTAAAGGGCGAGACGGGGGCTTCCCTGGTGGCCCAGGGGTGAAGAGCCCACCTTGCAGTGCAAGGCACACGAGTTCAATCCTCGGGCGGGGAAGGTCCCACCTGCCGCGGAGTGACTAAGCCCGTGGGCCACAGCTACAGAGCCCGAGTTCTAGAGCCTGAGCGCTGCAAGGACGCAGCCCGCGCGCCCCAGGCCCATGCTCCGCGACGCGAGACGCCACGGCGGTGGAGAGTCGCCCCGCTTGCCACAAGAGAAAGCCCGTGCGCAGCAACAAAGACCCACCCTGGCCAAAAACTGCAAAATAAAGCCTGAAAGGTGAGAAATGCACGCCAACAGATGAAATGATTTTGCCAAAATGGAAACGCAAGCTGACAGCACCAACAGGATGAGGGAAAGACATCAAACCAGTGGACAGTGACAGAGATCTGAGTCTCAGAACTCTCCTCAGTCAGGCTACCTAACACCTCACGAGTGACTTCCCTGATATCCTCAACATGAAGACTCACAGCGCACACTTCACCAACACGGAGTCCCCGAAGCCTCTGAGAATCTCAGAAACCCAGAAACACACACACACACCTCCTTCCCAGAGAAGCGCATACACAAACCCTGGGTGCGACTTCTGACTTGCGCCCCCACCATGCAGGTACAGCTTGGGGTGCAGGGCCTTCTGGGCACCACTGCCCACCCGCCCTCCTGTGAGGACGCCCCAAGCGAGGAGGGCGGCCAGGCTGTGCAACAGGACTAGATGAGAGGCAAGGCTCTCTGCAATGTCCAGTGAAGGACACACGGCCACAGCAAGAGCCTAAGCTCACCCCGAGGGCTCGTGCCCAAAGCCCCAGGACTGTGCCTGGAGCTGAGCAGCGGGAGGGCTTGGGGCAGGTGGGCCCCCGGGCACCAGGAGACCCAGGAGACGCGTGGCCCCGGCGACTGCCCACTGACCTGCTGGTGGATCTGCTTCAGGCCCTGCATGGCCTTCTCGTCCAGGAAGTCCGAGACAGGCCTGTGGGAATTCAAACACGGCACGTGAGGGCTGGCAGAGCATCGGGAGAACTGCATGCGGGGCTGGTGTCCCACCCGCTCCCCGTGCCCCGAGCCTGCAGGTGCGCCTCCGAGGCTGCGTCCACTCAACGCAGCCGACAGGGGACCTTCCTGGTCAGAGGTTATCAGACAAGAGAGACAGGCCTGTGAGGAGGACAGAGGCGCCACTTGCGGGCAGGGACGCCAGGCGGGGAGCAGCGAGGCTTCAAGCTGCCAAGTGACTCGCACGAGGGCTGAGGCTGCAGTCTCACTGCCGCCCTGGCCCGGCCTGCTCGGCACCCAGGAGCCTGGACTTCAGGAGGGCTAGCCCCATCCCCTAACTGCCCAGACCGTCTGCACAAACCATGTCGTCTATGCAGAAACCTGGTTTCTTCTGAGAGTCTGGAATTTGGGTTCATGGCAGGTAGCGAATCCACACAACCAGCCCTAGTAAAACCCCGGGGTGCCCATCTCTCTGGCCCTCCCTGGGGGACACGTGCTGTCACATGTGGTGCCCAGGAGACCAGGTGTGACCTCTGCAGCTGCCCAGGAGCAGATTTCCTAAACCTCGGGTCCTCAGCCAAGCCCACAGATGTCCTGTCACCCCCGCCCAGACGTTCTTCAAATGGACCGTGGCTGAGTCCAGTCTGGGGTCAGGGTGGGGGACTTGAAATTCCCAGGACCCCTGGGGAGAGAGGCAGGGTCAACGCACGCTCACTATCACTGTGTCCCCGGGGAGCTACCTCGAGGGACAGGAAACAGCTTTATAAAATATAGTACTCCTCAAGCTGGAGTCCAAGAACCATGGTGGAGATATCACGGGGCGTTGTAAGCTCTGCCTATGAGGAAAAATCAGTCGGAAAGTCAACTAAGAAGATACTGCAGCTGCTTCACGAAACACTCTCAACACGTGGATGTTCTCGGACACCCCGCGCTGCGTGTCTGCTGTTACTCATGCCAACTGTGCCAACAGAACAGGCCCCTGGTGGGGACTTTTATGTCCTCTGGGATTTTAAATTATTCGAAGTGATAAATGAACAAAGAATACTGAATATACAGGCTACGCAATACCAACTCGGAAAACATGTCTTTGCTTTTATCATCTATTTAATCTTGGGAATAGCGTGGTGACAAGAGAAGCCCAGAGAGGACAGGGACCACAGACAGACGCTGTCGGCAGCGCGGGCCCCAGGAACCCAGGCCACAGGCCCCCACGGAGCGGCTCCTACCTGCCCTGTCGGGTGGCCAAGGAGTGGAGGCTGCGGGCGACCTCCGCGCAGGCGAGCACGGCCCCGTGCCGGGTGTGCAGGTCGGGACTCAGCGTCATGGACAGCAGCCGTGGGAACACTGCGAAGGACATGTGGGGACACACGAGGGTGACGGTCAGGCTTGAGGTCAGGGCCGGGAAGGCTAGGGGTTTTAGACTACACTTCAGGAGGGCTAGCCCCATCCCTAACTGCCCAGACCGTCTGCACAAACCATGTCGCTATGCAGAAACCTGGTTTCTTCTGAGAGTCTGGAATTTGGGTTCATGGCAGGTAGTGAATCCACACAACCAGCCCTAGTAAAACCCCGGGGTGCCCATCTCTCTGGCCCTCCCTGGGGGACACGTGCTGTCACATGTGGTGCCCAGGAGACCAGGTGTGACCTCTGCAGCTGCCCAGGAGCAGATTTCCTAAACCTCGGGTCCTCAGCCAAGCCCACAGATGTCCTGTCACCCCCGCCCAGACGTTCTTCAAATGGACCGTGGCTGAGTCCAGTCTGGGGTCAGGGTGGGGGACTTGAAATTCCCAGGACCCCTGGGGAGAGAGGCAGGGTCAACGCACGCTCACTATCACTGTGTCCCCGGGGAGCTACCTCGAGGGACAGGAAACAGCTTTATAAAATACAGTACTCCTCAAGCTGGAGTCCAAGAACCATGGTGGAGATATCACGGGGCGTTGTAAGCTCTGCCTTTGAGGAAAAATCAGTCGGAAAGTCAACTAAGAAGATACTGCAGCTGCTTCACGAAACACTCTCAACACGTGGATGTTCTCGGACACCCCGCGCTGCGTGTCTGCTGTTACTCATGCCAACTGTGCCAACAGAACAGGCCCCTGGTGGGGACTTTTATGTCCTCTGGGATTTTAAATTATTCGAAGTGATAAATGAACAAAGAATACTGAATATACAGGCTACGCAATACCAACTCGGAAAACATGTCTTTGCTTTTATCATCTATTTAATCTCGGGAATAGCGTGGTGACAAGAGAAGCCCAGAGAGGACAGGGACCACAGACAGACGCTGTCGGCAGCGCGGGCCCCAGGAACCCAGGCCACAGGCCCCCACGGAGCGGCTCCTACCTGCCCTGTCGGGTGGCCAAGGAGTGGAGGCTGCGGGCGACCTCCGCGCAGGCGAGCACGGCCCCGTGCCGGGTGTGCAGGTCGGGACTCAGCGTCATGGACAGCAGCCGTGGGAACACTGCGAAGGACATGTGGGGGACACACGAGGGGTGACGGTCAGGCTTGAGGGTCAGGGTCCAGGGGAGAAAGGCCCCCGCTCAGGTGTCTCTGTCAGATTCCTCATCCACAACGGGGACTACACTAGAGCCTCTGACACACTGAACACCATCCGCAGGCACGCGGGCAGCGAGCAGGAATGGGACTCAGGAGGATCCCTGACTCAAACAGCACCTACTCTCGGGGCCCCGGACGCGGGCGCTGACCCAGCGTGAAGACGGAGATCAGACGGCTTTCCAGGTCGTCCCTGTGGTTCCAGGGCCACCAGGGCTCTGCCTGGGCACAGGGGGTACCGAGGCCAGGGCTGCAGGACCCTATGGCCTGGACACAGCACCTCAGTCAGGATCTCGTGCTCTACTTCTCAGAGCAGAGGAAACCTCCAAGCCCGGGCTCTGGGGACAGGAAGCAGTCACGGCAGCCCCGCAGCCTGGCAGGGAGAGCAGGTAAGCCACACCCCCAGTGACTCTGCCCCACCAGCCCCACCAGCGGGGGAAGCCACAGTCACAGCCACGCAGAGGCCGTGGGAGCTGGAGGAGGCCCTCAGGGGTGCTCAGATGTGGCAGCGGGTAGCGGTCAGTGTTTAAGAATCGGGAAAATCCCTCATCCTGGGGTGGTCAGCACACCTAAACGGGGAAGAAAGTGTCCCCTTCATTCAGGCAGCAGGATTATCACCAAAGGAAATGAAACACCAGGTGAGATTCCTGACATTAATTAAGGGACAACAAAGCTGAAAGGGCTCTGAGGACCTTCCCAGGCCCCACATCTTCACGTAAAATCCCAGGGTGTCTGAGTAAAATCAGTAACTCCAAATAAAGAACTGTGATCCAACCAACCGTCATTTCTCTAACAAATGCCAGTGGGAATAAGTGGAATTGGAGAAACTTGTGTATTTTGTCCGGCAAGCGCGGGCCCCAGGAACCCAGGCCACAGGCCCCACGGAGCGGCTCCTACCTGCCCTGTCGGGTGGCCAAGGAGTGGAGGCTGCGGGCGACCTCCGCAGGCGAGCACGGCCCGTGCCGGGTGTGCAGGTCGGGACTCAGCGTCATGGACAGCAGCCGTGGGAACACTGCGAAGGACATGTGGGGGACACACGAGGGGTGACGGTCAGGCTTGAGGGTCAGGGTCCAGGGGAGAAAGGCCCCCGCTCAGGTGTCTCTGTCAGATTCCTCATCCACAACGGGGACTACACTAGAGCCTCTGACACACTGAACACCATCCGCAGGCACGCGGGCAGCGAGCAGGAATGGGACTCAGGAGGATCCCTGACTCAAACAGCACCTACTCTCGGGGCCCCGGACGCGGGCGCTGACCCAGCGTGAAGACGGAGATCAGACGGCTTTCCAGGTCGTCCCTGTGGTTCCAGGGCCACCAGGGCTCTGCCTGGGCACAGGGGGTACCGAGGCCAGGGCTGCAGGACCCTATGGCCTGGACACAGCACCTCAGTCAGGATCTCGTGCTCTACTTCTCAGAGCAGAGGAAACCTCCAAGCCCGGGCTCTGGGGACAGGAAGCAGTCACGGCAGCCCCGCAGCCTGGCAGGGAGAGCAGGTAAGCCACACCCCCAGTGACTCTGCCCCACCAGCCCCACCAGCGGGGGAAGCCACAGTCACAGCCACGCAGAGGCCGTGGGAGCTGGAGGAGGCCCTCAGGGGTGCTCAGATGTGGCAGCGGGTAGCGGTCAGTGTTTAAGAATCGGGAAAATCCCTCATCCTGGGGTGGTCAGCACACCTAAACGGGGAAGAAAGTGTCCCCTTCATTCAGGCAGCAGGATTATCACCAAAGGAAATGAAACACCAGGTGAGATTCCTGACATTAATTAAGGGACAACAAAGCTGAAAGGGCTCTGAGGACCTTCCCAGGCCCCACATCTTCACGTAAAATCCCAGGGTGTCTGAGTAAAATCAGTAACTCCAAATAAAGAACTGTGATCCAACCAACCGTCATTTCTCTAACAAATGCCAGTGGGAATAAGTGGAATTGGAGAAACTTGTGTATTTTGTCCCCTACACTGACATCAGAACGCCTGTTTATTCCAAATAAGAAAAGACATGATGGGCTTCCCCAGTGGTCCAGTGAATAAAGCGTCCGCCTTGCACTGCAAGGGGCGCCGATTCGATCCCTGGCCTGGGAAGATCCCACGTGCCGCGGAGCGGCTGGACCGGCATGTCCGATTACGAGCCAGCGCTCTGAAGTGCATGAGCCCAGAGCCGGTGCTCGGCAACAAGAAAGGCCACTGCAATGGGAGGCCCACACAAGCCAAAGAATAAAGATGGATGAAAATACATATTTAAAAAAGAAGAAAGAAAAAAACAATAAAAAAGGCCAAAAAAAAAAAAAGACATGACAGAACAAACATGGTTCTTTAACAGTAAAGTCGTGTCATCAACTCCCTGAGGACAGCACACTCGGGTCCAGCCCAGGAAGTCAGCGTGTCCCCACAGCCCCAGGGAGGCAGCTCCATGTTCCATTATGAGCTGCTTCGCTTACTGGTGAAGGCTGAAACACACACAGTGCACAGCAGACCCGTCCCTTCTTGCTGGGACGGCCCCAGGGGACACACGCATCCGTGGCCACAGCGCCTGCTCTCTCGGAGGCCTGGTGCCTGGTGTGCGCCGCCCTCGACATAGCGCAGACCAGCTCTCCACGCGCTTCTCCACGAGAGAGAAACCCCAAGGCCGTAAAACCAGCACGGGGTCCTCCGGGGCTTCTTGCTGTGTGTGCGTGCATGTATCTGTGATGCACACGCACGTGCACTTGTGAATGCACGTGAGAAGCACCTACCGTCACGGGCGGTGTGCTCGGGTGCTCGCTGGGCCAGGTTCCTCAGCGCCTTCGCAGACAGCTCCCTGATGACCCTGGCGACGGGGCAGAGAGCACGGTTACGTCCCGCGGAGTCTGGCTTTACTCAGTTACCCCAGGACGGTACACGGGAGTGTCGCCTGGCCGCTTAGTCAAACACTATGAAACACTATGAAACACTATGAAAACAAATACTGATAAATTAGCAAGTAAGAACCTCTGTACCCAACGAGACAGAAGGAAAGCACCTTCACCAAGAGGCTGCGCTACATGCAAGCCCGTGTCAGCACTCAGCGGTCATCCACACGCCCCTGGATGGCTGAGTGCGCCCCGAGGGACGCAGAAGACAGGACGACCAGGAGCCTGTGAATCACCACTGGGAGGACTGCAGGCTGAGCTGGGGAGGCTCACGCTGATAAACAGGAGGCGCACATCACGTTGGGGCAAACATTTCCAGTCAAGGCGCGTTCGGTACGTGCTCAACCCACACAACAGAAGGGTGACCCCAGGACTGGCTAATGAAACCAAGCTCTAGCCTGAGCCTGCCGGGGCACTGACAGGCTCTGATCGCACCCAGAGGGCGACTTGTGAGGCTGAAGCCCCCACGTGCCCCCGCTACCCACCAGCCCCATCCCTGCGGTAAAACTCAGGAGGGCACCGCCAAGAGCGCCAGACGGAGCAGGAAGCAGTCATTTCCTTCAGCGATAATTAGGAGGGCTACCCATGAGACAGAATGGGATAACGATATTAAAGACATTAAGATATTAAACTTCTCAGGAGTTACTTCAAAATATGAAGTCTATAATCAGAAAATGTGTCAAGGCTTACGAGCTCAATTTAATCTCTTCCTTGGGAAAAAAAATAAGAATTCTTATTTGACAAATAAATTAATTAGGCAAACACAAAAATACAAAACCTACCCATCCCAATGGTTGATCTTCATGGTAACCAGGTGTTCTATCATTGGCTCTGTGTACTCAGGAAAGCCGGCAATAAACATGCTGGAAAAAAACAATATTCAGAGATGGTGAGAACATGGAGGAACAGGAACTCACACATTGCTTATGAGAATGTAAAGCAGTGTAACAACTTTCAAAAACAGCTTGGCAGTGTCTTATAAATATACAGAAATCCCCATATGAGTAACTATCCAAACGAAATGAAGATGGAAATCCACAAAAAGACTTCTGAATCGACTTCAAGCAGCTTCATTTGTCAGAGCCCCAAACTCAGAACCACCCACATGTCTCCAGCAGAAGGACCCACAGATGGACTCCAGAACAGCCGCAGGCTCAAGACAGCGTGGCAACGAAGAGGAACAAGCCGCCAACACCGCACAACAGGTGTGACTCTCAGAAACTACTGTGTCGACAGAAAGAAGCCAGGCACAGGGATCCGTTCCGATCCCACGCGCGCGACCTTCCACAGAAGCCATCAGCGAGATACGCGGACGGACAGGGCAGCGCCGGGGGCCAAGCAGCCGCGCCCTCCACGTCCAGCGACGGTGCCGGTGTGCGGGCCGCCCCCACTCACTGACCTGTACGCTCCACACAAGGACAGCTGACGGTGCGCAATTACGCCCTGAAAATACACGTTACATCTGAAAATACCATAGGAGAACTTCAGGAAATAATTTCCAAGTGGGGCAGGCCTTTCTAATTACGACTCAAAACTCGGAAGCCAAAAAAGAGACATCCAAAACACTCGACCAAAGGAGAAAAATGCTGCCAGGAAAAACACATCATAAACAAAATAAAAAATATCTGCAGCTGCCACCACAAGAGCCTTCTGTCACACGGAGTGTTTCCAAATCAGGGAACCCAGCAGAAAAACCATCCAAGTTCACAGAGAAGCTACAGCTCAAACATGCAGCCTCACTCAACGGGAAATGGAAAGAAAACTTTGTCCAAAGCTTTTGGCCCTTTGATTTTGTCAAACAGCCCAAACTGGTTTTACAGTCACTGCTGGAAGGATCTAGAAGTATCCAGAATACTTCTAGATGCTGGGGACAGCATCTTGGCACAGCGTCTAGTGGCACTGCCCAGGACGTTGTAAAAAAGCAATACCCTTTGGTCCAGCAATTGCACTTTTGTAAGTTCACTCAGATATAACCACACAAGTGAGAAGATCCACAAGAATATTTGCTTCACACTGTTTATAACAGCAAAAGACTGGAGAGAAGCCAATGGCCAGGAGCGGGGGACTGGCAGGTCGCACTCCACGTCCAGATGTGGGAGGCTCTCCAGAACACAGGACATCACAGGCAGCGAACGGTGTACATGCTCTGCGGCATGTGACGCCACACGGAGAGCTGCCTCCTTACCGCTAAGAGCTGGACTCCATTCCAACAGGCAGACCTCATTTTACGGCAGTTCACAGACATTGCATATTTTACAAATTGAAGGTACAAGGCAACCCCATTTTCCAGCAGCTTAGGTGATGGTTAGCACCATTCAGCAATAAAGCATTTTTAAATTAAGGCATGTAGGTTTTTTTACATAATGCTATTACCCACCTAACAGACTACAGCACACTTGTTAAGATAACTCTCATACACAGTGGGAAACCAAAATATTCGTGCAACTCATTTGAACGAGAGACTTGCTTTATTTCAGTCTGGCCCCGATCCCGCAGCATCTCCAAGGTGGGATCTAGACATGAAGACGTTGCTTGAGAGTCAGAAGATGAAACATCAGCACAGTCAACGCTGTCGGAAACAGAGCCGAGACGTGACTCCTCGGTCCCACATAACCTACAGGGCCCTGGCCCCACCCGACAAACAGACCCACCCCAGGCCAGCCACCTGAGCCTCCACAGCTTCCAGAGAAGTGGGCAGAGAAATCAGTGGCCTCGCGGGAAGAACCAGACGGCCATCGGTCACCAGAATTTTAGTCCGCACATTGGCACTAACGGGTAGCTGACCTTGGAGAAGACGTGCTGCCGGAGCCACCCGCCCAGGCGGTGCTCAGCACGTATGGAGCACTCAGGCACGGGGGCCACGTGCAAACCAAGGGGCATCCACACCGGGCAGAAGACCAGGGCGAGGAGAGCCAAGGAGGGTGGAGGGTGCAGAGCTCACGGGGGGCCAGAAGGCAAGGAGGGGTGTGACGAAGAGAAAGCATTCAGTCCCTCACTCAAAGTGACGGGGTTGGGGTTACGGAGGCTCTGCAGATGCACAGGACAGCGAGAGCATGGCTCCGGTGACAGCGAGTCGACGAGCAGCGAGAACGTGTGAGGGCTGCTAGGGAGGCAGGAGTGACAGAACTAGGTCACCCACCGGACGTGAGGGAGAGAGGGGAGACGGGCTGACGACGGGGCAGCATGCTGTTCACTGAATCAGGAGACAAGAGGGAGTGCTCACTCTGCAGCTTCCTTAGCTTGAAGAATTTCTGGGACAGGAACCTGCAAAATGACTGGAAAGCAAACTACTAGAAAGCAAAATATGACAAAATACACCTTGAGAAGGGTGCACAGTATCGCGGTGCTGGCGATCGGTGAAGGAAATTCACACCTGCAGGAAGACGCCAACAAGAGGCGCCACAACAGCCCGTTCCGCCCCAGCAGCTTAGGTGATGGTTAGCACCATTCAGCAATAAAGCATTTTTAAATTAAGGCATGTAGGTTTTTTTACATAATGCTATTACCCACCTAACAGACTACAGCACACTTGTTAAGATAACTCTCATACACAGTGGGAAACCAAAATATTCGTGCAACTCATTTGAACGAGAGACTTGCTTTATTTCAGTCTGGCCCCGATCCGCAGCATCTCCAAGGTGGGATCTAGACATGAAGACGTTGCTTGAGAGTCAGAAGATGAAACATCAGCACAGTCAACGCTGTCGGAAACAGAGCCGAGACGTGACTCCTCGGTCCCACATAACCTACAGGGCCCTGGCCCCACCCGACAAACAGACCCACCCCAGGCCAGCCACCTGAGCCTCCACAGCTTCCAGAGAAGTGGGCAGAGAAATCAGTGGCCTCGCGGGAAGAACCAGACGGCCATCGGTCACCAGAATTTTAGTCCGCACATTGGCACTAACGGGTAGCTGACCTTGGAGAAGACGTGCTGCCGGAGCCACCCGCCCAGGCGGTGCTCAGCACGTATGGAGCACTCAGGCACGGGGGCCACGTGCAAACCAAGGGGCATCCACACCGGGCAGAAGACCAGGGCGAGGAGAGCCAAGGAGGGTGGAGGGTGCAGAGCTCACGGGGGGCCAGAAGGCAAGGAGGGGTGTGACGAAGAGAAAGCATTCAGTCCCTCACTCAAAGTGACGGGGTTGGGGTTACGGAGGCTCTGCAGATGCACAGGACAGCGAGAGCATGGCTCCGGTGACAGCGAGTCGACGAGCAGCGAGAACGTGTGAGGGCTGCTAGGGAGGCAGGAGTGACAGAACTAGGTCACCCACCGGACGTGAGGGAGAGAGGGGAGACGGGCTGACGACGGGGCAGCATGCTGTTCACTGAATCAGGAGACAAGAGGGAGTGCTCACTCTGCAGCTTCCTTAGCTTGAAGAATTTCTGGGACAGGAACCTGCAAAATGACTGGAAAGCAAACTACTAGAAAGCAAAATATGACAAAATACACCTTGAGAAGGGTGCACAGTATCGCGGTGCTGGCGATCGGTGAAGGAAATTCACACCTGCAGGAAGACGCGCCAACAAGAGGCGCTCACAACGGCCCGTTCCGCCCCAGCAGAAGACAGCAGGGCCCAGGGGACCACCACCTGGACACACGCCCAAAGGAGAAGGGCTCGAGCGGCCACCCGCTGGCAAGCAGGGGACAAGCCGGCCATGCGGTGGACGATGACGGAGCAGCACCGATGGACAATGACCTACAGCGACAGGGGCCCACCCGCCCGTGACCGCCCCCTGCTGTCTAGAAAAGTCAACTCCAGTCACAGACGGCAGCTCGGAGAGGGGCAGAGCCGGGGCACGAGGGGACTTTCTGGAGCGAGACACACAATCCCTGCTTGACTGCAGCGGTACTAACGTATCTGCCAAAACTCACATTTTAAGTTGCTGAATTTTACTATAGGCAAACCGTGCATAACAGGAGAACAAAAAATAAAAGCTGATTTTTAACAAAGGGTTTAGTCTCAGGAACACACGGGACACTGAAAGGACACGCCACAGAGGGGAAGAAAATGGGCAGGTCAGGAGCCTGAGAGAGGATCTGCGTCCAGAACACAGGAAGAACTCTCAAAGTCTCGGGGAGAAGAAGACAACCAACCTAATAAACAAACAGTGAAAGATTGGCTAAATAAGCCCATGAGAAGATGCTCCACGTCACCAGTCACTGGGGCGCTCCTCCTGCATGTTCACTACAAATGGCCGAGATTTAAACAACTGACCGCGCCAGGGGCCAGCGAGGACAGGGTAAGGTGATGCAGCCACTGGAAAGTCACCTGGAAGTTTCTTAGAAAGTCAGGATCCAGGGCTTCCCTGGTGGCCCAGTGGGTGGAGAGTCCGCCCTGTGGTGCGGGGGTGCCGGTTCGATCCCTGGCCTGGAAGGATGCCACGTGCCGTGAAGCAGCAGGACTGGTGTGTCCAACTGCGAGCTGGCGCTCCGAAGCGTGGGCCCAGAGCCGGTGCTCAGCAACGAGAGGCAACCACTGCGACGGGAGGCCCACACAGGCCAAAGAATGAAGACAGATGAGAACAAATAATAAGAAGAAAACGAAAGAGGCCAAAATTAAAAAAAAAAAAAATCAGGATCCAGTCACTCCGTTCTGGTGTTTAACCAGAGAAAAGGAGAACACTTGTCCACAGATACATGTACCACATGAAGGTGACCAAAGCCCCAACCAGGAAACTCCGAGACCCTCCTCGCAGGGCGACAGACGCGGCTCATCACACGAGGGAACAAGGGCTGTGCGGGCAGTCACACAGGGAGGACACATCCGAGGGAGTGGGCAGAGCGCAGGCGGCCAGAACAGCCTGCACACCACGCGACTGCATTCGCCCAACAACCCAGAGTGACGGCAACAGACCTCCACGGGGGAGTGGGTGCTCAGTCACGTCCGACTCTTTGTGACCCCATGGACTGTAGCCCGCCAGGCTCCTCTGTCTATGGGATTTCCCAGGCAAGAATACTGGAGTGGGTTGCCATTTCCTTCTCCAGGGGATCTTGCTGACCCAGGGATCAAACCCAGGTCTCTTTTTTGTCTCCTGTGCCGGCAGGTGGATTCTTCACCACTGGAGGAGGGGCGCCTGGAGATCCTGTGGAGTCGAGTCTCTCGCCATCTCTACTGTGGTGACAGAGCTCTGTGCCCATCCACGCTGACCAGAACCTACACATTAAACACGAGCTGCTTCCTACGTGTCACCAGCACTGTGACGAAGCTCTGAGTCAAAGGTAGTAGAGGTAAGATGATGCCAGTCTCCCCACCAGACGGTCTTTGCCCACGTGTTTCAACTTTGCATCAGACACTCCTCTCCCCAGGAGAACCACGCACGCCTCGGCCCGCATGTCCACTCAGGCCCTCATGTTTGGTGAAGCTGAGCTCCGGACCTTCCCCAAACCAGCAGGCATTTTCTCCCTCACTGGTGCACCCAACACCCCAACTCTCCTGACCACTCCCATTCTCGTCAGGTGACCCAACTCCTGCACCCCAGCTGTCCCCTGTTCCTGTCCCTCCACCGCAGGAGGGGAGCTGACCCTCCCCTGACTGTCCCCTACCTTATGAGGGGCCCTGTCTCCTCGCTTCCAGTGCCAAAACGTCATCACGATGATATGCTCAAGATGCAGTCTGAGCATCTGACCCGGTTCCCTGACCTCAGAAAACCCAAGGCCCCGCTTGGGCTCAGAAGCTCCATCGCCCCAGGCTGGGCCGCGCTGGCTCTGGACCCTTCCCTGCAGGGCTGTCCCCGCGCCCACCAGGCTCCCCTGGCACAGCTGCCTCCATCCCGTGCCCCTTCCCTCTGCCCACCACCTAAGCTGATGGCAGGACCCAGGTGCCGGCCCTGCCTCGGGGCAAGGGGAGAGCTCGCCCCAAGCACCCTGAGGGGATGGGGTGCAGCCACAGACCCTGGTCCATGACTGCTGGGCCCCTCCTCACAGAATGTCTCTTGTCCAGGGAAGTGTGCAGAACCCTCTGTAAAAGACAGACCCCAAGACAGCCCATCTATGAAATGCAGACCAACTCAGAACCCTCAGCCAAGGCCCAAAACCGCGAGTTTTCAAGCCGTGAAACTCAGGCAAAATGTGGGAGATTCTCCACATAGAACGTACGTTCAAAGGTTAACAATCCAAGAAAAACGTCCAAGTGTTGGTCACTCAGTCCTGTCTCTTTGAGACCCCATGGACTGTAGCCCACCAGGTTTCTCTCCTCTGTCCATGGGATTCTCCAGGCAAGAATACTGGACTGGGGCTGCCATTCCCTCCTCCAGGGGATCTTCCCGAGCCAGGGATCAGGCCCAGGTCTCCTGCACTGCAGGCTGACTCTCTATCACCTGAGCCCCCAGGGAAGCCCCAACAATCAAAGAAAACAGAATTAAAATGGCAAAGAACTGATAAGGCACAGACCGCCATTAAATCTTGAGGAAAAGTGGAAAGGATGCTAAAAATACAGACACTATGTTTGGGTCAAAGATGTGTTCTGGGAAAGAGGCCAAGCGCCACATAAAAAAAAAAAAAATCTGTCCATGCTGGCTAGGAAAAAATGTAGTTTCTACATGGTCTGCACAACAGGGGAGCTAGGGAATCTATCCGTGAGACACATAACGGTTAACGATGTTTAAAATGCATCAGTCTATTTCCGCTCCCAATTGAAGGCAGAACTTCATGACATCATGCCTGTCTCTTACCAGAGTTGCAAGGGGTTAACAGACACTGGACTCACTGTCCCGTGCAAAGATCGATATGCTCAAGATGCCCCTGACCCGTTCCCTGACCTCAGAAAACCCAAGGCCCGCTTGGGCTCAGAAGCTCCATCGCCCCAGGCTGGGCCGCTGGCTCTGGACCCTTCCTGCAGGGCTGTCCCGCGCCCACCAGGCTCCCCTGGCACAGCTGCCTCCATCCCGTGCCCCTTCCCTCTGCCCACCACCTAAGCTGATGGCAGGACCCAGGTGCCGGCCCTGCCTCGGGGCAAGGGGAGAGCTCGCCCCAAGCACCCTGAGGGGATGGGGTGCAGCCACAGACCCTGGTCCATGACTGCTGGGCCCCTCCTCACAGAATGTCTCTTGTCCAGGGAAGTGTGCAGAACCCTCTGTAAAAGACAGACCCCAAGACAGCCCATCTATGAAATGCAGACCAACTCAGAACCCTCAGCCAAGGCCCAAAACCGCGAGTTTTCAAGCCGTGAAACTCAGGCAAAATGTGGAGAATCTCCACATAGAACGTACGTTCAAAGGTTAACAATCCAAGAAAAACGTCCAAGTGTTGGTCACTCAGTCCTGTCTCTTTGAGACCCCATGGACTGTAGCCCACCAGGTTTCTCTCCTCTGTCCATGGGATTCTCCAGGCAAGAATACTGGACTGGGGCTGCCATTCCCTCCTCCAGGGGATCTTCCCGAGCCAGGGATCAGGCCCAGGTCTCCTGCACTGCAGGCTGACTCTCTATCACCTGAGCCCCCAGGGAAGCCCCAACAATCAAAGAAAACAGAATTAAAATGGCAAAGAACTGATAAGGCACAGACCGCCATTAAATCTTGAGGAAAAGTGGAAAGGATGCTAAAAATACAGACACTATGTTTGGGTCAAAGATGTGTTCTGGGAAAGAGGCCAAGCGCCACATTAAAAAAAAAAAAATCTGTCCATGCTGGCTAGGAAAAAATGTAGTTTCTACATGGTCTGCACAACAGGGGAGCTAGGGAATCTATCCGTGAGACACATAACGGTTAACGATGTTTAAAATGCATCAGTCTATTTCCGCTCCCAATTGAAGGCAGAACTTCATGACATCATGCCTGTCTCTTACCAGAGTTGCAAGGGGTTAACAGACACTGGACTCACTGTCCCGCCACTTTCTGAAACGATGGAAGTCTTGATGCGATTTCTGCAAACTGCCGGTAAGGGTGTTAAATATTTATTCCTTGACCTGATTTCTCAAATTCCTCTTTTTCACCCATCTCACTGAGAAGCTAGAGGTAACTTCCACCTGGGAAACACTACTTTATTGAGACAGAAAAAGAAGGACGGTCACTTCCCATCGCAGAGCTCGTTCTGAGAAGCTCCCCAGCGGAGCAGCAGCCACGCAGACGGCCAGGCCGAGCTCCAGCTCGTGGCGGTTCTCTGCAAAGGCCACGCTCTCAACGAGACAGCTAGTGAAACAGGCTGCTTTAAGAGAAAAGCAATCACAACCGCAGTGTCCTTGAAACTGTGAACACCTCTTTAAAAAGTGAGCACCCTTCTCAGGACCAGATCCCGCACCCCCTTCTCCAGGCCACCCTGACCTGCGCCTGCCCCTTCGGACTCATGTGCATCTTGTGAAGCTTTATGTAAACGAACTCATACACGAGGCCCACTGTGTCCAATCTCTTTGTCCAATCAAAGCGAAACAAAACTTTCAAAACAGTTTAATTCCTTTTTCAATCTTTTCACACATAAATTAAATTTACTCTTAATGGACCTTCCAGGCGGAAGAAACTCAATGGTGGAAACTGATCTGTGACTCAAAGAAAACATAATATTTGATGGTGACTATGAAAACTTACCTTATAACCAGGAAACAGTTAGATCTGTTACCAACAGCAAAGTAGTCAGCTGTGGTCAAAATATCAATTCCATGAGGGAAAGTGCCCTAATGGAAAAGAAAGGGGGGGACAAAAATTACTCTAACAAGTAGAGGCATTTTCAACATGTAACTATATGCACATGTGTACATTTAAAAAAAAAAATCTGTCCATGCTGGCTAGGAAAAATGTAGTTTCTACATGGTCTGCACAACAGGAGCTAGGGAATCTATCCGTGAGACACATAACGGTTAACGATGTTTAAAATGCATCAGTCTATTTCCGCTCCCAATTGAAGGCAGAACTTCATGACATCATGCCTGTCTCTTACCAGAGTTGCAAGGGGTTAACAGACACTGGACTCACTGTCCCGCCACTTTCTGAAACGATGGAAGTCTTGATGCGATTTCTGCAAACTGCCGGTAAGGGTGTTAAATATTTATTCCTTGACCTGATTTCTCAAATTCCTCTTTTTCACCCATCTCACTGAGAAGCTAGAGGTAACTTCCACCTGGGAAACACTACTTTATTGAGACAGAAAAAGAAGGACGGTCACTTCCCATCGCAGAGCTCGTTCTGAGAAGCTCCCCAGCGGAGCAGCAGCCACGCAGACGGCCAGGCCGAGCTCCAGCTCGTGGCGGTTCTCTGCAAAGGCCACGCTCTCAACGAGACAGCTAGTGAAACAGGCTGCTTTAAGAGAAAAGCAATCACAACCGCAGTGTCCTTGAAACTGTGAACACCTCTTTAAAAAGTGAGCACCCTTCTCAGGACCAGATCCCGCACCCCCTTCTCCAGGCCACCCTGACCTGCGCCTGCCCCTTCGGACTCATGTGCATCTTGTGAAGCTTTATGTAAACGAACTCATACATGAGGCCCACTGTGTCCAATCTCTTTGTCCAATCAAAGCGAAACAAAACTTTCAAAACAGTTTAATTCCTTTTTCAATCTTTTCACACATAAATTAAATTTACTCTTAATGGACCTTCCAGGCGGAAGAAACTCAATGGTGGAAACTGATCTGTGACTCAAAGAAAACATAATATTTGATGGTGACTATGAAAACTTACCTTATAACCAGGAAACAGTTAGATCTGTTACCAACAGCAAAGTAGTCAGCTGTGGTCAAAATATCAATTCCATGAGGGAAAGTGCCCTAATGGAAAAGAAAGGAGGGGACAAAAATTACTCTAACAAGTAGAGGCATTTTCAACATTCAGTAACTATATGCACATGTGTACATTTATGAACAAAGGGACGTGATCCAAGCTCACAGCTAAGACTCCGGGCCACTTCGCCGAGCTCACCCAAGGACTTTCAAGCCAGGTCACTGTACCGACTTGCCTCTCCGAGGCTGGACACTGTGCTAAAAGTATTTGAAAAAAAAGATTTTCTTGTCTAACAATTCAAGCACTTCAACTTTAAAATGTTGTAAGAGCCCTTTCTTTAAACCACACACTACAAAAAGACATCAGGGGCTTCCCTGGTGGTCCAGTGGGTAAAGAGTCCGCCTTGCAATGCAAGGGGCACAGGTTCGGTCCGTGGCCCAGGGAGATCCCGCATGCTGCGGAGCGGCTGGACCAGTGTGTCCGACTGCGGGCCAGCGCTCTGGAGCACACGTGCCTAGGGCCAGTGATCTGCAATGGGAGAGGCCACTGCAATGGGAGGCCCACACAGGCCAAAGATGGAGGAATGGATGGAAATAAATGTAAATAAAGGAGGCATGATGGGAAAAGTAAAGGGAGAAAAAAAAGTTTCTTAAAAAAAAAAAAGAGGGCTTCCCTGGTTGCCCAATGGGTAAGGACACCGCCTTGCAGTGCAAGGGGCGCTGGTTCAATCCCTGGCCTGGGAAGATCCCACGTGCTGCAGAGTGGCTGGACCAATGTGTCTAACAACTGAGCCAGAGCTCTGGAGTGCATGTGCCCAGAGCTGGTGCTCTGCAACGAGAGAGGCCACTGCAATGGGAGGCCTACACAGGCCAACAGAAAAAAGATGGAAATAAATGACAGATTAACAGAAGTGGCCAAAAAAAAAAAAAACGACACCCTATTTCAGCAGAACTAAGGTTGAGGTTTCATTCGATCTGTGTCCCACTGGCCAGAAGGACTCCAGAGGCGCCCCCACCCAGGGGAGCCGACACCTGCCCCAGTTGTGACTCCTGGCCAGGACCCTCCCCCATGGCCGGGGGAAGAAGGAACAAGACAACAACTGTAAGGTCATGTGTGGGGGCCTGAGTTGACACTCAGGACCAGGCTTGGGGGGACAAAGGCTTGGGGGGACAGGCCACCCCCCACAACCAGGGACACGTTTCCAGCCTAGGCCCAGTCCCTGCCCCAAAGTCTCCAAGGTGTTATTGATACCACTGTGGCAACAATACCTGAACATCTGGAAACAAGACAATTACATTTTCTAAAAGCACATAAATGACAAACTTTCGACCAAGAAGCAGATGCCACGCTGTCACTAACCCTGGAAGGATGTGGGAAAAGGTCTGGTTCCTGGCGCCCTTCCCCACTCTGAGCAGGCCCTAGGCAGAGGGACCCACAGACCGCTCGCCTCCTTTGCTGTGTTTGGAGGGAGCCCCACATGTGAAGAACTGAACTTGGGATCTGACTCACAGACCCTGGCAGGTTCCTCAAGGACACAACGTCAGGATCAGAGGCTTCGTTTCTCAAGTGAAGCTAAAAGCCAATCCGTCTCCTGACACAGCTCAGTGCAGGCAAGGGCCCCCCAACACACACCCGAGGGGCAACTGCACACCAGGCTGACCCTGCTGGACGCCAGGCCAGCCTGAGGCCGAGCGAGATACAGGCCACTGCGGCCTTAGGAGGAAAAGACGCCCGCCGCTCCACCGCCCAAGCCTGCTGCCCCCTGGTCAACGTTCAGACGCCTCCTGATCCCCCACGGTCTCCTCGGTCCAGCACTGTCCAAACAGTTCATCCCCACGAGGAAGGACAGAATAGACAGAGGGGGCTGTGTTCCAGCAAATGCTTCTCAGCGTTTCTCTGGCAGCTGGGAGTGGAGACTCATGACCTTCGCTCAGGCCTGAGTCCCCACGGGGCAGGGGTGAGCCTGCACAGAGAGGTGGCGCCCTCAGCCCCAGGCCTCCCACCAAATTCTTCCTGGAAATTTCCCTGTTGCTTAAGTTGGCCCAAGACAGGGTCTGTGCTTGCACCCAGGAGCCCGGAGGTCACCCCACCCCAGGTCCGTGGACAGACGTGCCCACTGCTGCCCCCCACGCGCACTCCATGGCCCCAGCACAGCCATCACACGCAGCTGCCGAGAGCTGCGGCCTACGTCTGGGATCGTGTGTGCCCTCCCTGCACCCCCTTCTCAGGCCCCCAGTTCCTTCAGCAGGTTCACACCCTCCTCCTCAGCCCCACCAAGCTGCAGAAAGGTGTCCTCAGGAGCAGGCCCCCAGGGTGCGTCTCTTGTTAGACACCGGCATGGCCTCCCCTGGGCCCCAGGCCACTGCCGACTGGTTTGACCACAAACACACCAGGAGAGGGGGACGGTAGGGGCACGTGGACCCCGGCTACTCCATCTTCCATCCCTGACAGACCTCCCCAACCCGAGCAGCCCCCTGGCTCCAAACCTGTGGAAAGCAGCACTGCCCAGCCCCTGAGCACCCTGGTGTCTGCTGGAATTTGGGGCTCAGTCAACGGGGGTGCCACAGGGCTGGGAGCCGGCGAGAGGCATCTCTTCTCATGACCTCAGGAGCCCCACATTGAAGCGATTGGTCTGACTCACAGACCCTGGCAGGTTCCTCAAGGACACAACGTCAGGATCAGAGGCTTCGTTTCTCAAGTGAAGCTAAGCCAATCCGTCTCCTGACACAGCTCAGTGCAGGCAAGGGCCCCCAACACACACCCGAGGGCAACTGCACACCAGGCTGACCCTGCTGGACGCCAGGCCAGCCTGAGGCCGAGCGAGATACAGGCCACTGCGGCCTTAGGAGGAAAAGACGCCCGCCGCTCCACCGCCCAAGCCTGCTGCCCCCTGGTCAACGTTCAGACGCCTCCTGATCCCCCACGGTCTCCTCGGTCCAGCACTGTCCAAACAGTTCATCCCCACGAGGAAGGACAGAATAGACAGAGGGGGCTGTGTTCCAGCAAATGCTTCTCAGCGTTTCTCTGGCAGCTGGGAGTGGAGACTCATGACCTTCGCTCAGGCCTGAGTCCCCACGGGGCAGGGGTGAGCCTGCACAGAGAGGTGGCGCCCTCAGCCCCAGGCCTCCCACCAAATTCTTCCTGGAAATTTCCCTGTTGCTTAAGTTGGCCCAAGACAGGGTCTGTGCTTGCACCCAGGAGCCCGGAGGTCACCCCACCCCAGGTCCGTGGACAGACGTGCCCACTGCTGCCCCCCACGCGCACTCCATGGCCCCAGCACAGCCATCACACGCAGCTGCCGAGAGCTGCGGCCTACGTCTGGGATCGTGTGTGCCCTCCCTGCACCCCCTTCTCAGGCCCCCAGTTCCTTCAGCAGGTTCACACCCTCCTCCTCAGCCCCACCAAGCTGCAGAAAGGTGTCCTCAGGAGCAGGCCCCCAGGGTGCGTCTCTTGTTAGACACCGGCATGGCCTCCCCTGGGCCCCAGGCCACTGCCGACTGGTTTGACCACAAACACACCAGGAGATGGGGACGGTAGGGGCACGTGGACCCCGGCTACTCCATCTTCCATCCCTGACAGACCTCTCCAACCCGAGCAGCCCCCTGGCTCCAAACCTGTGGAAAGCAGCACTGCCCAGCCCCTGAGCACCCTGGTGTCTGCTGGAATTTGGGGCTCAGTCAACGGGGGTGCCACAGGGCTGGGAGCCGGCGAGAGGCATCTCTTCTCATGGGCTCTGACTTCCGGGAGCCCCCCTGGCTGAGTCTCCAGCCGCTCCTTCTCGATCACAGCATCCACTCTCCCCTCCAGCCCCACATCTTAGCCTGTGGGCCGCCGATGTCCCCATGACACCCAACACAGCAAAATCCGTCCCCTCCAGAGGCTGATATTGGACTCGTGACCAGCTTTCTAAGTTTTGGGGACTCCAGGCAGACAGGACAAGGGGACACGCCAGCACCCTGGGCCTCAGTCACCTTCCAGCAATGGAAGAAAAGCTGCGCCCTTGCTGGGCTCCTTCCATGGAAAAGCAGCCCCAAAGGATGAGGCGGCACCCCAGCAATGTCAACGTCGCACAAGTTTAAGTTCAAGAAGAGTGACTGGCTCCCTCTGCCTTTGGCAATGCTATGGAATCCCATCCTTCCTCTGGACTCACCGTGGCATCAGCTCAGCCTGAACACTGCATTCAGAGCGGGGCACCCCACCTCAAGGCCCCGGCTCCCCCACGTGCAGGGTCACAGTTCACAGAGCCCCAGCCAATCCACCCTCCTCACTCCCCTCAGCAGCTCGGTCACCCTCGACGGAAGGTGAGCAGGTGGGCGGCCCTCCACAGACCTGGGCCAGGCTGACTTTCAGGATGCCCAGGCTCCCCTGGCTGACTTCTCTCCTCCACCCTCAGTGCCAGGGGACCCTCCAACACTCGGGCCCCATGGATGAAGGCGCAGTTACCCAGGCTCAGCACCACCACTTCCAGGAGATTCTCCCACCACGCACTGAGCGTCACCCCTGTGGAAGCCGCAGCCACAGCGTCAGTCCCTCCCCCTGCTACCTGGTGGCCCAGGAATGCAGAGTGAACCCAGAGCCCGTGGCCCAGTGCTGGGAAGGTAGGCTCTGATGCAACAGCAAAGCCAGACCTGCTCTGAGAATCCTGACGGACTTGGGGACACCCAAGGTGCCAGCCCCTGCCACACATGCTTTCACCTAGACGTGCAGGCCGGAGTCTCGGAGTCCCGTGTTCGTCCAAGCCTTCCCTCGAGAGGACGCCCACCTCTCCCGCCTCCCCACCTCCCAAGCAGCCATGCCACGTGGGCTCCTCTCAGCCCTCCAGTGTGATTTCTGCCCCTCCAGGCCCCACGGCCACCGCTGCTTGCTCCCAGTATTTCCAAGCCCGCAACTCCCTCACCTCCAGCCCAGCCCTCTCTCCTGGCACCTTCTAAGCAGAGCTCAGCTTGGTATCTCCCCCAGTATGCCCTGCCTCTGGGCCATGTGCCATGAGACTGGCCACACGTCCCAGGGTGGTCACCGTCGTACACAAGATGAATGACTGAAGATTAAGGCCACGTCTCCCAGCCAGGGCTGACCAGGGATAAGAGGGTCAGGGCCGGGGGACTGGTGCTGCATCAAGAGGGACCGTGGGGCAGCTGGCTCCTCCCACACTGGGGACAGGCAGGGGTCGTGTCTCGGCCCCTTCCCAGTCTCGCTCCTCTGCCCACACCCCTGGGGCACCCACGGGTTGCGGACATCAGAAGGACCTCTGCAATCCACAAGACACAGACGTCTGACGTGTGTGAGAATCACACCTTCAGGCTTCCTGTAAAACTGCTTCTAAGAGCTTAAACTCGTATCAACCCTCACCGAGTCGAGTCACATGTGAATCTGTGACCAGAAGTCACCACGGGAGGGACTCGCTTATTCCAGGTCAATTCTCTATGCACGCGCATGGCTCTACGATGTTCACTTCTACATCTACGGGAGGTTTTAGGAATGAAGATATTTAAAAGCAGCCATACCTGTCGTCCCACGTTCTCCTGGAAAGCAGCCTGAGGAGGAGAAGCACAAACAGCGGTGAGTGAGTGAGGTGTGTGCTCGCTGGACACCAGGGATGGACGCCCAGCAAACCCCGCACAGAACACAGGAGCGCGACTTCATTTAAACACAGGTCCTCACTGTTGGTCCCTCGGAGCCTCAGGCGTGGTTTAATCTTTCTCTTTTCACATCCTGGTGTGCTTTAAAACCACAGGTTAAGAATTCAAGTTTATAAAATCAGCTTAGCGGCCAATGCTGAGCTTCAAACCAAAGCCTAATTCAAGGCTCTAGACATAAGAACAGGAAGAAAGCCAAACCTGTTGGGTTAACTAAAGGCCCCAAACCCGAGTCATCTTCCTGGGATCTGTGACGAGGGCTCACAGGATGGCGACGCTGAGCGCCTGCGCTCCCCGCGCTGCCTGTCCCAGGGCCTGCGGCGCACACGCTCCACGCCCCACCCGCAGGGCTGGCGTCCAGAAGGTCAAGACCTTCACCGAGACTGCGGTGTCCTTCGATGGACCCTCTTGTTGTTCTTCAGTCGCTCCGTCGTGTCCGACTCTTTGCGACCCCAGGACTGCAGCACGCCAGGCGTCCCTGTCCTTGAAGGCCCTTCTTGCCACCAGCTACCGAACACGCCCCAGACAACGTCTTCGCCACAGGCCATCCACCAGAGACAGGGCAGGGGGCAGAGGTCAGGTGGCCAGTGGCTTCAGGGAGCACCTGGGAGGGACGAACCTGCCTACAGACGCAGGCCCCAGGCCTGGAGCGGGAGCTTCCCGGGAGGGAGGTCATAACCTCCAGGACGTCTTGGCTACAGCTTACCATCCCCTGGGGGCGCTGGGAGGCACACACGCGGTCACACACAGGAAATCAAGACAGAAGAACACAGAGACCTCGCCTTATGTTTACACGGGCACTGAACACCTCCAGCAGGTTACCCAGGAAAGCAAAACCTCAGCTGTCTCCAGGACCAGGCATCCGGTGGCCCTGGGAGGTCCAGCGGGAGCCACACCTCCCTGCGGGCTCCCATGCTGCCTTCCCCCTGGAGCAGGGGGACTCGACTTCTGCTGGTACCATTCCGCAGCTTTTGCAATAAATTCATTAAAGAAAATTAAAAAAAAAATCAAACCAACCAAAAGACAATGAAAAAGAGATACAAGGTCCACTTACATAACATGCAATATTTAGGAACACACTATTCTGGTGATATCATTTAAAAGGTTAAAAAAACAGAAAAAAAAGAAACACAAGCTTTCCAAGAAAATGTAGGAGTCCTGAAATGCTGACACAATGTGGGGGGAGGGGAACAAGAGGAACCACTCTACCCAGAATTAGGGTTACCATGGCGCCACGGTACCCCAGACAGAAAGACACAGACCGACGGGACAGAAGAGAAAAAATCTTCGGGACCGAGCGCACGGCAATGAATTTCTCAGATTCTTGGAACTGACACCAGAAACATGATCCATCAAAGAAACAAGTGGTAAGCTGCATCTCATCAAAATTAAGAAACTCTTGTGAAAGACTTGAAAAGAGGATGAACAGAGAACCACAGTGAAAGGAAGAACCTGCTAACTGCTGGCCCAAGAAAGGACTTACATCTGCAAAACACAGACTCCCAAACTCAACCATAAAAACAGAAAACCCAGTGAACAAAGGGACTCGAGGCAGGCCAGCCAAGCCGTATACAGCTATCCCGAGTTAAAGCTACTTGAGAAACGGCCAGGTGGGGGGAATGATATTAAAAACACCCTGGGGGCTTCCCTGGTGGTCCAGTGGGTAAGGACACCGCCTTGCAGTGCAAGGGGCGCCGGTTCGATTCCTGGTCTGGAAAGATCCCACGTGCTGCAGAGCAGCTGGACCAATGTGTCCAACTACCGAGCTGGAGCTCTGGAGTGCATGCGCCCAGAGCCGGTGCTCTGCGACAACAGAGGCCACCGCGATGGGAGGCCCACAGGGGCCAAAGAACAAAGATGGATGAAAATGGACAAATGAAAGACCAATAGGAGTGGCCCGCCCGCCCCCCTCCCTCCCCACCTCTCCCCAACCAAAATAAATAAATAAATCTTAAAAAATTGAATAAAAAATAAAAACACCCTGATTCTGAAAGTAAGAATCAATGTCCCATGTGGAGGTACGTTCCCCATTCTAGGGGCGAGTAAGCGTCCCCTCACCAGTCACGGGAATTAATCTTGTCACTCCTTCACCAGCTCCTTGGCTAAGTCTTCACAAATAACCGTTTCTTTGTCTAAAACTGATACATCAACAGCCTATTTTGGTCACTTTGAGGGGGAGGCTTTTTATGAGACCTCCATGTGTACAGATTAACTTATTTTTCTTTTTTCCTCCTGTTCATCCATCTTGTGGTTAAAAAACAGAAAAAGAAACACAAGCTTTCCAAGAAAATGTAGGAGTCCTGAAATGCTGACACAATGTGGGGGGAGGGGAACAAGAGGAACCACTCTACCCAGAATTAGGGTTACCATGGCGCCACGGTACCCCAGACAGAAAGACACAGACCGACGGGACAGAAGAGAAAAAATCTTCGGGACCGAGCGCACGGCAATGAATTTCTCAGATTCTTGGAACTGACACCAGAAACATGATCCATCAAAGAAACAAGTGGTAAGCTGCATCTCATCAAAATTAAGAAACTCTTGTGAAAGACTTGAAAAGAGGATGAACAGAGAACCACAGTGAAAGGAAGAACCTGCTAACTGCTGGCCCAAGAAAGGACTTACATCTGCAAAACACAGACTCCCAAACTCAACCACAAAAACAGAAAACCCAGTGAACAAAGGGACTCGAGGCAGGCCAGCCAAGCCGTATACAGCTATCCCGAGTTAAAGCTACTTGAGAAACGGCCAGGTGGGGGGAATGATATTAAAAACACCCTGGGGGCTTCCCTGGTGGTCCAGTGGGTAAGGACACCGCCTTGCAGTGCAAGGGGCGCCGGTTCGATTCCTGGTCTGGAAAGATCCCACGTGCTGCAGAGCAGCTGGACCAATGTGTCCAACTACCGAGCTGGAGCTCTGGAGTGCATGCGCCCAGAGCCGGTGCTCTGCGACAACAGAGGCCACCGCGATGGGAGGCCCACAGGGGCCAAAGAACAAAGATGGATGAAAATGGACAAATGAAAGACCAATAGGAGTGGCCCGCCCGCCCCCCTCCCTCCCCACCTCTCCCCAACCAAAATAAATAAATAAATCTTAAAAAATTGAATAAAAAATAAAAACACCCTGATTCTGAAAGTAAGAATCAATGTCCCATGTGGAGGTACGTTCCCCATTCTAGGGGCGAGTAAGCGTCCCCCTCACCAGTCACGGGAATTAATCTTGTCACTCCTTCACCAGCTCCTTGGCTAAGTCTTCACAAATAACCGTTTCTTTGTCTAAAACTGATACATCAACAGCCTATTTTGGTCACTTTGAGGGGGAGGCTTTTTATGAGACCTCCATGTGTACAGATTAACTTATTTTTCTTTTTTCCCCTCCTGTTCATCCATCTTGTGTCACTTTGACTACTAGACCAGCCAAAAGCACTCAAGAAGCACTGGGCATTGGTCGACTTACGCCAGCATTTCACCGAAGAGGAGACAGGGGGTCAACATCACACGAAAAGAGGCTCGACAGCACCGGCACCACCATCAGCGAAACATGGACTAACGCCACGGTGGGCTGCCGCTGCCCCCCTGAGCTGAGCAGCTAGGCCCAAAATACTGACACCACCAAGTGCTGGCGAGGCCACAGGAACACTGATCACTGGCAGAACAACGGAGGGAGGGTTGACAGTGGTGCAACCCCTCTGGAAAACAGCAAGGCTCTGGCATACAAGTCTAAACAGGCAACTACCATATGGCGCCCCCAACGTCCTCAGCTTGGCATTTATCCCAGAGGAAGAGAAAGTGTGCTCACACAAAACCCTATACGTGAATGGCCACAGCAGCTTTCTCCTTAATAGTCCCACAGCAGAAACAACCCAGAGGCCCTACCACACGTGAATGATTCGGGCAGCTGGGACTCGGCCGACCAGAGGACACGACTCAGCCAGGGAAGGGCAGGAAGGTGGGGGGCGGTCAGTACCACCACAGCCTGGCTGGACCCTGGAATCCTGCTGCAGGAAAGGCAGTCCCAAAGGCGACACATACCTTTGGGGGACTCCACATACATCACATCAACTATTAATACAGGGTTTAGTATTACACATCAAATTCAGCATCCGATGAAAACACTGGGACTCGTAGCTACACCCAGACTTCATGGACATCTGAGATCAGAGAAGTGGGGCTCCCTAGTCCCACTCCTTCCTCCCGAACCTGCCAGGAGAAGGCGGCAGCCGCTGGGAAGGCACCCGCTTGGTACTTTCTAACACGTGCGACAACTGGCAGTGACCGATCACTCAGCAGGAGATCGTTCCACAAATGTATAAATACATCCACTGTGATTAACCGAGTGCACCTCCAGTCTGTCGCCCTCGCAGACACTCAAAAAGGACAGGAAGGCGTGCTCACAGGGCTGCTGGTGGTGGCGGCATCCCAGCACTCGACAACTGGGCAGGGTGGTGCCCCCTGGGCTCAGGACCGATGCCCAGCATCCAAACCACAGCAGCGCAGAGAGGACAGCTCAACACCCTCAGGGCGTCCCCACCCCTCGGTGCTGGGGGAGCGCCCGAGGTGGCTGGGGCGGGCCCCACGGACAGCCCAACACCTGAGCGCAAACAAGAGTCCCAAAGGACCAAACATCTTCAAGAGAAAGCAGCTTTGAGGTAAGAGAAATTTCAGCCCCAATAATTAGGGACTCAATCCCTACATTTTCAAATGAGCTTCAAACAAAATCACCGTTCGGTGGATTAGTCATGGGCCACTAGTTAAGCAAGGATCACTTAGGTAGTGTTCAATGCAAAGAACTTTCACTAATTTTAAAGGATTTTAATTGTAACTTGAAAAAGAAAAAAAAAACTATTTCTGTTCTTCTATTCCACCTCTTACTCAGGATATAAAAGTATCAGTGGTTTGGTTTTATTACTGCTTCCCAAAATTACTTCTTAGGTTCAAATAAACAGCAGAAAATATAAAAGGCCATTTTTTAAAAAGGTCTTGCCACACAGCTTGCAAAGATCCTGGGGACTGAACGCAGGCCTCTTGCAGTGGAAGCCCAGAATCCTAACCACTGGACCGCCAGGGAACTCCCCAAAAGGCAACACTTAAGCACAGATTAAACAAAAGAGTCCCACTGTATTTCAAGGAGTCTGGCTACAGTTCATGGGGTGGCAAAGAGCTGGCTTACAGTTCCTGCCCGAAGATAAACATCAGGGCACAACCAGGAAGATGTCTTGAAGAACCACTAGGCTTCCTGCTGATGCTCAAGACAGATGAAGAGAAACTGCAGGTCACAGTCAAGGTCCTGGGCTGTCCCGGGCAACTCTGCCTCGAAACAGAGAGCTTCAAGGACCCCACGTACTTTCGGGAACAGAGACTGGGCAGGCTACCAGGAGCTCTGTGACCTGACGGAGCCCCTGCATCTGACAGAGGGCATGCTTCCGCGTCACCCCACCAACCAGAGGCTGTGGCTGCAACGCTGATCCCCGGCCCCACACTCTCTCGGACAGAGACAGACGGCAGCACCCACTGCACACTCGCCCACGCCTGAGCTGAGGCCCCCTCTGGGACCCTCTGCATCCCCATCTGGAGGCAGGGAATCCATCATGACCCGCCCTCCACGGGCTACAGCCCACGGCCCGGCTGGGACCCAGAGGAAGTGGGAGCCACCCTCTCCACGGGACCCCGGCCCCTGGGCATCCTTCCTGCTTCACAAGCCAGTGACCACAGCCTCTCCGGGCAGCCGGTCACAGCTCAGAGCCACCCACACCGTGAAGATAAGGAGCAGAACAGGAAAACTTACAGAGGCCGCTCTCCTGCAGTTTACATCTCGGTCAAACACAGTGGCAATCACCAGTGAGCTGGGAGAAAGAGAAAGCGATTCATGAAAGGGAACCTGCACAGACCCCAGGACGCTGAGCCCCCAGCCTCCCTCCTCCACACGCCCGTGAGCCCACCCCGGCTCAGGGCCTCGCTCGTGTGCAGATGTTTATGGGGCGGTGGGGGTGGCCGACCCCAACTCCACCCCAGCCGGCAGAGTCACAGGGAGGATGGCTTCATCCACCAGCTTCTTAGGGCAGGATGAGACAGCAGAATGGGGGAGCACCACAGGTACAGAGAACACACGAGCCCTGCACCTCCCCAGACACAGCGGCCAAGCACAAACAGCAGCTCTGTGGCTCCCACCCCCTGAAACCACGACCACGCTCAGCAAGAAGGAAGCCCCCAGGCTCGGACTGTCCACCAGCTTCACTCAAACCTCCCATCGCTGGGTCTTCGCCTCCACCGTCAGGGACAACCCTGAAGGAGCTCAAGTGCCCAGTGGGCTTCAGCAACGACAGACAATGAAGGGGGGACAGAGCACTGTTTCTCGGTGTGACTTGTGAATTTGCATCTCCTATCGGCCCTCAGAGGAACTGTTTGAGAAGAGGGTTACTTCAGACACACAGAGGTCTCTTGAAAGGGACGCTGTTCTCCTGTCTTGACAACCATTCTGTCTGGCACGGAAGCTGTGGAACTCAACTCTACCAATCTGTCAAAAGCTGTGGACGACAGGAGTGAATTTTCCTGAGTGCAAATTAAAAAGGAAAGCATAGGAAGCAGGGCCCCGGGCCAGCTGTGACGTGCCTGTGTTAGTCAGGGACCCCACACTCGACAGACAGGGAGGACACAGAGGTGCTCTCTCCCAGGGGCAGGCGTGTTTCTCACAGGGGAGGGTGAGCAGTGTGGAAACCATGGCAACCTGGCAGCACCGCACACAGGAAGGCGGCCAGGGGCCAGCGTGCTGGGCTGGAATCGCAGGCGTCCACACAGCGGGCCAGGCCAGAGGTACAGAGGGTCCAGGGTGGGAGCCGGCGTGGGCCTGGAACTCCGATCTTGGGTTCTAAATCCTGTTCTCCACCAAGAGGCTCAGAGGCTCCTGGAAGTGGTTTGATACCAGGGTTGGGGCACGGGAAACAGAAAAGCCTGGGGCGTGTGCTCGCTTCGGCAGCACATATACTAAAACTGGAACAGTGCAGAGAAGATTAGCAAGGCCCCTGCGCAAGGATGACCCGCAAACTTGTGAAGCGTTCCATATTTTTTATATGGAATCTAGTAAGATGGTAATGATAACACACGCAGTGAAGCAATGGAAAAACAGACACAGAGAACAAACGTGTGGACACTGTGGGAATGAACAGTGGGCAGGAGGTGCAGAGGGAGTAACATGGAAACCTATACTATAATATGTGAAAAAGATAGCTATTGTCATTGCACTGTGGGAAGAGGGGATCCTGCAGGGGCGCGGTGTGACGGCCTGGAGGGGTGGGATGGGGGGTGCTGAGAGGGGGTGGAGGAGGGAGGGGATCAGGGATATACATATAACTAATCTGGGATTACACATATCTGTCCACAACAAAACTCTGTAAAAGTAAAAAGTAAAATAAAGTATTAAAAATAAAAGAAAAGCCTGAGGCGTCTTGTCATGATAGAAACAGAGAAACCATAAAAAGAAGAAGAAGAGGCACAGAAGCCAACCTGAAATTGCTCCCAATAACCAAACTCAGTGCAATCTGACAACAAAGTAACCAACAGTGTTAGACGATCAGCCATGGTCCACACTGACACAAGTAAACAATTAAAAGGAGCAAATTGCACAGGGGAGCCACTTTCCTATGAAAGATCCACCCTGGCTGCTAGCCTAGCGCAGTACCTGATGGACACTGGGTGTGCAAACAGGTAGTTACATAGTCTCAAAGCTTGCCCCAAAACACTTAGCTTTTATTTAAAAAAAAAAAAAAGCATTAATTTTACAGACTTGAATGGGCACAGTGAGTTTGGGAGACACTCCAAATTTAACACCAAGATAGCACATCGCCAAAGAGCAGCCCCGCACACAGGAAGGCGGCCAGGGGCCAGCGTGCTGGGCTGGAATCGCAGGCGTCCACACAGCGGGCCAGGCCAGAGGTACAGAGGGTCCAGGGTGGGAGCCGGCGTGGGCCTGGAACTCCGATCTTGGGTTCTAAATCCTGTTCTCCACCAAGAGGCTCAGAGGCTCCTGGAAGTGGTTTGATACCAGGGTTGGGGCACGGGAAACAGAAAAGCCTGGGGCGTGTGCTCGCTTCGGCAGCACATATACTAAAACTGGAACAGTGCAGAGAAGATTAGCAAGGCCCCTGCGCAAGGATGACCCGCAAACTTGTGAAGCGTTCCATATTTTTTATATGGAATCTAGTAAGATGGTAATGATAACACACGCAGTGAAGCAATGGAAAAACAGACACAGAGAACAAACGTGTGGACACTGTGGGAATGAACAGTGGGCAGGAGGTGCAGGGGGAGTAACAGGGAAACCTATACTATAATATGTGAAAAAGATAGCTATTGTCATTGCACTGTGGGAAGAGGGGATCCTGCAGGGGCGCGGTGTGACGGCCTGGAGGGGTGGGATGGGGGGTGCTGAGAGGGGTGGAGGAGGGGGGGGATCAGGGATATACATATAACTAATCTGGGATTACACATATCTGTCCACAACAAAACTCTGTAAAAGTAAAAAGTAAAATAAAGTATTAAAAATAAAAGAAAAGCCTGAGGCGTCTTGTCATGATAGAAACAGAGAAACCATAAAAAGAAGAAGAAGAGGCACAGAAGCCAACCTGAAATTGCTCCCAATAACCAAACTCAGTGCAATCTGACAACAAAGTAACCAACAGTGTTAGACGATCAGCCATGGTCCACACTGACACAAGTAAACAATTAAAAGGAGCAAATTGCACAGGGGAGCCACTTTCCTATGAAAGATCCACCCTGGCTGCTAGCCTAGCGCAGTACCTGATGGACACTGGGTGTGCAAACAGGTAGTTACATAGTCTCAAAGCAGCCCCCAAAACACTTATCATTTATTTAAAAAAAAAAAAAAGCATTAATTTTACAGACTTGAATGGGCACAGTGAGTTTGGGAGACACTCCAAATTTAACACCAAGATAGCACATCGCCAAAGAGCAGCTGTGGTTTAACCACTGGCCCCACATGAGGCTCATTCCTCGATCCCCTTGGTGAGGAGGTCAACATTCCAGGAAGCTGATGAAGGGGTTTAATGGGACCTTCTATTATTTTTGCAATTCTTCTTTAAGATTAAATTTAGTTCACAAAAGTTTTTTGAAAAGCAACTAAGTAGCTAAAGAGTTTTAAAGGTCTAGTATTCGTATTTGAGGTCTGTTTACTAATTTCAGCAAAATTAGCTTCAGCAAAACTCTGTTAACAGAAAGCTATTCCCCTTTCCCCTCTCAACACTTTACTGTATTATAAATGATAGCCAAGGTGAGGTTTTTCAAAAAATACTAGAAGTGAAGTGAGGCTTCCTAGGTGGCGCTAGTGGTAAAGAACCCGCATACCAATGCAGGAGACGTAAGAGATGTGGGTTAGATCCCTGGGTCGGGAAGATCCCCTGGAGGAGGGCATGGCCACCCACTCCAGCATGCTTGCCTGGAGAATCCCATGGGCAGAGGAGCCTGGCAGGCTACACACAGTCCACAGGGCCACAAAGAGTCAGACACAACTGCAGCAACTTAGCACAGAAGCAAAGTGAAGTGTTAGCTGCTCAGTCATGTCCACGTCTTCGCAACCCCATGGCTTAACACTAAAGGAAATTCACTGACTTCAGCAGGAAAGATTGATTCCATTTCAACATCGTAATTGCTTTATGAATAAATCTCAGAAATCATTAAACCAACCGGACATGCAATACTGATCTTCCAATAACCAAAAATTATATTAACTACTGGTCTTTAATTCTAGTTGATTTACAATATTGTGTTAGTTTCAGGTGTACAGCAAAGTGACTCAGTTGTACCTATGTGTGTTCATCTGTTCCTTTTCAGATTCTTTTCCCTTATAGGTGTTCACAAAATACACAGGATATTCCCTGTGCTGGATAGGAATTTCTTTTTTTTTTAATATTTTATTTATATTTATTTGGCTGCACTGGGTCTCAGTTGTAGCACGTGGGCTCTAGTTCCCTGACCTGGAATCGAACCTGGACCCCCTGCATTGGGAGCACAGAGTCTTAGCCACTGGACCACCAGGGAATTCCTGGAATTTCTTGTTGTTTACTGTTTTATAGATAGCAGTGATGTAACACCATTTGCAGCAACAAGGATGGACCTACATATGACTAAGTAAGCCAAAGACAAATATCGTATGACATCACTTACACATGGAAATGGTCCTAATGACATATACAAAATAGAAATAGAGCACAGATAAAAACAAAGTTACAGTGACCAAAGGGGAAAGGTGGGGAGGGACAAATGAGACATTTTATTTTATTATTTTTTTAAATCCATTAAATTAAAAAAAAAAGTTACAGTTTCTCTACAACAAACACTAAAATACCTGCAACCTTTTCAGTTTTCTTCACATACAAACCCACCACACACTGCAAAGAAGTACAAAATGTAACATGAAGCTACTGATTCTTGTCTGAAGGTAACTGACAGCAACTGTATTAGTCATGCTGCTAATTTACCTCCAAAGGCTTATTTAGCACATCAGAAATATCTTTTCTCCTTACATACAGAAAAAAGACAGTGAAATGTGCACCAAATTAGACATCTTAGTTTAACATACACATACTACTGTACTTAACAAAAACACATTTGGTACTTTATTCTAAATATATTCTCATCATTGATGGAACTTTAAGTATTATATTTACATACTGATAAGAACCTTAAAAAAAAAAAGAAAAACTCCATAGGATCATATCTATTCTAGGAAAAGACAGTAACCAAGAATTCCCACTTTCCCTTCATATCTGACACAAGAAAATGTGGACATATTTTTACTGACTCTGCGTCCAGCCAATGCTACCAAAAGTTCACATGAAACACTGAATTCTTAAAATTTTTCTGTCAATCTATTTGCTCTAAATTACAATTCCAAAATGATTGCACACTAATTAATGAGGAAATAATGGGAAAAAAAAAAAAAAAACAGGAGAAACTTTATTAAAATTGCCTGCTGTCCTACAGGCCGCCATAAATCCTGGAAGGTCACGGCTAAGTCAGGCACCAAACCCTTGACCCCCAGGCCCCCGAGCTGTGGACAATCTGCCCAGGACAGGCCGAGCCCAATTTCAACCCAGTTCCTCTCGGTGCAGCCGAGACTACTGAGCCAAGGCCAAGTTCCACTCTGAGCCATCTGCCACGCGTGCGGGTCAGCCTGGTGGTTCTGCTCTGCGGTGCCGAACAGAGCCAGTCTGGGTTCCAGTCTGTATGTTTCCGCTGTGACTGAGCCAAAGCAGTAATGAACGCTTGTGCTGGAAGGTCCTTCCCAGCGTGTTGTGTGGGGGAAAACCTCCTTCCAGCCAAGGACTCTATTTCACTCTCTCACACGCTCCCCATAGTCACCTGGTAGCTACGGGAAGTGGGCCAAGCTCAGGGGCTCACCGGAGGGGACACTGCCTACCCTCACCTGCAGCCCCCTCCCTCTGTGTTTGGCCTCGGGTGGGTCTGGGGCTCCCCGAGGCAAGGCCCACCCAGCCCACTGGGCTCGGTCCCTGCAGTCACGAATCACAGAGCAGTGATCTCCAGAGAGATGGGGTGGCGTGGGAGCCCCAGCAGACACCCCTCTGAACAGCACGCGGTGGTCTGCCTCTGGGCCAGCCCTTCACAGACAGCATACCCTGCCTTGTGGCCACAGAAGCAGACCCGCCCACAGCGCACGAGGGTCCCAGGGCCAGGCGGCCGACTCAGCCGCCCAGAATGAGGCTCACCCAAAGGCTTGGTACTTATCAATTTTTGATGGAACTTTAAGTATTATATTTACATACTGATAAGAACCTTAAAAAAAAAAAGAAAAACTCCATAGGATCATATCTATTCTAGGAAAAGACAGTAACCAAGAATTCCCACTTTCCCTTCATATCTGACACAAGAAAATGTGGACATATTTTTACTGACTCTGCGTCCAGCCAATGCTACCAAAAGTTCACATGAAACACTGAATTCTTAAAATTTTTCTGTCAATCTATTTGCTCTAAATTACAATTCCAAAATGATTGCACACTAATTAATGAGGAAATAATGGGAAAAAAAAAAAAAAAACAGGAGAAACTTTATTAAAATTGCCTGCTGTCCTACAGGCCGCCATAAATCCTGGAAGGTCACGGCTAAGTCAGGCACCAAACCCTTGACCCCCAGGCCCCCGAGCTGTGGACAATCTGCCCAGGACAGGCCGAGCCCAATTTCAACCCAGTTCCTCTCGGTGCAGCCGAGACTACTGAGCCAAGGCCAAGTTCCACTCTGAGCCATCTGCCACGCGTGCGGGTCAGCCTGGTGGTTCTGCTCTGCGGTGCCGAACAGAGCCAGTCTGGGTTCCAGTCTGTATGTTTCCGCTGTGACTGAGCCAAAGCAGTAATGAACGCTTGTGCTGGAAGGTCCTTCCCAGCTTGTTGTGTGGGGAACACCTCCTTCCAGCCAAGGACTCTATTTCACTCTCTCACACACGCTCCCCATAGTCACCTGGTAGCTACGGGAAGTGGGCCAAGCTCAGGGGATCACCGGAGGGGACACTGCCTACCCTCACCTGCAGCCCCCTCCCTCTGTGTTTGGCCTCGGGTGGGTCTGGGGCTCCCCGAGGCAAGGCCCACCCAGCCCACTGGGCTCGGTCCCTGCAGTCACGAATCACAGAGCAGTGATCTCCAGAGAGATGGGGTGGCGTGGGAGCCCCAGCAGACACCCCTCTGAACAGCACGCGGTGGTCTGCCTCTGGGCCAGCCCCTTCACAGACAGCATACCCTGCCTTGTGGCCACAGAAGCAGACCCCGCCCACAGCGCACGAGGGTCCCAGGGCCAGGCGGCCGACTCAGCCGCCCAGAATGAGGCTCACCCAAAGGCCAGTTTCCAGAGGGCCTGTGCCGGCTGCAGGCTGGGAACCTAACCCTGGTGCGCCACGGCCGGGCCCACAAATCTCCATCAGGTTGCTTCTGCATTCGTAAGTAAATGACTGAAAATATTTACTGTTTTATTCACACTTTACCAGACTCCAACGAGCACGGTAGGACAAATACAACAAAACCACTTAAAAAGCACAGATCTTATAGGCTCAAGTCAATTCAACCAGTCCACTGTGTATATCTACGAATGGAACAGGTTTTAATACTGTTCTGACTTGGGCTAAATGTAGAAAATCATCCGGATTTCACACTTTCAGAACAAAACTGGCTTATCTAGAAATACTAGCATATTTCAGATCAAAGAAGGTATGACGATATTGGATAAATATAAACGTGAGAGATTCCCCCAGGGCCCCCACGTCCCATGGGCTGTGAAGTTCTCCTCAGTAGGATGGGAGAACACGAGCCTGTGTTCTCACTTGACGTTTCTGAGAGGGGCGCGGGGGCCGGGCTGCAGCCTCCCATGGCCCGGCTGACCACACGGCCGCCGCTAGGGCCAGAACACTCCCAGGGCTCTTCACCTGTTTGCTTTCGCTGGGAGAGTTCAGGCGATACTTTGCCAGGATTTCCCAACACAGAAGGATGGTCTGTGTCAAACAGAAAGGGATTTTCTTTCTTGTCCGAGGCAGGAGAGCTGCGTGCCCAGACCTGCTCCAAGTTCCAGGCACCTGGCTTTCGGCAGGTACGGCACACAGCCGATCTTACCCCAAACTCAAATTTCTGTGACTTTGTCTAATATTCTTGTGGCAATTTAAAAAAAAAATCCCTTTTACCTTAGGTAACAGTAATCTTGTCATTGCCAAGTCAAGACCTTTTTTAAACTAACAGACTAAGAATGTCTCACCCATTCATGTTTGAAAGCTGCAAGTCACACTGGGGAATAAATTGCCAAGACCCACCTGTGGCTAAGTTTCTTTCCCTAAATCAGAAGAATCGAAACTCAGAAGAGCCAGCGGACGTGACCGTGAAACAGGACATGTACCAAGCGCTTCGCGGTCACAGCAGAGCAAAAGTGGAGGCTGAGGGGAGACCTACCGGGGGACAGGTGAAGACACTCTGGTCAGTAACTGCCACTTGACTTTTCTCAAGACACAGAAAGGTTCTCTTTCCCCCCTGGAAGTCTGCCATCAAGAAACGCTGAGTGGGAACAAGACGTAGCTTTGAGCAATGCTTGACATTCAAGAGCACGGTAGGACAAATACAACAAAACCACTTAAAAGCACAGATCTTATAGGCTCAAGTCAATTCAACCAGTCCACTGTGTATATCTCGAATGGAACAGGTTTTAATACTGTTCTGACTTGGGCTAAATGTAGAAAATCATCCGGATTTCACACTTTCAGAACAAAACTGGCTTATCTAGAAATACTAGCATATTTCAGATCAAAGAAGGTATGACGATATTGGATAAATATAAACGTGAGAGATTCCCCCAGGGCCCCCACGTCCCATGGGCTGTGAAGTTCTCCTCAGTAGGATGGGAGAACACGAGCCTGTGTTCTCACTTGACGTTTCTGAGAGGGGCGGGGGCCGGGCTGCAGCCTCCCATGGCCCGGCTGACCACACGGCCGCCGCTAGGGCCAGAACACTCCCAGGGCTCTTCACCTGTTTGCTTTCGCTGGGAGAGTTCAGGCGATACTTTGCCAGGATTTCCCAACACAGAAGGATGGTCTGTGTCAAACAGAAAGGGATTTTCTTTCTTGTCCGAGGCAGGAGAGCTGCGTGCCCAGACCTGCTCCAAGTTCCAGGCACCTGGCTTTCGGCAGGTACGGCACACAGCCGATCTTACCCCAAACTCAAATTTCTGTGACTTTGTCTAATATTCTTGTGGCAATTTAAAAAAAAAATCCCTTTTACCTTAGGTAACAGTAATCTTGTCATTGCCAAGTCAAGACCTTTTTTAAACTAACAGACTAAGAATGTCTCACCCATTCATGTTTGAAAGCTGCAAGTCACACTGGGGAATAAATTGCCAAGACCCACCTGTGGCTAAGTTTCTTTCCCTAAATCAGAAGAATCGAAACTCAGAAGAGCCAGCGGACGTGACCGTGAAACAGAGGACATGTACCAAGCGCTTCGCGGTCACAGCAGAGCAAAAGTGGAGGCTGAGGGGAGACCTACCGGGGGACAGGTGAAGACACTCTGGTCAGTAACTGCCACTTGACTTTTCTCAAGACACAGAAAGGTTCTCTTTCCCCCCTGGAAGTCTGCCATCAAGAAACGCTGAGTGGGAACAAGACGTAGCTTTGAGCAATGCTTGCCATTTCCTGATTTTTCAGGACAATCTTGCCCTCGAGGAAGAGATCTGGGAGCCCATCCCCAGGCGCTGCCCACGCCGCCCTGCTCGCCCAGCTTGCTCCACGAGACCGAGCCGGGCACTGCCCCTGGCACGGGAGGGGCCCTGCAGGGTTGATGTCAACAGGAGCTCAGCTTACAAAAGAGTTTCAGGTGAGGAAATCGCTAGAAGGTGACAACCAACGCACATGCTGGTAACAGGGCTCATTTTTTTTTCCTTTTTCTTCTTTCAAATTAGCTTTTGCAAAGAAGGTATTTTAAAGTTATACATGACTATCCTCTACCATTTTAACTTTGTGTTTCTCTGTCCCTAAATTGCACCTGGCTTCTCAGGAAGTCCTATTTACTTTATCCACAAAATAATTATTCCATCTCTTGATCTGCGCATGACACTTAAGAAATAAAGGGTTTTCAGAATTGACCAACAGTATTTTGAACTATGTTGCAAACTGACCTAAAAACTTCCTTCAGTGCATTTATAAAACAGAGAGGGTAAGCACATATTCACAGGGGAGGTGGAAAGACAGGTCCTCCGGTCCCTTTGGGAAGGTGAGCAGCTGACTCCAAGGTCTTCCCCGCCCGGCTGTCAGAGCTGGTGGCCAGCCACACTCTGACCTCTCCCTCTGTGTGGGCTGCGTCCAGCCCTGCCTCCTCATTACCACCGCCTGACTCCTTTCATCAGACGTGTCTAGTTCGTTTACAGAATGACAGTTTGATCTCAACTCCTGCTGTATCCAAACTGAAGAGTTTGTGAAAGTACAGTTGCAGATCTCAAGATTTTATCATGTGTCAGGATGAATGGGCTTAAAAGCTGATGATTAAAATGTGGTCACTTATTGAAATCAGAAGACAAACAAAAAGTGACCGTGAAACAGGACATGTACGCGCGGTCACAGCAGAGCAAAAGTGGAGGCTGAGGGGAGACCTACCGGGGGACAGGTGAAGACACTCTGGTCAGTAACTGCCACTTGACTTTTCTCAAGACACAGAAAGGTTCTCTTTCCCCCCTGGAAGTCTGCCATCAAGAAACGCTGAGTGGGAACAAGACGTAGCTTTGAGCAATGCTTGCCATTTCCTGATTTTTCAGGACAATCTTGCCCTCGAGGAAGAGATCTGGGAGCCCATCCCCAGGCGCTGCCCACGCCGCCCTGCTCGCCCAGCTTGCTCCACGAGACCGAGCCGGGCACTGCCCCTGGCACGGGAGGGGCCCTGCAGGGTTGATGTCAACAGGAGCTCAGCTTACAAAAGAGTTTCAGGTGAGGAAATCGCTAGAAGGTGACAACCAACGCACATGCTGGTAACAGGGCTCATTTTTTTTTCCTTTTTCTTCTTTCAAATTAGCTTTTGCAAAGAAGGTATTTTAAAGTTATACATGACTATCCTCTACCATTTTAACTTTGTGTTTCTCTGTCCCTAAATTGCACCTGGCTTCTCAGGAAGTCCTATTTACTTTATCCACAAAATAATTATTCCATCTCTTGATCTGCGCATGACACTTAAGAAATAAAGGGTTTTCAGAATTGACCAACAGTATTTTGAACTATGTTGCAAACTGACCTAAAAACTTCCTTCAGTGCATTTATAAAACAGAGAGGGTAAGCACATATTCACAGGGGAGGTGGAAAGACAGGTCCTCCGGTCCCTTTGGGAAGGTGAGCAGCTGACTCCAAGGTCTTCCCCGCCCGGCTGTCAGAGCTGGTGGCCAGCCACACTCTGACCTCTCCCTCTGTGTGGGCTGCGTCCAGCCCTGCCTCCTCATTACCACCGCCTGACTCCTTTCATCAGACGTGTCTAGTTCGTTTACAGAATGACAGTTTGATCTCAACTCCTGCTGTATCCAAACTGAAGAGTTTGTGAAAGTACAGTTGCAGATCTCAAGATTTTATCATGTGTCAGGATGAATGGGCTTAAAAGCTGATGATTAAAATGTGGTCACTTATTACAAACCAAGAGAGGCCGCTCTCAAGGGACACACCCAACCGATACTCCTGAAGCAGGAGGCGAGCGCTGGCAGCGTCCTGCCGGCTCACCTGGCACCGTGACTCACCCTCCAGCCCGGCCCGCTCCACCCCCCTGGCCTGCCATCGAGATGGACCGGGAAGGGCTGGAGCACAGGCTCCCTCAGAACCTGCCAGACTGGACTGAGAAAGCTGCCGGGCATGGCTCCAATGGGCACTCGCCCATCCAGTCCTGGGGCGGGCACAAGGGACGGGGACGAGAGGGGCCTCTCTGAGCAGAAACTCCACAAGACACGAGCTCTGGGGTCAATTAGGGGAAATCGGGAGGGCTATGAAGCAGGAGTCTCTGGGTGCCCCTGCCAGCTGGCACTTTCAAAGAGTGTTAACTCATCACCGATCGCTTGGGCGTGCCCAAGACGTCAGGGAAATTCAGCCTTCGCCAAGATTAAAGGCCCCGAGCGAACCGCGTGAGTTTCTGCGGACAGACGCGGCCACCAGTACCTGCAGCTGCGATGCGTCCCTCACCCCGAGCACCCCTTCTTAAAATAAGTCCCATCCCAGAAAGGCTGGTGTTCTGGGCACCCACCTCCACTCTGTTCCCCCACATTCTAGTACCCTTGGGGCCCACGGGAGGCTTGCCCAGCCCCTCTGTTGCAAGCACACCCATGCCACCCACACACCCCCACCCAGTGGGGTCACTGGTCTCTCCAATGCCCTCTCTGACAGGTGCCAGCTCCAGGACAAGATTCCCTCACCAGACAAGGTCTTTCCTTTTCTGAGTAACAGCAGGTCACCCTGGAGTAGGACGTGCATTTATAAAACAGAGGGGCTTCACAGGAGGTGGAAAGACAGGTCCTCCGGTCCCTTTGGGAAGGTGAGCAGCTGACTCCAAGGTCTTCCCCGCCCGGCTGTCAGAGCTGGTGGCCAGCCACACTCTGACCTCTCCCTCTGTGTGGGCTGCGTCCAGCCCTGCCTCCTCATTACCACCGCCTGACTCCTTTCATCAGACGTGTCTAGTTCGTTTACAGAATGACAGTTTGATCTCAACTCCTGCTGTATCCAAACTGAAGAGTTTGTGAAAGTACAGTTGCAGATCTCAAGATTTTATCATGTGTCAGGATGAATGGGCTTAAAAGCTGATGATTAAAATGTGGTCACTTATTACAAACCAAGAGAGGCCGCTCTCAAGGGACACACCCAACCGATACTCCTGAAGCAGGAGGCGAGCGCTGGCAGCGTCCTGCCGGCTCACCTGGCACCGTGACTCACCCTCCAGCCCGGCCCGCTCCACCCCCCTGGCCTGCCATCGAGATGGACCGGGAAGGGCTGGAGCACAGGCTCCCTCAGAACCTGCCAGACTGGACTGAGAAAGCTGCCGGGCATGGCTCCAATGGGCACTCGCCCATCCAGTCCTGGGGCGGGCACAAGGGACGGGGACGAGAGGGGCCTCTCTGAGCAGAAACTCCACAAGACACGAGCTCTGGGGTCAATTAGGGGAAATCGGGAGGGCTATGAAGCAGGAGTCTCTGGGTGCCCCTGCCAGCTGGCACTTTCAAAGAGTGTTAACTCATCACCGATCGCTTGGGCGTGCCCAAGACGTCAGGGAAATTCAGCCTTCGCCAAGATTAAAGGCCCCGAGCGAACCGCGTGAGTTTCTGCGGACAGACGCGGCCACCAGTACCTGCAGCTGCGATGCGTCCCTCACCCCGAGCACCCCTTCTTAAAGTAAGTCCCATCCCAGAAAGGCTGGTGTTCTGGGCACCCACCTCCACTCTGTTCCCCCACATTCTAGTACCCTTGGGGCCCACGGGAGGCTTGCCCAGCCCCTCTGTTGCAAGCACACCCATGCCACCCACACACCCCCACCCAGTGGGGTCACTGGTCTCTCCAATGCCCTCTCTGACAGGTGCCAGCTCCAGGACAAGATTCCCTCACCAGACAAGGTCTTTCCTTTTCTGAGTAACAGCAGGTCACCCTGGAGTAGGACGTGCAGATGCCCCTTCAGCCTCCAGGAGAACTGGATGGGAGTCTGTGAAGGGTCGCCCACACCAGGACCCCACGGCGAGGGGCACACGTTACACAAGGGCCAGCCTTCACGTTCACCAGCACTCCTGCTCACCCTCGCCGGCTGGTGCTCCGCGTTATCAAACCACCGCTGAGGTGAGCACAGCAATGGCGTCTGCTTGCGGCCGAAAAAGAGCCTCTGTTCCCAAGCCCAGGGCCTGCTCAGAGCCCTGCTCTCTGGCCCACGGGGCCTGGGACCCTGCACGCTACACATCTCCAGGTTGACGACGCGGTCTTGTGACTCTGACGCTTCACCTACTGGGCGGTGAGAGGCTTCAGCCTGAAGCAGAGGATGTCGTGAGTGGTGGCCACCCACCTTTGTGCCCAATGCCGCTGCTGCCCCTTCAGCCCTCAGGCCCGCTTCTCTCTTTGGCTGGGCTGAGCCAAAGACAGTCTGCAGAGAAAGAAGGGGCCCCAGCTCCTCCGACCTTAAGGGCTCTCGGCCACAAAGGTTAAACTGAAAAAAGAAATCTGTCGGGACGATTACACTCTGAAACAGGAATCATCCTTTGGAGCCAGATCCCTGTCCCCTACCCCAAGTAGTGGCACATCTGCTTTCAGCAGAGGCGGCGTGGCCAATGCAGGGCTAGACCAGATTTTAGCTGGCACTTTCAAAGAGTGTTAACTCATCACCGATCGCTTGGGCGTGCCCAAGACGTCAGGAAATTCAGCCTCGAGTTAAAGGCCGCGAACCGCGTGAGTTTCTGCGGACAGACGCGGCCACCAGTACCTGCAGCTGCGATGCGTCCCTCACCCCGAGCACCCCTTCTTAAAATAAGTCCCATCCCAGAAAGGCTGGTGTTCTGGGCACCCACCTCCACTCTGTTCCCCCACATTCTAGTACCCTTGGGGCCCACGGGAGGCTTGCCCAGCCCCTCTGTTGCAAGCACACCCATGCCACCCACACACCCTCACCCAGTGGGGTCACTGGTCTCTCCAATGCCCTCTCTGACAGGTGCCAGCTCCAGGACAAGATTCCCTCACCAGACAAGGTCTTTCCTTTTCTGAGTAACAGCAGGTCACCCTGGAGTAGGACGTGCAGATGCCCCTTCAGCCTCCAGGAGAACTGGATGGGAGTCTGTGAAGGGTCGCCCACACCAGGACCCCACGGCGAGGGGCACACGTTACACAAGGGCCAGCCTTCACGTTCACCAGCACTCCTGCTCACCCTCGCCGGCTGGTGCTCCGCGTTATCAAACCACCGCTGAGGTGAGCACAGCAATGGCGTCTGCTTGCGGCCGAAAAAGAGCCTCTGTTCCCAAGCCCAGGGCCTGCTCAGAGCCCTGCTCTCTGGCCCACGGGGCCTGGGACCCTGCACGCTACACATCTCCAGGTTGACGACGCGGTCTTGTGACTCTGACGCTTCACCTACTGGGCGGTGAGAGGCTTCAGCCTGAAGCAGAGGATGTCGTGAGTGGTGGCCACCCACCTTTGTGCCCAATGCCGCTGCTGCCCCTTCAGCCCTCAGGCCCGCTTCTCTCTTTGGCTGGGCTGAGCCAAAGACAGTCTGCAGAGAAAGAAGGGGCCCCAGCTCCTCCGACCTTAAGGGCTCTCGGCCACAAAGGTTAAACTGAAAAAAGAAATCTGTCGGGACGATTACACTCTGAAACAGGAATCATCCTTTGGAGCCAGATCCCCTGTCCCCCTACCCCAAGTAGTGGCACATCTGCTTTCAGCAGAGGCGGCGTGGCCAATGCAGGGCTAGACCATGCTCGGCCCCAGGCATGCGTCCTCGGACAGGTGGGAGGCCAGGACTGTGAATGAGACCAGTTCCACCTAGAGGCTCATCGGACTGTGACAGCTGATGGAAGTAAGGAGCAAAATACAGCCTGTGCTTTCAGTCCCTGGTTACCTTCCAAGGAGCAGAACAAGCAAGCAGTAGGCAGCACCTTCCCTGAAGCTGTATTAAATAAACAGCTAACAAGCTCCTGTCTGCTCAGCAATGAGAGTGGGGAACACACGCCCGAGGGCAGGAGCAGGGGACAAAGGTATGGGCAGCCTGGTCTCCCAGCCGGGCCTCGGGCCGCAGTCACCCACCCCGAGGCCTCCACGAGACCACGGCCCTCCTGCCCCTACCTGCACCTCCCTGGGGTGGACACGCCAGAAGGAACACTTTTACGACTTCCTCGGAAGCAGTGTACTCCCTGAGCAGGGACCAGAATCCTCAGGCCACTCTGCAGGCCTCCGCCTTCACGTGAGAGTCAAGATGGAGAGATACAGCCCGGCCACGCGACCTGGGCAGCGGACAGGCCTGAGAGCCTTCTCCTGACCCTGCAGCGGCCCACGCCCCCGGCAGCTTTCCCCCAGGCGCTGCTGGTGCTCAGAAGGTGGGGGAGCCTGATGCGCTGGCCAGAGGAGGACAATGCTGGACACAGGTGCCCTGTGGATACGCTTGGAGACCTGGGGGTCCCCGGCTCTTTTCAGGGCTCCTCCTTTGCAGGAAGCAGTCTCCGGGGCTGGAGGATCATGATGAAATCTGTCTCCTAATAAAAGCAGTCTTACGACCATGACGAACCCAGAGGCTGCTGCCGTGTTCGGCCCCCTCCTCCAGGGTCACACGTAACCCACAACCAGAAGGGCTCGTCTCCCTTTTCAAGTCAAAGGAGCTCACTTTAGTCCAACAGGGGAGACGCAGAAAATTAACATCACTATACTGGGGACACAACTGTTTCCAATTTTCCCGGGCACAAACACTGGATCCGGAAGGCGGGGCCCACACCCCTGTGGGTGGCACAGCCGCTGCCCCAAGTGCTCCGTCCAGGAAACCAGGGAGAAGGTGTTTTCCCAACCTCGTGAGGCTGTGTTGGTTTTCACTGCACAGGAGCAGAAAGGGAAGCAGGAGTCATTTAACAGGCTTTACCTTGAGATTGCGGCCACGAAAGGCTTCAACTCCTGAGGCTCATAGGCACGTGCGAAGGCCCAGCACACGTAGCAGGCGGCGTCCCGGACGTTGGAGCCCACACTGCAGGCGCCCCGCTTCTCCTCGTACGTCAGCGCTTTCAGGATCACAGTGACCACTGCACACGGGAGACAGAGGCTGTGAGGAGGCCCCAAAGCAGTCCTCCCAACTCCACAACACCGCACCTGCCGCGACGCAATCCCGCCGACACCGCGGCCCCGCAGGCGCAGGTGCAGGGAACATACACGGTCCCACCCAAGTCACCCGGAAAGTCACAACCTGCTCAGGAAGGGCATCCGCAAGGAAAACACAAGTCCATCAGCTCGACTCAGGGGAAAATGTTCCTTCCAAGTTGCCCCCAAATTCCTAGAGAACGGCACGGACATGCCTGCCGAGCCCACCAAAGGGACACTGCCAGGCCCTGGGAGACACGAAGGGACGCCGAGGCGGCCAGCAGCGAGGGAAGGGGCGGGCACCCAGGGGAGCAGGAGGAGGGTGAGCCATGTCACCCGGGACGCCGAGGAGGACGCAGAGGGTTTTAAAAGTCTAAGGGAACTGAATTCATTTTATACATGAACCAAACAACTTTTAAAGTCTCTTAAAATGATGACAGGAGTCGGACCAAGAAGCCGCGTCGGACCGAGCCACCGCGCCACGGAAGGACGTGCACTCATCTCTCCTGCAAAATCGCCTGAATTGCAACGAGTTCCTGAAAAACCATCAACGGGAGGAGGGTGGATCTGATCATGGAGAGGATACCCCACACTGAAGAACAAAGGAGAAGCTGCATCAAGATGGTAGGAAGGGTACAATCACACTTTTAAAAGTCAAACCTCATACCCACCAGAGAGGCTGGGCGGGCCATAGGGGCAAAGCCTGTTGCAGATCAAGACCTGGGAAAAGAGCAGTGACGCCCACAAGGGACTGAGCCAGACCCGCTTTGGAGGGTCCAAGTGCCCCCTTGAGCTAGTAGTACCCTTGAGCAGTCCTCAGAAGGACGGCACTCAGTTTCCTTTGGAGGAGGTTACCATTAACCCGATCACAGAGCCCCCAAGGAGGGCTGGAAACTCTTGTGCACACCGTGATCCAGGAGAGGGGAATAGTGATCCTGCATGAGACTGAGCCAGACTCACCTCTGAGTAATCTGATGTCTCCCGCAGTGGCGGGAGTCGACGGTGGCCTGCAGCAGGGTCGGGGGTTACTGAGGAAGTGCTCCCCATAGAGCGTGTTGAATGTAAATGGACTAAATGCCCCAACCAAAAGACACAGAGTGGCTGAATGGATTCAAAAGCACGACCCATACACATGCTGCCTCCAAGAAACTCACTTCAGACCTAGAGACACTCACAGACTGAAAGGGAGAGGCTGGAAAAAGATATTCCATGCAAATGGAAATCAAAAGAAAGCTGCAGTAGCAATCCTCATATCAGACAAAATAGACCTCAAAACAAAGAAGATTAGAAGAGACAAGGCAGGACACTACATAATGATCAAGGGATCGATCCAAGAAGAAGACATAACAATCATAAATATCTATGCACCCAACACAGGAGCACCCCAATACATAAGACAAACACTAGAGAAGTGTTTGTCTTCTTGACTCCTGTCAAGAAGAAGACACAACACTAACACAATCATAGTAGGAGACTTTAAGACTCCTCTCACACCAATGGACAGATCATCCAAACAGAAAATTAACAAAGAAACACAAGCCTTAAATGCCACACTAGAAGAAACGGACCTCGCTGATATCTTTAGGACTTTCCATCCTAAAGCAGAAGAATACACTTTCTTCTCAAGTGCTCACGGAACATTCTCCAGGACAGACCACATCTTGGGCCACAAATCAAACCTCAGTCAATTCAAGAAAACTGAAATTCTATCAACCATCTTCTCGGACCACAATGCAGTGAGACTAGAGATCAACTCCAGGAAAAAAACCGCTAAAAACACAAACACATGGAGATTAAACAACACATACCTAAAAAGCCAACTGATTACCGAGCAAATCAAAGGAGAAATAAAACCATTCCTAGAAGAAAACGACAATGAACACACGACAGGGCAAAACCTATGGGATACTGCAAAAGCAGTTCTAAGAGGGAAGTTTAGAGCAATTCAATCCTCCCTCAAGAAACTAGGAAAATCTCAAACAGACGACCTAATCTTACGCTTAAAACAACTGGAGAAAGAACAAAAAAAACACCCCAAAGCCAGCAGAAGAAGGGAAATCATAAAGATCAGAGCAGAAATAAATGATAAAGAAACGAAAGAAACAATAGTAAAGATAAATAAAACAAAAAGCTGGTTCTTCAAAAAGGTCAATAAAATCGACACACCACTGGCCCAAGACTCATCAAGAAAAAGAGAGAGAAGAACCAGATCACCAAAATCAAAAATGAAAAAGGAGAGATTACAACAGAGAATACAGAAATCCAAAGGATTATAAGAGACTATTATGAACAACTCTATGGCAACAAACTGGACAACCTGGAAGAAATGGACAGTTTCTTAGAGAAGATTAATCTCCCAAGACTCAACCAGGAAGAAATACAAACTATGAACAAGCCAATCATAAGCTCAGAAATTGATTTTGTGATCAAATATCTACCCAAAAATAAAAGCCCAGGGCCAGATGGCTTCACAGCCAAATTCTACCAAACATTTAAAGAAGAGCTAATGCCTGTCCTTCTAAAACTCTTCCAAACAACTGCACAGGAAGGAACACTTCCAAACACATTCTACGAGGCCACCATCACCCTGATACCAAAGCCAGGCCAAGACAGCACAAAAAAAGAAAATTATAGGCCAATTTCACTGATGAATCTAGACGCCAAAATCCTCAACAAAATCCTAGAAAACAGAATTCAACAACACATCAAAAAACTCATACATCACGATCAAGTTGGGTTCATCCCAGGCATGCAAGGATTCTTCAACATCCGCAAATCAATCAATGTGATACACCATATCAACAAATTGAGAGACAAAAATCACATGATCATCTCAACAGATGCAGAAAAAGCCTTTGACAAAGTACAGCATCCATTTATGATAAAAACTCTTCAAAAAATGGGCACAGAAGGAACTTATCTTAACATAATGAAAGCCATATATGAGAAGCCCACAGCGAACATTATCCTCAATGGTGAAAAACTGAAAGCATTCCCTCTAAGATCAGGAACAAGACAAGGGTGTCCACTTTCACCACTCTTATTCAACATAGTCCTGGAAGTTCTAGCAACAGCAATAAGAGAAGAGAAAGAAATCAAAGGAATCCAGATTGGAAAAGAAGGAGTCAAACTCTCTCTGTTTGCAGATGACATGATATTATACATAGAATATCCCAAAGACACTATGACAAAACTACTAGAGTTAATCAGCGAATTCAGCAAAGTCGCAGGATACAAAATCAATATACAGAAATCACTGGCATTCCTATACACAAACAATGAAAAATCAGAAAATGAAATCAAAGAGGCGATCCCCTTCACCATCGCAACCAAAAGAATCAAATATCTAGGAATAAACCTACCCAAAGAAACAAAAGAACTGTACACAGAAAATTACAAGACACTCACGAGAGACATTAAAGAAGAGTTAAACAGATGGAGAGATATTCCATGTTCCTGGACCGGAAAAATCAATATTGTGAAAATGACCATACTACCAAATATCACCTATAGATTCAACACGATCCCTATCAAACTTCCAATAACATTCTTCACAGAACTAGACCAAAGAATCACACAGTTCATACGGAAACACAAAAGACCTCGAATAGCCAAAGCAATCCTGAGGACGAATGGAGCTGGAGGGATCAGCCTCCCCAACTTCAGACTCTACTACAAAGCAACAGTCATCAAGACAGTACGGTACTGGCACAAAAACAGAACTATAGACCAATGGAACAAGATCGAGAACCCAGAGATAAACCCACGCACCTATGGGTACCTTATTTGTGACAAAGGAGGCGAAACTATAAAATGGGGCAAAGACAGCCTCTTCAACAAATGGTGCTGGGAAAATTGGACAGCTACATGCAAAAAAATGAAGTTAGAACATACCCTGACACCATGCACAAAGATCAACTCAAAATGGATTAAAGACTTAAATGTAAGGCCAGAAACCATCAAACTCTTAGAGGAGAATACAGGCAAAACCCTCAAGGACATCAATCAAAGCAAGATCTTCTCTGACCCACCTACTAGAATAGTGGAACTAAAAAGAAAAATGAACACGTGGGACCTAATGAAACTTAAAAGCTTTTGTACAGCAAAAGAAATCACAAAAAAGCTGAACAGACAGCCCACAGAATGGGAGAAAATCATAGCAAATGAAACAACAGACAAAGAATTAATCTCCAAAATCTACAAGCAACTCAGACAACTCAGCACTGGAAAAACCAACAACCCAATCAAAAAATGGGAAAAGGACCTAAACAGACACCTCTCCAAGGAGGACATACAGATGGCCCAAAAGCACATGAAACGATGCCCAACTTCACTAATAATTAGAGAAATGCAAATCAAAACTACAATGAGATATCACCTCACACCCGTCAGAATGGCCATCATCAAGAAATCTAGAGACAATAAATGCTGGAGGGGCTGCGGAGAAAAGGGAACTCTCCTGCATTGCTGGTGGGAGTGTAAATTGATACAGCCTCTATGGAAGACAGTCTGGAGATTTCTTAAAAAACTAAAAATAGAAGCAACGTATGACAATCCCACTCTTAGGCTTATACCCTGATGAAATCAAATCTGAAAGAAGCACCTGTACCCCAATATTCATTGCAGCTCTCAATAGCTAAGAACAATCACACAGTTCATACGGAAACACAAAAGACCTCGAATAGCCAAAGCAATCCTGAGGACGAATGGAGCTGGAGGGATCAGCCTCCCCAACTTCAGACTCTACTACAAAGCAACAGTCATCAAGACAGTACGGTACTGGCACAAAAACAGAACTATAGACCAATGGAACAAGATCGAGAACCCAGAGATAAACCCACGCACCTATGGGTACCTTATTTGTGACAAAGGAGGCGAAACTATAAAATGGGGCAAAGACAGCCTCTTCAACAAATGGTGCTGGGAAAATTGGACAGCTACATGCAAAAAAATGAAGTTAGAACATACCCTGACACCATGCACAAAGATCAACTCAAAATGGATTAAAGACTTAAATGTAAGGCCAGAAACCATCAAACTCTTAGAGGAGAATACAGGCAAAACCCTCAAGGACATCAATCAAAGCAAGATCTTCTCTGACCCACCTACTAGAATAGTGGAACTAAAAAGAAAAATGAACACGTGGGACCTAATGAAACTTAAAAGCTTTTGTACAGCAAAAGAAATCACAAAAAAGCTGAACAGACAGCCCACAGAATGGGAGAAAATCATAGCAAATGAAACAACAGACAAAGAATTAATCTCCAAAATCTACAAGCAACTCAGACAACTCAGCACTGGAAAAACCAACAACCCAATCAAAAAATGGGAAAAGGACCTAAACAGACACCTCTCCAAGGAGGACATACAGATGGCCCAAAAGCACATGAAACGATGCCCAACTTCACTAATAATTAGAGAAATGCAAATCAAAACTACAATGAGATATCACCTCACACCCGTCAGAATGGCCATCATCAAGAAATCTAGAGACAATAAATGCTGGAGGGGCTGCGGAGAAAAGGGAACTCTCCTGCATTGCTGGTGGGAGTGTAAATTGATACAGCCTCTATGGAAGACAGTCTGGAGATTTCTTAAAAAACTAAAAATAGAAGCAACGTATGACAATCCCACTCTTAGGCTTATACCCTGATGAAATCAAATCTGAAAGAAGCACCTGTACCCCAATATTCATTGCAGCTCTCTATACAATAGCTAGAACATGGAAGCAACCTAGATGTCCATCGACGAACGAATGGATCCAAAAGCTCTGGTACATATATACAATGGAATACTACACAGCTGTAAAGAGAAATGCAGAAGAAGCAGCCCTAATGAGGTGGCTGGATCTAGAACGTATCATAAAAAGTGAAGTCAGTCAGAAAGAGAAAGACAAATACAGTATATTAACACATATATATGTAATCTAGTAGGATGGTGATGATGGCACATGCAGTGAAGCAACAGAAAGACAGACCTGGACAGCGGACATATGGACATTGTGGGGAAGGAACAGAGGGTGGGAGGCGTAAAGGAAGTAGCATGAAGGCCTGTACTATCATAACTGAAGAAAATAGCTCTAGTCATCGCTCTGTGAGAAAAGGGGATCCTTTAGGGCTGCTGTGTGATGGTTGGGAGGTGTGGGAAGGGCGGGGATATACTTGTGACTGATCTGGGAACATGCATGTCTGTAAACAACAAAACTCTGTAAAAGTTAAAAGTAAAATAAAGGTTTAAAAAAAAATGATTACAGGAACATGTATTACAAATAACTGTCAGAAAATTTTTCACCAAGTCAAAGGTAGAGAATTAACTTTTTAAAAACACACTCAGTGAAACAGACAACAACGCCACCATAAAGCACACGGAACAGCTTGCAGGGTGAGATGGTTCGGCTGCACGTCAGAGCTCCCAGGCATCCGGGGGTCACCATCCAACGCTGGGCCACTGAGCACACCAATGGATGGTCAGGGGCACAGCCTCCTTCTACCGGGGAGGCCAGGCGGGAGCTCACCCTTCTCTCTGTGCACACGGCCAGAGTCTCCCTATCCTGGTAGGGCCACCTCCTCAGCCACACGTCATGGTCACAGCAAGAGATGTCCAGGGTAGAAATTGGAACACAGCAGCTTCCCACGTGGGGCAGGTGGGGCCCAGACGGCTCACCCATAATTCACACACGTGAAGTGCCGTGAGCGTGTGACGGTCGATGCACAAGACAGCAGCGGAGATCAACCACGGAACAAAACCAACAAAGAGAGAGCTGGAGAGCCAGCAGTGAGACCAACGGGGTCAAAAAGCCACCAAGTGACCAGAGGTCCGGTCAGAGGAGACCATCCCTCCCTGTGGCAGCCCCACCTTTTTGGGCACATCTGGGCTGGTCCCACTTCTCTCTCTACTGTAATCTGCACTCTGAGAAAAGACGCTCCAGGTACAAATATAAGAAAAATGTAGGGCTTCCCTGGTAGCTCAGTGGTAAAGAGTTTGCCTGCCAATGCAGGAGACACGGGTTCGATCCCTGATCCGGGAAGATCCCACAAGCTGCGGGGCAATGAAGCCTGTGAGCCACAACTAGGGAGCCTGTGCTCTAGAGCCTCGGAGCCACAACTATGGAGCCCATGGGCTGCAACGACTGAAGTCCGTGTGCCCTGGAACCCCCGTTCCATGACAAGAGAAGTCACCGCCACAAGAAGTCTGCTCACCTCAACTAGAGAGTAGCCCCCACTCCCTGCAACTACAGGAGAGCATGTGGCAGCAGTGAAAACCCACAATAGCCAAAAAGAATTAATTTAAACAAAACAAAAGGGATTACAAAAGAAAAATGAAGCCCCCTGCCATGCCTTCCTCCAGGGGATTTTCCCAACCCAGGAATCAAACCTGCGTTTCCTGCATTGAAGGAAGATTCTTCACCCACCCAGCCATCTAGTTCAGTGTTTTTACACACACACACACACACACACACACAGAGGAATGGGCTTCCATATCTTCTTTATTCATTCATCTGTCAGTGGACATTAAGACTGCTTTCACGTTTCGGCTATTTTAAACAGTGCTTCGATGAACACTGGGTACACATGCTCTGTGAGTCTTAACTGTATGCTTCAATTTAAGGAGGTAAACAAAAACTGACAGATATTCTTGCAGAAAACTGAGCTTAGTTCCTGGTGCGCTGACCGCGGGAGGGCAGGCCCCGGTGAGCTTCAGTGGCTCCAGCTCAGGGAGGTTTTCCGGGTGCTTCCAGGGGATGATGCCAGGCAGAGTGGCCTCAGAGGACTCTGCAGGTGGAGGAGAGGCACACACCTGGCTGCGGCCGAGAGAGACACGAGGCCCGTGGGAACAGGCACTGCCGCCCTGGGGCACTCGTGAGAGGGAGCAGCTTGGCCGCTGGGCTGGCCAGAGGCTGGGGGTGGCAGTGGTCCGGCAGTGGCTGAGGGGCTGCGCAGGGAGACGCCGGCTCCCAGTGAAGGGGTCCTTGGCAGAGGCGTGGCTGCTCTGGGTGGGGGTGGTCTTGACCAGACACAGGGAAGCAAGGGAGGGTGGTCCTGGGATGAGCACTGTGCCCTGAACGGGGCCTAGAGGGGCACAGGCTACGGCTGACACGAGATGTGTGAGATGGGCTTTGTTTTAGGCCTTGTGGACTTGGAGGGGCCTTTGCGTGGCCTGTGTGAGGGGTCCTGATGCCACTGGGCTGAAGACGGGAGAGCTGCATACGAGAGGGGCTCCGCGGTTGGAGAGACAAGGCCAGTTCCAGGCGTGAGCGCGCTCAGTGTCCACAGTGGGGGCGCCCCACCAAAACAGAGTGCACGTGTCCCTGCAGGGCTGCGAATACTGAGAAGCCACGTTCGTGACTCCTCAGCCCTGGATGAGATGCACATAATTGAGAACACAAGGTCTTTGAGATTTTTATTTCGGAGTATATTTATTCTGTGCAATTTTCAGTAAATTTATGCAAACGTTTACGATCTTATTTAAAAGTAATCATCATATGTACATGAAAGAAATGGTACAGAATGAAATCTATTTTTTTGTTGCTCTCTATGAATCAACAATCTCTATTTATGTTGTTCGCTAAGGAATCAGAAGTCCTTAGGTGCAAAAGACAGAGGGGACAATTTGGATATAGCATGCATAGACTTACCATTGTTTCTTCTGATTTTTTCCCCCTAATACCGTCTCCAGATAAATCTCTCTGGAGATGCATTCTGTGACAGCAGCTGCATGTGGGGAGAGCCCCGTGGACAGAGAAGCTGGCGGGGGACCATCCACAGGGCTGCAAAGAGTCAGTCGTGTCACTACTATACACAACTAAAGGACTGCCCTGGTGGTCCAGTAGGTTTAAGATCCCGCCTGTCAACGCAGGGGACACAGGTTCAATCCTGGTCTGCAAAGATGTCACATGACACGCAGTAACTAAGCTCGTGCACCCCAACTATTAAGCCCACGCTCTAGAGCCCTCATGCTGCAGCTACTGAAGCCTGTGTGCCTAGAGCCCATACTCTGCAACGAGAGAAGCCACTGCAATGAGAACCCGCGCTCCACAACCAGAGAGCAGCCCTCGCTCACTGCAACTGGAGAAAGTCTATGTGCAGCAACAGGGACCCAGAGAAAACCTAATTAATTAAAAAATCAAAATAAAATAGATAACCAGCAGGAAACTATACTTGATATTTAAAATAATCTTTAGGAGAAAACATGAAAAAGAACATGTATACACACACACACACACATGAAAAATAAACCATAGTGCTATACAGCTAAACTAATACAACACTGTAAATCAATTGTACATACTTCAATAAAATACAATAAAAAATAAAAAGGCTCATGGAGCATATTGTAGAAATGCCAAACCGAACCAGAGGGCACTACCACAGTTGTTTCAGATAAAGCAGTTAAATCTAATTAAATCTAATTTTAAAATTATGATCTCAACTTGGAACTAAACCAAATCTGTAATGCTTCAAATTTGGTCTTCATTTGTCTTACCTGGAAAAATCCTGCTTTATCTGGAATTACTCCTAGTTGTCTAGTGCTGTTCCTACTCACTCTCTGTTCTAAGAGGGTAGCCTATTCATGGCTCAAAGCATGTCAAAACTAACAGGCTGTGGCCTTGAGGGGAAGCAACGTCCACGCTCAGTGTCACTGCCTCGCCAGGCTCTCTGAAGCCGCCACTCTCCCCAGCTGCCCCGACACTTCTAGAGAAACCGCACGGCAACTCTATAGCCTGAGGGAAACCTGGATGCTAACTGCTGAGTCCCAATTTATCGGTCCACTGGACAAAATCAATTTCCCAACAGACAACTACGAATGACAGCGGTCAGTACCGTCCACATCTACTTCAGGTGGGCGCACATCCAACTACTACCCTGAGACATGCTCAGGGTGAACCCGTGCAAGCTGGCGGGGACCATCTAAGCTCGTGCACCCACAACAAAGATCCCTGGTGGTCCAGTAGGTTTAAGATCCCGCCTGTCAACGCAGGGGACACAGGTTCAATCCTGGTCTGCAAAGATGTCACATGACACGCAGTAACTAAGCTCGTGCACCCCAACTATTAAGCCCACGCCTAGAGCCCTCATGCTGCAGCTACTGAAGCCTGTGTGCCTAGAGCCCATACTCTGCAACGAGAGAAGCCACTGCAATGAGAACCCGCGCTCCACAACCAGAGAGCAGCCCTCGCTCACTGCAACTGGAGAAAGTCTATGTGCAGCAACAGGGACCCAGAGAAAACCTAATTAATTAAAAAATCAAAATAAAATAGATAACCAGCAGGAAACTATACTTGATATTTAAAATAATCTTTAGGAGAAAACATGAAAAAGAACATGTATACACACACACACACACATGAAAAATAAACCATAGTGCTATACAGCTAAACTAATACAACACTGTAAATCAATTGTACATACTTCAATAAAATACAATAAAAAATAAAAAGGCTCATGGAGCATATTGTAGAAATGCCAAACCGAACCAGAGGGCACTACCACAGTTGTTTCAGATAAAGCAGTTAAATCTAATTAAATCTAATTTTAAAATTATGATCTCAACTTGGAACTAAACCAAATCTGTAATGCTTCAAATTTGGTCTTCATTTGTCTTACCTGGAAAAATCCTGCTTTATCTGGAATTACTCCTAGTTGTCTAGTGCTGTTCCTACTCACTCTCTGTTCTAAGAGGGTAGCCTATTCATGGCTCAAAGCATGTCAAAACTAACAGGCTGTGGCCTTGAGGGGAAGCAACGTCCACGCTCAGTGTCACTGCCTCGCCAGGCTCTCTGAAGCCGCCACTCTCCCCAGCTGCCCCGACACTTCTAGAGAAACCGCACGGCAACTCTATAGCCTGAGGGAAACCTGGATGCTAACTGCTGAGTCCCAATTTATCGGTCCACTGGACAAAATCAATTTCCCAACAGACAACTACGAATGACAGCGGTCAGTACCGTCCACATCTACTTCAGGTGGGCGTCACATCCAACTACTACCCTGAGACATGCTCAGGGTCCCCCGGAGAAGCACCCCCTCCACAAGGACACGGCCCCAACCCTCGACCTGCTGGCCCCCAAGGCCCCTGAGTGGCCTGGGGCACCTGACCCCGGGGTCAAAGCGAGATGATTCCAGAGGTCAACCAGTCACAAAGGAAAGGACACACGCTGTGACCTGGCCCACTGACAGAGGTCTGCCTTGGCACAACAGAGACCTCTCACGGCAGACGGGCGTTTGAGGGAGGGAAGATCAGCACGCTCGGCGGTCCACCCACAGACCCACGTGGCCCCGTTCTCGGCCTCAAGGAAGGTCAGCTGTGAGAGCGCAGTGGGAGCCGTATGCGGCACTTGGGCTCAAGCCCTCCTGAGAGAAAGACCGGCGTGAAACGTGGGCTCTAATTCTGTGGAGCAAGGTGGCTCCCACAAACACCAACGCTGATCCCTGGCACCCACAGGTGCCCATGTGACGTCCTCGGGTGGCTACTGGCCCTCCAATGACACGAAGGCTCTGGACTTCCCTGGGTCCTCCTGTGTCCGCCCACAAAGCTGGGTCAGAGAAGCACAGACCCACGCTCGTACGGGCCTCAGGGCCTTACTGCCAAGCCCTGTCCACCCACGTGGCCACGCTGCTGCGGGTGCCCTGGCAAGTCCCACCCCAGTTCTCAATACAGGCAGTTTCAAAATCTTCCTCACAAAAGCGCCAGTGACCACGCTGTAACGTCCACCCCAAACATCGGAGGCTGATGCCCAACTGCAGGTGAGACGTGCTGCCTGCCATCAATCAGCACAGGCCTTGCTGTGGGGCTGTGGCCTGGGAGAGGGGAGTACACGGCCCCGACAGCAATGGGGGGCGCCTGCCTCACCATCACTGACAAGGAATTTGATTTGCATAAAGTAAAACAGCTCAGATGGAGAGAGAGCAAGAGGATGGATTTCTGCCACAAGAAAACTGGAAAATGATGCTCTCGGCTCCAATTCACCTAAAGGGTGTAGTAAGCATGGCACCCCGGGGGGTAGAAGACCGGGGCCAGGCCTGCTCCTGCGGCTCCCGGGCAGGGCCCACGGCTGCCCCTGACCTCACGGGCCTTCACCACCAGCCTCTTCTGCGAAGAATATGTGCTGGGCTTCCAGCTCTGACACCCAGGGGCAGGAAGACAAGAGACAGACCCGCCCCAGTCCACGCGGGCTACTGAGCCATCACAGAGCTTTGGAGGAGGAGGCGCTGTATCAAGGAGACGCGGTCTTTGCCTAGGACGTTTATATGAAGTCATTATCAGAGGGGAAAGATTCAAAACCTCACAGATCTTTCCAGATTCAACAGGTTTAAAATACGGAAACTCTTCAATCGCGCTGAACAAAAACCTTTCTCATGGTTCCAATTACACACTGCAAATACATGTCAAATATATAAGGTTCCCCAGAGGGCTTCCTTTTGGCAACCCAGAGTCCAGCGATGTCATTTAAATACCCTTCTCTCTAGACAGCGTGTCATTTGTCTAACGCCAACTGCCTAAGGACAAAGCAGCCTCCAGGTGAGAGAAACGAGTTAACCCTCGGAGCACCGAGTCCCTACCGCAGGGCTCGACAGACGAGCATCCAGCGGGACTCAGGCGTTCTCTGCAGCATCAGAAAAACCATCACGGAGCCGGCAGAGGTTATGTGTTTTGATTAAGTAATTAAGAATACTAATTTAAAAACATACTCATCGCATATGGAATATCACTGCATGGGGGCCAAGCCTCCCAGCATCACAGAGCCATGTCTCCTGAGATGTATCGCAGCATCTCCCAGGATGCACTGGGCCAAACCTCCCAAGAGGCACTAGAAACACACCTCCCGGATGCCCTCGGCTGAGTCTCCACGGGGAGCCAACTGCAGGTGAGCTGGCCCCAAATCAGCAATGCTGGGGCTGTGGCCTGGGAGAGGAGTACACGGCCCCGACAGCAATGGGCCTGCCTCACCATCACTGACAAGGAATTTGATTTGCATAAAGTAAAACAGCTCAGATGGAGAGAGAGCAAGAGGATGGATTTCTGCCACAAGAAAACTGGAAAATGATGCTCTCGGCTCCAATTCACCTAAAGGGGGTAGTAAGCATGGCACCCCGGGGGGTAGAAGACCGGGGCCAGGCCTGCTCCTGCGGCTCCCGGGCAGGGCCCACGGCTGCCCCTGACCTCACGGGCCTTCACCACCAGCCTCTTCTGCGAAGAATATGTGCTGGGCTTCCAGCTCTGACACCCAGGGGCAGGAAGACAAGAGACAGACCCGCCCCAGTCCACGCGGGCTACTGAGCCATCACAGAGCTTTGGAGGAGGAGGCGCTGTATCAAGGAGACGCGGTCTTTGCCTAGGACGTTTATATGAAGTCATTATCAGAGGGGAAAGATTCAAAACCTCACAGATCTTTCCAGATTCAACAGGTTTAAAATACGGAAACTCTTCAATCGCGCTGAACAAAAACCTTTCTCATGGTTCCAATTACACACTGCAAATACATGTCAAATATATAAGGTTCCCCAGAGGGCTTCCTTTTGGCAACCCAGAGTCCAGCGATGTCATTTAAATACCCTTCTCTCTAGACAGCGTGTCATTTGTCTAACGCCAACTGCCTAAGGACAAAGCAGCCTCCAGGTGAGAGAAACGAGTTAACCCTCGGAGCACCGAGTCCCTACCGCAGGGCTCGACAGACGAGCATCCAGCGGGACTCAGGCGTTCTCTGCAGCATCAGAAAAACCATCACGGAGCCGGCAGAGGTTATGTGTTTTGATTAAGTAATTAAGAATACTAATTTAAAAACATACTCATCGCATATGGAATATCACTGCATGGGGGCCAAGCCTCCCAGCATCACAGAGCCATGTCTCCTGAGATGTATCGCAGCATCTCCCAGGATGCACTGGGCCAAACCTCCCAAGAGGCACTAGAAACACACCTCCCGGATGCCCTCGGCTGAGTCTCCAGGGAAGCCCCCGAGCCGCGGCACGGGACGGGGCTTCCTGTGGAGTCACACGCAGACTGCGAGCCAGCGGGCCCCGTCCAAGCCCGGGAAAGCACCCGTCCCCTGCGAGCAGGTGCGGCCAGTGCCGCACAACTTCTGCTCCAGCCACCAGTGACAAACAGCCGTCATACCTTCCTGAAGAATGCAGTCTAACTTGCTCGGGAGAAAAAAAACATGCTGAATTTGCTGGGGGAAAGGAAATGACGGACAGAATATCTGGTTCCATAGACGCTAAGTTTTTTAGTTCCCACAGGACATCTGAAAAACTATCCCAAAGGGCCTCGGCTGCTGTGGGCAGCGCTCTGAGCCACGGCACCAACCACACCGCACGTGGGGGGAGTGCAGACTTGTGGACCAGCCTTCCTTGGAAGGTGAGGGATCCCCGTCCCACAGACACTGGGAGACCCCCAGCCAAGCTGTCTCCCCAGGCATAAGGGAGCGGGATCTCAGAGCACCCTGTGCTGCTGGGGGGAGGGGGGCACCTGGCCCATGCACCACCTACTTCCCCTCCTCCCCAGGCGCTCCTGGAGCACTCACCCTGCCGCTCGGGAGCACCCGCGGAACCCTCGCCCCTGCCCACAGGAAAGTCACAGGGCCATGCTGGCGCAGGACCCTCCCACGGGTGCCCCGGTGAACAAACCCCGCCCTACACTGCCCGCGGTGCTGCGGCCCAGCTGTCGAGAGGCCGTAAGTGGATGTTCCCTCACCAGGTGCCCTAAACCATGAGCGGTCTCGGCGTGAAGCACCCAGTCCAGGCTTCTCTGTGCTGTGTGCTGAGCACAGATAAAGGCTCTTCTCAAGAGAAACGCGACAGCTAAGGCAGAAGGAAGCTGCTGTCTTAGGGCAGGAGCCCACAGTCTCAGCTGGGCACAGGACCCTCCGAATGCTTAACACAATCGCCAAGGGAGACTGAGGCAAACAGGAAGCTCCTGCTCTTCCATCTGACGGCACCCTATTTCCTCGGCGTGCAGGGCAGTGCCTGCCACATCAGCTGCCCAAAGGAAGAGATGAGCAAGTATTCCTGCCAGCATCTCCAACCTTCGGAGATCCATACACCTGAGGTTTTAAAGCAAGTAACAAAAGAGGTAAAACGGGGCTCTCCTGGTGGTCCAGTGGGTAAGGACACAGCCTTGCAGTGCAAGGGGCGCCGGTTCGATCCCTGGCCTGGGAAGATCCCACGTGCCACGGAGCTGCTGGACCAATGCGTCCAACTACCCAGCCGGAGCTCTGGAGCGCATGCGCCCAGAGCCGGTGCTCTGCGACAACAGAGGCCCTAAAATAGACAAATGAAAGACCAATAGAAGTGGCCCGCCACCCCTCCACCCAAAAAAATAAGAGGTAAAACGTGGTCCACACTTTCCACCGTTCAGGGGACAGTGCCTGGTCACAAGGGCAAAAAGCCAGTAAAGGACGCCTGGGACCAGGACGACCACCCCTGGGGGTCTGCCAAGCGTGGGTCCCAGGATTCCAACACCTCAGACTGGATCGCAGCGGCATCCTTCTCAGCATCAAACACATTTACTCTGTTTATTAATAGGAACCATTCCTGGGTGGATCATGGATCAGAGATGAAGACAATCAGAGATGAATAAACATTACAAGGATCTGAGTATTCTCTTCAGGGGCACATATACTAAATCTGGAACAATCCAGAGAAGATTAGCATGATACCACTTGGACAATCTCAAATATGACACAGGGCTTCCCTGGTGGCCCAGTGGTAAACAGTTTGCCTGGCAATGCAGGAGACGCAGTTCAACTGGTTAGATGGTTCGATCCCTGATCCGGGAAGATCCCACAGGCTGCGGATCAATGAAGCCCGTGAGCCACAACTACTGAACCTGTGCCCTAGAGCCTCAGAGCCACAACTATGGAGCCCAAGGGCCGCAACCACTGGAGCCCGTGTGCGCTAGAGCCCGAGTTCCACAACAAGAGAAGTCATCGCAAGAAGCCTGCTCACCTCAACTAGAGAGCAGCCCCCACTCCCTGCAACTAGAGAAGAGCCTGCAGCAGCAGCAGTGAAAATCCAGAATCACCAAAAACAATAAACAAAAATAAAATCAAATAAAAATATGACACAGAGGAAACAGACCTAGGAAACAGAAACAAACTCACAGACACAGAGAAACAGACTTGTGGTTGCCAAGGGAGAGGGGCTGAGGGAGGGAGGGAGGCTGCCGTTAGCAGATGTCAGCTAGTATATACAGAATGGGTAGACAAGGTCCTGCTGTACAGTACAGTCAATATCCTATGATAAATCATAATGGAAACGGGTTTTTTTTTTTTCACATAATGCAAAAGAATATTTTAAAACTGTAACACAACATGGTAAATCAACTATACTTCAATAAAAGTAAATAAGAAAAAAAAAAAAAGATCTGACACCAGCCAAGACCACAAGAAGAGAATTCTCCCCACTGCGGTAACCCACCACACACACAGGGGGTCCTCCTCCGCCCACAGCCGTCCTCCTGCCCCAGGCGGTACCCCTACCTACCTCACCCTCGGGGGTGGCCATGACAAATGCCAATCAAGCCAAGTGGCGGACGACCTGAGGCCACGGCTTGTCACCTGTGCTACCTCAGCATCCGCCCAGGTAACACCGGGCACCTCCCTCCCCCGCCTCCAGCTCCCCGGGGGGCCTAAGGAAGGTACTAATTGTGAAAGACAGTACCCAGTACAGGAAACGCCCCTGTGGCTGCCATCGTCAGTTTCCATGAGGCTGGACGAGCAGGTACGCTTTCCACAGGAACTCCTGGTTAGACTGTCTATAATAAATCCCTGGTGCTTACCTGGTACAGACACAAACTGTTCTAAACCAGATAGTTCCAAGTAACCCGTCGAGCAACCGTGGGCTCAGTGCACTCGGCCGGTTCCCTTGACCTTCCGTCATGGGAGACAATGCCAAAAACACAGACCTCACATCATGCCAGGCATTCAAAACTTTATAAAGACTTCAGTCAGGTGAGTGCTTTTCTTTGAAAATGTAACTTTTAAATGTCATCATATGGACTATACTGTAAAATAACCGAAATGAGTACCTTTCCTATTTTAAGAGACAATCACACATCCTTTTTTCAAAAAGGCTATTAGAATACGCTGATGCGTTACGAGATCAATAGAATGTGAAAAAAAGCACCTCTTCTCTTAGGTGCAATAAGCATCTGAGTGCATGGTGGCAGCTGGTTCTAGAATCTGATACGTCCCCACCACGCCTCACCCTCCGGACAGCTAACGTGTGGCCGTCCGCGGGGCTGGCATGATGGGTCTGCACACCGTGAGACAACTCATGCTGGCTGGCCCTTCTGACCGCGGCGAGGCCCACTTTAGGTAAACAGATTAGCTTTACGGTACCAGCGTTCTGGCGCAGGGGAAATGAGGTGCAAGTCCTACCCAATGAAACACAACATGGTAAATCCTATACTTCAATAAAAGTAAATAAGAAAAAAAAAAAAAGATCTGACACCAGCCAAGACCACAAGAAGAGAATTCTCCCCACTGCGGTAACCCACCACACACACAGGGGGTCCTCCTCCGCCCACAGCCGTCCTCCTGCCCCAGGCGGTACCCCTACCTACCTCACCCTCGGGGGTGGCCATGACAAATGCCAATCAAGCCAAGTGGCGGACGACCTGAGGCCACGGCTTGTCACCTGTGCTACCTCAGCATCCGCCCAGGTAACACCGGGCACCTCCCTCCCCCGCCTCCAGCTCCCCGGGGGGCCTAAGGAAGGTACTAATTGTGAAAGACAGTACCCAGTACAGGAAACGCCCCTGTGGCTGCCATCGTCAGTTTCCATGAGGCTGGACGAGCAGGTACGCTTTCCACAGGAACTCCTGGTTAGACTGTCTATAATAAATCCCTGGTGCTTACCTGGTACAGACACAAACTGTTCTAAACCAGATAGTTCCAAGTAACCCGTCGAGCAACCGTGGGCTCAGTGCACTCGGCCGGTTCCCTTGACCTTCCGTCATGGGAGACAATGCCAAAAACACAGACCTCACATCATGCCAGGCATTCAAAACTTTATAAAGACTTCAGTCAGGTGAGTGCTTTTCTTTGAAAATGTAACTTTTAAATGTCATCATATGGACTATACTGTAAAATAACCGAAATGAGTACCTTTCCTATTTTAAGAGACAATCACACATCCTTTTTTCAAAAAGGCTATTAGAATACGCTGATGCGTTACGAGATCAATAGAATGTGAAAAAAAGCACCTCTTCTCTTAGGTGCAATAAGCATCTGAGTGCATGGTGGCAGCTGGTTCTAGAATCTGATACGTCCCCACCACGCCTCACCCTCCGGACAGCTAACGTGTGGCCGTCCGCGGGGCTGGCATGATGGGTCTGCACACCGTGAGACAACTCATGCTGGCTGGCCCTTCTGACCGCGGCGAGGCCCACTTTAGGTAAACAGATTATCTTTACGGTACCAGCGTTCTGGCGCAGGGGAAATGAGGTGCAAGTCCTACCCAATGAAACACAACGTGCACGATGCTCAAGAGAAGGCAAGTATGAGAGACAGCAACTGAGACTTTGGGGGGGATGGGGGGCCTCCAAGGAGGAAACAGAAATCATGGGGTCCCACAACTCCCTACCACCAGGCCCAGGAACAGGACGATTCACATCCTTTTTGCTGCCACCATCCAACTGAGTAATAAACAAACAACAGGACAAATTGATAGGGCTTCCCCGAAGCCACTTTCCTGAAGCCAGCGGTTCCTGAGCAGGCCAGAAGAGGAGCGGGCAGCTGGACGGCCGTCAGGGAGAGCCCTCGAGGGCCGTGGGCCGCATCAGCAGACTCGGGGGCTCAGAGTGATTGAAGAAGGCCAGGAAGTGGGACCACCACGGAAGGGGAGCCATGCCGGCTGGACAGCAGCGGAGAGGACAGCATCCACAGTCAGACATCAGCACAGGACACAGCAGGTTCTGTCTTCTGAGGACAAACCGCACTTTTCATGAAATCAAGACGCTGGACCCCTTCACAGAGCCGGGAAGAGCAAAGGAAGCTAAAAGGCACATGGAAGCCTCCTCCGCTTCTACCCACTTTCTCCAAGAAATGAGCCCACAAAGACGACTCCACGGGGAGAGGAAGGACACTGGGCAGCATTCTCTCAGACGCTCCTAAGAACTAACTCGTGGAACGTTTCTGGCCTCGAGAACTGGGAGGTGGACATGACAGGCATTTTCCTCCGTGGAATCCTGAGCTTACCGAGTCGCCGTGTCAAAGGTATTTAAGAGACAATCACACATCCTTTTTCAAAAGGCTATTAGATGCGTTACGAGATCAATAGAATGTGAAAAAAAGCACCTCTTCTCTTAGGTGCAATAAGCATCTGAGTGCATGGTGGCAGCTGGTTCTAGAATCTGATACGTCCCCACCACGCCTCACCCTCCGGACAGCTAACGTGTGGCCGTCCGCGGGGCTGGCATGATGGGTCTGCACACCGTGAGACAACTCATGCTGGCTGGCCCTTCTGACCGCGGCGAGGCCCACTTTAGGTAAACAGATTATCTTTACGGTACCAGCGTTCTGGCGCAGGGGAAATGAGGTGCAAGTCCTACCCAATGAAACACAACGTGCACGATGCTCAAGAGAAGGCAAGTATGAGAGACAGCAACTGAGACTTTGGGGGGGATGGGGGGCCTCCAAGGAGGAAACAGAAATCATGGGGTCCCACAACTCCCTACCACCAGGCCCAGGAACAGGACGATTCACATCCTTTTTGCTGCCACCATCCAACTGAGTAATAAACAAACAACAGGACAAATTGATAGGGCTTCCCCGAAGCCACTTTCCTGAAGCCAGCGGTTCCTGAGCAGGCCAGAAGAGGAGCGGGCAGCTGGACGGCCGTCAGGGAGAGCCCTCGAGGGCCGTGGGCCGCATCAGCAGACTCGGGGGCTCAGAGTGATTGAAGAAGGCCAGGAAGTGGGACCACCACGGAAGGGGAGCCATGCCGGCTGGACAGCAGCGGAGAGGACAGCATCCACAGTCAGACATCAGCACAGGACACAGCAGGTTCTGTCTTCTGAGGACAAACCGCACTTTTCATGAAATCAAGACGCTGGACCCCTTCACAGAGCCGGGAAGAGCAAAGGAAGCTAAAAGGCACATGGAAGCCTCCTCCGCTTCTACCCACTTTCTCCAAGAAATGAGCCCACAAAGACGACTCCACGGGGAGAGGAAGGACACTGGGCAGCATTCTCTCCAGACGCTCCTAAGAACTAACTCGTGGAACGTTTCTGGCCTCGAGAACTGGGAGGTGGACATGACAGGCATTTTCCTCCGTGGAATCCTGATGGCGCGATGTGAGCTTACCGAGTCGCCTCTGAACGTGATTCGGCATCTGCAAGGCTTGAGGACCACGCCTCCCAGGGAGTGCAGGTGGTCCCGGCACGCGTCAAGGGAGCCAGGGTGTGGAGCGGCTCGGAGGCCCAGTCCCTGGAGCAGCCTCGCCGCCCACACTGTCTAGATGCTGCCTTGTGCACAGCAGGTACAAAACGGTTCTGAGTGCATCGAAGCATGTCTCCTGTTCTTTCTCCAACACCACACACCCTGTGCAGTTTTTTTAACTGCCTAAGCCATTCCTCCTGGAAACGTTTCCCGGATAATGGACCCTCCTCTACTCTTTTTGAAACACACCATGGGCCACCTTTCGGCTTCTCCAAACTGTATGCAAATCAATGACAGAGTCTAAAACTCTGGCGGCAACCCTCTCTCTTCTGCCCCCTGCCCATCTGTCACCAGTCTAAAGTAACTGAGTGTGGTCTGGGAATAAGGTAAATGCCCGAACACTTTAAGGACAATTAAAAACAGAACAGGCAGGATCGTGGTCTGATTCTCTCCCTACTGGCCCCTGGGCTGTTGGAAAGTCACAGAAAGAGATTCAAGTCCAATCCTCATATTTCCAACTACATTAACAAGTCTCCCAAAGAGGGAGCGTGGGAAAGCAGGGAGCTCCTTCATGTCCAGGTGACCGGCCCGCATGCCCCAGTCACACGGCAGAGAAGAACAGCCTTCCCCGGCTGCTCAGAGCCCCTGTGCCCACAGAACAGGGCAAAACTGCCTGCTAAGGACGGTCCCCAGCCTGGGGTGGCCACCTGGATGTGTAGAAACTTCCACAGGTGACAGATTCCTTCCTTGGCCACATTCCTCCACATTCCTAAGTTGAACATCACTCCACTATGATAAAATTCAGAAACAAGTGTTTGCTTAGAAATAACCCTCAGCTAGAAAATGCACCTTCCTCCTGACAGGCTGCCTCCTTTTAATTTTTTCAACACCGAAACCCAGATTTTCAGAGAATTTCTCTAAGATCAGAACTCTCTGGCCTCGAGAACTGGGAGGTGGACATGACAGGCATTTTCCTCCGTGGAATCCTGATGGCGCGATGTGAGCTTACCGAGTCGCCTCTGAACGTGATTCGGCATCTGCAAGGCTTGAGGACCACGCCTCCCAGGGAGTGCAGGTGGTCCCGGCACGCGTCAAGGAGCCAGGGTGTGGAGCGGCTCGGAGGCCCAGTCCCTGGAGCAGCCTCGCCGCCCACACTGTCTAGATGCTGCCTTGTGCACAGCAGGTACAAAACGGTTCTGAGTGCATCGAAGCATGTCTCCTGTTCTTTCTCCAACACCACACACCCTGTGCAGTTTTTTTAACTGCCTAAGCCATTCCTCCTGGAAACGTTTCCCGGATAATGGACCCTCCTCTACTCTTTTTGAAACACACCATGGGCCACCTTTCGGCTTCTCCAAACTGTATGCAAATCAATGACAGAGTCTAAAGCTCTGGCGGCAACCCTCTCTCTTCTGCCCCCTGCCCATCTGTCACCAGTCTAAAGTAACTGAGTGTGGTCTGGGAATAAGGTAAGTGCCCGAACACTTTAAGGACAATTAAAAACAGAACAGGCAGGATCGTGGTCTGATTCTCTCCCTACTGGCCCCTGGGCTGTTGGAAAGTCACAGAAAGAGATTCAAGTCCAATCCTCCTATTTCCAACTACATTAACAAGTCTCCCAAAGAGGGAGCGTGGGAAAGCAGGGAGCTCCTTCATGTCCAGGTGACCGGCCCGCATGCCCCAGTCACACGGCAGAGAAGAACAGCCTTCCCCGGCTGCTCAGAGCCCCTGTGCCCACAGAACAGGGCAAAACTGCCTGCTAAGGACGGTCCCCAGCCTGGGGTGGCCACCTGGATGTGTAGAAACTTCCACAGGTGACAGATTCCTTCCTTGGCCACATTCCTCCACATTCCTAAGTTGAACATCACTCCACTATGATAAAATTCAGAAACAAGTGTTTGCTTAGAAATAACCCTCAGCTAGAAAATGCACCTTCCTCCTGACAGGCTGCCTCCCTTTTAATTTTTTCAACACCGGAAACCCAGATTTTCAGAGAATTTCTCTAAGATCAGAACTCTCTCCTTCCTCCAAGGCCCCGCCAGCCTCCCCAGATACGCGAGGAGGAAGCGCACCCCAGGAGGAGAGGGCGGGCGGCCCCCACACCTCGTCCTCGCTGGACCCACCCGCCCTGCAGAGCCTGCGGCCGCTGCACACACTTTCCGCTGAGTCAGGGCTGTGCGTGAGCAGCTGTCACCTCATCAGCAGCAATGACAAGCAGCACCAGAGCGCCTGGGGCGATGCCACTGAACAGGGGCTCTCTCCTCGCCCAGCTGCTGTTTATTAAATTCAAACTAGAGGGCACCAGGGGCGCCGGAGGAGGCTGTCCCCAGGAGAACACAGGCACAAACCCAACCCAGGGGAGAAAGAATGCTCTCTCCCAACACCCCAGAACTGAGATGAGAGGTGAATTCCCATGGCAGCGGCCTAAACCTCCAGGGGGTGGCCCCGTCCCCAACAGACAAAACTGTTCCCCACTTTCGCAGCCCAAGCAAAGCCAAAGTATCTCCTGATTCTCTGCCCCAATTTTTTTTTTTGGTCTTTCATCATCCATCTTTGTTCTTTCGGCCTTTGTGGTCGACTGCAGTGGCCTCTCTCGATGCAGAGCACTAGCTCTGGGCACATGCATTCCAGAGCGCTGGCTCCGTTATTGGACACATCAGTCCAGCCACTCCGTGGCACGTGGGATCTTCCCAGGCCAGGGCTCGAACCAGCGCCCCTTGCACTGCAAAGCAGTGTCTTTACCCACTGGACCACCAGGGAAGCCCTCTCCTGATTCTCAACTGTCGCAGTGGGTGCTAGCTGCCCATGGGGCCTGCCCGGCCTCAGTTTACAGAACTTTCCTTTCAAGCCTCCTAAGTAATGGCTCTTGCCAAATTAAACTCTCGTGATCTCTCAACAACCCTCCTCAGGGAGAGACACCCAAGGCTTTTTCCATCTCCGCCCTCCGCCTAGGACACAGCACAGGGTGACCAGCGCCGGTCCCTTTGCCAAAGGCGACGCATGGACAGGGGCGGGGACAGCGGAGGAGAGGGTGGCTATGCCCCTGGCACAGGAAACGCCCACAGCTGATGGCTGATGACAGAGTGGCCCAAGTACAACAACTTGAAAGAAGCAAAAACACGCGTTGGGGAGAATTAAAGGCTTAACCAGGAAGTCAGGAGCCAGTTCTGCCACTGACTCACAGCCGTGGATTCCTGGCCGCAGTGCCCAGACCTCCACTGGTCCCAACACTGTTCAGGGCACAAATTTCAGGACCAGAGGCCTGAAGGACCATGCTGCCAGAAAGTCCCCCTCACCAAGCTGAGGGTCACTGAACCAGAGGTGCGGCCTAAGGTCAGGTGGCCAGAAGGAGGAAGGAGGCGAAATGTCAGACAACAGGTCACTCGTGCTTGATCGACGCCACGCCTGCACCTGGCCAGGGCCAACTTCCCTGAAGGTTTTCTTTTCTCATCTCACCACCCCAGTCACTGCCTTGGAGAGCTGGGACAGGGCAGCATGGACAGCAGATTTCCATCCACAGGCTGAGGGTCTCAGCCACACCGCCCAGTCCGCCCCAGTGACCGCTCACACCGACCTCCAACACCAAGGCAGACCCTCAGGCATGGCAGTCAGAACGGGAGGAGAACCCTGCCGCAGCGCCTGGCCTGCTGGGCAAGACATCAGGCCTCTGTGTCTTCTCCCGGCGTGACCCCGGGCCGCTCCCTAGGGCACTCCTGCAGGCTCACTTCCCAAAGCCTGGGATGGGTCTAGGGCCGGGGAAAGGCCCACACCAACGTGGAAGGCAGAGCAGCAGCCCCGCGGCTTTCACGGTGGGGACCAGGCAGGGAAGCACAGGCAGCCGCCCAGCCCCCGTGGGAGCAAGAGCCGCTGGGTGCCGGGCGCCCTCGCCCACCAGGGCAGGAGCGCAGGGCACCACAGCAAGGGCACAGCATCCTCACCTGAGCACACAACACCAACCTGACCATGTCCTTGTCCCCAGGCCACCTGCCCTCCCAGACAGGGCACCAAGAGACTGCCAACAGGCTATCTCCATAAGCAAAGCTGAAACTCAGGTGAAATGGACCCTCCAGCTGTCTTTCCTTGGGTGACTAACTCCCCAATCAAGTCAGCCAAGTTGCACTGGACTCTGGACACCAAATGGGCCCGCTGCTGGCAGAGGCAGGTAACAAAATTAAGAAGATGCAGAAATAAATCACTTAATAGTGAACAAACGGCATTCCCAGGCAGCAAGATATCTCATCAGAAGATTCAGAACAGGGTTTCCCTGGTGGTCCAGTGGGTAAGGACACTGCCTTGCAGTGCAGGTGGGCGCCGGTTGGATCCCTGGCCTGGGAAGATCCCACGTGCCACGGAGCGGCTGGACCGATGTGTCCAACTACCGAGCCAGAGCTCTGGAGCACATGCGCCCAGAGCCGGTGCTCTGCGACGAGAGAGGCCGCTGAGATGGGAGGCCCACACAGGCCAAGGAACAAAGATGGACGGAAACAGAGAAGTGAACGATCAACAGAAGTGGCCCAAAACAAACCAAAATGATTCAGAACAAGGTTTTCCATTAAAATAGCATGAATATTACCAAAGTGTCTGAAATAATAAGCTATGTGGACGGATCTTATACTGAGCACACTTGTATATATAATGCATACACAAACACATCACTTTATAATCATAAATGTCACCATCTTGGTTTTGACCCAACGTATGAATTTCAACTCTTAGCAATAGCATAAAGTCATATGTGACAAGATATTTTGGAATTTGCATGGTTGCCACACGTGTCAAGTGTAAATTCTAAACACATACCACTTAAGCATGCTTAATATTTCCTCCATCCAACTATAAATTCTTTCATTATCTCAATTCCAATGAAAAAAGTTACCAAATTAAAAAAAAAAGATACTCTTTAAAAACCCATACCTATGCATGTACATACAAATACACATTCACATCCCCCCAAAATTTCACACATAAAAAGAACTCTGATGAGAGAATGAAAGCAATGGGGAGGGAATTCCCTGGTCATCTAGTGGTTGGGACTCTGTGTTTTTATGGCTGAGAGTGGTGGTATAATCCCTGGTCAGGGAACTAAGATCCCACAGCCACACGGCACAACCCGCGACCCCCCCAAAAAAAAGGTGAAATTTTGACATCAAAAATGGCACAATTACAAATATAAGATCAAGAAAATAGACAATCACAGAACTGGAGAAAATATCTGCAAACTGTCTTCCTGATATAAGGGTCTAGGATCCAGAAAATACAAAAGCACTGTACCGCTCAAGAGTAAAACTGAAATTGAAAAGTTGCTCAATTGTGTCTGACTCTTTGCGATCCATGGATGACCCATGGAATTCCCCAGGCAAGAATACTGGAGTGGGTAGCCTTTCCCTTCTCCAGGGGATCTTCCCAACCCAGGGATCGAACCCAGGTCTCCCACATTGCAGGCAGATTCTTTACCATCTGAGCCACCAGGGAAACCCCAACAATTAAAAAGACAGAGCTCTGAGCACATGCGCCCTGAGCCGGTGCTCAGCAACGACAGACGCCACCGCGATGGGAGGCCCACACAGGCCAAGGAACAAAGATGGACGGAAACAGAGAAGTGAACGATCAACAGAAGTGGCCCAAAACAAACCAAAATGATTCAGAACAAGGTTTTCCATTAAAATAGCATGAATATTACCAAAGTGTCTGAAATAATAAGCTATGTGGACGGATCTTATACTGAGCACACTTGTATATATAATGCATACACAAACACATCACTTTATAATCATAAATGTCACCATCTTGGTTTTGACCCAACGTATGAATTTCAACTCTTAGCAATAGCATAAAGTCATATGTGACAAGATATTTTGGAATTTGCATGGTTGCCACACGTGTCAAGTGTAAATTCTAAACACATACCACTTAAGCATGCTTAATATTTCCTCCATCCAACTATAAATTCTTTCATTATCTCAATTCCAATGAAAAAAGTTACCAAATTAAAAAAAAAAGATACTCTTTAAAAACCCATACCTATGCATGTACATACAAATACACATTCACATCCCCCCAAAATTTCACACAAAAAAAGAACTCTGATGAGAGAATGAAAGCAATGGGGAGGGAATTCCCTGGTCATCTAGTGGTTGGGACTCTGTGTTTTTATGGCTGAGAGTGGTGGTATAATCCCTGGTCAGGGAACTAAGATCCCACAGCCACACGGCACAACCCGCGACCCCCCCAAAAAAAAGGTGAAATTTTGACATCAAAAATGGCACAATTACAAATATAAGATCAAGAAAATAGACAATCACAGAACTGGAGAAAATATCTGCAAACTGTCTTCCTGATATAAGGGTCTAGGATCCAGAAAATACAAAAGCACTGTACCGCTCAAGAGTAAAACTGAAATTGAAAAGTTGCTCAATTGTGTCTGACTCTTTGCGATCCATGGATGACCCATGGAATTCCCCAGGCAAGAATACTGGAGTGGGTAGCCTTTCCCTTCTCCAGGGGATCTTCCCAACCCAGGGATCGAACCCAGGTCTCCCACATTGCAGGCAGATTCTTTACCATCTGAGCCACCAGGGAAACCCCAACAATTAAAAAGACAACCCAAATTAAAAATGGGCAAAGGACTTGAATAGACACTTCTCCAGAGACACACAAATGACCAATGAGTACATGAAAAGATGTCCAACATTATTAGTCATTAGGACAATGTAAATCAAAGCCACAGTGAGACACTCACTGGGTTGGTCATAATTTTTTTTAATGTAAAATGACAGGTGCCGGTCAGGATATGGGGAAACTGAAACCCATGTCCTGCCTGCGGGAACATAAAGCAGCAGTCTACTCACCGCAGCCAAATCTCCATCAGTTGACACGTGGATAAACAAAATGCGCTCTGTCCTTCTGCTATGAGCGCTGAACTGTGTTCCTCGCTACCCCATAACGGGACTGTATTTGCAGACAGGGCCTATACACCGGTGATTAAGGTACACTGAGACCATACGGATGGGCCCCAAATCCAAGAGGGCTGTTGTCCAACCAGGACACAGACAGAGACCAAAGGGCAACCGTGTGAAAATACAGCAAGAAGGTGGCCGTCTGCAAGTCAAGGAGAAAGGCCTTGAGAGACACAGCCCTGCCAGCACCTTGATCTCAGGACACCCAAACTCCAAAATTGTGATGATAAACTTCTGCTACTGAAACCACCCAAGTCTGAGAACTTTGTTACGGCAGTCCCAGCAAACTAACAAGCCATACCATGGAGCAATCCTCAGCAACAAAATGAAACCCTGACGCAGAAGACAACAGGCATGCACCTTAAATCACGCCACGTGAGAGAAGCCAGTCACAAAGACGCACATATTCTGTGATTTATCAGAAACAACCAGATCAGGCAACTCCACAAACAGGAGGGAGATTAGTGCGTGTGCATCGCTAAGGAGGATGGGGGCTGTGGATGACAGCTAAGGGGCACGGGGTTCCTTCAGGGAGCCGTGAAATGTCCTACACCTGATTGTGCAGCATAACTGTGAATAAACTAAAGGCCACTGACTTGTACACTCTGAATGGGTGAACTGTACAGAATATAAATGCTATCTCGATAGACCTATTTTTAAAATCTCATAGATAGGTGGTGATTATCCCAGTTCATCAATAAGGATACTTAAAGCACAGATAAGTTACCTTTCTACCTCTACTGGGGTCACTTTTGATAAGCTATCTTGTTCTAAGAACTTCTGTTTTTGTCTAAGCTATCAAAGTTACCAGTAAAAGATCTTCTGAACCTGTGGTTTTATTCCCCGCAGGACCTGTTTTACAGCCCCCGGCTGGGTGTCTACCAAGGTTTATACGCTTCTCCTGCTCTGTCAATAAACCTGGAGTCTCTCTCTCCGGGAGGCCTTTCTGGCTGTTGATCCTTGTAGACCTGGGTCTTCTCCCTCACTCATTTCTCATGTCCCCCCTTCCCTCGCTCCTTCTTTGACAAATTGGACAATATTCAAAGGGGAGGCAGGTAGGGGTCAGCAGCAGTTTCTGCAAAGGGCCAGAGCTTGAGCACTGAGGCTCTGCAGACCGCTGGCCACTTCCCTTTAAAAAAAAAAAAGGTTGAAAAGAATAACCATTCTTGGCTCCGAGGCCGCACAAAAACAGGCCAAGGCCAGCTTGGGCCCGCAGGCCATGGTTTCACAATTCCTGCTTTAGGTTTTAAATTTCCCTGTAAGTACACTGCGAGCTGCATCTGGAGAGTTCTGATATACAGTGACTGTGTTACTGTCTATTTTTATATTTAAATTTTTATTATACAATTTCTACTGAGATTTCTTCCTTGACTTTTGTGTTACTTAGAAATGCATGTATTTTTGAATGAAACACTCACGTCACGTCGTTATCTTTCTGTACCTGACTTTTAATTTCATTGCTGTGTGGTCAAAGAATGTAGTCTGTGCATCGGTGGTGCTTTGAAGTTTCTTGAGACTTGTCCGACAGCCTTACTAGCAATGTGCCGCACTTTCCACGTTCCTCTGTGTCTAAGGCCACACCACTGCAACCACAGCCGCACCGCCCTCCACGAACCCTCAGCACCAGGCCTGGCTTTCTGTGGTCTAGGTCTTAGGTCACCCAGTATTCTTGAACCGCTCGACAGGTGACTTGTACACTCTGAATGGGTGAACTGTACAGAATATAAATGCTATCTCGATAGACCTATTTTTAAAATCTCATAGATAGGTGGTGATTATCCCAGTTCATCAATAAGGATACTTAAAGCACAGATAAGTTACCTTTCTACCTCTACTGGGGTCACTTTTGATAAGCTATCTTGTTCTAAGAACTTCTGTTTTTGTCTAAGCTATCAAAGTTACCAGTAAAAGATCTTCTGAACCTGTGGTTTTATTCCCCGCAGGACCTGTTTTACAGCCCCCGGCTGGGTGTCTACCAAGGTTTATACGCTTCTCCTGCTCTGTCAATAAACCTGGAGTCTCTCTCTCCGGGAGGCCTTTCTGGCTGTTGATCCTTGTAGACCTGGGTCTTCTCCCTCACTCATTTCTCATGTCCCCCCTTCCCTCGCTCCTTCTTTGACAAATTGGACAATATTCAAAGGGGAGGCAGGTAGGGGTCAGCAGCAGTTTCTGCAAAGGGCCAGAGCTTGAGCACTGAGGCTCTGCAGACCGCTGGCCACTTCCCTTTAAAAAAAAAAAAGGTTGAAAAGAATAACCATTCTTGGCTCCGAGGCCGCACAAAAACAGGCCAAGGCCAGCTTGGGCCCGCAGGCCATGGTTTCACAATTCCTGCTTTAGGTTTTAAATTTCCCTGTAAGTACACTGCGAGCTGCATCTGGAGAGTTCTGATATACAGTGACTGTGTTACTGTCTATTTTTATATTTAAATTTTTATTATACAATTTCTACTGAGATTTCTTCCTTGACTTTTGTGTTACTTAGAAATGCATGTATTTTTGAATGAAACACTCACGTCACGTCGTTATCTTTCTGTACCTGACTTTTAATTTCATTGCTGTGTGGTCAAAGAATGTAGTCTGTGCATCGGTGGTGCTTTGAAGTTTCTTGAGACTTGTCCGACAGCCTTACTAGCAATGTGCCGCACTTTCCACGTTCCTCTGTGTCTAAGGCCACACCACTGCAACCACAGCCGCACCGCCCTCCACGAACCCTCAGCACCAGGCCTGGCTTTCTGTGGTCTAGGTCTTAGGTACAAGGCTCCCTGCTATTCCGCTGCACCCCACTATTCTATCCACAAATGAACCGTCACCAAGAGAGGTGTTCGGAGCGCTCAGGACGACACCAGGTTCGTCCATTTACCCCTGCAGCCCTACGGACTTCCGCTTCTCACTGTGCGCCCCAAGTGCAACAGGAACACGTGCCAGTGACGCCACGTGACCAGGTGACCCACATCTGTTCCTTCCACTTCTGCTATGGGACCTGGTATCCGCAGAATCTGGTCATGGGAAGGGGACAGCCAGGACAAGGGGGACCTTTGAGCACAGGCTGCAATGCTCTTATCTACCCTCTGGCTTCCCAGCCTCCAACTGGGAGGATACAGTCCTGTTGTTGAAGAGCTGGCACACCTTCCCACGGAACCGCCTCTGGGTCTGGATGAGTTGGGGAGGGGGCCTGCTGGAGGGGGAGGGGCTGCAGGGGACACGGGGTGGGGGGCGGGGGAGGAGCCGTGATGGAGGGGCTGCCGGGAGCAGCTGAGCCACAGATGCCAGTGGACGAGCGTCCACACACACCCGCAGAACCAGCAGGGGAGGGGATCCTGGCAGAGGGTCCCAGCTCTGGCTCTGCAGCAGTGCGGTGGTGGCCTGTGGAAAGGAACCTTCCATCACAGGGCTGGGAGAAGAGGGGACAATCATTCCCTCGGCTCTGGACAAGCCCTCACCTTCTCATCTGATGCTGCAGGCTCCAGAGTGAGCAGGAAGACTCCCAGAACAAGGTCCGGTGCCCAGGAGGCACTCAATGAAGACTCTCAAAGTGTTATTTCGATTATTTCTGAAAAGCATGCCTGGGAGCACCACCTGCCCTACGACAGCTCGGGACGGGTTGAACACCCGGGCCGACTCAGTGCACGTGGCCTCGGGCCTGCTGAGACCCTGCGCAGCTCCAGGCCACCCAGGCAGGCCCTCCTGGTGGAAATATGGCCGGCAAGGCCTTGCTCCCTCTGGGGCCCTGGAAGAGGAGAAGTTCCACGAGGAGTCAAGTCCCACCTGAGCCACACAAACTGCCTTGAAGGGGGTGGTGAGCCTGCTCTGAGGGACGCACAGGAAGCCTGCTCTGGGCTGTCGCCCAGGTTCTGGACAAACGTCACAACCAGCTGCCTCAAATCAGGTGGGGTAAAAGGCAGTCATGGTAACGTTATACAAGAAAAGCACACACCTGAGGGACAGCCTGCAGACACTATAAAAGTACAAAAACCCAAGCTCTCTGGATAAAAGCAAACCTAGAAGACAACGTTATAAAATAAAATAATTAAAAGAAAAAAAAAAAGACAACATTGTAGGGGCTTCTCTAGTGGTTAAGAATCTGCCAGCCGATGCAGAGGACAATCCCTGAGGAAAGATTCTACATCCCCCTGGGCAGCTAAGCCCGAGTGCCCCCGCTGCTGAGCCAGGGCTCTGGAGGGCGCACACACAATGAAGAGCAGCCCCTGCTGGCTGCCACGAGAGAAAGCCGGGACGAAGCAGCAAAGACCCAGTGCAGCCAAGAACAGAGAAATAAATCTCAAAAAAAAAACCAAATTGGAAATGGAGGCTCAGAATATTAAACACATAAGAGGAGGGTTGGGAACCATAGTGAAGGAATGAGGAAGATTTGAAAAAGAACCAAAACAACGTCTGGAAATACTGGAGCAAAGACTCACGCTATGGGTGGAGCTCAACAGTGGCCGAGGGGGCCGAGCTCAGGAAGCTAAGTGACCCCGCACACGTGAGAGCCGGCACGCAGCATCAGGCAGGACAAGGGAACAGCTCTGAGGGGCCTGTCCTCACTGTCTGCAGTCTGAGAGTGAGCAGGAAGACTCCCAGAACAAGGTCCGGTGCCCAGGAGGCACTCAATGAAGACTCTCAAAGTGTTATTTCGATTATTTCTGAAAAGCATGCCTGGGAGCACCACCTGCCCTACGACAGCTCGGGACGGGTTGAACACCCGGGCCGACTCAGTGCACGTGGCCTCGGGCCTGCTGAGACCCTGCGCAGCTCCAGGCCACCCAGGCAGGCCCTCCTGGTGGAAATATGGCCGGCAAGGCCTTGCTCCCTCTGGGGCCCTGGAAGAGGAGAAGTTCCACGAGGAGTCAAGTCCCACCTGAGCCACACAAACTGCCTTGAAGGGGGTGGTGAGCCTGCTCTGAGGGACGCACAGGAAGCCTGCTCTGGGCTGTCGCCCAGGTTCTGGACAAACGTCACAACCAGCTGCCTCAAATCAGGTGGGGTAAAAGGCAGTCATGGTAACGTTATACAAGAAAAGCACACACCTGAGGGACAGCCTGCAGACACTATAAAAGTACAAAAACCCAAGCTCTCTGGATAAAAGCAAACCTAGAAGACAACGTTATAAAATAAAATAATTAAAAGAAAAAAAAAAAGACAACATTGTAGGGGCTTCTCTAGTGGTTAAGAATCTGCCAGCCGATGCAGAGGACAATCCCTGAGGAAAGATTCTACATCCCCCTGGGCAGCTAAGCCCGAGTGCCCCCGCTGCTGAGCCAGGGCTCTGGAGGGCGCACACACAATGAAGAGCAGCCCCTGCTGGCTGCCACGAGAGAAAGCCGGGACGAAGCAGCAAAGACCCAGTGCAGCCAAGAACAGAGAAATAAATCTCAAAAAAAAAACCAAATTGGAAATGGAGGCTCAGAATATTAAACACATAAGAGGAGGGTTGGGAACCATAGTGAAGGAATGAGGAAGATTTGAAAAAGAACCAAAACAACGTCTGGAAATACTGGAGCAAAGACTCACGCTATGGGTGGAGCTCAACAGTGGCCGAGGGGGCCGAGCTCAGGAAGCTAAGTGACCCCGCACACGTGAGAGCCGGCACGCAGCATCAGGCAGGACAAGGGAACAGCTCTGAGGGGCCTGTCCCTCACTGTCTGCAGTCTGTCCACAGCTCTTTCATTGTTATGTTTTCACTGGTGGTATTTGTAGCATGGGACCAAAAAAAAAAAAAAAGTGTTCTAATTTTTCTTCTCCTTGCTTTCTTTAACTGACTTCTACATGTGGCTATGAACATATCCAGAGATATCAGGTAAACACACCTTTTAAATACAAATTCAGGGAACTTCCTGGCGGTCCAGTCGTTAGGACCCTGGGTTTCCACTGCAGGGGGTATGTGATCGATCCCTGGTTGGGGAACTAAGATCCCACAAGCTACGTGGCATGGTCAAAAAAATTATTTTCAATTTAATGAATACATACATACAAATTCAACAAAAGCAGGCAAAACACCCCATCACCTGCCCTGGGGAAAACCAAAAGCAGCCTGAGGAGGGACCAGCGAGAACCCAGAACCACAAGCACGATACTGTTGGGCAGGCAGAGGGGGAGAGGAGAGGGAAGCTGTGGGAACCCTTGAATCTTGGCCCAAGTTCACAAACCTGAATAGGTCTCCCAGCCAAAGACAAAACAAGCCGGAGCGCATGGTTTCAAGTTTCACTTGAAACACAGAAGCCGCAGCCTTTTGGGGGCCCTGAGACCCTGCCCAAGCAGAACCCCTCCCCGGCCCTGGCCCCCACCCGGGCTGGCCAAGCAAGGAGGAGCCGGGGTCCAGCTCAGCTCGGCCGGGCTCCACACCTCCCTGGGGGAAGGCGTCATCAGGGAGGAGTCTCGGGAGCTGGCGGCACAAAAGCTGCCCACAGGCCACACACGCTGAAACCAGCCGCCCCAGAGCCACCCTCCCGGAGCTCAAGACACAGGGCAGCCGGGCGAGGGGGCAGCCAATGCAGTCCCCTCCAAGACACAAAGCAGCTCCAGTTCCACAAACGGTCAAACAGTGGCATTACTGGAATAATAGGCAAATTAAAAGTCAAGTAATGCATTACACATCTCAGACTTCAAGGTACAGATGAAGCCCTCCACTGACTCATCAGAACAAGGTAGACATCGACAATAAAACTTTCCCCGAGCACTCTCACACCCCTGGCCTGCCGTGCTGGACAGTCAGATAAACTCTATTTTCATTACTACTTTTCGACTTTTTGATAAGCAGAAAGTCAGGTGATACCCTCAGGATGTTTTTTCAAATGAGACACCAAGCACATCACCTGAGAAAGATGACCACAGTTCCAGCTCCCACCGTGGTCAGCATGTGCCCCGTGCTCCCCACATGGCCTAATAGGCCCAGCTCTCACACCTGGGATGGGGAGGCCGCTGGGGACCTGGTGAGCCCAAGCCCAGACCCTCGCACACTGCGCTCAGCTCGGCGGGGGAGGGCGGAGCACAAGGGTCCCAGACCTCCTGCAAGAGCCCATGAAGGCCAGACGTCTGTCCCCAACCCCGACTCATTCTCCGACCGATGAACAAAGGCCAAGTGAGTGCGTGTGTGGACGTGCATGAGTATCAGCTACCACGAAAGACAAGGCTGCCCTGCCCTCCAGCAGTCCCACCACCCACGTCCTCCCAGGGGACCGGCATCCTGCCCACCAGCCTGAGCCCCAACACATCTCATGTGACCCACAAGGGTGGAGCTCAGTCTCAGGAGCCAGGAACCCCCGCTACGCTTCTCAAAGGGCCTCTCTGGGGCCATGAGAACACGATCTTTCAGAACGCGTGTTCGGGACTTCCCTGGTGGTGCAGTGGATAAGAATCTGCCTGCCAGTGCAGGGGACACAAGTTCAATCCCCAATCTGGGAAGATCCCACATACCAGAGCAACTATGCCCCCGCGCCACAACTATTGAGCCTGAGCTCCAAGGCCCGCGAGTCTAAACTGCTGAGCCTGTGTGCCACAACTACAGAAGCCCATGTATCCTAAAGTCTACGCCCTGCAACAAGAGAAGCCCCCACGCAGTCAATAAATGAAGAGGAACATGTGGTCACCTCTAAGAACTTAACAAATGTCAGCTCAGCAGTTGGTTAGGGCTTAGTGTCTCTAACAACAAACAAAATCAGAGAAACTGAAATTACCTACGGGGTTCTGTAACATTTTCATTTCCTTTTTCTTTCCTCTGGATGCTCTACCCCAAAAGGAGCGCTAACATTTAAAATTAAAACTAACTTGGTATCTACCTATAAGGTCAAAAGTATAACGATCTGCTTCCTTCATCAAAGATGTTTCGTTCCATTCGCACTGTACAGAGGCAATTTGGTGGCATGCTGGAATTAACTCATCGGGTTCCAAAGAAAATCCAGGAGTAAGAGGGCCTCCAGGGTGCCTTCTACACACAGGAAACTGGAGGCCCGGGTCAGACAACTACTCCAAATCGTAGGTGGACGAAAGAACAGAGCCAAGACTCGAGTGCTTTGGTAGCAGCCAAGAGTACAAGTCCCTGATCCAACTCACACACAAGAGCATCCCTCCCCCCGTGTGACCTTTTCACTGCCTCTCTGACTCTGCTCTGCGGGCCTTCAGGCTGAGTGACCTTGGCCAAGTTACTTACCCTCTCTGTGCTGCTTGACACTGTGCGTCAGGCTCCCAACAGTTCCCATTCCAAACCGTTGGTGCGGTGATTAAATGGATTCATACAGATAGGACGCTTCTTCAGCACAGGGCCTTACACCTACTAAACGCTCAGTTAAGTGCCTGACCACCTGCTGCTCGACCGAGAGAGCAGACTCTGGCGATGGTGAGCGGGTGAAGGAAGCAATCACAATGAAAAGAGAAAATCTTTGTGGAAGGCGTAGAGACTACAGGGAGAACAGCACCACCTGACCAAAAACACAAATCTTCACAGAAATAAAGAGAAGCTACTGCAGCTACCACCTACGAATAAGACACCAAGAAACGGACACTCAGAGAGCAAGCATGAACTCTTGAAAACCAAACACCGTAGCAACGGAATAGAAGCGCTTAAAAGAAGGATTGGAAGAGAAAGCTAGGGAAGGTGAGAGCACAGAGAAAAGAGACTGCGGGAGGGATGCAATGACACCTAGAGAATCGGGAATCATCATTTACACACAACTCTGCAGTGGCTGAAATAATCCACGCCAGAAGAAAACTCCGCCAGCGACTGCTCCTGAGTGGTGATCCCAGTGCTCCACGCCGGACAGCGGGTATGCCCCAGACTCAGGTAAGGGGACTCTTGGGACCTGTGCCCTCCTCACAGGTGAATTCTACCTTTAAAAGAAGAAGTATGAAGTGCTAATAACATGCCTGCTGAACATGTCTGTCACAGACTCTGAAATGCTTGAGAAGGATCAACATGTGGATAAGAGGAGGGAACGTGGAAAACCATGAGTGGCAGGACAGAAAAAACAGTTCGCTGCAGAACCAGGCTGGGTGCCTGAGCATTTGTTTATGTGAATTCCGTGACCCATCTGTAATGCTTGAAATTTTTCATATTAGAATGTTGGGGGGGAAGAGTCAGGGATCAGAATCACATCAAACTTTTCAGAAGCAGCACTGAAGGCCAGATCAATGGAACACACTTTCAAAACGCGGACAGCAAGTTCCTCCTGGTCGAGGATTCCAGACCGAGCCAAGCTATCAACCTTTCGGGGTCTCCAAAGATTTGCCTCTCCTGCATGCTTTGTAAGGAGTCTACTCCTGTGTTTCATTCATACTCAGAACAAAGGATCAAGCCAAGAGAGGGGACAACCTGAGTTCCGGGAAGCCTGGCTTCCAATTCAGGAAAGAGACAGAGGAAGTCTCGGATGACAGGGAAGGCAGGCGTGGAGGCAGAGGCGTCTACAAGCTACACTCTCATTTCCCATAAAGACAACAGACAACACCCAAAACTGGGAGCAGTGAGGGGGGTGGAGGGAATAAAACTAGCACTGGGGTAATTAAGGAGCTAAGTACCAAAATCCTCAGCCAAGACGAAGTCCAAGTGGGGCTCCTGGCAGGGAGGTGGGAGGGGAGCCACCAGCTGACACCCTCCTCCTGAGAGATGGGGCCCCTCCCCTCCTGCAATCTCAGAGAGGCAGAGGTGACCCTGCGGTGCTGGGATGGTCCTCTGCTTGACCTCTCCAAGGACTGGAAGCTTCTGCTTTATGCTCTGAGTCCCACATGAAGTAAGACTGACCACCAGAGAGAGAGCTCTCTGGAGTAAAACTCAAGGGAGGAGGAGGAAGGCCCAGCTGCTCCCCCAGAACACGAGGCAGGTGAGTGCCCACTAACGCCACAGGGCACAAGACTAGCCCAGTGCGAGCGAGACTCGTGAACCGCAAAATCTTGAGATCATAAAAATGGTATTTTTTTTTTAAGCCACCCGTTTGGGGTGGCGAGTCATCAGCAAGAGGCGAGGGGAGCAGCAGAAACCCACTGTTTTGTGACATGACTATTTTTACTCTCTAAATTACGTGGGTGTCTAACTTGGACAAAAGTAACTAAAAGACCTTTTAAAATTCATTATGAAGGAAAGCCTTTTAAGCCTAAGAAAAACTAAAACAGCATCTTAGAGCATTTGTTTATTTTTTGAATTCCGTGACCCATCTGTAATGCTTGAAATTTTCATATTAGAATGTTGGGGAAGAGTCAGGGATCAGAATCACATCAAACTTTTCAGAAGCAGCACTGAAGGCCAGATCAATGGAACACACTTTCAAAACGCGGACAGCAAGTTCCTCCTGGTCGAGGATTCCAGACCGAGCCAAGCTATCAACCTTTCGGGGTCTCCAAAGATTTGCCTCTCCTGCATGCTTTGTAAGGAGTCTACTCCTGTGTTTCATTCATACTCAGAACAAAGGATCAAGCCAAGAGAGGGGACAACCTGAGTTCCGGGAAGCCTGGCTTCCAATTCAGGAAAGAGACAGAGGAAGTCTCGGATGACAGGGAAGGCAGGCGTGGAGGCAGAGGCGTCTACAAGCTACACTCTCATTTCCCATAAAGACAACAGACAACACCCAAAACTGGGAGCAGTGAGGGGGGTGGAGGGAATAAAACTAGCACTGGGGTAATTAAGGAGCTAAGTACCAAAATCCTCAGCCAAGACGAAGTCCAAGTGGGGCTCCTGGCAGGGAGGTGGGAGGGGAGCCACCAGCTGACACCCTCCTCCTGAGAGAGGGGGCCCCCTCCTCCTGCAATCTCAGAGAGGCAGAGGTGACCCTGCGGTGCTGGGATGGTCCTCTGCTTGACCTCTCCAAGGACTGGAAGCTTCTGCTTTATGCTCTGAGTCCCACATGAAGTAAGACTGACCACCAGAGAGAGAGCTCTCTGGAGTAAAACTCAAGGGAGGAGGAGGAAGGCCCAGCTGCTCCCCCAGAACACGAGGCAGGTGAGTGCCCACTAACGCCACAGGGCACAAGACTAGCCCAGTGCGAGCGAGACTCGTGAACCGCAAAATCTTGAGATCATAAAAATGGTATTTTTTTTTTAAGCCACCCGTTTGGGGTGGCGAGTCATCAGCAAGAGGCGAGGGGAGCAGCAGAAACCCACTGTTTTGTGACATGACTATTTTTACTCTCTAAATTACGTGGGTGTCTAACTTGGACAAAAGTAACTAAAAGACCTTTTTTAAAATTCATTATGAAGGGAAAGCCAAGTAAAATCTTAAGCCTTAAAAGAAAAACCTAAAACAGCATCTGGCCGGGCAGGCCCACCCTGGCACCCGAGCCCAGGCAGCGCAGTCCCCTCTCCCTGTCCCCTCACCTGCACCACGTGAGCCTCACCGAGCGGAGAGAAGCAGCCACAGACTCAATAGCAAACAGTTGACGGGGAGGAAGGGGGTGCCCAGGATCACAAATGTAAGTGTCTCACTTATATGAAAAGAAAAAGAAAGTGCTGAGGAAGGGCACGGAGGCCGTTCCCAGAGGCAGCACACAGACACGCGGCAGGGCAGCCTCGCTCAGGGCTGGTCCCGGGCGTGCGCCGGCAGGTCCCCGCGGCAGCCCAGGCGGCCCTCCTCCGGCTCTCCGGGAGGACCCGGGCAGGTCTCCCAGGCCCCGGGGTGGAGGGTGACAAAGGCTCCGTTCAACCCTCACCGGGAAGACACCGGGGCTGTCGGCATCCGTTAGAGGAGATGCATTTCAGGTTAAATAGCAGCATCTGCTGCTGCTGCCGCCGCCTGCACATGCTGGAGCTCCCGAGGGAGGCCTCTACCCTAACCTCGAACATGTGCAACCCCCGAGTCCGCAGAGAGCCAGGCGGCATGAACATGGCACTCAAGAAACCCGGGCAGGGAGCTGCCGTGAGGCATGGAGGTGGCGCTGGCCGGCCAGCTCGGTGGGTGCAAACACATGAATCGTAGCTGCGGGGCGGGAGGAATATCAGGTGCATCTCTATGCCCGGAGGGCTCGACTCCTACATTAAATCCCTCCCACTGGAACAGCCGGCTCCAGTTTCAGCGAGAGCGAGCGTGAGAACAGGTCCTGCTCCGGCCCGGCAGCCACAGCCACGGCTTCTACCTCCCCACCTCTGGTAAGTACCTACTATTTCTTCTCAAATGCGAGTTTTGTTTCAAAAGTCCTCTCAGGTATATCTTAAAACTATCTGCTCAGTGAGTCACCTGCCCAGAGTCTCTCTGACCTGCTCTCTTCTCTGCTGATTACTCAGGACCCAGCAGGTGCACTGCTGGAAAGGAGACCATTATTATAAAACTTTGAATAAGGCTCACACTTTATTCTAAGAGTATAAATGAGTTTATTTGGATAAGAAGTCCTCATTTCTATCATAAAATTCATAAACTTTACACCAAAGCTCAATTTGATATTACTGCGTATCTGTTCCTCACTTTAAAAATAAACAAGTTACAACCTAAAAGGGTCATGTATCATACATGTAGATAGTTGCTGATCTTAATTTATAATTTCTCTACTTTTAAAACCTTTTAGAGATAAAAAATAATAATAATAATTAATACTGGTAGTCCCTGGGGAAGAGAACTGGGAGGCAAAGATAGGAGATTTTTTTTTTTTTTTTTACTATGTACTTGTTCACACTTTTTGAATTCCTCAAACTTTGTGAATGTATTCTCTCTCCGAAAAATTTAAATAAAAAATTAAAGAGAAAAAAAAAAGTAAACCCTTTGGAGTTTAAAGTAAGTGCTATTTTGACATAAGCTTAAAGAAAACAAAAAAACATCTTAACTAAAGAGGATCTCTGTGTATACAAAAAGGGGATTTTCTTATTCTTATAAAAGGTTCTCATAAATTTGCGTGAATACAATTAGTGACCAAATTACTGGTCAGATTTGGCCAACATCAGACTTAATGTAATGAAAACCTGTATTCATTACCCAGATTTTTATTTTGTGCTAGCTAAGGGCTCCCAGTGCTCTGCCCTGGTGCTTTGAGGTGGGGAGGCGGCGGGCTGGGGCTCTAGCCCTCCGGAGGTGGCCGGAATGTTCAAGCTGCGAGTTCACAGCTGAGCACGGCCTGTGACCCAGGATCTCTGGCTGAAACCAGAAAGAGCCCCTGGTTGTCTTCCTGGATCCATTTTTCCAAACTATATTCCAGAAAACTGTCTTTTACCCTAGGTCATGGTCGCCGTGAAGTTTATCCTTCTATTTTTAAGAGCCGAAAGTCTGGGAGGGAGTGGTGGTTAATCACTGGAAAAGCTCAATTGGAGTAAAACTCACAAATCTCGTTCTTGCGACACCCCAGTGGGTAGGCGACAATGGCGTGTCCTTGGGTTATGCAATAATGCCACATCACAATATCATAATTATAGCATGCCCTTCAGAACGCGCTACCTGGCAAGGCTTCCTGCCAGGCAGCTGGACACCACCAGGGAGGGTAGAAGATTCTTCCAGTGCAGAGGTTAGTACACATGACATGCATAGCTCCCCAGCACGTCACAGCAATGCCCCATAAAGTCAAGCTATAATTACCTCTATTGTGTCCTATCAAAGTTCAAAAAAATCTTTCTCTTGCCCATTTTTCTGAGTTCAAACTCCCTAGGAAATTATTAAACATACTGGCCACGCAGTATCACCCTAACAGCTGGCAACTATTGAGACACTCGTTGTCCGCACTTAGAAGGCTATGGAGAGACGCGCCCTGGCATCTCAGCGCTTCCAAAACAGGCAGACAAAGCCCCGTGGACCTGACACCACAGGCGGCTCAGAGCGCCACGTGGGCAGCACCGCCCAGCTACCCAGGCCCATGGGAGGGGATGCCAGCACCAGCTCCCGGGTCTCCAAGGGCGGGACACGGGCAGGGGTGGCAGCGTGTAAGGATCTCAGAAGGGTGTTTTAAAACAGAGCAGACTCAGGCCAGGTGCCGCGGTGTCCCCACACCCGGCTCCCCACCGTCTCGCCTCGGGGTGGGAACTCAACTCGGTCGAGGGCACAGCTGCTCGCAGGCCAGAAGGCAGGCAGGGACCCCCTCCCGCATTCAAGGACAGTGCCCTGACCTGACACCCAGGGCTCCCCGCACCTCCTGCTGATCCAGGAAGAGAAGGGTGAATAACACTGTCCCACAGACGACCTTCTAGGACTAGGCGAACATCGGCGTTTTCAACTAATGTGCTGATGCTGCTCACAGGAAAGACAAACTGCAGGCTTTGCTTTGTGAACCTCTGTACGGCACCCCCACCCCCCAACTGTGCCATCTCTCCCAGAAGTAGAGTGAAACACCAATCTTACCACCTGTAGACAAAACTCGCCACCTCTGATTGCTAATCCAAACTTACTATGTACAAACACTCAAATTCTGGATTTTATTGTTTCGGCAACACCACCTTTTTTTTTCTCCTGCCAGCCTGCACCAGGCCCGGCAGACCCGGTCACATAAGCTGACGAAAGGTGGGCAAACCGTGTCTCTGCAGATGGCCAGGCTGGCGAGGTCTCAGGCGCTCAACTTTAGCTTCTCGCCCGTGTAAACTTCACCTGGGCAGGAGGGAGCCCAGAGACTGACATCATCTTCCTGGAGGCTGTCCCCATTTGGAAGCTTACAGAAGCCTCGATCTTATCCCTGACTTCTCTGACATGACTGCGTTTTTCAACTTTAGCCTCCGTTACCCACGTCACAGCAATGCCCCATAAAGTCAAGCTATAATTACCTCTATTGTGTCCTATCAAAGTTCAAAAATCTTTCTCTTGCCCATTTTTCTGAGTTCAAACTCCCTAGGAAATTATTAAACATACTGGCCACGCAGTATCACCCTAACAGCTGGCAACTATTGAGACACTCGTTGTCCGCACTTAGAAGGCTATGGAGAGACGCGCCCTGGCATCTCAGCGCTTCCAAAACAGGCAGACAAAGCCCCGTGGACCTGACACCACAGGCGGCTCAGAGCGCCACGTGGGCAGCACCGCCCAGCTACCCAGGCCCATGGGAGGGGATGCCAGCACCAGCTCCCGGGTCTCCAAGGGCGGGACACGGGCAGGGGTGGCAGCGTGTAAGGATCTCAGAAGGGTGTTTTAAAACAGAGCAGACTCAGGCCAGGTGCCGCGGTGTCCCCACACCCGGCTCCCCACCGTCTCGCCTCGGGGTGGGAACTCAACTCGGTCGAGGGCACAGCTGCTCGCAGGCCAGAAGGCAGGCAGGGACCCCCTCCCGCATTCAAGGACAGTGCCCTGACCTGACACCCAGGGCTCCCCGCACCTCCTGCTGATCCAGGAAGAGAAGGGTGAATAACACTGTCCCACAGACGACCTTCTAGGACTAGGCGAACATCGGCGTTTTCAACTAATGTGCTGATGCTGCTCACAGGAAAGACAAACTGCAGGCTTTGCTTTGTGAACCTCTGTACGGCACCCCCACCCCCCAACTGTGCCATCTCTCCCAGAAGTAGAGTGAAACACCAATCTTACCACCTGTAGACAAAACTCGCCACCTCTGATTGCTAATCCAAACTTACTATGTACAAACACTCAAATTCTGGATTTTATTGTTTCGGCAACACCACCTTTTTTTTTCTCCTGCCAGCCTGCACCAGGCCCGGCAGACCCGGTCACATAAGCTGACGAAAGGTGGGCAAACCGTGTCTCTGCAGATGGCCAGGCTGGCGAGGTCTCAGGCGCTCAACTTTAGCTTCTCGCCCGTGTAAACTTCACCTGGGCAGGAGGGAACCCAGAGACTGACATCATCTTCCTGGAGGCTGTCCCCATTTGGAAGCTTACAGAAGCCTCGATCTTATCCCACTGACTTCTCTGACATGACTGCGTTTTTAAAACCGAGTGAACTAGCTCGTGTCCATCCGCATCTCAAACAGCTGCACTCCCTTGTTTTAATTAGCGAATTGCGCAACCCTGAGAGGTCAGTTTACTCAAAGTTACTAAAACTGCTGCCCCTGTGACTCCGTCCAGAGTGGCCTTCCAACAATTACACCCTGGAATCCTCTCAACTTCCAGGACCACTGCACCGAGGAAACCATCCCCTGAAAAACTCCTCACTGTCCTGAGAAGCTAGCTGAACAAAGAACAAAAAGTTCAGACCAAAACTGTGGGCACAACGTCATCTGACTGAAAAAAGTACCTATCAACATAAAAGCAATTAATTCCCCAAATAATAGTCTGGGGAATGCGGTGATAAACTTACATGCAACTGGTCTCCTATAAACCTTGGAGAAAACTTAACCAAAGTGGGCTTAGTTTATATTTTGGCCTCAGAGGAGGAGCCACATTAACGAGTCCTGCTCTTAGCATTAACGCCATCGTTATCTTAAATCTGAGGGGTTCTCAGCTGGTGTGGGCTCGCGTGTCCGGGCTGCGGCAGGTGGCAGGTGTGTGTGTCTGTGTGTGTGTCTCACGCCTGGTCCCAGCCAGGACTCCGGGTTTGCACTTGATAAACGTTTTGCAACTGTCATCATTTTGATCGCCGTGCTTCCAGCTAGTGATGAAATCATCAGTTTTCAGATCTTTGCCATAACATATCCTATACAATCATGGGAACCTGACTTGCAGAGGTTCTCACGCCTTCAGAACCAGGGAGCATAATGGGACGTGCCAGCACAGGCTGCCCTGACTTATCAGGCTGGCCCTGAGCTGGCTGGAATTCGGGGTTCCTGCCAGCCTGCACCAGGCCCGGCAGACCCGGTCACATAAGCTGACGAAAGGTGGGCAAACCGTGTCTCTGCAGATGGCCAGGCTGGCGAGGTCTCAGGCGCTCAACTTTAGCTTCTCGCCCGTGTAAACTTCACCTGGGCAGGAGGGAACCCAGAGACTGACATCATCTTCCTGGAGGCTGTCCCCATTTGGAAGCTTACAGAAGCCTCGATCTTATCCCACTGACTTCTCTGACATGACTGCGTTTTTAAAACCGAGTGAACTAGCTCGTGTCCATCCGCATCTCAAACAGCTGCACTCCCTTGTTTTAATTAGCGAATTGCGCAACCCTGAGAGGTCAGTTTACTCAAAGTTACTAAAACTGCTGCCCCTGTGACTCCGTCCAGAGTGGCCTTCCAACAATTACACCCTGGAATCCTCTCAACTTCCAGGACCACTGCACCGAGGAAACCATCCCCTGAAAAACTCCTCACTGTCCTGAGAAGCTAGCTGAACAAAGAACAAAAAGTTCAGACCAAAACTGTGGGCACAACGTCATCTGACTGAAAAAAGTACCTATCAACATAAAAGCAATTAATTCCCCAAATAATAGTCTGGGGAATGCGGTGATAAACTTACATGCAACTGGTCTCCTATAAACCTTGGAGAAAACTTAACCAAAGTGGGCTTAGTTTATATTTTGGCCTCAGAGGAGGAGCCACATTAACGAGTCCTGCTCTTAGCATTAACGCCATCGTTATCTTAAATCTGAGGGGTTCTCAGCTGGTGTGGGCTCGCGTGTCCGGGCTGCGGCAGGTGGCAGGTGTGTGTGTCTGTGTGTGTGTCTCACGCCTGGTCCCAGCCAGGACTCCGGGTTTGCACTTGATAAACGTTTTGCAACTGTCATCATTTTGATCGCCGTGCTTCCAGCTAGTGATGAAATCATCAGTTTTCAGATCTTTGCCATAACATATCCTATACAATCATGGGAACCTGACTTGCAGAGGTTCTCACGCCTTCAGAACCAGGGAGCATAATGGGACGTGCCAGCACAGGCTGCCCTGACTTATCAGGCTGGCCCTGAGCTGGCTGGAATCGCTTCCTGACGGGAGGCAGGAAATCATGCTTTCATAGCCCAGGGCACACCTGCCCCACAAGGTATGGACTGAACTCGTAAAGGAGTATTTTGCATTTTCCTTTAATAAGAGGGAAATTAGGAAGACCCAAGGCTGTGATGACCTGTTTTAACTGTGCTAGGCTTTCACTCGGCCACGTAGCCTGCAGCTGCTCATGGTGGGAGAGGGGCGGGGCAGGCAAGAGCGGGCACCAGGTGCTGTGGGCCTGGCTTCTGCCCGTCGGATGCCCTGCCAATGAAGACCCCAAAAGAGGGTCTGCAGACGCCCCACAGTCAAGGGGCATGCAAAATCTCGTTTCTCATTCAAAATGCGCGTCCAAGCACCTCTGCTCTGTAGAAACTCTCCCCACACTGGAAGGCTGCAGGCCGCCTGAAGCACGGCTCAGAAACACGCCTTCGAGCAGATGGACGATAAAACAGGTTGAGAGAGGCAGCTTGTTGGCAGGGGGTGGTGGAGTGGGGGACTGGTTCTTTGTGTTTTTAAGAAATATGGAAAAATGAGTGGAGGAACCAGACTGCTGAGAATAAGATCAGATAGCTTAATATATATTTATATATATATATAAAACATTTAATATATCCAAGTGAAATTAAAACCCCACTCCCTCCCCGCTTAAGCCTCCTCCCACAAACTACCCATTACCTCATCTCCAATGTGTGAGACAGCAAGGAGAGTAGCTACGTTTTATTTTGTGAAAACAAGTCTCCTAGATTTCTCATGCATATGTCTCTATTTTTAAAGGGCTGCTTTCCAGCTCAGTGCTTTAACCAGCCCAACGTCTAGAAGGTGATGCTTTATACGAGCAATTTCCCAAGACTCAGAACTGAATGTACTCATTCCTTAAAACAAAACCGCAGCTGAAAAATTATTTCCTTTTCACTTTTAAAGTCTTTAAAAATACCAAAGCTAAGTCCTTTTGACATTTTTTTTTATGCAAATTAAAGTGCCGGCCTGGACTCCTCACCACCACCGCCCCCGGCCCTCCCCACCCACAGGCTTTCTCTAAGACACAGTCACCCCATGGGCTGGTCCTGGACACGCAGTCTCGCCCGCCCTGCGGAGATCCTCCCAGACCTCACGTCTTTGTTCTCAGCTTCAGGTTAAGAGGCAGAGTGAGAGCCCAGTGATGTTCAGAGCGGTCCCTGAAGCACAGCTAGGGGGTTAAGACTGTGGGGTGGGCAGGGGCAGGAGGACCCTGGGGTCATTAAGACCAGCATAAACATTGCACTTGTGTTTGTACTTCAACCAACACAAATGTGACTTAACGCAGAAAGCTGACTTTTTATTTGTGAGTTTAGAAGCAGGCAGGGGCTGGCGGTGGGGGGGGGGGCAGGGAGGGCGGGGGGGCGCATTTTCACTTGTTCTTCATTTTTAAATGCTCCCTCGTAGAACAGAACACTGTGATTCAACAGGGCTGAATGGGCTGAATGTTACAATCTCACTTGCCTTCTTCTTAGTGAGCATGAGTGTGAATGTCACACGCGCACACAAGCCCTGGCCTTCTAGGGTCACGTTAGAGCAGTCAGATCAGCACAGTGACAGGACTGGGTCCAGAAACCCCAGGTGTCAGGCTGCGGCCCAGATTTCAACAGTCCCTCAGCCTGCTGGGTACTCAACCGTTCTGGCAGCTGAGGCCTCAGATCACAGGTTAAAGGCTCCCCAAACTCAGAGTTACAGGTATTCTCTGAAAGGACACTAACCCCTCCTACAACCACACTCCCCTTGGCCGGTAACAGAGAACACTGTGGGGCGGCACCTGGGGCGGGAGGGAGAGGCGGCTGATGCTCGTCATAGATCTGTCCCCCAAGAGCAGTCACGTCCTCCGCACCTGCAGAGGGCTTTGTTCTTCTCCGGGACCCACGGAGCTCAGGCTGGTTCTTCAATAGCCTGTTGGCCAGCATGCTGACGCTAAGGCTCTGCTCCTCCATTGCAGCTCCTGGTCCCCAGATGAGTGAGACTTCCCTAGTCACACCCACAGCCCGTGAAACCGGCTTCAAGTAAAAGCGCTGAGAAAGGAAAGCAAAGGAGAAGTGGCAACCTGCTTCCTTAGAAACCACCGAGGCGGAACGACCCCGGAGCTGGCAGGGCTCAGACCCCGAACCGCAGAGGGAAAATGAGCCTTCTCAAAGAGCGAAAACCAAAGAAACCACATTACATTCCCAGGCCCCCGGGAAAGCCGTTCAAGTACAAGTGTTTCCAGTGCCCATTTACTTGCAATGAAAAGTCACATCTTTTCAATCACATGAAATACGGTCTTTGTAAAAACTCCATCACTCTTGTGTCCGAGCAAGACCGCATTCCCAAGTGCTCCAAACCAAACACTGTGGACCCTAAGCAAACCAGTCAGCCCGACCCCGTGGCGAAGCCCGCTTCCTCCAAGCCTGTCCCGAGCGGGCTCTCACACCTGGATGCCAAGCTCCAACCTGGCCTTGCCAAGGACGACATCAAGGAAAACCTAGACCTGCATGCACGTGGGCCCCCCAGGTGCCCTGGACAGAAGCCTGCTCCCCACAAGGAGGCGGCGCCCCCAAGCCCAGCTCCAGAAGCTGCCACAGGCACCCAGCCTGTTCTGGAGGGTGCTACTCGGCCTTCGGCATTCGTTCCAGTGGGGGAGCACAGACTCAAAGGGCAGGAGCTCACCGAGGCTCCCGAGGCGCTGGCCCTGGCCCACTCCCCTGCCAAAGCCGCTTCCTTCCACAGCAAGTCTGCCTTCCATGCCCCTGGCTACCCCTGGAGAGCTGGCTCACCTTTCCTTACGCCGGAGTTTCCACATAAAATCCCAACCACGAAGGGCTTCGGGGCCACTTCCCCGTACGTGCACCCCACCATCACAGAGTACCCACCTCACTTTTACACGGAGCACGGACTGGCCACCATCTACCCACCCTACCTACTTGCCGGGAGCTCCCCTGAGTGTGACAGTCCCCTGCTGTCCGTCTACGGGGCCCAAGACCAAAGACATTTCCTGCCTCACCCCGGGCCGATCCCTAAGCACCTGAACCCGGCTCCATCCACATACGACCATTACAGACTGTTCCAACAGTATCACACCAACCTGCCGATTCCCTACGGATTTTACAGACCCGAGTCCGCCTTCTCCTCCTACGGCCTCAGGCTGCCACCGGTGACAGGCATGTCACGGGACCAGAGCTCCCATCTACTGGAAGAAGCTGCCCTCGGTTACCAGGCCTTGAGTCCCTCCAAGTTAAACTCTTCCACCTCCCACAAGAAACACACCGAGTTGGAGAAGGAGAGTCCGACACCTGAGGCGAAAGACCCTTCCAAAGATGGGCAGAGGGACACGGAAGGGACCAAAATGAGCCCGCGCGCGGGCAGTGCGGCCACAGGCTCCCCAGGAAGGCCAAGTCCCACCAACTTCACGCAGACCAGCCAGCCGTGCACTGGGCTGTGCAACCTCTCCGACACGCCCGCCTCCGGGGCCCCAGGAAGAATCCACCCACCAGAACAGGGCCTCACTGCCTTCAAGCCCATCAAGAAGAACACGGAGCACCCACATTCCCAGGCCCCAGAAAACAGAGCGGCATCTCCGAAAAGGTAAGAGTCCATTTTCCAAACCTCTGAAGTGATGTCTCTGGTTGTACTCGGTCAGAGGAGCTGGCGCGTGCCCAAACCTCCCCCAGGGGCAGGGTCCCCAGGCAAGGTCCCCGTGACGCCCTCTCTGTGTCTCTTCCAGCCTCGAGGCCATGAACGCAGACGCTCCGACGCAGCTGGGGAGTCTGGAGGCCGCGCCCTCCAGCCCCGAAGACGGCTCCAGGGTGGCCCCGCTAAACCTGTCCACGAAGCCAGAGGCTGAGCTGGCGGCCGCACACACCCCTGCCTACAGAGAGTTCGTGGAGCCGCAGGACGCGCCGCTCAACCTCTCTGTGAAGGATCCCTGCAACGCCCTGACCTCCAGGCCCTCTGTCCACGGCTCCCCACGAGGGGCCGAGCCTGCGGCTGCCCTGACCCCCACGCCAGCCTCCCAGAGGGAAACAGCAAGTCCTGGGAATGGACCTGACTCCCCCAGCTCTGGGGAGGCCCCGGTGCCCAGCCCCACCAAGAAGGATCTACGGGCAGCCGACAGCGATGAGCAGAAGCAGACCGCAGCCGTGGCCCTCTGCCAACTGGCAGCCTACAGCCTGGGAAACGTCGAGCCCTCGGCCCAGGAGCCCACCTGCCAGCCGGACGAACCCGAGATTCGGTTCCAACAGTATCACACCAACCTGCCGATTCCCTACAGATTTTACAGACCCGAGTCCGCCTTCTCCTCCCACGGCCTCAGGCTGCCACGGTGACAGGCATGTCACGGGACCAGAGCTCCCATCTACTGGAAGAAGCTGCCCTCGGTTACCAGGCCTTGAGTCCCTCCAAGTTAAACTCTTCCACCTCCCACAAGAAACACACCGAGTTGGAGAAGGAGAGTCCGACACCTGAGGCGAAAGACCCTTCCAAAGATGGGCAGAGGGACACGGAAGGGACCAAAATGAGCCCGCGCGCGGGCAGTGCGGCCACAGGCTCCCCAGGAAGGCCAAGTCCCACCAACTTCACGCAGACCAGCCAGCCGTGCACTGGGCTGTGCAACCTCTCCGACACGCCCGCCTCCGGGGCCCCAGGAAGAATCCACCCACCAGAACAGGGCCTCACTGCCTTCAAGCCCATCAAGAAGAACACGGAGCACCCACATTCCCAGGCCCCAGAAAACAGAGCGGCATCTCCGAAAAGGTAAGAGTCCATTTTCCAAACCTCTGAAGTGATGTCTCTGGTTGTACTCGGTCAGAGGAGCTGGCGCGTGCCCAAACCTCCCCCAGGGGCAGGGTCCCCAGGCAAGGTCCCCGTGACGCCCTCTCTGTGTCTCTTCCAGCCTCGAGGCCATGAACGCAGACGCTCCGACGCAGCTGGGGAGTCTGGAGGCCGCGCCCTCCAGCCCCGAAGACGGCTCCAGGGTGGCCCCGCTGAACCTGTCCACGAAGCCAGAGGCTGAGCTGGCGGCCGCACACACCCCTGCCTACAGAGAGTTCGTGGAGCCGCAGGACGCGCCGCTCAACCTCTCTGTGAAGGATCCCTGCAACGCCCTGACCTCCAGGCCCTCTGTCCACGGCTCCCCACGAGGGGCCGAGCCTGCGGCTGCCCTGACCCCCACGCCAGCCTCCCAGAGGGAAACAGCAAGTCCTGGGAATGGACCTGACTCCCCCAGCTCTGGGGAGGCCCCGGTGCCCAGCCCCACCAAGAAGGATCTACGGGCAGCCGACAGCGATGAGCAGAAGCAGACCGCAGCCGTGGCCCTCTGCCAACTGGCAGCCTACAGCCCGGGAAACGTCGAGCCCTCGGCCCAGGAGCCCACCTGCCAGCCGGACGCACCCACTTCCAGCACCCCCGAGAGCCAGCAGGGTCAGTGTGACCTCAGATCCAAAGGGCAAAAAAGGACAAGCCCTAGGGAGGCGGGGAAGGGCCAGCAGGGCTCTAAGAAGGTGAAGCCCAGCGACACAGCCAGAGTGTTCACACTCCGGAAGAGAACTCGGGTGTCTTAGAGCCACTCCCGAGCGGCAGAGCTGCAGTCACGCCTGGCAATGCAGCCAGGAAACCAGCAAACCCCCACCAGGCCCACGCTTTCTCGTCTGGCCGATTCTTACAACACAGTTTTCTTCTCAAAAGAAAAAAACAGACAAGAAAATTAAGATCCCGTTCTGTAAATACTAGGCATGACCATTAAAAGGTGCTTCTTCTAGCTGTAAAATACTTAAATGACTCACACTTTAGGACCTGATGCAAAACGTCAAATGAAATGCATAGGACTGAAAGGTCACTTTTAGGTGTTAGCATCTTAGAGGAAATCGCTTTAAAACTTTTCTTACTTTTAACTGTTTTTCTATTAAAGCTACTGTGTGTTCTGAAGTAAAGAACAACTACTGGGGGGGGGGGGGATGCCAGGGAAAAGACATTTCCGATACTAGCATTAAAGTGCTGTGTGTCAAAATGCTGTTTGTTATGACTGAATAATACACAGACAGCAGAGGCTATTTATACAAGTAATTTATTTCCACCAGGAAGAATACCTTGCTGGGGAAGCTGTCCTCAACGTGCGCTGTCTTCACATTACAGTGCATCTTCTGACTCATTTGGCCTGGTTTTTCCACTTCCTAAAATGATGTATATGTTGCCAATTCTCCAATAAAGTCACAGGTGAACTTCAAGGATACGTTAAAAAAAAAAAAGCTAAGCACAAATTCTGTGTTTTATTCTGCCACGATAAATAAACTCAGTGAAAAAGAGAGAAGAGCTGAGAAAGCAGCAATTAAAACGGAGGACGGGGGTACCTCTGCGTGGGCGTGTGAGGCTGTGCGCATGTGCGGGTGTGCGTGTCTGCTGTCCACCAGCAGGCATGGAGCCTGGATGAGTGCCTGTGCCGGGGGTACCTCTGGAGACCAGGCGTCCTGGGCAGCCTAGAAACATCACTGGGCCCCTCACCCTTCACAAGGGCCCTGCCCCACTGTTCAGAGGGGGCCTTCAGAAACACACAGCGCCAGGAGGGGTCCAGAAACAGGGGCATGGACTGACTGGACTGAGTGAGTGCTCTCTCCATAAGACGGGTGGTTTCAATTCACACTTTGATCAAAACAGGGGCAGTCCCAGTAGAGCCATCCAATGAGCGTTCAAAGAACACTCACTGCTAAAGCTAACGCCTGCCATTCCCAGAGACGCATACATATACAACAAGCTTCTCAGCGCTTAGAGCCAGAAATTTAAAATTTCAAATAAGAAGTTGCCTTGTTCTAGATATAAGCACTACTCACCGAAAGATTGTTGTTACTTAGTCACTAAGTCCTTCCTGACTCTTGCAACCTCATGAACTGTAGCCCGCCAGGCTCCTCTGTCCATGGGATTTTCCAGGCAAGAATACTGGAGTGGGCTGACATTTCCTTCTCCAGGGAATCTTCCTGACCCAGGGATGGAACCTGTATCTCCTCTGCACTGACAGGTCAACTTATACCATCAAAAGAGAGCCTGGGGCTTCCCCTGGTGGTCCAGTGGGTAAGGACACCGCCTTGCAGTGCAAGGGGCGCCAGTTCGCGCCCTGGCCTGGGAAGATCCCACGTGCCGCGGAGCGGCTGGACTGATGTGTCCAATCACAGAGCTGGAGCTCTGGAGCGCATGCGCCCAGAGCCAGCGCTCTGCGACAACAGAGGCCACCGCGATGGGAGGCCCACAGGAGCCAAAGAACGAAGACGAATGAAAATAGAGAAATGAAAGACCAATAGAAGTGGCCCGCCCACTCCCCTCCCTCCCCAACCCAACCCCCGCCAAAGTAAATAAATAAATAAATCTTTAAAAAAAAAAAAAAAAGAGAGAGCCTGAACTAAAAACCCATCTGGTTAATAGTTGCATTTCAATAAAATGATTTCAGTTTTCAGTTGTTTTGATATTTATCTAAAATAATCTGAAACTATCTAGACTGTGCGCATGTGCGGGTGTGCGTGTCTGCTGTCCACCAGCAGGCATGGAGCCTGGATGAGTGCCTGTGCCGGGGGTACCTCTGGAGACCAGGCGTCCTGGGCAGCCTAGAAACATCACTGGGCCCCTCACCCTTCACAAGGGCCCTGCCCCACTGTTCAGAGGGGGCCTTCAGAAACACACAGCGCCAGGAGGGGTCCAGAAACAGGGGCATGGACTGACTGGACTGAGTGAGTGCTCTCTCCATAAGACGGGTGGTTTCAATTCACACTTTGATCAAAACAGGGGCAGTCCCAGTAGAGCCATCCAATGAGCGTTCAAAGAACACTCACTGCTAAAGCTAACGCCTGCCATTCCCAGAGACGCATACATATACAACAAGCTTCTCAGCGCTTAGAGCCAGAAATTTAAAATTTCAAATAAGAAGTTGCCTTGTTCTAGATATAAGCACTACTCACCGAAAGATTGTTGTTACTTAGTCACTAAGTCCTTCCTGACTCTTGCGACCTCATGAACTGTAGCCCGCCAGGCTCCTCTGTCCATGGGATTTTCCAGGCAAGAATACTGGAGTGGGCTGACATTTCCTTCTCCAGGGAATCTTCCTGACCCAGGGATGGAACCTGTATCTCCTCTGCACTGACAGGTCAACTTATACCATCAAAAGAGAGCCTGGGGCTTCCCCTGGTGGTCCAGTGGGTAAGGACACCGCCTTGCAGTGCAAGGGGCGCCAGTTCGCGCCCTGGCCTGGGAAGATCCCACGTGCCGCGGAGCGGCTGGACTGATGTGTCCAATCACAGAGCTGGAGCTCTGGAGCGCATGCGCCCAGAGCCAGCGCTCTGCGACAACAGAGGCCACCGCGATGGGAGGCCCACAGGAGCCAAAGAACGAAGACGAATGAAAATAGAGAAATGAAAGACCAATAGAAGTGGCCCGCCTGCTCCCCTCCCTCCCCAACCCAACCCCCGCCAAAGTAAATAAATAAATAAATCTTTAAAAAAAAAAAAAAAAGAGAGAGCCTGAACTAAAAACCCATCTGGTTAATAGTTGCATTTCAATAAAATGTTATTTTCAGTTGTTTTGATCCAGTTTATACTAATAATTAATTCTGTAAAAACTCAATCTAGAAAACTTCTTAAACAGTACCTTTGGGCAGAACAAAATGTCAATGTTTGCATTCACAGACATCTTCTTGCTGAAGATACATGACAGAGAGATCAGCAAAAGATTCTCAAGAACAGAAACATGTGACACTACAAAAAAATCCTTTGGGAAAAATAAACGGAAATACAAGCTCAAACAGACAACAGATACAGTCCCTGCAATTTAGATGGAGAGTGGTGGACTCCAAGGTATCCTGATGTCTGGATGCCTGGACCCTGATGCCCACCAGACACAAAATAGTCAGAAAGCAGCTATGTTTTAAAGTGACAGTATTCACAGAACTTCCCTTGGGGTCCAGTGGTTAAGACTCTGCTCCCAATGCAAGGGACCCAGGTTCAATCTCTAGTCACGGAACTAGATCCCACGTGCTGCAACTAACATGCAGTACAGTCAAATAAACAGGCTTAACAAGAAATGTTTTTAAAATGCCAAGGCCGTTCCTGAGGGTCCAGTGGTTAAGAATCCACCTGCTTATGAAGAAGACATGGGTTTGATCCCTGGTCTGGGAGGATTCCACATGTTGTGGGCAACTAAGCCCATGGACCACAATAACTGAGCCTTTCTAGAGCTCCTGCGCTGCAGCTATTGAAACCCATGAGCCCTAGAGCTCATGCTCTACAACAAGAGAAGTCACTGCAATGAAAAGCCCGTGGGTCCCAAGGAGAGAGTGTCCCCCACCCACCACAACTAGAGAAAGTCCATGGACAACAACGAAGACCCAGTGCTGCCAAAAAATATGATGAAAAATAGTAATTTTTAAAATCTTGACTTAAAAAAAGACACGATTCAGGATGGCAAATAACTTCATTCCCAGCAAGTTAAATTTATATAAAACCACTGACATCACCTCACATACTCCAATACTTTGGCCACGTGACGCGAAGAGCCAACTCATTGAAAAAGACCCTGAGGCTGGGAAAGATTAAGGGCAAGAGGAGAAGGGGACAACAGCGTTCGAGATGGCTGGATAGCATCCCTGACTCAACAGACCTAAGTTTGAGAAAATTCCAGGAGATGGTGAAGGACAGGGAAGTCTGATATGCTGTAGTCCATGGGGTTCCAAAGAGTCAGACACGACTTAGCGACTGAACAACAACGACTCGCGATAGGGATGTAAGGATGGTTGTGATTCTTTTAAGGTAAACAGGAGGCTCTTGTTACAAACTGCCTCTAAATCATCAACAACAGCCTGAGAGCCCCTGCCCCACGTCACCAACTCAACACATGCACTGTCACAACCAGAAACCATGCACAGCCTTCACTGGCATGCCTGGGCTCTCGTGTTTTTATGTACCAATACGCTTGGAAACTTGGGCCAACTCTGGGAAACGGTGAGGGACAGGCAAGCCTGGCATGCTGCGGCTCCTGGGGTCACGAAGAGATGGACGTGACTTGGAGACTGAACAACACCATCCTGCTTTGAAAGTGTTAGTCACTTAGTTGTGTCTGACTCTGTGTGACCCCACAGAGTGTAGCCCTCCAGGTTTCTCTGTCCATGGAATTCTCCAGGCAAAAATACTGGAGTGGGTTGCCATTTCCTACTCCGGGGGATCTTCCCAACCCAGAGGTCAAACCCAGGTCTCCTGCACTGTAGGCGGATTCTTTACCATCCGAGCCGCCCATATGCTTTGACAAAGGCCCAAAACAGGGTACTCCTGCTTTCCAGAAAGTCCACACCCTGCAGGAGGCAGAGCCGTGCGTCAGAAGCTGTTCTAGGCTTGGGGCCCAGAGCCTCAAGCCCTAGAGATAAGCTCTCACCTCGTGCCTTACAGGCAAGAACATAAACCTTCGGTGTCGGGGGCCCAAAAGTTCTGAGCGCGCGGTTTCACAGCTCACCTGAAACCATCCACCACCACCTTCCATGACAAGAGGAAGACCTGGAGACAGCTAACGACTCGTCTCCCGCGACCACACAGCAGGGAGTCCCAGTGCCGCCTGCAGAGGCTCACGGGGGAGTCACGTGTCTGCAGCCCTGTGAAGTCCACCCCCCTGATGGAATTCCTCCAAAAGGTCACCTGGTACACTCGCAGCCACCGAAACCACGCAGGCTCTTCGAAACTATCATTACCAGCACAATGGGGTCTTAGATCTTAGTAACAACAAAATAAAATCAGTCTTGCTGATGGGTCAATGAAAAACACTACTTGAGCCATTTCCAAAGAGTCAGACACGACTTAGCGACTGAACAACAACGACTCGCGATAGGGATGTAAGGATGGTTGTGATTCTTTTAAGGTAAACAGGAGGCTCTTGTTACAAACTGCCTCTAAATCATCAACAACAGCCTGAGAGCCCCTGCCCCACGTCACCAACTCAACACATGCACTGTCACAACCAGAAACCATGCACAGCCTTCACTGGCATGCCTGGGCTCTCGTGTTTTTATGTACCAATACGCTTGGAAACTTGGGCCAACTCTGGGAAACGGTGAGGGACAGGCAAGCCTGGCATGCTGCGGCTCCTGGGGTCACGAAGAGATGGACGTGACTTGGAGACTGAACAACACCATCCTGCTTTGAAAGTGTTAGTCACTTAGTTGTGTCTGACTCTGTGTGACCCCACAGAGTGTAGCCCTCCAGGTTTCTCTGTCCATGGAATTCTCCAGGCAAAAATACTGGAGTGGGTTGCCATTTCCTACTCCGGGGGATCTTCCCAACCCAGAGGTCAAACCCAGGTCTCCTGCACTGTAGGCGGATTCTTTACCATCCGAGCCGCCCATATGCTTTGACAAAGGCCCAAAACAGGGTACTCCTGCTTTCCAGAAAGTCCACACCCTGCAGGAGGCAGAGCCGTGCGTCAGAAGCTGTTCTAGGCTTGGGGCCCAGAGCCTCAAGCCCTAGAGATAAGCTCTCACCTCGTGCCTTACAGGCAAGAACATAAACCTTCGGTGTCGGGGGCCCAAAAGTTCTGAGCGCGCGGTTTCACAGCTCACCTGAAACCATCCACCACCACCTTCCATGACAAGAGGAAGACCTGGAGACAGCTAACGACTCGTCTCCCGCGACCACACAGCAGGGAGTCCCAGTGCCGCCTGCAGAGGCTCACGGGGGAGTCACGTGTCTGCAGCCCTGTGAAGTCCACCCCCCTGATGGAATTCCTCCAAAAGGTCACCTGGTACACTCGCAGCCACCGAAACCACGCAGGCTCTTCGGAAACTATCATTACCAGCACAATGGGGTCTTAGATCTTAGTAACAACAAAATAAAATCAGTCTTGCTGATGGGTCAATGACAATACCTTTCTTCATTCATATACGACCTGACTTTAGAGCCGGAGGTCTCTAACCTGTATGTACAAAAAGCGGTAAGTCCTCAAAAAGTTTAATACAGGGCTTCCCTGGTGGTCCAGTGGGTGGGGACACCACCTTGCAGTGCAAGGGACGCTGGTTTGATCCCTGGCCTGGGAAGATCCCACGTGCCATGGAGCGGCTGGACAGATGTGTCCAATGACCGAGCCGGAGAACTGGAGTGCATGCGCCCAGAGCCGGCGCTCTGCGACAACAGAGGCCACTGCGATGGGAGGCCCACACGGGCCAAAGAACAAAGACGGATGCAAATGGATAAATGAAAGACCAATAGAAGTAGCCTGCCTGCTCCCCTCCCTCCCCACCCCACCCCCCAAAAATAAATAAATAATCTTTAAAAAAAAAAAAAAAAAAGTTTAATACAGAATGACCATGTGACCCAGCTACTTCATGCCTAGGCATACACCTAAAGGAAATGAAGACAGGAATTCAAACAGATACGTGCGTCCGATGTTCGTGGCAGTCTTGTTCACAACAGTAAAAAGATGGATGGGGGAGGGTCAAGGGATATGCATATGAATGATCTGGGAGCATATATGTACAAAAATAAATAAATAAAAAAAAATTAGAAAAAAAAAAAAAAAAAGATGGAAATAACCCAAGTATCCACTGACAGATGAACACATAAATAACACGGGATCCACACAGACAGAGGGATACTACTCGGCCATAAAAAGGAGAGAGGTTTGGGCATGAGTTACAACATGAATTTAACCTTGTAATTCTAAGCAAATAGGTCAGACACAAAGGACAAATCTCACATGATTCCACTTATACGAGGTCCCCAGATCAGGCAAACTCACAGAAGCAGATGGATTTGTGGGTGTCAGAGGCTGACAGGGAAGGGAAGAGGGAGTTAGTGTTTAATACCAACAGAGTTTCTTTGTTTAATGTAGTGATAATAACGGGCCCGGGGAGTCACGTGTCTGCAGCCCTGTGAAGTCCACCCCCCTGATGGAATTCCTCCAAAAGGTCACCTGGTACACTCGCAGCCACCGAAACCACGCAGGCTCTTCGGAAACTATCATTACCAGCACAATGGGGTCTTAGATCTTAGTAACAACAAAATAAAATCAGTCTTGCTGATGGGTCAATGACAATACCTTTCTTCATTCATATACGACCTGACTTTAGAGCCGGAGGTCTCTAACCTGTATGTACAAAAAGCGGTAAGTCCTCAAAAAGTTTAATACAGGGCTTCCCTGGTGGTCCAGTGGGTGGGGACACCACCTTGCAGTGCAAGGGACGCTGGTTTGATCCCTGGCCTGGGAAGATCCCACGTGCCATGGAGCGGCTGGACAGATGTGTCCAATGACCGAGCCGGAGAACTGGAGTGCATGCGCCCAGAGCCGGCGCTCTGCGACAACAGAGGCCACTGCGATGGGAGGCCCACACGGGCCAAAGAACAAAGACGGATGCAAATGGATAAATGAAAGACCAATAGAAGTAGCCTGCCTGCTCCCTCCCTCCCACCCCACCCCCCAAAAATAAATAAATAATCTTTAAAAAAAAAAAAAAAAAAGTTTAATACAGAATGACCATGTGACCCAGCTACTTCATGCCTAGGCATACACCTAAAGGAAATGAAGACAGGAATTCAAACAGATACGTGCGTCCGATGTTCGTGGCAGTCTTGTTCACAACAGTAAAAAGATGGATGGGGGAGGGTCAAGGGATATGCATATGAATGATCTGGGAGCATATATGTACAAAAATAAATAAATAAAAAAAAATTAGAAAAAAAAAAAAAAAAAGATGGAAATAACCCAAGTATCCACTGACAGATGAACACATAAATAACACGGGATCCACACAGACAGAGGGATACTACTCGGCCATAAAAAGGAGAGAGGTTTGGGCATGAGTTACAACATGAATTTAACCTTGTAATTCTAAGCAAATAGGTCAGACACAAAGGACAAATCTCACATGATTCCACTTATACGAGGTCCCCAGATCAGGCAAACTCACAGAAGCAGATGGATTTGTGGGTGTCAGAGGCTGACAGGGAAGGGAAGAGGGAGTTAGTGTTTAATACCAACAGAGTTTCTGTTTAGGAACATCCAAAATTTTAGAACTAGATAGTGATAATAACGGCTACACAACACTGTATGTGTAGTTAATGCCACTGAACTGTATACTTAAAAAGTTAATATGGCAATTTCTATGTCATATATACTGCATAAAATGTTTCTTAAAAATTAGCAATGTAAAAAAAAAAGAAAATTAGCAATGTAGGAGTTCCCCTGGTGGTCCAATGGGTAGAGTCCACCTTGCAGTTTAAGGAGCACCTGTTCAATTCCACACATGCCAGGAATAAAAGATGGATGAAAATAAATATAAAAAAATAAAAACAAAAGGGGCATAATAGGGGAAAATAGTTAGTAATGTAGGGCTTCCCAAGTGGTCCAGTGGGTAAAGAGTCCAGTTCGATACCTGGCCCAGGAAGATCCCACGTGCTGCGGAGCGGCTGGTCCGGTGTGTCCAATTACGCGTCAGGACTCTGGAGCACATGTGCCCAGAGCCAGCGCTCTGCAATGAGAGAGGCCACTGTGATGGGAGGCCCACGCAGGACAAAAAAATACAGATGGATGAAAATAAGTGGATAAAAAAATCAACAGAGGTGGCCAAAATTCAACAAAAAAAAATTAGTACTATAATACACCAAAGCCATTAATTTAGACACTTAAAACAGGTAAACTGTGTGTGAATCAAACTATATATCCCAATAAAGCGGAAAATAACTTCTAAAAAGGATCCTTGAATTCACGCAGGACAAACAAAAGTACCAACAGTCCCCTTTGTAACAGTCCTACCAGCAGGCCACAGTGATCTGCCCAACCCTGGTTTAATTTTCAGTCAAAATGCCCCACTCCCAAGGGAGTGAGAGGAGTTGAGTATGAAATGAAGTACACGCATACTTTCACTCAGGAGAAAAACATTTTAATACAGAAAAACCCAACCCCTACTCCACACACTTACCCCTAACTCTACACACTAAGCAGATGGATTCTGCAAATGAGGTGTCCACTTATACGAGGTCCCCAGATCAGGCAAACTCACAGAAGCAGATGGATTTGTGGGTGTCAGAGGCTGACAGGGAAGGGAAGAGGGAGTTAGTGTTTAATACCAACAGAGTTTCTGTTTAGGAACATCCAAAATTTTAGAACTAGATAGTGATAATAACGGCTACACAACACTGTATGTGTAGTTAATGCCACTGAACTGTATACTTAAAAAGTTAATATGGCAATTTCTATGTCATATATACTGCATAAAATGTTTCTTAAAAATTAGCAATGTAAAAAAAAAAGAAAATTAGCAATGTAGGAGTTCCCCTGGTGGTCCAATGGGTAGAGTCCACCTTGCAGTTTAAGGAGCACCTGTTCAATTCCACACATGCCAGGAATAAAAGATGGATGAAAATAAATATAAAAAAATAAAAACAAAAGGGGCATAATAGGGGAAAATAGTTAGTAATGTAGGGCTTCCCAAGTGGTCCAGTGGGTAAAGAGTCCAGTTCGATACCTGGCCCAGGAAGATCCCACGTGCTGCGGAGCGGCTGGTCCGGTGTGTCCAATTACGCGTCAGGACTCTGGAGCACATGTGCCCAGAGCCAGCGCTCTGCAATGAGAGAGGCCACTGTGATGGGAGGCCCACGCAGGACAAAAAAATACAGATGGATGAAAATAAGTGGATAAAAAAATCAACAGAGGTGGCCAAAATTCAACAAAAAAAAATTAGTACTATAATACACCAAAGCCATTAATTTAGACACTTAAAACAGGTAAACTGTGTGTGAATCAAACTATATATCCCAATAAAGCGGAAAATAACTTCTAAAAAGGATCCTTGAATTCACGCAGGACAAACAAAAGTACCAACAGTCCCCTTTGTAACAGTCCTACCAGCAGGCCACAGTGATCTGCCCAACCCTGGTTTAATTTTCAGTCAAAATGCCCCACTCCCAAGGGAGTGAGAGGAGTTGAGTATGAAATGAAGTACACGCATACTTTCACTCAGGAGAAAAACATTTTAATACAGAAAAACCCTAACCCCTACTCCACACACTTACCCCTAACTCTACACACTAAGCAGAGATGTCTCGGTAAGCTGTCACTTTTCTTACAGGCTGGAGTGCCCAAGAGCTCGACACTGTACAAAGGCTAAAACCAGGAGAGTGCACGGTCGCCAGGGGAACAGTCAAGTGCCAGGAGGGGTCAGCAGTGGTGGAGAAAGAAAGCCTGGGCACTCAAGTCCGTGGGGAGGAAAGGTCAGGAGACAAGGGAGGTCAGCGCTCTGCCCACGAGGGCTGTGGCCACAGTCAGGGTTCCCCCACAGGCACAGGCTGACCCCAGGCCCCACGGCCACCCACCGCCAGGGAGGCACTGTGGCAGCCACGCCTCGTGGCCCCCCCCAGGGAGACGGGAAAGTGCCGGAGGCTGACTTTGGTTTGCGGACCACCACTCCCCTAGAAGCCCTTCCTGAGACCACACGGCCCCCCAGGACTCACCACCCACACCCCAGCCCGCAGCCTGTGGGGTCAGATGGCGGCTCTGCCAGCCTTCCCAGCATTTCCCTAAGAAAACAATGGCACAGTTAACCCTGCCCTGGTGTCCACGTCTGCTCAGAGGGCCCGGACTAACACCAGGACGCTGGTCAGATGCTAGTTTCTAGACGATGTCACAGAACACGGCCAAGCACGGAGCTCCATGAACTGGTCCCTCCACCAGGCCAACCAGTTAGCTGGCAAAAACAGACTCAAGCTTTTCAGCACTCTGGAATCTAATCAAAAACCTGCAGCAACCAGGGGAGTGCTTAGAGAAGAAAGAGGCTACTAAGTTTCAGCATTTGAGAAACCTCTGACTATAATACAAAGCCATTATAATATCTGTGTGTGAATCAAACTATATATCCCAATAAAGCGGAAAATAACTTCTAAAAAGGATCCTTGAATTCACGCAGGACAAACAAAAGTACCAACAGTCCCCTTTGTAACAGTCCTACCAGCAGGCCACAGTGATCTGCCCAACCCTGGTTTAATTTTCAGTCAAAATGCCCCACTCCCAAGGGAGTGAGAGGAGTTGAGTATGAAATGAAGTACACGCATACTTTCACTCAGGAGAAAAACATTTTAATACAGAAAAACCCAACCCCTACTCCACACACTTACCCCTAACTCTACACACTAAGCAGAGATGTCTCGGTAAGCTGTCACTTTTCTTACAGGCTGGAGTGCCCAAGAGCTCGACACTGTACAAAGGCTAAAACCAGGAGAGTGCACGGTCGCCAGGGGAACAGTCAAGTGCCAGGAGGGGTCAGCAGTGGTGGAGAAAGAAAGCCTGGGCACTCAAGTCCGTGGGGAGGAAAGGTCAGGAGACAAGGGAGGTCAGCGCTCTGCCCACGAGGGCTGTGGCCACAGTCAGGGTTCCCCCACAGGCACAGGCTGACCCCAGGCCCCACGGCCACCCACCGCCAGGGAGGCACTGTGGCAGCCACGCCTCGTGGCCCCCCCCAGGGAGACGGGAAAGTGCCGGAGGCTGACTTTGGTTTTCGGACCACCACTCCCCTAGAAGCCCTTCCTGAGACCACACGGCCCCCCAGGACTCACCACCCACACCCCAGCCCGCAGCCTGTGGGGTCAGATGGCGGCTCTGCCAGCCTTCCCAGCATTTCCCTAAGAAAACAATGGCACAGTTAACCCTGCCCTGGTGTCCACGTCTGCTCAGAGGGCCCGGACTAACACCAGGACGCTGGTCAGATGCTAGTTTCTAGACGATGTCACAGAACACGGCCAAGCACGGAGCTCCATGAACTGGTCCCTCCACCAGGCCAACCAGTTAGCTGGCAAAAACAGACTCAAGCTTTTCAGCACTCTGGAATCTAATCAAAAACCTGCAGCAACCAGGGGAGTGCTTAGAGAAGAAAGAGGCTACTAAGTTTCAGCATTTGAGAAACCTCTGTTCAGTCACTGGTTATACGCTACAATAACAGAACAGAGACCTCAGTGATCAAACAAGGAATACAGCCACTGAAGAAAAATTTTTTTGAAGTCTGGAGGGTCACCAAAGAGATGACTAAACACTCCTCAATAGCAGCAAACCTCTGAGAAGGGAGGAGAACCTCATTTCTAGAGTTACCACATAATATGTCAGAATCTCCAGTTTTCAACAAAAAAGTAAAAGGCATACAAAGAAACCAAAAACTATGGTCCATTCACAGGAAAAAAGAGAAACTGACAGAAACCAACTCTAGGAAGGGGTCAGCCAGTGTCTTACAAGATAAAGACCCTAAATCGATTATCTCAAATACACTCCAAGAGCTAAAGGAAACAAGAGAACAGTGTCTGCAGAAACACGGAGTGTCAATAAAGAGGCAGAGTATAAAAGAAACCACAAAGAACCTCTAGAAGTGAAAATACAGTAACTGAAATGGAAAATTCAGCTGAGGAAGGAGAACACCAGCAGGTCTGAGCAGATGGAAGGCAGGCCAGGAGCACCTGGAGACAGGGTAGCTCAGACGGCCCCGTCTGAGGAGCAAGGGAAAAGATTTAAAGAAAAAGGGACGGTGTTAGACCCGTCACCTCTGGAGGCTGCTCCAGGACGAGACCGCAGCTGCCTGCACAAGCCCTCCCCGGCAGGAGCTCCACAACCCGCCAGCCACACAGAAGGCCCGCGGAGAGGCTCCGTTCACATCGCGGGCACCACAGGCAGGAGGCGGCCAGCCGCGTGAGATCACACAGGCCAACTCCTCCCGTGTGACTCTCACAGGGTTCTGGCCCCATCTCGGTACTTTTTGTCTACAGCAATATATCCCCCGACAACAATACAACAATGCACCTCACCCCCCCACCACACATTCTCACTCTGGCTGCCTGTCATTGGCGGATGCTGCCCACATCACGGTATGTGACAGACATGCCAGCTGATCTCAGGCGTGAAGAGGAGAGAGGCCCTGGTGTCCTTTGAGTTAAACTGAAGTCGGCACCCACACATGCAGAGACGTCGTCTGGACCCAGGACACCCTCCTCGCGCACACACACACACACTCACGCACATCTATTTTCACAAATCCACGTGTAAGTCGCTTAGGACGGAACGAAAGTACAAGGATAGTAGCACATCTCCGTGGCCTCAGGGTGACAAGGACTTCTTAGACATGACACCAGGGGAGGTGGGCTGGATGAAATACCCCCGTGCACACAGATCGTCCTGACCACACAAGCTGAGCTGCACACTCACCGTCCAGGAGTCGGGAAGGGAGCAGCAGGCCCCGTCTGCCCAGTTCTGCCAGCGCCAGACATCCCCCATGCCAGGCGCTGTCTGTCTCCTGGAAACTGAAAGCACAGAGAGCCTGAGACCCCAGCACAATGCCAGCCTCCCCGCCCAGGGCCCAGAATACACGCCCACCGCTGGGGTGAAAGCCTCACCATTAGTGAGCTTATAAAATACCTGTCAGCTCATGAGATAAAAATGGGGCTTCCCTAAGCTCAGATGGTAGAGCATCTGCCTGCACTGCAGGAGACCCAGGTTAGATTCAGGGATCAGGAAGGTCCCCCGGAGAAGGAAATGGCAACCCACTCCAGTGCTCTTGCCTGGAGAATTCCAGGGACAGAAAAGCCTGGTGGGCTACAGTCCCTGGGGTTGCAAACAGAAAGATACAACTGAGCGACTAACACTTCCACCTTCACCAAGATAAAGTCCTCTGAACCAACTGAAGATAACAACCACGCTCAGATCTCTCCAGAGAATGAACCAAAGCCCTGGGTCAGCCTCGCACGCCCCAGAAACTCGTCTCCCTGTCATCTCCCCACACACCTGAAACAGTCCAGCACCGAGCCGGTCACGTCATCTGCCAGATCTTTGGGAAGTCTTCCGGCCATCCTACCGATGCTGAAAAGGAGAAGCAACGTCACCGTCTGTCAGCGGCACCAGCCCCTGGAGCGCATACTAGGGACATACCGAGTGCCTGTCCTTCCCTCCAGAGAATGGCAAAGAGGCTGAGTTTGTCCACAAAGGCCACCTGTGCCATCAAGGGTCCCATCACACTGACATGAAGGTGGGACAGGCATCTGGGAGACCCAGGCAAAGGGGGCCCACAGGACACGTGCATGTCTCAGACAGTCAAGGCTCCCAGCTCAGGCCACCAAGGTCTGCCTGCAGGCTGCCCCACTCCCGTGCTCGATGCCAGCTCCCGTAAGACCACCTGTCCGGGCTGGGTCCCCGCCAGTGGTGCCCCAGGAAGACCCACCCTCCCAGCCCTTCGCACTCCAAGCAGACAAGACTCTGGGCTTCAAGATTAACCAAAAGCCTCCATGTGAGCCTCCTTTCCCTGGCATCTGCTACCTGAGAGCGTTGGCACAGACACCCAGAACTTGGCCAGGGAAGGGGGGCCACCGGCACCTCCATCCACTTTACCTTTCTCCACGACATCTCCCTTGTACTCTGTCCCCACGCCCCCTGCCCCAGCTGGGTGGGCCCGAGCGCCTCTGCTGGCGGATTCCTCAGGCAGAGCAGAGGGCAGACGCCAGCCCCTTGCAGGGACGATGGGATAAACTGGGGTTGTGCAGCAAGCCCTCCTACATGTCGGGGCACACCCCTGGCCATGGGGCCACGAACGGGTGGTCATGATAATGAGGACATGGAGAAGCAAGGAAAGGAACATCCGAAGGTTAAAAAAAAAAAAGAAGGCAAATTTGGCTCCTTCCAGCCAGAAACGCGAGAAAACAAAGGAAGCCACTGACCAAACTCAGTGATGTTCTTAAAAATTAGGACATAAAGCAATGAATATAAATCAGGAAAAAAATTCAGTCTACCTTTTAAAACTCTTGGAGCTGTTCGCAGCTCTCGAATTCCATGAGAAGTTCTTAACAATTAAGAAGGCTCAGCAGACCCATGAGTATCTGGGGATTGAGCCACCAGCCCCCGGCCCAGCCCCGGCACGTACCCTTTGGCCGCAGACCACCGCACAATCGTGTCCTTGTCCTTCAACCCCACCAGCAGCTGCTCTGTAAGAACACAGGAAGGCGAGTCTGAGAGCCCCACCGAGCCAGCTAGTGCTCGAGATGAGCTCTCAGCTCCTGGCTTTAACATAACCAACCCTGCATGTCACTCAAGACAGTACTCCGAAGGGAATTCCAGGAAGAATTTTAATTCTAATAAGAAAAGGACATTTCCTTCTGTGTGTTTTTCAATCATCATTTAAGACCCATTCCCGCCATAGCTCCTAAGAAGTCCATCCACCCATCCTAACGGTCACTGGGCAGAGGGCAGCAATGAGGGAGGCTCCCCAGAGAGCACAGCGTCTACCAGAGGCTGCAGGGAGCAGCTCTCCTGGGGACCAGGTCTTGGAAACGGTCAGTCACTAGGAGAGACTGCACAGAGGCCTCCTGAGCACGACGGGCCTTGCGAGCTGGTCAGTGGAGGCCCTGCTGGAGGGCACGAGGCAGCACAGGAAGCCCAACGCAGAGGCAGCGCGGAGCCTGTGAGGTGTACACACAGGAGCACTGTGACCAGAGCAATCTAGAGCCGCAACTGGGGAGCAGGGAGGACAGCAGGTTCAGGAACCCCCAGCCTCTTCTCCAGCCCTGCAAAGACCAGAGGTCGAGCCAGGTCCCCCGCAGGTCGAGATGAGGCAGCCCCCACTCACCGATCACACTCTCCACCTCCTCGGGGACTGCGTCCTCTCCGTCACTGTCAGGGGTCTCAGTCTGCATCGCCGGCTCTCTGAGACTCTGGCCAGAGGGCTGCAGGCTCGCAGCCAAGGAGCGGCAGCCACGCTGGTACCTGCAAGGAGCAAAAGAACCTCAGACGCACTGGGACACCTTGGAGCTAGAAGATCCTAATGACTGAACCGGCAATTCAGGGTCACTGTGAAAATTCCACAGGCTTTACAGGGAAACGGGATGGACAGGAAGGAGACTGAGCACTAACCGCTGCCAGCATGGCCTGTCAAGGAAAGAGAACCATCGCATCTCAGCCACAGAACAGACTCACCTTCTAGAGGACTCAAGCTCTCTCCTAGAAAGTTTTCTTAGCAGAAAGGCAGGTGATAAAGCGTGACATGATTGCACCTGACAGAAATGGCAGGAAAGGCATGTTGGAACCCACTGGCCTTGGCCCTATTTCCACAGGCTCCGCCTCCAGGTCCCACTTGAGCAGAGCCCCGTCCCCTGCCCTGGGGCCACACGGCCTTCCACACCCCAAGGGCCACAGCTGGTCCAGCTCCCACAGAGCCCACCTCCTAAACGGCTCTCACCACATCCTGCCACTCACAGCCCCCTCCTCCACTGGCTGCGGCCACCAACATCGTCTCCCACAGGCCAGCTCAGCTATCTGCACAGTCCCCGAACCTCTGGGTGGCTCAGTTCCCCTGTCTGTAAAATGAGGCCCCACCCACCCAGAGGGCTGCAACAAGGCCAGACAGGAGGATGTGCATGAAGCACTCAGACCAGGGCCTGTGCAGAGCGAGGCCCACAAACACCGCCTCCCTTCCTGGAAGCCGGGCAGGCACGCTTGGGCCTGACTCTGGGGCAACTCCATCTCAGGACAGGGCCTGGGGCATAAAAGGTGATAGGTCGAGTTACCAGCATGATGACTAGGGGCCGCAGCCTAAGGCCAAGTCCAGTAGCAGATAACCGGGGCTTTGGAGATAAAGCCAACTCAGACACTGTTAGCTGTGGCCTTGAGGCCTCAGATTCCATGAAACAAGGATTGGCCGGAGGGAGAAGTTCCCAAGATGGAGGTTCAACCAACCACCAAAGGCCAGCAACTGAATCAACCCTGAGTGTGTCATGAGGTCTCCATTAAAATCTAAAAGGAGTGGGTTAGGAGAGGTTCCAGGCAGATGAACGGGGAGGCGCAATGAGGGTGGTGCCCTCAGGGGCATAAGGGAGAAAATCGCACTGGGACACCTTGGAGCTAGAAGATCCTAATGACTGAACCGGCAATTCAGGGTCACTGTGAAAATTCCACAGGCTTTACAGGGAAACGGGATGGACAGGAAGGAGACTGAGCACTAACCGCTGCCAGCATGGCCTGTCAAGGAAAGAGAACCATCGCATCTCAGCCACAGAACAGACTCACCTTCTAGAGGACTCAAGCTCTCTCCTAGAAAGTTTTCTTAGCAGAAAGGCAGGTGATAAAGCGTGACATGATTGCACCTGACAGAAATGGCAGGAAAGGCATGTTGGAACCCACTGGCCTTGGCCCTATTTCCACAGGCTCCGCCTCCAGGTCCCACTTGAGCAGAGCCCCGTCCCCTGCCCTGGGGCCACACGGCCTTCCACACCCCAAGGGCCACAGCTGGTCCAGCTCCCACAGAGCCCACCTCCTAAACGGCTCTCACCACATCCTGCCACTCACAGCCCCCTCCTCCACTGGCTGCGGCCACCAACATCGTCTCCCACAGGCCAGCTCAGCTATCTGCACAGTCCCCGAACCTCTGGGTGGCTCAGTTCCCCTGTCTGTAAAATGAGGCCCCACCCACCCAGAGGGCTGCAACAAGGCCAGACAGGAGGATGTGCATGAAGCACTCAGACCAGGGCCTGTGCAGAGCGAGGCCCACAAACACCGCCTCCCTTCCTGGAAGCCGGGCAGGCACGCTTGGGCCTGACTCTGGGGCAACTCCATCTCAGGACAGGGCCTGGGGCATAAAAGGTGATAGGTCGAGTTACCAGCATGATGACTAGGGGCCGCAGCCTAAGGCCAAGTCCAGTAGCAGATAACCGGGGCTTTGGAGATAAAGCCAACTCAGACACTGTTAGCTGTGGCCTTGAGGCCTCAGATTCCATGAAACAAGGATTGGCCGGAGGGGAGAAGTTCCCAAGATGGAGGTTCAACCAACCACCAAAGGCCAGCAACTGAATCAACCCTGAGTGTGTCATGAGGTCTCCATTAAAATCTAAAAGGAGTGGGTTAGGAGAGGTTCCAGGCAGATGAACGGGGAGGCGCAATGAGGGTGGTGCCCTCAGGGGGCATGGAAACCCCGTGCCCTCTCCCGAGCCATGCCCTCTGCATCTCTTCCACCTGACCAGACCTCAGTTATATAACCCTTTGTAACAAACCAGTAATCTCGCGAATAAAGTATTCCTCTGAGTTCTGCGAGCCACTCTAGGCAAGTATCAAACCCAACAAGGGGACAGTGGGAACCACCAATCTGCAGCCCAACCGTTGGAATCAACTTGGACTTGCAACTCGTGGAACGCGGGGCTGGGGCGAGGAGGGAGACGGTCTTGTGGCCTGAGCCCTGAACCTGTGAGATCTGGTGCTATCTCCGTGCAGACACGGTCAGGACTGAGTCCGCACCACAGGACACCCACCCAGAGGGTGTCCTGCAACCACCTCGTCCAGAGAAAAGCGCACGTCGGGGCTGTCAGAATCAGGGGGGGTGCAGGGAAACAAGCCAGGGAGGCGGCCACCAGCCCCGCAGGACTCTTATCACAAAGCACCCAGCAGGCAGCAGGGGCTGGTGACCGCCGTCGACTCCGCCACCGGTCCCCTCCAGTGGGGACACACGCTCGTCACCGCACTGAAAAGTCCTCGTTACCGTCCCGCAAGCCGAGGCCAGACAGTCTCTGGTTTCCTGCCACTGGACCTTCCCTCCCGCCTAGGCCACAAACCTAGACCAAGTGTATATACCAGCCGCTGGGCGGCACACGACACCCACGGCACGGCTCCAAAAGCCCACAGCAGGGAAGCCCTGGGGGGCGCCTGCAGCACTCCTCCCCGCCCCCGCTTCCTCCCAGAAGGGCTCTCCACACCGCAGCACGGGAAAGCAGAGCCCAAGCAGAGTCACCGTCCCGCTGGGCTGAAACAACCATCACTGGGCGGCCAAGTGGGGACAGACACTAGAGGAAGGGGGCCTGAGAAAGCACCCCAAATTTGGCAGAAGTCTCCCTGGATCCTCAGGCAACTGTGACACGTGTAAGACCCAGACGCACCATCAGAGAGCAGCTGGGAGGCCAAGAGCCAGAAAGAGCCCAGAGGTGCCATGCAATGCTGGCAGTCACTGACGCACGTGTCCAGTAGGAGGGACGGAAAGGCCACGCATGGACATGAGCAGCTGCGGCGGGAGCAAGGGCCGCACCCCAGTGAGGGGAACTGACCAGGCCCGGGCTCCAGACAGCAAAAGGGGCAGTGTGGTCAGTTACCCACCTGCCAGACAGGCTTATTCCTCCTAAGGGGAAGATGTCTGAAAAGGGGATGAATCTATAAGAGAACATGAAAACACATCAGAGGGGATAAAATGGAGGAAAAAAAAGAACAGAAAGAAAGAAAAGATGGAAGAGAGAAAGCAAACAAGACAGAAGACTAAACCCCACGACGATAATGGTCACATTCAGTGTACAGAGATAACACAGCCTGAACAAAGTAATTGCGATGCTAAATTACTCTCCTTCCCAAGTAAATGCCTCATTAGAGTACCTGTGGTAGTTAATTTTAATGTGTCAAGTTGGCCAGGTCACAGCACCCAGATATTTGTTCAAACATTCTTCCGGGTGTGCCTGTGTGGGTGACTGTAGGTCAGAGTCACATTCAACTGTGGGCTGAGCAAAGCGGGTTGCCCTCCTCAGTGTGGTGGGCACTGCCCAACCTGGCGAAGGTCTGAAGACTGCAGACAGGATCATGACTCCCCCAGAGAGGGATTTCTCCTGCCTTCAGGTTCAAACTGGGCCTTCAGCGCCCCCTGGGTCTCTAAGCCTACCCGATCTGGGGACGTGCCAGCTCCACGACTGCAAACCAATGTGTTACACACACACCCAAGATCACTGGTTCCGTTTCTCGTGGTTCTGTGTTCCTAACACAGTACAGAACATTAATTTTCTATGGCATCGGGAAAGTAAATGGTAACATCAGTCTCATAAACAACTTACAGAACAAGCTGTGTGTAGCACACCCAAAGGACATTTCGGTAAAACATCACTAAAAAGTAATACATTTCTCTGGAATTTCCTATAACTGGAAGCAAGCTTCATCAAATAATTCCTCCCTCAACACACACATTACTATTTGAAATAAAGCTAAGACTGCTAATAATGCAGCACCCCAGTACGGTAGAGCAGGATGTTTCCACGGGAGCCCCCAGGACTGTTAAGACATCTTTCCCACCCACAAGCTGAGACAGCTCTCCTTTCTGAGCAAACCCTGAGGAGTGGGCCTGAGATTCAGACTCAGAAGACCAGAATGGAGCTTCCCCTGCAGTGGGGCCCACCAGTGAGGCTACCCTGCACCGTGACCGGCACTTTCAGAGCGAGAGACAAGCTTTCCTGTCGGCAGTCCCACTTCAAAATTCTATCTGGAAGATGCAAGGTCAGTAAATAACCAAAAGAAAATCTGTTCCCTTCAAAAACAGAAACCCTCTCGAGATTGGGAAAATAACACAACGCAGGAGGAGGAGGACATGTCAATTGGCCTGCTGTGTCCAGTCACCTGAGACACGGGGCCCGGCACCAGCCTCCCGACACGCCCCGGCTGCAGTCACCGCTCGGTCCACCCACCTCCACTTGGCCACCCGGGGCTTCAGGAAGGTCAGGCCCAGCCGCTGCACGAGCTTCACCCCAAGCTTCCGCAGCAGGGTCTGGTTGCTGTCGGGGAGCCTGCAGCGGTCCAGGCACTGGAGAACGGTGGCGGCTGTGAACACAGAACATCCCGCTCAGTCTTGGGGCAGGGGTGTGGGTAACCAAAGCCACCAACCCTACCTGACACGCACCACCTCAAAACCGGTCAGTGTGAAGGCCTACATCTACGGCGGACCCCTGAGCTCTGCTTCAGAAAGACCTCTTCATCCCATGACATTTACTACGTGCAGCCGGAGTCGGACCTGCCCAACCTTCTCCCTTGTGAACCAGGCATCCGGAAGCGGAACAGAGAGGAGCCCAGGGAGCAAGGAGCGTCGTGAGCAGAGAGAGCCGGTGCTGCAGAGCCGAGTGGAGCCCACGCTGCGGGCCACGAGGACCAGGCCGACAGACTGGAGTGTGAGGCCGTACGAACAGGGAGGGGTCTCCACAGCAGGGGAGTGGGGTGAGCGGGTCCCCCTGCCACCAAGGCTGTTCGGGGCAATGAGGAGAGCGTCGGGAAGGCAGAGGCAGGAGAGCACACAGGACCGTGCTCCCCATAAGACAAGAGTCGGGGGGTTTCAAGCCAAGCTGTAACGGCATCTGGGTAACTCCCCAAAAGACTCTTAACATCATACAGTGACCAGCCTGGGTACAAGTGACATTAACTCAAGACAGACCTGGGGTCTGCGTGTGCAAGTCTGTCGAGGACAAACGTGATGATGCTGAGTGTCAACTACTCACATTCTCAGGTATGACAATGATGTCCCTGCACCCGTGACCCGGCACTTTCAGAGCGAGAGACAAGCTTTCCTGTCGGCAGTCCCACTTCAAAATTCTATCTGGAAGATGCAAGGTCAGTAAATAACCAAAAGAAAATCTGTTCCCTTCAAAAACAGAAACCCTCTCGAGATTGGGAAAATAACACAACGCAGGAGGAGGAGGACATGTCAATTGGCCTGCTGTGTCCAGTCACCTGAGACACGGGGCCCGGCACCAGCCTCCCGACACGCCCCGGCTGCAGTCACCGCTCGGTCCACCCACCTCCACTTGGCCACCCGGGGCTTCAGGAAGGTCAGGCCCAGCCGCTGCACGAGCTTCACCCCAAGCTTCCGCAGCAGGGTCTGGTTGCTGTCGGGGAGCCTGCAGCGGTCCAGGCACTGGAGAACGGTGGCGGCTGTGAACACAGAACATCCCGCTCAGTCTTGGGGCAGGGGTGTGGGTAACCAAAGCCACCAACCCTACCTGACACGCACCACCTCAAAACCGGTCAGTGTGAAGGCCTACATCTACGGCGGACCCCTGAGCTCTGCTTCAGAAAGACCTCTTCATCCCATGACATTTACTACGTGCAGCCGGAGTCGGACCTGCCCAACCTTCTCCCTTGTGAACCAGGCATCCGGAAGCGGAACAGAGAGGAGCCCAGGGAGCAAGGAGCGTCGTGAGCAGAGAGAGCCGGTGCTGCAGAGCCGAGTGGAGCCCACGCTGCGGGCCACGAGGACCAGGCCGACAGACTGGAGTGTGAGGCCGTACGAACAGGGAGGGGTCTCCACAGCAGGGGAGTGGGGTGAGCGGGTCCCCCTGCCACCAAGGCTGTTCGGGGCAATGAGGAGAGCGTCGGGAAGGCAGAGGCAGGAGAGCACACAGGACCGTGCTCCCCATAAGACAAGAGTCGGGGGGTTTCAAGCCAAGCTGTAACGGCATCTGGGTAACTCCCCAAAAGACTCTTAACATCATACAGTGACCAGCCTGGGTACAAGTGACATTAACTCAAGACAGACCTGGGGTCTGCGTGTGCAAGTCTGTCGAGGACAAACGTGATGATGCTGAGTGTCAACTACTCACATTCTCAGGTATGACAATGATGTCAAGATTATGTTTCTAAAAAGAATGGGCTTCCCTGGTGGTCCAGTGGGTAAGGACACCACCTTGCAGTGCAAGGGGCGCCGGTTCGAGCCTGGGAAGATTCCACATGCCGCGGAGCGGCTGAACTGATGCGTCCAATGACTGAGCTGGAGCTCTGGAGCACATGCGCCCAGAGCCGGTGCTCTGCGACAACAGAGGCCACTGCGATGGGAGGCCCACATGGGCCAAAGAACAAAGATGGATGAAAATAGATAAATGAAAGACCAATAGAAGTGGCCCGCCCGCCCCCCTCCCACCCTAACCCTTCCCCCGCAAACAAATAAATAAATAAAATTATTAAAAAAAAAAAAAAGAATCAACAGGTGCCAGTGGGATGACAGGGTGTCTGGAGAGGGGGTGGGAACATACGGGGAAGCATGAATGAAACAAGATACCCATGAACTAAAAACCTGAAGCGCATGACCGAAGCTTGAGAGATCACTACACCAGTCTCTCTTCCTGTATGTGTATGGGGGGGAAAAAAATGGCAAGAAATAAACAGGTTCTACTGCCCAAGGAAATGGACACTGCCCACTCCAGGACTCTTGCCTGGAGGATCCCATGGACAGAGGAGCCTGGAGGGCTATACTCCACGGGGTTGCAAAGAGCTGGACACAACTAAGCAGCTGAACACATTGCCCAAACCCGACTCATACGTCCCTAAAGCACAGACTAAGCAATTTCTCTGGTTCCAAATAATAAGCCTGCCTGAAGCAAGATCACTTGCTACAAGTGATTTTTGTAAGTTGAAGTTTAATCTAAAATTAAGAGAATGCGACAAAAAGGGCAAATCATGTGGTCATGGTGTCAGCAAGAATGCAGCTGAGGGCTTCCCCTGGTGGTCCAATGCGTAAAGAGTTCACCTTGCAGTGCAAGGGGCACCGGTTCAATTCCTGGCCTGGGAAGATCCCACGTGCCGTGGAGCGGCTGAACTGATGCGTCCAATGACTGAGCTGGAGCTCTGGAGCACATGCGCCCAGAGCCGGTGCTCTGCGACAACAGAGGCCACTGCGATGGGAGGCCCACATGGGCCAAAGAACAAAGATGGATGAAAATAGATAAATGAAAGACCAATAGAAGTGGCCCGCCCGCCCCCCTCCCACCCTAACCCTTCCCCCGCAAACAAATAAATAAATAAAATTATTAAAAAAAAAAAAAAGAATCAACAGGTGCCAGTGGGATGACAGGGTGTCTGGAGAGGGGGTGGGAACATACGGGGAAGCATGAATGAAACAAGATACCCATGAACTAAAAACCTGAAGCGCATGACCGAAGCTTGAGAGATCACTACACCAGTCTCTCTTCCTGTATGTGTATGGGGGGGAAAAAAATGGCAAGAAATAAACAGGTTCTACTGCCCAAGGAAATGGACACTGCCCACTCCAGGACTCTTGCCTGGAGGATCCCATGGACAGAGGAGCCTGGAGGGCTATACTCCACGGGGTTGCAAAGAGCTGGACACAACTAAGCAGCTGAACACATTGCCCAAACCCGACTCATACGTCCCCTAAAGCACAGACTAAGCAATTTCTCTGGTTCCAAATAATAAGCCTTCCTGAAGCAAGATCACTTGCTACAAGTGATTTTTGTAAGTTGAAGTTTAATCTAAAATTAAGAGAATGCGACAAAAAGGGCAAATCATGTGGTCATGGTGTCAGCAAGAATGCAGCTGAGGGCTTCCCCTGGTGGTCCAATGCGTAAAGAGTTCACCTTGCAGTGCAAGGGGCACCGGTTCAATTCCTGGCCTGGGAAGATCCCACGTGCCGTGGAGCGGCTGGACCAATGTATCCAATTACAGCCAGCACTCGAGTGCATGCGCCCAGAGCCGATGCTCTGCAACGAGAGAGGCCACTGCAATGGGAGGCCCACACATGCCAAAGAACAAAGATGGATGAAAATAAATGAATAGGGGCTTCCCTGGTGATCCAGTGGGTAAGGACACCGCCTTGCAGTGCAAGGGGCACTGGTTCAATCCCTGGCCTGGGAAGATTCCACATGCTGCGGAGTGGCTGAACCGATGTGTCCAACTACCGAGCTAGAGCTCTGGAACGCATGCGCCCAGAGCTGGTGCTCTGCAGCAACAGAGGCCACTGCAATGGGAGGCCCACACAGGCCAAAGAACAAAGATGGAAATAAATGAAAGACCAATAGAAGTGTCCAAAAAAATAAATAAACAAATAACCAATTTAAAAAATAAATATATAAAAACAAACCAATAAAAGATGCCAAGACTTAAAAAAGAAAAAAAAAAAAAGAATGCAGCTGGGTTCCCAGGAAGCGAGCTGGAGACCTCAGGGCTACATCTACATTCCAAGGTCCCTGGGATTGAGACCCAGCAGTCAGGATGTGAGGAACCCAGACCACTTCCCACACAAGGCCTGAGGCCAAACAGCAAGATTTTTATACACACACACACACACACACAGAAAACAAAACAAAGAACTCGGACAGTATCCAAACATACCAAGTCACAGATTTTTGTGCCTATGAATAAACTGTTAGGGAGATACGTTTTATAGTAATTTGGGCAAAATCATGTCACAAACAAACCTTACCATAGGGCAAACAGTCTTCACGTTTTCCATGTTTAAATATTTGTGCCTACAAAAAAAAAAAAAAAAGACTATTAAAATATTGCAAATATCTTTACAAATTTGAAACATAAATTATCAGAACAATTCATTGCAATCTTCCAGAATTTTTATTCTAAACACATAGGACAAAATACCAAGAATTGCTGTACATGACAAAGAAAGGAATTTCAAGAGACTGGAGAGAAAATCTTCCAAAGGGAAACCATAAACCAGGGATGCAGCCTGAGGCCGGGCTCACTGACACACACCAGTGTTGAAGTTAAGGGTGCTGGCCTGTGAGCAGAGTGAAGAATTACACTGGGTTTCCACGACTGGCATGTAACTGAAGGTACCATATGGCTACAGGTCGAATTATCCCACACAAAGGTAAGGCTCCCATGCACTCACCCTCTGAGTCAACAAAGGAGAAAGGGCACCTCCTGCAACTCACGTGGGGCCAGCAAGGTGTCAAAATCTCACAACCCCAGAGTCCTCAACCTGAAATTTTACCCTCTGTTTTCAAGCCTGCAAGACTGGTGGTAATTCACACAGGTACCCAAGCCCTTACACGAAGAGCCTTAAAGCTCAGCACCTCTTAAACAGCTAAGGAATTCCTCTTTCAAGAACAGTATTCAACTGGCATGGTGAGACCACTTCTTAGACCTTCTGAAGGTACATGGGCATGACTGCGCTGGACCTCATCCAATTTAAAAAATAAATATATAAAAACAAACCAATAAAAGATGCCAAGACTTAAAAAAGAAAAAAAAAAAAAGAATGCAGCTGGGTTCCCAGGAAGCGAGCTGGAGACCTCAGGGCTACATCTACATTCCAAGGTCCCTGGGATTGAGACCCAGCAGTCAGGATGTGAGGAACCCAGACCACTTCCCACACAAGGCCTGAGGCCAAACAGCAAGATTTTTATACACACACACACACACACACAGAAAACAAAACAAAGAACTCGGACAGTATCCAAACATACCAAGTCACAGATTTTTGTGCCTATGAATAAACTGTTAGGGAGATACGTTTTATAGTAATTTGGGCAAAATCATGTCACAAACAAACCTTACCATAGGGCAAACAGTCTTCACGTTTTCCATGTTTAAATATTTGTGCCTACAAAAAAAAAAAAAAAAGACTATTAAAATATTGCAAATATCTTTACAAATTTGAAACATAAATTATCAGAACAATTCATTGCAATCTTCCAGAATTTTTATTCTAAACACATAGGACAAAATACCAAGAATTGCTGTACATGACAAAGAAAGGAATTTCAAGAGACTGGAGAGAAAATCTTCCAAAGGGAAACCATAAACCAGGGATGCAGCCTGAGGCCGGGCTCACTGACACACACCAGTGTTGAAGTTAAGGGTGCTGGCCTGTGAGCAGAGTGAAGAATTACACTGGGTTTCCACGACTGGCATGTAACTGAAGGTACCATATGGCTACAGGTCGAATTATCCCACACAAAGGTAAGGCTCCCATGCACTCACCCTCTGAGTCAACAAAGGAGAAAGGGCACCTCCTGCAACTCACGTGGGGCCAGCAAGGTGTCAAAATCTCACAACCCCAGAGTCCTCAACCTGAAATTTTACCCTCTGTTTTCAAGCCTGCAAGACTGGTGGTAATTCACACAGGTACCCAAGCCCTTACACGAAGAGCCTTAAAGCTCAGCACCTCTTAAACAGCTAAGGAATTCCTCTTTCAAGAACAGTATTCAACTGGCATGGTGAGACCACTTCTTAGACCTTCTGAAGGTACATGGGCATGACTGCGCTGGACCTCATCCTGCAACACCAGGTCCTGCCGGTCAACGGGTGACTGAGTCACAGTGAGGAGGGTGAAGACCATCCTAGACACTTAGTCGACGGTGTTTCACGTGGAGACCAACCACCCGGGAACTCTGGACATGCTGAGGCAGGAGCACAGAACAGGCCACAGTGCTCAGACCCACGGGCCCAGAACATCTCAACACTCAAAGCACCGAGGAACCTCCCAGCCAGCGCCCAACAGCTCCACTGCCTCTTCCAACAACCCGGGGCTACGGTCAGCCGTGCTCTGCACCTCGGTTGCAAAGCCAGCCCTTCAGCAGAAGTCCTGCTCTCCTCTGTGCTTTCTGCCTTTCTTCTTTCCCCATCAACTAAACCCCAAAGTCATGGGTCAGCCATCAGATTGGGAAGGTATTCATTCCCCTGTGAAACACGCTACAAATGGAGAAGGACCCCCCTTGACATCCACAGATCATGTCTGAAATATTCCCATGTCATGACTAGTAAGCCACTCCCCAAACACTTGAAAGCTTTGCCTTTACGACCTTGGTTTATGATGAGGGGAAAGTCATCCGGACCCCTGAGCTTCTTCCTGATAAACTTTGAAAGCACTCAGGGAGGGGGCTCAATGGAAAGGAAGGAGGAAAGTATCCAGCAGGCAGACAAGTCTGAGTAGGATGTGGAAGCCCGAGGGGAGTCACCCACGGCCCGGGGCAGAGTGCTCCCCGCCTCCTCCAGCAGCCCTAACCATGAGACCAGCCCTGTCCATGCCGGCTGTCAGCCTCCTGCCCTGACTGCCGAGACAGGCCCAGGAGAATGACTCAGAACATCAGATGCCCAAGCTGGTGGCCGTGGACCTGGTCTGGAACCAGAAGTAAGGAGGGCACAGGCCACGCCACACGGCCCACCGCCGGCCCTCGCCTGCCTCGTATCCCTCTAGCTCCACCCGGGCACCGCCCAGGAGCCAGGCCTTCACTCGAGACCCAGACAGTTAAGATCCCAAGAGTGAAGCTTACAGGACAGACTGCCGTGGCGAGAGATCGCTGACTTTAAAAAATGGAACGTCAGGGTTCGTAACGATAACCTGGCCACAGAGGCCTCAGCTCTGAACTGCCTCACACACAAACCAGGACAGAGGAGCCAACAGGAACTCAAATCCCAGAAGGCCAGGGCTTTGGTTTTGTTCGTTGATCTGTTTTGCCACAGGAAGCGGGGCCTTCCCTCTTGAGGCCACAGGGTCCAACCCAGTGTGTGCAGAGGACAGCGGACCTCAACCAAGGCAGGAAGCGGCCCACAGAAACGCTCTGGTCTTCGGATGGCCAGAAGGACTCATCAGCCAAGCCACCAAACAAGGAAGGGTACCCTGCTTTACCCATGAGCAACTGAAGACCACCAGCTGGAAGCTCACACTCCACACGGGACTTCGCCTCTCGCAGAGACCAGGCCATACAGCACGCGCGTCTCAGGCGAGACCTGCTCTTCCAGAAGCCAGCCCGGCACAAGGTGCAAACAGACACATTTCTCAGTAATCACTCTCCACCACCACACCCTCCAGCCACTACCCACCCAAGCCGGCTCTTCTGCGCCTTGCAACCAGCTTCCCTCCCCGAGGCATGTTCTCCAGCCATGAATCACTGGCTGTCGGCTGCTGGGAGCAAGTCCACCCGGCTGCCAAGCAGGAGATGCTGGTCTGCGGCCCCTGAAGGCACCACCGAGTCACCAAGTCAAGGCCAAGAAAAGCAGCTCCACCCCAGGCTCTGGGAGAAAGGGGCCCACACCACACGGCTCAGGGGTGCCACTCACTAGCCGCAGAGAACTGCCCTGCAAGCTGATGTGCGAAGGCACTGCGGAGACATGATGGTCCCTCTCCCAGTTCACAAACACACCGACCAGCAGGCAGGACAGGGCTCAGGCCAGGCAGGCTCCCCTGATCCACGATCCTGCGTCCCGTCTCCGGGCCGAGGGGAGCACTGTACCCCGGTACTGCCGCTGTTCTTGGATGTGCACACTAAGGGGACAACACAGGGACAGAAAGGACCATCGGCACCAACACATCAGCTTCAGGCTGGACACCACTCAGAGCCTGACTGATGGTCCTTGCAGGAGCCACAGAGTCCAAGCTGGGCCAAACCTTCCATGGGAGACAACAAAAGCTAACAGTTCGGTACCCTTTAAGGAACACCTGAAGGTACCATACCGAAGGATTCTCCTAACGCACTCTCCGGGCCCCCCTTTCAGCAGGTCAGAGAAGAATCCCCACCCTCATCCCCCTCCAACACCCCACACTGACTTTCACTCTCTCTCTCTCTCTCTCACACACACACACACACACACACACAACACACACACACACACAGACTGCTGGCTTGCACAAATAAAAGGGAGGAGGAGGAGCACATGAAGGGGACCACCATCTCCCCTAGAAATGACTGTCAGGTGGACGAGGGAGCCCTAAGAAACACGGAGAACTGGCCTGAAGGCCATGCCCAACAGGCCATGCTGAGGACCAGCCCTGAGGGAGGGGAGGGGCCAAGCCAGCCCAACCAGAGGCACCTCCAACCTTAAGAAAAAGCAAGACATCTGTTCCCTTGAGAGTGTGCCTGCTATACGCCCTCGGGCTGCATACATTAAGGTGAAAACAAAAAAACTTTCAACTGTGAAAAAAAGCCTGTTGAAGCTGAGTTTTCAATGGGTGAGATAAACAGCTGATTAGGCTGATTATTATCAGCTAGGACCCGGAATGAAAAAATATAGTTCTGATAAAACACATTTATGAATACATCAAGTGAACTTCAAAGGATTTTAAGTACACAAACATGTAAATAAAAATTAACCTCATAAAGAAACATTTAAATGATCAAAATAATCACATCTAGGGCTTCCCTGGTGGTCCAGTGGGTAGAGAGTCTGCCTTGCAGTGCAAGGGGCACCAGTTCGATCCCTGGCCCATGAGGATCCCACATGCTGCGGAGCAGCTGGACCTGTGTGTCCAATTATGAGCCAGCGCTCTGCAGTGCATGTGCACAGAGCCAGTGCTCTGCAATGAGAGAGGCCGCTGCAATGGGAGGCCCAAACAGGCCAAAGGAATAAAAAAAAGATGAATGAAAATAAATATAAAACTAAAAAGAGGTATGATGGGGGGGGGGAGTTTTTTAAAAAATAATAATAGGGCTTCCCCTGGTGGTCCAGTGGGTAAGGACACCGCCTTGCAGTGCAAGGGGCGCTGGTTCGAGCCCTGGCCTGGGAAGATCCCACATGCCGCGGAGCGGCTGGACTGATGTGTCCAATCACTGAGCTGGAGCTCTGGAGCACATGCGCCCAGAGCCGGTGCTCTGCAACGACAGACGCCACCGCGATGGGGGGCCCACAGGAGCCAAGGAACGACGACGAATGAAAATAGAGAAATGAAAGACCAATAGAGATGGCCCGCCCACTCCCCTCCCTCCCCAACCCGATCACCGCCCAAAGTAAATAAATAAATAAATCTTTAAAAAAAAATAATAATAATAATAATAATAATAATCACATCTAGCTTTATCTTCCCTCCAGGTGTTCAATCTTCTCCTCACATAACAGTGAAATCCCAATCAAACACACACCTTCCCAGGAAGGCAGATGGCCGCCGCCCCAGCCCCTGACCGCAGCTCCCTGCGTCCCGTGATGGGGTTGCACGAGGCAGAGGAGCCCAGGGGACCCCTGACGACTGTGATCTATGGATGCCCAGCTGCTTGTAACAACCTACTCCACCACCTTACTGTCCACCCAGCTTTCTCAAATGTTCTAAACAGAACATGGAGAGGTCAGGCCCCTAACAGCAAACTGCATTAAGATGTTTCATTAAAGATGCATTTTGAAAAATATAGTTCTGATAAAACACATTTATGAATACATCAAGTGAACTTCAAAGGATTTTAAGTACACAAACATGTAAATAAAAATTAACCTCATAAAGAAACATTTAAATGATCAAAATAATCACATCTAGGGCTTCCCTGGTGGTCCAGTGGGTAGAGAGTCTGCCTTGCAGTGCAAGGGGCACCAGTTCGATCCCTGGCCCATGAGGATCCCACATGCTGCGGAGCAGCTGGACCTGTGTGTCCAATTATGAGCCAGCGCTCTGCAGTGCATGTGCACAGAGCCAGTGCTCTGCAATGAGAGAGGCCGCTGCAATGGGAGGCCCAAACAGGCCAAAGGAATAAAAAAAAGATGAATGAAAATAAATATAAAACTAAAAAGAGGTATGATGGGGGGGGGGAGTTTTTTAAAAAATAATAATAGGGCTTCCCCTGGTGGTCCAGTGGGTAAGGACACCGCCTTGCAGTGCAAGGGGCGCTGGTTCGAGCCCTGGCCTGGGAAGATCCCACATGCCGCGGAGCGGCTGGACTGATGTGTCCAATCACTGAGCTGGAGCTCTGGAGCACATGCGCCCAGAGCCGGTGCTCTGCAACGACAGACGCCACCGCGATGGGGGGCCCACAGGAGCCAAGGAACGACGACGAATGAAAATAGAGAAATGAAAGACCAATAGAGATGGCCCGCCCACTCCCCTCCCTCCCCAACCCGATCACCGCCCAAAGTAAATAAATAAATAAATCTTTAAAAAAAAAAAATAATAATAATAATAATAATAATCACATCTAGCTTTATCTTCCCTCCAGGTGTTCAATCTTCTCCTCACATAACAGTGAAATCCCAATCAAACACACACCTTCCCAGGAAGGCAGATGGCCGCCGCCCCAGCCCCTGACCGCAGCTCCCTGCGTCCCGTGATGGGGTTGCACGAGGCAGAGGAGCCCAGGGGACCCCTGACGACTGTGATCTATGGATGCCCAGCTGCTTGTAACAACCTACTCCACCACCTTACTGTCCACCCAGCTTTCTCAAATGTTCTAAACAGAACATGGAGAGGTCAGGCCCCTAACAGCAAACTGCATTAAGATGTTTCTACTTAAATGACCCCCCACCCCAGACCTGGGCATTTGGGCTGCTTCTGATCTCACTATTCAGAGGGGCCCAGCTTTTCAAGGCAGGGCAGGGTGGGGGGGCAACAGGGGGGCGGACAGACAACTGCAAGGCCATTTAGGTGGCTCTCACCTGGCCCAGCCTCGCCTGGGACCAGACAGGCAGAGCGGAGCCCCCTGCACTGAAGGGCTTTCACAGGGCAAGCGACCGGGGCAGTGGAAATGAGTACAGGAGGCAGAATACCCAGGGGCAACGCCACTGCCCGAAGGGACCCTCCAGACTGGGCCAGCCCCCAACTGAAGCGGGGCAGCGGCGGGGAGACAGCCATGCTCTAGCTGAGGACCTGGGGTGCAGGGCGGGCCAGGAGGGCAGCCAGCACGGCCCAGTGAACACAGGACCAGTAAAGCAGGGCCGGGCCAGGGAGATACCTCGAGTCACCTCCCCACCGTGTGGCTCGGCACTGGGCGTGGCCGGGGAGAGCAGAGACAGTGCCCGCCAGCTCCCTCCTCTGCTGCGGGGCCTCCCTCAGAACTCAGGCGGCAGGAGGGAGAAGCCCCAGCACAAGAGACGCGCCCTTGACCTGTGGAGCCTGAAACACCAGGGCTGAGCAGAGCCAGGGCTCCAGGAGGAAGGACAGACACCAGGGACTAAGGTCAGGGCAGAACCAGGCACAGACAGAGCCCGAGGGACACCACTGCTAGAGGGAAGGTGAAGGTGGCCAGGCAGCTGGGGGACTGGGGGCTGCACGGGGGGACACCGCTACCAAGGTGGACGGACACAGGCCAGAGAGTCTGCCTTGTCCCTCACAGGGCACAGCGCTCCGTGTCTGTTTCTCATCCAGAGTCGAGGGCACTGCGATGGCCGAGTCCCTTCCCCTGCAAGCGTGGGCCCGAGCGGGGCAGCCTGCGAGTGCGCACCTGTCCAATAGGAGATGTCACCCCATCACACAGCAGGTGTACAAACCAAGCCGCTGGTGAACGGAGGCGAGCCTCACACCGTGCGTGTTCTAACAAGACCCGTGAGCCGGGCCGCCCGCAGCACATTAAACACTGAGTCACGGGACAGGAGAGCGGCCTCGGCGCTGGCTGCTCTACGTCTTAGACACGGGAGGAAACTGAAGACGCCTTAGGTCTGCTGAACCTGCGACAGCACACAGACGCTACCTAAACGCGCACGCCCCTGGACTTGGCCACGTTCAAAGGGTCCCTCCCGCCCCGTTTTCCTCCACCCAGAACCCTGCCCCAGGCAAGCGCTGTGACTAAAAGGCCCCACTTGGTTCCTCTGTCCTCTGGCCAAGCAACTTTAATGAAACCAGAGGGTGCTGTTTCCAAAGAACCCTGAAAGGGTAGGCGTCAAAGCCATGTGAGAAGATGTCCTGGGTGAGCAGGCACCCTCTCTTCACGTTCTGCCTCTCCACTTCCCTGGTTTTTTACGTTGTTTATGACTGTGTCACCATTTAACAAGGTGTGCTTGGGACAGAGACAGAAGAAGCCTCACCGTGAAGGGCGGGGACACATCCCAGCGGCTGGTAAACAAGACAGCACACCTCTGTCCAGCACCGGGGGGGGGGCACAGACAGCCGCCTGTCAGTCGGTCTCCAGTCTGACGAGCCAGAGCAAGGAAGGCACGCCTGCCAGTGTGAGCACAGCACAGCAAGTTCAAATGGCCACCAGCTCCATTTTTTTTTAGTATTTGCTTGTTTACTTGGCTGCACCAGGTCTTAGTTGTGGCACAGGAGATCTTCGATCTTCACTGCAGCATACAGGATCTTTTATTTGCAGCTTGTGGGATCTAGTTACCGGACCAGGGATCGAACCCGGGCCCCCTGCATCGGGAAGGCAGAGTCTTAGCCCCTGGACCCCCAGGGAAGTCCCAGCCTCCATTTCTAATATCATGTCTTCCTTCCCTCAATTTCCTAGATTTCCATCAACCGGAATGCTTAAAGAGCCCCTAAACAAGACAGTTTCAGAGAGCTAGAATTAAAAAAGAACCTTCCAATGACATGAAGCTGCCAAACAGTTGCTTCCCTCCCACTAGAGTTAAAAATCAGCACTGCAAGAGGTGATTAAAAACCAGGGCAGTGAAGAGGCCGTGAAGAGAGCCGGGCCGCCGCAGCACATTAAACACTGAGTCACGGGACAGGAGAGCGGCCTCGGCGCTGGCTGCTCTACGTCTTAGACACGGGAGGAAACTGAAGACGCCTTAGGTCTGCTGAACCTGCGACAGCACACAGACGCTACCTAAACGCGCACGCCCCTGGACTTGGCCACGTTCAAAGGGTCCCTCCCGCCCCGTTTTCCTCCACCCAGAACCCTGCCCCAGGCAAGCGCTGTGACTAAAAGGCCCCACTTGGTTCCTCTGTCCTCTGGCCAAGCAACTTTAATGAAACCAGAGGGTGCTGTTTCCAAAGAACCCTGAAAGGGTAGGCGTCAAAGCCATGTGAGAAGATGTCCTGGGTGAGCAGGCACCCTCTCTTCACGTTCTGCCTCTCCACTTCCCTGGTTTTTTACGTTGTTTATGACTGTGTCACCATTTAACAAGGTGTGCTTGGGACAGAGACAGAAGAAGCCTCACCGTGAAGGGCGGGGGGACACATCCCAGCGGCTGGTAAACAAGACAGCACACCTCTGTCCAGCACCGGGGGGTAGGGGGGCACAGACAGCCGCCTGTCAGTCGGTCTCCAGTCTGACGAGCCAGAGCAAGGAAGGCACGCCTGCCAGTGTGAGCACAGCACAGCAAGTTCAAATGGCCACCAGCTCCATTTTTTTTTAGTATTTGCTTGTTTACTTGGCTGCACCAGGTCTTAGTTGTGGCACAGGAGATCTTCGATCTTCACTGCAGCATACAGGATCTTTTATTTGCAGCTTGTGGGATCTAGTTACCGGACCAGGGATCGAACCCGGGCCCCCTGCATCGGGAAGGCAGAGTCTTAGCCCCTGGACCCCCAGGGAAGTCCCAGCCTCCATTTCTAATATCATGTCTTCCTTCCCTCAATTTCCTAGATTTCCATCAACCGGAATGCTTAAAGAGCCCCTAAACAAGACAGTTTCAGAGAGCTAGAATTAAAAAAGAACCTTCCAATGACATGAAGCTGCCAAACAGTTGCTTCCCTCCCACTAGAGTTAAAAATCAGCACTGCAAGAGGTGATTAAAAACCAGGGCAGTGAAGAGGCCGTGAAGAGATGCTTCAAGGGAAATAAAAAATCAAGCCCCAGTTTCGACAGTACTTGTTACGAGTCCACCTGTTTCGCCTAACCCACACTAATGAGCAGGTGGATAGAGTGAAGCCAAGGGCATCAAAGGAGGCAGACGAAATCCTCAAGCACAGCACACCTGCAGGTTTCATCATGCACAGCGGACGCCGAGCCTCCCCGTTCAGGTCTGACGAGCTCATGGCGAAACCGCTCCCGCCCAGGAGAGCCCAGCACCGACAGCGCTTCCTCCTGCCCGGGTGGCAGCACCAGCAATTAGACCCAATTTCTCCTTCCACAAAAGGAAAGGAAAGAAGGTGTGTTATTCTAGAGAGACCCTAAGCTGTTTCCAGAAGAAGCACCCGGTTTCCGAGGCTGCAGAAGAGATGCGCCTGCCCTGGGAGAGTGGGAGGGTCCCCTCCCCCGGCAAGACTCCCGCAGCAGGCGATACCCTGGTCGAGGGCGCAGCTCCCCAGACAGCGCTGGGGCGTGGCTGCCCGAGCACCTCGGCCCGCAGGGCTTCCTGCTCTGGGCCAACAGTTGGGCAGGGCCATGAGGTTCAACTTTGCTAAGCCTTTGATAGAAAAATCCCTTTATTCTTCAGGAGGAAGAGAAAACAGAGGCCTTCTCTCCTCCTGAGTGTAAAACGAGGAGACCTCCCAATATACAGCTCTGCCCCACTCATGGCCAGTGAAGGGCTGGCAGGAGGGTGGCTGCAGGCTTGCCAGCGCCTGTGCCCCACACAGGAAGGAGGAACAGAACTTAGAACAACCTAGCGACAAGCAGTAAAAGGATCAAAAATGTTAAGGAAAAAGAAAAAAAAGGACCTCTGGGCCCAGTCACAGCAGAAACTGGGCAGATAGTGGCCCCACAACCTTCTCAAGCCAAAAAGGCCCCAGACCAGACCTCTCGCTGGGGCCCTGAGGATACAAGCCCACCGCCACTAGCTAGGCAGGGCTTCACAGGCCTCACCAGCTGCAGTCTCCAGGGTGGTCACTGCTGGCGCCCACCCCACAGGGGAGGCACCTGTGGCCCAGCTGCCCCGGCCTGAATGCAGCAGTGGCCTCAGCAGGGGAGGCTGCCAGGCAACCCCAGGAACCTGTCAAGAACACAGATTTCAGACTGGGCAAAGGAGGTCTTCAAAGCAGGACAAAAGTGAGTCAGGAAGCAGCTCCCACGTCCGGATGGGTCTACCCGCAGGGCCACGTGGACTGACAGGCTCAGCCGCGATCGTCAGACCCTCGTTTCTCTGTGACCTAAGACTTCCTTCTCAACGTGACTCATGGAAGAAACCTAAGACTCCACTTAAACTCACACCTTCAAATAAACCATCTCAGCCCCATTCACCCATTCCTCACCAGGGCCGGAGGCCCTGCACACACCCCCACCCAGGAGCCCTGCAGCAGCAGCCGGGTGACCCAAAGCGCCACCCCCAGCCCTCGAGTCCACACTCAGCACCGTTCCCAGCCAGCCTCCCCCACCAGCACGGACCCCATCAGAGCAATAAAGTCCTCCTGAAGCGCCTCCCACACACGCAGCTGAACCAGAGCCGCCTGCGGGCACGGGCTGATGCCCATGTCTCATTAACAGGACAGGTGTGTATGCCATAAAAGACATTTAAAAGACCTCAGACACACAGAAAGTACATTTAAATTATTGTTACACCTTTCTAAAAAATCTCTTACTACTACTGTACCAAGGAGGCTGAAACAAACAGGTCAAACAAAAACATATACACCAGGCTTCCCTGTGGTCCAGTGAGTAGGGACACCGCCTTGCAGTGCAAAGGACGCTGGTTCAATCCTTGGCCTGGGAAAATCCCACGTGCCACGGAGCAGCTGCACCAACGTGTTTCCAACCCCCCATCTAGCCAGAGGCCACTGCAATAGGAGGCCCACACAGGCCAAACAACAAAAGGACTCTGGGCCCATCCGCAGGGGATAGTGGCCCCACAACCTTCTCAAGCCAAAAAGGCCCCAGACCAGACCTCTCGCTGGGGCCCTGAGGATACAAGCCCACCGCCACTAGCTAGGCAGGGCTTCACAGGCCTCACCAGCTGCAGTCTCCAGGGTGGTCACTGCTGGCGCCCACCCCACAGGGGAGGCACCTGTGGCCCAGCTGCCCCGGCCTGAATGCAGCAGTGGCCTCAGCAGGGGAGGCTGCCAGGCAACCCCAGGAACCTGTCAAGAACACAGATTTCAGACTGGGCAAAGGAGGTCTTCAAAGCAGGACAAAAGTGAGTCAGGAAGCAGCTCCCACGTCCGGATGGGTCTACCCGCAGGGCCACGTGGACTGACAGGCTCAGCCGCGATCGTCAGACCCTCGTTTCTCTGTGACCTAAGACTTCCTTCTCAACGTGACTCATGGAAGAAACCTAAGACTCCACTTAAACTCACACCTTCAAATAAACCATCTCAGCCCCATTCACCCATTCCTCACCAGGGCCGGAGGCCCTGCACACACCCACCCAGGAGCCCTGCAGCAGCAGCCTGGTGACCCAAAGCGCCACCCCCAGCCCTCGAGTCCACACTCAGCACCGTTCCCAGCCAGCCTCCCCCACCAGCACGGACCCCATCAGAGCAATAAAGTCCTCCTGAAGCGCCTCCCCACACACGCAGCTGAACCAGAGCCGCCTGCGGGCACGGGCTGATGCCCATGTCTCATTAACAGGACAGGTGTGTATGCCATAAAAGACATTTAAAAGACCTCAGACACACAGAAAGTACATTTAAACTATTGTTACACCTTTCTAAAAAATCTCTTACTACTACTGTACCAAGGAGGCTGAAACAAACAGGTCAAACAAAAACATATACACCAGGCTTCCCTGTGGTCCAGTGAGTAGGGACACCGCCTTGCAGTGCAAAGGACGCTGGTTCAATCCTTGGCCTGGGAAAATCCCACGTGCCACGGAGCAGCTGCACCAACGTGTCCAACTATCTAGCCAGAGCTCTGGAGCGCATGCGCCCAGAGCCGGTGCTCTGCAGCGACAGAGGCCACTGCAATAGGAGGCCCACACAGGCCAAACAACAAAGATGGAAACAAATGAAAGACCAAAAGAAGTGCCCCTCCACCCCAAAAAAAATATATGCACCATTTATCAGCATTATTCAGAGGAACTCGGAATTCTGAGAAACTCGTACCTACAGCGAAGTAGTGATAGTTAGAAGGAACGAGGCCTGGACACACACTACAACATGGAAGACGTGAAAACACGACGCTACAATAAGCCAGATTCAAAAGGTCACATTGTACCCGAATCCACTTGTACAAAATGTCCTGAATAAACAAATCCAGAGAGACAGAAGGTAGATCACTCGTTGCCAGGGACTGGGGTTGGTGGGGAAGGCATGAGGAGGGACTGCCAATGTGCGTGGGGTTTCCTCCAGGGGTAAGGAGAGTATTCTGGAATTAGTGATGATAGCTGTACCTTGTGCAAATATAAAATCATCACTGAATTTATATACTTAAATTATCAGCTCTTTAAAAGCCACTGAATAACATAACACATTTATTTACAAATAAAAGGACACATCTAAAAACAGACATCACCTCAACGGACTACAGGAATTCAGGACACCTTTCTTTTATTTTTCAAGGTTTTTTTTTTTTAAATGTCTTGAGATAGTCTCATCATTTAAATGATAATCCTTCCTGAAGATAGTGTGAGTGAAAAGACACAGAGGAGAGAACATTCTAGGAGAAGAGTACTCTGCTCCTCCCACCTTCTGTCCCTCCTCCGCAAGAAGATTTGGTCTCTTGCCTCCTACACCCCGTTGCTAAAAAGACATTTAAAAGACCTAAAAAAGCCCACACAGAAAGTACATTTAAATTATTGTTACACCTTTCTAAAAAATCTCTTACTACTACTGTACCAAGGAGGCTGAAACAAACAGGTCAAACAAAAACATATACACCAGGCTTCCCTGTGGTCCAGTGAGTAGGGACACCGCCTTGCAGTGCAAAGGACGCTGGTTCAATCCTTGGCCTGGGAAAATCCCACGTGCCACGGAGCAGCTGCACCAACGTGTCCAACTATCTAGCCAGAGCTCTGGAGCGCATGCGCCCAGAGCCGGTGCTCTGCAGCGACAGAGGCCACTGCAATAGGAGGCCCACACAGGCCAAACAACAAAGATGGAAACAAATGAAAGACCAAAAGAAGTGCCCCTCCACCCCAAAAAAAATATATGCACCATTTATCAGCATTATTCAGAGGAACTCGGAATTCTGAGAAACTCGTACCTACAGCGAAGTAGTGATAGTTAGAAGGAACGAGGCCTGGACACACACTACAACATGGAAGACGTGAAAACACGACGCTACAATAAGCCAGATTCAAAAGGTCACATTGTACCCGAATCCACTTGTACAAAATGTCCTGAATAAACAAATCCAGAGAGACAGAAGGTAGATCACTCGTTGCCAGGGACTGGGGTTGGTGGGGAAGGCATGAGGAGGGACTGCCAATGTGCGTGGGGTTTCCTCCAGGGGTAAGGAGAGTATTCTGGAATTAGTGATGATAGCTGTACCTTGTGCAAATATAAAATCATCACTGAATTTATATACTTAAATTATCAGCTCTTTAAAAGCCACTGAATAACATAACACATTTATTTACAAATAAAAGGACACATCTAAAAACAGACATCACCTCAACGGACTACAGGAATTCAGGACACCTTTCTTTTATTTTTCAAGGTTTTTTTTTTTTTAAATGTCTTGAGATAGTCTCATCATTTAAATGATAATCCTTCCTGAAGATAGTGTGAGTGAAAAGACACAGAGGAGAGAACATTCTAGGAGAAGAGTACTCTGCTCCTCCCACCTTCTGTCCCTCCTCCCAAGACATCAGGCCATCAGCCCCACTTTCCCCGGGCTCTCTTGCCTCCTACACCCCGTTAGAACCTGCCACAGCCAAAGAGAGGAGATGGCATGGCACCCAAGAAGATGACATCACACTGAGTCAGGGCGCAAAGGCCCCCATTTAAACAGAGGCTGAAGCACCCAGCTCTCCCTGAAGCGGGCCCGGGGCTCTCCCACTCCAGAGACAAGGGCGAGGACAGACTGGCCCACGGCAAGGACCACAGGGCCCAGGGCAAGGACCCACGACCCCAGAGCGTCAGGCATGGCAGCCGCCCCTCCCCAGGAGAATTTAAATTTGACCTTTCCTCCTTGTTTACAGTAGAAAAAGCACCATCAGACTAGTCAAGCAGGCGGCCAGGAAAGGGTGGGGGTCAGGTCTGCACTCAGTGCCGAGATTACAGACACCTGGAGAACCTGAACAAGACCAAATTCAAATCACCTGCCTTACTTTCTTCGCTGGTTCTAACCACTTTTCTATCTAAGCAGCAGGACGCCTGAGGACGCCTGCCCACTGGCTCTGGTTTTGCAGGCACCAGTGCCCCCTAGCAGTGATGCTTGGAATCGCCAGTCCAACCCTTCAACTGCGCAAAAAGCCCATCACTAACACGCTGGGCTAACCAGCCCTGGGTCACAGGGCCCAGCGCAAAGCAGGAAGAGAAGAGAAACCGAGCGCGCCATCCTGTCACGGTTCAACATTCGTGTTCCAACTACTTTACAATGAAACCGAGGTAAGGGGTTTCCTCAGGGGTAAGGAGAGTATTCTGGAATTAGTGATGATAGCTGTACCTTGTGCAAATATAAAATCATCACTGAATTTATATACTTAAATTATCAGCTCTTTAAAAGCCACTGAATAACATAACACATTTATTTACAAATAAAAGGACACATCTAAAAACAGACATCACCTCAACGGACTACAGGAATTCAGGACACCTTTCTTTTATTTTTCAAGGTTTTTTTTTAAATGTCTTGAGATAGTCTCATCATTTAAATGATAATCCTTCCTGAAGATAGTGTGAGTGAAAAGACACAGAGGAGAGAACATTCTAGGAGAAGAGTACTCTGCTCCTCCCACCTTCTGTCCCTCCTCCCAAGACATCAGGCCATCAGCCCCACTTTCCCCGGGCTCTCTTGCCTCCTACACCCCGTTAGAACCTGCCACAGCCAAAGAGAGGAGATGGCATGGCACCCAAGAAGATGACATCACACTGAGTCAGGGCGCAAAGGCCCCCATTTAAACAGAGGCTGAAGCACCCAGCTCTCCCTGAAGCGGGCCCGGGGCTCTCCCACTCCAGAGACAAGGGCGAGGACAGACTGGCCCACGGCAAGGATCACAGGGCCCAGGGCAAGGACCCACGACCCCAGAGCGTCAGGCATGGCAGCCGCCCCTCCCCAGGAGAATTTAAATTTGACCTTTCCTCCTTGTTTACAGTAGAAAAAGCACCATCAGACTAGTCAAGCAGGCGGCCAGGAAAGGGTGGGGGTCAGGTCTGCACTCAGTGCCGAGATTACAGACACCTGGAGAACCTGAACAAGACCAAATTCAAATCACCTGCCTTACTTTCTTCGCTGGTTCTAACCACTTTTCTATCTAAGCAGCAGGACGCCTGAGGACGCCTGCCCACTGGCTCTGGTTTTGCAGGCACCAGTGCCCCCTAGCAGTGATGCTTGGAATCGCCAGTCCAACCCTTCAACTGCGCAAAAAGCCCATCACTAACACGCTGGGCTAACCAGCCCTGGGTCACAGGGCCCAGCGCAAAGCAGCAGAGAAGAGAAACCGAGCGCGCCATCCTGTCACGGTTCAACATTCGTGTTCCAACTACTTTACAATGAAACCGAGGTAAACAGGGCTTGTCCCTTCCCTGCCGTTGCCCAAACCCCATAAATACGGACTGCTGACACCTCACCGGGGCAGTGCTTACCAGGGCCTGCAGCGTCCCGTCCATGGCGATGACCCCCTCGATGGTCTGGAAGGAGGAGTGGGCCAACGTACATAGGCTCCAATCCAGGAAACCCGCCATCTTCTTCTGCTTGACGTCAGGCCGCGTGACAAACCTGCAGGAAGGAAAGAGACGGGCAGGTGACCGTTCAACCCGGGCCGAGCTGACAAGAGCTCACCACCACTCTCCCACCAGAGACCCTGGCCCTCAGATGGGGTTTCTCTCCACCACCTCTCAGGTCTCACACAGTCCCCACCCTGCCTCCTGAGCCCCACTCATCCAAGGCCCCATGCACCGTAGGCCCACCTTCCTCTGAGCCCATCAACACCCACTCCTTGCCCCAACTCTGCATCCCTTCACCTTGGGATCCCGCGCTGCCACCTGCGACCCCCCTCTCTGCAGCTGCCTCGGGACGCCTCCCCCATCCTCTCCGCCTGCTGCACTCACAGCCCCATGCAGAGCTCCAGCCACGTCCACGGCTCCACTGTCCCCATCGCAGGCGCGTGCTCAGCGCTGCCCTCCCCACGCGCTGGCTCTCGCCCACCCTCCTGCACACTGGTCTGGGCCAGCAGCCACCCTCAGGTCCCACGCCAAAGCCTTCACTCCTCTCCAGCCAGCCCCACCCCTCCCCAAGCTCTTGGACTCAGGCTGAGCCCCCGTCCGCCTTGGGGAAGAGCGCTATCTAGTGGCAGAATGACAGGAAGCAGGCAAACAAGAAAAACAGCTGAATGAGGAGGACAGGAGTGCAGGGACAGCGCCAGGGAGGTGACCTGGGAGGACCTTGTGCTCCTCCAGGGGCACCCACGGAGCACACCCAGGGAGGGCTGGGCCAGGGAAACACGCCAGGTCACACTCGCCCGGGATCAGCACTCAGCAAGCCCGGCACCATCCTCTGCATCCCTGCAGGAGCCTCTCGTCCTACGCCCCGAGCGCCATCCTGTCACGGTTCAACATTCGTGTTCCAACTACTTTACAATGAAACCGAGGTAAACAGGGCTTGTCCCTTCCCTGCCGTTGCCCAAACCCCATAAATACGGACTGCTGACACCTCACCGGGGCAGTGCTTACCAGGGCCTGCAGCGTCCCGTCCATGGCGATGACCCCCTCGATGGTCTGGAAGGAGGAGTGGGCCAACGTACATAGGCTCCAATCCAGGAAACCCGCCATCTTCTTCTGCTTGACGTCAGGCCGCGTGACAAACCTGCAGGAAGGAAAGAGACGGGCAGGTGACCGTTCAACCCGGGCCGAGCTGACAAGAGCTCACCACCACTCTCCCACCAGAGACCCTGGCCCTCAGATGGGGTTTCTCTCCACCACCTCTCAGGTCTCACACAGTCCCCACCCTGCCTCCTGAGCCCCACTCATCCAAGGCCCCATGCACCGTAGGCCCACCTTCCTCTGAGCCCATCAACACCCACTCCTTGCCCCAACTCTGCATCCCTTCACCTTGGGATCCCGCGCTGCCACCTGCGACCCCCCTCTCTGCAGCTGCCTCGGGACGCCTCCCCCATCCTCTCCGCCTGCTGCACTCACAGCCCCATGCAGAGCTCCAGCCACGTCCACGGCTCCACTGTCCCCATCGCAGGCGCGTGCTCAGCGCTGCCCTCCCCACGCGCTGGCTCTCGCCCACCCTCCTGCACACTGGTCTGGGCCAGCAGCCACCCTCAGGTCCCACGCCAAAGCCTTCACTCCTCTCCAGCCAGCACACACCCGTCCCCAAGCTCTTGGACTCAGGCTGAGCCCCCGTCCGCCTTGGGGAAGAGCGCTATCTAGTGGCAGAATGACAGGAAGCAGGCAAACAAGAAAAACAGCTGAATGAGGAGGACAGGAGTGCAGGGACAGCGCCAGGGAGGTGACCTGGGAGGACCTTGTGCTCCTCCAGGGGCACCCACGGAGCACACCCAGGGAGGGCTGGGCCAGGGAAACACGCCAGGTCACACTCGCCCGGGATCAGCACTCAGCAAGCCCGGCACCATCCTCTGCATCCCTGCAGGAGCCTCTCGTCCTGACCAGAAGCGCCCCCGGGCCTCACTTCCCTCGGCCACCACTGCCCAGCACAGGGATTATACTATAGCCACGTACGAGGAAGGTCTCTGGGTCATAAAAAAAAAAAAAACTTGCCACAATTGCCTTCCCCATCTCCCATTAGGGCACACATCCGGGGACCGGTCACCAAGGATTTCCCAAACTAAAGGATGCTGGTTACAATGGCAAACTCACAGGCCACACCCCCGAAGACCTCCTGTTTCAGTGGAGCTGGGAAGAGAGCCCAGGAATCTCATAAAATTTGCACCTCAGAGGGAAGATCTAAAATGATAATTGAGATACACGCCTCATCTCAATCCCTGACCCTGTCTAAAGCCCCTTTATGGGAAGGGGAGGAGCGGGTAGGATGAGGGCCACACCCACAGCGGATCCTCAGCCTGACTTCAGATCTCAACTGCCAGCCAGCATGCCCGTGGGCGGACAAGGCATCCGCAGTGGGGCAGCCCTCAGGACAGGCAAGAGCACAGGCACAGAGTGGCTCACGGGGTGGTAGACAGCCCGCTGGACCCAAAGCCAGACTCCAAGACGCAGGTCACAGCACCAGCCGCTCAGGGCCACGACCCAGCTTCCTCCACTCGCCTGCCCGCTGAGCCAGCTGTGTGCGTCCTGGGGCGGCTGACTTCCATTCTTGGACAAAACCACGCGAGGTGAGTTTCCAAATTACAATCAAAACCCAAGACTTGGGCTTCCCCTGGTGGTCCAGTGGGTAAGGACACCGCCTTGCAGTGCAAAGGGCGCCGGTTTAATCCCTGGCCTGGGAAGATCCCACATGCTGTGGAGCGCCTGGACCGATGTATCCAATTACCAAGCCGGAGCTCTGGGGCGCTTTGCAACAACAGACGCCACCGTGATAGGAGGCCCACACGGGCCAAAGAACAAAGACGATGCAAATAGAGAACTGAAAGACCAACAGAAGTGGCCCGGCTGCTCCCCTCCCTCCCCACCCCCAAAAAAGATAAATAAATAAAAAATAAATGTTTAAAAAAAAAAAAAAGAGTTCTATTATCACAAAACAAAAACAAAAAAAAACCCCAAGGCTCCTTTGAAAGATGTAAGCAAGCAAGTTACTTTCTATTTTTTTATTTTTCTCACTAAAAATTTTTACATCGGCAGCAGAGGTCCAAAGGTACAGATCAGCAGAAACGGAAAACATCTGTCTCACACATGTTAACAAACAGAAAAAGACCCTTCTGCACACGCTGGAAGATCTCTGAATCCTATGCTTTCTTCCCTTTGAGAAAAAAGTCACATCACGAATGACATCGACGGTCAGAGTGGAGCTCAGTTAACACGTGCAGGGGTTCACGTGATCCCACCGTCCTTCTCTCAGGAATGTTAGCTCCACAGAGTGGTCAGCAGAACCTTAACTACAGGACCAGAGAGACCAGGGGGACACAGGCAGAACACCGGTGGGACACATCACCGCTCCGGAGTCTCGTCGGTACTGTTAGCACACGGTACCTGCCCTGAGGGTGAAACAGCACCGCTGATGTGACAGACCCTAGTTTGTGTAAGAACTGCCTGTGTGCCTAATTTTAAATTAATGGAAAAAGGAAATGTTCACAAAATAGTGACAGAATTTAGATACCAGTAAGGAGGGGGAAAATCTATTATATACTCTATAACAAACGCAATTCCAAATAGATCAACAATTCGATTCTTTGTAAAATCTCTTAATAGAGTAAGGCTTCAATCATAGAAAGTTAAAATAAATAAATGGGGAAAAAAACCACTACGATAACATTAAAATTAAAACTTCAATCCAAAGAAAGTAAAAGGCTACCATCTGCGCTTCCTGGATGGTTCAGTGGTAAAGACTTTGCCTGCCAATGCAGGGGACAGGAGTTCGATCCCTGGGTCAGGAAGATTCCACATGCCACGGGGCAACTAAGATCATGCACCACAACTACTGAGCCTGTGCTCTAGAGCTAGTGAGCCACAACTACTGAGCCCAGATGCTGCAACTACTGAAGCCAGCGTGCTCCACAGCCTGGGCTCCACAAGAAGAGAACCCACCACAATGAGATGTCCAAATACCACAAGGAGAGATCAGCCCCCATCTGTTGCAACTAGAGAAAAGCCCACATAGCAACAAAGACCCAGCAGAGCCAAAAATAAATAATTAAGAAAAAAAAACGGTTACCAATCACCTGGAGGAAATATCACAGCCTTCTCAAGCTAACATTCTTCACAGAGAAAAAATCTTGCTAACAGAAAAAGCACCAAGAAACCCATGGACATTAGAAATCAGACCACAACACAGGACATATGATGCCTGAAAAATACAAATAAAAAATATAACTAATTTTAAATTTTATAACTAGTTATTAAAAATATATATAACTAATGTGTTACAACTCACCGGCCATCACTAAAATACAAACTAAATGTTAGTAATAAATAAAACAATACACAATCTCAACTGGGGAAACGGGTTGTTCTTAAGTCTGCCACGGCAGCAGAGGTGCTGAAAATCTGCTTGCAAAAGTCACAGCGTACAGACTCAACAATATCCCCGGGTCCTGTGACTCTGAAGTCCCACCCACTCTGGGAGACTAGCCTAAGAAAATAACCCCAAATACTAAAATAGGTTTACACCCAAAGCCGGTCATTATACCACTGCTAATAAGAGACAGGAGTGAAGAAGCTGGTCAGAGTAACTAAAAATAGTGGAATAGAAAGGAGCCATTTAATCAATGGCAATGTGAAATTAAGAAAGCAAATGTTAAGTCAACGTGACTGCGCTATGCAAATTCCACACAGTAACAGCATAGAAACACACACACACACAAACACATGTATAGTGTATGATTATAAACGGTGGGATTTTAATTCTAGAGTAAGGCTTCAATCATAGAAAGTTAAAATAAATAAATGGGGAAAAACCACTACGATAACATTAAAATTAAAACTTCAATCCAAAGAAAGTAAAGGCTACCATCTGCGCTTCCTGGATGGTTCAGTGGTAAAGACTTTGCCTGCCAATGCAGGGGACAGGAGTTCGATCCCTGGGTCAGGAAGATTCCACATGCCACGGGGCAACTAAGATCATGCACCACAACTACTGAGCCTGTGCTCTAGAGCTAGTGAGCCACAACTACTGAGCCCAGATGCTGCAACTACTGAAGCCAGCGTGCTCCACAGCCTGGGCTCCACAAGAAGAGAACCCACCACAATGAGATGTCCAAATACCACAAGGAGAGATCAGCCCCCATCTGTTGCAACTAGAGAAAAGCCCACATAGCAACAAAGACCCAGCAGAGCCAAAAATAAATAATTAAGAAAAAAAAACGGTTACCAATCACCTGGAGGAAATATCACAGCCTTCTCAAGCTAACATTCTTCACAGAGAAAAAATCTTGCTAACAGAAAAAGCACCAAGAAACCCATGGACATTAGAAATCAGACCACAACACAGGACATATGATGCCTGAAAATACAAATAAAAAATATAACTAATTTTAAATTTTATAACTAGTTATTAAAAATATATATAACTAATGTGTTACAACTCACCGGCCATCACTAAAATACAAACTAAATGTTAGTAATAAATAAAACAATACACAATCTCAACTGGGGAAACGGGTTGTTCTTAAGTCTGCCACGGCAGCAGAGGTGCTGAAAATCTGCTTGCAAAAGTCACAGCGTACAGACTCAACAATATCCCCGGGTCCTGTGACTCTGAAGTCCCACCCACTCTGGGAGACTAGCCTAAGAAAATAACCCCAAATACTAAAATAGGTTTACACCCAAAGCCGGTCATTATACCACTGCTAATAAGAGACAGGAGTGAAGAAGCTGGTCAGAGTAACTAAAAATAGTGGAATAGAAAGGAGCCATTTAATCAATGGCAATGTGAAATTAAGAAAGCAAATGTTAAGTCAACGTGACTGCGCTATGCAAATTCCACACAGTAACAGCATAGAAAACACACACACACACAAACACATGTATAGTGTATGATTATAAACGGGTGGGATTTTCCTAATTTTCTATGTTTCAAAATTCAACTTTTCTACACGGAGCATACCTTGATTTTACAGTTAGATAAAAGCATCTGGGGCATCCCTGGTGGTCCAGTGGGTAAGGACACCGCCTTGCAGTACAAGGGGCGCCGGTTCAACCCCTGGCCTGGGAAGATCCCACGTGCCGCGGAGCTGCTGGACCGATGTGTCCACTTACCGAGCCGGAGCTCTGGAGCGCATGCGCCCAGAGCCGGCGCTCTGCGACAACAGAGGCCACTGCGATGGGAGGCCCACAGGGGCCAAAGAACAAAGATGGATGAAAATAGATAAACGAAAGACCAGTGGAAGTGGCCCGCCCGCCCCTCTCTCTCCCCAACCTGTCCCCCCAAAAAAAATTAAAAAAAAAAAAATCTGCTTCTTTAAAACTAATATAATCAGTAAGAATAAAGGCATATTTTCCTGCTGACAAGTTTCTATAGAGCAACACTCACATCCAAATGTCTTAGCATCAGTTACAGAAAATGCAGCCTATGTGTAAAGGTTCCACATATATAACGAAAGGAAACAGGTGCAGCTCCAGAACGACACATGGTAAAGAGAAGCATTCAAAGCTGACAGGATAAGACAGGCAGTTGCCTCTTGAAACATCAGAAAGCAGGCCAGTGGGGACAAATGCCACATGTGACCACTCCACACCCAGGGCCTCCCGATTACAATCCACCAAAAAAAGCCTGAGAAACAGGCAAGTCAGACCCACCTGGGATGCAGGTTACCTAGAGCTGCTCTAGGCCCCCGAGGGTCTCCGCACCTCTCGGGATGACTAGCCTAAGAAAATAACCCCAAATACTAAAATAGGTTTACACCCAAAGCCGGTCATTATACCACTGCTAATAAGAGACAGGAGTGAAGAAGCTGGTCAGAGTAACTAAAAATAGTGGAATAGAAAGGAGCCATTTAATCAATGGCAATGTGAAATTAAGAAAGCAAATGTTAAGTCAACGTGACTGCGCTATGCAAATTCCACACAGTAACAGCATAGAAAACACACACACACACAAACACATGTATAGTGTATGATTATAAACGGGTGGGATTTTCCTAATTTTCTATGTTTCAAAATTCAACTTTTCTACACGGAGCATACCTTGATTTTACAGTTAGATAAAAGCATCTGGGGCATCCCTGGTGGTCCAGTGGGTAAGGACACCGCCTTGCAGTACAAGGGGCGCCGGTTCAACCCCTGGCCTGGGAAGATCCCACGTGCCGCGGAGCTGCTGGACCGATGTGTCCACTTACCGAGCCGGAGCTCTGGAGCGCATGTGCCCAGAGCCGGCGCTCTGCGACAACAGAGGCCACTGCGATGGGAGGCCCACAGGGGCCAAAGAACAAAGATGGATGAAAATAGATAAACGAAAGACCAGTGGAAGTGGCCCGCCCGCCCCCCCCTCTCCCCCACCCCTCCCCCCCAAAAAAATTAAAAAAAAAAAAATCTGCTTCTTTAAAACTAATATAATCAGTAAGAATAAAGGCATATTTTCCTGCTGACAAGTTTCTATAGAGCAACACTCACATCCAAATGTCTTAGCATCAGTTACAGAAAATGCAGCCTATGTGTAAAGGTTCCACATATATAACGAAAGGAAACAGGTGCAGCTCCAGAACGACACATGGTAAAGAGAAGCATTCAAAGCTGACAGGATAAGACAGGCAGTTGCCTCTTGAAACATCAGAAAGCAGGCCAGTGGGGACAAATGCCACATGTGACCACTCCACACCCAGGGCCTCCCGATTACAATCCACCAAAAAAAGCCTGAGAAACAGGCAAGTCAGACCCACCTGGGATGCAGGTTACCTAGAGCTGCTCTAGGCCTGAGGGTCTCCACCCTCTCTAGTTAAAGAAAACTAGCTGCTTCTACAACCCTGCAAATCGCTGGAGTGTTTTTCTTGTGCTGAAAACCTAGCACTGACCTCACCAACGCTTGCTCATCTGACCACTAGGTGGCGCAGGAGCATCCTGTCACAGGCCACCCATGGGGTCTCCAGTTACAACCTTTCTGGAGGATGCCCACCCGACGGGTGCAGTACTTCACCAGGTCAAGCTCAGCAGAACTCTACCAAACCCTCAGTACTGCTGATAATAAAAAATAATAAACAAAAAAGGACATATGTTTCATTTAACAAATTCAGCCAACATTTGGAAGATCACATGCTGTGTGGATACATACTGGGGAAAGGGGGACTTTTTTAAGCTGCTCAACCTTTCCAGTAGCTGCATTTAGAACCCTTAGAATGTTCATTCTTCTAGGACTTCATCCCTAAGAACCAGTCAGAAATCAAACAAACTCATACAAAAAGAGATCACACTTGTGATTACCAGGGGCAGGGCTCGAGGAGGGGAGCTGCAGGAAGGCAGTCAAAAAGGTACCGATTTCAGGCTATAAGATAAATAAGTACTAGAGACATGATGTGCGACATGATAAATACAATTAACACTGCTGTGTTACACAGGAAAGTTGTTAAGAGTAAATTCTGGGGGGCAGGGGGAGGGATGATAGAGGGGCAGGGGGAAAAACAGTTACGAAATTAGATGAAATCACGTGTGAAACTTCTGAAAACTAAAGCACTACAGAGTCTGAAGAATCTTCCATTCAATTAAAAAAATGAGTAAATTCTAAAAATAAAGCCATGGGGAAAAACGGGTACACTCTACATCATCATAAGGTAATAAATCTTTTTCTAGACCTTTAATTTTGTGTCTATATGAGATGACGCATGTTCACCAAAGGCCTATTGTGATAATCATCTTACGATGTATTTAAGCCAAATCATCATGCTGGACGCCTTTACCTTGTACAGTGCCATTATGTCAATTACATAGCAACAAAAGTGGAAGGATAAAATAGAGCCGATCAGAGGAGTACCAAGTTTCATGGAGACTGTCTGAGGAGGTGCTCATTTTACTAAAAGGTCCACTCACGCGGTGGGGCTGGAGGAAGAACACCTCACACGGTATCGTCATCACATCTGGAAGACTGACCAAAGCTCCAGGCTGGCCTATTGCCACCTGGAACAAACCAGGCAAGTGTGCCACCACGTGCCACAGACCAACACACCCACAGGCAGCGGGAGAACAAGGACACAGCAGTTACATCTCTGGGATGACAGGACACCTGAGTCTTATTTTGTCCTTTATTTTCCAAAACATACGTGATTACTTTCATAATTAGAAAGATATTCATGCTCTTTCACTCCTTGTCAAAACCGTGAGAAAGCTCTGTCGGCAAGTTTCCTCTCACCCAGGGGAAGTGTGTCTAACAGGCTCAGGTGTTTCCTTCTCCTCTCCTAGAATCAGCCTCTTGAATCCAGGCTCTGCCCAATGGTATATCGAGTACTTTCACAAATACCTCCTCCAATGCCCTTATAGATCAAGCATGTCTCTTCCCACCCAAAGAGATCACACTTGTGATTACCAGGGGCAGGGCTCGAGGAGGGGAGCTGCAGGAAGGCAGTCAAAAAGGTACCGATTTCAGGCTATAAGATAAATAAGTACTAGAGACATGATGTGCGACATGATAAATACAATTAACACTGCTGTGTTACACAGGAAAGTTGTTAAGAGTAAATTCTGGGGGGCAGGGGGAGGGATGATAGAGGGGCAGGGGGAAAAACAGTTACGAAATTAGATGAAATCACGTGTGAAACTTCTGAAAACTAAAGCACTACAGAGTCTGAAGAATCTTCCATTCAATTAAAAAAATGAGTAAATTCTAAAAATAAAGCCATGGGGAAAAACGGGTACACTCTACATCATCATAAGGTAATAAATCTTTTTCTAGACCTTTAATTTTGTGTCTATATGAGATGACGCATGTTCACCAAAGGCCTATTGTGATAATCATCTTACGATGTATTTAAGCCAAATCATCATGCTGGACGCCTTTACCTTGTACAGTGCCATTATGTCAATTACATAGCAACAAAAGTGGAAGGATAAAATAGAGCCGATCAGAGGAGTACCAAGTTTCATGGAGACTGTCTGAGGAGGTGCTCATTTTACTAAAAGGTCCACTCACGCGGTGGGGCTGGAGGAAGAACACCTCACACGGTATCGTCATCACATCTGGAAGACTGACCAAAGCTCCAGGCTGGCCTATTGCCACCTGGAACAAACCAGGCAAGTGTGCCACCACGTGCCACAGACCAACACACCCACAGGCAGCGGGAGAACAAGGACACAGCAGTTACATCTCTGGGATGACAGGACACCTGAGTCTTATTTTGTCCTTTATTTTCCAAAACATACGTGATTACTTTCATAATTAGAAAGATATTCATGCTCTTTCACTCCTTGTCAAAACCGTGAGAAAGCTCTGTCGGCAAGTTTCCTCTCATCCAGGGGAAGTGTGTCTAACAGGCTCAGGTGTTTCCTTCTCCTCTCCTAGAATCAGCCTCTTGAATCCAGGCTCTGCCCAATGGTATATCGAGTACTTTCACAAATACCTCCTCCAATGCCCTTATAGATCAAGCATGTCTCTTCCCACCCTGCACAAGACCACCGCTAAAGCCTAAGACAAGGTGATTCTGAATGAGGTGTTGACCCAATCAAGACATCCAAAGTTTATACAGCCAATTTTCAACTTTCATGACCATGGGGGGAAAGCCAAATTCTATAACTCATTCATGCTCTATACATACTTTAAATCATGTCATACAAAAAACAGCTTTCTTCTATTCTCATGTTTCATGAAACAAGTCTACTCAGCTTTCACATGTGTCTTTGGCACTTTCTCTTTTTTTTTTTGGACACTTCAGGCCTTGCTGCCTGGGTCATCTTATTTACCCAGCTCATTAGAAAAACCCATCTCTTCCTGCTTTGGGCACAGCCCGTTTTTAGTTAACATGCAAGTTGGGGAATTTTGATCCTAAGTCACAGCAACACAATCACAGCCCATGATCTCCACAAACCACAGCGTGGACTGCTCTCTAAGTGACTTGCCAAGGCGCTTCTAAATAACACACCCCTCATTGGGGAGGTCGGGCCCTACGAAACTGCTACACCTGTTCTAAAGCTGGGTTCCCTGATGGGCCCTCAAGCCACCAACCCAGCATCAGGCGACCCTGAGTGCCTAACCAGCACGGTCGGCGGTCACATCGGGTTCAGAGGTTTCCTTTAACAGTGCTGGGTTCCCACAGGAAAAGCAGGCGAGTCCTTGGGACAGCAGAGATGCCCCAGGCCTCTCATTCCAGTGCCCCAAACAACGGACGAGGCAAGTGTGCCACCACGTGCCACAGACCAACACACCCACAGGCAGCGGGAGAACAAGGACACAGCAGTTACATCTCTGGGATGACAGGACACCTGAGTCTTATTTTGTCCTTTATTTTCCAAAACATACGTGATTACTTTCATAATTAGAAAGATATTCATGCTCTTTCACTCCTTGTCAAAACCGTGAGAAAGCTCTGTCGGCAAGTTTCCTCTCACCCAGGGGAAGTGTGTCTAACAGGCTCAGGTGTTTCCTTCTCCTCTCCTAGAATCAGCCTCTTGAATCCAGGCTCTGCCCAATGGTATATCGAGTACTTTCACAAATACCTCCTCCAATGCCCTTATAGATCAAGCATGTCTCTTCCCACCCTGCACAAGACCACCGCTACACGCCTAAGACAAGGTGATTCTGAATGAGGTGTTGACCCAATCAAGACATCCAAAGTTTATACAGCCAATTTTCAACTTTCATGACCATGGGGGGAAAGCCAAATTCTATAACTCATTCATGCTCTATACATACTTTAAATCATGTCATACAAAAAACAGCTTTCTTCTATTCTCATGTTTCATGAAACAAGTCTACTCAGCTTTCACATGTGTCTTTGGCACTTTCTCTTTTTTTTTTTGGACACTTCAGGCCTTGCTGCCTGGGTCATCTTATTTACCCAGCTCATTAGAAAAACCCATCTCTTCCTGCTTTGGGCACAGCCCGTTTTTAGTTAACATGCAAGTTGGGGAATTTTGATCCTAAGTCACAGCAACACAATCACAGCCCATGATCTCCACAAACCACAGCGTGGACTGCTCTCTAAGTGACTTGCCAAGGCGCTTCTAAATAACACACCCCTCATCGGGGAGGTCGGGCCCCACGAAACTGCTACACCTGTTCTAAAGCTGTGTTCCCTGATGGGCCCTCAAGCCACCAACCCAGCATCAGGCGACCCTGAGTGCCTAACCAGCACGGTCGGCGGTCACATCGGGTTCAGAGGTTTCCTTTAACAGTGCTGGGTTCCCACAGGAAAAGCAGGCGAGTCCTCGGGACAGCAGAGATGCCCCAGGCCTCTCATTCCAGTGCCCTGACGACAACGGAGACACAGGTGACAAACGGTAAGCCTCCAGAAGCACTTACTTGGACACGAGGACAGCTGCGGCGTCACGGGCCTTGTCGCTCACCACCAGGTAGGACTGTAAGGAAGGGTGTAAGGAAGACACTGTTACACACACAATGTCGACATCAGGGACCCACTCAGTCATCTGGTCCACACTCAGCAGCTCTACAAGAGCGCAGGCTCGGGGGCCGAGGCCAGATTCTGAAGTGGCACCAAGCTCTCACAGATAAGAGCTCAGGGCTGCAGCTAACACACGTGTGCTCACCCTCAGGGAAGGGCCCAATCAGCATGCAGCATGTGGCCACGCTCCCTGAAACGCTCATTTGCAAAGAGGCAAAAAAATAACGCATGTTTGTTGTTATCCAGAGTGTGCATGGAACACGTTTGGGACCCACTGGTACTCCAGCATTCAGAAGAGTTGGGAGGCCCTGCTCAAACACAGGAAGGCCGAAGTCTAATGCATGACTAGGACACCTGAAGAGGCTTCCAATTCTCACCTCATCTGCTTCCCAAATGACATACTTAAAAGATCTTTCTTCTGAAGGACAATTCTTTAGAAAATTAGGCCTCTCCCCGGGGCAATCCCACTTAGGAGACAAGCCCTCAAAGGGTAACTGAACACAGCTAGAAACAAACCAACCACCCATCTAGAAGAGACTATTAATATTCTAGAAATAAGGATACAGGGGGTAACCTGAACACAGCTAGAACCCAAAACCACAGAGTGGACTGCTCTCTAAGTGACTTGCCAAGGCGCTTCTAAATAACACACCCCTCATCGGGGAGGTCGGGCCCCACGAAACTGCTACACCTGTTCTAAAGCTGTGTTCCCTGATGGGCCCTCAAGCCACCAACCCAGCATCAGGCGACCCTGAGTGCCTAACCAGCACGGTCGGCGGTCACATCGGGTTCAGAGGTTTCCTTTAACAGTGCTGGGTTCCCACAGGAAAAGCAGGCGAGTCCTCGGGACAGCAGAGATGCCCCAGGCCTCTCATTCCAGTGCCCTGACGACAACGGAGACACAGGTGACAAACGGTAAGCCTCCAGAAGCACTTACTTGGACACGAGGACAGCTGCGGCGTCACGGGCCTTGTCGCTCACCACCAGGTAGGACTGTAAGGAAGGGTGTAAGGAAGACACTGTTACACACACAATGTCGACATCAGGGACCCACTCAGTCATCTGGTCCACACTCAGCAGCTCTACAAGAGCGCAGGCTCGGGGGCCGAGGCCAGATTCTGAAGTGGCACCAAGCTCTCACAGATAAGAGCTCAGGGCTGCAGCTAACACACGTGTGCTCACCCTCAGGGAAGGGCCCAATCAGCATGCAGCATGTGGCCACGCTCCCTGAAACGCTCATTTGCAAAGAGGCAAAAAATAACGATGTTTGTTGTTATCCAGAGTGTGCATGGAACACGTTTGGGACCCACTGGTACTCCAGCATTCAGAAGAGTTGGGAGGCCCTGCTCAAACACAGGAAGGCCGAAGTCTAATGCATGACTAGGACACCTGAAGAGGCTTCCAATTCTCACCTCATCTGCTTCCCAAATGACATACTTAAAAGATCTTTCTTCTGAAGGACAATTCTTTAGAAAATTAGGCCTCTCCCCGGGGCAATCCCACTTAGGAGACAAGCCCTCAAAGGGTAACTGAACACAGCTAGAAACAAACCAACCACCCATCTAGAAGAGACTATTAATATTCTAGAAATAAGGATACAGTGGTGCACCTTTTGTCCCAAAGACTCCGAGGGAGATGTCCACTTACTGACACAAGACACTCAGACCAAACCGCTCTGGGGAAAAGCAGGATGCCAGGGGCACTTGTACACATGGGCCACATGGAGCATCGTGAAGAACAGGCCATGAGCCTAACCCTGGGGTTCAAATTTGGCTCTACCGACATGTGAAAACGTGAGCTGGCAAAGTCACTTATTCTTACACCTGGTGTCTTGTCTCCTCAGTAAAATGAGGATTAACAACAGTAAACTAACCACCTGACCTGCCTCCTGAGAAACCTGTATGCAAATCAAGAAGCAACAGTAAGAACTGGACATGGACCAACAGACAGGTTCCAAATTGAGAAAGGAGTAGGTCAAGTCGGTAGAGTCACTCTTATTTAACTTATATGCAAAGTACATCATATGAAATGCCAGTCTGAATGAAGCACAAGCTGGAATCAAGATTGCCGGGAGAAATATCAATAACCTCAGATATGCAGATGACACCACCCTTACAGCAAAAAGCAAAGAGGAACTAGAGTCTCTTGATGAAGGTGAAAAGGGAGTGTGAAAAGATGGCTTAAAACTCAACATTCAAAAAACTAAGATCATGGCATTAGGTCCCATCATTTCATGGCAAATGGATGGGGCAGCAATGGAAATGGTAACAGGCTTTATTTTCTTGGGTTCCAAAATCACCATAGACAGTGACTGCAGCCATGAAAATAAAAGACGCTTGCTCCTTGGAAGAAAAGCTGTGACAAATGTAGACAGCATATTGAAAGGCAGAGACATTACTTTGCAAACAAAGGTCCGTATAGTAAAAGCTAGTTTTTCCAGTAGTCATGTATAGATGTGAGAGCTGAAGCATAAAGAAGGCTGAATGCTTAAGAACTGATGCTTTCAAACTGTGGTGTTGGAGAAGACTCTTGAGAGTCCCTTGTACTGGAAGGAGATCAAATCAGTCAATCCTAAAGGAAATAAATCCTGAATATTCATTAGAAGAACTGATGCTAAACTTGAAACTCCAATACTTTGGCCAACTGATGCAAAAAGCTGACTCACTGGAAAAGACCCGAGGGAGATGTCCACTTACTGACACAAGACACTCAGACCAAACCGCTCTGGGGAAAAGCAGGATGCCAGGGGCACTTGTACACATGGGCCACATGGAGCATCGTGAAGAACAGGCCATGAGCCTAACCCTGGGGTTCAAATTTGGCTCTACCGACATGTGAAAACGTGAGCTGGCAAAGTCACTTATTCTTACACCTGGTGTCTTGTCTCCTCAGTAAAATGAGGATTAACAACAGTAAACTAACCACCTGACCTGCCTCCTGAGAAACCTGTATGCAAATCAAGAAGCAACAGTAAGAACTGGACATGGACCAACAGACAGGTTCCAAATTGAGAAAGGAGTAGGTCAAGTCGGTAGAGTCACTCTTATTTAACTTATATGCAAAGTACATCATATGAAATGCCAGTCTGAATGAAGCACAAGCTGGAATCAAGATTGCCGGGAGAAATATCAATAACCTCAGATATGCAGATGACACCACCCTTACAGCAAAAAGCAAAGAGGAACTAGAGTCTCTTGATGAAGGTGAAAAGGGAGTGTGAAAAGATGGCTTAAAACTCAACATTCAAAAAACTAAGATCATGGCATTAGGTCCCATCATTTCATGGCAAATGGATGGGGCAGCAATGGAAATGGTAACAGGCTTTATTTTCTTGGGTTCCAAAATCACCATAGACAGTGACTGCAGCCATGAAAATAAAAGACGCTTGCTCCTTGGAAGAAAAGCTGTGACAAATGTAGACAGCATATTGAAAGGCAGAGACATTACTTTGCAAACAAAGGTCCGTATAGTAAAAGCTAGTTTTTCCAGTAGTCATGTATAGATGTGAGAGCTGAAGCATAAAGAAGGCTGAATGCTTAAGAACTGATGCTTTCAAACTGTGGTGTTGGAGAAGACTCTTGAGAGTCCCTTGTACTGGAAGGAGATCAAATCAGTCAATCCTAAAGGAAATAAATCCTGAATATTCATTAGAAGAACTGATGCTAAACTTGAAACTCCAATACTTTGGCCAACTGATGCAAAAAGCTGACTCACTGGAAAAGACCCTGATGCTGGGGAAGATTGAAGGCAGGAAGAGAAGGGGATGACAGAGGATGAGATGGTTGGATGGCATCACCAACTCAATGGACATGAGTCTGAGCAAGCTCCAGGCGATGGAAAAGAACAGGGAAGCTGGGAGTGTTGCAGTCCATGGGGTTGCAAAGAGTTGGACATGACTGAGCGAATAAAAACAGTATTTTCCACAGCAGAAAATACAATAACTTATGTCTACACACATAACATCTGCATCAAAAGTTTGAAAACAAAAACAAAACAAAAAATACAAGTGTAACCTTGACACTAGTATTAGAGTGATTTCACTTTAATATTTTTCCTGCTTTATTTTCTGATTTTCCTATGATGATCATGTATTATTTATATAATATTAAAAATTAAAAGTTAGATTTTAAATGAATCTCTAATTTCTCTTTCCACTGCCCCCCGAACCTCCTTCTACACTACCATCAGAGTATCTGCATTATCTACAGAGAAATGAGAACTGCTGAAGTAATTCATCCTGACTCTAAAGGAATTATCAGCTTCATGTTAAGCTATGCAGTGGAATTCCACCTCACTGAAAAAGAATAGCAGCTGAAGAAATATGCAAGGGTCTCAAGTGTACCTCATCAACCCCCGGTGGCAGAACGGCACAAGAAAGGACACTGGTCAGCAGTTCGTCACTGCAGGGCCATGCTCACCTCTGCTATCTGGAGGATACGGTCCATGGTGGATACTCGCTCTTGCCCAGGCTGAGTGAGATTGCCGTCGAGGCGGGAAAAATCAAACGGGATCAGGCAGGTCACAGAGAGCCACAGGAGGAGCATGTAGCGAGTCTCCCAGGTCTGAGGAGCCGAGACAAAGCAACGTGATTCCTGTATGAAGGGCACCCACGCAGTCCCTAAATGCCCCCCACCAAGCTCAGCACCCACCCAGACCTCCAAACACCCAGGCTTTGGAGCCAGGCTGCAAGCACCACACGAGCTCCACTGTGCAGCCTGGCAGCTCCCTCAGCAAGCAAGAGAAACAGCAAACCAAAGAAAAACCCTAACATGTCAGTCTACTGGCTTCATATCACTGGCACCCTTTAGCATGCAATCGGCCTTTCAGGAAAAATCGAAAACAGAGTACAAGGTAAAAAACGGAAGACTTAAGAGTAAAGAAAAAAATTCTTAACTTCTAGTCACAGAGGAGTCGACAAAACAAGGTTCCACTTTGGCCCCAGATTCTCATCAGAGGAGAGCAGGGCAAGATAATTCCCTGAGTTTGAAGTTATAACCCACAAGCCCTTCAGAATGCGTCCCACACCCAAGTGCGCTCTCCAGCACACTAGAATGACTACAGGGCTGGCCATCGGCAGTCATCTGGGAGCCTGGATTGGGGGAACGTTCCCACTCTTGCCTAACGGATGAGGGTTGCTCTGTGCCCAGACCATATGCACAAACCATGTGGCTTTTACCAAACGCCTGCTCGCCCTCTGTGTTTATATTAAAATATTATGGCATAATAATATATTAACATATTAGTGCCTGGCAGTGTCCCCACATGACCAGTCCCCACAGAAATCGTGGGTGCCGGGCCCTGTGACCTTCCTTGTTGGACACCTATGTGCGTTCTCACAACTTGGTGCTATGGGAAATCACAAGTGCCCTGGGTGACCCAGGGGAGAGAAACCACTCTGGAAGCTCATGCCTGGTTTCCTCTCGACTTCACCCCACGTGCCTTCTCCCTCTGCTGGTTTTGTTGTAGAAAATCATAGCCGTAAGGCTGACTACAGACCAATTCTTGTGTGGTCCTAGGGAATCACTGGGGTCTTGGAGATTCTCAACAGACTTCTATTTTAAGTTAAAAAATTTTTTTTTTAATTTAAATGCTAAAAAAATTACGTTAAAAAAGTTGTCATCATGAATGAAAATAGAGAAATGAAAGACCAACGGAAGTGGCCCGCCCGCTCCCCTCCCTCCTCAACCCGACCCCCGCCCAAAATAAATAAATAAATCTTTAACAAAAAAGTTGTCATCACACTGTATCTAGGTGTATTGTTTTAATGATAAAGGGCTTTTTTTCCTTTATTTTTTTAAGGGCATTTTTGAAAGAAAATAATTCAAAGTAGCATACGTGAATGAAAAAGAGAGGGGATGACACAAAACAGCGCTAGATAGAACTGAAGGAAACAGGAAAGGCAGCTACCAGTGCAGAAGCAGGCAGACCAAGGAATAAAGGGGGACACGAAAAGAGTAAGAGGAGAGGGACACTTACTTCATGGTCTTTAGGATTCTGATTTGCAAACATATCTAAAACAGGCTGCACATCCGCTACCTCATGTGGAAATAAACGAAGGAATGTTTTATAGCCTCGAACCTATCAGGTGAAAAGAGACACTGAATTATTATATAATTAGAAAATACAGGAAGTAGCGAGATTATTTTTATCTATTATCAAAATCACCAGTTATGTCACCCAATGACCAAAGAAAATCACACTGTATCAGTGACACAACTTGGCAAGACCACACAGAAGCAAAGCCACCTTTCCTTCTGAAATCATCTCACAAATGCGTTCCGTCCCCATATGACCAACCAATCTTGGTTCATCAGAAATACAGGTATGCTACAGGGCTTCCCTGGTGGTCTAGTGGGTAAGGACACGCCATGCAGTGTTAGGGGCGCCGGTTCAATCCCTGGCTTGGGAAGATCCCACGCACCGTGGAGCAGTTGGACCGACATGTCCAACTACCGACCCGGAGCTCTGGAGCACATGCACCCAAAGCCAGTGCTCTGCAGCGACAGAGGCCACTGCGATGAGAGGCTCACACAGGCCAAAGAACAAAGATAAATAAATGAAAGATCAAAAGAAGTGGCCAAAAAAAAAAAAAAAAATAAAGTGTGGTCCTAGGGAATCACTGGGGTCTTGGAGATTCTCAACAGACTTCTATTTTAAGTTAAAAAATTTTTTTTTTAATTTAAATGCTAAAAAAATTACGTTAAAAAAGTTTTCATCATGTATGAAAATAGAAATGAAAGACCAACGGAAGTGGCCCGCCCGCTCCCCTCCCTCCTCAACCCGACCCCCGCCCAAAATAAATAAATAAATCTTTAACAAAAAAGTTGTCATCACACTGTATCTAGGTGTATTGTTTTAATGATAAAGGGCTTTTTTTCCTTTATTTTTTTAAGGGCATTTTTGAAAGAAAATAATTCAAAGTAGCATACGTGAATGAAAAAGAGAGGGGATGACACAAAACAGCGCTAGATAGAACTGAAGGAAACAGGAAAGGCAGCTACCAGTGCAGAAGCAGGCAGACCAAGGAATAAAGGGGGACACGAAAAGAGTAAGAGGAGAGGGACACTTACTTCATGGTCTTTAGGATTCTGATTTGCAAACATATCTAAAACAGGCTGCACATCCGCTACCTCATGTGGAAATAAACGAAGGAATGTTTTATAGCCTCGAACCTATCAGGTGAAAAAGAGACACTGAATTATTATATAATTAGAAAATACAGGAAGTAGCGAGATTATTTTTATCTATTATCAAAATCACCAGTTATGTCACCCAATGACCAAAGAAAATCACACTGTATCAGTGACACAACTTGGCAAGACCACACAGAAGCAAAGCCACCTTTCCTTCTGAAATCATCTCACAAATGCGTTCCGTCCCCATATGACCAACCAATCTTGGTTCATCAGAAATACAGGTATGCTACAGGGCTTCCCTGGTGGTCTAGTGGGTAAGGACACGCCATGCAGTGTTAGGGGCGCCGGTTCAATCCCTGGCTTGGGAAGATCCCACGCACCGTGGAGCAGTTGGACCGACATGTCCAACTACCGACCCGGAGCTCTGGAGCACATGCACCCAAAGCCAGTGCTCTGCAGCGACAGAGGCCACTGCGATGAGAGGCTCACACAGGCCAAAGAACAAAGATAAATAAATGAAAGATCAAAAGAAGTGGCCAAAAAAAAAAAAAAAATCAATAAATACAGGTATGCCACAGACTAGCAAGTTTTGCTTCTGCCTTGACTGTGAGGAGTATGTCCTCAAGAACCCAAAGGTCCCCAGTTCATAAAAGGCTTCCAAGAAACGTGGCAGTGCTACACCTTCAAGAGAGACCCTGCACCCAACCAACTGAGGGCAAGGAGTGTGCACGTAGGCCTCTCTCTGCCACATGGCAGGCCCCATAGAAACAAGACCCAGCCAAGATGGCCAAGGCTCTCCCATGGTACGTCCACAGGCCAGCACACACAGCCAAGTCTCTCCCATGGTACATCCACAGGCTAGCACACGCAGAGCCTGTAAGAATGCACAGTATCAGGCCTCACGCCAGACCCGCTTACTCAGAATCTGCAACCTACGAGATCTCCAGAAAGCCATCTGCACGTTCACACCTGAGCATTACTTCCATTTCCAAGTTTGTTCACTTTCTCCTCATACAAAACTTTACTCATTTCCCCTCTGTCCCTTTCTGGCCAGCTAATGACTGATTCATTCGAGTGCAAGACACTGAAAACAAGGCTGGAAAGCGCTGTTGCAGCCAAAGGACCCCCTGGATCACTTACATCTGATCCCCAGCCCAGGGCAAAAAGAATGAAACCCACAACTTCTGTGTGAGAACCACCCTTCTTGAGAGAGAACATTTTGGAAAATACTTCTGGACTAAGTATATTAAGAAAGTATTCTGTCAGCTACAACGTGCTATATAAATATTACCTTGGAGATGATGTAAAGAAATTTAAAAGCCAAATGTACAAGGTCTGGCGGAGATGTCTTATCTTGCACAAACTCCAACAACAAGTTCAGCATCCATTCTAGGGAAAAACATAAAATATTTGCTTAATTAAACTTCCACAAGACACGCCATGCAGTGTTAGGGGCGCCGGTTCAATCCCTGGCTTGGGAAGATCCCACGCACCGTGGAGCAGTTGGACCGACATGTCCAACTACCGACCCGGAGCTCTGGAGCACATGCACCCAAAGCCAGTGCTCTGCAGCGACAGAGGCCACTGCGATGAGAGGCTCACACAGGCCAAAGAACAAAGATAAATAAATGAAAGATCAAAAGAAGTGGCCAAAAAAAAAAAAAAAATCAATAAATACAGGTATGCCACAGACTAGCAAGTTTTGCTTCTGCCTTGACTGTGAGGAGTATGTCCTCAAGAACCCAAAGGTCCCCAGTTCATAAAAGGCTTCCAAGAAACGTGGCAGTGCTACACCTTCAAGAGAGACCCTGCACCCAACCAACTGAGGGCAAGGAGTGTGCACGTAGGCCTCTCTCTGCCACATGGCAGGCCCCATAGAAACAAGACCCAGCCAAGATGGCCAAGGCTCTCCCATGGTACGTCCACAGGCCAGCACACACAGCCAAGTCTCTCCCATGGTACATCCACAGGCTAGCACACGCAGAGCCTGTAAGAATGCACAGTATCAGGCCTCACGCCAGACCCGCTTACTCAGAATCTGCAACCTACGAGATCTCCAGAAAGCCATCTGCACGTTCACACCTGAGCATTACTTCCATTTCCAAGTTTGTTCACTTTCTCCTCATACAAAACTTTACTCATTTCCCCTCTGTCCCTTTCTGGCCAGCTAATGACTGATTCATTCGAGTGCAAGACACTGAAAACAAGGCTGGAAAGCGCTGTTGCAGCCAAAGGACCCCCTGGATCACTTACATCTGATCCCCAGCCCAGGGCAAAAAGAATGAAACCCACAACTTCTGTGTGAGAACCACCCTTCTTGAGAGAGAACATTTTGGAAAATACTTCTGGACTAAGTATATTAAGAAAGTATTCTGTCAGCTACAACGTGCTATATAAATATTACCTTGGAGATGATGTAAAGAAATTTAAAAGCCAAATGTACAAGGTCTGGCGGAGATGTCTTATCTTGCACAAACTCCAACAACAAGTTCAGCATCCATTCTAGGGAAAAACATAAAATATTTGCTATTAAACTTCCACAAGACATTAAATCAAAATGCCAAGCAAGGGCTATTTAGACATACAAGAATAGCTTCACCATCAGTAAATCTGTATCATCCAAGTATCAACAGAGGAAAATAGGTTTTCATCATCACAGTTTCTGAAAGAGAGTCAGAGTTAATACAAAATTCATTCCTGCTTTTAAAATGTAGGGAAAATATTTTTTATTATTACTGTCTCAAATCAATACCTAGTAACCACGCTTCACAGAAAATCTCTCTACTATGACTTAGCAATAATCTGGTTCTAAAGATAGGAGAGAATAAAAAGGTTTCTCCTCCCCTCAATAAAAGGATTTCCACTTACAATTATAAAGGAATAATAGATATGGAGCTGCCTTACAACTAACAACAATTAAGACAACTGGACAACTGGACAACTGGACTGGTTGGCCAAAAAGTTCCTTTGGTTTTCAAGTAAAAATAAAAGACACCTTTTTCATTTTCACCAAGAATTTTATTGAACACATTTACCATTTTGTTCCACTACATTTTGCCACTTTTCAGGAAACCGTAATTCCATCTTCCCAAAACTCTTTTTGAGCAAAGAACTGTTTCAGATGCCTTTTACAGTCTTTTAAGAAACTGAAATCTTCTCCACTAACAGAATTTTATAAAGACCAAAATAAATGAAAATTCAAAGGTGCAATGTTGAGGCTTCCTTGGTGGCTCAGCAGTAAAGAATCTGACTGCCAATGCAGGAGACACGGGTTTGAGCTGATTCTTTGAAAACAAGGCTGGAAAGCGCTGTTGCAGCCAAAGGACCCCCTGGATCACTTACATCTGATCCCCAGCCCAGGGCAAAAAGAATGAAACCCACAACTTCTGTGTGAGAACCACCCTTCTTGAGAGAGAACATTTTGGAAAATACTTCTGGACTAAGTATATTAAGAAAGTATTCTGTCAGCTACAACGTGCTATATAAATATTACCTTGGAGATGATGTAAAGAAATTTAAAAGCCAAATGTACAAGGTCTGGCGGAGATGTCTTATCTTGCACAAACTCCAACAACAAGTTCAGCATCCATTCTAGGGAAAAACATAAAATATTTGCTATTAAACTTCCACAAGACATTAAATCAAAATGCCAAGCAAGGGCTATTTAGACATACAAGAATAGCTTCACCATCAGTAAATCTGTATCATCCAAGTATCAACAGAGGAAAATAGGTTTTCATCATCACAGTTTCTGAAAGAGAGTCAGAGTTAATACAAAATTCATTCCTGCTTTTAAAATGTAGGGAAAATATTTTTTATTATTACTGTCTCAAATCAATACCTAGTAACCACGCTTCACAGAAAATCTCTCTACTATGACTTAGCAATAATCTGGTTCTAAAGATAGGAGAGAATAAAAAGGTTTCTCCTCCCCTCAATAAAAGGATTTCCACTTACAATTATAAAGGAATAATAGATATGGAGCTGCCTTACAACTAACAACAATTAAGACAACTGGACAACTGGACAACTGGACTGGTTGGCCAAAAAGTTCCTTTGGTTTTCAAGTAAAAATAAAAGACACCTTTTTCATTTTCACCAAGAATTTTATTGAACACATTTACCATTTTGTTCCACTACATTTTGCCACTTTTCAGGAAACCGTAATTCCATCTTCCCAAAACTCTTTTTGAGCAAAGAACTGTTTCAGATGCCTTTTACAGTCTTTTAAGAAACTGAAATCTTCTCCACTAACAGAATTTTATAAAGACCAAAATAAATGAAAATTCAAAGGTGCAATGTTGAGGCTTCCTTGGTGGCTCAGCAGTAAAGAATCTGACTGCCAATGCAGGAGACACGGGTTTGAGCCCTGATCCAAAAGGATCCCACATGCCGCAGAGCAGCTAAGCCCGTCACAACTACTGAGCCTGTGCTCTAGAGCCAGGGAGCTGCAACTACTGCAGCCTGTGTGCCCTGGAGCTTGGGCTCCACAACAAAAGCAGCCCATGCACCGCAACTAGAGAGTAGTCCCCACGCTTGGCAACTGTGAGGAAACAAACTAGTGAAGGTTTTTGCAGCTTTGGCCAAGCCAGGAGAAAACTATCTTAGAAATGAAAAAGCTAAAAGGAAAATAAGCTGATTCAATTCACAGGAGATCATTAGCTGGGGTCACATTGAACCGCGACAGGTGGGAGATCTGCTGTGGACTTTGCAACGCCAGGTCTGTGCAGACTCCTTAACTTCCTGCTGGTACCACTGCTCCCCAGCTGTAATGCGCTCTGTCCATTGGGAAGATAATGTAAGCGACTTAGAGTCACAAAGGGTGATTACTGAATAGGACTGATTCCCAGCCTGTGCTAATATCATTCCGGGTAAACACCTGGAGGCTTCAGCACTGAATAAAAGCGAACTGGGTGAATGTGTTCCAGGCCTTGACCCAAGAGGTCTTGAGCCCTCCGTTCCCATCCTTTCTATGTATGTGCGTATTTCTTAAAGTCTGGTCACACCTGCTATTCTCTATGCATCCAGCTGACATGCTGCAGCAGACAACTAGAGAAAAACCCGCGCAGCAATGAAGACCCAGCACAAGTCAAAAATTAATTTAAAAAAAAAATTTAAAAAGGTGCAAAGTCGGGCTTCCCTGGTGGTCCAGTGGGTAAAGAGTCCACCTTGCAGTACAAGGGGCACCAGTTCGATCCCTGGCCCTGGAAGATCCCATGTGCCACAGAGCAGCTGGACCAGTGTGTCCAATTACAAGTCAGTGCTCTGGGGCGCATGCATCCCAAGCCAGTGCTCTGCAACGAGAGGCCACTGCAATGGGAAGCCCACACAGGCTGAAGAATAAAGATGGATGAAACATAAAATAAATAAAAAACCAATAAAAGAGGCCAAAATTTAAAAAACAAAACAAAAAAGGTGCAAAGTCTGGTGAATATGGGAGACGCATTAGAACACCCAATCTAAGCTGTAACAGTTTTCACCAGATCATGAAAGAAACATGCAGCCTTGTGCCATCCCGATGGCAGATTATGTGTTTTCTGTGACTAAATTCAAACGCTTTTTATCCAGTGCTGCTTTCAGTAGGTCTAACTGGGAGCAGTACTTGTCAGAATTAATTTGGTTTTCCAGAAGCAACTCCTAATAGAGGACTCCCTTCCAATCCTGCCTTATGCACATCACCACCATCTCTTTCTTTGGGTGCAGATGGCTTTTCGGTGTGATTGGTTCATTTCACTTGCCCCACAATCTCTTCCATTCTACACCGTTGTACAGTATCCACTTTTCCCAACCCATCACAATTTGTTTTTAAAAATGGAACATTTTATTATGCTTCAGTGGAGTATCACATGCAGAAATACGGTCAAGAAGGTTTTTTTTTTTCCTGCAAAACTTACATGGAACCCAGACAAAACAACATAACCAAGATGGTGCAAATAATTTTTTTTTTCCTTTTTTACATTGCAGATTATTTAATGATACAGGAAAATAGGCATAAATGATTTTCAATGCTTGATTTGGATATCTGGAGTATATTGGCTATCTCCCTCATGGTACAACATTGACTGTTCTCAATATCTCAATTTGATTGCCACCAACTTCAACTGGTCTACCCAACCGTGGCACACAGTCCAGTGAGAAATCTCCAGCATAAAACCTGGCAAACCATTTTTGATGTGCTAAACCAGTCACAGACCCTTCTCTCCATACACTGCACAAATCTTACTTTTTTGGTCTCAACTGTGTTTTTACCTTTCTTGAAATAATAAAGCATAGCCTGCCAAAAATGCTGCTCTCTTCTTCCATCTTCAACATTAAAATAACTACACAAAAATTTGCCAATTTTGGTAAGTTTTTTTCTTTTAACATATGCTGATATGACAGCTGTCACAGTACAATCCAACAAAATGGTTTCGAATGAAGTTAAAAGACAGCTAAGCACTACTAGAGACATGGAAAAAACCAAATGAACTTTCTGGCCAGCCCAGTATTTTCAGATACTAGAACGACAGGCAGCGCCTGGTAACAAACCACCTGGACCTTACGGCTGCCCAGGCCATCTGCCAAAAAGGGGGACTCAAGCAGAGCAGAATGGGGTTCAAGGAGGCTGTGATAGCTGAAATCTGCAGGGCAATCCAGAAGAAGGTAAGCATGAAAAGAGCTGCAGAAGTCTGCAAAGGTCCCCTCAAACCCTGGCTGAATCTTCGCAGCCCGCCGGGCTAACACACTGCACAACGCTTCACACTGCACAGTGGTTACTGTGCAAAAGCAACAAATACACAAAAAAAAAAAAAAAAAAAATTCATCCTCACTAGGAAACAGCAAAATGCAAAATAAAAGCTCATGATGGGGCTTCCCCTGGTGGTCCAGTGGGTAAGGACACCGCCTTGCACTGCAAGGGGCGCCTGTTCAATCCCTGGCCTGGGAAGATCCTACGTGCCGCGGAGCAGCTGGACCGATGTGTCCAATCACCAAGCCGGAGCTCTGGAGCACATGCGCCCAGAGCCGGCGCTCTGCAGCGACAGACGCCACCGCGATGGGAGGCCCACAGGAGCCAAGGAACAAAGACGGATGAAAATAGAGAAATGAAAGACCAATAAATGATTTTCAATGCTTGATTTGGATATCTGGAGTATATTGGCTATCTCCTCATGGTACAACATTGACTGTTCTCAATATCTCAATTTGATTGCCACCAACTTCAACTGGTCTACCCAACCGTGGCACACAGTCCAGTGAGAAATCTCCAGCATAAAACCTGGCAACCCATTTTTGATGAGATAAAAAAATCACAGAAACTTCTCTCCATACACTGCACAAATCTTACTTATTTGGTCTCAACTGTATATTTACCTTCCTTGTAATAATAAAGCATAGCCTCCCAAAAAATGCTGCTCTCTTCTTCCATCTTCAACATTAAAATAACTACACAAAAATTTGCCAATTTTGGTAAGTTTTTTTCTTTTAACATATGCTGATATGACAGCTGTCACAGTACAATCCAACAAAATGGTTTCGAATGAAGTTAAAAGACAGCTAAGCACTACTAGAGACATGGAAAAAACCAAATGAACTTTCTGGCCAGCCCAGTATTTTCAGATACTAGAACGACAGGCAGCGCCTGGTAACAAACCACCTGGACCTTACGGCTGCCCAGGCCATCTGCCAAAAAGGGGGACTCAAGCAGAGCAGAATGGGGTTCAAGGAGGCTGTGATAGCTGAAATCTGCAGGGCAATCCAGAAGAAGGTAAGCATGAAAAGAGCTGCAGAAGTCTGCAAAGGTCCCCTCAAACCCTGGCTGAATCTTCGCAGCCCGCCGGGCTAACACACTGCACAACGCTTCACACTGCACAGTGGTTACTGTGCAAAAGCAACAAATACACAAAAAAAAAAAAAAAAAAAATTCATCCTCACTAGGAAACAGCAAAATGCAAAATAAAAGCTCATGATGGGGCTTCCCCTGGTGGTCCAGTGGGTAAGGACACCGCCTTGCACTGCAAGGGGCGCCTGTTCAATCCCTGGCCTGGGAAGATCCTACGTGCCGCGGAGCAGCTGGACCGATGTGTCCAATCACCAAGCCGGAGCTCTGGAGCACATGCGCCCAGAGCCGGCGCTCTGCAGCGACAGACGCCACCGCGATGGGAGGCCCACAGGAGCCAAGGAACAAAGACGGATGAAAATAGAGAAATGAAAGACCAATAGAAGTGGCCCACCTGCTCCCCTCCCTCCCCAACCCAACCTCCGCCCAAAATAAATAAATAAATAAATGCCTTTTCCCTTTAATACAGAACTTTACATTAATAAAGATTTCAATTATTCAAATCTCCTCTTGACAATGATATAAGGGACACTTCCATAGATGTCGATGGAAACAAAAGTTGAATCTGAAGTATCAAAAAACTCAACACTTTCTGAAAATTATTCTAACAAAATATCTGGAAAATTGTGCAAAGAGATGTCTTAAGGCTATTTGTTGGGTTACCTGCAAGAGCACAAAACAGGAGTCCATACACATCTGTCTCCGCCGCTCCTAAGACCCAGTAAAGTAAAAGCGCAGCTACACAACACAGATGACAAGGGCAAGAATGGGGATAGCACAGATGTAAAGATTTCTGGGAGGAAGGCAGCTCCCAGTTAAACAGGCAGAGAAGTCCACTTCATAGGTACCCATCTGCTCAATCAAGGAGAGCCCAGAGTCAGCAGGCACAGTGGGGCCCTAAGCAGGGAGGGGTTTCTTAACTCTAACTCCAGACTCATTATTCACCTAGGACCAAGCTCTGAGCCAGCCATTAGGTAAATGAAGGATTCTCCAGAGGAGACAGGAGGGCCCCCAGATAAAGGCCTTCATTCTGCATCCAGAACATTCTCAATGTGATAGAGAATTCTCGACCCACTCACTTGCTCTAAGAGAAAATGTCCATCAGTTCACCATACTGCTCCACAAGGAGCTGCCCATCTGAATCCCATTCAGGAAAAGCCGAGATGAAAACGCTCCAACTTACAAAACAGAAGCAGAGGAGCCCTGCCTGCGTCCATTTGGTCTGAAACACCGGCAGAACCAGCAAACTCAAAGACCTAATTACAAAGAAAAGCTGACCCCAGAGGTCAAAGGAGAACCTGGGGACCAGCAAAGAACAGCCAGGACTTCGCTCAGAGACTTGGACAGCACAGACCTCACCATAAACAGAGATAGGAAAGCAGATGACTCCAGCATCTGTCTGAGCAACGCCACCTCCACCAAACTCCAGTACATCAACAAAGAGAAACAAACCCACAGGGAAAAGAAGTGGAGAAGAAACAGTAGCCAAGAGATTTCAACATGACTCCCAAGCTGTAACTGAGCCACCCAGGAAAAGCACAGCAGTGGAGCACAGCACCGGTCACAGTTCGAGGCCAGAGGCGCCGGGGACAGCCCAGGGCAGGACAAAGATGGGCTGAAAACAGGAGGAGTGGTCCAAGGTCTCCAGGCCCACAGCCTTGCGCCCATCCAGACCAAAGGCTTACTCCTGAGAGTGGGGAATACTATAGCCATATAGTATTCCACATATGGGTGTTTTTTTTTTTTAATTCAAATCAAAATTTTCAATTCAAAGAAGAAAACAAAAAATAAGATCAAATGAAATTCAGTTCCTCAGTCACATGAGCCGTATTTCAAGTGCTCAACAGCCACTGGTGGCTAGTGACAACCTTGCCAGACAGCACAGATCCAGAATACTCCACCATCACACAAAGCTCTCCCGGACAGAGGTGTCCTCAAGAGAGTAGGCTGAAGGGCTCAGAGCTGGAAGCCAGCCAGCCTCAGTGCCTGATTCGAAGCTAATTCTGGACGAGGAAGCCCGTGGCAGGACTCCCACCCCCATAGGGCCAAGGGACTCAGCACGTGCTCCCCAGGAAGGAAAACCTGCCCCATAAGACAACTGCAAAATACACCAAACCAAGAACAAGCACTCTTAGAAAGTAAAAACGACTGTCAAATTCAAGAACTTCTTCAACATGCAAAATGAAGATACAAAAATAGAACTACAAGGGAAAAAGCTTAGAGACCCACAGGATCGCTCCTGGAAATCCAGTTCACAGGCACACCAGGAGGAGAAGGCAGAGAAATGACCGAAAACACAGCAGAAGTCAACTCCCCTGTACCAAAGGCAGCAAACCTTCAAGCTAAAATTATCCAGCTAATGCCCAGCATGAGAAAATGGACCTGTGGACACAGCGGGGGAAAGGAGAGGGTGGGACGAACTGAGAGAGCCCCTGGCATTATTCACTACCCTGTGCAAAATAGCTAGCTAGTGAGAAGCTGCTGTATCGAACACAGGAACCCCAGCCCAGCGATCTGTGATGACCTAGAGGGGTGGGATGGAGGGAGGCAAGGTAAGAGAGAGGCAATACAAACTTATGGCTGATTCACACTGCTGTCCAGCGGAAACACAACTGTGCAAAGCAATTATCCTCTAATAAAAAAAAAAAAAAGCCTTCATAAGAACACTCAAGGGCTTCCCTGGTGGTCCAGTGGGTAAAGAGTCTGCCTTGCAGTGCAAGGGGCGCCAGTTTGATTCCTGGCCCGGGAAGATCCCACATGCCATGGAACAGCTGGACTGGTGTGTCCAATTAACAGCCAGCGCTCTGAAGCGCATGCGCCCAGTGCCAGTGCTCTGCAGTGAGAGAGGCCACTGCAGTGGGAGGCCTACACAAGCCAAAGAATTAAGATGGATGAAAATAAATGAATAAAAACAAAAATGAATAAAAGAGGCCAAAATGAAAATATATATATATATAAAAAAAGAAAAACCATGTAAGAAAACAAAGAAAAAGAAAAAAGGGCGAGTCGTACCCTTCTAAAATAACAGCTTCTAGAGACTTTCCAAGGCAAAAAAGGGCCCTGAGAAAGAAACTCAGACATGTTCTTTGCCTAACTGGATGAAGGAAGATTACAAACGCATGCCTTCCATCCCAGCCTAACAGCCAACCACGCATGAAATGTATTTATTCTGCCCAAGACAGTGGAGAGTTCAGAAAGCTTACCTTCCACAAAACCTTCCAGTTTCTTACAGAAAAACCAACACATACAGCACCAATCCACTCTTTAAAACGAACCCGAGGGCACAGTGAGGCTAACTCTTGGTACCTCCCCGGTAATCAAAGATCTCCACGGCCCCCACAGGCAGGTAACACGGGTGATCCTGTATTATCACAGGTGACGAAACTCAAGCACAGAGCCGCTCAGGGGCGGAGCTGGGATATACATCCAAGCAATCTAGCCCCAGGTGGTGACCCTAATCCTCACCACATGCTGCCCTCAATGTAAATTACTACCACGGTGTTCCTCCATCCCAAGTTCACTTCCAGGAACAGGTGTTATGACTGTAGGCCCCACTAATCAGAACGGCCTGGGCAGCTTATCCTGCCATCCCCGACTGGTGGGCATGCACACACACGTGTTCCAAGGCCTTTGTTATTATCTGTAAATGAATAATCAAAATCAAAGCCTCAGCCTCTGTTCTTACCTAGGTGTGGGTCCAACAGGTGAGGCTGCTCCTGATACTTGTCCATTATTACTAAAAAGAAAAACGATTTGAGAATTAACAGGAGCCGTGGAAAACATCGAGCTCTCCCATGCTGACCTCCCAGGCAGCTCCCAAGAGCACACGCCAGCTAGAGTGAGCCCCCAACCCACCCGCCTCCTCAGGGCCACCCTTCCCTGGCCTCTGCTCCCCACTTGCTCAACGCATCTTCCTCTCAGGTTCTCACTTCTTCCTTCCTTCACCACCTGCTGCTTAGTCGTCCCCTTCACTGGACAGCTTTCACATCCTTCACTCTCCCCCTCCCACACACAACAGGCCATGGTGCCCTTCCAGCCCTTCACACCATGGCCTCCTTGATCCCAGGCAGCCTGGTTTCTACCCCTACCAGCAGCTAGAAGTGCTCCTATTAGATCCCACGCCCGCCTGGCTTATGGCAGAGCTCACAGGCCACCACCCACCTCCACATCTGACTACTCCCCAGGCACAGGTAAGCAGACTTTCACCGGTCCCTAAATATTCACCACACCCTCGGGACAGTTCTGCGCCCGAGGTATTTTCAGTGCTAACCCCAGCGACAGACAGACAACACAATCAAGAACTAGCCCAAGTGGCAGAGGGAGATTCGAACCCAAGGACCAGTGGCTAAAACAAGCCTCTTTCCACTCAGTGGGTCACCATCCCCTCCTGAAGGCAGAATTGTCACTACAAACCTACGAAGACAAAAACTCACGTGGAAATGTATATTGCTAAAAGGGTTTCCAAGGGCGATTTTACTGAACACACAAAGGCTACAGGGCTATCTCACCAAGAAATCCTAACGAGTTATTTGGAAGTTAGCCGTTATGGACAAATGCGAGGACCTAGAGAACCTAGACTGACTAAGCATCCTGCGCGGCCCGGAGCAACGCTCCTCCGCTGGGCTGCACGCACGGGCTTGGCAGAGCCACCGGCGCTGCGAAGAAAGGCTCTGGGCGGGGGCCCCTGCCTGTTCCAGCCTGTTGGGCCTCTCCTGCTCCCACTGCCCCGTGCACACAGATGTTTCCCCCCCCCGTGAGGCCAACAAAGATTTGAGAATTACACAGGAGGCCTTTGTTATTATCTGTAAATGAATAATCAAAATCAAAGCCTCAGCCTCTGTTCTTACCTAGGTGTGGGTCCAACAGGTGAGGCTGCTCCTGATACTTGTCCATTATTACTAAAAAGAAAAACGATTTGAGAATTAACAGGAGCCGTGGAAAACATCGAGCTCTCCCATGCTGACCTCCCAGGCAGCTCCCAAGAGCACACGCCAGCTAGAGTGAGCCCCCAACCCACCCGCCTCCTCAGGGCCACCCTTCCCTGGCCTCTGCTCCCCACTTGCTCAACGCATCTTCCTCTCAGGTTCTCACTTCTTCCTTCCTTCACCACCTGCTGCTTAGTCGTCCCCTTCACTGGACAGCTTTCACATCCTTCACTCTCCCTCTCCCACACACAACAGGCCATGGTGCCCTTCCAGCCCTTCACACCATGGCCTCCTTGATCCCAGGCAGCCTGGTTTCTACCCCTACCAGCAGCTAGAAGTGCTCCTATTAGATCCCACGCCCGCCTGGCTTATGGCAGAGCTCACAGGCCACCACCCACCTCCACATCTGACTACTCCCCAGGCACAGGTAAGCAGACTTTCACCGGTCCCTAAATATTCACCACACCCTCGGGACAGTTCTGCGCCCGAGGTATTTTCAGTGCTAACCCCAGCGACAGACAGACAACACAATCAAGAACTAGCCCAAGTGGCAGAGGGAGATTCGAACCCAAGGACCAGTGGCTAAAACAAGCCTCTTTCCACTCAGTGGGTCACCATCCCCTCCTGAAGGCAGAATTGTCACTACAAACCTACGAAGACAAAAACTCACGTGGAAATGTATATTGCTAAAAGGGTTTCCAAGGGCGATTTTACTGAACACACAAAGGCTACAGGGCTATCTCACCAAGAAATCCTAACGAGTTATTTGGAAGTTAGCCGTTATGGACAAATGCGAGGACCTAGAGAACCTAGACTGACTAAGCATCCTGCGCGGCCCGGAGCAACGCTCCTCCGCTGGGCTGCACGCACGGGCTTGGCAGAGCCACCGGCGCTGCGAAGAAAGGCTCTGGGCGGGGGCCCCTGCCTGTTCCAGCCTGTTGGGCCTCTCCTGCTCCCACTGCCCCGTGCACACAGATGTCTCGGAGGAAAACCGCGCCTTGCTGTGGCCCCAGGGCGGGGGGGGGCACAGGTCTGTAAAGTGAGCCGCCCAAGGGAGGTCCACCAACCCCTTCGTGACGGCGGTGGGCCGGGAGGCGCACAGCCCTCCACCTCTTAGGCACGCCCCCGTCTGGAACCGCAGAAAAGGAGACGTGCACACCTGCGCTCCGCGCCCCTCCTCCGACCCGCGCGCACCTCGAAATCGCTCCAGGACGCCCTCCCGGGCCGAGCGGTCGGCGAGTACCGCAGGCAGGCGGCCGAGCAGCTCCCGCGTCTCGGCGCTCTCGCCGAAAGACTCGAGGGCGGCGCCGCAGGCCAGCGCCGCGTCCTCCGCCGCATCCTCCCCCGGGTCCTCCTCCGGGTCCTCCGCGGCGCCCGCGGTAGGCTCCTCGCTCAGGGTCATCCTCAGCAGCCGGACGACGTCCTGCAGGCTCGCAGGCGCCTCCGCCCGCGCGCGGTGTGCAGAGCGTGGGACGCGGGCACGGGGCGCTGGGCTGGGGAAGCTCACTACGCCTGAGGCTGAGAAGGCGGCAACAACGCCAGCCCCGCCCCGCAACCTCCGACCTCTCACGTTGGCCCAGGAACTACGGATCGCGCCGGGTACCAAACTAGTACGCGCGGAGGCCATGCCGAGCCCTGATGGGGCGGGGCCCAGTGAACAGGGGCGGGGCGAGGGCGAAGCACAAGACCCGAAGTCGGCCGCACCTGCTTCCCCGCGCACGCGCGCCAAGTTACCCCGAGACCGCCGTCAGGTGTCGGGAATCTTTCAACAACACAAAGCTGCACGCAGGCGTGCACACTGCGGTGGGAGGTAGGTACTTTCAGGGGAAGAGATGGCTGGGCGCTCGCATCGTCCGAAATAATTGGCGATTTGGGCGGCTGGGTCTTCAGGGACGCACACTTGGGTGGCCACGGTGACTGGCAGCCCCGCCCCTCCACGGTGACAGCCCGACACGCCGACCCCCGCTCACCCTGTACACCCCGACGTCCCACGCACCCACCAGGGCACACTCGCTACCCTAGGCTCCCGCCTCCTCTCCCAACCTCCCCTAACGAGCAAAAACGCCAGCTACAAAATGGAACACGGGAGAGGGGCTGGGCAGGGGCTCCAGCACTTGGGGAGGGTAAGGGGGCTTTCTTCTACCCGTTCTCCTCAGTAAGGGTGCACTTGGACCCCTGCTCAACCCCAGAAACACTGCTCAAAAGTTAGGCCCGGGCTTCCCCTGGTGGTCCAGTGGGTAAGGACACCGCCTTGCAGTGCAAGGGGCGCCGGTTTGATCCCTGGCCTGGGAAGATCCCACGTGCTGCGGAGCAGCTGGACCGATGTGTCCAATTACCAAGCCGGAGCTCTGGAGCACATGCACCCAGAGCTCTGCAAAGACAGACGCCACCGCGATGGGAGGCCCACAGGAGCCAAAGAACAAAGACGGATGAAAATAGAGAAATGAAAGACCAGTAGAAGTGGCCCGCCCGCTCCCCTCCTTCCTCAATCCAACCCCCGCCCAAAATAAATAAATAAGTAAATCTTTAAAAATGAAAAAAAAAAGAGTTAGGCCCATTTCATGGTCCCTAGTTCTACCTAAACCAGAAACAGGAGCCCTGATTCCACAGAGTGGCATGACACCAACTTCTGCAGAAGCAAACCCCAGATCTGTGTGAATTTCTGTACTATTGCCATGAAAGTATCCAAATTCCAAGTCCCCACCCCCAGATTGGAATAGGTAATGAGTCTGCCAGAGACCTTTCAGGTGGTCTGGGCCCCCATAAACTAACCAAGCTGCATGGAGGACAGAGACGCAGGTGAAACTAAGACACACATAGTTCCATCCCTGAAACCCCCGTGGACTTTATTTGTCCCTGAAAACACCTCTGGCACTGCCGACCTGGTCACTTGGCCAACAGCAGGGCAGGGGGGGTGCATGCGGGCTGCTATTTGAGGAGCTTCCTCATGGTGCCCAGGGATGGGCTCCTGTACTGCCTCCCAAAGTGGTTCCAGTGGTTCAGGTAGTTAAAGAGCTGATAGAGCAGCAGCCGCCTGTCAAACCCTGGAGCCTTGGGGACCTTCTTGTGGTAGGCGGTGAAGAAGGACCTTGGAAACCCCCCGAACATTAGGGCAATCGCCAGTTCAAACTCCGAATGGCCGTAGAAGGAGGCTGGGTCGTAAATAATGGGCCCGGTGTCGTCCTCTGCCACATTTCCCGACCAGAGATCCCCATGAAGAAGGGCAGGGACAATCTCTAGGCCACAAAACAAATCCGGGATCTTCACCTAAGAAAGTAAGTATTGTACATTGTTATCACAGGCCTGGGAGCCACAGTCTGCTTCTCCAGTACTTGGGGGGGAAAAAAATGGAAGGTGAGCTTCCCCTGGTGGTCCAGTGGGTAAGGACACCGCCTTGCAGTGCAAGGGGCGCCAGTTCGATCCCTGGCCTGGGAAGATCCCACGTGCCGCGGAGGCGCTGGACCGATGTGTCCAAGTACCCAGCCGGAGCTCAGGCGCGCATGCGCCCGGAGCCGGCGCTCTGAGACGACAGACGCCACCGCGATGGGTGGCCCACAGGAGCCAAAGAACAAAGACCGATGAAAACAGAGAAAGACCAGCGGAAGTGGCCCGCCCGCTCCCCCCCCCCCCCCAACCCCCCCCCCCCCCAAAGTAAATAAATAAATCTTTAAAAAAAAAAAAAAATGGAAGAACCTTGTGTTTGCTCAGGGTCCAACCACCACTGTGTATCGAGTCCAGAGATAAAGATCCTTTGATTCCAGGAGAATGTCATTTTGTCTTGGTATTCTCTACTAATTTAGGTCTAGAAGCTCTCCGATATTAATGATTTTCATAGAGTAGAGAACCTCAGAGGCTATGGTTTTAACGTTGTGTAGAAAATGAACTGTATAACCTGAGTAAAGTTTTTTGGTAACTTAGCAAGCTTTCTCCAGTATTCTTTTATTTCACAGCATATATACACATATATGTATGTATGTATCTTTTGTAGCCTGATTACTTCAGTAATAAGTTAAATAAAATCTCTTTGATGCATGCTCATGATGGATGGATATGCGAGTTCTATTTTTAACATTTCGAGAGTTGTATTTTGAAACGGGTCACTCTGGGGCACCTGCTGCTCATGCCTGCTCTAAAAGGTAGGACATTTGTGCCTTGGTGGGGAGGAAGAGCAGCAGAACAGCGGACAAGAAAGTAATAGTGCCACCATCTACAAGCCGTGCGTGCTAAGTCGCTTCAGTCGTTGGTTTAGGCGGTGAAGAAGGACCCCGAACATTAGGGCAATCGCCAGTTCAAACTCCGAATGGCCGTAGAAGGAGGCTGGGTCGTAAATAATGGGCCCGGTGTCGTCCTCTGCCACATTTCCCGACCAGAGATCCCCATGAAGAAGGGCAGGGACAATCTCTAGGCCACAAAACAAATCCGGGATCTTCACCTAAGAAAGTAAGTATTGTACATTGTTATCACAGGCCTGGGAGCCACAGTCTGCTTCTCCAGTACTTGGGGGGGAAAAAAATGGAAGGTGAGCTTCCCCTGGTGGTCCAGTGGGTAAGGACACCGCCTTGCAGTGCAAGGGGCGCCAGTTCGATCCCTGGCCTGGGAAGATCCCACGTGCCGCGGAGCGGCTGGACCGATGTGTCCAATTACCCAGCCGGAGCTCAGGCGCGCATGCGCCCGGAGCCGGCGCTCTGAGACGACAGACGCCACCGCGATGGGTGGCCCACAGGAGCCAAAGAACAAAGACCGATGAAAACAGAGAAAGACCAGCGGAAGTGGCCCGCCCGCTCCCCTCCCTCCCCAACCCGACCCCCGCCCAAAGTAAATAAATAAATCTTTAAAAAAAAAAAAAAATGGAAGAACCTTGTGTTTGCTCAGGGTCCAACCACCACTGTGTATCGAGTCCAGAGATAAAGATCCTTTGATTCCAGGAGAATGTCATTTTGTCTTGGTATTCTCTACTAATTTAGGTCTAGAAGCTCTCCGATATTAATGATTTTCATAGAGTAGAGAACCTCAGAGGCTATGGTTTTAACGTTGTGTAGAAAATGAACTGTATAACCTGAGTAAAGTTTTTTGGTAACTTAGCAAGCTTTCTCCAGTATTCTTTTATTTCACAGCATATATACACTATATGTATGTATGTATCTTTGTAGCCTGATTACTTCAGTAATAAGTTAAATAAAATCTCTTTGATGCATGCTCATGATGGATGGATATGCGAGTTCTATTTTTAACATTTCGAGAGTTGTATTTTGAAACGGGTCACTCTGGGGCACCTGCTGCTCATGCCTGCTCTAAAAGGTAGGACATTTGTGCCTTGGTGGGGAGGAAGAGCAGCAGAACAGCGGACAAGAAAGTAATAGTGCCACCATCTACAAGCCGTGCGTGCTAAGTCGCTTCAGTCGTGTTCGACTCTTTTTGATGCCAGGGACTGTAGCTCGCCAGGCTCCTCTGTCCATGGGAGTCTCCAGGCAGGACTAATGGAGTGGGTTGCCATGTCCTCCTCCAGGGGATTTTCCTGGCCCAGGGACTGAACCCATGTCTCTTACATCTCCTGCATTGGCAGGCAGATTCTTTACCACTTGTGCCAGCTGGGAAGCCCATTATAAGCCAAGCACCTACATTTCACATGAGCAAAGGTCGAGGTGTCCCAGGAGGCGAGAGGTACACTCAGGGGCCACCCCCTTCTCAGTTTCCCCATGAAGCCAATCATCAGGACACACATGTGATTTGACCAGCTGTGCTCCAGGTCCAGTGGTCCCCACCCTGGCTCTGTCCTAGCAGAGGGCCCTACACAAATATGGGAGGCTCATAAGAAGACAGCCCTTCTCCCACAAGATAACTGCTGTGCCCACCTGTAGCTGTGACCAGAGTTCTCGTGCCTCTCGGTCAGCATAATCCTTCTCAATGAGGTCCAGCTGTGCCTGGAGCCGATGCCGAGTGAAGAAGGTTGGCCAGTCATCCTGCCACTCGTTCACCTGAGCAGGAAGGGAAAGGAGGGGCTGGTGCTGCAGCTGGTGGTCACAGGGCAGGGTTATGCATGGCAACAGCCTAAACCCTGGAACACATTTTTTAAGAAGCTCTCCGATATTGTTTCATAGAGTAGAGAACCTCAGAGGCTATGGTTTTAACGTTGTGTAGAAAATGAACTGTATAACCTGAGTAAAGTTTTTTGGTAACTTAGCAAGCTTTCTCCAGTATTCTTTTATTTCACAGCATATATACACATATATGTATGTATGTATCTTTTGTAGCCTGATTACTTCAGTAATAAGTTAAATAAAATCTCTTTGATGCATGCTCATGATGGATGGATATGCGAGTTCTATTTTTAACATTTCGAGAGTTGTATTTTGAAACGGGTCACTCTGGGGCACCTGCTGCTCATGCCTGCTCTAAAAGGTAGGACATTTGTGCCTTGGTGGGGAGGAAGAGCAGCAGAACAGCGGACAAGAAAGTAATAGTGCCACCATCTACAAGCCGTGCGTGCTAAGTCGCTTCAGTCGTGTTCGACTCTTTTTGATGCCAGGGACTGTAGCTCGCCAGGCTCCTCTGTCCATGGGAGTCTCCAGGCAGGACTAATGGAGTGGGTTGCCATGTCCTCCTCCAGGGGATTTTCCTGGCCCAGGGACTGAACCCATGTCTCTTACATCTCCTGCATTGGCAGGCAGATTCTTTACCACTTGTGCCAGCTGGGAAGCCCATTATAAGCCAAGCACCTACATTTCACATGAGCAAAGGTCGAGGTGTCCCAGGAGGCGAGAGGTACACTCAGGGGCCACCCCCTTCTCAGTTTCCCCATGAAGCCAATCATCAGGACACACATGTGATTTGACCAGCTGTGCTCCAGGTCCAGTGGTCCCCACCCTGGCTCTGTCCTAGCAGAGGGCCCTACACAAATATGGGAGGCTCATAAGAAGACAGCCCTTCTCCCACAAGATAACTGCTGTGCCCACCTGTAGCTGTGACCAGAGTTCTCGTGCCTCTCGGTCAGCATAATCCTTCTCAATGAGGTCCAGCTGTGCCTGGAGCCGATGCCGAGTGAAGAAGGTTGGCCAGTCATCCTGCCACTCGTTCACCTGAGCAGGAAGGGAAAGGAGGGGCTGGTGCTGCAGCTGGTGGTCACAGGGCAGGGTTATGCATGGCAACAGCCTAAACCCTGGAACACATACTAAAAAGAGCGCAATATTATTGCTGGCCACTGATGAAACCGTTAAAAATACTTAGTTAATTCAAAACACTACAAGGGGAACAAAGAATAGATAAGACCAATTAAAAAAAAAAAAAAAACATTAAATGTGAATGGTCTAAACACCCCAGTTACATGACAGATCAATAGGTGGAAAAAAATAAAGCAAGACCCAATTATAAGCCATGTACAAATCACACGCTTTATATACAGAACGAGAAACAGTTTCAAAGGGTAGAAAAGATAAATCACGCTAACACTAGTCCAAAGAAAGCTGGAGCGACAATACTAATATCAAAATGGACTTCAGAGCAAAGAAGACTACGGAGTATAGTCATTTCACAATAGAAAGAGTTAATCAATGAGGAAGATATAATAATCCTAAACATTTATGTCCCTAATATAGAGCAACTAAACACATGAACAGATGCTCCACATCCTTAGTCATCGGAGAAAATAGAACCCCACAGAGATACCACTTCACAATCACAAGGATGGCTATAATTTTTAAAAAAGGAAAATACCAAGTGTGTGAAGGTCCAGAGGACCTGGAACTCCCCTACACTGGTGGTGTGAATGCATAATGGTATAACCACTTAGGAATATATTTCGACAGCTTCTGAAAAAGTTAACTATGAACCTACATATAACCTAGTCATTGGCTCCTAGGTATTTACCCAAAATAAAGGGAAGCATTTGTCCACAGAAACTCTGGTATACAAAGATGCAGAGCAGCTTTATTTGTGAAAGCAGAACCAAGAAACAACTCCGATACCCATCAGCTGGTGAATGGATAAATAGACTGCGGTTTATCGTACAATGAAATGGACTTTTGACACATGCAACAGCATGGTTGAATATTGAAATGATTATGCTGCATAAAAGAAGTCAGATGGGGCTTCCCTGGTGGTTCAGTGGGTAGGGAATCTCCCTTGCAGTGCAGGAGGGCATCGGTTCAATCCCTGGCCCGGGAAGATCCCATGTGCTGCAGAGCAGTTGGACTGGTTTGTGCCCAATTATGAACCAGCACTCTGGAGCACATGCGCCCAGAGACAGTGCTCTGCAACGAGAGAGGCCACTGTGATGGGAGGCCCACACAGGCCAAAGAACAAAGATGAATGAAAATAAATAAATAAACCAATAAAAGAGGCCAAAATTTAAAAAAAAAAAAAAAAAGGCCAGATGAAAAGGAGTACACGCCGTATGATTCCATTTACGTTAAATTGGATGGTGACAGAAAATAGATCAGTGGGGCTTCCCCTGGTGGTCCGGTGGGTAAGGACACTGCCTTGCAGTGCAAGCGGCGCCGGTTCGATCCCTGGCCTGGGAAGATCTCACGTGCCGCGGAGCGGCTGGACCGATGTGTCCAATTACCCAGCCGGAGCTCTGGAGCGCATGCGCCTAGAGCCGGTGCTCTGCGATGACAGACGCCACCGTGATGGGAGGCCCACAGGAGCCAAAGAACAAAGACAGATGAAAATAGAGAAATGAAAGACCAATAGAAGTGGCCCACCCGCTCTCCTCCCTCCCCAACCCGACCCTCGCCCAAAAATAAATAATAAAATAAATAAATCTTTAAGGAAAAAAAAAAGAAAATAGATCAGTGGTTGCCAGGGGCAGGGAAGAGCAGGAGGAAAACATTATGAAAGAAGGAGGACACTTTTGGGGTGACGGATATATTCATTGCCCTGACTGTGGTTAGTGGTTCACAGGCACGTACTTATGTCAAAACTCTGCAATCTGTACACTTTAAATATGTGCAGTTTATTTTATGTCAATTATATATCTTAATAGAGGGTTTTTTTTTTTTTAAGAAAAAATGCAAAACTTATTTTATGCAAAGGGTTACTTACTTTGTGAAATTCCTTAAACTTTCTGGACCCCATGCGTCCCCGGCCAGCATCCTCAGCATAATGCCCTGTGCTGAGGGTTGTGATCACTGAGCCCCTGACTTCACCCCCCTGGTGCTAGGTGCACCTCAAGACAAAAGGGGAAGTCCCTTTCCCAAACAGCCTAAGGTGCGTGGGATGGCATGCCCCGTGCCCCATCTTCTGCCTAGGCCCCTGGTGCTCCAGCCTCGGTCTTCCTCATAGATGCCCAGGTCATAAAAGACATGGACTCTGTCTGGAGCTGGAGACCAGCACCAGCTAGCTCTCCGCTTGGACAGATGGGGCATGCTCCCCTCATCCACAGAAAGCCATGACCCTCCCCTGAGCTACCAAAGATGGGACCACCTGGATGCACAGCTGGAGCGAGGACCCAGCCTTCACTTGGACAGAGGGCTAGGACGTGTGGTGGTCAGGGTCTACATTCTGAAGTCAGACAGGGTCATACCCGACCCTCTGCTTGCCAGCTGTGTGATTAGGTGCCACCTGGCTTCTCTGCACACATCATGTTACTCATCTATCAAACGAGTCCACGTAAACCTGCTTCCTGAGGTTGCTATGGAAACTGGGGAGTTGAGTCGGACACGGCATTGAACAGTGTCAGTCCTCTGACTGAGCCAGGGTTCCCACGGAGGCTCAGCTCCAGGTGTCACCATTCAGGGTTACCCCACTGCAGCCTGTAAGGGCCCATTCAGTACTCCCAAGGCAGGGAGCTTCCTGAAACCTCAGGCTGGAAGAACTATGTCCAACGGACACTATGTCTAGTAGCATCTTGTCACAGCAAGGAGGTGGACCAGGGGTCCTCCCAGGTCTCCTGCCCCTTCCTGACTGGGCTGCAGCTAAACTAAGTTGATTCACTGATCCTAGCCTCTGATGGGGCGCTCGGGGGCTGCCTGTGTTCCTAACAGGCCAGCTCCATCCTCACCAGCTTCACACACTGGAGTTCTATGTACACAATCATTCCTCACTTCTTAAAAAGCCACTGTATGAGGTCAACCAAGTTTTTGTAGACTCGTAGCTCTTAAACTCAGCCTCTGAAGCAGAACTAACAAGCCACGTTCAGCCACCCTGGCCTGGGACTACTATTGTGCCAGTCTCTAGCTCCAGAGGGCTGGGTAACCTACAGGGGAGCTGGCTCAGCAGAGATTCATGGGATCTTAACAAGCCTGGTAAACCATCAGGTATAATTCTAGGCTCCCATGATTGGGGAGAGGGGGTTTCCTTTGACTGAGATCCCTAAATCTGCCTCCAACTTCAAAAGGATCTTGCCCCTAGTGACCTTCTCCTGGGAGACCAGTCCTCTGCCCACACCAGGGAGACAGAACAGGCGATCTATTATAAGATTCCATTTATGAAAATATTATACAAAATGTCCAGAAGAGGCAAACGCTAGAAACAAAAAGAGATTCGTGGCTGTCAGTGACTGAGGCAGGGCAACAGGGACTGACTACTAACTAGTACGTGGTTCCTCTTTGAGGTGACGAAAATGTTCTGGAGTTAGACAGTGGTTTAGACAGAGGTGATGGCTGTCTCACCTTGTGAATAAACTAAAACCACTGAAGTCAGACAGGGTCATACCCGACCCTCTGCTTGCCAGCTGTGTGATTAGGTGCCACCTGGCTTCTCTGCACACATCATGTTACTCATCTATCAAACGAGTCCACGTAAACCTGCTTCCTGAGGTTGCTATGGAAACTGGGGAGTTGAGTCGGACACGGCATTGAACAGTGTCAGTCCTCTGACTGAGCCAGGGTTCCCACGGAGGCTCAGCTCCAGGTGTCACCATTCAGGGTTACCCCACTGCAGCCTGTAAGGGCCCATTCAGTACTCCCAAGGCAGGGAGCTTCCTGAAACCTCAGGCTGGAAGAACTATGTCCAACGGACACTATGTCTAGTAGCATCTTGTCACAGCAAGGAGGTGGACCAGGGGTCCTCCCAGGTCTCCTGCCCCTTCCTGACTGGGCTGCAGCTAAACTAAGTTGATTCACTGATCCTAGCCTCTGATGGGGCGCTCGGGGGCTGCCTGTGTTCCTAACAGGCCAGCTCCATCCTCACCAGCTTCACACACTGGAGTTCTATGTACACAATCATTCCTCACTTCTTAAAAAGCCACTGTATGAGGTCAACCAAGTTTTTGTAGACTCGTAGCTCTTAAACTCAGCCTCTGAAGCAGAACTAACAAGCCACGTTCAGCCACCCTGGCCTGGGACTACTATTGTGCCAGTCTCTAGCTCCAGAGGGCTGGGTAACCTACAGGGGAGCTGGCTCAGCAGAGATTCATGGGATCTTAACAAGCCTGGTAAACCATCAGGTATAATTCTAGGCTCCCATGATTGGGGAGAGGGGGTTTCCTTTGACTGAGATCCCTAAATCTGCCTCCAACTTCAAAAGGATCTTGCCCCTAGTGACCTTCTCCTGGGAGACCAGTCCTCTGCCCACACCAGGGAGACAGAACAGGCGATCTATTATAAGATTCCATTTATGAAAATATTATACAAAATGTCCAGAAGAGGCAAACGCTAGAAACAAAAAGAGATTCGTGGCTGTCAGTGACTGAGGCAGGGCAACAGGGACTGACTACTAACTAGTACGTGGTTCCTCTTTGAGGTGACGAAAATGTTCTGGAGTTAGACAGTGGTTTAGACAGAGGTGATGGCTGTCTCACCTTGTGAATAAACTAAAAACCACTGAACTGTACACTTTTAAATATTACGTCCTTGAGGTACACTCAATGAAAATGAAAGTCTCTCAGTCATGTCCGACTCTTTGCGACCCATGGACGAGCCATGGAATTCTCCAGGCAAGAATGCCGGAGTGGGTAGCCTTTCCCTTCTCCAGGGAATCTTCCCAATCCAGGGATCAAACCCAGGTCTCCTGCACTGCAGGCAGATTCTTTAACACCTGAGCCACCAGGGAGCTCGATAGTACTAATACATTTTTTTTTTAATGAAGAAATCATCTTTTTTCCTTTTTTTTTTAATTATTATTTATTTATCTTTTAGGGGGTGGGGTGGGGAGGGGGGGGAACGGGTGGGTCACTTCTATTGGTCTTTCATTTTTCTGTTTTCATCAGTCTTTGTTCTTTGGCTCCTGTGGGCCTCCCATCGCGGTGGCGTCTGTTGTCGCAAAGCGCCAGCTCTGGGAGCGTGCGCCCCAGAGGTCCGGCTCGGTCATTGGACACATCAGTCCAGCCGCTCCGCGGCACGTGGGATCTTCCCAGGCCAGGGATCGAACCGGCGCCCCTTGCACTGCAAGGCGGTGTCCTTACCCACTGGACCACCAGGGAAGCCCCAGTACTAATAATTTTTAAAAGCCCCAGGAGAGAGACTGAGTGAGCAGACGTAGTCCCTAACCTTGAATACTGCCCCCCAACCCACTTCCACCCCTCACACTTAGCACATGCCCTCCTGTGACACAGCCTCGGCACCGCTGTTTCTGCTTAGCATGCTCTCCCATCTGTCCCACACCCCCGAGACAAACCCCGATGCCCCGGGACTTCCCATGATTGGGGAGAGGGGTTTCCTTTGACTGAGATCCCTAAATCTGCCTCCAACTTCAAAAGGATCTTGCCCCTAGTGACCTTCTCCTGGGAGACCAGTCCTCTGCCCACACCAGGGAGACAGAACAGGCGATCTATTATAAGATTCCATTTATGAAAATATTATACAAAATGTCCAGAAGAGGCAAACGCTAGAAACAAAAAGAGATTCGTGGCTGTCAGTGACTGAGGCAGGGCAACAGGGACTGACTACTAACTAGTACGTGGTTCCTCTTTGAGGTGACGAAAATGTTCTGGAGTTAGACAGTGGTTTAGACAGAGGTGATGGCTGTCTCACCTTGTGAATAAACTAAAAACCACTGAACTGTACACTTTTAAATATTACGTCCTTGAGGTACACTCAATGAAAATGAAAGTCTCTCAGTCATGTCCGACTCTTTGCGACCCATGGACGAGCCATGGAATTCTCCAGGCAAGAATGCCGGAGTGGGTAGCCTTTCCCTTCTCCAGGGAATCTTCCCAATCCAGGGATCAAACCCAGGTCTCCTGCACTGCAGGCAGATTCTTTAACACCTGAGCCACCAGGGAGCTCGATAGTACTAATACATTTTTTTTTTAATGAAGAAATCATCTTTTTTCCTTTTTTTTTTAATTATTATTTATTTATCTTTTAGGGGGTGGGGTGGGGAGGGAGGGGAACGGGTGGGTCACTTCTATTGGTCTTTCATTTTTCTGTTTTCATCAGTCTTTGTTCTTTGGCTCCTGTGGGCCTCCCATCGCGGTGGCGTCTGTTGTCGCAAAGCGCCAGCTCTGGGAGCGTGCGCCCCAGAGGTCCGGCTCGGTCATTGGACACATCAGTCCAGCCGCTCCGCGGCACGTGGGATCTTCCCAGGCCAGGGATCGAACCGGCGCCCCTTGCACTGCAAGGCGGTGTCCTTACCCACTGGACCACCAGGGAAGCCCCAGTACTAATAATTTTTAAAAGCCCCAGGAGAGAGACTGAGTGAGCAGACGTAGTCCCTAACCTTGAATACTGCCCCCCAACCCACTTCCACCCCTCACACTTAGCACATGCCCTCCTGTGACACAGCCTCGGCACCCGCTGTTTCTGCTGCTTAGCATGCTCTCCCATCTGTCCCACAGTACCTTGCCTCCTCTGAGCCCAGCTCAGTGAACCTCGATGTGGACTCTCCCCAGCCCACACATCACAGCCCACATTCTGCTTTCAGGAATCAGGTACTCAGACTTTCTGGTGCCCAAGGGACTGGCACTCTGTCATGCACACAGGGTGGGGTGACCAGCACTGGGGTGTCAGGAACTAAGCAGCAGCACCCTCAGCCAGGCACTCACCTGTGGGATGAAGCCGCAGCAGGTCATGGTGTGGAAGCCGAACTTGGTCACATACTGGGGCCCGGCACCCTCAGCCCTCTGGCCTGGGAACAGAAAGTTCGGCTTGTCTTTGTCTTAAATGCCAGACCTCAGCAGAGCATCAGGACCACATTGCTAGAACGTGGATGGCCAAGGATGTACAGAGGCCACTGCGATGGGAGGCCCACACGGGCCAAAGAACAAAAATGGATGAAAATAGACAAATGAAAGACCAGTAGAAGTAGCCCACCTGCTCCCCTCCCTCCCCAACCCACCCCCCCAAAATAAATAAATAAATCTTTAAAATAAAAAAATTCTTATTTAATCATCCCATTTTTCACACTACAGTCTACAGGTGTGCAACCCAACCCACTGCTCCAATGGCCCCCCCAAGCACCTTCGCAGGGTAGAGGCGCCCAGGTCGAGGGTACACAACAGCACTTCGAACGTACCCACTCTGTTCTCCTCCCCTCTCAACTTCTCCCCGAGCTTCTGGTTGTAAAGGTGCAAATCTGCCATCTGGTCTCCAAGCTTTGATACATGACTGAGAAAAGAAGACAAAGGAATCAATTAAAAGAAGAAACAACAACCAGCAAGTGCCATTTTGAGAAATGTTCTAGACACCTTAAAAACAACTCTCTGTTCTTTAAAAAGTGAAAAATTAACTGCAGGCAATGACGGTCTCCAAAAACTCAAAGTGTGAAAAATCACCCAAGAGGGATAGGCTTCTACTGAAGCCCACGGAGGTACTGGGAATTAAGGGTCAAATACTGAAGAAGCAATGCTCCAGGTGGTGCCAGTGGCAAAAAACCCATCTGCCAATGCAGGAGACATCAGAGGCGCGGTTTGATATCCCTGGGTCAGGAAGATCCCTGGAGGAGGCCATGGCAACCCACTCCAGTATACCTGCCCAGAGAATCCCACGGACAGCCAGTCACAGTCCATATTCTGCTTTCAGGAATCAGGTACTCAGACTTTCTGGTGCCCAAGGGACTGGCACTCTGTCATGCACACAGGGTGGGGTGACCAGCACTGGGGTGTCAGGAACTAAGCAGCAGCACCCTCAGCCAGGCACTCACCTGTGGGATGAAGCCGCAGCAGGTCATGGTGTGGAAGCCGAACTTGGTCACATACTGGGGCCCGGCACCTCAGCCCTCTGGCCTGGGAACAGAAAGTTCGGCTTGTCTTTGTCTTAAATGCCAGACCTCAGCAGAGCATCAGGACCACATTGCTAGAACGTGGATGGCCAAGGATGTACAGAGGCCACTGCGATGGGAGGCCCACACGGGCCAAAGAACAAAAATGGATGAAAATAGACAAATGAAAGACCAGTAGAAGTAGCCCACCTGCTCCCCTCCCTCCCCAACCCACCCCCCCAAAATAAATAAATAAATCTTTAAAATAAAAAAATTCTTATTTAATCATCCCATTTTTCACACTACAGTCTACAGGTGTGCAACCCAACCCACTGCTCCAATGGCCCCCCCAAGCACCTTCGCAGGGTAGAGGCGCCCAGGTCGAGGGTACACAACAGCACTTCGAACGTACCCACTCTGTTCTCCTCCCCTCTCAACTTCTCCCCGAGCTTCTGGTTGTAAAGGTGCAAATCTGCCATCTGGTCTCCAAGCTTTGATACATGACTGAGAAAAGAAGACAAAGGAATCAATTAAAAGAAGAAACAACAACCAGCAAGTGCCATTTTGAGAAATGTTCTAGACACCTTAAAAACAACTCTCTGTTCTTTAAAAAGTGAAAAATTAACTGCAGGCAATGACGGTCTCCAAAAACTCAAAGTGTGAAAAATCACCCAAGAGGGATAGGCTTCTACTGAAGCCCACGGAGGTACTGGGAATTAAGGGTCAAATACTGAAGAAGCAATGCTCCAGGTGGTGCCAGTGGCAAAAAACCCATCTGCCAATGCAGGAGACATCAGAGGCGCGGGTTTGATATCCCTGGGTCAGGAAGATCCCCTGGAGGAGGCCATGGCAACCCACTCCAGTATACCTGCCCAGAGAATCCCACGGACAGAGGAGACAGGCCAGTCACAGTCCATAGGGTCACACAGAGTCGGACATGACTGACGTGACTGAGCACAGCACGACACATAACTTTACTTAGAAAACATTGAAGGGCTTTAGGTAATTACTAGATCAGACCTCACTGCCCAAACTGAGCTGGCACCAGTGCCCTCTAAGCACAAAGCAATGGATGGTTCAGACATGCTTATTTGGTGCAACCGTGAAGCTGGCCTACCCTCAAACTGTCTCTGCATGGGACCCAAGAGCTCCCGTCTGCATGAGGGAGGCAGGTGTGGTTCCTGGCCCTGCCTCTGCTCCCTGCACTGAGTTACGTGGGCAGCTCGGCAGGAGGCTGCTCCCTCTCTTAGCACTTGTCTCCCTCTCTCTATCCCTCTGTCCTCCTCTCTCTGTCTCTGTGTGTGTGTGTCTCTCTCTCTTTCCCACACACACACACACACACACACATACTCTCTCTCTCACCTGCTCAGGCCCCTCATCTTCAGATGCTCCATCACAAAGGCAGCCCCACCTCCAGGCAGGTCAATCACCTTGATGGGCCGAGGCACCCGCACCAGGCCAGTGCTCCGGAGAGCCTCCAGGCTCGCCACCTCCCCCTCGAACATCTGCCGGGCCTGCGTCCAGAACGCAGTCGTGAGCTCCGACACCAAGAGGGGCTCTGCGGCCAGGCCGAAGCTACCACGTGGAGTCACAAGTACCCAGGACCTCCAGATGCCGAAAACTGACTGTGGAGCGAGGCAGCAGTG